>JAGTXR010000116.1:0-1346240 GCA_022606575.1 Glossosoma conforme
GTCAATTAAATTTAGGAGCCCATTGCCGTTGTACTAAATTGAGTGCTCGAAGCTCCACAAGTATCAACTGGGTTCGAAAACAATGGATGGCTACGAGCACGGGTGTACTTATCTGGAACGTATAAGCTAAGACTTTGTGAATCGCACCGCGAAGAAGAAGGAATGAATGTTTGAGAGCGGCAACATTCCGCCGGGACTCTTACGAATGGAAAGAAAGCATCGCTATAAGAAAAACAGTTGGGTAATGTTCGGAATTGATTGAGTTGAATGGATAGTTACCATTAATATAAAAATAGAGACGTCGGAGAAATTTTATGGCTGCTTATGTACTTTCTGGTGATGTTATATCGTAAATTTTTGCGGCGTCTAAATACTCACAAGTAAGAAGAAAACATATATATATATATATATATATATATTATGTAAACACATACAGGAGAATACCGACAGATGATGATAGTAATTCGAAAGTCTCATCTGTGGAATTCTATGACCTTTTCTACGTTGCATATGTATAAGCGCTGCATGTGGAGTGTTGATCCGCCAACGTCATAGACTACAGCCCCAGATTCACGCATCATCCTTATTATTACAGGAATTCAGGTGTTCGCGGGACGACTTTCGTCTACAACCAATTTTAATCAATAGGCCATGACTGGCATTTTACGGGCGAGGGATCAAATCCACACCAACCGGGGGGTATTTTAGAGCTCAGAAATCGATTAAATATTTTTTTAATCTCCGTCGGGGATCGACCGCACGACCTTTGGCTTGCAAAGCAAACGCTTTGACCATTGAGCAATAACCGCCGGCAAAATAAGAGTACACTTTTTTAACAAACGCACACAAATAGCGCACGAGCGAAACGCTGTAGCGGTGGCAAGACGTTTGTCATATCCCACTAAGTCTTCGTCACTTTTGTTTTGTTTTTTTTTTGTGAATTTTTTACTTTCACGTGTTTGGCCCGCACTCCTCCGATCTTGAGCCTCCCCCTCCTCCCTCCCACACTCATTTGCAGCTAGACATGCCCACTGCTTATTCACACACTGCTTGATTTAATTGAATTAAATTTAATTATTCTATCAAACCAAAATAATTGTGGAGCAGTGGTTAAAGCTACCGATGAAGCACGCAAAAGATGTGAGTTCGAATACCATTAAAATATATTTTTTATAAATGTTTTTTTTTTATGTAAACACATACAGGAGAATACCGACAGATGGTGATATTAATTTTTTGGAGTCTCATCTGTGGAATTCTGTGACGCTTACCATGGTGTATATGGCTAAGCGCTGCATGTGGAGTGTTGATCCGCCAACGTCATAGACTACAGCCCGAGATCCACGCATCATCCTTTATTATTACAGGAATCTACTATGAATGGGTGGTCTTTACGGTACGACTTTCGTATACCACCAATTTTAATTGATAGGCTATGACTGAGATTTTACTGGTGATGGATCAAATTCACACCAACCGGGGTATTTTAGAGCTCATAAATCGATTACAAATCCTTTTTTTTTTAATCTCCGTCGGGGATCGAACCCACGACCTTTGGCTTGCAAAGCAAACGCTTTACCATTGAGCTATGACCGCCGGCAAAATGGTAATATTAATGGTAATCTACCTGTTAGATCGCCGAGATTGAGCAATATTACACATACTGCTTACCGCGTGTCTTAGTTGGGTTGAGCCACCCTTTAGCACCAATAAATAGACACATCTATATCGTTAGAAATCGACAGGCGTATCTGTCGTCGTTCGTTTATTTTTCGAAATCGTTTTTTTTTTTCGAAATTCGAATCGTCTATCGATACATTTTTAAATTAATTTATCTCACGTTATACGTCTCAAATATAGATTGTAAATGACAAAACCTGTCTGGGACAAGTAATACAAATAGGAAGAATTAACTTCTCAAAATAAATCGACAGGTATACAACTGGGATGGGCAGAATTTGGAAAATTTAAGTACATTTTTAAAGCGAAAATTCTGCAGTGTCTGAAAACTGAGGCATTTAACTAGTGCATCTTGTGTTAACTTGTGGCGCAAAGACGTGGAATCTAACAGCAGGTCTTACATATAAAATAAAGGTCGTGAAGTGTCTCTAAAAGATACAATCCGAAATAGTGATATCCGAAGAAGAACTCAAGTAGTGGAGGCTACACAACGAATAGGCACACTTAAGTGGCAATGTGACATATCTGTTGTAAAAAATAATGTTATTAAAATTTAATTTGATAAATTTTTAAACGTTCACCCGAAGGTTTCACGAAGCACTTAGAATATTCTCATAAATGTACTTATCTGACCTATTTTAATATATCACATTGGTTCTTCTATCCTTTAGCTATCAGATGATGCATAAAAAACTATTATATTTAACAAACGTTGATTATATAACTCCATACATGTGGAGGCATTGGCACATGTGGTTTACATAAAAATCGCTCCTGCGACAAAACCTAATGATATTTATTAACATGCCTTACAGATTCCTATAAAAAATACACGTAGGTTGATAAAGGGAATGACTTCACTTCCAATTTCCTACCGTAAATGTCACAATGAGTACTGAAAGTAGCAAAACGATATATCACTTCAATCGATGTCAACGGTCCGAGAATCTTTGGCGGCATATGCCGACAACCGATGCGAAAGAGTTAAGAACAACCATCTTAGAATAAGAAAATGTTATCACAACAATGTTCAGTCATGAGCAACGCACCCGCAAAGAAGAAGAAAGTAATATCACAAACAGATAATAAGAGCGTGTTCAAGTAATAGTAGTACTCACAGTACTTACCTGTACATTGCAAATTTTAATATTTTCATGTACCAGTAAGTAGATTAATGCCATTTTTTTTAGATTCTTACATTAACTGCTTTTTCTAATTAAAAAAAATAACAAAAAATACGCGCGTTATTTCTTTTATGTAATCTTTAATTGGAATTAATTTCACGGAGGAACAAAATAACACTTTATAGTATGTTACATTACGTTCAATATTTTCCCATACAATTACAGGAATTTTCTATCTGAATAATTTGGTTTAACATATGCTTACATTTTATTTTATGAATCAAATAAAAAGTATTTGAAGGGTTCAATAATGACGACATTTCTCAGAAACGATCTTTGTTGCGAATATTGATTTAAAGTTATACAAATGGAGCATAAGGTCGCCACAATCTACAGCCACAAAGTTATGTCAGCTACTAGCATACTTAGTACTAGCCTCATTCCACGTCAGTTCTACCTAATACAATATATGTACAGTTTTCAGGTCGGTGACGTGAAGAGAAGACAACTGTACTTTATGGTTTCCTTTGGCGTCCTAAGAACATGTCCCAGCCAGGTCCGTGACGTCCTAAGAAAGCTTATATGGCAGCCTTATTATTATTATTATTATATTTCTCAGAAATGATCTGTGTTGCGAATATTGATTTAAGCATTCGATCGTGTTAATCATGACTTACTTCTTAGTAAACTGAGCGCTTTCGGTGCCTCTTCTATGCTTATTAAATTCTTCTCTTCTTACTTTTCCCATAGTAAACAATTTGTAGACTACGGTGGATATGAATCTCTCCCATTCTCTGCATATTCTGGATTGCCTCAAGGTTCTGTCTTAGGTCCCCTTCTTTTTCTTGTGTTCTTCAATGATATTGTTAATTGTATTACCCACTCCTCATGCCTATTATTCGCTGATGATCTTAAAATCTTCTCTTCCCTTTCCTCCATTGAAGATATGCATAATCTGCAATCTGACCTTAATAGTGTATCAAACTGGGTTGCCATAAATAAGCTCTCGTTTAGTATCAACAAATGTAATGTTATCTCTTTCTCCCGTTCTAAAAATCCTATTCTGTCCAAATACTAATTATCTGGAACATTGCTCGACAGAGTAGCAGTTGCCAAGGATCTAGGTATAACCTACGATTCATTATTCACTTTCCATACTCACATAATCAATTTAACTTCACGCGCCAATAAACTTCTCGGATTCATCACCCGCCAGGCTAGTCAATTTCATAACCCTCTAATTTTTCGTACTCTCTATTCTTCACTCGTTCTATCTGTTCTGGAATATGAGAGCTTAGTTTGGAATCCCAATAAATTCAAGTACATTTTCATGCTCGAAAAAATTCATAAAAAATTTCTCCGACGTTTTTATATTTATATTTACGGTAACTATCCATTCAATTCATTTAATTCCGAACATTACCCAACTCTTTTTCTTCTAGGGATGCTTTCTTTCCATTCGCTAGAGTCACGGAGGAAAATTGCTGCACTCAAACATTCATTCCTTCTTCTTCGCGGTTCAATTTACAACCCTGGGATTCTTGAATGTTTTAACTTCTATGTTCCAGATAGGTACACCCGTGCTCGTAGCCATCCATTGTTTTTGATCCCAGTTGATGCTTGTGGAGCTTCAAGCACTCAATTTGGTTCAACGGCAATGTCGCTCCTAAATGGCCTACCAGCACACCTCGATCCTTTTCTTACATCCTTTTCCTCTTTTGTCGATGGTATTGTTCTCCTTGATCTCTGTGGTCTTCGACACGTGTCATCTTCTTATTCTTTTGGGTAATTTTAATTTTTTATTATTTTCTCTATTTATTGTATATTTATGTTTACTCTGTTTCTAAATATTTGTAAAAATTGGAAATTCGATTATGTATATAAATAAATAAATAAATAAATAAATTATATCAGTATTTGTGTAACGCTTTTTTATGACCAAATGGTCATTCCGGCGGCGCTTCTTTGCCTCTCTGAGTAAAAAGGTGGGTCTTGAGTCTGCGTCTGAAGGATGCCTCCGCTTTAAGTTCTCTTATGCTTTCCGGCAGCGAGTTCCACGCCATTTGTGCCGCGTAGCACGATTGTCAAAGACCGTGCTAGGACAACTTCCCGTCAGCTGAAGGGTGCTTCTTTTTGCTCTGGCTGGAGTGTCTCACCACGCGCGCTTATCTCCGAATGCTTGATCGGCTCTGTCAAAAAACCTTCCATCCTACAGTCGGTCAAGAGACGAAGGTGGATATGGTTGGGACATGTAATTGAGATGCCGCACGAGAGCATAAGCAACAGCTGCATTTTTATTCAAGCCATGAAGAAGAATTCCACAGATGAGACTTCACAATCATTAACACCATCTGTCGGTGTTATCCCGTATGTGTTTACATAAAATTAAAAAAAAACTCAAAATATGCCTCAGACTCTACTGCAGTTATCTTTTCTATCAGCACAGGAGGTCATCGGAAACCATATATATTATCAAGTAGACTTTCGCTCAAGGCATACACATTGACTAAACTTAGTGGCAATAATTTTCGGTGACTATATGTTCCAAATATTTTATGATACCATATTATATTTCATTAACGTAACAATTTATTTAAAAAAATAATAAAAAAAAAATCTATACGACATATTATATTAGGCCGCTAAGCGCCCGGCGGCGAAGCCTCTATTAAATTACAACAAGTGGTAGACAATTTGAGCTGTCGTCTCGTGAGCCCTGTGGGAATGGCGGCTCGCCCTTGAAGCCTCTAATGAGACGTTGTAGCCTTTTGAATTATCATCAGCGAACGAAGAAGAAGAAATTAGATTGCGATCAAATTTATTATTTTCGCATTAAAATATGCACATTCGTGTGATGCGCATTGTTGAGGAGGGGGAGGGATGCCTTCGAAGAAGCGGTACAAAACCAGTGAAGAAATTAACTAAATTCAAATCCCCCAATTACGCGAAAAAAGACCGCGTTATCGGGGATCGTTTTTTTGGAATAGCGAATATTCGTACATTAAATATATTGACATCTCCCATCTTTGAAAAGGCGACAAAAAGTCGCGGGTTCGTCATCGGGACGCGTGGAGGAAGTATGCAAGAGCAGGTCGAAGCAAAGAACTTGCTTAGAAGCACAATTCACGTTTGTTTCCAGTTAAGACTTCTGCTTCCCCGCCCGACCGTAACATGTTGTATCGTGGGCAACGGTCGGGCGAAGACTGTCGTGGACACGGGCTGACTGCCGGGCAAAGTAACAGTCAGCGCCCCAAAGATTATCGCGGCTAAATAAGAAACTAAAGCTTACAGTTGAACCAACGTGATATGGAGCAACTGTCAAAACAAATAAAATGGTGTATCACACGCCGTGTACTGTATATTATAATATAAAACTCTAAAATACCCACGGTTGGTGTGAATTTGATCCCTCACCCGTCATAGCCTATTAATAAAAATTGGTGGTAGACGAAGGTCGTCCCGTGAAGGAAACCCAATCATGGTTAATTCCTGCAATAATAAGGATGATGCCTGAATCTCGGGCTGTAATCTATGACCTTAGTGGATCAACACTCCACATGCAAATTCCACAGAGATTTACAAAAAAGTGTGTTTTCATAAAAAAATAAATTAAATAAAACGCATATTCCCGCTCCCATTCCCGTTTCGCTACCGATTTTTTTATACAAAAACATTTGAACGTATGTACGCAATAATTCCTCTATGTTTTAACGTAATCGGTTGAACGGTATAGGAACGCGTACGCGACAAACACACCAACATTTGTATACTTGCATCCACATATTCATTCTATACTTTAACTATCCCTGCATTTTCAACAATTGTATCATTAAATCCTACTCACGTAGTCTCAGATATATACTGTACCAACTCGACGGTCACATTATAAATGTTCGCACGTTAATAATCGCCTCGAGAGTGCGCTTAGAATGTTAGCTAATTACCGCCAAGAATAAGCATGTACTAAACTTGCAATTAATACGTTAATGGACTGTTAATACCAGTTTTATTGTGTGTTTATTGTGTTCGTGAATAACGCCGTAAGAAATATTGAATACTTAAGCGACTGTAAATAATGGCGCACTTACGTATCATCTCCAATCTTCGGAACATAGGCGTAATGTTAGAAGAAAAAAAAGTTCAACGATTCATCGGTAACGAGCGTACTAAACGTCCGGTGCACGGGGCATTTGGTGCACAGGACAACTGGTGGACTGGATGTATCGCTTACCAAACCTAACCTAACCTAACCTAGAGATTTCTCCAGTGATTGTAGAGTCCAGCGATCCATTGATCTCGTTAACGAAATAACTTAGGTTATTAATTAAATATACATATACTAAACATAAAATTCTTTTTTCAACGCGTCAATCCAAGCACAAAAATAACGGCAGAAGCGGGATGCGAACCGCGGACCTTGGAAACCAACTATGCCCAGGTATTCATACCGCTCAGCCAACTGGGCCATTGCTATGCCTAGACCGACTCACGTTGAAACTAGTATTTATGTCATTGATATCATCGTATGATAGATGTCGCTATAGTATATATTCAAAGTGTGTATATTTTCATTTTTTATTATTCAATCAGTCATCATTTATTCACAAGCTTAATATTATTACTTACCAACAGTCTATTTATTTTAGTAAGTACCACTCGGGTCTCGAACCAAACTATAGACAAACTAAACTTAGGTTAGGTTAGGTTATGACAAATTATGTTTATAAAGTAGATGTCTACATAGAATACTGGGGGTACGGTGTTTTGACTTTGTGAGAAAATTAAGAGGTGAAAGAGCAGATAAGGCAGCTTTCCACTCTACAGTTGATCAAGAGGCAAAGGTGGACCTGGTTAGGACATGTACTTCGGATGCTTTAGGAGAGTTCCACTGTGTACATAGTATCGTTTTAATTGCTAATGGGATGTGTTATTTATTTAACACTTTCGCAGCCGCTTTGGTAATAACGTGAGCGGGGGCACTCGCATCAAAAATGCTAATGCTTTTCAACTTGTCAGGTCGCGATGAGGTTGCGTGCAAAGTACAGAGGAACGAGGTGCATACACTGTACCACAATTTATATTTTTAATTATACAACAAATACATATTATATCAAAGTAACGTCAACTCCATAAAGCGCTTTCAGGCTGGTGCCGAAAAGCCTCGATATCCGATCTTCCTGAACTAACGTAACCTAACCTGGGCCGGCAGTTATAGCTCAGTGGTTAAGGCATTTGTTTGGCAAGCCAAAAGTCGTTGGTTGGATCCCAGTGGAAGATTAAAAAAATATATATTTTCTGAGCTCTAAATACCCGTTATGTTAGTGTGAATTTTATCCCTCACCCGTAAAATGTCAGTCAAAGCCTATTAATCCAAATTTCTGGGAGACGAAATCAGTCCCGTGAAGACCACCCATTCATAGTGAATTTCTTTAATAATAAGGATGATGCGTGAATTTCGGGCTGTAGTCTATATGACGTTGGCGGATCAACACTCCACATGCAGTGCTTAGCCATACTCAGCATGGTGAGCGTCATAGAATCTCACAGATGAGACTTTAGACGCACTATACGTATGTAGTATACTAACTTCGCAACCTAAGACTGAGGTATTGTGACAAAGTCATCAACCCTGAAGAAGACCCCTGCAATGGCGGTCGAAATATCGGAGAGAAGAAATTCACCATACACGGCTAAACCCAAAAGCCACAATATCAAATCTGGCCGTGAAAACCTAAGAAGTTATTTAAGACTGAGGTTTATTTGACATCTGATGCATCTAGAATCACGGGAACAAGTCGCTTTTTGCGTGCGCCTAGTAACGGGTTCCCATCTGGGTCTCCAAAAACAGGACGGGACAGGGAGGGTTTCACCCACCAAGCGAGATTACCATCTATCGATATTCTCCTGTATGTGTTATAGATTTAGGAAAAAATTATAAAGTATAGTGATTTTCTTTAAATTACTGACTGCACCTAATACGACATTTTTCGTTATGAATAAAAAAAACGCAATACTAACAATAAACGGGTTTCGCAAAAATTAATATGATAAAAGGGGATGTTCACAAAGTCCGTGAAGATTAAGTTTAACAATGATTAATTTATTTGTACAACAGGGTTAATAAAAAAAACAATTAATTTAATTGTCAAATAAATTATATAAGAATATACATTGTTTTGACGAACGACAATAGCACATATTTCACGCAATTCTCATTTGATAACGGAAGCTAAGCGATACTAAACGCGGAACAAAATTGAAAAGAGTACCGCACGTTGCTTACCGTGTGTCGTTGATTGAGTTGAGTTTTCTCTTTAAGACTAGACAAGGACCAAGCGTTGGTCTCATCATTCGAGAAATAAAAAAAAATATTTATTTGTTTTACAGAACCGCAGTTCCAAGGTACAAACAATAAGAAACATATAAAGTATACATAAATATTCAAAATGGAAATATAAAAATAACATAAAAGAAGAAGAAGATGACACGTGATCACAGAGATCTTGCAGAACAATACCATCGACAAAAGAGGAAAAGGATCGAGGTGTGCTGATAGGCCATTTATGAGCGCCATTGCCGTTGTACTAAATTGAGTGCTCGAAGCTCCACAAGTATCAACTGAGATTAAAAACAAAGGATGGCTACGAGCACGGGTGTACTTATCTGTAACATAGAAGTTAAAAAATTCAAAAACATATGCCTCATAAACTTAATTAGTGTCTACTACAGCTGACGTGTCTTTAAATCTACTTCATCCAGTGTTCGTAGAGTCGCGAGATGCATAGGTCTTGTAAACAAAATAATTGAAGTTAGATTAGATAAGGTTAGGTTAGGTAAGGTTAGGTTAGGTTAGCGAGGCATCCAGTGCACCAGTTGTCACGTGCGCCAAATGTCCCGTGTGCACCAGACGTCCAGTGCGCCTCACGTCGTTACCGATGAGTCGTCGAACGAATTGTCTGTGAACGATAGGTCTCGACACCTTTTTTGAAGTAGGTGATGATGAAATAGTAAATAAAAAATATTGAATATTTATTTATTATAATATTATTGTTTTTGATGTCGATATGATAATAGTCTATGACTGCGCAAACAACATCTAGCGTCCGCTTGGAGAAATTAACAACTTGATTTTATAATTAAATGCTACTGTTCAAATAAGAAAATCACTACTCAACTTTATTACTATCACACTTTTGTTGGCGGGTATGGCTTAAATGTAAAACGTTTGCTTACCATTGGATATCAGCTTGATATAGCTCCTTTAGGCTGATGCCGTAAAGCCTCGAAAAACGATATTTTGTCTCTTATTCATGTTCGCTCGCCTGACATGCATATCTAATAATTTTAGTTTTATTTATATAATAATACACCGTGTTTGCGCCACTTTATTTGTTATGACAGTTGGCCCATTTCATGTTGGGCACTGTCATCTTTAATTCGCTTGTCTGCCGCGACTTTTGGCAGCGCTAGATGTCAGAGCGCGCAGTCAGTTGAAAGCTCGCTCGCGACCGTTATGGCGTCCGCCAGATGGACGAAAAAGCAAGTTTTGAGAAATAAACGCGAATTGTGAAACGAAAACAAATTCTTTGCATCCTGTCGTACAGTAATTATATATCCAATTCCGAGAGGAGGATATCACCATATTAAAAGTGATGTAATGAGTAAAGTTCATGAGAGCACTAGTTTGAGACCAATGAGATCTATGACACACAGCCTTATAACTGGAGGCTGCATTTTGTGGGTTAGACAGATTGCATGTGTAAATTGATATGTTTCTTGAAGAGATCCAGATTGTGGGAAGGATGAAACACATATACGGGATTTATTCGTAAAATAAGTTTCCCATTGATTTTTCACAGTGTAAAACATGTTTAATTCCATGAATGCGTACATTTTTGGAAAGTTTAGAATTTTACCTATTTTTCTACATAGTCGCCACAGAGGTCAATGCATTTTTGCATGCGGTATACGAGCTTTTGAATGCCCGAGTCAAAAAAATCTGCCGCCAAGCCACGCAGATACCTGAGAACCGATTCTTTCAGCTCTTCTCTATCGCCGAAATGCGTTCCACCCAGGTGTTTCTTCATGTCAGGGAAGAGATGGTAGTCACTTGGGGCTAAGTTCGGGCTGTAAGGTGGGTGTTTGACAATACCCCAGCCAAATTTATCGTGGCTCAACTCAAATGCATGTATAGAGCTTAGATTTGATTAAATCAATTAAAAAATCAAGCTTCATCGGGTTTTGAAACGACAACGTCTGAATGACAAGCAAACGCTTTACGACTGCACTGTAGAATTATGTACTTTACTACCTTGGAAGTAAATAGCTAGTGGACGTAGTGGAGATAATTTCCCTTTTAAGAGAATAGCTTCTGTTTTATGTGGCGCAAAACATAGTTTGTTTCGTTGGCCCCAGGATGAGATTTGGTTTAGAGTTTCTGTGGTTGAGCGCTCCATTGAAGATCGACTATTAGCTTCTACTGTTAGGAGTGCATCGTCAGCGTATGCTACAACACCGCATCCGGGAGGCAGCGGTAAGCTGAGGATGTCATCGAAAAGAATGTTCCAAAGCATTGGGCCAAGAACGGAACCCTGAGGACACCTTCTAGAGACATTACGTGATATAACGAACGCTTCCAGCGTCAGCGAAAGTTTGACGGTTTTGTTTTTTTTTTTGCTTTGAACCTGCGATATATTTGATGTAAGGATGTCACTTTTACTACTGCTCCATTCGCCGATTCCCTTCGAGCAAGTGCGCATCCGGTTAAACAGGTTTCTGCGCAGTCCGTATGCGCACGCCTCGCATATAATCGGAAGTGTTCTTGTACGCCGACTAACCATATAGACACATAACAAATGTTATATATGGCAAGCAATTATTGCGCGTATATGAAGTAACTAATAGTCAAACATTAGGTATTCTTCGATTCCACGTTTTGGAGCATACGGTCGACACAAATCGCCGCCACACAGCTCATCAACCAGTTCGACGAAAACGAACGACTTTCATCTCACGCAAGCGCTTACCGGACACGGAATTTTTAAGAGAATTCCTTAAAAGATTTGGCCTCTCTTCTTGCGAGGCATGTCCATGCGATCCAGGCATGCAACAGACAGTGAGACACTCTCTCATGAAGTGCATCATTCATGAGAATAGGAGACGCATTCTGTGGAGTCTCTACCATTTCTTTGAAGGATTTTCCTGAACTGCTGCTTAGTTCTGACGGTCCCTTGCTGTAAGAAACTTCATCAAGGAAATCGTCGGGGCTACACGCGCAGTTAACGAGGCTGACATGGAATAGGCTCCTACGTTCTTTAACTATTTGTCAGACGTATAATCATTACCTTGTGTGTAACTTGCAGGGTACAACACGCATCTACATATTTTTTCGTATTTTTTTTAAGATAAAAAAATAAAATAATAAAATGAAAAAAACTACCTATTCTAATTTGTTGTTCTAAGACCAAAAAAGATCTAAAAAAACCCCCACTCAAAGTTAAAACCTAAATATATAAACCTCAATGACTTCAGGGTCGCAAAAACTTTGGGATTTTCAAATAAAATATTTAAAATATATATATATATATATATATTTCATACCGACCAATAATTATTTTTTAAATTTATTTAATCAAATCTTATCTCTATACATGTACTCAATTTTACATGAATATATATTTTTAATCTGAAAGTGATAAAAAAAGACTAGAGGCCTTTGAGATGTGGTCGTACAGAAGAATTCTCGGAATTTCCTGGAGAGACACGTCACGAACAATAAGGTTCTCAGAATAATCAAGGAAGATAGGCAACTAATAAGAACCATCTCAGAGAGGCGAGCCCGATGGATTGGTCACATCATGCGCCACGATGGTCTCCTTCACGATATTGTGGAGGCGATGGTTGAGGGTAAAAACTGTAGAGGGCGCCCTAGACGGGAGTATTTGCAGCAAGTATTCGAGGACATGAATTGTAGCGCTTATGCTGAGCTGAAAAGGGTTGCGGAGGACCGAGAGGAATGGAGATCGAGATGGAAGATTCTGTTGCTGCAAACCAATCCACCGGATTGATACTACGAAGAAGATATTTTTAAAATATTATATATATTCATGTAAAATTCATATCAACTGTATGTGCATATAAAAATTACCTTTGTCCCTGACTATTTGACTAATTATATTTAAAAAAACGTTCTATATATAATCGTGTCGGAAGCAACAGGGTCAGATCCTGTCTGCCCAGAAGTGGGCGACGTGGATGGCGTTACTCCCGGACATCATCAGGTCCTCCTGGGAGTAGCTACTCGGACACAGCGCACACTCCAGAAGATGTGACAGGGTCTGCTCCACGCCGTAATCACATTCAGTTGGTAAAACTGACAGGCTTTTATTTGTTTCCTCGTCTTGCATACTCCGGTCCGAAGTCTGTTAAGAGACCTCCATATATTACACCCCTGGTCGTGTCCAGGGCCTACGTCCTCTTTCGGGGCAATCCAATTATTCTATTCAGTTGCACTTCTCGACATGTTCAGCCGCAGGGTGGCCTCAGGTATCACCAGTTCAGTTCTCAACTGCAGGAAACATATTCTTGATTTGAAGCCTTTGTGGTTATCTTATGATACCCAAACGTAGGGTGGAGTGTGTCGTGGGTTGCTTTGAAGAGCTCCTTCCTGGTGATCTTCTCGCCGTATGTTTGATGGGGCGATGCCCGAGAGCTTGGGTTAGGTTTTAGGCACCCGTAACCACCCGGCACGTTGCATTCAGAGCAATATCCACTTTCTTGGTATGGGGATACCTCGCCCATACTGGTGCGGCATACTCGCCAGCAGAGAAACAGAGAGCTTGAGCACATGTGGAAACAATTATTATTATATATAATAAAATTAAAAATAATTATAAACACTTAAATTAGGTACAATATATAAGTTATTTTGGGTCAGACATTTAAAGCATTAAAAATTCTAATAAATATCAATTATTTATATAAAATAATTAGTCAGTGATAATGCTTCTTTTTGAGCATAAAAAACACATACTCGTATATCACGATCTTCCATTACTCTCAATTTCATACAGTACCTTAACAAGAGTGACAGTGTCATTGAATAATCCAAAAAATGATTTAATTTAATAAAATAATGATAAAATACCAACATAGTTACATTGTTGATGGTTTTTGCGATCCCGTGATCCATGACTTCCCAAGTGGTGGACTTATTCTTATTTGCACTTGAGCAAATAAAAAGAATATTTAAAAAAATCCACTATAGCGGTTATTTTTATATGTATTGGTGTTTCGCGTGTATTAAGAAACGTTAACACATATATATTAACACCATAAATACAGCAGAGATATGCAACCTTTTTTCATGTTAAGAAATATTATTATAATACGTTAAGATTACGAACAGCTTGCCTGTAATAATATTTAGTATTCATCATCATCAGCCTGTGTCCGTCTACTGTTGAACGTGGGCCTCCCGCATGAGTCTCCATCCTCTTAGATCATCCGCCTTCCGCATCCATGTCACTCCCGCTATTCTTCTTATATCGTCAGTCCATCTTGTAGGGGGTCGGCCAATGCTTCGTTTGCCAGTTCTTGGGCGTCATTGCAATACTTTTTTTCCCCATCGACCGTCGTCTCTTCGACAGATATGTCCTGCCCATTGCCACTTAAGTATGCCTATTCGTTGGGTAGCATCCACTACTTGAGTTCTTCTGCGTATTTCCTCGTTTCGGATTCTATCTTTTAGCGACACTCCGAGCATGGATCTCTCCATAGCGCGCTGGGTGACCTTTATTTTATGGGTAAGACTTGCTGTCAGATTCCACGTCTCTGCGCCATAAGTTATTACAGGGAGGATGCATTGCATTTAATATTATTAGTAATTAAATACACACATACAGTTATAGATCAAATTTTATGCGCATCAATTCGTTCAGAAAAAATATCGGCAGACGCGGGATTCGAACCACGAGGCTTGCAAGCTTTGCTCTATTCTACGCACCGCGCAGTTCACACGACCATTCTCTCCTGAGCAGATATGCGAAAATTAAATATTATAATATAACGACAGATGTCTTGATGATTAGATACCGACAATCTCTTCATTTAGGAAGTACCACTTGAGTTGAGCGTCATAGAGTCCAAGGAGAAACGTAAGCCTGTCAGCTCACGAGCCAATTGTTAAGGTGCCCTGTTTCACAGGTAGATGGATATAATGAGAGTTCATATATAAAATATACAAACAATGTTTTATGTTAATGGCATAGAGAAAAGTATTTTTTTGAAATATTCAACGTGAGCATTTTTCCATTTGACTACCGGGCGTTCGCAATGTACGATAATCACTATGGAGCATATGGTCGTAACAAATTATTTTACTCAGTTTTCATTCCTAATAACATTTTCCAAAGACTTTTAACCCTCGCTTTACGATGCTTAAAACTTCCGCGCGTTCCGATGGTGTCAACTCATTACACATTCTGATTTAAAGTGAATAAAATGAGTAGAAATTCGAAAAAATGAAAATATTCAAAGATATCGCTTAATTTTACAATAGTTGATGTCAATAAGCAGTAATAATTGATATTTAATAGCTAAAAACATGAAAAACATCAGACGAAGACCTCAAACGCCCAGACGCACCTTGGGGCGTGAACTTCCGAGAGCAACTAACATTACTTAGCCTGTCGATATATCCATGTGCCGACCCGCATAGATATAATTTTGAACTAGGCGACCAACTGAGGTTTCCCGTCTCGCTCACTCATATTAGTACGTCAGCGAGAGTGAGGAGTATAGATGCCGCCGCATCTGTGTATTTTTTAATTTTATTTTCGCACACGCTTCCGGCACGTCAAATGATTCATGACAGTTGACGCGTCTTGATTGTAGTGGTGAATTTATTCCGGATTTAAGAAAAATATTTCCTGCTCCCGATGAGTGCCTATTGTTATAAATATATTTTTTTTCAATACGTAAATGTATTAAGGAGGAATACCTAAAATCTGAACCCTGTGTGTATTATATTTACAGAGATATTTAAGTTATTACAAGCAATGTGTAGTCGATAGACATCACCGGAGAGGAGAGATTAATACTTAAATAAACTTGGAATGTTCTGGAATCAGCTGACAGCGAGTCGCGAAGTTACGTCGGTAGTCGGGCACGGTGATCTACCGAGCGGCTGCCGAAGGTCGGAGAATACTGTTGGCAATGCGCAGAAAAAGGACTGATCCAATGTGGTTCTTTTCTTTATATTGGGCCCGCTCTGTGAACATTATATACACCTGAAGGTCCATTTGGAACCATATATGGTTCTTGACGAGCCCTTAGGCAAGATTTAGGGAACTTAAAGAGATGGCTATTGTAGTACTGAGGAATGTTTTGTGTTACTTGTTAATCTGATGTTTAAAGAAGAGCTGATGATTAGTTCGATGCTTTCAAAGCCTGGGCCATTTCGTTTTAAAGAGAAACACTTGTTTTCTAATGCGTATCTTGATGATATCGAGATTATATGAAGGAGAAAGCACAAACATTGGAAAAGTATTGCAGTGCTTACCAGTAGCATTTAAGAAGTAACTTTGGGATATGCCATTTCTCGGTCGACACACTTTAACCGTGTGTGGACGTTCGGCATGTCATCAAACCTAGAAAGCATTGATCTAATCACCCAATCTCGTTAAATTTATTTTATTAAAAATCGTCAATTCTTCTTTTTCCCATATCCAGTTTAAATCTGAGAATATGGTTGCCACAAATTGCCGCTATTCAGTTCTGTTAGCTGCTATAATTCATTCTTCATTCTAATCCATATGTAAGACTGAAAATGAACTTGGAAACATATACGGTTCCCGACAACCTCCAGAGCAAATGTCTAAGTGCTTGAAGAAGGGGTATCTTTAGTATCCGAGGTGGCAGATTGATACATCGTACACTTTATGTTATCTATGACATGCTATTAATGTTTATATTATATGTCCCATAGATGTTGACTAATCACAAGTCGACGTTCTCTTACGTTAGTGAGCAGTTCACAGAGCGGGCCCTATATAAAGAAGAGAACCACATTGGATCAGTCTCTCCGACCATCGGAAGCCGTTCGCTAGATCATCGCTCCCGATCATCGCTGTCAGACTGCCGACGTAACTTCGCGTCTCGCTGTCAAATGATTCCAGAACTTTCTAAGTGTATTTAAGATCTTGCGTTTGCTGAATAAATTCGTTTATCACTAACGCAATCAATTTATATCGAAAAAAATATATCGTACAAATCTTAAGTGAACTTCACCATTTAATGATATATTCCCCGTGACAATATTTAGTATTATTTATTTCCCTTTAAGTTCGGAATCTGGTGAAGAAGATTCACATCCTCTATGTTCACATCTTCCCCTACCGATCAAACACGAGGTCTGCTCCACGCCGCAATCACTTTCAGTAGCAAAGAAGGAACCTCCGCGTGGTGCCCCCTGGAAACGATTATTTACAATGCTGGCCTTCTATTACTGAAACAACAACACACGTGTCATAATAGTGATAATCCCACATTGGATTTCTTAGGGAAATCGGATGATTCGGATTAAAGCATTGACCATTTGTCCTAAGGGGTGGCTCACTTACAATTTAAATAAAAAACAAATAGTTAATAATAACACTTTTCAAAACTCGTATATATATTTTTTTGATTAATTTTTATTATAAAATTTTTCAACACATAAAAATTTTTTTTAACAACCCTGTACTAAGCACTCACACAACTCTATTGTTAATACTCATATAACGTTTGTTACACAAACACACACACACACAAAGCGATTATAATTATATGTATTATTTATCATTTAATTCCACATATCCGCTCGCATACGGTCGCCACAAACCACGTCCATTGCCTAATACCAATGCGCGAATTGCCATTTCACAGTTCTGTAAGCTCAGATGGTTTAAGCCTTGTCCCATAACACCTGTATACCTGGAAGTCCACATAGAAACATAGATGTTTCCCGGGTACTTCCTACTGGCTGTATCGCTTACCAAATCTAACCTAACCTTTTATTTAAGGATTTTTTCCAGTTATCGTAGAATCCGGAGACTCATTGGTATCATCGAAATTATTAAGGTTAGGTTAGATAAGCGAAACGTCCAGTACACCAGTTGTCTCGTGCACCAAATTTCCCGTGCACCAGACTTCCAGTGCGCCCCACATTGAGAGTAGAAACTTCAGAGGGCGTCCTAGACGGGAATATTTGCAGCAAGTGTTCGAGAGTTGTAGCTCTTATGCTGAGCTGAAGAGAGTTGCGGAGGACCGAGAGAAATGGAGATCGAGATCCAAGATTTTGTTGCTGCAAACCAATCCACCGGATTGATACTACGAAGAAGAAGATATAGGTATAGCAACAAGGTATACACAATTTGAGCTTACAGAACTGTTTTTTTTTGGTGTTTATATTCTCTAAATATAAAGCGGATGTGGTAAAAAAAATAAAAAAAAATAATAGACTTTCTTATATGCTTCTCGTACTTTCAGTACAACCTATTATTAATATTACTATCAAAACAAGTTTTCTCGTACAGAAGTACACTCCTTGTTCAAGAGGAAAACGCAATAGAGCAATATATGAAAAAAAAATCTATCACTTCGACACGCATACGAACCCAGCCAGTGGGAAATCGATTTTTTTCGTACCTTCACGGTACAAATTCCCATATAATTTTCTACGTTTTTAATATGAGATTCTCCCATAGGTTTTTCATATAATATTTCTGTTATTGTATTTATTTTCCCATTCATAATCGTACAACCAAAGTGACAATTGTTCGTATATATATATTTATATGTAGAGTTTTTTTTCCTTCATAACTGAGGTCGTGTAGTAAATATTAGAAATAAATTACATTTCACATCTGATTGCGTTTGAGAATGTTGTACTTATACAGGACATCATAAATCATGCTCGTGTTAATGTATAATCAATATCGCGCGTTGCAACGCATCAGAAAATTATGTTTATTTTATATTCTTCTTCGTATTATCAATCCGGTGGATTGGTTTGCAGCAACATAATCTTGCATCGCGATCTCCATTCCTCTCGGTCCTCGGCAACCCTTTTCAGCTCAGCATAAGCGCTTCATGTCCTCGAATACTTGCTGCAAATACTTCTACCCTCAACCATCCTCTCCACAATATCGTGAAGAAGACCATCGTGGCGCATGATGTGACCATCGGGCTCGCCTCTCTGAGATGGTTCTTACTAGGTGCCTATATTCCTTGATTATCCTGAGAACCTCATTGTTCGTGACGTGGTCTCTCTTTTATATCGTATTTATTTTATATTATATCGTACGTATATAGATTTCAATCGACCTGCTAACACATCTCTTGAAAACTCTACTTTCAGTCACTTTTAAAAAATATATTTTTCTTTCTTACATTGCTTGCATATTTGGACCATATGAACGCCATAAATTCAGCTCTTATTATCCATGCCTTGACTCAAAGTTAACCTGGAAACGTACATGGTTACAAAGAACTTGGTAACTTGACGACAAGTAGCTGTTCTTTTCTACAAGAGAGAACTAAGTGGCGGAAATTTATGATAACCGTTTGTTCCAGATAAGATGACGGGAACATAGAAAGGACGGCAGATTTAAGGTTTTGGTCCAAAGATTTTTTTTTGACTAAAGTCATCTAATGAATTCCGTGCTATTACAATTTAGAGATCTATGCTTGGAGTGTCTCTAAAAGATAGAATCCGAAACGATGATATCGGAAAAAGAACTCAAGTAGTGGATGCTACACAACGAATAGGCACAATCAAGTGGCAAATAAGTTTAAAACAGCCTCTTAAAGTGGTTGTCCCCCTCAACCATCTAACTTGCCTCTTGCCTCTTGGGAGAGGGATCAGACTGCTTAACCAAATTGCCTCGGATGTTGATATATTTCACGTAAGAGAGGCCCAATTCAGACAAGAACTCCAAGAGTTTCTTTGGAGGGATAATTGGTTGGCTTCGTCTGTCTGATAAGCATTGGGACCTTCTGTTTCTTGCCTTTATTGCTTTGTTCATAGTGCTTAATCATAAGTACCTATTTTTGTATATATTGTATTTTTATTTTTATTTTTATTGTACTTCAGAAATGAATTGAGTTAACATAATTTGTAATGTTTCTGAAAGGAAAAAAAAACAAAATTGAAAATTGAAAACTTTATACGGGGTATGTTGGGATACAATGAGTTGAGAACTAGAAGATATGTGTGCTTGAGTATGCATTTCTTTCGGCTAGTGCGCGGCGTGTTCAGAAATACAGATATTTCTTTGGAAATCGGTTTGTTTGTCCCTCACAATTATTTAAGGATAAGGAGGCAAAGATTGTTTGTTCTTCCTAGAGGTAATACTAACCTGCCAGAGACTATGACTCATGGGAGAGTGATCAAGTTGTTCAACCACATCGCTTCGAATATTATTTTATTCCACTTGAGAGAAGCCCAGTTTCGACATGAGCTCCACGAATTTATTCATCAAAGTAATTTCGTGGAGTCTTCTGTTTAGCGAGAGTCGGGACTTTTTAATAATTATTGTAAATAATAGTAAATACCTAATTGTTTCTCTTGTTTTATATCTTTTTTCAGGATCGTATTAAAAAAAATAGCTTATGGTACGGAGACGTGGAAACGGCAGGTTTGACACATAAAATAAAAGTCGTCCATCGTCCCATGGAGAGATCCATTAGAGGAGTCTCTCTAAAAGATGCAATCTGAAATAATGATATCCTAAGAAGAGCTCAAGTAGCGGAGGCTACACAACGAATGGACACACTCAAGTAGCAATGTGACATATCTGTTGAAGAGACGGCGGTCGAAGGTGAAGAAAAATGTAAGAGTGGCCACCAAAGAACTGGCAATCAGAGTGTAAGAGTGCGACAGAAGTATGTTAATGCCCCGAGCTGCCCACTCTCGATTATCAGGGCATCGTTTTTGAGACTTGTGTGTCCAGCGACAATAGCACATAATACGCGTAGCTTTCGTCAGATCATCGAAGTTAAGCAACATTTAGGGTAGACCAAAATATAGATGGGTCACCGAGTCGCTCTTTAACATCTGATAATTCAGGTTTCGAGAGCGTCGAGCTTATCATTCGATTTTGGTAAAAAAAAAAGTGATTAGAAAATCAACAATATTCGATAACCTTCTGTCCTGGAATTCGTCGGGAACCATTAAATGTTCCCATGTAGACCTACAGGTGCATATATAGTACCGACCCCCTACAGGATGGACTGATTACATAAGAAGAATAGCGGGAGTAGCCTAGATGTGGAAGGCGGTGGATCGAAGAGTATGAAGACTCATGCGAGAGGTCTACGCTCAACAGTTAATGATGATGATTGGTCTTTTCATTTTTAATTAAATTAATTTTAATTAATTAATCAGTTGTGAGACTTACGATCTCCCCATTAAAACCATCAAATGGTTATCAATCATTGTTTTGAGCGCAATTCCCCATCTAATATAAAATCTGTTACAGGCCGGGGTACAAGGAAGTGTAGTTCTTATTGCATTTTTAATTTCATACGAGCACGCCATGAGAATCGGTGTTTTTTGTCGAATTCCGTTAAAGCTCATTTTCCCTCGGAAACTGGCTTACTGGGTAGAATTAATCAAAGTAATAAGATTTAATATTAATTATTAAATAATCATTTTAATTCATTTAATTATATAATTATTAATTACTTTTAAAATAAAAAGAACAATAGAAAAATATTGTAAATAAAAATAAACATGTTAATAAAAATGTCAATACATACTAAACATGTATAGAGAAAACATTGTTTTTTCATTAAATTTTGCCAGCGAGTGTTTAATGTGTTTGCTTATAATACCGAAGATCGTGGGTTCGATCCCCGATGAAGATACAAATTAAAAAATATTTTTTAATCGATCGAAACAAGAGATGAAGTAGGACCGGGTTGCGACACGTTTTGCGAATGCCGCAGGAGAGCATAAGCTACAGCAAACTTTTCTTCAAGCCCCTATGCTCGCGCCGTCCCGAAAGGCCGTCGGAAACTTTACGTAGAATGTACTCGTGGGGTGTCGACTGACAGAGCTTTGTGGCGACAGTTAATGAGTGCCATATGCTCCAGTCAGGGAGTGGTTATGGTATGATGACGATGATGATAAATACTAATAGTGTGGATTTGGTCCCTCACTCGAGAAATGCCAGTTGTAGCCTATCAATCGAAATTGGTGGTAAACGAAAGTGGTCCCGTGGACACTATTAATTCATAGTGTGTAAAAATGGACGTTGCGTGAATGCCTCACATGCTCAAAATGGCAAACGTCATATTATCCAAATCAGATTTCTTCAGCATATGTCTGTATTATTGCGCATTTGCTTACATAATACCTCTGCATCGCCAAGCTCCGCCGACTACATTCTTCACATGTGACTTTTGTGTATAAAAAATAACACTTAGTAATTGAGCGTGTTGTCCCGTAAGCATAATGAATTCTTGTTAATAATGGATGATGCGTAAATGCCTTGTCATATATGACATTGGTTGATAGATCAACACCCAAACAGCGCTTAGCCATACTGAAAGACGGTAAGTGTCATATAGAATCTATAAAGGAGATTTCTTCTGTAGCCATTATTTTGTATTTGTTTACATAAAAAAAAATATATCTTTTGCGTATTCAGCAATCAGTTGCCTTAGCTTAGCGTCATAGAGCCCATTAATTTCGACAGTCTGTGCTTTCCAGGATACACTTACATTTTTAAAAATGTGGATGATGCGTGAATGCCAAGTGCATCATAAAAACGTTTACAAATTTAAAGTGTCGATTTTTTAAACTCTTCTTCGTGTCTGCGACGTCAAATTATTTTTTCCCAGGCAACATCGATAGCTCGTGTGTTGCCCAGCATTAGGTCCTGAGATGTGCAGTTTGTCAGGCACATAGAGCAGGATCTTAGGTGTGAGGCGGTCTGCAGGTCTCCACAGTCACACAATAGTGACTCTTCCTGCCAAAACATTTTCCACCGGTCTATGTTGTCCTTTGTTCTACCAACTCCGGTTCTTAATCTGTTCAGGGATTTCCAGGTCTGCCAGTTAAGGTTCTTGCCAGTTGGGAGGTCTTCCTTTGGAGTAATGAAATCCTCTGATGCGATTTGTTGCCAGAGCTGGAGTCTCTCATTTTCAGGACCGGATGTGAGAGGTTGTGTGGATCTCAGAAAGCTGCTTTGCGACTTCAGTCTGGGTGTTAGGGGTATCTGATTATACAAGCAGTGGGACGGTTGGTTGATTGCCTTACGCATTTATTCGGCGCATATGACTTTGAGTCGACCCACCGACAGCAAAAAAGTGATCCAATGAGAATCAAGCTAACAGTGTGATATTATCGTAATTTAGTTCTTCTTCGTAGTAGTATCAATCCGGTGGATTGGTTTGCATCAACAAAATCTTGCATTTCGATATCCACTCTTCTTGGTACTTGGCAACCCTCTTCAGTTCAGCATAAGAGCTACAACTCATGTCCTCGAACACTTGCTGCAAATATACTCCCGTCTAGGTCATCCTCTGCAGTTTCCACCCTCAACCATCCCTTCCACAATGTCGTGAAGAAGACCATCGTGGCGCATGATGTGACCGATCGCCTCTCTGAGATGGTTCTTACTTAATATTATTATCATGATGTAAAATCGTTAAGCTAAAAAATAAATATTTTATTGTTAGCGTGTTCGCAAACGAAAAATACATTTTTCGCATTTTTTACGTGTTTTTTTTTCAACAGCATAAATAAATTTAAATTATAATAAATTATATTTAATCCTTGATATATTTCAAGGGCACAAAAACTACGTTGTGCTGTAATATATCACTTTTAAATAAAATTATCGTCGCACAATATTTTTGTGGAAGGGGCGTGCGTCCGGCGGAACTAAGGGCGGGGGGCGTGGCCTCTGAGGGAGAGAGAGGGACGCCTTCATATGCTAGAGCGAGACAAACATATAAAAGGTGGCAACTCGGTGTTCGGAACAAAGGATTTCGAAAGGATTCGCCGAAATTAAACTGTGGTGCGATTAAATGGGATTTTGTAAAATTATTATTTTATTTTATTAATTAATATATATATTTTTTTAAGCTTTAATAATTGAATTTTAATTATTTATTGTAGTTGTAGCGATGAATATGTTGAATTGTTTTTTTTACATACATTGAGTATGAAATATATTAAATGCGTGAGAAAAGCAATTCTGCATATATTCCATGATGTTTGAAAGAACAGATTTATTAATTATAGACCATCAGAAAACCTTCTCGGCATAATCGACTCTATTCAACGCATAATAGTTTGCCAAAATTTCCGAGTTGATTAAGTCTAAAGCCGGTCTCGCATCCAAAAAAACTAAGTGTATTACGAGGGTTATCCATAAAATAAGTTTCCCATGGTGCTACAGTCCTGAAAAGCGCTGTTATGGTGGATCCCGTGATTCTGTATTGTACCTTGGTTCCCCTACTCCAAATCTCTTCCCTAGCTGCCTGCGGAGCTCAGTCTTGGCTTGGCAGCCGTACTTGATGGATCTCCCCCTCGCCTCGCCCGCCAGGTGTAAGCTGTGCTCACTGATCCGTTTCCTGTCTGCAAATAATATAAATATAATATACATATGGATATTGGCATGGTGATAGTACCTGAAAGCACGTTACTCCCGGGCCGAAAGTTTGTCAATTTTATCGAGAATATGTGTGCTTCTGAAAAAGTCTTTGTATTGTTAATCTGCTCCTCATTCCGCCATCACGCTATCCGATAACTATTCCAGCGGCGTGTCGTTTCTTTCCTTAGTAAGGGGATGATATTTGATTATAAATCACGACGGCATTTCAACGAAAAATAACTACATCTTCTATATAAAGGACAGTCACCTTTGCGTTGGAGACAAAATATCTTCTAAATTTTACTGACTCAGTTCAAAGAAGGACAATTCGTTTGATAAATAATAACACTCTTACGTCTAACCTGCAATTATTGGAACACAGGCGTAAATTGGTTCACTCAAGTATTTTCTACCGTTATTACCACGTACGCTTTTCTTCGGAGCTTAAAGAACTTATTCCTCTTACATCAACCCACAGCCGACAAACTTGTCTTAAACTTGCTGAAAATCCATACACGGTCAGTTCGTGTCAACCAAGAGCTAGCAGTTTCCAAAGTCCCTTCCTAAATGTCACCGGTAAGCTTTGCTCTTCCATCATTTTTATTTTCTCCTTCCTACGATCTGGATATCTTAAAGAAACAGCCCACACAAAAACACGAACACAAGACTCGTTTCCAGCATGCAGCTTCCAGCCTCCCCGTCATAGAGTGCACTGATCTCGACCGGTTGCGCTCTCCTGCCTATGATTACAATAAAAGTACATGTATAAGCTACGATTCTTGAATGATCGATGGAAACAAAACGACGTTAGATTTTGAAACAGCATTCGGCACCCCTTTCCAAAGAGGCGCCATCTCTCTAACATTCTACATTCGTTGGTGTCATCAAGGATTCTGCGCGCGTCTTTAACGTCCCCACTCTTCTCTGCCAGAGCGAGAGACGCAATTCTCGACGAAGGACAGAAAGGGAAGTAAGAACTTTGCAGGATCGAACATCGGGTCCTTTTGAAAAAATGGCGACGCTAGTCTTAGGTCAGGACCGACAGGGAATTCTAAAATAGTCTGAAATAAACACGACAGTGGCACACTGACGTCTGATATCCAATATTTACAAAAAAAAAAAACGTTCATTCTCATCATCGCAATTTTGTATTACTCCATATCCACAGCTTAGTTACTAAGCTCAAGAAAATTTAGTAAGAGTATTTCAATAAAAAATAAACAGGCAACTAATTTTACTGGCATTATTTAGTTCAATTAATGGGCAGTGATTATTAAGAATTTTTTTAGTTATAAATACCTAAAAAGCTAATAAGAAAACTATCATTTGGTAGTGGAAAAATATGAATCGGCAGTAGAAAAATAAATTAAAAAATCAATGAAAGGTAATTAATAATATGTTAGGTTATATAAGGTTAGCTTTCCATTTTATGGGTAAGCTATTCATTGATTTTCCATTAATTTTGACCAATATTGGAATGTATTACTGTTGTTTTAATTTTATAACTGACCACATTCATATTGACTCAGTGGATACTGTCAATTTATTTAGTCTACTGATGATTAATTTTATTTACAAACTGCCAATTGATTCGACTTACAGCCAAAACCTTGAATTAGTTACTGAACAAAGAAATACCGGCGAAATATATATTTACCAGAATCCTGGCTTATATGAAAGTTGAAATCATTGTATGTAGGTATAAGCTATAAGTAATTGAGGGCAAACATGTGAAATTTTTTAAATTCTAATAAATATCATCTCAGAGAGGCAAGCCCAATGGATCGGTCACATCATGCGCCACGGTGTTCTTCTTCACGACATTGTGGAAGAGATGGTTGAGGGAAGAAACTGTAGAGGGCGCCATGGACGTGAGTATTTGCAGCAAGTGTTCGATGACATGAGTTGTAGCTCTTATGCTGAGCTGAAGAGCGGAGAGTGGAGATCGAGATGCAAGATTTTGTTGCTGCAAACCAATTCACCGCATTGATACTACGAAGAAGATCAATGATTGAGCTAAGTACACAGGTATCTTGCCATATTTCCTAGAGTATAGAAATTAAACTCTTAGTCTATTGCTTTTTAACTTTAAATATAATGTATGTGAAATTTCTTATTCAACAGATCCCTATACCTTTATTAGATTTTTAGTAATCAGAATATTAATTAATTTAATTTATTTTTAGTGTGTTTTTAGAATATTCCAGTTTCAGTATTCAAATATTTATAAATCATTAATATTTTTTATATACACATACAAATTTAATGCAAATATCATACTATATGACATTTATATCATCAATATCGCAGAAAAATAAACAGCAGAGGTTGGGATTCGAACTACGAACTTTTGCAATCACGAATCCCAGCACCTGACATTTAATTTTGGAAATGATATTACATCCTAGAACGAGGAATAAACAGAAGTATTTACACAACTAAGTGGCGGCAATCTGTGGTGACCATATGCAACAGATATGGAAAGAAGAAGTACTGTATGCTATCCTGCGGTATCTGAAATATTTTTCCCCAACCAGGTTTACATCAATCATTCAAGTCAAGTAATTTATTTAAAAAATATAAACAAAAATATAAATAATATTATTTTACATACTTGTATACTGTATATATAATAGGTGTACCGGATAAGAATGTCGTTTTTTTTTAGTGATTTTCAGTGCTCAGTTGTGCTTCGGCAGTCAAACTTTTACAACGTGTTCTGTGTTGTTTCTCTGATGACGTATACCTGATGAGTGTACTAGGACTTTTAAATTTAAAAAATACAACCTAATATACATTGGAGAGCTTTGTACCGAATGAGGAATTTATTCGAAATATTATGCTTTACCGTTTCATGAAAAAAGAAAGCGCAACACGTGCTACAAATTTGTGATGTACTGGGAGATATTTTGAATATTCGTAATTGCCGTAAATATATATATAAATAAATATATATAAATATACATATACATATAAATATGTATATATATATAAATGTTATTGAAGTTGAAAGTGTTGACGTTTTCAGCAACCAAATAGCCTTCGTTTAATGCGAGAGCTTTTCGATCGTTTCTTAGGAGGTCCATCCAAAGACTTGGCGATCGGCTTTTGCGCCAAGTGCAGCAAAAACTGGACTCTGCCTTATATGGAGGAAGGCCAAGCAGGGGCTGGACAGCTCTGGAGACGCCCAGACCGATTCCAAGGTCACCGGTGAAGGAATACGTACCTGACTATTATACCTGAGAAAATACAGAAAAATCCCCGAGTGTTTAGTCTGCTTAATGTTTACCTGCAAAATTTATATTTATGTGTTTTTTTTTAAATATTTTTAACATATCGACTTTATATTTGAAGCATATTGCCGTTTCTTGCAGTTTTGTAAGCTCATATTGTCTATCTGGACTGGACTTTACCCGCCTTACACCCGCATCACACAGGAGGACAGTTAAGTCTCCTTGATGACGCGCTCATTCGCGTTAGCAACTGATAAGTCCAGCGGCAGTCCCCTCTGAACAATTTTGGCCACTGCACAGAATTGATACAAGAAAGAACCCGTGAAAGAGATTACAATCACATCGATGGGTTGTAAAGAGATGCAGATGGAAGATAGATTCTCTCACCGAAAATACGTGCGAAAATTGTAAATGCGTGGAATTTTTTTTAGTGGCAACAAAGTATGCATGCCGAGGCAATTCAGATCGAGATTTTCTATCTATGCCTTGTGCCAGAACACTTGTTTATCCGGAGCTCCACAAGGGAACATACTATAGATCGTTCCTGAAAGCCTCCAGGGCTAGAGCCCGCGAACTTGCATAGATTGCGCTTTACCTGTCTTCTTCGTAGTATCAATCCGGTGGATTGGTTTGCAGCAACAGAATCTTGCATCTCGATCTCCATTCCTCTCGGTCCTCCGCAACCCTTTTCAGCTCAGCATAAGCGCTACAATTCATGTCCTCGAATACTTGCTGCAAATACTCCCGTCTAGGGCGCCCTCTACAGTTTCTACCCTCAACCATCCCCTCCACAATATCGTGAAGAAGACCATCGTGGCGCATGATGTGACCAATCCATCGGGCTCGCCTCTCTGAGATGGTTCTTATTAGGTGCCTATATTCCTTGATTATCCTGAGAACCACATTGTCCGTGACCTTTTTACCTGTATAACCAGAGAAATATTTGGGTATTCAATGATCAGCGTTTTTTTAAGAAGATCGGATGCTTAGTTCGCCTCTCTCGAGGCCTTGACATTTTTTTTTGTTCTTAATGGGTGGATCAATCCTACCGTGGGCATGTATAGAGCTAAGATTTAATTAAATAAGTTGTATAAAATCAAGCTCAGTTGGATTTTGAACCGACAGCGCCTGAATGAAAAACAAACGCTCTTACCACTGGACTATGCCGCAGGGCTATTTATTTGATTCTTAAAGTTTTCACTTACAGGCGGTAAGAATATTGGAAATTAGTAATTCGCACTAAATACGAAACTAAACCAAAAGCGACTGTATCAAATCTGGCCGTAAGAACCTAAGAAGATATTTAACATACAGCAAGATTCAATATTTATTGTTAACCTATACAATTGATAATTGTGTCAATAATTATAAAAAAAGTAGTTCAAGGCAAGAACTTAAAAAAAAAAATATTTTAGTTTAGACTTTAGAGTGTTATGAAATAATATAATCTACATCCAACATAAATTTAAGAAATGTAAAAACATAATTTTACACAACATGAAGTTGTCACTTTCAAAAAGGTTTCAACCAACATCAAAACACAAACCTTTCAATATCTTAAGACGAATGAAACATGACTTACGCCGCTTTCATAATCATGGGCATATTTATTTAAAAAAATAGTAAGATCCATAAGTACTAAGCGTTTTCCTTCTCCTTCGTAGTATCAATCCTGTGGATTGGTTCTGCAGCAACAGAATCTTGCATCTCGATCTCCATTCCTCTTCGGTCCTCAGTCCACCCTTTTCAGCTCAGCACAATGCTACAGTTGCCAGTTTGGTGGCATATCTTGTCCAATGACTTTTTTTCTTATTTGTCTTGGTTGTTTTGACAGATATAGTCCCTGCCCGGAGATCCGATTGGGGACTATTTTATCCGGAAAATTTTACTTGAGGTCAAATCATTTTTGCTGATATGGGTAAGACCTTTAATGTGGTATTTTCCCTTTATTTCCACATCCTAATGCCGTTGACCATAAAGGTTCATCCGCCTTAGGAGGGCATTTGGTTACCTCCAGGACAATAGCATTGCGGAACCAGCTTGACCTGATGAGGTTAGTTTTCCAAATGTTGCCCATTCCAGCCAACATTCGGTCGAAAAAATCTGACTATTTAAAAATTATCATCAACCACAACGCAAATTGTTTTCCTATGCAATAGATTTTTGTGGTAATTGTTTGCGTTTCACGTGTTTGTCACAAGTACCTAATCAGTTGTAAGATTTTTTTAAAATTTAACATGGCGTAAAAAAACACAAATGTTTGTAATTATGCAATGGCAGTCTACCTTCTGAAGTTATGATTACATGGCTCTGAGATTAAGCACATACTTATTAGTTATTACATTGTAGTACATTATATTCTATTATAATGCTTATAAATTATTGGTATATTTAAAAAAAATACAATAAATATATCATTTATGACTAGTAGAGAGAAATGAGTAAATAACAGGTTATAAGACTCAAGAAATATATCATGTATCATAAGTTTATTTAAAAGCCTTTACCTATCTGGGAAAAGTAATGCAACTAGGACGAAGTAATTTCTCAAAAAAAATCGACAGGCGTATACAACTGGGATGGGCAGCATTTGGAAAACTAAAGTACATTTTTAAAGCGAAAATTCCGCAATGTCTTAACACTAAGGCGTTTAACGAATACATTCTTCCAGTATTAACTTATGGCGCAGAGACGTGGAATCTGACAGCAAGTCTTACACATAAAATAAAGGTCACCCAGCGTGCTATGGAGAGATCCATGCTCAAAGTGTCGCTAAAAGATAGATTTCGAAACGATTAAATACGCAGAAGAACTCAAGTAGTGGAGGCTTCCCAACGATTAGGCACACTCAAGTGGCAATGGGCAGGACATATCTGTCGAAGAGACGACGGTCGATGGGGAAGAAAAGTATTAGAACGGCGTCCAAGAACTGGCAAACGAAGCATTGGCCGACCCCCTGGAAGACTGACGACAAAAGAAGAATAGCGGAAGTGACCTGGATGCGGAAAACGGACGATCGAAGGCGATGGAGACTCATACGGGAGGCTTACGTTCAACAGTGGACGGATAAAGCTGATGATGATGAATCAAATAATTTGTTTTTAATACATTTTAATAAAATAAAATTCAATGCCCTGAAATAAAAAGCTTTAAATATTTAGATATTATATTTGTATGGGATTCAATTCCTTTTATTTATAAGAAAGCTCCTTTTCGATACAATTCAAAAATAGGCCTCGACCCCATCAGGTGTGTAGACTTTATTGCTACTTAAAAAAATTGCCATTTTCCGATTTCGCTTATATTTTCCTCGAAAATTCTTTCGCTTTCCATCTCGCTTTAATCTGTAATTGCGACTAAAATGTCACTCACAAAATCTTTCTCTTTAGAACTTCTGAGCATTGGCCATAATTATTCAAAAGAAACTCCCCACTACAACCACTGATTATAATCTGAATCAGCGCAAGAAAACATTATTTTCCTCCAGTGTGAGGAGGGTAAGCATCGATAATAAAAATTATAATTTAGAACAGATGCGATGTACGTATATATTAACTAAATTCAATAAAATATCTATGATGTTTCAGATGTTTGTTTCTTTTAACTAATTGCTTACACCTACTTTCAGTGATCACCCCACCAAATATATGGCGAGATGTCACTACCAAGAAGGAGCTCACCAAAGAAACCCACGACGCACTCCACCCTATGTTTGGGTATCAAAAGATAACCACACGGCTCAAATCAAGAAGAAGTTTCCTACAGTCGACAACGGAACTGGTGATACCTGAGGCTACCCTGCAGCTGAACATGTGGAGAAACGCAACTGAGGGGAATACTTGGATTGCCCGGAAACAACAGGGTCAGATCCTGTCTGCTCAGAAGTGGGTGACGTCGATAGCGTTACTCCCGGCCATCATCAGGTCTTCCTGGGTGCAGCTGCTGGGACACAGCGCGCACTCCAGAAGGTGTGACAGGGTCTGCTCCACGCCGCAGTCACATTCAGTCGGTCGCGCTGTAAAACTGGCAGGGTTTCTTTTGTGTCCTCGTCTTGCATACTCAAGTCCGAAGTCTGTTAAGGGAGCTCCATATATTCCACCCCTGGTCGTGTACAGGGGCTAGGTCTTCTTTCGGGGCAATCTAAGTATTCCCATCACTTGCGCTTCTCCACATATTCAGCCACAGTATGATAAAGTATGATTTGATTTAGATTTGTATGTGAAAAGTTGTTCTATTATCTCAAGTATTAGAGCAACAGACAAATCGATACAATTTAGTTAGTAACTAATGCTATAATAATTATATAGTTTATTGCATCTTTATAAGAAAAAAATCAACTAAAAAATCAATCTCTTTATCAACCGTTGTAAATCCACGGACGGATGAAAATCTCCGCTAGATTTTCCCATTAGTTTTGGTTGATGGAACACATCTTTACTGTACAATAATATTTACAAACGATACAAAGAACAACAATTGCAGACGATAATTGGGATAATGTTCAATTGTTCAGAAAGCAATTTTATTTCTACAAAAAAAAAAATTTTTTTGAACATTTTTAACTTAATTTCGGTTTTAGGGGGTGGCGAATTGAGTCGCTGCCCCAGGCCGTCGAATAAGATAGCGGCGCCGAGGGCAACCAATCTTGTTTAGATCTTTCAAAATATAAACAATATGGGGCGCCAGAAAAAAATGCCTAAGGGCGCCGTAGGGTATTGGGTAGTGAAATCTGTCAGCGATCACAAGAGTTGTTATTCGATAGTTTATATCAATTAATGCATTTATTTTGCCTTATTATCAGCTTTAATTGGCCTTCCAGAGCGTGGTGCATCTTTAACATTAAAATTGACGGATATAAAACTTTGACACCGTTGTTTGTCCATTTTCGACGGAGCGTTTAGCTTATGCTAAGGTTTGCGGGAGGTGGGTGCCAAGAATGTTGACCGACGACCTCATCGCAAAATTTATATGGGATATTGTCAAACACCCACCCTTCAGCCTGGACTTAGCCCCAAGTGACTACCATCTCTTCCCTGACATGAAAACACACCTGGGTGGAACGCATTTCGGCGATAGAGAAGAGCTGGAAGAAGCGGTTCTCAAGTATCTGCGTAGCATGGCGGCATTTTTTTTTGACACGGGCATTCAAAAGCTCGTATACCGCATGCAAACATGCATTGACCTCAATGGCGAATATGTAGAAAAATAGGTAAAAGTCTGAACTTTTCAAAAATGTACGCATTTATGGAATTAAACATGTTTTACGCTGTAAAAAATCACTGGGATTCTTATTTTTTACGGATGACCCTCGTATCTTCACCATAGACACCGCACATTTTTTATAGCTTGAACAACATCGTTATCTTTTTCATCTTGAGCATTAACTTGCCTTCTAGAAGGTAGTGCAGCCTCAACATTAAAATTGATGGAAATTTCGCTAACCAATTCAGGCACTAGCGTTCTGCCAATACATCGTCTCCCTACACATTTTATAAATTAATATTTTATATTATTTTTCTAACCTTTTCGATAGTAAAAATGCTGCCTTTCACTTTAAATATTTAAAAGAGTATCAAGCAAAATATAATGCATAGAATCAATCAAACTTTTTGTCAATAAAGTATTGCTATATCAGCTGTCAAAATGAATAATAAAAATGCAGTTTAAGTATGAAGTTGGCTGTGAAAAAATACAATTTGTACTCTGTTGAGAAAAAACTCCATTTTTTTATTTCTCAAAAAATGTGACGCCCAAGAACAAGTTAAATGAAGCGTTGACTGACTCCCTGCAAGATGGTCTGACGACGTCATAAAATAGCGGGAGTGGCCTGGATGCGAAAGGCGGAGGATCGAAGAGGATGGCGATTCGTGCGGGAGGCCTACGTTCAACAGTGGACACACACAGACTGATGATGATGATGATGTTGATTTAATTTCCGAACAACCCACAATACATGTTAATTAAATATGATTGGATACATTCAACTTCATGAAATAAAGCGATAACAATGTTAATGTAATTATTTTTCATGTTAATCGATTAGAATCTAGAATGTATTTTTTACTGAAGGCTATGATTCTGGCCGTTAATACAATTATAAATAATGTTTTTAATAAACACAATTAATAAACCAATAATGTCTTACTTTGCTTACTGTCTGAAGCAGTAAGAGCTAAGTTAGCAACAATTTCTGCAATTCTGTTGATATATTTGATGTCAAAAATTGGAAAAAACGTGTTGTTTTTTCGATGTTTCCTTATTTTCCCAAGATATCTCTACACTCGAAGGTCCATCAGAAAATATATACGAAACGACTTCTCTACTTACTGCTACGAAAAACAAAACAATCACTTACAACTCATTAATTAAACCCCTAATTACATACTCTGCACCGACGTGGATTGATAACTCTAAAGACTAACCTTACTAAACTACAGGTCATACAAAATAAAGCCATTAAAATCATTATCGACACACCTTTTAGAACTATCCTCGAGCACCTCCGTACCCAAAATAAAATCCCCACTATCCACCAACATTTTTAAAGACTAACATTGATATTTTACTGTAACACTAAAACTCACACTAATCCCCTGATCAGAAGGTTAGTGGAATCTATGTCTTTGCACAGTTCTCACCATCATCAGCTCTAAGCGGGCTGAACTTATGTTTTTTATTTAAATATTTTTCACTGTTTCTTTATTTTTCTGTTTTTTGTTTAATTGTCTAGTGTAAAGTATGTTAACTAAGTTTAAGTTGTTGCTGATGTAAGAAATATAATTCATTTCAAGGATTCTATAGAATATATATCTCAGTGATTCAGGGTATTTCATTTAATTATCAATCAATAAATTAATGTATCTTACGTGAAAGATCTTCTTCTTCTTCGTGTCAGCGACGTCAAATTATTTTTTCCCAATATCTGGCAACATCGATAGCTCGTGTGTTGCCCAGCATTAGGTCCTGAGATGTGCAACTTGTTGGGCACATGGAGCAGCATCGTAGGTGTGAGGCGGTCTGCAGGTCTCCACAGTCGCACAATAGTGTCTCTCCCTGCCGAAACATTCCCCACCGGGGAGCACGAAAAGAACCTCCACGCGGTGCCCCCTGGAAACGGAATCTCGGACTTCCTCTTCCGGCCAATCTTTTCAACCCAGCGACAACGACAACAAAAACGTGAAAGATAACTGTGTCTGTAAGATTAATATTATTACTTCAATTTATAATTTTATGTAGTTACATGTATCCTCAAGGATTAATAACAATATATGTGACGACGTCTAACCCAAGAGCCCAGAGAATTGATGAAAGCTATAGTACCCAAGTTATATTTCAAGTGCTTAATTGGAATTTGACGTTCCTGAAGCTTGGGCCATGTGATTCTAAGGAGTGGATCAATTCAACCATCAACACGCGTTTAACAACAGGCGGTACACATCCTAATTTAAATCGCACCAAATTTTACTTTTCTTCGACAATCTAACTAGAACAGTGTTTACTATATGCCATTGTATTTAGTAGACAAGCGTAAAGGCATCCAAAATTTAAAACTTGAGTAATAAATTTATATTACTGATAAATAAGTTTTAAATTCATGATACATACTCAGTAAGTATATAATTGTCTATCTGCATTCTAAGACTCAAAGTATTTAGCTTATAGCCGCATTTACAAACTTCTTCTTCTCTTCTCGTGCTTATCTTTCATTCCCATGACGACATCTTAAAAAATAAAAATAAATAAAATCATTACACACTCGTATATTTCACACAGCAATAACAAATTCATCGTTATCTTAGCTTATTATGAGAAAGGTCATATCAACTAAAGTTAACAAGTAAAGCAATAAAGCAAGTATGTATTGTAAATAAAAATCTGAACAAAATTTACATTCGAATAATTCAAATATTTAGACAAAAAAAATAATTAAATCCTACTTCTCTATAAAGATAAAAAAACGTACGTATTTGAATACGGCAGTTACCTTTTGAAGTGGATCCATACAATTATTACTAGACTTAACAAACAACTATGTTAAAAGAATATGTTTTATCAATTGAATAAAAAAAACTCATTTACGTCTTATCTCCAATCCCTGGAACATAGAAGCAAGGTTGATTCGCTTACTTTTAGAATTTTACTCAATAAAATCTAGCACCAATCTTTGAATATTAAACTAAATATATTTTTTTTTTACAAGAGTCAGGATTTCTGGACGGAAACACATCAAATAACTGAAAGTGAGTATGAGCTTAGAGTGTTATTTGGGCAAGCACTTCAACATTGCCAATTTTAAATAGATTAGATAGATTACATGTTTCGGACTTCCTGGAGACCATCTTCAATAGTTGAAATATTTAAAATTATAATTATGCAGCTTCAGCAAGTACATATTGTCACTTGACCTAACTAAACCTAACCTAAACCTAACTTAACGTTATCCATTTTAATATTAAATAGATAACAAATTCATACCTTGTTTTAATATCGATCACCTTGAGCACTGTTTCACTTGATGGAAGACTACAGTTCCGCGATCTATGAAAGCTTCTTCAGTTTCAATGCGCACAAACGTACTTTGGTAACTAAAGTAACTTTCATATATTGCGAAACTGCAGTCTTCCATCAAGTGGAACGGCGCTAAATGTGATCCATATTAAAACAAGGTATGAAATTCTTATATATTTCATAATAAAATTAAGTTATGGTTATCAACTGACAATACTTGTTGAAACTGTATAATTATAATTTTTCAAATATTGAAGATGGTCTCCAGGGAGTCCGAAACATGTAATCATTTAAAAAATAAATGCTAATGAAAATTAAATACTTTTTATTTGTTAATCTTTTATTTAAAATTAATTTAAAAGTATAATTGAAATGGATCTCAAAGTTAATGTTAAAAATATAAATAACGTCGCAAATTTTAATAAATACCATATTTTAGGTAAATACTCATTGATCAAATAACTTCTGAGGTTTTCACGGCCAGATTTGATATTGACACTAACATGACACTAAGTCATTCAAACCTGAAGAAGACCCCTGCAATGGCGTTCGAATATTAAGGTAAGAACAAATTCGCCACACACGGCTAAATCCAAAAGCCACAATATCAAAAAATCATTGATCGTGCTATATTTTCTCGAGTGTTATTCGTAGCTTTGTGCATAAAGGGCAGTGCCGGTTTTACGGGATGGCGAAGTGGGTCGGTGCCCCAGGGCGTCGAATAAGATAAAGGCGCCGAGGGCAACCATTCTTTCTTCTATACGTTCAAATATAAACAATATGGGGCGCTACAAAAATTGCCCTTGGGCACCGCAGGGTCTAAAGCTGGTACTGCATAAGGGTTGTAGCGCAGGGTGATGCCGAGGGAAGATAGTTTCCACGGCTAGAATAAGGCATGCCGCGTGTGGTTCGTATAACGACGCCAAAGCCCGGCTGCCATTTTGGCTGGTGTAGCCAGACGGTGAAAAACTAGTGGCGTGTACCTAATCAGTGTGTGTGGAAAACCGACGGGCGCAACCAAGGATAATTTAGGGGGTTTTCAAAATTTTCTTAAGGATATTTATTTATTTAGTGGGTATAGCTCAATGGTTAAAGCGATCGCTTTGCAAGCCAAAGATCGTGGGTTCGATCCCCGACAGAGATTTAAAAAAAAGAATTTTTAATAAATTTCTGCTAAAATAATCCCTGTTGGTGTGAATTTGATCCCTCACCCGTAAAATGCCAGTCATAGCCTATTAACTAAAATTGGTGGTAGACGAAAGTCGTCCCGTGAACACCACCCATTCATAGTAAATTCCTGCAATATTAAGGATGATGCGTGAATCTCGGGTTGTGGTCTATGACGTTGGCGGATCAACATTTCACACGCAGCGCTTAGCCATATGCACCATGGTAAATGTCATAGAATTCCACAGATGAGACTTCAGAATTACTATCACCATCTGTCGGTATTCTCCTGCATCTTCGCACTATCCAAATAAAAAATCTAAACGCGATGTTTAAGGCGGCAACCCATCCAATTACGATCCGCACTCGATGCTGCTTATCTTATAAATCGGTTATTCAGTTGTGTTGGTTGGCGCCGGTGACTGTTGGTGCAAAAAAGGCGATATATATACAACAATAGCACGCAGCGACAAACGCCCGCATCCGCGCGTGGGTACACCCAGTTATGCGGAACAGGGGTGGTGAACATCGATACACGGTTGATATCCGCCAACATAACGATCAATCTATAAAATACAAGTTGATTAATTAGTCTGTGTGATTTTTTTAATAATCGGCTTAACAAATAGTACATATTTTGGTATTCCAGTATTTAAGTGAGTTGAGTAGTCCCTCAGTGCCAAAAAGTCCAGGCCTCAGGAACGTTGGATTAATTAATCGATCTGTTTAAAAAAAAACGATTAACAATACACCAAAATACGTTTTATATATTGTTGCTTATCGCGTGTCGTTAGTTGATTTTGGCCGCCCCTTAAGACCAAAAGGTACACGCGTCGGAAACGTCGGGCCAATTATCATCATATTCGTCGCTCGGCTCTCGACTCGAGCGGACGTGTCTGTCATCCTACCTACAGGATGGCTCCCAGTTGCAATTGCGACATTGAAGACTTTCTTAGACGAACACCGATTGCTGCTGGAGCGGCTCTTAAAGGGTGTTGGATGTGGAAAGGAAAACCACCGACATCCGTTGGTGTGGACTCTCCACTCAACCCAAAAAGTCTCCCATCTTCCCGTAGAAGGCGCTTGCCTCGAGCGTGTAAAAAAAATCCAGCTACCTTCGCTGAAATTGTCACCAGTCCTCGCCAAGACTCGCCGTCGCTTAACTGTGACAGCAGAAACTCCGAACCTGCCGTCAGTGAAGCCGTTGCTTCGAGTGAGGCCTCCGAAGAAGAATCCTCGGAATGTACTATCCAAGGAGCCCCTGCTTTTCCGAGCAAGACTCTCAAGGACTCCCGTTCTAAGCCAGGACGAGTGATCGTTCGAGGAACTGGAAGACCTGAATGCTTTCTCCGTGGATGCCCTCTTCCTCCCCCGAGCAAGTTTTCCGGGGAAGTTCACCACTCTGATATGAGTCGCGCCTCTCTTGATGGGGAAAAGCATCAACGTTCAGCACGTCTTGTGATTCGTGGTTCTGCAGCTCTTTTAAAGAAAGTTGCTGGAATGAAGATGGCATATCTTCACGCCAAGGGTCTTCACCCAGATACATCGGCTGGTGACTTGCTTCTAAGCAGCGACCTCTGCATTCAATCCCTCTTGGATGACCATGGATAATTGTCAGCAGACGGACGCTGTCAACATCTTTCAAAGTCGGGGTCATCGCGACATCGCTGGAGTCTCTCATGGATTCTGAAGTGTGGCTTGAAAGGACCATCGTTCAACCCTGAAACGTGTAAACGAAATAATCGCAGTGAACAGTGGTTGAAACCAACTTGAGTGAATATTGACATATTTAGTGTAAAATTGCTTCAGATTCAGTGCTGGTTTTGACAGATACGAAATGTTGGACGTTTGATTTTGTAACAATAATGACGTATTATGTGTGTCTATCATGATATACTTATGACATGGTTTTGTTATTGCAATTCCAACTATTTGCGTTCAGTATCCCGACACTTGTTCTGAGTGTGAGGTCATTGACACTAAATTTGTTAATACATTTACAACGCCGCACGTTTATATGTTAGTATTTCAATAATGGATTAAAATGTAAAATATTTTGTATTGTTATTGAAGGAAAAAATAATGAATTGAATTGAAGAATTGAATCATCATCAGCCTGTGTCCATCCACTGATGACCGTAGGCCTACCGCATGAGTCTCCATCCTCTTTGATCCTCCGCATCCAGACTACTCCCGATTTTTTTCTGATGTCGTCAGTACATTTTGAGATTTTTCTTTGTTCTACCGACTACGGTTTTAATAAATTCAGGTATTTCCAGGTCTGTCAGTCAAGGTTCTTGTCAGTTGGAAGGCTTTCTTTTGGTCAATGAAATCTTCTGATGCGATTTGTTGCCAGAGCTGGAATCTCTCAGTTGTAGGGTTGGATGTGATAGATTGCTTGGATCTCTTCGATCGTAGTTGGTTATACAAGCAGTGGGACGGTTAGTTTATTGCCTTACGCATTTTACTGACGCATATTACTGCGAGTTTATGTTTGGCGGTGCAATACCAGCGAAGGTTAGGTTACGTTAGGCTTGGATAAGTGAGTATCTTCTTCGTAGTATCAATCCGGTGGATTGGTTTGCAGCAACAGAATCTTGCATCTCGATCTCCATTCCTCTCGGTCCTCCGCAACCCTTTTCAGCTCAGCATAAGCGCTACAATTCATGTCCTCGAATACTTGCTGTAAATACTCCCGTCTAGGGCGCCCTCTACAGTTTCTACCCTCAACCATCCCCTCCACAATATCGTGAAGAAGACCATCGTGGCGCATGATGTGACCAATCCATCGGGCTCGCCTCTCTGAGATGGTTCTTATTAGGTGCCTATCTTCCTTGATTATCCTGAGAACCTCATTGTTCGTGACGTGGTCTCTCCAGGAAATTCCGAGAATTCTTCTGTACGACCACATCTCAAAGGCCTCTAGTCTTTTTTTATCACTTTCAGATAAGCACCATGTCTCACAGCCGTACATTAAGATGCTCCAAACAAGTGTTTTGGCAAGTTGCTTGCGGAGCCCTAAAGTAATATTCTTTGACTCAAGAATTTTGGCTTTTTTATTGAAAGCTAGCCTTGCTTGATGTATTCGACTGTTGACTTCTTTTTGTTCTGGCATCCCAGGTAATCGTACTCCAAGGTATACAAATTCTTTTGCATCTTTTAGGGGTACTCCTAGCATTGATATGTTAATTTTCTGCTGCTCATTGCGGCTTACTCTCATGACTTTGGTTTTTGTGCTGTTTATCTTCATATTGTAGTTGGAATTAAATATGTTTTCCATGGATGTCAGCGCTTCAGTGAGTTCATCTTCAGTTTCAGCAATCAGAGCAATGTCGTCAGCAAACCTTATCATATCAATCTTTTGGCCATGTATTTTAACCCCTCTCTATGGCCCATTTTTTCCCTGATGTTATTAATTGCATTTTGTATGTATACGTTGAAGAGTACAGGCGACAGAGAGCATCCTTGTCTCACCCCTTGACGTATTTTTTGCTTCCTTTTGGACATTTCCAAGTGATATTATGGCAGCTTCTTCTTTGTAAAGTGAAAATATGAGTCTTCGTTCTTTGTATTTGACTCCAATTTCTTTCATAATATCGAAGAGCTTCTCCCAATCTACTTTATCAAATGCTTTTTTCAATGTCCACGAAGGCAATATATGTATCTTGGTCTACTTTTATCCTCTTTTCCAAGATCATACGCAGGGATAAGATTGCTTCTCTGGTTCCCATTCTTTTTCTGAATCCAAATTGATCGCTAGTGAGACTATTTTCTATTTTTGGTTCAATTCTATGTAGGATTATGTTGGTCAGTATTTTGGATGCATGGGATAGAATACTGAGTGTTCGATGTTGTTCACATTTTGTTGTTCCGGGCTTCTTTGGCAGAGTTACAATTAGACACTTTTTGAAGTCTTCTGGCGCTATTCCTGTATTATAAATCATCTGAGTCATTGTGAACAGAGCATCTAGAGTGAGTATACGGGACTTAAATTGGTCTCCTTAACCCAAGGAATGACTCTGCATACGAGTGATTGCGTCTTAACTTAAGCTCGAGAACCGGCGATTCTGCACTAACTCCCCCACCAGAATCTACTACAGCTACCTATATGTATAATATATATACCTGCGCGAGGAAACGGCTCGGTAGGCGGTGGCAAAAAGATGAAACCACGCCTCCGATCGACGTCCCTCCGAGCCCTCCCGCGCCCGCGCCCTCCCCACCTCCTCCAAGTGTCGCGCCCACGCCAGTCGTCCTCCAAGCACGGTGCACGTCGCGCGGGTCCGAACCCGACGAAACGCGCTCGATATCGAAAAAAAAGCACGAAAAGCACGATAGAAAAAAACATTCCGACAACACAAAAAAAAATTCGCGCGTGTGCGTAAAGCGATACGTGTAGGTACGTGATATTTGAAAAAAAAAAGTGTTTTTTTTACATCGTTTTTTGTGCACGCAATTTTTTAAAAGATGCATGCATACGTTTTTCTTTTTGCAAATTAAAATGGCGACTACTTTTTGTAAAAGTTTTGCGAAAAAAAAAAATTTACATTATTTACAATAAATGGGTGTTTTTTTGTGAATTTCAGTATTACATTATAATATGTATGAAATTTTTCTAAATATCGTTTTTTATATATATATATATTTTTATTTGCATTTAAATACCGGTTATGTTTTAAAAATACGTTAAACTCAAGGAAATAACGTGATTTCCGAGTATTCACGTGAATAATTGATATTTATTACAATTTTTAATGTTTCACGTATTTTACTATAAAAAGCAAATACATTGTATCTACTTTCAGTGATTTCAAGTATTTAAACTTATATCAAGACCGAGAGAAATGGAGATCGAGATGCAAGATTCTGTTGCTGCAAACCAATCCACCGGATTGATAGTACGAAGAAGAAAGAAACTTATATTCTAATAAATATAATTTATTTAAATAAATTTTTAGGGATCGTGTTCTTGTTCTTGGGTGTAATGGGTGTTTTTTTTTAATGTTTTTAGTCTTCAATGTGTTTATTTACGAGTATTACAACAATGAAAAAATCATCTGTTAAAATGGCGGCAAGTTTCGACCCTTTCGCATCGGTTGTCGGCATATGCCGTCATAAGATTCCCCGATCGTTGACATCGTTTAACGTGATATATCGTTTTGCTACTTTCTCAGAATAGTTTTTTATGCATCATCTGATAGCTAAATGATACAAGAACCAATGTGATATATGAAAATGGACCAGAAAAGTACATTTGTGCTTCAAATACTAGTTTTATAATTGACAGTAAATTTGTATTCAAACCGACCCGTAATGAAAGGGTTAATAACGTTTTAACTACCACATTTAATATGTGATTATTTTACTCAAGAGAATTTAGCATTATCCTTGACTATTTTACTAAATATATTATATTTTTATTAGAACTTGGACTTATATGAAAGTTAAAATACTTAAAATTACTGACAGTAAGTACAAGCTTTTAATTATTAAGATCAAACATGTAAAACATTAAAAAATCTAATAAATATTAAATACTTATTTAAGCGAGTATTTCTGCTGTACGGTATAGTTTAGTGACAAATCGTTTGCTTACATTACCAAAGTTGTATGTTCGATTCCGGATGAAGATTAAAATAAAAATATATATATTTATTTAATTTATAAGCTCATTTAATAGCCACGGAGGGAATTTGATCGTTCACCTGTAATACAGCAGTCATAGCCTATTGATTAAAATTGGTTCGTTGAAAGAATACGTCCCATTACACAACACATAGATAATTCCTGTAAAAATTTATAAATATGTGTGTATGCTGGGATGTAGTGTGTGATGTTGGCAGATCAACACTCCACATGCGGTGCGCTAAAGATTTAATAAAATGGTAAGCGTCATAGAATCTACAGATGAGATTTCTCCACTACAATTTGTCAGTATTATCTCCTGTTTGTGTTCTTCTTCGTAGTATCAATCCGGTGGATTGGTTTGCAGCAACAGAATCTTGCATCTCGATCTCCATTCATCTCGGTCCTCCGCAACCCTCTTCAGCTCAGCATAAGAGCTACAACGCCTCAAACAGTAGCTGCAAATACTCGAAATACGTCTAGGGCGCCCTCTACAGTTTCTACCCTCAACCATACCTTCCACAATGTCGTGAAGAAGACCATCGTGGCGCACGATGTGACCGATCCATCGTTTGTGTTATCCTGTATGCAATTATTTAGGAAAGTGCTCAGGGATCATGCTGCATTTTCTTGAGTGCAATCGGTGATTTTTGTCTCGTACGTTTTTCTATAGAGAACGAATGCAGAATTCGTTGTATGAAAATGGTGGTTTCTTTTTTACAATTTCCAAAAAGTACTTTTTCTATCATAATTAATGCGTGATTTATTGTGATTATTAGCATTTAAGTGTTTCTTTAAACGTATATAGTATTTTTTTTTCTCTACTCAAAAAAGAAAACATGACCCCTGAGTAATTGTATAATAATTGATATCAGTGCCGGTTGTAGGGGGTGGTGCATTGGGTCAGTAGCCTAGTAGGCCCTTTCAAAATCAATTTAGTTATGTCACATAAGCAAATATTTTCTTTATGTTGGTGAACTCGAATCCAGAAAATCTTAATAGTTTTAAGTTTAACCTTTGCTAACGACCAAACCAAAAATATGACGACAAAACTATATAAACATAAATTGTAGTAAACTTTTAATTTTATTTCAAATAAACAATAATGCTATTTTTTTCATATAATTCAGTTATTCATGAAAAATAATTGTACAAAGCATTTCGAAGGAAAATAATTCGACGATAATAATCTTTTTCAATACATTTTCTTCAATTTTAATGCAATAACTTTGTTGTGTGATAACTGGTTAAAACTCTAAAGAACGTTAAATTTAAAAATAATCGACTTGGCACTATTATAAGAAAATATTGGCAATCATTACGATGTGATCTGTATAGTACCTAGTCTAAACATAAATAACTTCTTGGGTTTTCACGGCCAGATTTAAAAGACATCCCATCAACATCAACAGGGATGACGGTTTGATTCTCAAAACAGCATTGCCTCCACCTCTAGCGCATACTCAAAAACCTGTACAGATAATCAAGGACAACCACAGTCCGACATGACGTTCGTGGACGTATGCTCCATAGAACATACTTATTATGACGTTCGTGGAGGTACGCTTCTTAGAACATACCCACCGTACTAGATTTTCGGCGTGACGCTCGTGGAGGTACGTTAGGCTGACGGCTAAACTACTTCCAGACACCAGCTAACAACTAAGTCATCAACCCCGAAGACGACCCCTGCAATGACGGTCGAAATATTGGAAAGTAGTAATTCGCCACACACGGCTACACCCAAAAGCCACAAAATAGTTTAATCATAATCCCTGATGATGATCCCTGCAATGGTGTTCGAAATTATTTTGATATTCGAACTCGGAGTACACGGCTTAACGCAAAATCTACGAATTCGACTTGAGAATTTTATGACATGTAAGTTTCGCAATTGCTTGTTTCTCGAATAAAGTGTTCACCTTGAATTCGTATGACAATAAATAAAAAATGCTATATCATTGTTTCCATTATGAGGCTGTATCGAGGACGCTGCCGTAGTGGGGTACGCGAAACGAATTTTTAAACGCAACATCATCAGCCTGTATCCGTCCACTGTTGAACGTAAGCCTCCCGCATGAGTGTCCATCCTCTTCGATCCTCCGCCTTCCGCATCCAGCTCACTCCCGCTATTCTTCTTATGTCGTCAGTCCATCTTGCAGCGCCATTCCAATACTTTTCTTCTAGTTAAAAGTGCATCGGTGATTTTTATTTTAGCTCGTACGTGGTGCTGCGTCTCGCTCGTACGCTATTTGTGAAAGTGAAGGGAAAATACGTTCTGTCGTACTGCGATGTCCCTTTCGCGCGTTACCATTACACGATGTAAAAAGGTACCTTTAGTTAATTTATTTTATTTATATTTTTATAGAATTTTTATTAATCTATATTTCTAAATAACTAAAACATTAAATAACTTCTTAGGTTTTCACGGCCAGATTTGATATTGTGGCTTTTGGGCTTAGCCGTGTGTGGCAAATTACTCCTTTCCAATATTTCGTTATGCTGACGGCTAAACAACCTCCAGACACCAACTCATCACTAAATCATCAACCCTGAAGAAGACCCCTGCAATGGCGGTCGAAATATTGGAAAGGAGTAATTCGCCACACACGGCTAAACCTAAAAACCACAATATCAACTAAGACATTTAATATATTTCTAATATTCTTAATAGTACAAGGAGCAGTATAAAAAGCAGACGTTCTTCAATCAAAACAACGACGAAAACCGTCAGCTTTTTTTGCCGCTCCCTCTATATAAGCTAGTGAAGATTTATAAAAACATTATATGATTGATGCCCATTCAAGTGAATAGCAAAAAAAAAAGGATAAAAAACTCCCCATCAAACATCTTTTTTGAAATGTCTCAAAGACCCAGAGTTTACATTCACTAAATACTCGTATATTGTCATTTGAAGCTTTTGTGTTGAGCCGTGTGTGACAATTTTCGCCTTCTCTTTGTTATTTCTTTACACTCATTTATCAACCTTAAATATGACCCCTGCGACGGTGGTCGAAAAATCAAAAATAATTAGAAACTCGCCACACATGGCTCAACCCAAAAGTCACAGTTTAAAATTTGTACGTGAAAACCCATGAAATTGCTTAAAATAGATGTTGGTAAAAATAACATATTTGTGATTTTTTTATGTAAACACACACAGAAGAATACCAACAGATAGTGATAGTGATTATGTAAGCTCATCTGTGGAATTTTATAACGCCTACCATTTTACATATGGCTAGGCGCTGCATGTGGAGTGTCGATTCGCCAACGTCATAGACTACAGCCCGACAATCACGCATCATCCTTATTTTTACAGGATTTCTCTATGAAAGGGTGGTCTTCACTGGACGACTTGCGTCTATCACCAATTTTGAATAATAGGCTTTGACTGGAAATCGAATCTACGACGTAAGACTTGCTGTCAGATTCCACGTCTCTGCGCCATAAGTTAATACAGCGAGGATGCATTGGTTAAACGCCTAAGTTTTAAGCCATTGCAGAATTTTCGCATTAAAAATGTACTTTAGTTTTCAAAATGCTGCCACAAATCAGTCGTTTGATAAATCGTTAATTTATTATTAAATAATTTAATTTCGAAACGCACCAGAGTGTAGTGACCTTAACGTGTATCTTTTTTGAATGATTGAAGAAAAAGTGGAACAAAAACGATAAACCACACGGGCAAAAAACAACTTAAGGTCGCGACACACTGCACAAAAAATCGTGCATATTAAATTTTGCATACTAAAGTAATATTTACAAGTTTTTACGCGTTTTCTTATGTAACGTATTAATTCCACGTAATATCTAGACATGTTTTTCATACGAAATGTTGAAAAAAAGTTATTATTACTTTTTTTGTATGAATTTTAAAATAAATAAATACGCTTAGATTAAACTTATATATGAACATTGGTTCAAAGGACAAAAATTGCATTTCTTAGTACATAATTGGGTAGCCTCCACTACTTGAGTTCTTTTTCGGATATCCTCGTTTCGGATTCTATCGACGGCGGGTATAGCTAAGTGGTTTAAGCATTTGATTACCAAAGCAAATGTCAAGGGTTCGACCCGCAACAGAGATTAAAAAATCGATTTCTAAGCTATAAAATACCTCTGGTTGGTGTGAATCTGATCCCTCACTTGTAAAATGCCACTCGTAGCCTATTTATCAAAATTGTTGGTAGATACGAGTTTTGTACGAAAGTTGTCTCTTGAACATCTTCCATTTAATATGAAACGCTGTATTAATTGGATGATGTGTGAATGATGGGCTTTAGTCTATGATGTTGGTGGATTAAAACGTCATAGAATCCGCAGATAAGACTTCAGCATCACTATCTATTGGTATTCTCCTGTATGAGCTTACATAAAAAATATCAGAGATCATATCACTGAGGTATTTCAACGATAAACAACTTTTTTTCTATATAAAGGACAAATCCGACCTATCCTTGAATACGGCAGTCACCTTTGGATTGGAGCCCCAAAATACCTTCTAAACTTTATTGACTCAGTTCAAAGAAGAGCAATTCGTTTGATAAACAATGACACTCTTATGTCTAACCTGCAATCAATGGAACACAGGCGTAAGATTGATTAATTTACTATTTTCTAGCGTTATTACACAGTCGCTGCTCTTCGGAACTTAAAGAACTAATTCCTCCTGCAACCCCACACAACTGACAAACTCGTCTTACACTTCCTGAACATCAACACACGACCAAGAACTTGCAGCTTCCAAAGTTCCTTCCTTAATGTCACCGCTAAGCTTTGGAATTCTCTTCCAGCGTCTGTGTATCTTCTTTCCTACAATCTGGATCTCTTCAAGAAACAGATAAAATACACTTGCAATCTCCCCAACCCACTCACAAACACGAACACAACACACGTTACCGGCATGCAGCGTCCAGCCTCCCTGGCTGAGCATCCTACAGTGTACTGGTCTTGACCGGCTGTGCTCTCCTGCATGCGAGTACATAAAAAAATCTTGAGAATGCGACTCTCAATATTCTCTAATTGGAGCATACGGTCTTCATTATTTAGTGCTGTATATCTACTAGTAGGCGAAATTTTTGAATTTTAATGCCTATCACACCCAACCTAACCTAACTGTCTGAATTCTAAACACAATCTGTCACAACCCCAATTTTGTGGATGCTCCATTTATTTCTTTTTCTCTTTATTCACCCCCAACTTGTTACAATTCACTTTGTCTTTATATCCGCAAAGATCTGGTTTGCGTCGACGCAAGTCAAGCATTAATCACCCTACATCATCCTTCATTTTTATTGATACAAAAATAAGAAAAATGTATATTTATAAATATTTCACAAGTCATATTGAGGCTTTTGGGTTTAGCCGTGTGTGGCGAATGTCTTCTTTCTTATATTTCGACCGCCATTGCAGGGGTCTTCTTCGGGGTTGATGACAGTTGTAGGTTGGTGTCAGGAGGTATTTTAGTGTACGGTGTGTATATATTTACCCACCGTACACGATTCTCCGACATGACGTTCGTGGAGGTACATTAGGCTGACGGCTAAACTACCTCCTGACACCAACTCACAACTTAGTCATCAACTCTGAAGAAGACCCCTGCAATGGCGGTCGAAATATTGGAAAGAAGAAATTCGCCACACGTGGCTTAACCCAAAAGCCACAATAGTCAAATCTGGCCGTGAAAACCAGAGAAGTTATTTTACTAGTCGTTATTAGCTTAGATTAAAATCATCTTTTAAAATTTAGTTTTCTTTCCATATGCTGTATATTTCAATGGTTGTGCTCTTTAAAATGTAAGCTCCATTAATATCATTGGAGTGTCAATCTCAGATAAAATTTTATATTACGAATCTAATTAAGTATAAACCGGTCTCGCATCCATAATTTTTTTTCTTCCCATATCCATTCCATATCTGGAACATATGGTCACCACAAATAGCAACCAATTAGTTCTGTCAGCTGCCACTGTCCATTCCTCGTTCTAGAACATTTTTGTACCTGAAGCTCCATTTGTTAACATATATGGTTCCAGACAACCTCCAGAGTCAATTACTCGAGAGGGTAACTGTAGTATCTGAGGCATTTTTTTGTTGTATGTGATTTTTTAATAATTTTTTTTAAGAAAATGGTTGATTAGCCCAACGCTCCCGAGACCTGGACCATTTAGTCCTAAAGGGAGGCACAACTTAAATTATCGTATTTAACCCTTTACGTGCGAGGTGCGGATATATCCGCACCAACTTGCACTGCTCTTAAGTGCGAGGTGTATTTATCACACGCCCTGAAAAAACACGTCGCTTCAGTGCGAGATGCGGATTTATCCGAATACTATATTAAATATAATTTTGTTTCGTATTCCGACATTCCTTCGTCATTTTTTTTACAATATATATTAAGTTGTGGGTCATTCTACACATGTTTAAAATTTTCCATTTTTTAAAAATATCACTGGATTTATTTAATTTAGTTCTGAAGGTGAATATAAATGCAGCACCGACCAATCAAAAGACATTTTTATTTTATTTCGCACGTAATCAAAAAATTTAATCTTATGTTAACGTTGACAAACAACTGATTTCATAACGTGTATACTGTTTAGGCAACCATAAAATGGCAAGCGATACTATTTCGGCAGATAACATTAGTCGATCGCTTTCTACATGTGCTAATCTGTATGTATTCGTGTGAGAAATCTCGTGTGTCATTCACAGACATTCAAAAAAAATACCTTTGAAACTTTTACCGACTTCAAAAAATTCGAAAAAATATATATTCAGTTACTATACAATACAAACGAGTATAACCCTCCTATAGTGTATATAGAGGGAAAACGTTGTAGAAAGTAAGTTTTACTCCTATATTCGTTCAATATTTGGAATATATATTAATATCCTCCTCTTCCATTAGGACATCGGTTTACTGGATGAAGGATGCAGGATCACGTTCACAATACAAACACTTGTTTCTGTTTCACATATTACTCGTTTATTCGTCAATAACGTCGCCCATTATAGGGACGCCCTTAGGCATTCCACCAAGATGACAGTTGTACCAACTGCCAATGGGCCAACTGTCAACAATTATTTTGGCATATGCAAACACCGTTTAACATTATATAATTAAACTGACATTCGATGTACATGTCAGGCAAGCGAACAAAAATAATAGACACAAGATCGTTTGTCAAGGTTTTACGGCATCGGCCTTAAGGAGCTATATCAAGCTGATATCAATATGGTCACCACAAATAGCCGTCACTCAATTATGTAAGAATATAAATACACTTATTTGGGACAAGCAATCAATTTTGAAGTACAACTGACACATGGTGCTTATCTGAAAGTGATACAAAAAGACTAGAGGCCTTTGAGATGTGGTCATACAGAAGAATCCTCGGAGACCAAGTCACGAACAATGAGGCTCTCAGCATAATCAAGGAAGATAGGCACCTAGTAAGAACCATCTCAGAGAGGCCACCGAAACAAAGATTCACATCATGCGCCACGATGGTCTTCCTCACGATATTGTGGACGAGATGGTTGAGGGTAGAAATTGCAAAGGGAGCCTTAGACGGGAGCATTTGCAGCAAGTGTTCGAGGACATGAGTTGTAGCTCTTATGCTGAACTAAAGAGGGTTACAGAGGTTCAAGAGGAGTGGAGATCGAGATGCAAGATTTTGTTGCTGCAAACCAATCCACCGGATTGATACTACGAAGAAGAACCGAATTGTGAGTTTTACGATTAGGAAAAGAAAACTGAAATGTTCCCAAAGCGATCCCTAAATGACCGCGATTCCTTTCATCCGCTCCCCTCCTTAACTTATCTGTCGTTATCATTCGCTGTGATCATTTGTCATCGTTGCGAGGGTGTTAGCGGATACGCGATGAAGAGAAGAAGAAAATATGTCAAAAAAATAAAATAATAAACATGCAGTCAACTCTTCTATTACGTTTTTATGATATTGCATGATTAGCCCGATGCTTCCGTGTTCTGAAACATTTAGTGATTACTCCTATGAGGCGTTTCATACTGAAATAACAACATATAAAACACCGTTATATGAAAATTTGCCGCAAGTACTATAGGAAAAATATCCGTTACAAATTAAAAAAAATATTATAGAAGGGTTTACAGTACATTGTTTGTACCAGTTGAAACTCTAGGAGAAAGACGATTTGGTACAATATAATATGTAGCGATCATTAACTCCAGCTGCGGAGCAGATCATCATCTATGATGTGCTATTGCCGCTGGACACTTTCTTCGTAGTATCAATCCGGTGGATGGCTTGCAGCAACAGAATCTTGCATCTCGATCTTCATTCCTCTTCGCAACCCTCATGTCCTCGAACACTTGCTGCAAATACTTTCCGTCTAGGGAGCCCTCTACAGTTTCTACCCTCAACCATCCCATCCACAATGTCGTGATGAAGACCATCGTGGCGCATGATGTTACCGATCGCCTCTCTGACATGGTTCTTACTAGGTGTCTATCTTTTTTGATTATCCTGAGAACCTCATTGTTCGTGACGTGGTCGCTCCAGGAAATTCCGATAAATTCTTCTGTATGACCACATCTCAAAGGCTTCTAGTCTTTTTTTATCACTTTCAGATAAGCACCATGTCTCACAGCCGTACAGCAAATGTTTTGGCAAGATGCTCTAAACAAACTTTTGTTTTGGCAAGAAAGCTAGCCAGGAGGCTTAAATTTATATTCTTTGGATAATCAAGGAAGATAGGCACCTAATAAGAATTTTAGCTTTTTTATTGAAAGCTAGCCTTCTTCACGATATTGTGGACTATGAAAAAGAAATTGAGGGCGCCCTAGAGTGGGCAGCAAGTATTCGAGGACATGAATTGTAGCACTTATGCTGAGCTGAGTTGCGGAGGACCGAGGGAATGGAGATCGAGATGCAAATTCTGCAAACCAATCCAGTACTACGAAGAAGAAGCCTTGCTTGATGTATGCGACTATCAAAAACAATTCCCTGATAATTGAGAGTGGGCAGGTCACGGCATTAACATACTTATACTTTTACTGTCGGAATTGAAGTACGCAGAAGCAGATGCGCACAAACTGGTTCAGGAAGAGTTTTTTCCAATCAACGTGCGCACGCGCACTCGCTCATTAATATTTGAAATAAAACATGATTCGAATCCTTCAATTATTATTATTTTTTTAAATATTTTTAATTAAAAAACCGCAGCGCATGTCATGATGACGACTTAATAATTAAAATTTTATTCCATTTCTGAGAACTGAAGTAGTAGAGGCTACCCAAAGAATAGGCACACTCAAGTAGCAATGTATATATATATATATCTCTGTCGAAGAGACGATGTTTGATGGGGAAGAAAAGTGTTGGAGTAGCGTCCAAGAAATAGTAAGCGTAGCGTTGGCTGACGTTCTCCATGATGGACTGACGACATCAGAATAATAATGGGAGTAGCCTGGGTGCAGAGACCGAAGGATCGAGAAGGATGGACACTCTTGCGGGAGGCCTACATTCAACAATGGACGGACGCAAGTTGATGATGATGATGATGCTTATGAAAAAAAAAACACATTTTTTGTCTTGGATTTCAGGTCACTAAGAGTGGTGATCTACAGAAGGAGTTCACTCCCGTTTTGAGAACACTGGATAGTTTTTTTTAATTCTAAGCGCAATATCTGAGACTCGTAGCTATATTCGATTGAAACATAATGTCGACTATACATCGCGTGTATTGTTACCATCCAACTACACCGCTGCAAGTTCTATTAACAGAGGACAATTTTCAAATGCCGGCGGTCATAGCTCAATGGTGAAAGCGTTTGTTTGCCAAGCCAAACGTATCTTGGGTTCGATTAAAGGTTGGTGTGAATTTGATCTATCACCCGTAAAATTTCAGTCAAAGCCTATTAATTAAAATTGGTGGTAGACAAAAATTGTCCCGTGAAGACCACCCATTCATAGTAAATTCCTGTAATTATAAGGATGATGCCTGAATCTCGAGTTTTTGTCTATGACGCTGGCAGATCAACACTCCACATGCACCGTCTAGCCATATGCAACATGGTAAGCGTCATATAATTCCACAGATGTGACTTCGGAATTACTATCACAATCAGTCGGTATTCTCCTGTATGTGCTTACATAAAAAAAGTAATTTAGGTAACAACAAAATTAATATAAATTAAAATGGATGTACATACCTGTATGTTTGTCGGTATGTAAATTACTTATGGATGCCTTTACTGCTATCACATTGGTTCTTCTATCCTTTTGCTATCAGATGATGCATAAAAAGCTGTTATATTTAACATACGTTCATTATGTAACTCCATACATGTGGTGGCATTGACGCATGTGGCTTACGTTTTCGCTCCTGTGACGAAACCTTACTATATTTATGTACAAGCACTACAGATTCCTGTAAAGAATACATGTAGGTTGATAAAGTGAATAACTGCACTTCTAATTTTCTACTTATTAACTCAGCACAAAAGACGCAACTCATGTCCTCGAACACTTGCTGCAATTACTCCCGTGTAGGGCGTCCTCTGCAGGTTTCCCCTCAACCATCCCTTCCACAATGTCGTGAAGAAGACCATCGTGGCGCATGATGTGACCGATCGCCTCTCTGAGATGGTTCTTACTAGGTGCTATCTTCCGTGATTATGCTGAGAACCTCATCGTTTGTGACGTGGTCTCTACAGGAAATTCCGACAATTATTTTGTAAGACCACATCTCAAAGACCATCCTATAGCGCAGAGCTCCGCAACCTTTTCTCATCTACGGCACACCAAAGTACTTCTTTGGATTCTACGGCACACCAAAGTTCTCACCTTGAATATCGCGGCACGCCAAAAGCCAAAAATAGATATTAATTTGATCAATTTCACTTATTTTTAATTTCATTTAGAACTTCATAAAGCAAGCACCTCGTTATATGTCTACATAAATAGGCGATAGGCGCTGGGAGCTTGAGGACCGTTGTAAAATTATTTATTTATAATAATTCCTTATTTGATCGCGGCACACCTGTATCGGCTAACGGCATACCAGTGTGCCGCGGCACACCGGTTGCGGAGCACTACTATAGCGTACACTTATCAATGCATTTAGAACTATTTTAGCATATTAAATTATGTTAGTCCCTACTTTTTCGGAATGCATGAGATGATTTTAGATCTCACGCGTATTGGTTATGTCCCGAATTTAACAATTTTGTTGAAATTTGACTTACCCTGGACTTGACAGGAATTTACCTCATCGCTAAAGATATTTTTTTATAAGCGAAATGGACGAAGCGTTTGCAACTTTGCCTGAACAGAACACCGATTTTAATTTTAAAAATCATCATTTGCACGTGTCGTGGAACACTATATCAGTACACGGTGATTTGGCAAGACATACTGAATAAATGATAGCCAATTTGACAGTCGCTTCAACTGTATGGCCAGAAAAATCCAAGAATTGTTGTGTAAGACATAAACAGCGCTTAGCTAGGCATTAAAATGTCAAGCATCATATGTGTACAATTCAAAAATATATATATCTTCTTTATGTTGTATTCTCTATGTATTTAATTAAAATATATATATTTATAGGTATATTCTCTAACGGCTGACGTAATTCATAGTTTACCTAACAAAATTTCGAATATTATTATTGTTACATATTTTTCAACGTATGCCTTATGTTTTGTTTAAAATTTTCAGTTAAACTACGTGAAATAATCAGTTCACGTTAGTCGTTCGTAGATGAAGGTGTGTTTTAAATTACTGATAAACTAATTATATTAAATGGTTAATTATTTATTTGTAATCGATGACAATGTACTGTTTGTATAAATAACCATAGTCCATTTGTGATGTAACAATATTTTTTTTACTTTAAAGATACAATAAATGTGTTTAGTGAAAAAATACGTTAAAAACAGATATTTTACATAACGGTGCAATGGATATATAAGGTATGTGAATTACTGATTACATTATTACCGAATATACGTATTTCGACAACAATAATTTGTGTTTTTTTTGTCACCATTGTCATCAGCATGTGTCCGTCCACTGTTGAAAGCAGGCCTCCAGTATGAGTCTCCATTCTCTTTGATCTTTCGCCTTTTGAATCCAGGCCACTCCTGCTTCTATTTTGTTGTCGTCTCGTCAATCTTCCATGCGTTCGACCAGTTCTTCCAACACTTGTTTCCCATAGATAGAAGTCTCTCGACAGATATGTAAATTGCCACTTGAGTGTGCCTATCCTTTTGGCAGCCTCCATTACTTGAGTTCTTCTTTAGATATCTTCGTTTCGGATTCTATCTTTTAGAAACACGCCTATTGCGAGTACATTCTATATATATATATATAGTTCAGAGACGAGTGCAATGACTTGAATAAAAGGCTGTTGTAGTTGATGCTCTCCTGCGGCAAACGCAGCACATTTTTCCTTCGTATCTTAACCGAAAATGTATAGTATAGAAGGCTGTTTTGTCCATTTCTTCACCACGTCTTTCCTCACAAAGTCAAACCATTATATATTCATTATTTTATGCATGCATCTACTTACAAAACCTATTATACAAATGCATCAGCTTTGTTCTACTATATTTAACTACTTTGTCTCAAATAATTTGCCGTTGAGTACGGCTTAAATGCATAGCGTTTGCTTGGCATTCCAAAGGTCTCATATTCGATCCTCGACGAAGATTAACATAATAATGAACTTCACCCATTCATAGTGAGTCGACGTAAATAAACGCGATTTTCGAATCATATTATGCGGCTCCATCGGCTTTGTTCTATTGCTGGTCGCTTTGAACACCTCAAATTACCAGCTAATCTTCTTTTTATGAGTGTTATATCACAAAAAATAATGTAAATATAAATTAACTGTAAAATTTCAATTCGTACCGTAATTTGATCGATTTGTTTAATTTGTATTATTTGTTTTTTTTTCTTTTTCTTCTACTGCTTCACACTGCAATTTACCATTTGCTATATCTCGTTGCGGTAATTGGTGTATCGGTAAAAAGCGGTATCGCCGTTTTGCGGTTTGGCTACCGTGCGACGCTCCCTAACAAAAACTCGTCAATTCTTAAAGTAAATTTAAAAATGCATTATAACAATCATGCCTAATGTTATTTTGAGGTTAGGCGCCAAAAAAAAATTGGCCAAAAACGAGCCATTTTTTAAATGTCTTAAATTTTGATGCAACACTCGATAGCGAGTTTCCTTGTCCTTCTTCGTAGTATCAATCCGGTGGATTGGTTTGCAGCAACAAAATCTTGCATCTCGATCTCCACTCTTCTCGATCCTCTGCAGTCCTCTTTAGCTCAGCATAAGAGCTACAACTCATGTCCTCGAACACTTGCTGCAAATACTCCCGTCTAGGGAGCCCTTTACAGTTTCTACCCTCAACCATCCCCTCCACAATGTCGTGAAGAAGACCATCGTGGCGCATGATGTGAATTCAGTTCCTTCTTAAGCCACATCAAAGTCGGACCGAAACATGGATAGGTTAACGCGTATTTTTTGTCTTATCTGTGAAATTTTATGACGCTTACCGTACTGCATATGGAGTGTTGATCTGCCAAAATCATAAGTCTATATAGTCATAATCTTAATTATTATTCCAGGAATTTACTATGAATGCGTGGTTTTCACGGAACGACTTTTGTCTACCAACAATTTTAATGAATAAGCTATGACTGGAATTTTACGGGTGAAGGATCAAATTCACACAAACCTGGGATATTTTAGAGCTCAGAAATCGATTAAAAATGTTTTAATCTGTGAAATTCTATGACGCTTACCGTACTGCATATGACTAAGAGCTGCATGTGGAGTGTTGATCTGCCAACTTCATAAGTCATAATTATTATTCCAGGAATTTACTATGAATGCGTGGTTTTCATGTGATGACTTTTGTCTACCACTAATTTTAATGATTAGGCTATGACTGGAATTTTACGGGTGAGGGATCAAATTCGTGGAGCTCATGTCGAAACTGGGCTTCTCTCGTACTAAGTACTAAGAACAAAGTAACAAAGACAAGCAACAGAAGGTCCCAATGCTCCTCAAACAGACGACGCCAACAAATTATTCCTCCAAAGAAACTCGTGGAGTTCAAGTCTGAATTGGGCCTCCCTTACGTGGAATATATCAATATTCGAGGCGATATGGTTAAACAGTCTTATCACTCTCCCAAGAGGCATAGTCTCATGTACAGAAGTCATAGTATCATGTACAGGAGAGCACGTTCAGTGGACTCTATGACGCTCAACCGAGCCGGCTTGCGCGTCACGCGATTCAATCAACACAATGACGTTACCATTCACCGAAAATCCAAATACCAAAGCATACTCCTCAACAATAGAATAGTCGAAAAAAAAATGTGGCAAAAAAAATAAGTGTAACTTTGGAAGCCGCTGCAATCGATGGGTTCGCAAAAAACCCTGCAAAAAACCCTGTTCGTTGAAATAATTATGCGAAAAAAATAAGTTTGGGAAAGGGGCGTGGCTCGGGTGGGCGTGGCCGGCGCTTATTGGCCGAGGCGTGGCTGATGGGCGTGCCACTATAGATATACGCCCACTTCAAAACGGATCGATAAAGTTTGGGCGTTACATAATAGTATATAATGTTTATGTGCATATTATGTTCAATCCTTTGTACTGTATTGGTAATTATAGCTATACAGTAAGCTGATGAAAATTTTGCATAATTTATGACTATTTAACTAAATATTTACTAGAATTTGCGCTTATGTATAAGTTAAAATACTTGAAATCACTGAAAGTAGCTACAATCTGGACTGGACTTTACCCGCCTCACACCCGCATCACACTGGATGACAGTTAAGTCTCCTTGATGATGCGCTCATTCAGATTATGATCATTTAGCAACTGACAAGTCCAGTGGGAGTCCCTTCTGAACATGTGTGGCCACTGCACTGAAGTGCTAAAAGAAAGAACCCGTTAAAGAGATTAGTATCGCATTCATAGGTTGTAAAGAGATGGAAGATTCTCTCACCAAAAAACGATCAAAGATTGTAAATACGTGGAATTTTTTTTTAGTGGCTACAAAGTCTGCATGCTAGATAGGGCCGAGGCGATTCCTTCGAACTGCATCTAAAAGGACTCCTCTTTCTAACAAGAGGAACTGACAGTCCCAGAGAATGTGCTCTGAGGTCTGGAAGGAGGCGCCACAGCGGCAACTAGGGCTTGAAACTAAATTAAACGAGTATAATCTGTCATTAAAAGCGCCGTGCCTAGTCATTAGTTGGGTAGACCAGTGATCAGGGCTTGTCCATTTAGCAGTTAGTCTGAAGTAAATTCAAGTAGCTACAATCTATAAGTTATTTGAGGCAAACGTTAAGAAATAAAATAAATATCCATCAATAAGGTTAATTTTCCAGCAGGTCTCGGATTTGCCTGGTTAATAATACAATTGCTTGAAAAATCCGATAAAAATCACCCAAAAATATGCTTCGTTCGAGTATACTACAGATACTACTTAAAAGACCCGGATTTTTGCTCTGTAGGTTATCGGGAACGATATACTATTTCAAAGTCAACCTAAATATGCGGAGATGTTCTGCCGGCGGGTATAGCTTAATGGTCAAAGCGTTTGTTTTGCAAGCCATAGGTCGTGGGTTCAATCCCCGACGGAGATTGAAAAAGAAGGGTTTTTAATACATCTGTGAGCTCTAAAATACCCCCGGCTGGTGTGAATTTGATCCCTCATCCGTAAAATGCCATTCATCATAGCCTATTAATTAAAATAAGTGGTAGACGAAAGTCGTCCCGTGAAGAGAACCCTTTCATAGTAAATTCCTATAATAATAAGGATGCTGTATGAATCTCGGGCTGTAGTCTATGATGCTGGCGGATCAACACAACACATGCAGCGCCTACCCATATGCACTACGGTAAGAGTAATAGAGTTCCACAAATGAGACTTCAGAATTACTATCACCATCTGTTGGTATTCTCCTGTATGTGTTTATAAATGAATTAACAAATAAATTTATTATTATAATATGCTCTGTCTAGCGACCGGATTCTTTCACGAGTGAGAGTTTTAAAAGGTACGGTCCACTTGATAACATTTTAATTGAAATAGAAACAACAAACAAACGAAAAAACAGTAATTAAATAAACAAAAAAACAACTAGCAAAAAAAGTGATCATATTTTTTTGAAACTCGAGTATTTTTTGGTGTTGTTATTGTAATTGTAATTTAAAAGTGTACTTTTATAGTAAATTCAACTGCCGGCACAATGGATCAAGCCACGAATGATTTCTTTTGTTACTATTTGAATCTTTGAAAGAATTCTATTCGTAGTTTGAAACAGTGAAACGTCTTTTTTGTGTGATGACAAAAAAATGCTCCTAATCGATTTTCTAGTACTGAATACTTTGTTGTTAGAGATTGTATATATATAATACTTATTTAAATAATCAAAGTATATTTTAAATATAAATATTAACTTCCTTGTGGAGCATATGGCTATCATAAGTCACCACTATTACCCAACTCTTTTTCTTCTAGGGATGCTTTCTTTCCATTCATTAGAGTCCCGGAGGAAAAGTGCTGCTCTCAAACATTCATTCCTTGTCCTTCGCGGTGCAATTCACAACCCTGGGATTTTTGAATGTTTTAACTTCTATGTTCCAGATAGGTACATCCGTGCTCGTAGCCATCCATTGTTTTTGATCCCAGTTGATACTTGTGGAGCTTCGAGCACTCAATTTAGTACAACGGCAATGGCGCTCCTAAATCGCCTACCAGCACACCTCGATCCTTTTCTTACATCGTTTTCCTCTTTTGTCGATGGTATTGTTCTCATAGATCTATGTGATCTTTGACAAGTGTCATCTTCTTCATCTTTTAAGCTATTTTTTTTTTATTATCTTTTGTATGTATTGTATATTTATGTATACTATTTTTCTTATTATTTTTGTATCTTGCAACTTCGGTTCTGTAAAATAAATAAATAAATGATCTGTCATCTAGTAAGAGAATTTGGATTAGAGTTAAAGCGTTTACTTACCATACTGAAGTTTATGGGTTCAATCCTCGACGGAGATTGAAATAAAAATATTTTGAATCGATTTCTAAGCTCCATATGTACCCCCGGTTAGTGTGAATTTGAGACCTCACCCGCAAAATGACAGTCATAACATATTATCCATCCAAAACCAACTACGGATTCTATTCTCCTATGTTAAGAATGTGTAGACTGGTTAACTCCTCTAGTGACTTGGACTTTTTCGGGCTGGACCTTCCAGCATTTCGCAGATCCCTCTACTAATGTACTAGATCTGTTTTTTTTTACTCATGTTCATGTTTTGTCTAAACGTATTGTCTTAGCTATTATATTGTTCTGTTTTACCATTTCATTTATTGTATTTTCTATTCTAAAACCGTATGTATTGGCCTAGGCCGTAAATAAAATAAAATAAAATAAATTAAAATTCAATGTAGATGGATGTCGTTCCGTTAACACCGCCCATTCATAATGAGTCCCTAGTAAAAATGAATGCGTGAATATTCGTTTGTAGTTTATAACGTTGGTGGATCAACAATCCAATCGCAGCACTTGGCCAAACACAAAAATGACAAGATTTCTTCATTAGTCTTTCATTAGAACGTTGGCCGCACGAGTCTGCATCCTCTTCGATCCTCTGTCTTCAACATCCAGGCTTCTCCCGCTTTTTTTCTGATGCCGTCATTCAACACTCCGTTCGCCAGTTCTTGGACGCCACTTTAACACTTTTCTTCCCCAAAAACCATCATCTCTTCGACAGGTATGTCACATTGCCTCTTGGGAGAGGGATCAGACTGTTTAACCAAATCGCCTCGGATGTTGATATATTTCACGTAAGAGAGGCCCAATTCAGACAAGAACTCCAAGAGTTTCTTTGGAGGGATAATTGGTTGGCTTCGTCTGTCTGATAAGCATAGGGACCTTCTGTTGCTTGTCTTTATTGCTTTGTTCATAGTATTTAATCATAAGTACCTATTTTTGTATTTATTGTATTTTTTATTTTTATTTTTTTTTTATTGTACTTCAGAAATGAATTGAGTTAACATAATTTGTAATGTTTCTGAAAGGCAAAATAAACAAAATTGAAAGTGAAAAATTGAAATTGCCACTTGAGTGTGCCTATTCTTTGTATAGCCTCCACTACTTGAGTTCTTCTTCGGATATCATTATTTCGGATTCTATCTTTAAAGTCACTCCTCTCATGTATCTCTCCATAGCACGTTAATCGTTATATGACCTTTATATTATGTTTAAGACCTGCTGTTATATTCCACGTCTCTGCCCCATAAACTAAATACTGAGAGGATGCATTCGTTAAACGCCTTGGTCTAATTCTAATACATTACGAAATTTTCGTTTCAAAAATGTACTAGAGTTTTCCAAATGCTGCTGCTGCCCATCTCACTTATATATGCAAAATTATATATTTAAATTGTTTATGCCGGCGGGTATAGCTCAATGTTCAAAGCGTTTACTTTGCAAGCTAAAGGTCGTGGACTCGATCCCCCATAGAGATTGAAAAATATATATTTTTAATCGATTTCTAAGCTCTAAAATACCACCAGCTGTTGTGAATTTAATCCCTCATTTCAAAATTGGTGGTAAACGAAAGTCGTCCCGTGAAGACCACCTATTCACAGTAAATTCCCGTAATAATAGAGATGATGCGAGAATCTCGGGCTGTAGTGCATGACGTTGGCAGATCAACACTTCACATGCAGCGCTTAGTCATATGCAGCATGGTAAGCGTCATAGAATTCCACAGATGAGACTTCAGAATTACTATCACCATCTGTCAGTATTCTCCTGTATGTGTTTACATAAAAAAGGACACATGCAAGGAATATGTAATAATTATTTGATATTGGGTTTGAAATACTTCATTTTGAAAAAAAAAACACTTAGAGTAATTTAAGAAATAATTTATTTCATTCATTGATAAGTGAATCTGCTTATAATTTTTTAAAAATATCATACGATATTCGTGAATCTTTTTATACGTGCAAAAACATAACCGACAGATGGTGTAGGAGCGCCGACTTCCAGTTAAAGCTTCGGGTTAAACTTAACTGAGATTTTTAACCGTCATTGTTACATGTTACATCACGTCTCATTCATAATTTGGACGTTTCCATTCACCGGACTAAAAGGCACACCGCTCGCTTCGTAAAACACGTGGCGTAACGTTACGTAACGCAACGTAACAAGGGACTTCATCCCTGGTCGATACGTGGTCCAAGGAATAGTCCATATGGAAATAGAGCTTTCAGTTTTGCGGCACAGACGGCCTGGAACTCGCTGCCGGTATGTATAATCTCTCAAAGAGTAACACTAACCTTCCAGAGACTATGCCTCTTAGTATAGAGATCAGACTGTTCAACCAAATCGTCTCATATGTTGATATATTTCACGCAAGGGAGGCCCAATTCAGGCATGAACTCCATGATTTTGTTTGGGAGAGTAATTTTCTGTTTGATGAGCATTGGGACCTTCTATTACTTGTCTTTTTTCTTTGTTTTTGTTAGTACTTAATCATGTCACACACGTCTTGTACACTCAAGACACATTTTTTTACGCAGAGAGGCAAAGAAGCGCTTTTAGAATGATTATTTGGTCATAAAAATAGCGCTTTATTATACACCTTAAATTGCCGTTTCACAGTTGTCAAAGCTCAGATAGTCTCATGCCTTGTCTCAGAACACTTGTATACCTGGAGGTACACATGGGAACATAGACGGTTCACGAGAGCCTCCACAGCAAAAGCCCGCCCACTTGCATAGACTTCAGCTGTAGTACCAGAGAAATATTTAGATGTTAAATAATCACGGTAGTGACTATACGTATAAGATTTGTAGATCGGATGATAAGCACGACGATTGGGGGGTCAGAATAGTTTTTACTAAGTGGTAGTTTAATCCAATCGTTATATAAGCACCCCCAAAATTTTGTAGAGTTGCTTACATTCAGTTACGCTCTTGGATTCCATTACCCAGCAGCTCGTGGCCAATACCTTAGAGGCGCAGCGGCGTTTCGGATCGATTCGAAGCGTTTTTTGCTCGAGTTTTTGCTCGAGTTTTTTTCTGCCTGCAGTGAGTCACCCTAACCATTAGACCAAACTTCGGCGTGATGCCGATTGTAGCAGACAGTAGCACTATTTCAAAACCAGTAGCACGATAGCTGTCTATGAAATTACTCACATCCGGAGCGGCGGGCTAATCAACCAGCCAATTCAAAATATATTTACTTATATTCTACACGCAGTATTTTTTTAAATTATTTAAGAGCATACAGAATAATACTTACAGACGTATTTCTTAGTTAGCAACGTGTTACCAAAGTAGGCGATTCGAGACTCGAGAAAAAAAAGTCAAGCTAGGTCGGGTTTGAACCAATAGCGTCAGAATAAGAAACAAACGTTCTTACTACTGTATATCACACCTGAGTTATGCCGGCTTATATTCATCATCATTAGCCTGTGTCCACTGTCGAACGTAAGCCTCCTGCATGAGTCTCCATCCTCTTCAATCCTCTGCCTTCCGCATCCAGGTCACTCCAGCTATTCTTCTTATGCCGTCAGTTCGTCTTGCAGGGGGTCGGCCAATGCTCTGTTTGCTAGTTCTTGAGCGCCATTTCAATACTTTTCTTCCCCATCGACCGTCGTCTCTTCGACAGATACGTCCTGCCCATTGCCACTTGAGTGTGCCAATTCGTTGGGTAGCATCCACTACTTGAGTTCTTCTGCGTATTTCCTCGTTTCGGATTCTATCTTTAAGCGACACTCCGAGCATGGATCTCTCCATAGCACGCTGGGTGACCTTTATTTTATGGGTAAGACATGCTGTCAGATTCCACGTCTCTGCGTCATAAGTTTATACAGGGAGTATGCATTTGTTAATCGCCTTAGTTTTAAGCTGTTGATTTCTTTTGCGAAGTTACTTCGTCCTAGTTGTATTACTTGTCACAGGTAGGTATAGTCGTTTAGCTTAAATTATAATAATAACACTCTCATTATTACAATTATTCACATATAACCAACGCCAATGACATTATTCTTACATACGAGTATAAGTCATTGAAGGTTGTTACGAAATTATACCAGCTCTTGTCAAATATAATAATTCATTACCTGTATATATTTCCGTTACAGCTTTTTATACAGTTTTAGTGCCACTCTTATCTATCGCAGTTAAAGTATCAGTTAGTTTTAACCGATAGTTGAAGCATTCAGTTAGTTAGAACCGATCGTTTAGAATAAATTGAATGCTATACGGGGGGCATCAATCATCGTAATGCGTTAAGCACACGATAGGGTTGTCAGTGTCATGCCCTTAAAAAACAATTACCTCATTTAAGATATTTTGAGTTTTCTTTTATGGACGGTGATAATACAGGCGCTGTGATTAGAACAAGTTGATAAGAATCCGTGGCTGTACCCATCTAACTTTATACGGGGTATGTTGGGATACAATGAGTTGAGAACTGGAAGAGATGTGTGCTTGAGTATGCATTTCTTTCGGCTAGTGCGCGGCGTGTTCAGAAATACAGATATTTTGTCGGAAATCGGTTTGTTTGTCCCTGACAATTATTTAAGGATAAGGAGGCACAGATTATTTGTTCTTCCTAGAGGTAAAACTAACCTGCCAGAGACTATGCCTTTTGGGTGAGCGATCAGACTGTTCAACCATTTCGCCTCCAATTATTGATATATTCCACTTGAGAGAAGCCCAGTTTCGACATGAGCTCCACGAATTTAATTATCAAAGTAATTTCGTGGAGTCTTCTGTAAAGCGAGCTTCGGGACATTTTAATAACTGTTGTTAGTAATAGTAAATACCTAATTGTTTCTCTTGTATTATATCATATTTCAGGATCTTATTACATATACATATTTGTATTTGTAATGTTTCTGAAAGAAAATAAATAAAATCGGGTATCGAACCCACGATCCTTGGTTTGGTAAGCGAACGCTTTGATGACTAAGTGATACTCGCCTTGGCTTTTCAGTAGAGACGTGTGCTGTGAATTAATTTCATATGATTATTTGGCAATTTTTGATTAAGTAGTCAGTCATTGACAGGCTGCGGTACGCTTGTGAAAAAACGAACTTAGAACATTCATGGAGCTATCATTGCGGCATTGTGTGCAATCCATTGATGCAAGAATTATAGCATCATCATGCAGTACTGTTTGTATTAAACTTCGCGACTCCATTACGCTGGCGAGTGGTTCTCGGTGCAGTGGCGCATATATGAGGCTACCACCTGTCTTGTCTCTGCCGGATACGAGCAGGAAGAAACAGGTCCGGAGCTTAAGCGAATACCACAAAACAGTCGATCGAAACCATCAGGCTCTATGACACTTAACTATTGCATTCAGCCTCCTCACGGTATACTTCTGATGTCAGTCCACATAGCGAAAATCGGTCTTCATTATGTTTGCCAGCTCTTGGCCACTGAGCGCTTGTAGTCGGTGACACCCAGCGCAACCTGTCAAACAAACAATATGGCGACACATGCGTGTCCGACGAGCAAACAAAAATAGGAGACGAAATATTGTATATCTGTATATAGCACCCTTGTAAATATAGTACATCAGCCTCCTTACAGTTCCAAATGAAGAGAGTACCGTAGGAAAAGCATTGGGTGACCGTATACAACATCCAAAAACATGTTACAACGTTTCTAAAAGACATCCCCGTTGAAGACTTTCAGGATGCCTTTCAGGCGTGACAGAGCACGTCTGGCAAGTGTATTGACGTAGAAAAAGGCGAACTCCGTGGACTTTCATCTCACTCAAGCGTTTACCGTACACGGAATTTTCAGAGAATTCCTAAAAAGATTTGTCCTCTCTTCTTGCGACGCATGTCCATGTGATCCAGGCATACAACATACAGTGAGACACTCTCTCATGGAGTGCATCATCCATGAGAATAGGAGACGCATTCTGTGTTGTCGCCTGGGAGTCTCTACCATTTCTTGGGAGGATTTTTCTGAACTGCTGCTTAGTTCTGACGGTCCCTTGCTGTTAAACTTCATCAAGGAAATCATCGAGGTTACACGCACGGTTAACGAGGCTGACATGGAATAGGCTCCTGCGTTCTCCAACTATTTGTCAGACGTATATTCTAACCTTGTATGTAACTTGCAAGGTACAACACACATCTATATATTTTTCTCCCAGAAATTTAACATTACATTTTTAATGGATTATTATGTCAATTTGACTCTGCGTTTTCACATACACTCACGAGCGTTATAGAGTCCGCACACCCGTACAGCCGACCCGCGCAATCGCTAATCTATGTGCATATATTTTGATTCGTACATTGCATTGCCCGGTAGCACTACCTAACTGGGTGGATGCACCTTTACAGCGCCATAGAGCGTAGTTTTTCAATTTTTGTATAAAAGTTTAACGCTCTCTAGCACCTTAGCCGTTTATCTGACGATAAAATTTAGTATGACAATATTATTTGTAAGTTAATATTGTATATTTCTTCATTTCAATTTTATCTCTAAAAGCCTACTTATGCAATTTTTTTTCAAGAAAGACTAAAAAAATGGTTGCGAAAAGCAATGTTTTTGAGTTTTACACTAAATAAAATAATAAATAGCAATTTCACAAAAAATTGATGTATGACAAAAATGATCATAAGTAAATTTTCAACATTTTTGCATTTTAAGCTTTGTCGATAAATAAACGACTTAGGAGTTAAAGAACGATAAACGTTTACAAAATTTTAAAACTACGTTCGAGTCTGATATAAGGTGGTATTACACATAATCGAGGCACGTTCAGGGAGTGCAGCAAAATACCTTATTTTCATCTGGTAAAATGTACTAATGAATAATTTTATAATATATATATAATCGTGTCGGAGACAACAGGGTCAGATCCTGTCTGCCCAGAAGTGACGACGTCGATGGCGTTACTCCCGGCCATCATCAGGTCTTCTTGGATGCAGCTACTCGGACACAGCGCGCACTCCAGAAGGTGTGACAGGGTTTGATCCACGCCGCAGTCACATTCAGTCGGTCCGCTGTAAAACTGCTAAGCTTTCATTTGTGTCCTCGTCTTGCATACTCCGGTCCGAAGTCTGTTAAGGGACCTCCATATATTTCATCCCTGGTCCAGGGGCTAGGATCCTCTTTCGGGGAAATCCAAGTATTCCCCTCAGTTGCGTTTATCCTCATGTTCAGTCGCAGGGTGGCCTCAGGTATAACCAGTTCCGTTGTCAACTGACATCTATTGATGCAATAAATTTCTTTAAATACTACACAAAAATAATGATTTATTAAATATTTATTATATTTTTTATTAATAATTGTATTTTTTTATTGTTTTCAGATTTTCCAGCATCGAAAACAATAAAAATATTTAGTTGTGAATAAAAACAGTGCAATCCTTATTAATTTTAATTATTAAAAATAATTATAATTTACGCAAATAATAAAATAAACTTTAATAATTTAATATTGTAAAAAAACAGTACGACTGTTTATTTAATTTGTTTTTTATTATAAATATTTAATGTCCAACATAAACGTGAAGATAGCTGTGTTCATTTATAAATTTAAAAAATAAACAATATTTAATATTTAACTATTAATGTAATTAAAAGTTTTTTTTTGTAAAAGTAAAACATTTTAAATGTGGCAGTAAAGAACAATAATTATATGGTGTGGTGAAGTAAGATTTCAGTGGTGACTTAAAAACAAAGTTTATTCTGACATGTGTATTATTCTGCAACATAAATTGGTGGTGAAAATGAACCAAGTGCTTATCGTAAAATTTTAAAAGAACTGTTTTTTGTGAACATTTATTGTCTTGTGGTCGTAATGAACAAAGTGAATTAAATTTTTAATGTTACTTAATTGTGGCTTAATTGAACATTGCACTTGATTTGTGTTAAAATATAAAACTAAACCAAAAATTGATTAAATTTTTTTGAATATACTTGTTAATAGTTTGGAATCGCAATTTCAATGCCAAAGTGTTAAAAAACTGTTAAGATAAGTGTTTCTAGAGTACAATATGGACACGTTCAAAAGCACCAAAAGTCGTTAAATTTGATTACAGTTTACAGTCAAAGTTAGTAGCAAAATAACTCAAAACATGTGAAAAAAGAGTCTTTAAGCATTTTCAACGAAATAATCATTTTAAACAGTTGATTTCAATGATTTGGATTCAAAATTGCTTAAAACCACCCAAAGTAATCTGATTTGGATTCATTTTGGACACAAAAGTGTCAAATCAGTGTTTTTTGTCCGATTTGGATGCGATTTTGACTAAAGTGTACAAACACGTGAAGCTTAATCTCTTTTTGGTGTAAATTTTTACTAAACAGTGTTAAAAGTCATATAAAATTAATATTTGTGGTTAAGGGTGTAAACTCAGTTACGTAGGCTCGATTTAAATGTGATTTTGACTCAGAAGTGTAAAAAATGTTAAGTGTTCTCGGATTTGGTTGTAAGTTGTATTCAAAAGTGTAAAATTGGTCCGATTTGGATGCAGTTTGGACTCAGAAGTGTGAAAACTCTTCCTGTATTCGAATTTGGGTGCAATTTGGATTATAAAGTGTAAAAATAGTTTGATTTGAATCTAATTTGGACTCAAAATTTTGAAATCTCTTAGAATTCTTTAATTTAGACTTGAATGTGTACAAATTGTTCGATTTCAATGCTGTTTAAACCATAAAGTGTAAAAATGGTAAGATTTGAACGCGGTTTGGACTGAGTGACGCCGTTCGACTTCGGCTCGTCGTTTAACTGGCTATAGTGATCTGATTTGAGTGCCGTTTGGACTCGACGGTGGCCAAAGTGGCGAAGTCTGTGTGATAGCTGGAGATGTACACCGCGTGGTACAGCGCGCGCGGCGAGGCCGGCGTGCACCCGCAGGTTGGGCAGCTGTACCATCACGCGCCTCCGATGATCAAGACCGAGCTCGGAGTCCCCAGCGATTGCATGATGGCGGTGGACTACGCCCCACCCATGAAGGTAGGAATCGTTACTTTTAACATTTACCGGCGCACGTTGCTACGCATCAGAAAATATGCTTTGACTCTCGAATTTTTACTGAACGAATAACTGATAGTTGCCCCTGTAGCGCTCCCTTCCAGACCTCATAGCACATTCTCTGGGACTGTCAGTTCCTCTTGTAAGAAAGAGGAGCCCTTTTCGATGCAGTTCGAGGGAATCGCCTCAGCCCTATCGGGCATGCAGACTTTGTGGCCACAAAAAAAAACATTAATTTACAAGTGTTGCTCATATTGTCGGTGAGAGAATCTATTTTTCATCTCCATTTATTTACAAACCGTGAATGCGATTCTAATCTCTTTTACGGGTTCTTTCTTTTAGTACTTGCAACACCCCAATTGTTGAGAGGGGACTCCCACTGGACATATAAGTTGCTAACTGATTATAATCTGAATGAGCGCATCATCAAGGAGACAACTGTCCTCCGGTGTGACGCGGGTGTGAGGCGGGTAAATTCCATTCACACACCACTCATTTATATTTTCCGTTTCCATTTTCTTACATAAACCATTGCGGATCTTCTTCTGCGTAGTATCAATCCGGTGGATTGGCTTGCAGCAACAGAATCTTGCACCTCGATCTCCATTCCTCTCGGTCCCGGCGGATATACACGCAAAAAATCTATAAGTTTCATCGCTAGCTGCCTTGGAAGCGTCGGGATAATCATTATATTTTCCTTTAAAAAATATTGATCGTTATCAGCCTGTTTCCGTTCACTGCTGAACACAGGCTCCCGCATGAGTCTCCATGCTCTTCGATCCTCCGCCTCTAACACTTTACTTGCACTCACATTACCACTTGAGTGTGCTTATTCTTTGCGTAGTCTCCTATTTGAGTTCTTCTTCGGATATCCTCGTTTCGGATTCTATCTTTCAGAAACACTCCGAACATGGATTTCTCTATGGCACGTTGGGTGACCTTTATTTTATGTGTAAGACCTGCTGTTAGATTCCACGTCTCTGCGCCATAAGGTAATACTGAAGAATGCATTGGTTAAACACCTCAGATTTCAGACATTGCGGAACTTCGGCATAAAAATACTCGTATGTTATATAACGCGTACATTATTCATTATGTACGCGTTATATACATAAGTCTTAAAAAAGGTACATTGTTCAAAACAGTATTTTGAATATAATTATTTTCTATGAAACATCCAAAAGTCTTTAAAGTAATTATTATAATCAAACTCTCTATCTTAGATGGAATCTGTCGATTCATACAGTCGGGTACGACACAGGGCATTGACCATCACAATATTCTGCCACTCTTTGTAATAAATTGAAGCGATCAAGGTCCGATACAACAGGTATCTAGGAATTTGCGGTGTATGAAATTCAATGTATTAATATTAATAAATAATTCTTACACATTGATACGGAGCATTGACCATCCCAATAATCTGCCACTCTATGTAAATTTAAGGGATCAAGGTACAAAACGGTATCGAGGAATTTGCGGTGTATGAAATTCAATGTATTAATATTAATAAATAATTCTTACACATCGATACGGAGCATTGACCATCCCAATAAACTGCCACTCTATGTAAATTTAAAGGATCAAGGTCCAAAACGGTATCGAGGAATTTGCGGTGTATGAAATTTAATGTATTAATATTAATTTTATAAATTTCTACTCATGTTGTAGACTAAGGTATAAAAAGGGGTCTTTTATCAAATAAATTAGTATCGACTCAACTCTGGTCTTTAGATCTATCCTCAGTGCCGGATTATTGTATTCCGGCATTACCATTTAAGCTGACGCCGTAATTTCGGGACCGCGACCTCGGTTCCGGATCTTACATATTTTTTATTTTATTTAGGGGGTCAAAATAACTAAAATAAGTTAAGGAACATTGTTTTAAAAGGATGTACATAATCGTATATATATAATTAATAATATTTTACGTGGTAATAATAATTCAATGAAACCTTTTACCCATAATACTCGTTCTTGTTAATACTATATCCATGATTCAATGCTACTCAACAAATTTATTTTAATTTATTTGAACATTTATTTTTAATGAATATAAAAAAATTTATATGTTTTAAATAAATATATTTATTGTTAATTATATATCAAGTTATAGCAATTACGATATTATGACACGTATACAGAATAATATGTTTAATTCATTTTTTTAGTACAAACGCATACAGCGCCTATATTATCACTATTCTTGTGTGAGTATACATCCTGGCATTTTATTAAAAGACAATGCAGCCGTGTAATGCATTTTAAGAACACGTGTCTGCGTAGAATGTTAGGAATGCGATGGTTTGGCTTTGAGAAGAATGACGTGGTGAAGGAGCAAAGAAACATACTATAGATGGTCAAAAAATGAAGTTTTTTTTATGTAAGCACATACAGGAGAATACCGACAGATGGTAATAGTAATTTTGAAGTCTCACCTGTGGAATTCTATGACGCTTAACATGGTGCATATGGCTAAGCGCTGCATGTGGAGTGTTAATCCGTCAACGTCATAGACTACAGACCGAGATTCACGCATCATCCTTATTATTACAGGAATTTACTATGAACGGGTGGTCTTCACAGGACGACTTTCTTCTGCAACCGATTTAAATTGATTTTACGGGTGATGGATCTAATTCACACCAACCGGAAGTATTTTAGAGCTCAGAAATCGATTAAAAATACTTTTTTTTTCAATCTCCGTCGGTGATCGAACCCACAACCTTTGAGTTACAAAGCAAACGTTTTGACCATTGAGTTATACCCACCATCTGTGGAATTGGTTAAGACATATTCTGCGAATGTAGCAATAGAGCATAAACTACAGCTGCTTTTTATTTAGTTTTGGAAGAGCGTAAGGAACTGAACATATAATGCAGTCCATGGAGCTCTGATAGGAGTTGACGGGAATTTTCAGACGACCATATGCTCCAGATAAATAGCAAATGGGGCTCTAATTCAAAGGTGCGGAAGCATCGAGCTAATCATCTGACCTCCAAAAAAAATCTGATTTACAAATCACTAAAAAATATGCCTCAGATACAACAGCGGTCGCCTCTTTGAGTCTAAGATATCTTTGAGAGCTAAATATGTTCCCACGTGGACCTTTGAGTGCAGAGATGTCTTGGGATGGACAATAACATGGACATAACTGAGTGGTGACAACAGTACCGGCTTTAAGCCCTGCTGCACTCTAGGGCTTTTTTTTTCTGGCGCCCTATATTGATTACATTTAAAAAAATCTAAGCAAGATTGGTTGCACTCGGCGCCCCTAGTTAATTTGACGCCCTGGGGCACTGACCCACTTCGCCACCCCCTAAAACCGGCACTGGGTGACAATAATTTGCGCTTCTCCACATGTTCAGTCTGCGGCTGAACATGTGGAGAAGCGCAACTGAGGGGAATACTTGGATTGCCCCGAAAGAGGACCTAGCCCCTGGACATGACCAAGGGTGGAATATATGGAGGTCCCTTAATAGTCTTCGGACCGGAGTATGCAAGACGAGGACACAAATGAAGGCCTGGCAGTTTTACAGCGGACCGACTGAATGTGGCTGTGGCGTGGAGCAGACTCTGTCACACCTTCTGGAGTGTGCGCTGTGCCCGAATAGCTGCACCCAGGAAGACCTGATGATGGCCAGAAGTAACGCCATCAACGTCGCCCACTTCTGGGCAGACAGGATCTGACCCTGTTGTTTCCGACACGATTATATATATTTGTGCTAACGATATGTTCCAGATATGTAACGGATATTCAAGGAAACCCAAAGGTGACTGCCGTATTCGAGAATAGAGCATATTTACTCTATATAAATAAGTAGTAGTTGTTTGTCGGTAAAAAACCGACATACTGTTTACGTCAAATTTTTGGAAGCAAATTCAACATTAGATTTAACACGTTGAACGCCATTGTAATGTTTTTAATGCATTCGACTTAGAGGCGCCATGTAGGTCACATTCAATGTTAAAATTCCATTGAAATGTAACCGCTGGCGTACACGGACTGTTTGTTCGAAAAAAAAACGTAGGTCACCGGTAACCTACACGGCGCCCTTTTCAACAACAGCGTAGGTCACCGATGACCTACGTGGCGTGGAATGTGTTAACATAATTTTGAATGTAACTTTGTGTCACTTCGCCTTACTTCGTGTTGCATACTTCGGACGACTTTGCAAAGTGGTACAAAGCGAGCGCGAAGTTGCGGCGTGGTATTGAACTTCGTATCGTAAATAGTAAACTAGTCTCGTCATACATTCCATTCCGAGTGACACTCTCCAACAGATGCCGACATGCTCATAGAAAACGAGTCTTAGAAAAGAAAAAAAATATGTCTCATTGCATTGCTCGGATATTTGAACCATGATACCATACCACACTGCCAACGGGTATTGCTCCAATGGTCAAAGCGTTTGCTTCGCAAGTCAAAGGTCTCGTGGGTTCGATCCCCGACGGAGATTATAAAAAAAATGATTTTTTATCGATTTCTGAACTCTAAAATACCCCAGTTTGTGTTAATTTGATCCCTCACCCGTAAAATGGCAGTCATAGCCTATTAATTAAAATATGTAGTAGACGAAAATTGTCCCGTGAAAGCCCATTCATAGTAAAATCCTGTAATAATAAGGATGATGCGTGAATCTCGGGCTGTAGTCTATAACGTTGGCGGATCAATACTCTGCATGCAGACGCTTACCAAAATGCAAATGCACTATGGTAATAGCATTGAATTCCAGAGATGAGACTTCAGAATCACTATCACCGTCTGTCAGTATTCTCCTCTATGTGTTTACATAAAAAAAATATCAATGCCGACGATATCATAACATACTTTTTATTTATATATGTACACCGTAATTTATTGTATCGCAGATCTGTAAGCTCATACGGTCTATGCCTTGTCCCAGAACATCTGTATACCCGGTGGTCTACTTGAGAACATAGTTGGTCCCGGGAGCCTGCGAACTTGCATAGACTGTGACTATTTATTTTATGCAAATGAACTCGCCATCGTATATCGAGGTTTTCGGTACCAGTCAGCAAGGACTATATCATGCTGATATGTCAGTATAATACTTGAAATATTCGTTCTTCATTTTGAAACGTTTTTTTATTAGCATTTTGAAAATGCGTTAAAAAAAAAATAGATCACGTCGGTATTTCAACGATAAACAACTTCTTCTTCTATATAAAGGACAAATCCAACCTATCCTTGAATACGGCAGTCACCTTTGGATTGGAGCCCCAAAATACCTTCTAAACTTAATTGACTCAGTTCAAAGAAGGGCAATTCGTTTGATAAACAATGACACCCTTACGTCTAATCTACAATCAATGGAACACAGACGTAAGATTGGTTCTCTTAGTCTTTTCTACCGTTATTACCACGGTCGCTGCTCTTCGGAACTTAAAGAACTAATTCCTCCTGCACCCACTCACAGCCGACAAACTCGTCTTACACTTGCCGAACATCCATACACGGTTAATATATGTCGACCAAGAACTGGCAGCTTCCAAAGTTCCTTCCTTAATGCCACCGGTAAGCTATGGAATGCTCTTCCAGCGTCTGTGTTTCCTCCTTCCTACAATCTGGATCTCTTCAAGAAACAGATAAATATACACTTGCAATCTCCCCAACCCACACACAAACACGAACACAACACACGTTTCCCGCATGCAGCGTCCAGCCTCCCTGGCTGAGCGTCATAGAGTGCTCTCCTGCATGCGTTTACATAAAAAAAAAAAAATTAAAAGTGTCATAGAATCCACTAGAACAGTCGCTTTCGTTCAATAAAAGAACAATTTTTTTTGAGTCTATGAATATTAGTTTGGAGCGTCTTGATGTACGGCCGTGAGACATGGTGCTTATCTGATAGTGATAAAAAAGACTAGAGGCCTTTGAGATGTGGTCTTGCAGAAGAATTTTCGGAATTTCTTGGAGAGACCACGTCACTAACAATAATGCTTGGACTATTTTACCCTAAGGGGCGGCTAAACACACGGCTGCTCCGACTAGCAAATAAAAGTTTTTTTTTTTTTATGCAAACGCATGCAGGAGAGCACAACCGGTCGAGACCAGTGCACTCTATGACGCTCAGCCAGGGAGGCTGGACGCTGCATGCGGGAAACGTGTGTTGTGTTCGTGTTTGTGTGCGGGTTGGGGAGATTGTAAGTGTATATTTATCTGTTTCTTGAAGAGATCCAGATTGTAGGAAGGAGGAAACACAGACGCTGGAAGAGCATTCCATAGCTTACCGGTGGCATTAAGGAAGGAACTTTAGAAGCTGCCAGTTCTTGGTCGACATATATTAACCGTGTATGGATGTTCGGCAAGTGTAAGACGAGTTTGTCGGCTGTGAGTGGGTGCAGGAGGAATTGGTTCTTACAGTTCCGAAGAGCAGCGACCGTGGTAATAACGGTAGAAAAGACTAAGAGAACCAACCTTACGTCTGTGTTCCATTGATTGTAGATTAGACGTAAGGGTGTCATTGTTTATCAAACGAATTGCCCTTCTTTGAACTGAGTCAATTAAGTCTAGAAGGTATTTTGGGGCTCCAATCCAAAGGTGACTGCCGTATTCAAGGATAGGTCGGATTTGTCCTTTATATAGAAGAAGAAGTTGTTTATCGTTGAAATACCGACGTGATCTATATAATACACCTAGTTTCTTGGAAGCGAGACCGGCTTTACACTTAATTGACATGGATATATTTAAAAATTGTATTCATCACACTATGATCTTTAATGCACCTTCATGATATTATTTACTGCTTGTGCAGAATCAAGATAAAACGAAACTAGAATTTTTTCTTCTTTTTATGTATTCCAAGTAACTTATGATACCAAGACCAGTATATGCGAGTATGAACTAAAATATGTTATGTTAAAACATATTTTATCATTATTACATAAAGATGGAAGCATTTTCATTTCAATGCATTCTATTGAATTGCGAATACGGCTTAGAGGTAAAGCGTTTGCTCACCATACATAATAACGTCGGTTCGATCTCCAAAGAAGAACGTTTAAAAATTTTCATTCGTGCTTGATGGAACTGATGAAGCATTCATAGATCGCGAAACTGCAGTCTTCCACCAAGTGTAACGTGCTCATTATGATCTATGTTGAAAACAAGGAATGAAATTATTATTTTTCCCTGTGTTCTTTCGTAATTTAAACCTTGCACGTAAAATGCCAGTCATAGCCTATTTAATCAAAATTTAATTCGGCAAAATTTATTTATTGAACACCACCCATTCATAATCCCCGTAAGATCCTCGAGTCCCCGTAAAATTCACAAATGATGTTGGCGTGTCAAAACTTCACATGCAGCGCTTAGCTTTCCTTGATAATGGAAAGCGTTAAAAATCCACAAATGAGATGTTTCCCAACGTCCTAAGTCATCTCTGCACCCGAAGCTTCACCGAATGCAACTCATGTACATATACGAGTATAGCTTAAATAGAGATGATGCCAAATTTGCAGCAAAGAAGAAAGCCTTGCATATTACACTGTATCAAAAGGCGAAGGTAGATCCAGCTGGGATATTTCCTGTGAATACCGCAGGAAAGGATCAACTACGGCGGCCTTTTCTTCGAGGCCCCGGACTTTCGCCGTCATGGTAGGCCGTCGGGAACTGTATATAGAATGAACTCGGCGGAGCTGACTGAGCTTTGTGGCAGCGGCTCGTGATGTCAATATGCTCTTCTTGAAGTTAGCGGACGGCGACAAATGAAATGAAAGAATAATTGGGGACGATACATGCGATATATCATCGGAGTTTTACTTCGATCTAGTATAGCTGCGAGTCCCAAATATTGCGCATCGTATTGAAACATTATTAATACGCTAAGATCTCGATGAACCCATTAACGGAGTATTTTATGAATTACTTATACTCTTTAATACTGTGCCTCTGAGTAACTCATTTACTTGATAAAAATAAACGAAAAGACACGAACGAGGAGCTCTTATTGGAATAGTGGTGAAAGCGCTTGAATACCACGCGAGGAATTACCGGTTTGAGTTCCGACTAAAGTAAAATATTTCTTGAATTATTAATTAATTTATGCCCCCCATTTAACAAAAAAAACTCTAGGATAAAAATAAATTGTACTTTCAGAGATTAAAAATTTTGTACCTTCAAAAAAATTAAAAGTAAAAAAATAGTTTTACGATCAAAAGTTATAAATTCTTTGCCTCCGAAAAAAATTATAAGCAATAGAATGAAGTATTACTTTAGAAAAATTATGCCTCATAAATTTATGCAAATAAATAATCCTCGTATATCTGGAAATCTTGTATGTTATGCTATATGTTGACATCCCCTTTCTTTAAAAAGGCGACAAGTCGCGGGTTCGTCACGTAGCCGCGTGGAAGAAGGAGCAGGGGCAGATCACAAAGCAAAGAACTTGTTTTTGAAGCAAAATTCGCATTTATTTTTATTTAAGACTTGATTTCCCCGTCCCGCCTACACATGACGCTTTCGCCGGCCGAACGGGGCTTGACTGGTGACACGTGGCGCCACAAAGATCATCGTGGCCGATTCACAAATTAAAAATGACAGTTGAACCAACATGAAATGGAGCAACTGTCGTAACAAATAAAATGTCGTATGAAAACGCCGTGTAGTTTTATATAAAAACTAGCTGACCCGGTGAACTTTGTTTCACCCGAAAGGCAATAAATGAGCAGATTTTGGATTTTATTAAGTTGAATTTTTCGGTACATATGATATCATATATTTGGTCTCGTTGAATTATATTGCAGTAATCGACGAAACTTCAGCAAGTAGTTGTCAGCATTTCGACGAATCGTCAAACGATATGCGTTATAATTCATCGAGCTTAGATTCTTGGTAGTTTCTTCACCTGAAATTAAGACAATAGATTTTTAATTTTGTATGTAAAGCTAACATCCATATTTGTAGCATAATTATAAAGGGGTGAAGATAAATGATTTTAAGTCGTTTGCCGGTTATTTGTCCAATTTTCTCTAAAAAAACATCTTAATCTTTAAGTCTGTTATTTTCCTGGTAATAAGCAGTGTAATTGGTCATTTATTGGAAACCTAAAGCAAAACCAAGCACTGAAAAATGTATGTCATGACGGAATCAAAACTATGATATTGATTATATATATATATATTGATTACTCACCATGCAATGGATTTTTCATTTTGATATTGAAATAATATCCATCTTCTTCTTGCCAAAACATCAGTGGGTATTGCAACGTGTCATATGAACGACGTGTTTCAGATATCTGTTGTAGTTGCCCAGTATCACGACGTGTGTACCAGAGGTCGTTTATCCGCTCTGATCACGACTTTGTAGACCTCGATCAAGTTCTTCCTCCATATTGTCATTGAAGTATATTTGTACAAATTTATGCTGTGCATCTTCGAGAGGTTGGAATGATCCGATTCGATGGTGAATCTGTCCTTGTATCTACAGAATCAAAAGCAAAGACAATATTACTGATATATAAACACTTTTTTTTAAGAATTAGCATACATAATTCAAAGCAATAAGTGTAGTATGTTATTCTGTTAATTAGATTGTGTGTAAGTACAAAAATAAATAAATAAATACCTTGAATGTCGGATTAAATCCTTGACCATTCTAGAGTTCGTGCAAACGGATCGCTTTGGCATATCGTAAAGAGACTTGTCAATGTTGTCGCTGGAGGTGTCTCAGCACGTTGAACAACATTTGAAGCCGGGAAATATACCCAATGACCATTCTCCAGATGCACCGCCAAATGCACAACAGCAGTATGAAGTTCGTGATAAGGAATTGCGAATATACGCCAAATCGCTTTGTACCAAACTTGAAAGCGCGCAATTTCATCGTTGGTATTCGAGGTTAGGATGCCAAAAACCACCAATTCACTGCCTTACATTCGTAATGTTTCAATCCCTAGTTCCATGATGGCTTTTTCGTGAAACATTCGATCGTTTTGGTCGCAAATATCGGCACAATAAGCTAACAGAAACTCGAAAGTTCTTGAAACAAAACGTCAACCGATAGACTTCAAAATATCTATGTAACCATAGAGAATAATAATATCAGTTGTCAGATTCTTTGCCTTTTGTTATAACATTTTTTACAAATAAAAGATTAAACTGATATTTTAACTCATATTTATTTTGTTTTTGACTTTTTTTTCCTGCCTTTTGTTTTTTTTTGTTTCAAAATATTCCGTACCTTACGTAGGTACCTACTTACAATACCTACTTTTGCGTCATTTTTAGTTATGGCGTTGGCTATAGCAACATTTTCTTCAACTGACAGCTGTCAAGTAACAATAGTCTTGTATGAAAACATGTTTACGTAAATGTTCAATATTTTTTCTTAATCAAATCAATTTTGAGTATCCCATGGACGTTTTTGGGTTCTAAGCTACCTTTCCACCAATTTTCAGCCAAGTCGGTTAGGCCGTTCTTGAGTTATAAAAACAAATATAACCCGACTTTCTTTTATATATATAGATAAGACTAACAATTTTAGATGTGCGTGTCAGGCGAGCGAACAAAAATAAGAGACAAAAGATCGGTTTTCGAGGCTTTTCGGCATTAGCCTAAAAGAACTATATCAAGCTGAAATCAATGTACTTATAAATACTTAAATATTCGTTCTCAATTTTGAAACGTTTTTTCTTCGCATTTTGAAAATGCGTTTAAATTAAAAGTGTCAAATATAATCCACTATAACAGACGCATACATCAAGCGAGGCTGGGTTCAATAAAAGAACGAAAACCCTTGAGTCATAAAATATTAATTTAAAGCTCCGCAAGAGACTTGCCAAAATATTTGTTTGGAGCATCCTGATGTACGGCTGTGAGACATGGTGCCTATCTGAAAGTGATAAAAAAAGATGCCTTTGAGATGTGGTCTTACAGAAGAGTTTTCGGTATTTCTTGGAGAGACCACGTCACTAACAATGAGGTTGTCAGCATAATCAAAAAAGATAGACACGTAGTAAGAACCATCTCAGAGAGGCGATCAGTCACATCACGCGCCGCGATAGTCTTCTTCACGACATTGTGGAAATAATGGTTGAGTGTAAAAACTGCAGAGGGCGTCCTAGACGGGAGTGTTTGCAGCAAGTGTTCGAGGACATGAGTTGCAGCTCTTATGCTGAGCTAAAGAGGGCTGCAGAGGATCGAGAGAGTGGATATCGAGATGCTAGATTTTGTTGCTGCAAACCGATCCACCGGATTGATACTACGAAAAAGATACTCATACATTGCTATCTTCCCAACCCGTACATACAAACAAAAAAATATCATTTACCATTAGCCTGTGTCCGTCGACTGTTGAATGTAGGCCTCCCGAATGGTATCTCCGTCCTTTTTGATCCTTCGCTCTCCGCATTCAGGCTACTCCCGCTAAAGAAGAACCCACTAAATATATTAGATTTCTCCATCAGCGTCTGGTAGCATAGTCTTTCACGTGTTTACATAAAATGCACATCATATGCAACAGCAAGGCCCTTGCATCAGTCGGTAATAACTGTGATTAATACTAATCGACCCGCCAAGGGTTCAATTAGGGTAATGCATTTTACCCTCTATTGAAAGGATGCAATATTCTGTATGCATTATATGTAAGACTATATTTTGTGCATACTACTTAAAATAAAAAGAAAGCGCCACTTTAATGAAATGCACTTTCGAAGCGTAAATTACTTAAAGTTTAAATTACGCATACATTTACAAGAAAATGATGATCCCTGACCCTTTAACCTTTCTTAGCTATCCTAAACGAGAGTGGGAGAAGCTGAAAGTTGCGTATAATAATTCATATCGACAACTTATGCAGCTCCCTATATTCTGTAGCGCTTCTGACATGTTTGCAGAGGGCAGAGTCCATTAATTCCCAGCATTATTGCGTCACCGTGTTGCCGGCTTCTGGAGCAGGATAAGGAGGTCCAACAACACCATCATCCTGGCTGCTTCTGAATGGCTCAACTCCTCCCTGAGCCATCGCTGGATGGAGATGATGCAGCCACCACCATGAATTATTATGTTTATATATAATTATTATTTTGTCTGTACTATATATATGTTTCTAAAGATATGGCAGATTGGGTATTGCACAACCCACTCAATCCTGCTGGAATAAAAGCCTTTATTATTATTATTATATACGGTGCTAAAATAAAAACGCGCGTTCTGGTTTTGGGTAGTCAGTACACAATAAAAAATCAGCGACTTTAAATCTGCAGAGGATCGAGAGGAGTGGAGATCGAGATGCAAGAGTCTGTTGCTGCAAACCAATCCACCGGATTGATACTACGAAGAAGAATAAATCTGAAAAATTAGAACATTTATAGCTAACCACCTTAATTAATTATAATTTAAGTAAAAAGTTATAATAATTGAGATTTATTGGCTGAAAACATTAAAAAATCATCTGGCTACGCTCATGGAACGGGCATCCATTTTGGTTTCAAGCTCGAGAGCTACTGCCGCTAGTCGTGGTAATGGCCGGAGTGGCCCACTCTCACTCTCTTCGCTCTTCCTTCACAGTGAAGTATGAAAGAGTGAGATGCGAATATACCTTCTCGCTTCCCGCACATCGTCGAGACCCAAGGTGGAGGCACTCACAGCGCGATTTTTTTTCCAATTTTCACAAAATACCTCCGATGTACCCGATAAATTCTGATTATTATTAATATTATTTTTAAATTAATGTGTAAATATATTACGGAGGAATACCTAAGATCTTAACCTTGTATTTATTATATTTATGGACGGAGAAAAACGCAGAAAGTTTCGTCTCGGACAGATGACCGAAGTTTATCAATCTTTTGTTCTAAATGTATTATAATGTGAAAAATTATTTGTTTTGTAAACTGTTTCTCGTCTATTCACCACGCGTTCTGATAACGATCCCGGTGAATTGGAGTAGCCTTTGATTAACAGGGTGACAAAATGAATGTTTAATTTTCACCGGGGATCGAATCCACAATTTTTGATGCGGTTTTGCAAACGCATACGTCTAAGTCATATAAGTGAAAAGATGATGCGCAAAAAAAAATCATGACAAAGCCTTCTTTAAGGCTTTAAGTTGATGACGTCACGCGGCTTCTTGGCGTGTGGTGAGTGGTTGTTGCGCAGCTTCCGGTCAAGTTCATTCACAAAATAATACCAAACCGAATATTGTAAACTCGTGTATACTGTATATTGTATAGTGATAGTTAATGCCCAGAACACTTGCATACTGAAATAAAACTGGGTAACTCTTTTGTGTAGATAAGTTTATTTATTTATTTACTTAGAAAACCGTAGTTCCAAGAAATACAAAAAATACATAGAGCATATTAACATACAAAAATACATATAAAATATAAAAAGATGAGACGTTTCAAGGAACACAGAGATTTTCAAAATACTAGTAAAACAATACATCCAAATACATTGTGATGCTCGAAAAAAATCTTAAAAACATTCTCCGACGTCTCTTTTTCTATATGTACGATAACTATCCATTCAATTCAATCAATTCCGAACATTACCCAACTCTTTTTCTTCTAGGGATGCTTTCTTTCCATTCGTTAGAGTCCCGGAGGAAAATTGCTGCTTTCAAACATTCATTCCTTCTTCTTCGCGGTGCAATTCACAACCCTGGGATTCTTGAATGCTTTACTTCTACGTTCCAGATAAGTAGACCCATGCTCGTAGCCATACATTGTTTTTGATCCCAGTTGATACTTGTGGAGTTTCGAGCACTCAATTTAGTACAACGGGAATGGCGCTCCTAAATAGCCTACCAACACACCTCGATCCTTTTCTTACATCCTTTTCCTCTTTTGTCGATGGTATTGTTCTCCTAGATCTCTGTGATCTTTGAGACGTGTCATCTTCTTCTTCTTTTTTTTCTTCTCTTTTTTATGTATTGTATGTTTGTGTATACTCTTTGTTTCTTATTATTTGTACCTTGGAATTGCGGTTCCAAAGAACAAAGGTTTAAATATAGATCACGAATCGATACGTATATACATGTTCCCAGATATGCAGAATCCCAGCGTCTGCGATTTTTTTTTCTACGATTTATTGATGAGATAAATGTCATATAAGATGACATTTACATTGAATTTATTGATACTGCACATTTAAATACTTTAAAAAAATGAGGATGAAAAACTTGTCGATGCAGCGTTTTAGTTGTGAGTACAAGGCGCTTCTCGACTACCGCGCTTACGTCGGCTTCTTGTACAAAAAAAAAGCTCTTCTCGAGCTTCGATCAAAAGCTGATTCCATCTCTGAGGTTGCGTGCCGCGGATCTTCTTGCACGAGCAGCGCCCGCGCGACGCGCACGGACGGGCACGATTGGTTCTGGATGGGCCGGCCATAGTAATTACTGTGGAGTCGAGGCACTTTTGGATTAGAATATCGACGATCATCGGTTCGAGAACCATCGAAACCCATTTTTATTTTTTCAAATTTTCAGCATTCACTTTCAATGGCGCAGCTTGCCCAAACTTGTACAGTAGTCTTGTACACACAACAAGTGACATTCAGATCGGCTAGAGCAAATAGAAGCACCCTGCAGCTTAAGGGAGGTAGTCCTAGCACGGTCTTTGGCAATCGGGCTTTCAGCTACGGGGCACCAATGGCCTGGAGCTCGCTACCGGAAAGCATAAGAGAGCTTAAAGCGGAGGCATCCTTCAGAAGCAGACTCAAGACCCACCTTTTTACTCAGAGAGGCAAAGAAGTGCTTTTGGAATCATCATTCATAAAAGAGCGCTATACAAATACTTATATAATAATAAGATGTTCGCATCGTTACCCGATATATGCCGTATAAGATTCCCTCATTTTGATATTTTCAGTACTCATTGTGACATCTAAGATAGGAAATTAGAACTGCAGTCACTCCTTTCATCAACCTACATGTATTATTTACAGGAATCTGTAAAGCATGTATATAAATATAGTTAAGTTTCGTCACAGGAGCGATTTTTCTGTAAACCACATGTGTCAATGCCACCACATGTATGGAGTTACATAATGAACGTTTGTTAAATATAATAGTTTTTCATACATCATCTGATAGCTAAAGGATACAAGAACCAATGTGATATATGAAAATAGACCAGATAAGTACATTTATGCTTCGATTATTAGTTTTAAGCAATAAAATAGTTTGAAAAATTCACGGCGTATTGACAGTATAATTTGTACTCCACCGAGCCGTAATGAAAGGGTTAAAGGCAGACAACCTCATGATTTTGAACGAATATGGAAAAAATGTGAAGTTGTGTGTTGATTAACATCACTTTTCAAGTAAAGAAAAAGTCTTCAAGGCCATGGCAAAGCTCTTGAGTTGTGCTCGTGCCGATAGTCATGAAATTATTGACACCTTGTTGTGTGCACAGTTGACAATCCCTGCCGGACACTTCTTGTTTGACTAAAGTGATGGCGGCTGTTACTGGGCGCGCTTTGGTCACGTGGTGGGCGCGAGGTCACGATCCACCGCCTTCCGAACAGCTTCCACCGTATCCTGGAGAATCTTCTTCGTAGTATCAATCCCGTGGATTGGTTTGCAGCAACAAAATCTTCCACCTGGATCTTCACTCCTCTCGATACTCTGCAGTACTCTTAAGCTCAGCATAAGAGCTACAACTCACGTCCTCAAACACTTGCTGAAAATACTCCCGTCTGCAGTTTCTACCCTCAACCATCCCTTCCGCAATGTCGTGAAGAACACCATCGTGGCGCACGATGTGACCGATCGCCTCTCTGAGATGGTTCTTACTAGGTGCCTATCTTCCTTGATTAAGCTGAGAACCTCATTTTTTGTGACGTGATCTCTCCAAGAAATTCCGAGAATTATTCTGTATGACCAAAGAGGCCTGGAGAGGTTCTGTAGAGGCCTAGAGTATATGGACGTCGCAAATCGTCACCAAGACGATGGAGGTATTGAAGGCTATACCGAAAGAGGAGCATATTTTTAAAATTGGAAAAAACGTTGGCACAAGAGTATTCTAACCAGGGGGTACTACTTTGAGGGGGAAGAAATGATTTTAGAACAATAAATAAAGATTTTTTGATTTCTTAACAAATATCCATGTTTGTTTTGCCCACAGTATTACGATTTTTTGAATCAATATCAGATATTCTTTAAAAACGAAGAAACCAGTTTTTAACTGTTTACAAATGGACGGGTATCTCAAACACTAATGAATATTTGTACGTGTAATTTGGCACAGATGTCAGTGACAGTGTTGCAAACATAAAAACAAAAATATTAATTCGATTCGCTTTGCCCTGAAATTTAAATTTCCTGGTATTTTTTACTCACAGTGGTATGCTCGTTCATACTCACGAACAATGAGGTTTTCAGCATAATCAAAGAAGATGGGCACCATTTCAGAGAGGTGTGCCCGATGGATCGGTCACATCATGCGCTACGATGGTCTTTTTCACGACATTGTGCAACGGATGGTTGAGGGGAGAAACTTCAGAGGGCGCCCTAGACGGGAGTATTTTCAGCAAGTGTTCGAGGACATGATTTGCAGCTGTTATGCTGATCTAAAGAGTGTTAAAGAAGATCGAGACGAGTGGAGATCGAGATGCAAGATTTTGTTGCTGCAAACCAATCCACCGGATTGATACTACTAAGAAGAATCAGATTTACTATAAAAAACGAAGAAACCACTTTTAATTGTTTAAAAATGGACGGGTATCTCAAACACTAATGAATATTTTTACTAGTTGTAGGGCCAACATAAAATTAAAAAGATTAATTCGAATCGCTTTGCAGCGAAATGTAAATTCAAATTTCCCGGTATTTTTTGCTTACTATATTGATATCCTCCTTTCAAAGTTTGATATCGATTTAACGGATGAAAGGATGCATGATAAGGTTCACAATACACAGAACATGTTTTTGTTACACAATTCGCCTTTATTTGTCAAACACTCGCTTTAAGACACCCGTTATGGCGCACGCCATTACGGTCGCGAGCTCCAACTTTCAACAATTCATTGCATTGTATTTACTATACAATTAAAACTTACATCAGATATGCGTGTCAGGCGAGCGAACAAAAATAAGAGACAAAAGATCGTTTTTCGAGGCTTTACGGCGTCAGCCTAAAGGAGCTATATCAAGCTGATATCAATATATATAATATTAATGATGTTTACCTTGTTTTTTATATACCACCAGTGTGGTAATAACGATCCCTAGGTGGTGTGTAAAGCACGGTTTCGGTGAGAACTGAAGCATGAATGTCGGATGTGGTAAAAGACTGAACGCAGCGTGCGGAGAACGAGGTTCTGTAATTTATGGTTAGGGCGTGTGACTCGAGTTTTTGAAATTTTATTACGCCGTTAATCGATTTACTCATCGACGAAATCTTGAATCGTTTTATTTATTTATTATTTTATTTATTTATTATTTACTTAAATTATATAACTTTAATATAGATAAACAGTCCAAAAACCAAAGTCATGAGAGTAAGCCGCAATAAGCAGCAGAAAATGAATATATCAATGTTTTGAATACCTCAGAAGTACGGAGTAAGATCACCTGGGATGGCAGAACAAAAAGAGAAGTCAACAGTCGCATAAATCAAGCGAGGCTAGCTTTCAATAAAAAAGCAAAAATTATTGAGTCAAATAATATTAATTTAAGGCTCCGCAAGTGACTTACCAAAACATTTTCAAGAAATTGTTAAATACTCTAGGATGTTACTATATTTTCTTGGGTAAAATAAGTGCTTTCATTTGTAGATTCAGAACTCTACGTTTTGTAATCCTAATGATCTCTTCCAGTCTCTCGTTCTCTCATTTATCTTTCTCTCAATTCTTCACCGGATCAACCGCCTGTCGGATGCCTAACCCCTCCCAACCCACAGCCAAATACGCCACAGAATAATTCCATCTTAAACGAGAAATTTTATCACATTTTTCAATGTATTCATTTCAAAATTATTTATTTTTATCCCTTGCAGAAACATTACAAATTTAAACAACTCAATTCATTTCTGAAGTACAATATGAATTAATCCTAAAATAAAAAAATACAATACATACAAACGTAGGTACTTATAATTAAGTACTAAGAACAATGTAATAAAGACAGGCAACAGAAGGTCCCAATGCTCATCAAACAGACGACGCCAACAAATTATTCCTCCGAAGAAACTCGTGGAGTTCATGTCTGAATTGGGCCTCCCTTACGTGATATATATCAACATCCGAGGCGATTTGGTTATACAGTCTGATCCCTGATAATCATCACATTCTGTCAGTATTCTTGCTACACCGATATTGCGTTGTCGCTTATTTCGTTATCCCGCATAATTCGTTTGTTTTTAATGGTCCCAGGAATTACCCATAAGAAACAATGTAAAATAATCCCGCATGAACTATTCCCCTCTCAAACTATTTTCTTCTATACATCGTCTAAATATGATTGTCTTTAAGTGCCTAAGTTTTAAGACATTGCGGAATTTTCGCTTCAAGAACCATCCCAAGTCATATCTACACCCAAAGCCTCATTGAATATATCTGAGGCAATTTAATAGCATTATTATAAACGTTACATGACATTATTTGGACCGTTTAGTCATAAGAGGTGTATTAATCCAACCATCGACTCGCGGTGCTTCCAAGCGGTCAGCCATCTACGTGGTACCGCGCCAAATGTAGCTCAACATTAGTCATCTAACGAAAGCCTGTCGAACTGCTGCCATAAAGCTACGTCAGCCGCTATGGTCCTTGGCTCATCTCATTTAAAGCTCTGCCTTCTGCAGCCCCACTGACTACATTCTCTCAAGGAGCCTGAAGTGTGGCCTGAAAGGACCATCGTTCTACCCTGGATACGTGTAAGACGAAAGAATCGCAGTGAACAGTGGTTGAAACCAACTTGAGTGAAGATATTGACATTTTTAGTGTAATATTGCTTCAGATTCAATGCTGGTGTTGACTGATACGAAATGTTTTTGGACGTTTGATTTTGTAATAATAAAGCCGTGTTATTTGTGTGTCAACCATGATATACTTATGACATGTTTTTTGTTGTTACAAGTCCAACTATTTGCGTCGAATATCCCGCCACTTGTTCTGAGTGTGAGGTCATTGACACTAAATGTGTCAATACATTTACAACGCCACACGTGTTAGTACTTAAATAATTAATTAAAATGTAAAATATTTTGTAATGTTATTGAAGGAAAAAAATACAGAATTTAATTATATGTGTAGTTCTCTTCTACGGCATCAGAAGTACTTGTCGGGAGCATCGTATTAAGCATCCGATAAAACGATGTATCGCTGGTTGACTGTATTAAAAATGCACATTTTTTAATGTTGAGTTACTCAGTACCTTAAAGCGTCACAGCGTCTGCGGTGGACGTGTCTGCCATCCCCGCGAAGGCATCCGTTTTATATCCGCATCCCTCGCGACCGACAATAAAGATAGAAGGGGACCGGGTACCGCAAAAAACTGTCATCCCGCATTACTCCCCGCAGCGGTCCCCTTACTAGACAGGGAGTAGAGATAATTTATCTTTGTTCGGAGATTAAGATCAAGTTGTTGTGAGAAGAAGAAGAAGCTGCGGGAGAAGGCTGCTTGGGGGTGATGCTGTCAACGCAGTACAAAGTTGTTTCATTTTCGCAAACAGTCGCATCGCAAAGTTCACCAGTATACATTTATATTTATTTATTTCAATACAATCTAATTTGATCTAGCTACAATGTCACATCGTTAACGCAGTTTTATGTTAGATCAATTTGAAGTTACGGCGGCGGGTATAGCTTAACGGTTAAAGCTTTTGTTTAGCAAAATTAAAGTCGTTGGTTCTATCCTCGATGGAGATTATTAAAAAAAATTAAGCACTATGAACATCCATTTTTGGATTGAATTTGATCCCTCACTCGTAAATGTCAGTCATAGCTTATTAATCAAACTTGGTGGTCTTACACATTCATAATGAATTCCTGTAATAATTATATGAGCGTGAATGCCGGACTGTAGTCAATGACGTTGGCGGACCAACACTCTTCATGCACTTTTCCAAATCTAGCATGGTAAGCGTCATAGAATTTATAGATGAGACTTCAGCATTACTATCACCATGTGTCGGTATTCTCCTGTATGTGTATAAATTAAAAAAAGTAACATTGAATGCGAACGACAGTTTGGACCGTTGCTAATCGCGGATCACTGGTCGTGTTGATCCGCTTCTTAAGAAAAAATGCGCATTAGCTAGATTGAACTGGTAAACTTTTGAATTTCCCGCGCAGCCAAGTCTCGTCTTGGAGGGAACATTGATTAGGACGCATCTAATACTCTTTCGTAGTCGATCCTCTCTCACGTCATTAGCGCCGTCGTCTAATGACGTGAGTGGATGGTTGGCCGGATGACGTAGCTCCGAGTGACCCCCGCGCGGGACTACGCCCCCCTACAGTTTGCAATTGCGAACAAACCGACGCCCCCCAGCAGTAAGACAAACCGTAAAGTGTTTGCGGGTAGATCAAAAGAACAAAATTAATTGCATTTGAAAAACTAATTGCGTGACGTACTCTTACTAATTACTGATATTGTTATTTATTAATTAATATAAAGTATTAATAATTGAGTACTGGTGAAGCGTGTCCTGCGGTGCATTCTCGGTCAAGCCCAGAGTTTTCAGATCCTTGTCTACAGTTGCAGTCCAGGTTGCCTGTGTGGTCTTCCAGGTCTTCTTCTCAGCGTGGGTATGTTGAGGGCTTTCTTCACTATGTGGTCTTAATCTCTCTGTGTCACATACCCATACCATCTTAGGCGGTTTTCCCTTATATTTTCAGGTATTGGAGCCACCCGAAATGAACCCCGAATATGCTCATTTCCAACTTTGTCCACTCTAGTCACACCGCCCGCCCAACTCAGCATCTTCATATCTGCCACATGAATCCTATCCATGTCACGTTTCAGCGGGGTCCAACACTCCGATCCGTAGAGCATAGCTGGCCTTACAGCAGTTTTGTAGATTTTCAATAATTAATAGGTTGTTCAATCAATAGAGCTGTTCAATAAGCAGCGTTTTTGTTCATTTTTGGTTTTTTGTTTGTGAACATTATTTTTTTGTGCATAAGAGGTACCTCAACCATACCGGGGACATGACAACCATACCGGTATATAGCTTAGATTTGATCAAATAATTTTTTAAAAATCAAGCTTAGTTAGATTTTGAACCATAGGCGTCAGAATAACAAACAAACGCTTTACGCTATAGATTTTGCCGCCCAATAATAATAAATAACGGTTCCGCCATCTAACGTTTTTTTTTTCAACTAGTGCTTATTTCGTGAATGGTAACACTAAGCTCAGGTCTGATTGGACAAATAATTAGTTTTATCCTTCCGCTGAACGAATATGGTTGTGTGTACGCTTAAACAACGCTGGGAAATATTGCGACATTACTTTGAAAATCAGGCCATTTTTCTTCGAAAATGAGCAAGGAGTGGCCGTTACAGTCAATGGCGATCGTTATCGGGCCATTTTTGTTCACAAAAATTGAAGAAGAGGATATTGGCAACATTTGGTTTCAACAAGACGGCGCTACGTGCCACACAGCCGAAGCTACACTCGATGTTTTGCGCCCCATTTTCAAAACAAAAAAGTTATTTGGCGGACCCTATATATAGAATTATAAAAACCATGAACTGACATTATTATATACTTTTCTATATATCAGACATGATTAATTTGAAGCATATATCCGTCATTGTAATCACTTGGTGACAACCCTCCGTGTTCCGTACTGTTTTTGGAGACCCAGATGGGGACCCGTTACTTGGCGCACTTAAAAAGCTACTTGTTAGAGAGTGGCTGAAGGCTTTCTCATGATACTAGGTGCATCAGTTAGATGTCAAATAGATCTCAGTCTAAGGCAGCGAAGTTAGTATACTACAGCATCGTAATGTGATTTTTTCCGTTTTTGTTTATTGATCAGCCCGCCAATTTCGTCTGTCTCATCTCCCGATCACCCCTCAGATCTCTGTGCGTCGCCTCCCACTCCGCCCGCTCAGATAAATCACTGTCACCGCTCGCATTCATCTCTGTCAGTATGTGGGCCACCGGGCTCCGTAAAAATATAGCGGATTATAAGGAGGAACTGTCTTCTGACAGATGATAGCCCAACGACGGACACAACCATTAGCGATCATTTTTAAGCGTTATCTCGGCGAGTCGAGATTGAGAGAAGATGCGAAGATTTTTAAGGATGTCGCGACATTTGGGCGAAAGCCATTCAACCGATAAAAACATTTGGCCTAATTGCTTTTTAAATATTTATAATCGTGTCGGAAACAACAGGGTCAGATCCTGTCTGCCCAGAAGTGGGCGACGTCGGTGGCGTTACTCCCGGCTATCATCAGGTCTTCCTGGGTGCAGCTAATCGGACACAGCGCACACTCCAGAAGGTTTTTAAGCTTTTTGAATGAATAAAATGAACTACGACAAAATAACTTCTTAGGTTTTCACGGCCAGATTTGATGTTGTGGATTGTCTTCTTCAGGATTAATAAATCATTAATCCTGAAGAAGACCCCTGCAATGGCGGTCGAAACATTGGTTGAAAAAAGCTCACCACACACTCATGAAAAAATAATTAATGATTTATAAGGACTATAAATACCGTCGCTTGGTGTGAATTTGATTCCTTACCTGTAAAATGTCAGCCATAGCCTAATAATCAAATTAGGTGGTAGACGAAAGTGGGAGTGGGAAAAGGGAAAACCGTCTAAGATGGTATGGGCATGTGACAAGGAGAGATGAGGACCACATGGTAAATAGAGCCCTGAACATACCCACGCTGAGAAGAAGACCTGGAAGACCACAGGCAACCTAGACTGCAACTGTAGACAAGGATCTGAAAACTCTGGGCTAGAACCGAGAATGCAACGCAGGACAGACAGACATGGCGAATGTGCACAAGAAGAGCCCACCCCAGATGATGGGAAATGGCGAGGCTATAGAAGGTGGTAGGCGAAAGTCGTTTCGTGATGACCACCTATTCATAGTAAATTCCTGTAATAATAAGGATGATGCGTAAATGTAGGGCTGTAGTCTATGACATCAACACTCCACATGCAGCGCTTAGGCACATGTAACATGATAAACGTCATAGAATCCACAGATGAGACTTCAGTATTACGATCACCAAGAGTTGATATTCTCCTGTATATGTTTATATAAAAAAATAGTATGGTGCTGGTGTGAGGCGGGAAACGTCAAATCCAGACTCGTGTGTTTTATGTGAAATTTTATTTTTCAAGGTGGATTTTGAAAGATTCGCCCATTAGGACCGAGCAGCAAAAAGTCGTACGATCCTTTCCCTTATTAATTATCCTTTCTTTGTCCTTAGGCTTGCACGTGCGACCGCGCACACTACGCATACACGGGTACACCGCGAGCACACGCACACGCGGACTCGGAAGAGCGCATGCAGGAAAACACGTTTTTCTATTAGTAAAACAAATGATTCTGTGCGGAGCAAAAACTGCGCCGAGAAAAAAATTGTGGGGGGTGTCATTAGCCGGGGTGGAAACTGTGGAGGAACGCCACTGGCGTAACCAACCCATTTTGCGTCCATTCAGTATTAACAACCTCCTCTCTTTCAAAGGGTAGTTATTTAGTCGCGTGATGTTAGGATTTGGAGCAGATTGATAACGCAGACTTTTTCAGAAACATATATATTTACGATTAAACTTTACAAATTTATGGCTCGACCTAGTCGCAGCATTAGGCCGAGCCACAATACAATATGTTCTCGCCAACGGGCAGTACCCAACATATTTTGTGTCCATTTAGTATTACAATCCTTCTCTTTTTTAAAAGGTTGTTATTCAGTCGCGTGATGTTAGGATTTGGAGCAAATTTATAACACAGACTTTTTCAGAAGCACATTGACATATATTTACGATAAACTTTACAAATTTAGGGCTCGACCTAGTCACAGCATTAGGCCGAGCCACAATACAATATGCTCTCGCCGACGGGCGGTACCCAACTGGCGTGATGGGCTGTCGCGCCGGCGCCACCAACGACGGTCTATATAACTAGTCCCATATACGGCGGACACATAAATGTATGACAAGCGAACAGAAATAAGAGACGAAAGATTGTACATCGAGATTTTCGGTACCAGTCAGCAAGGGCTATATCATGCCGATGTCAGTGAATTTTTGTTTTTTTTTTTTAATATTTTGGCTTACATGTCACTGACAGCAGTGATCATTTACTTCAGACTTACTCCTAAATGGATAAGTCCTGATCACTGGTCTACCCAATTAATGACTGGGCACGGCGCTTTTAACGACAGATTATACTAATTTAATTTAGTTTCAAACCCTAGTTGCCACTGTGGCGCCCCCTTCCAGACCTCCGAGCACATTCTCTGGGATTGTCAGTTCCTTTTATTAGAAAAATGAGTATGTATATATGAGTATGTATATAAGTATACCTTTTCGATGCAGTTCAAGGGAATCGCCTCGGACCTATAGGGCATGCAGACTTTGTGGCCACTAAAAAAAAAATAGTTCGTATTTTAGGTGTGAGAATCTATCTTCCATCTCCATCTCTTTGCAATCCGTGAATGCAATTCTAATCTCATTCACTGGTTCTTTCTTTTAAGCACTTCTGTGCAGTGGCCACAATTGTTCAGAAGGGACTCCCACTGGACTTATCAGTGCTAAGCTATACCCATTGGATTTTTTTAGTATATATTTTATGATAAAAATACATTAATTAAGTTTCCTGTTAATACTATAAATGTTTATTACCACTGCTGTCTCTTCAATTCCTGTTTCTGCTTTGGAAGTCTTTGGGAACTATATTTGATCCCAAGTGGACCTTCTGATACAGAGATGTCTTGGAATTTTCGATGACAATATATATAATCGTGTCGGAAACAACAGGGTCAGATCCTGTTTGCCCAGAAGTGGGCGACGTAAATGGTAATTCTCCCGGCCTTAACCTTAGGTGCAGCTACTTGGACACAGCGCATACTCCAGAAGGTGTGACAGGGTCTGCTCTGCGCCGCAGTCACATTCAGTCGGTTCGCTGTAAAACTGCCAGGATTTCATTTGTGTCCTCGTCTTGCATACTCCGGTCTGAAATCTGTTAAGGGACCTCCATATATTCCACGCCTTGTCGTGTAAGATACAAGGTCCTCTTTCGGGGCAATCCAAACATTCCCCTCAATTGCGCCTCTTCACATGTTCAGCCGTAGGGCGGCCTCAGATATCACCAGTTCCGTTGTCGACTATAGGAAACTTCTTCTTGATTTGGATTCTGTTGATGACAATATGTTGTAGGCGTGGAATAGATATAGGATAAAAAAAGATATCGTAATAGCCTTAAAATTGTGGTCATTAGTGTGTGAAGGTTCCCGCTATGGAATAGTAGGAAATGGTCATCCCACCCCTGCAGAGGCGGCCAGTGTCCCTAAGTGAGATGAAGGAATGATGTGGAACGCCCAGCGGTGGATGTTGAGCACCCACACATCCGCAAACATCCACAAAACGAGAGGAGAGAAGAAGAACGTTGGGGAAGAATTTTTCGCAAATTTTACACTGACAGCATTTTTCTATATCGCACCATTCTGGAGTGAAATATCTAAAAAGATTCGCCTTCTTTCACATTAATAGTCTTGCAATCCAATTTGGATGATATTTTCTTTATCTGGAGCATATGGACTCCACAAATTGCAGCCATACAGTTATGTTAGTAATGCCATTATCAATGATATATTCTCAAGATATTTCTTCACCCAAATCCGAAGAAAACCTTCATTGAGGTTGCAGTCGTCCATTAAATGATTAAGCAGTGCTCAGTGTTATCCATGTTAAAATAATGCAAGAAATATTTATTTATTCAATTTATAATCACTTAAAAATAATTATTAAATATGCATTTATATTTTTAATTTCTTAATTTATCTATCTATATAGGTATACTATAAGGTTATGTTAGTGATATCAGCTTGATATAGCTCTTGTAGGCTGATGCCGTAAGGCCTCGAAAAACGATCTTTTGTCTCTTATTTTTGTTCGCTCGCCTGACATGCACATGTAATAAAGTTTTTTGTAATTATATAATATTACACGGTGTTTGCATACGCCATTTTATTTGTTATGACAGTTGCTCCATTTCATATTGGTGCAACAGTCATCTTTAATTTGCTTTTTTGCCGCGATTGTTGGCGGCGCTGGATGTCACAAGTTCTACCAGTTGTCAGTTTACTTGTCGACGGTCGGACGAAAAAGCAAGTATGTAATAAAAATAAACTCGAATTTTGAACCATAAACAAGTTCTTTTGCTTGAAAATCTACTCCTGCATCCTTCCTCCACGCAGCCACGTGACGAAGCCGCAACCTGTCGTCTTTTTAAAGACGAAGGATATCGTTAGGTTTTGTTAGGTTAAGTTCAATTTGGTTAAGTAAGGTAAGGTTAGGTCTAATTAAATCACTAACTTTCATTCTGATCATAACTGACCATTAATTGTTTAATGAATGTTCCATATGTATCATTTACCTGCAACATATAGTATATATTTAGATTGGAAGAGACGACAGCTCTAGTAGCTGAAGCATATTTTGTACAATTCATTAATCTAGATTGCCCCGAAAGAAGACCTAGCCTCTGGACACGACCAGGGGTGGAATATATGGAGGTCCCTTAACAAACTTCGGACCGGAGTATGCAAGACGAGGACACAAATGAAAGCCTGTCAGTTTTACAGCGGACCGACTGAATGTGACTGCGGCGCGGAGCAGACGCTGTCACACCTTCTGGAGCGTGCGCTGTGTCCGATTATCTGCACGCAGGAAGACCTGATGATGGCTGAGAGTAACGCCATCGACGTCACCCACTTCTGTGCAGACAGGATCTGACCCTGTTGTTTCCGAGACGATTATATATATTTCTGAATTTTTAAATTATGCAGAAGAAGCTTTGTAATACAGAAACGTTTGGTCCTAAAAGGCGGCTACACCCAATAATTTTCTTAATATTTAAAATTAACATTCCAACCGCAAAAACATTGCTTCTTATCTATTTGAGAATTTTTTGTTACCAAACTAAGATGGCGTCCAGCGAGTTCTATTTGACGCCTTTTTTTTCTGTGGGCGGTGCTGTATCAGTATTAAATTTATTTAATTTTCTTTCGTCTATATTTGTTTGTCCGTTCATACGGAAAATGATCTAGCGGCGGCGACCGCAAGTTTCATTTTTTGCGCAAAACAAGAGCTGCATTCTTTGCACACCTTTTTGGGTGCTTACCTTCTCAAACGGTGGCGCAAAATTAATCCATGCAACTGACGGTATATATTAACATCCTCCTCTATTAACTTAAAACTTTACAAGCTTCCGGCCAAGCGGAAACATACCGCTGGCCGTAACGCAACCTTGTCTCGCTAAAGGGTGAAGATCGACTACCGATCTCCGCGCTCGGTCTCAGCTTTCTCTAGCGCCACGAGCGGTGGTGTTTATAACTACCACACCCGTAAGCGGGCCCGTCCAAAATGACAACAAAAGGCACATAATGCACGCAACTGGGAATAAGAGACGAAATATTATACATCAAGGTTTTCGGTAACAGTCAGCAAGGACTACATCAATATATAATCGTGTCGGAAACAACAGGGCCAGATCCTATCAGCTCAGAAGTGGGTGACGTCGACGGCGTCCCTCCCGGCCATCATCAGGTCTTCATGGGTGCAGCTACTCGGGCACAGCGTGATAGGGTGTACTCCGCGCCGCAGTCACATTCAGTCGGCCCGCTGTAAAACTGCCAGACTTTCATTTGTGTTCTCGTCTTGCATACTCCGGTCTGAAATCTGTTAAGGGACCTCCATATATTCCAGCCCTGGTCGTGTCCAGGGGCTAAGTCCTCTTTCGGGGCAATCCAAGTATTCCCCTCGGTTGCGCTTCTGCACATGTTCAGCCGCAGTATCACCAGTTCCGTTGTCGACTGTAGGAAACTGACGGTCAGCAGGCATTAACTGATGGCATCTGTTTTCGAAGCCTATTAAACGGCTGCATTAGGTGGTATGACAACATTCACAGCCAAAGAAGAATGAATGTGTTGGTGCAGGCGCTGTATCGGCAGTCATACTTATGCATCATAGGCGTTTTTCTTATTATTCTTCTTTGTGTTATTAATCTGCTCCCCATCCTGCCACCACGCGACTAAATAACAACCTATTAAAGAGAGGAGGATGTTAATGAATAGCCATTTTTTTTCAATTTCTTGACTTACACTACTCCATAATTACGGCAACATTCGTATGCTCCCTCGTATATGAAACTTTGGGAACCTGTTTGGGTGCATTTGATCGAAACGTGCGGCTTTAGATACAGAACGTCGAACCAAGAGTAATTTGTTATATTTTACCCACAAAATCAGTGTTTCTTCAATGAATATTGGCAATGGCGTAACTGAAAGCAATTCGAACAATCGCATAACCTCCGTTAGTTCCGTCGCTATACTTTCTTATTCTCCTTAACATCTCATCAAGAGCCAATGCAGCCGTATGATGGGATTTGAGAGCAGATGTCTGTGTAAAATAGTGGAAGTACTATAGTTTGACTTTGTGAGGAATGACGAGATAAGGAACTGAACGGGCAGCTTTTTATAATACAGTCGGTTAAGAGGCGAAGGTGGACATGGGATATATAATAAGGATGCTGCAGAAGAGCATAACGCCTTCCGAATTTTGTTGGGTCTGCCGCGATACTGCAGTGCCTTGGGCATGTTGACGGAGGGACGAGTGGATAGCTTTCATGCCCATAATAAGGAAGCGTTGCGCTTCTTTGTGGGCGCCCGTTCGCGGCAGTCCCAACGTAATGATCGCTGTGTGGGCGGATAAGTGGTTACACTCAATATGAAATATGCAATAATAACCCAGATAAAACAGTCATGAAAAGACATTTATCTAAGTAATTTTATTATAAACAAGAAAGCTTTTCACCGCCTGTTGCTAACCGCGTGTCGCTCGTGCTTAGCCGATCTTAAGGACAAAAAGGTTCAGACCTAGTGAGCATCGAGCCAATCGTCCGATCTCCTTTAAAAAATCTGATTTATAAATTACAAAATAAATGTTTGTTACGCCCATGTTAAGAAGTATCGATAACAACGTAAATTGTATTTATTTGAATGACTATTTTCGGCAGTGTTGTACACTAAAGCAATGACCATCTTGCAGGTTTTACGTCTACGTTTATATATATATATAAATTGGCCGGTAATAAAATAATACGATAACGATTCACAATAATCAATCGCATTATTTTATTGGCCGTCGTATAAATGTGAAGAAAAAAAATGCGGTTATTTCAAAACGCAAAGTGTCATAAAGTTATGTTCATAAAAAGAAGGGCATCGTGTATATTATGCGCATAATCATCATTAGTGTATCATTATGGCATGATTTTATGATCTTGTAAATGTATACTTTACATAAATATTTAAATACGAATGCTCGGTTTTGTAAATTAATATAATATATACAAAACATTTATTTCGTTACCGTAATTTCCGCATTACAGCTATTTTATGTGTTATTGTACATGAATGATACCAAATCTGAAGCACTTGTGAACATTTATAGTTCCTGGAGGGCTCAAGAACGACTTGAAGATAACAAAAAGCTGCTGTAGTATCCATGATATTTATGTTTATTTGTTGATCACTCACTTGGTGAAAACCCTCCATGTCTTGTCCTGTTTTTGGAGACCCAGTTGGGAGCATGCAAAAAGTTACTTAGAGAGTGGCTGAAGGCCTTTACCTGATTAAGCTCTTCTGCGGCATCCTTTATGCATTCAGCTCTTGAACATGAACCCTAAGGCTTCAAGAAAAGACATTGTAGTTTATGGTCTCCTGCAGGATCATTCATACATATCCATGCACTTGCTCTCGATACTCTTTATACGGATGCATTGGCTCTAGGTGATATTCCTAGACTCACAGCTGTAAAGAAGAATATGGTGATGTATTGACGGTACTTGGTTTTGATCGATGAAAGCTGAGACTCCCTCTTCTTCTTCGTGTCAGCGACGGCAAATTATTTCTGCCCAATAATAGGCAACAACTTTAATGACGAATTGAAATGTAATATATTTTGTAATGTCATTTAAGGAAAAAATGATGTGTAACATCGATAGTCCGTGTGTTGCCCAGCATTAGGTCTTGGGATGTGCAGGTTGTTGGACACATGGAGCAGAATCTTAGGTGTGAGGCGGTCTGCAGGTCTCCACAGTCACACAACAGTGACTCTACCTCCTGAAGCATTCCCTGTCGCTCAAAGTTGCCTTTTTTTCAACCAACTCCGATTCTTAATCTGTTCAGAGATTTCCAGGTCCGCCAGTCAAGGTTCTTGTCAGCTGGGAGGCCTTCTTTTAGAGTAATGAAATCTTCTGATGCGACTTGTTGCCAGAGATGGAGTTTATCATTTTCAAGGCCGGATGTGAGACGTCGTGTGGATCTCAGAAAGCTGATTCGCGACTTCAGTCCCTGATGTTGCGCATACAGTTAAAAGATGCTCCAGCGTTTCCAAGGGGATCGCGAGGTCCTTCTGCACACCATCGTTCTCAGTGATCACAAAAAAATATTGCATGCAAAAAATCATTGATGTTTAAATATAATAGTAACAGATTTACTTATTTAATGCCTTTTAAATATTTAATAACTGTGCCATAAAATGACGCAAAAAATGTTGTAGCAAAATAATCCGTTAAGTATTGGAGCTCGTTACAAATTTGCATAGAAAATGCGAAAATTCAAATATTTGCCATTCGTTAGCATACTTTTTAGCGGTGAGTGAAAAAAAAGACGAAAAAAGGTTAGCAATACTGTGTCGCCTTAGAAAAATCACACCAGGGCTGGCAACCGATAAGACAATTAATACAAAATTTTGTTAAAGTTCAAAGTTCTTTAGCGCCTAAGTTATTCCTCTGAGAGTAAAATCGAAATGTAAAAAAACGTTTAAAATCTTATAATCTTTATTTTTGTTCTACATTATTTTTTTATAAAATTGCAAATTTGCATGCTTATCAATAAAAAACAAAGACAAAAAATAAATTGTTACTCTTTCCAATAATAATCTGCTATATTTGCCAGTTTTTTTCAGTTTCCATTTTTCTCGATTTTTCGTACGCAAGCTAACATACCGCCTGCCAGTTCTCGGATGCTTCTCCAACATTTTTATTCTTCGACCGTGGTCTTTTCAACAAATATGTCACATTGCCACTTGAGTGTGCTTATTCTTTGAGTAGACTCCACTACTTGAGTTTTTCTTCGGAAATCCTCGTTTCAGCTTCTATCTTTTAGAGACACTCCTCTCATGGATCTCTCCATGGCACATTGAATGACCTTTATTTGATGTGTAAGACCTGCTGTTAGATTCCTCGCTAATACTAGGAAGATGTATTGGTTGAATGTCTTAGTTTTAAAACATTGCGTAACTGACTCTATGTAAGTACTTAAGGTTTCCAAATTCTGTCCATACTAATTGTATGTACAATAATACAACAGCCGATTTCTTACAAGAAATTGTATCATCCTACTAAGATTACTTATCCCCTACAATATTATTTTAAAATTCATATATTTGAATAGTAAATAATTTAATTTAACCTTATAAAGAAATTTGAATTTAATTTATAAGTAAAAATGTGTAATTACTATACATATTGATATCCTCCTCTCGTTCACAATACAAAAAAACTTGTTTTCGTGTCACATATTATCACGGTTTATTTGTCTTACACTTGCAACAAAAAGACCGCCGTATAACGGTCGCGAGCTAACTCCAACTGGCAACTGACGGCGCGCTCTGACATCTCGGCGCTGCTAACCGTCGCTGCATAAAAAGCGAATTCAAGATAAAAAAAATGTTTTTGAAGCACAATTTGCATTTATTTTTGCTCTGACACGCAGCGCCGCCATGATAATCACGGCAAAAAAAACATATTAAAGATGACAGTGGTACCAACAGGAAATGGGCCAACTGTCATAACAAATAAAATGGCGCAGACAAACGCCGTGTACTATTCTATAATTAAAACTAACATCAGATGTGCATGTCACGCGAGCGAACAAAAATAAGAGACAAAAGAACGTTTTTCGACGCTTTACGGCATCAGCCTAAAGGAGCTATATCAAGCTGATATCAATATATTAATCAAGCATTTAGTTTGTATTAATTTCTTGACTTTATATATTGGGGAAATGTCTTAGTGGTCAACATTGAGCGCAATGAACGATTCGTTCCATATGGTCGCTACAAATCGTCTCCACGAAAGCTTATAGATTCTCCACATCTATTTGAGCTTTTCCCGCCATTTATTTAACCATATCCGATGCATTGTGAAGCATATCATCATCATCATCATCAGCCTGTGTTGAACGTAAGCCTCCCGCATGAGTCTCCATCCTCTTCGATCCTCCGCCTTCCGCATCCAGGTCACTCCCGCTATTCTTCTTATATCGTCAGTCCATCTTGTAGAGCGCCGGCCAATGCTTCGTTTGCCAGTTCTTGGGCGCCATTCCAGTACTTTCCTTCCCCATCGACCGTCGTCTCTTCGACAGATATGTCCTGCCCATTGCCACTTGACTGTGCCTATTCGTTGGGTAGCATCCACTACTTGAGTTCTTCTGCGTATTTCCTCGTTTTGGATTCTGTCTTTTAGCGACACTCCGACCATGTAGATACCACAAGTTGTCGTTTCACATTTCTGTAAGCTAAGATTGCCTATGTCCTGTCCCAGAACACCTACACCCGGAGATCCGCATTTTTTATTAGCCAAACAAATATATGTTTTGTCAGCCCTGTCTCAGTTCCTAAAGGTGGTAAGCGTCCGTCATTAGTACGGTAATTGGTGACGATAAGTCATTTCTCCTCGACTCCCCGCGCGACAAATGTTTTTTTGCGACATCTTTTTTGCTTCAAACCAACTTCTCAACATTTTTATTTCCGGTCGAGTTTTCGCCATCGAAAGTTCAGAATTATTTAATTGTATAAATACAATGAAAACAATGTATAAATAATATTATATATAATACATTATATGTATTTATCGTTGTTTAAGTGTATAGAACGGATATTTAATAATGTTCCGGAACCGAGGTCGCGGTCCTGAAATTACCGCATCAGCTTATATGGTGATGCCGGAATACCAAGTATCCGGCACCGAGGATAAGACCAAAGACCGGAGATGAGTTGGTACTAATTTATTTAATACGAGACCCCTTTTTATTCCTTAATTTACAACTTGAGCAAGCAGTTATAAAAGTAATATTAATACATTGAATGTCATACACTGCACATTCCTCTACACCGTTTTTGGACCTTGACCCCTTCAATCCACATGGAGTGGCAGATTATTGGGATGGTCCCTGCTCCGTATCGATGCGTAAGCATTCCTTATTAATATTACTAATACATAGAATTTCGTACACCGCAAATTCCTCGATGCTTGTTGTTTTGGACCTTGATCGTACCTGACTGTATGAATCTAAGATAAAGAGTTTGATTATAACAACTACTTTAAAGACTTTAGGATGCTTAATACAAATTAGTTATGTTCAAAACCTTTTCTATACCTTTGTACTTTTATATATACTTTTTTGTACCTTTTTTATATAGTTAACCGTCGTATAATATTTTAATAAGACCGGATGACTACCCCTATGCTTCCAAGGCCTGGAGTCCAGGCCCTGGACCTTTAAGCATGGTTTTAACCAAAAATAACAACATTTTAACCGTTGCATGAAAAATCGCCGCAAACACAATAAAAAGAAATCCGTTGCAATACATTAAATGCCTGAGGGCTTACATATAATGCTTGTCTATTACATATTTTGATTATTATATTATATGTTACGACAGGCATGTTTTACTGGTGAAGGAGCACTCTCACAGCAATCAGCATTTAAAGATGTTTTCAATATATATATTTTTGCAAGCATCGAATTTTATTGCAATACTTTATATTTGTGGGATTGGCGGGAAATTTGTATGAAAAAAGTGTTCTCTTCCTCGAAAAAAACGCTCGAAAAAAACTTCCGCGGCGCGCCGCTAGATGGACACAGCGGTACATTTTTTATTTGAAAAAATTCTTTCGTTGTATGGAGAATTCTCCACCGGATCAAGTTGCCCTACTTGACTATAATTATTCGATATATTTTTTCAATTTTTCTTTTTCATTGTTTGTTTTAGGAATTTCGCTTGAATTTGTTTGTTTGTTGAAGAAAAACGAATCGTCCTATTGATGCCATTTTTACCGTTTTTTTAAATAAATTCGTACAAAATAGTAAAGGTAAGATACATATTTTTTAATTCTAAAGAATAGATATCCGACAAAGCGATAACCTAAGCATCTGACAGAACATAACGGCAACTATTTATTTAACATAATCGCACTTCCAAGGTACATAGAATAATAAAGAATAAGAAACATAGAGTTTACATGAACATACAATACATACAAAAAAAACATAAAAGAAGAAGAAGATGACACGTGTCAAAGATCACAGAGATCTAGGAGAACAATACCATCGACAAAATAGGAAAAGGATGTAAGAAAAGGATCGAGGTGTGCTTGTAGGCCATTTAGGAGCCCCATTGCCGTTGTACTAAATTGAGTGCTCGAAGCTCCACAAGTGTCAACTGGGATCAAAAACAATGAATGGCTAAGAGCACGGGTATACTTATCTGAAACATAGAAGTTAAAATATTCTTTAAAATGGACTATTGCAACGAGGAAATGTCAGTAGCATCTGACAACACTGATTGGAAGCAATTTGTGGTGATCATATGTTCCAGATATGATTATAAAGACGTTTGTCTTGATCGTTGTATTACTTTAATTTTCATCGAATAACTTCTTTCTATTAAAAATTTAAGCAAAAGACGTAGCTGCCAAAACAAAGACCCTGAAATTAATTTACCTAACAGTAGAAAGAGCCCTCCGTGCACGGGTGTACTTATCTGGAACGTAGAAGTTAAATTTTGCTTAACTGTATCACTATGTCTCGCTATTGTCGCGCTAATGATTCGAGATCCTTAAAAAATCGATTAGCAAATCATTCATCAAATGATTACAAGTATGCGGATACTTAAACTGCCGTCTTTTTGTTGTGTCCGGGCTTCTGCCTTGAATGTAGACGGGAACCATAAGCTTAAAAGTGGACCGTTGGGTGCAGAGATGTCTGGGGACGATGCATGGAGACAAGGGTGGCATCTGACAGAATTGAATGGCTGCAATTTGTAATAACTATAATTTTCTATAATGATCGGATATGGTAGAAAAATGGTTGAACGCAATGCTTTCGAATGGTGAAACATTTATGTTATTGAATTAACTAAAAAATACATTGCTGTATATTGAAACAAAACTATTTATATTGCTTGCAGGTTTATGTGACAACCTGTATCGTGCACATCAACTGTACAACCTAATTCCAGAACACCATGTGTCATATCAAAATATTTGATTATATAGTTCATAATATATACGTAAAAAACTACAAGACCTAATTACGTTTCATCATTCCTTCCCTTTGAAAAAATAAACTTTTTTTTTTAAGCAGCCTCTTAAAGTGGTTATTCTTCGTAGTATCAGTCTGGTGGATTGGTTTGCAGCAACAAAATCTTGCATCTCGATCTCCACTATTCTTGATCCTCTGCAATCTTCTTAAGCTCAGCACAAGAGCTACAACTCATTTCATCGAAAATTGCTGCAAATGCAACCGTCTAGGGCGCCTTCTACAGTTTCTACCTTAAGCATCCCTTCCACAATGTCGTGAAGAAGACCATCGTGGCGCATGATGTGACCGATCGCCTCTCTGAGATGGTTCTTACTAGGTGCCTATCTTCCTTGATTATGCTGAGCACCTAATTGTTCGTGACGTGGTCTCTCCGGGAAATTCCGAGAATTCTTCTGTTAGACCACATCTCAAAGGCCTCTAGTCTTTTTTTAAAGTGGTTAAGCATAACATAACGGTCACCATAACGCAACGCGCATTTATCAATATCGGTCTCCTATCCAAGTTTTTGTCCACGTTCAATGGTAAAAAAACACTTCAAACGCTAATATAATCTTGACCTGGCAACGAACACTCCACTACGTAGAAAAATTCAACCCCAGCGTACATTTTTTCCAATCGAAAAAACAGAATTCTGCAATACCGACTCTTTTCCAATTTAGCTCTGCACACAACATATGTCTATCGTACAAAAAAATTAAAAATATATTTAAAAAAATGTATGTGTGTGAATTTTGTGTGCAGAGCCTTACATATTTTTTCGACGCTCTATCTAGCGGCATTTTTTTGAAACGCTTGCGCAGTTCGAATCGCGCATCCATTTGCATGTGTACTGGGGGATAGAAAAAAACATTAAATTATGCCGGCAAATGCGCCCAATACTCGTGTATTTATGCTCGTTTTTTACAGAGAATCGCAGCATCCAGCAGGTACGCACATATAACCTCTTAATTGTATATTGACTAATTTTCTCAACCCGCTAATGACGCTGGTCCATCACGAAACTTTACACGCGAAAAATATCCTCTTTGCTTTAAGAAAAACGTATTTTTTTCATAGTTCGAAACTGTGCACGTGTCTTGACGTCCAATACACGTGAACGAAACACTGTGTTTTTTATGTATGACGTTTTTGCAATGTAAATTTGAGGTTATGTTGTCATTTCTGCGACATTTAACCAGTGATTTTTAACAACTGCATTATATATTGTTAAATTATTAGTATTATACACACGTATATTTAAAAATGTGATTATTTATATTTAATACGTATAATTTTTTATTATTTTATATGTGGACATCTGTGGATTTTTTATATAAAATGTTTTTCATGAAGAAAATGTTCTATTTCATAAGATAAGGTAAGTTGTAGTATATTAAATAAAGTTTTCTATATATTATTTTCAATGTTTTGAGCATTCACTTTGAGATCCATAATAAATTATAAATATTTATTTATTTATTTACCTTGTTTTCACATGGATCACGTAACAAAAGTTCTCTATTAGGAGACTGCAGTTTCGACTAACTCGTAGTCTTTGTCAATCCTTCTCTAGTTAAGAGATAACTGAGCTGCGTTGTACTTTATAAGTGGTGTAACACCTTTTTGTAAACCACTTTTATGTATTTATCTCTTCCTTCATCCTTGCAACACTACCTATCTCCCTCTCCTTTCCTGATAGACACAAAAAGGTGTTACACCACTTATAAAGTACAACGCAGCTCAGTTATCTCTTAACTAGAGAAGGATTGACAAAGACTACGAGTTAGTCGAAACTGCAGTCTCCTAATAGAGAACTTTTGTTACGTGATCCATGTGAAAACAAGGTAAATAAATAAATAAATATTTATAAAGTTTTCTATAATTCCTATATAAATAAATTTATATTATGATATCATGTAATAAGTAAATCAAAGCATTTTCGCTTCCATACCATAGATTGTCGTCACAATTGTCTGTAAACTACACTTATACACAGCTGGAGCATCTGGTCGTCATAAAATTCCGCTAAGTACATATATAAACTGTCAATTCATGCCTTTTCTCAAGTCGGCGGGTATAGTCCAAGATATAATGGTCAAAGCGTTTGCAAGCCAAAGGTCGTGGGTTCGATCACCTACGAAGATTAAAAAAATAAATTAAATACATTTCTGAGCTCCAAAATACCCCCAGTTGGTGTGAATTTGATCCCTCACCCGTAAAATGCCAGTCATAGCCTATGAATTGAAATTGGTGTTTCATAGTAAATTCCTGTAAAAATAAGGATGATGCGCGAATCTCGGGCTGTAGTCTATGACGTTGGCGGATCAACACTCCACGTGCAACGCTTTGAATTATTAAATTAGCGTCATAGATTTCCACAGATGAGATGTCTTCTCCTGTAGTGCTTACATAAAAAAAAACATATACCTAAAAAATGTAAGTTCAACGTTTCGAAACAAGTAAATTCAAAATCTAAGATATTACGAAATGGAGACGATGTAGTAGACTATTATGATATCACGTGAATAGAGAGTGTTTCGAAAGGTTAGAAAAAAGATTTTTAAATTTTGAAAAATACTTCTTTTACGTATTTTTTGCAGCAAATCCAAGATGAAAAAATTCTAATGACAATCTACGCTACGAGCTGAACGCTCTAATAAATACGACTACGTAAACGTACCAAAACACAAAATACTACTTTTTTTTTAAAGTATTTTTAATTATTTCGTTCGGAAAGTTTTGTGTCTGACAAGAGGTTATAAAAAATGAATAATTACTTCTGATTGGTCACAGGTGTCAACTCCCGCAAGATTAGTATAACAGTTTTTATTCGATTTTCTTTTTATACGTTTCTTTTTGTATGGACCGAGATATCGAGGAAACAACAAATCTAGACGTTCGTTGGCTAAGAACCTTTTTTTGTGCGACGTTTACACCTAATTCTAGCGAAATTTCCTCGCTTCTGTCGATAATATAACGTATTATTCAAAAGCCAATGGAATTCTCGCTTTTTTTCGATGACTTTTTCACGTAAAAATGCGGAGAAAGTTGAAAATAATGAAAACGGCAATAGTTTTTTTTTAATTTGGAATACAATGTATATCGCTGTTAGACGCTTCGATCGATCAAAACCAAGTGCCGACTTTAAAGAGCCTGTATCAAATTATTTCTGCCCAGTATCTGGCCACATCGATAGCCTGTGTATTGCCTAGTTTTAGGTCTTGAGGTGTGCAGCTTGTTGGGCACATGGAGCAGGATCTCAGGCGGTTTGCAAGTCTCCGCAGTCGCACAATAGTAACTCTCCTTGCCGAAGAATTCCCTACCGCTCAAGGTCGTCCTTTGTTCTGCAAACTCCGGCTGTTAATCTGTTCAGGGATTTCCAGATCCGCCAGTCAAGGTTCTTGCCAGTTGGGAGGCCTTCTTTTGGAGCACTGAAATCTTCTGATGCGACTTGTCGTGAGAGCTGGAGTCTCTCATATTCAGGGCCGGATGTGAGAGGCTGTGTGGATATCAGAATGCTGCTTCGCGACTTCAGTCTGGGTGTTGGGGTTATCTGATTATACAAGCAGTGGGACGGTTGGTTGATTGCCTGTTGACTTCACATTCTTATTTTCGGCTGTTAATCTTGGCATCTCATTAATAGCCAATGCAGCCATATACATAAAATGGAGAATAATAATAAGAAACATTATGATGCGTTGCGATTGCCGACTACACAGCGCCTGTATCAACCCATTCTTATATACGGCTGTGAATCTTCGAGCATCACAACTGGTGTCACGACCTATCGTCCCCAGACAATTCGTCTAACTACTCTTCGGTAAGTACGTGGGGTGCGCTGTATGCTTGGTGCACGGGACATTTGACGCACGGGACTACTGGTGCACTGGCTGTCTCGCTAACCTTACCTAAGGATTTGTCCAGTGATCGTAGAGTTCATAGATCCATAGGTCTCGTACATGAAATAACTTAGGTTAGGTTAGGCTTACGAAACATCCAGTACACCAGTTGTCCCGTGCACCAGACGTCCAGTGCGCCCCATATCGTTACCGATGAGCCATTGAACGAATTGTCTGGGGACGAAATGCTACTGAACCATCACAACTATAGTAAATGCAGCCGTATAATAAATTTCGAAAGCAGATTCTAACGTAGAATACTGAGAGTACGATGCTTTCACTTTGTGAGCAATGACGAGGCAATAGAGCCTTCCACACTACAATCAGTTACACTACAAGATATAAAGGTAGATGTGCTTCGTATACCGCAGGAGAGCATAAACTACAGGTGCATTATATTCAAGCTCCGGTTTCTTGCTTCCGACAAGAACTATACATAGGATGTACTCAGCGGTGTTGTGGGAGGCAGAGGTGATACAGGATATGATGTGAGGTATATAGCGGCTGAAAGAGTTTTGTGGCTGCAGCTCGTGACGGCCGTATGCTCCAGTAAGAAGAGCCTACATGGTGATGATGATGATTGTTTTTAGTTATTTGTGTATAAAAATAAGAATACTTTTCTTTACAAAGTAAACGTATGGGAGGAGTATACGTTTTCGGTAAGATACTAAAACGTGGAACGAAACATTAATGGCATATAATTTGGACCTTCGAAAGTTTATGATTTATGACCGTTAAAGTATAAAAAGCTTAATGCAAACAAGGCTTTTGAAAAAAAAACATATTTAAAACCGGATGCTGTGAGATACCATAAACTACAGATGCGTTAACAAGCCCCGGGTATCTCGTTCTTCTTCGTAGTATCAATCCGTTGGTTTGCAGCAACAGAATCTTGCATCTCGATCTCTTCAGCTCAGCATAAGAACTACAATTGATGTCCTCAAACACTTGCTGCAAGAACTCCCGTCTAGGGCAGACTCTACAGTTTATACCCTCAACCATCCCCTCCACAATGTCGTGATGAAGACCATTGTGGTGCATGATGTGACCGATCTATCGGGCTCGCCTCTCTGAGATGGTTCTTATTAGGTGCCTATATTCCTTGATTATCCTGAAAACCTCATTGTTCGTGACTCTTTATCAAATACATTTTTAAAAAATGCAGACCCTGTCACACCTTCTGGAGTGTGCGCTGTGCCCGAATAGCTGCACCCAGGAAGACCTGATGATGGCCAGAAGTAACGCCATCGACATCGCCCACTTCTGGGCATACAGGATCTGACCCTGTTGATTCTGACACGATTATATATATATATCAAATACATTAATGCAAGACATAACAATTGACGTCAGCTTGATATAGCTCATTTAGCCTGATGCCGAAAAGCCTCAAAAAACGATCTTTTGTCTCTTATTTTTGATTCGCTCGCCTGACATGCACATCTAATTATGTTAGTTTTAATTATATAAAAAATTACACAGCGTTTGAATGCGCCATTTTATTTGTTACGACAGTTGTTCCATTTCATGTTGGTTCAACTGTCATCTTTAATATATTTTTTTGCCGTTATTATTTTGGCAGCGCTGCATGTCACAGTGTTCCGGCAGTCGTCAGTCAAGCCCCGATCGATTGAGACGGAATTAACGTAATGTTACGGTCGAACGGGGAAGTCAAGTCTTTATCGGAAGTTCTTTTGCTTGTTAATCTGCTCCTGCATCCTTCCTCCACGCGGTCGCGCGACTAACCCGTGACTTGTCTTTCTTTTTAAAAGACGGGGGATGTCACAATATAAACAATAGTATAGTCAATCCTTCTATAGCGTCGACATAAGAATTGCGCTACACAAATACATGCTTTAAAATGTTAGTTTTCACCAAATTAGTACAATTTAATAGATATACTCGTGCTCGTAGTCATCCATTGATTTTGATATCATTGTTCATACATTTTTAATGTAAGCACATATAAGAGAATATCGGTAGATGCTTGGATAGGATTCATGTGGCAGATATGAAGATGTTGAGGTCGGCAGGCGGTGTGACTAGAGTGGATAGAGAAATTAGCATATTTGGGGTTTATTTCGGGTGGCCCCCATACCTGAAAAGATAGTGGAAATCCGCCTAAGATGGTATTAGCATGTGACCCGGAGAGACGAGGACCACATGGTGAAGAAAGCCATCAACATACCCACGCTGAGAAGAAGACCTGGAGGACCACAGGCAATCTGGACTGCAACTATAGACAAGGATCTGAAAACTCTGGGCTTGACCGAGAATGCAACGCAGGACAGACAGACAGAGTATATTTCAGTGCATTTTGTATGGTGAAATTTTTTTTTTTTAACTTTGAATTTATTAACTGTTTGCTTTAACCCGGCAGTTAAAACGTCAGCATGAATTATACTTCAAAACATTTAACGATTTGGTTGAAATACGTTCGAGATGCCGTAAAATCAATATTTATTGGTAACCCTAGAAGTACCAAAGAAAAAAACATATTGATACATCAAAATGAACATGTCATCATCATCATCATCAGCCTGTATCCGTCCACTGTTGAACGTAAGCCTCCCGCAGGAGTCTCCATCCTCTTCGATCCTCCGTCCTCCGCATCCAGGTCACACGCGCTATTTTTCTTATGTCGCCAGTTCATCTTGCTGGGGGTCTGCCAATGCTTCGTTTGCCAGTTCTCGGGCGCCATTACAATACTTTTCTTGCCCATAGACCGTCGTCTCTTCGACAGATATGTCCTGCCCATTGACACTTGAGTGTGCCTATTCGTTGGGTAGCCTCCACTACTTGAGTTCTTCTACGTATTTCCTCGTTTCGGATTCTATCTTTTAGCGACACTCCGAGCATGGATCTCTCCATAGCACACTGGGTGACCTTAATCTTATGTTAAGACCTGCTGTTAGATTCCACGTCCCACAGGGAGGATGCATAGGTTAAACGCCTTAGTTTTAAGACATTGGGTAATTTTCGCTCTAAAAATTTATTTTAGCTTTCCAAATGCTGTCCGTCCCAGTTGTATATGCCTGTCGATTTATAAACATGTGCACTCCCTTAACTAGAACATATGGTCGTCACGAATTGCCGTCACAAAATTATATCAGCCGTCGTAGTCCTCGTTTCATACTATATATATATACTACCTTCCGCAGTTTCGTCGAGTACATTCTATGTATATTTTCCAACAGAGGCAAGAGCTTCGGAGCTTGAAAAAAAGGCAGATGTAGTTTATGCTGTCCTGCAGCATCCGAAGTATTATATGTTCAAACCAAATCCACCTTTGTCTCTTTATCGACTGAAGTATGGACATTGTCATTTCTGTCGTTTCGGCATTACTCACAAATTAAAACCATCGTTCCCTCAGTATTCTACGCAGGCATCTATTTTCGAAGCCTATTATACGGCTGCATTGGTGAGATTGAAGAAGAATGGGTAGATACAGGCGCTGTATCGGCAGTCATACTAATGCATCATAGGCGTTCTTCTAATTATTCTTCTATTAAGCAAATGGTCGTCACAAATCGCAACAACACAGTGTGCTTCAGAAACTATAGCTGTCTTTCTTAAATGTTCCCGAGCCTTGGAGACCGTCGGTAACCATTAACAGGGTGGCGAAAAATTAACCATACATTGATTGGACTGGCGGTCAGCAGGCATTAACTGATTCACTGTTTGTACGTTGTACGGGAACATGTCTTTCACTTAAAATTCGTTGTAGGGTCCGTCTGGTGATTCCAAATTGCGTGGCAAGTCGTCTGCTTGATGTTTCTTCGTTCTAAGCGACATGATCAGCCACAGCGGCGATATTATATATCCTTGCAAGGTCTCCTGTGGTTTCAGTCTGTTCGAGTCGAGTAGTTAAGCGAATTTTTGATCAGTTGGCGTAACAGGATTATTGGTCAAAAAAATCGACACAATTATTCCACGTTCTTGCGGAGCTTCTAGGTCCGACACCATTTGCAAAAATTACAACATCTTCCGATAGGGTGCTTTTTTGCGCCACCATGTTTCTAGGTGGACTTTTGGGTGTAGAGACGCCTGGAGAAGAGGCATGGACAGTGGCAACTGACAGAAATAAGTAGCAGAAATTCGTGATGGTTATATGTTTCAGATATGAATGCTAGCCTTGCTTGACGTAAGCGTCTGTTGACTTTTTGTTCTGCCATCCCAGGTGATCGAACTTCCAGTTTCATAATTATGGGCACATAATATATTGATCCTCCAGACTCATGCGGGAGGCCTACGTTCAACAATGGACGGACACAGGCTGATGATGATGAATATATTGATCAATTCCTGGCTTCATACTTATATATATAGAAATATCTTACTCTTGTTACTTAAGGTATTTTTTTTACTCAAATGGAATCGGCAAAAAAAGGGTTAAACTTATATATTTTGTAAATCGTATGCGTTTTCTTAGAGTTGTAAATGTTGAAAGTAATTCATTTTTTGATATACCGGTTACACCCTCTTGAGAGATTGAAAACTTCAATGTATCTTGGCTGATTCAATTTAACAACCTCCCATGGAGTCTATAACGCTGTAACATTTTTTAAATATTTTTTTATGGACACGTATTTGTAGACGTTTTCTGAAGAGGCCTATACTAAAGAATACTTTACAACAAAAAAAATAGTTAGGGTTTCGTATCTGGCTTTTTAATGTAAACACATACACAAGAATACCGACAGATAGTAAAAGTGATTCTGAAATTTCATCTCTACATTATACATAAGTAGGTATATTTGCCCAGTCACCCAAGTCACCCAGCGTGCTATGGAGAGATCCATGCTCGGAGTGTCGCTAAAAGATAGAATCCGAAACGAGGAAATACGCAGAAGAACTCAAGTAGTGGATGCTACCCAACGAATAGGCACACTCAAGTGGCAATGGGCAGGTCATATCTGTCGAAGAGACGACGGTCGATGGGGAAGAAAAGTATTGGAATGGCGCCCAAGAACTGGCAAACGAAGCATTGGCCGACCCCCTACAAGATGGACTGACGATATAAGAAGAATAGCGGGAGTGACCTGGATGCGGAAGGCGGAGGATCGAAGAGGATGGAGACTCATGCGGGAGGACTACGTTCAACAGTGGACGGACACAGGCTGATGATGATGAGGTATATTTGCCGGCGTTTGCTTTGCAAGTCAAAGGTTGTGAGTTCGATCCCCGACGGAGATTAAAAAAAAAGGATTTTTAATCGATTTAGCTATAAAGTACCCCAGTTGGTGTGAATTTGATCCCTCACCCGTATAATGTCAGTCATAGCCTATTAATTATAATTGGTGGTAGACAAAAATGGTTCCGTGAAGACCTCCCATTCATAGTGAATTCTTGTAATAATTAGAATGATGCGTGAATCTCTGTAGTCTATGACGTTGGCGGGTCAACACTCCACACGCATTTTACGGATGAGAGATCAAATTCACACCGACCGGTGGTATTAAGAGAGCTAGAAATCTTTTAAATTATATTATATGTATAGTTTCTGACGCCCTCCCAAGACGTTGCGAGCACGGAGGCTTGAATAAAAGGCTGCTGTAGCTTATGCTCTCCTGCGGCTTCCTTAATAAATGTTCCATCCATATTCGCCTTTTGGCTGCCTAGTTCACTTCTTATCTTGCCATTCATCACATGAAAATCACCTTAACCCTTTCATTACGACTCGGTTTGAATACAAATTATACTGTCAATTATAAAACTAGTATTTGAAGCATAAATGTACTTATCTGACCTATTTTCATATATCACATTGGTTCTTGTATCCTTTAGCTATCAGATGATGCATAAAAAACTATTCTAAGAAAGTAGCAAAACGATTTATCACGTCAAACGATGTCAACGGTCGGGGAAACTTTTGACGGCGTATGCCGACAACCGATACGAAAGGGTTAAAAATAGACGATGCGTGAATGCCTCACTAAGGCAAACATTATTATGGTATATGGATAATCTGTATTCTCGTGCATGGCGTATAAATGACACATCTGCATCACGAAGCTGCGCCGAGTACATTCTAAGCCAATGACTTAAATGTATGAAAAGTTTCATTGGCATTTCATCGCATGCCGGCGGTCATAGCTCAATGGTCAAAGCGTTTGCTTTGCAAGCCAAAGGTCGTGAGTTCGAACCCCGACGGAGATTAAAAAAAAAGGATTTTTAATCGATTTAGCTATAAAGTACCCCAGTTGGTGTGAATTTGATCCCTCACCCGTATAATGTCCGTCATAGCCTATTAATTATAATTGGCGGTAGAGGAAAGTCGTCCCGTGAAGACCACCCATCCATAGTAAATTCCTGTAATAATAAGGATGATGCGTGAATCTCGGGCTGTAGTCTATGACGTTGGCGGATCAACACTTCGCAGGCAGCGTTTAGCCATATACACCATGGTAAGCGCCATAGAATTCCACAGATGAAACTTCAGAATTGCTTTCACCATCTGTTGGTATTCTCCTGTATGTGTTTAAATAAAAAAAAACTTCTATCTGTATTCTCGGGCATGCGTATAAATGACATATCTGCATCACGAAGCCCCACTGAGTACATTCTAAGCAAATGTCTTTATTGTATGAAAAGTTTCATTTAGTACTCGAATCGAAATTATCCACACCTTGATGGAGTCTCTTTTGTTAGCGGTCTTCGTTTTTGACCATCCAATTTAGAACCTTTTCACTTTAATTACGATTTCCAGGTGCGGCTTTTTCGACAATGCGCCGCACGGCGTAGAATCCCCTGATAATAATAAATAAATAAATAAAATAAAAAAAACATTTTTTTTTGAAGGGGTTTGGATATGGCAGGATGCTCCAAATTCAATTAATTCACCTGTTGTAGTTTGAAGGCTCACGTAACAAGAGATCCTAAAAATTCATTTAAAACATTATTTGGCATATTTTTTATGTTAACATATACCGGAGAATACCGATAGATGGTGGTAGCAATTTTGAAGTCTCATCTGTGAAATTCTATGATGCTTACCATGGTGCATATGGCTAAAAGCTGCACGTTTAGTGTTGATCCGCCAACGTCATCGTCTACACCCCGAGATTCACGCATCATCCTTTATTATTACAGGAATTTACAACGAATGGGTGGTCTCCACGGGACGACTTTCGTCTACCACCAATTTTAATTAATAGGCTATGACTGATATTTTACGGGTGATGGATCAAATTCACACCAACCGGGGGTATTTTGGAGCTCAGAAAACGATTAAAAATACATTTTTTTATATTTTTTTAATCTCCGTCGGGGATCGAACCTACGACCTTTGGCTTGCAAAGCAAACGCTTTGACCATTAAGCTATGACCGCCGGCAGCATCTTATATCCTTAAGAATATTTTGTATTATTGTTGAATATGAAATTAATTAAATTATATTTACTAGATACGGGCTAATATAAAAGTTAACCCTTTCATGACGGCTCGGTTTGAATACAAATCATACTGACAAATATAAAACTAGTTTTTGAAGCATAAATTAACTTATCTTGTCTATTTTTATTTATTACATTGGTTCTTTTATCCTTTAGCTATCAGATGATGCATAAAAAACTAGTCTAAGAAATTAGCAAAACGATATATCACGTCAACCGATGTCGACGGTCGGGGAATCTTTTGATGGCAAATGCCGACAACCGATGCGAAAGGGTTAGAATAATCGAAAAAGTATTATTTGGGGCAATTATGTTGACATCAAAATGATATAGTCCTTGCTGACTGGTACCGAAAGCCTCGATATACAATCTTTCGTCTTTTATATATGTTCGCTTGTCGTACGTAAATGTGTCGCATTTTGGAAGTCCGGTCACGGATGTGACGTTAGTTATATAGATCGCCACTTGGGCGCTGGGCGACGGCCCATCACAAGGGCGCTCTGTCGTGCGCCGACGTCGGTGAGATCGCATTGTTGTTGGCCCGGCCTGAATGCAGTGAGTAGGTCCGAGCCAGAAGTTTGTTATCGAAATATATATGTCAATGTGCTTCAGAAAAAATCTGTGTGTAATCGATCTGCTCCTCATCCTGCCACCACGCGACTGAATAACTACCTTTTAAGAGAGGGGGGGGGTTTTAATTTGTTGATTATATCTATCTCTGGGCGCAGAGATGATGTCCTGTGACAAAGCATGGATAATAGCTGAGTGCAGTTTCGGTTTTAGGGGGTGGCGAAGTGGGTCGGTGCCCCAGGGCGTCGAATAAGCGAAGCAAGGGCAACCAATCTTGCTTAGATTTTTTTGAATATTAACAATATGGGGCGTCAGAAAAAAATGCTCTAGGGCGCCGTAGGGTCTAAAGCCGGTACTGGCTGAGTGGCAGATAATTGTGATAAAATTATCTATATAAAATATATAAAAATCGAATTTATTTGTTGTTTACAAAATATTTTTGAATGATTGATATTTGGGAAACGCTGATCTTTTCTTAGAACGGTAGCAAAACTAATGACAGAGCGAGACGGAAGCATCGGTTTCTCGTAAGGCTGTTGTGCGAGCGAAAGAGACGCACCGACTCGTATAAAGCGTTAATGGTATGCATCGAGAGCAATATTAGCCATGGGGTTACATATCCGGTGAACGATCCTCATCATCATGTCATCAACTTGAGCATATAGACGTCACGAGATACCGCCACAATGCTTTGTCAGCCTCATCCCTTTGTTGACGTAGAGCATAAAATAAACACAGGATGGCTGACATAGAAGTCTCTCTCTGGGGTTTTGTGTGACAGCAATATTACTGTGAGGACCAAAGGTAAAATTTACAAAACTGCTTTAAGGCCAGCATTGCTCAACGCACCGTAGTGTTGGACCCCTCTGAAACGTGACTTGCATAGGATTTATGTGGCAGATATGAAGATGCTGAGGTGAGCGGGCGGTGTGACTAAAGTGGACATACTTCGAAATGAGCATATTCGGGGTTCATTTCAGGTGGCTCACATACGTGAAAAGTTAAGTAAAAACCACCTAAAGTGGTATGGGCATGTGACACGGAGAGATGAGGACCACATGGTGAAGAGAGCCTTCAACATACCCACGCTGAGAAGAAGACCTGGAAGAACACAGGCAACCTGGACTGCAACTGTCAAGGATATGAAAACTCTGGGCTTGACCGAGAATGCAACGCAGTACAGACATACATGGCGAATGTGTACAAGGAGAGCCGACCCCATACGATGAGAAATGGCGAAATGAAGACGGATGATGAAGATGACCAACGACCGTGCGGTTTACCCTGTACTTTATTAGCGCGGTCAATCGGCTTGAAAAAAGGGCGAGTATGAAATTTAATTTTATAAACTTACAAGGCAAAGAATTTTTTGTTGCAAGTACATACAAGTTAAACAATAATAAGCATATAATCCGAGTATATAGAGTACAGGTGCGGGTATATAGATGGATGCGAAATATGCGCGTAGGACGCAGGATCATTTACATACGACAACATTGGCAGCGTCGATAAAAACGTGCTCTACTTGATTTAATATATTACTCGACTATAAGTTGGAGCATAAGGGCCCTTTCCCACGGCAACGTCCCGTTTATTGCGGGTTCGGTTTTTTGCAGGATCACGTTAAGTAGTAGCTACTGTACTAACATTCACATGGGCATTCGGTTTGCAGGATACCGTAAAAATCGATCCGTTTGAAATGTGCTGTACAGTTTTGCCACTACAAACTGGACGACTGGATCCAATAAAAAACGGTATCTAGTTTAGTTGCGTACATAGTTTAATGCAAGTGTTCCCACTAGCATCCTGCATACGGTTTTATACTTTATTCTTACCTCAAACATATTACTAACCTTTCTTCAGGCATTATGCATTTTCTCATATTTGTATGTATCATTTTTTTGATTATTCTTCACTTTTTCTAAAAGCTTGTCAAACGTGGCCATGTACATTCTAAAATAGTTAAAAAAAATGGATTCATCCATTTTCAAATCACCCACGAGATTACGAAATGTGCCTATTCTTGATCGTAGTTTTAGGTTGAGGTGAACCCAAAATCTTATTTTTTTGCATTGCGTTCGGCGACGAAAGTACCAGTACAATATCAGAAGAGTATTCACGTCCATTACGTCTGAATTTTCTTATCCGCCTGCCAATGCTATCCCGTAAAAACAGGATGCAAACTTCTGTGTGTGAACACAAGTATGATTTTTGCGGTATCCAGTAAAAAACCGATCCTGCAAAACTGGACGTCCGTGGGAAAGAGCCGTAAGGTGAAAAGTTTGTGCCAAAAACAGTAAAAACACATATAAGGAGGATATTGTTTAAGTAGTATGATTCTATATAATGAATCACGTTAGTTTTTGCGATTGTTTTATCACTAAAAATGTGAAAAAGTTATGATTTTTTGCATTTATCATGTATATATATTGGCTTGATATAGCTCTTTTATGCTAATGCCATTATAATAATTATAGAATTTTACGCAGGCGTTTGCATACGCCATTTTATTTATTGCTCCGTTTCACGTTCGTGAAAGTGTCATTTTTTTTTTGCAGCGATCATTTGCGGCACAGCAGGTCACAGTTTCCGGCAGTTAATTAACTGGCGCCCGGCAGGCGAAATGCCACACCGGTCAGGCGTAGAAATCAAGTCTTTATTTAAAATAAACGCGAATCGTGCTTCGAAAACAAGTTCTTTGTGTTATTAATCTGCTCCTGCATCCTGTGTCACCCAGTGATTCGATACTCAACTTAGAGAAGAGGATATTAATATATTTTCTTTGAAATTGTCATCTTGTCACGACAAAATATGTTTAAATAGTAAGGGACCTATAAAACGAAACGTATTTGTTGAAGATATTGTTGTCATGCTGTTGTTTTGAAAAAAGTGGCCAAAACGTGTTGTACTTACTTAAGTAAGTTTTAAACGTTATTCTACTTTTGGAGCATACGAATACCACGAATTTTAATTTATTTGACTTGAAAATGGCCATTCGACCTGGCTAAAACATTTCGTCAAAAAAATACATTGTGGAATAAATTCTAAAAAAACTCTCTTATTTATATTTGATATTAAGAAATGACATTTTTGTTATGCGTGCGCTGTAAGCGTCATTATAAGAGTAGTACGGTTGTATTGAGATTGCGCCGTATACAAAAAGCCGGCTCTTTTTACACGTTCCGCACTTAATCCTCAATCCTAGTAGTCTTTAACTGGAAATATCCGCGGGGACGTTACTGACGCTCTGTAAAACATTTTTAAATAATGTATGTATGTATGTTTGTTTGTTTTGATATTAGCTTGATATAGCTCTTTAAGGCTGATGCCGAAAAGCCTCGAAAAACGATCTTTCGTCTTGAATTTTTGTTCGCTCGCCCGACATGCACTTGTAATGTTCTCCTAAACAGGACGGGGTTTTCGGAGTCTCAGATGGGCACCCATTATTGGACGCTACTTGTTAGAGAGTGGCTGAACACCTTCCCGTGATTCTAGGTGCATCAGTTAGATATCAAATAGAGCTCAGTATAAGGCGGCGAAATTAGTATACTACAGCGAGTCTCCAATTGGTAGCCTTCTTTGGTAACACGTTGGTAACCATGAAATACAAGGGAATGTATAAGGAAATGGTTAGGTTGGGAAATGGATTTTGAAGAATGTCAGACATCAGTTAGGAGTCATTACTTGCGTCTGCGCTCTTGCAGACGGACGCGCAGAAGTACTGTCAGATGCAATATTCTTAGTCTCATTCTATGCCAGCTCTGCCTCCCGCAGTTCCGCCGAGTACATTTTATATATATTTCCTGACGGAGGCACGAACTTACTTCCCGGAGGCTTTAAAAAATGGCTGATGTAGTTTATGCTAATTAACCTTTAAGCGCTCAGTGGTTTTCTTACGGGACCGCAAATTTGCGTCGTTCAATGGCCTAGCAGGCCAATGTTTGTAATGTTTCGTCGCACAATAGATTCTTCCATGAACTTACTTAAATACTATTTTTACAAATTAATGTAATCCGATTGTGAAATGAACCATAAGCACTCCTGTATGGGACCGTAGGGCATTGAACATAGCAAATCTGCGGTCCCGTAAGGAAACCACTGGGCGTTTGAAGGTTAATAAAGGGTTAATTTTATACTATTTTCTTTTTGGCAATACTGATTTTGACAGCTCACGTACGTTTCTTGTTTTGTGTCACTGTCAAACATCTTCAGTTTGGTCTATAATTTAACCATGAATCGTCTTACAAACGAACAACGCTTGCAAATCATTGAATTTTATTGATCCATATTTATATCGAAAAATTGTGTTCAGCGACGAAGCTCATTTTTGGCTGAATGGATTCGTAAATAAGCAGAATTGTCTGTTTTGGAGTGAAGATCAGCCAAAAGCATTGCAAGAGCTACCAATGCATCCAGAAAGAGTAACTGTTTGGTGCGGCTTATGGGCTGGTGGCATCATTGGACCGTACTTCTTCAAAGATGATGCGAATCGCAACGTAACTGTGAATGGTGAGCGCTACCGTGAGATGATATCCAACTTTTGTTTGCCCAAAATGGAAGAGCTTGACTTGCATGACATGTGGTTTCAACAAGACGGTGCCACATGCTACACAGCACGCGAAACAATAAACCAATTGAGTGGCAAGTTCGGTGAACACTTTATTTCACGTTTGGGACCGGTCAATTGGCCGCCTAGATCGTGTGATTTAACGCCTTTAGATTATTTATTGTGGGGCTATGTTAAGGTTCATATCTATACTGACAAGCCCGTTTCGATTGACGCATTGGAAGACAGCATTGAAGCATTTATTCGTGAGATACCGGCCGAAATGTTGGAAAGTGTATGCCAAAATTAGACTAAGCGGATGGACCATTTGAGGCGGAGCCGCGGTCAACATTTGAATGAAATAATCTTCAAACATTAAATTACATGGACTGTACTATCGATTCAAATAAAGATTTCATGCATTTTTTAAAATTTTAAATGTCTTTTTTGGAAAAATTTCCTATAGCTAAATTAAAAAACCACCCTTTACATGTCCCAACCAAGTCCGCCTTCTCCTCATGATCGATTCTAGTAGACTAATAAAATCTAATGCTGCCGTATAATGGATTTCGAAAGCAGATGTGTAGAATAATGTTGATATGCGCTGATCTATGAATTACGCGTAATAAGTGTTCGCCTTCAATAACACGGCTACAGGATGTTTCAGAATGCATTAAAGTGAACCACAGGGTGCTCTGAATGTAATGGACATGCAAATTGAGGATTGTAAGACGTGTACCTGGATTCCTGAACGCTGCATGCGGTGATATATTACACCCGATGAACGTTGCGGTCAGCTGTTATCTGTATATAGATTTGCAACAGTTTATATATATATATATTTAAATGAGCATATTTCATATATTGCGGTGTAGAAACAAGGAGAAATGTTCGTTTTACTTTCACTTGAAAGAAATAATTAATAAATTATATTTTTAATTGAACCGAATTTATGTATATATAATCGTGTCGGAAACAACAGGGTCAGATCCTGTCTGCCCGGAAGTGGGCGACGTCGATGGCGTTACTCCCGGACATCATCAGATCTTCCTGGGTGCAGCTACTCGGACACAGCGCACACTCCAGAAGGTGTGACAGGGTCTGCTTTGCGCCGCAGTCACATTCAGTCGGTCCGCTGTAAAACTGCCAGGCTTTCATTTTTGTCCGAATTTTGTCCCATTTTACTCCGGTCCGAAGTATATTAAGGGACCTCCATATATTCCTCCCCTGGTCGTGTCCAGGGGCTAGGTCCTCTTTCAGGGCAATCCAAGTGATGACAAAATGTAACATATGGGGAAAGATTTTTTTTATTTAAAAGTAAGATACTTGATAACTAAGATAATCAGGAAAGGGGTTATGGGTGCAATAACTTTTAATGTATATCCAAAATATGTTTCCATTTTTACTAAATCCTTTTATGAAATACCCCCGGTTGGTTTGAATATGATCCCTCAGCCGTCAAATGTCAGTCATAGCCTATTAATTAAAATTGTTGGTAGACGAAAATCGTCCAGTGAAGACTACCCATTCATAGTGAATTCCTGTAATAATAAGAATGATGCTATTATGTCGGGCTGTAGTATATGACGTTGGCGGATCAACACTCCACATGCAGCGCTTAGCCACATGCACCGTGGTGAGCGTCATAGAATTCCACAGAAATTTTAAAAAATATATACAATCATCGTTTGTCGGTATTCTCCTGTATGTGTTTACATAAAAAATATGTTAAAAAAAATGCATATTCCCGCTCCCATTCTCGTTCCGTTACTTATTTTTTCAACATAATCATTTGTGAGTTTGTACGCTAATAGCTCCTTTAAGTTTTATCGCAATCGGTTAAACGGTATAGAAACGTATGCAGCATTGTGATCGTCATAGAATTACACAGATGAGACTTCAGAATCACTCACACCGTCTGCCGGTATTCTTCTGTGTGTGTTTGCATAAAAAATAAAAAAAAACTCTTGTACCTTACATTGTTTACATTTTTTTCTTCTTTCTCCGCTTCATTCATTTCCTGTCTTCTTCTTCTTTTTTGGGTCCCCGTTGCGGACCGCGGGCCCCACCGCTGCACCCCTTACCACCCCTTGATGATCTCATCAATCCTTATGGCAGACATCAATCTTCGCTCTCGGACGTCGACGAGGCCAATCATGCAGTACCATGAACCCTGTATGTATTCAAATCGACTGCCAAAGTAGCGGATGCCAACCGTGTATGGTCTATATATATATACAGGTGATCGCCAAGCATTTTAAAAAAACTATAGCAAATTTAACTATAGACTGCTGTTCGATACTTAGGAAAAATATTTCTTATTTTCCTTACAAACTTATAAGTTTATACTTACATATTTTTTTGCCCAATTTCATTTTAAACTCTATTCGATGTAGCCCTTGCTGGCTGGTACCGAAAACCTCGATATATGATATTTCATCTCTTATTTCTGGTCGCTTGTCGTGCATTTATGTGTCGCCATGTTTGACGGGTCCGCTAACAGGTGTGTTAGTTCAATGCACCGCCGCTCGTGCTGCGGGCGAGAGCCCATACCGAACGCGGAGATCAGTTGCCTACCGCCCTTCGGCGAGAGCATATTTTATTGAGGCTCGGCCTACTGCTGCGACGAGGCCGAGCTCTATATTTGTAATGTTTTATCGTAAATATATTAAATGTGCTTCTAAAAGAAAGTCTTTGTTTTGCTGAACTGCTCCTCATCATGCCCTCGCGCGACGGAATAACACCTTTTCGAAAGAGAGGAGGATGTTAATATGTACAATATCGAATACAGTCTTATTTGTATTATCAATCCGGTGAATTGGTTTGCAGCAACACAATCTTTCATCTCGATCTTCTGTAACCCTCTTTAGTTCAGCATAAGAGCTACAACTCGTGTCCTCGAAAACCTGCTGCAAGTATTCCCGTCTAGAGTGCCGTCTGCAGCATCTACACTCAACGATCCCTTCCACAATGTCGTTAAGAAGACCATCGTGGCGCATGATGTGACTGATCGTCTCTCTGCGATGGTTCTTACTCGGTGCCTATGTTCCTTTATTATCCTGAGAACCTCATTGTTCGTGACGTGGTCTCTCCAGGAAATTCCGAGAATTCTTCTGTATGAACACATCTCAAAGGCCTCTGGTCTTTTTTTATCACTTTCAGATAAGCACCATGTCTCACAGCCGTACATCAAGATGATCCAAACAAATGTTTTGGCATGTTGCTTGCGGAGCTTTAAATTGATGTTATCCAGATATAGGAAGACAAATAGTGGTACAGGCGAAGGTTGTCGTGTTACGCGTACCCATTTGAAGTTAATCACATTTCAATTTAGGCAGCGTATCGTCCGCGACGAATCCCGGCGGCGTCCGCTGAGTTTTTTCAAGTATTTTTTCAAGCTAATCATTTTCTTAATGCCGACCCTTAATGGAGTCTAATGCAAACACACAAACAGGGTTGGCGACTGCATGCGTAAATTTTATTTTTGTAAACATATTTTTAAAAAAAAAAATCCTTTTAATTTTTGCTGTCAGATCGACAGTTTGAGGCACTGGATAACGTTAAACAATTGTATTGTTTGGCAAATTATTTCGTTTTTAACATGACCTAAAATAAAGTAACCTAACCTATGCCACCTGGAATGTTCGAACATTACTGCAGAACGGCGCCCTAGACGGGAGTATTTGCAGCAAGTATTCGAGGACATGAACTGTAGCGCTTATGCTGAGCTGAAAAGGGTTGCGGAGGACCACCGAGAGGAATGGAGATCGAGATGCAAGATTCTGTTGCTGCAAACCAATCCACCGGATTGATACTACGAAGAAGAACCTAAGCACACAAAAACTACTAAATAAAACCAATTGGTCTCTTGTACATGAAAGTCTTGTTGCATATCAGCTGTCGAAATATATAATTATATTGCGGAATAATGTAAAATTTATTTTTAAAATACAATTTTTCTTTTTTTCAAAAATTCTATTTTGGAAAAGAAAATCAATTCCCGTTAATAAATAAGAGTAGCAACTATTTTTTTGTCTTCATTCATTTTTTATTAATGGATAGTAATTATTTAGTAAACTGTCAGTAATAAATATCTAAAAAAGGTACGTAATAAAAAAATAGTCAATCAGCAGTAGAAAAATAATGAATTAGCAGGAAATAATTAATGAATGGTAATTAATAGTAGGTTAGGTTAGGTTAGGTTAGTCAATTTATTAAGTCTCCTGCCGATTAATTTTATTTACTTCCAATCAATTTAGCTTTCTGCCAAGACCTTGAATATGTAATACTAAAATAAATAGACTGTCGGAAAGTAATAATATTAAGCTTGTGAATAAATGATGACTGATTGAATAATAAAAAAATATATACGTACTTTAAATATATACTATAGCGACATCTGGCATACGATGATAACAATGACATAAATACTAGTTTCAACGTGAGTCGGTCCAGGCATAGTAATTGCCAAGTCGGCTGAGCGGTATCCCGCTTCTGCCGTTATTTTTGTGCTTGAATTGACGTGTTGAAAAAAAAAATTATGTATAGTATATGTATATTTAATTAATAAACAATTTACTTTTATTTTTGCTTGGAAAAATACTTTTTGAATCATCTAATATAATACAATCAAGTTTGTAGGTGGGGCCCTGACTAAAAACACGGTAGCAGCTACCGACTCTATTCAATTAATGAACCACTACTCGAGTTGCCGTGTTTTTGTCTTATTGTATTTGAGAGATGAAAGAAAAAAACGCACCCAAAAGCCATTACACATGTATATGATGGCTAATCCCTGTAATGACCTTACGTGTACGTACACTGCGGTAATGTAAAACAATGATTTTCGATCAGCGCTCCTAAAATATTAAATCAAATTGAATACAGCTTAGTAAAAATACTCTCGCATCGGCTGTTGGCATATGCCGTCAAAGATTCCCGACCGTTGTCATTGGTTGGCGTGATATATCGTTTTGCTGCTTTCAGTAATCATTGTGACATCTACGGTAGGAAATTGCAAGTGCAGTCATTCCTTTTATCAACCTACATGTATTCTTTACAGGAATCTGTAAAGCATGTAAATAAATATCGTGAGGTTTCGTCGCAGGAGCGATTTTTCTGTAAACCAGATGTGTCAATGTCAATGCCACCACATGTATGGAGTTACATAATGAACGTTTGTTAAATATAATAGTTTTTTATGCATCAACTGATAGCTAAAGGATACAAGAACCAATGTGATACATGAAAATAGACCAGATAAGTACATTTATGCTTCAAATACTAGTTTTAAGCAAAAAAAAATAGTTTGAAAAAATTCACGCCGTATTGACAGTATAATTTTTATTCCACCGAGCCGTAGCGAAAGGGTTCAATACTTAGTATTTAATTTTTTGTTTTAATATGTGTAAAATTACCCTTGGAATTGATGATGCTCTCATTGATGGCGAAACTGCAGTCTTTCAGCAAGTGAAACAGATTTCAGTGTGTCGCATATTAAAACAAGTTATAAAATACTTATGTATTAATTATTGAAATGGATCTCAAAGTGAATTCAAAGTAAATCAAAATACCTGCAATGCTTGGAATACAGACGTAAGATTCGTTCACTTAATCTTTTCTACCGGCAGTCACCTTTGGGTTTGAGCCCCAAAATACTTTTTAGATTTAATTGATTCTGTGTTGTATTAAACATACTAAAGTCTCTAAAGTAATTGTTACAATCAACTCTTTATCTTAGATTCGTCCAGTCAGGTACGAGACAGGGCATTTTGCCACTCTTTGTAAATTGAGGGGATCAAGGTCCAAAACAACAAGTATCGAGGAATTTGCGGTGTATGAAATTCTATGTATTACTAATATTAATATTAATAAGGAACGCTTACGCATCGATACGGAGCACCATCCTAACAATCAGCCGCTCGTGGATTGAAGAGATCAAGGTCCAAAAACGGAATCGAGGAATGTGCAGTGTGTGAAATTCAATGTATTAATATTACTTTACCTATAAATGCTTTCTCATGTTGTAAACTAGGGTATAAAAAGGGGTCTCGTATTAAATAAATTATTATCAGCTCATCTCCGGTCTTTGGTTTTATCTTCAGTGCCATATACTCGGTATTCCGGCATCACCATTTAGCTGATGCTGTAATTTCGGGACCGCGACCTCGGTTCCGGAACAGTTTCAATGTAAAGAAATTAGTTTGATAAAATATGACACTCTTACTTCTAACCTGCAATTATTTTAGTGTATTTTTCTGTGTTTCATTAAATTGTCTAGTGTTATTAGTATGTTTACTAGGTGTAAGATTTTTCTCATGTAAAAAATATAATCCATTTTAAGGATTCTATAGAATTTATACCTTAGTTTTTAAGGGAATTTCATTTAATATTAACCAATAAAATAATGTATCTCAAGTAAAAGATAACTCAGCCTATAAACTTAATTTTAAAACTTAAATTTATAATTCTATGTACTTCTCAAGTTTAAATAGAGATTTATAAAACAAACAAAAAAATTGAGAAACACAGTTTCAAATGGTCCACAGACAATATACATAAATATTACTCTATGGTAGACTTCCGGTGCGCGGGAAATGGACTATGGTCATTACATCTTCTTTTTCTCTATGTCCGCTTTTTATGTATTTTATTTTTATTTCTATATACTATGTTGCCATGTATGTACTACCGCTTGTATATACACATCTAATGCTCAGACCACACACGTTATTATGATAATGTAATTTTTTGCGAGTCTATGACACTCGCGTGAGGTAAAGACTGCAAGTGAAGAAATTGAATAAGTATATTTTTTATGCAATCTCATGCAGGAGAGCACAACCGGTAGAGACCAGTGCGCTTGGTCGGTTGGACGCTGCATGCGGGAATCGTGTATTGTGTTTGTGTGTGAGTTGAAGTAAGAAGTTTTAATTTTCACCGACAAACTAGTCATGAATAAATAAAATTTGATAAATATTTTTTGTATTTCTTTCCCTTGTTTTTACATGGATCACTTAAGATATGGCCTCTGTTTAGGAGATTGCAGTTTCGACTTACTCGTAGCCTTCCTCAATCCATCACTGTCAAGAGACAACTGAGCTGCATAATACTTCATAAGTGGTCGAACCCATTTTCACACAAATTTCAAAAGCCATGTCTTACGTGATCCATATATAATATAAAGTAAATAAATTAATATTAATTATTTATAATGGATCTAAAAATGAATGCTGAAAACACTGAAAAAAAATTAAAAATAATAAAACGTGAATATTAAAAAAAAAAAAAAACACAGCTTACATAAAGCCCTTTCTTTAAAAAAGTACGTATCAATAATAATATAATACGTCTTAACCTTTCCTTTGCGTAGTAAGCGTTATAGAATTCCACAGATGAGACTTCAGAATCACTGTCACCGTATGTAGGTATTCTCCTGTATGTGCTTACATACAAAAAGCATACTTATAGATAATGTTATATTTTCTTAAGTAGACTGATGCCTTCACTTGCACACGCTTATACATAAAATAAATCACAAAATAACAAAATAAGTAGTTTTTTTTAGGTACTCATTTATTACTCATTTTTTTTTGAAAGCGCGTTTCAGTCACGTGTACACTCAATAGCCGTAGTGATCGAAAGCCTTCTTCGGCCTCCATTCATGAACTGAAATAAGTTTCTAAAAGTCTTCGCCCACGTTTCTTAAAAAAAAAAAAACATTAAAAAAGATGCACCTTTCAATCATTTTAAGCCAAATGAACAACTTTGGGCAAAAAATACTGGTAATTTGTTTGTAAGTCAATAAAGCTTTATTTATTATTCTAAATTCATTTCGTCCCCCTTAAAAAAGTCCTCCGCGGATGTCATACACTTCTTCTTCGTAGTATCAATCCGGTGGATTGGTTTGCAGCAACAGAATCTTGCATCTCGATCTCCAAGCAATCATTTTTTTGCCGATACATGGGATGTCTTTTAGACCTGCAATGTGGTATTTTCCCCTTTATTTCCACATCCTAATACCGTTGACCATAAAGGTTCATCCGCCTTAGGAGAGCATTTACTCCCTCCAGGACAATAGAGTGCCCTAACCAGGACCTGATGAGGTTAGCTGGGTGTTAGCTTATTCCGGCCAACGTTCGGTTCCTGTCTATATTGGCCGACTGATGTCGCTCACCCCCCACCACGAGAAGGAATACACTTGTGCCAACGTTATTTTCCAATTTTCAAAACATGCTGCGAAGTTCTCTTTCGGCATAGCCTTCAATTAATTCTTCGTTTCCATGTAAAAACAAGGTAAATAAATAAGTATTTATTATTTATTTATGGATCTCAAAGTGAATGCTGTAAACATTGAAAAAATATAAATACGTTATAAGCTCTCAAATCAGTAGGTGGAAGCAATGGTTTTTGTGAGCCGCACCTTGTATGAAAATAAAACCAAGATGCAAAAAATTCGCGTCTCGAATCTCAGCGTCTCCCGTTTCATTTTCTTAGATATTGATGATTAAAATAACATAGAATATGACTTTTTATAGCTTTGTATGTGTGTATCAATTTTTTAAAATCGAATTCGTCTCCGGGATACATTATAAAAGAATGTGTTCGTTTTTTTTATTTTTTGGGACAAGTAATACAACTAGGACGAATTAATTTCTCAAAAAAAGTCGACAGCCATATACAACTGGGATGGGCAGCATTCGGAAAATTAAGTACATTTTTAAAGCGAAAATTCCGCAATGTCTTAAAACTAAGGCGTCTAACCAATGAATCCTCCCTGTATTAACTTGTGGCACAGAGACGTGAAATCTAACAGCAAGTCTTACACATGAAATAAAGCTCACCCCAGCGTGCTATGGAGAGATCCATGCTCGGAGCGTCGCTAAAAGATAGAATCCGAAACGAGGAAATACGCAGTAGAAGAAGAACAAGAATTCAAGTATTGGAGGCTACCCAACGAATAGGCACAGTCAGGTGGCAATGGGCAGGACATATCTGTCGAAGAGACGACGGTCGATGGGGAATAAAATTAAAGGAATGGCGCTCAAGAATGGACTGACGACATAAGAAGATAGCGGGAGTGACCTGGATGCGGAAGGCGGAGGATCGAAGAAGATGAAGACTCATCGTTCAACAGTGGACGGATACAGGCTGATGATGATGAAGTTTTTTTTTTTAATTTTTTTATTATTTCTCCTGATGTGTTCTCTTGCATGTGTTTACATAAGTGTGGTGTGTCCATTCAGTAGCTTGGTTTTCTTCAGCATGCAATGATGTTGCTACCGGGCTGGGATGCAACGGTCAGAAAATAAAATAAAAACTGTAAGGTAATCATGAATATGCGATGTAAATCAGTGCGCACTTTGTCAATTGAGAAGAAAATCAAAAAAAAAAAAATTTTAATGGTATTATTATTATTATATTATGATTATATAATTACAAATATTTTGTAATCATCATCAGCATTCACAAGCTGCCACCACAAAGTTCTGTCAGCCGCCACAGTCTTCGCCTCACCCCATGTCAGCTCCGCGGAGTACATTCTATGTATAGTTTTTGGCTGAGGCAACAGTCAGGGGGCTTGAAGAAAAGGCGACTATAGTTTATGCTCTCCTACAGCATCCGTAGTATATGTTCAAACCATGTCCACCTTTGTCTCTTTATCGACTTTAGTATGGAAAGATGCTCTTCTACGAAATTCTTTATATATGTCTCTACGACCGCCTCTTCATCAACTGCATTATGGAAAGCAGCTTTGTCCACATTATCGCCTTGTCATTCCTTGAACCATAGTACCTTCAGTATTCTACACACGAAACTGCTCTCAAATCCTATTGTACGGCTACACTGGCTATATGCAAGACGACACAAATGAAAGCCTGGCAGTCTTACAGCGGACCGACTGAATGTGACTGCGGCGTGTGGAGCAGACCCTGTCGCACCTTCTGTAGTGTGCGCTGTGTCCGAGTACCTGCACCCAGGAAGACCTGATGATGGCCGAGAGTAATGCACATCGACGTCGCCCACTTCTGGGTAGACAGGATCTGACCCTGTTGTTTCCGTCATATTTTGCCTATTGGTGAAATACCAAAATTCACAGCCGTAAAGAAGAATAGGGTCGATACAGAAGAGTAGGCACTTTGTTTTGATCGAGTAGAGATGCGAGTGCCAGAGTATTTATGTAAACATTGATATCAGCTTGATATAGCTCCTTAAGGCCGATGTCGTAAAGCCTCAACAAGCGATCTTTTGTCTATTATTTTGGTTCGCTTGCGTGACATCTACATCGAATGTTAAGCGGTGTTTGCATACGCCAAAATAATTGTTATGACAGTTGGTCCATTGACAGTTGGTACAACTGTCCTCTTGGCGGGTGGTACCGCCGAAATGTGAGAGCGGGCAAGTAGTCGCAACTCGCCCGTCCTCGTGGTAGGACCGTCCCTAAGGGCGGCCCTTTAACGGGCGACGTTATTGGCAAATAAACATGTATCGTGAAACAGAAACAAGTTGCTTATAATGTGAACCTGATCCTGCATCCTTCATCCAGTTCACCGATGTCCTAAATGGAAGAGGAGGATATCAACATAAAAATATATTTATATCTCAACGGAAAGAGATGCACTGCTTAATGACTTTACTCCGCATGAATGAGTCACGGTGATTGATAAGAAAAAAAGAGAGAGAGAGAGACATAACAAGAAGACGAAGAGGACGCTTTGTGAGTGGGACACACTCATTCCTCTCGTTGCACTCGGCATCTCGTCATCTCTTTCCCTCTCTTTTAGATCGCCTCGAATGCTACGCAGTAGTTTTTTTTTCTCCATCGTCGATCTCTTAATATTTTTTCTGGTATACTTTTTCTGCCGGTCACGCTCGGAACATCCTGTAATTTGGTCCGGTAGGAGATGACCGGCGTACGCATGCGCGTACTTAGGCGACTACAGGGTGACCGCAACGATTGTATTAAAAAAAATATAGCACCGTCCTTGACTGGTGACCCATCCATGTTTCAGTTATAGATATTCTCTTCTAGATTTAATAATATTTTTTTAAATCTTAAAAAATCTTGAAAACATATTGCAAATACATTTGTACAAGGTATTGGTTATTTGTGGCAAAAAAATTTTTTTTGTGCTATCGCATACAAGAGAGCATAACCTGTTGTGATCACTACACTCTATGGCGTTCATCCAGAATGACTGGACGCTGCATGCGAGAAAGATGTGTTGTGTTTGTGTGTGTGAAAATTGCTAATGTATATTTATCTGTTTTTTGAAGAGATCCAGATTGAAGGAAGGAGAAAACAGATACCAAAAGATGATTCTGGAGCTTAGCGATGGCATTCATGAAAGAACTTTAGAATCTGCCAGTTTCTGTTCGACACACATTTTTTTTATGTAAACACATACAGCAGTATACCGACCAATGGTGATAGTAATTCTGAAGTCTCATCTGTGGAATTCTATGACGCTTACCCCGTCGCATATGGATAAGCGCTGCATGTGGAGTGCTGATCCACCAACTTCATAGACTATAGCCCAAGATTCACGCATCATCCTTAATTATTACAGGAATTTACTATGCATGGGTGGTCTTCACGGGACGACTTTCGTCTGCCATAAATTTTTATTAATAGGCTATGACTGGCATTTTACGGGTGAGGGATCAAATTTACACCAACCGAGAGTAATATAGAGCTTAGAAATCGATTAAAAAAAAATCTCCGTCGGGGATCAAACCCACGAACTTTAGCTTGCAAAGCTAACGCTTTGACTATATGTGGTAATGATGTCATCCCTTCTACAAGCGTCAAGCTGCTGGGAGTAGAAATTGACCAGTTCCTCAACCTTAGCGGTAATATCACAAAAACGGTGAAATCTGGATTCTTTAACCTGCGGCAGATACGGTCGGTAAAAATATGCTTACCCAGAGACGCTACAAAGAGTAAATGCGTTTATAGTCTCCAAAATGGACTACTGCAACGCACTGCACGCAGGCCAGCCAGACAAACAACTAAAGCGATTGCAGTCGTTACAAAACGCAGCGGCACGACTAGTCTACAACGCGCCCAAATTCTGTCACATTACTCCAATACTACACCGACTGCATTGGTTGAGAGTTTCGGCTAGAATCCAGTACAAATTATGCCTCTTAGCTTACAAGGCACTCAACGGAACTGCATCGGGCTATTTGACAGAACTTATCAAGCCTTCAGAAATAAGCGCGCGTGGAGAGACATTTAGATCGGCTAGAGCAAATAGAAGCACCCTGCAGCTGACGGGAGGTAGTCCTAGCACGGTCTTTGGCAATCGGGCTTTCAGCTACGCTGCATCAATGGCCTGGAACTCGCTACCGGAAAGCATAAGAGAGCTTAAAGTGGAGGCATCATTCAGAAGCAGACTCAAGACCCACCTTTTTACTCAGAGAGGCAAAGAAGCGCTTTTGGAATGATCATTCGGTCATAAAAGAGCGCTATACAAATACTAATATAATAATAATAATTTGACAACTGAGCTGTACCCGCTGGATACTACAGCATCTTCTCCTTAAGTCCCCGGGCTCCTAGGAGGTTATCGGAAATCATATTTGTTCTCAGATGTAATTTCGGGTTGCAGAGTGTCTAGGGACAACTCAAGGACAGTTCTGCCCTTGAAGGTCTACCTAAGAAAATTATTTCTGACTCTTCTGCGCAATAGTGCAAGCCTTGATAAGACAGTACTGTAGTATCTAAGCCATATTTTGGGTGATTTATTAATAGGATTTTTAAGGATATTGCTTGATAATCTTGACTCTCTAAAGGCCTTGATTTTTTGATTTACAAATGAGGCTCAACACTACTACACCTTTATTGGTTGTGGATGGAGGAGGAATTAGTTATTTAAGCTCCGAAGAGCAGTGACCGCGGTTATAACGGTAGAAAAGACTAGGCGAACCAATCTTACGCTTGAATTCCATTGATTGTAGGTTAGACGTAAGAGTGTAATTGTTTATCAAACGAATTGCTCTTCTTTGAACTGATTTAATTAAGTTTGAAAGGTATTTTGGGGCTCCAATCCAAAGGTGAGTGCGGTATTCAAGGATAGGTCAGATTTGTCCTTTATATAGAAGAAGAAGTTCTTTATCGTTGAAATACCGACGTGTTCTCTATAAAACGCCTAGTTTTTTAGAAGCGAGACCGGCTTTATACTTAATTGACCCGTAATATTTGGTATTATTGGAGATTGATACTCCAAGGGTGTTGATAGAGCTTGCTTTTGGAAGAGAACTACCGTTGTAAGATACAGGATCCATAGCAGTCTTCTTTATGGAGAAAGTGAATGATTGGGTTTTGGAAATGTTGAAACTGACGAGGTTAGGTCACCCCATCTTGTAACCCTTTCAAAAGACATGTTCATCTTCTCCATCAGAGATTCCCTAGCAGCAAAGTGTTGGTTTCACAAAAAATAAAACCGTAACGTTGTTAACACCCTGTAGTATTTGTGTACTCAGAAATAGCATGTACTACTAGATCATTTTCCATTAAATATTTTCAGAAGATTACCTCAACCAATATACCGGTAACAATATACCTGAATAACCTCAATCAGGTATATACCACAAATCGGTATATACTCGGTATAAGTATGTACTTTGTCTACCATCGACCACTTCCACTATGAATTATGGTATTTTGTGCATAAATTTTACAGTAATAAAGAAAATTTAACATTATTCCTCACTATTTAAGTATTTTCCTCTTAGTCTTTTCTACCGTTATTACCACGGTCGCTGCTCTTCGGAACTTTAAGAGCTAATTCCTCCTGCACCCACTCACAGCCGACAAACTCGTCTTACACTTGCTGAAACTCCATGCACGGTAAATATATGTCGACCAAGAACTGGCAGCTTCCAAAGTTCCTTCCTTAATGCCACCGGTAAGCTATGGAATGCTCTTCCAGCGTCTGTGTTTCCTCCTTCCTACAATCTGGATCTCTTCAAGAAACAGATAAATATACACTTGCAATCTCCCCAACCCACACACAAATACGAACACAACACACGTTTCCCGCATGCAGCGTCCAGCCTCCCTGGCTGAGCGTCATAGAGTGCACTGGTCTAGATCGGTTGTGCTCTCCTGCATGCGTTTACATAAAAAATATATATATATATACTAGAAGCTATTAGTTATTTAGGGCAAACATGTGAAAGATTACAAATTATAAGAAATATCAATTATTTGATCATATTTTTGAACGCTTTATGCATAACGTTCCGGATATCTATACCCGTAATCGTGTGTGCGTAAAATATTTTTTTAAATATATTCGCGTTTTTTTCAGTCATAAGTTAAGGCTTAAATTACATTCTCGAATGCTTTTAGCAATGCTTTCCAGATATGTATACTCGTGCTCGTTTTTGTTAATATCGTGTGAATAAAGATATTCGTATTGTTTCAATGAATCGTTCATCTCTAACGCTTTGAACATTACGTTTCAGATGTTTACACTCGTGCTCGTGCGTGGATTTTTTTACGCATATAAATTCGTGTTTTTCACTGACACGTTTGGTTTCAATGATTAAAGGTTATACTTTTAGCATAACGTTCCGGATATGTATACCCGTGCTCGTTTTTAACGGTTTTTCAGTAATAATCTTACCTTTAATCATATAGTATTTTCGAATGCTTTAAGCTTGTCTTTTCAGATATGTATAACCGTGCGCGTTTGTGTATATTGTGTATACATAGATTCGTGTTGTTTAATTGATACGTTTAATTTTAATGATAGTATCTAATGATTAAAAAGTTCTAGATATATGTACCCGTGCTCGTTTGTGTTAACATCCCCTTTACTTAAGGAAGAAAGACTTCACGTCACCGGGATCGTTATTCAGATACTTGGTGGACGAATGAGAAGCAGATGAACAACACACAAACTTTTTTACAAGCACATTGAGATATATTTAATAACAAGATAAACATTAACAAACTTTGGTATTCGGCTCAGGCCACGGACAATCAACGTTCTACCTCCGTTGAGATCCGAGCCGAACTAAGACGGGGCGCTTTGTAACACCGCAGCGCCCTTCTATCACCTGTCGGCCCTTTGACATCTGTCAAAACAAGCAAAATGGCGACACTTGTCCGACGAGCGAACAAAAATAAGAGACGAAAGATTGTATATCGAGGTTTTTGGCACCTGACTTCCATCTGATATGAGTGTGTATATTATGGAAGCGCAACTGAAGAAAATACTTGGATTGCTCCGAAAGCGGACCTAGCCCCTGGACACGACCAGGGGTGGAATACATGGAGGTCCCTTAACAGACTTCGGACCGGAGCAAGACAAGAACACAAATGAAAGCCTGGCAGTTTTACAGCGGACCGACTGAATGTGACTGCGGCGTGGAGCAGAGCCTGTCACGCCTTCTGGAGTGTGCGCTGTTTCCGAGCAGCTGCACCCAGGAAGACCTGATGATGGCCGGGAGTAACACCATCGATGTCGCCCACTTCTGGGCAGACAGGATCTGACCCTGTTGTTTCCGACACGATTATATATATAAATAGTTTGTATACTAAGTTTAAATATACACAAATGTTGTTTTAGTGATGTGATCGACTTACATCACACGGGTATGGATCGTTATTTTGTGTTTTACGTGCGGGAGGTGGCCATTTTGCTTTTTCGCGGAAAAATAACAATTTTCCCCGTTTGAAATATAAAAATGGAACATAAAAAATACAAACGGTGGAGCAAAAATAATGTTTATGTTGGGAAAGGCGGGTACCGCACATATTGTCCTGCCATAAGGGATACATGATATATTATATTAAAAAATGTTTATTTTAAAATAATTTTTCTTATTAATACTCTTATTTGATGGAGCATTTGGTCACCACAAATAACACGCACCTGGAATGCCATAAGAGATACATAATATTTTATTATATTTGAAATAAATATACAATGGTACCTCAATTTACGAGTTTAATTCAATTTCAATTTCAATTTATTTTCTTCCAGAAACATAACAAATATAAATATGTATTTAATTCGATTCTGAAACAGGATATGATACAATAATTTATAAATAACACAATAATGATACAATCATTTAAAAAGTCCCGTAGCTCGCTAAACAGAAGACTCCACGAAATTACTTTGATAAATAAATTCGTGGAGCTCATGTCGAAGCTAGGCTTCTCTCAAGTGGAATATATCAATATTCGAGGTGATATCGTTGAACAGTCTGATCACTCTCCCAAGAGACATAGTCCCTGGCAGGTTAGTATTACCTCTAGGAAGAACAAACAATCTGTGCCTCCTTATCCTTAAATAATTGTCAGGGACAAACAAACCTTTGTTAATACGTTCCGCAACCTTGCTCGTATTTCAAATTACTTGTGTTTCACAAAGCGTATTTCCCCATTGAAATTAATTGAACTGCCATGCCGGCGGGTATAACTCGATGGTTATAGCGTTTGCTAGACAAGCTAGAGGTCGTGGGTTCGATCCCCGACGGAGAATTAAAAAAAAAAACGATTTCTGAGTTATAAAATACCCCGGTTGGTGTGAATTTGATCCCTCATCCGTAAAATGCCAGTCATAGCCTATTAATCAAAATTGGAGGTAGATGAAAGTCGTCCCGTAAAGACCACCCATTCATAGTAAATTCATGTAATAATAAAGATGATGCGTGAACGACGGGCTGTAGTCTATGACGTTGGCGGATCAACACTCCACACGCAGCGCTTAACCATATGTAAATGGTAAGCGTCATAGAATCCACGGATCAGCATCACTATCACTATCCGCATCTTCTGTATATTATACATGGTCATTTGTAATACTTACGTCTAACTTCCAATGCATGTAATAATAGAAGATATTCACATATGACTACCACATGAAGTGAAAACATGTCATGAACATTACTGCACATATACGACATGTTTTCTTTTAAAATATATATATATATCGTAGTGGTTAACCCCTTGTGACCGTCTAACATTCTAGACCGTCATATCGATCGGCCCGCGTTCTATTTTTCAGTGCCGTCTTTTCTTCTTCTTCTTCTTTGGCGGCGGAGGCAGCTCTCCTCCCTCTTTTGTGTGAGTTTTTATCATTTGCCACGACGGCGCCGCCTTACCTGACCCCCCCCCCCCAACACCACCCACCAAAAATAAATTATCAAAGTGGATCATAAAACGCGGCAGTCAATGGGTTAACATCTCAATCTATTTAACAGATTACTTGTTTTTACCGTAGTTGGCTAGAATTAACACATCGTAAGCATAGTTTAAATGTCAATGTTCAGAAAGGACTCCCATTAGACTTAAAAGTTGCTAACTGATTATAATTTGAATTGGCGCATCATCAAGGAGACTAAGTTGTCCTCCGGTGTGTTTTTATGTAAACGCATGCAGGAGAGCACAGTCGATCAAGTTCAGTGCACTCTATGACGCTCAGCCAGGGAGGCTGGATGCTGCATGCCGGAAACGTGTGTTGTGTTCGTGGACGCTGGAAGAGCATTCCATCCGGTGTCATTAAAGAAGAAACCTTAGAAACTGACAGTTCTTGGTCGACACACATTAACCGTGTAGCGATATTCGGCAAGTTTAAAACGAGTTTGGCGGTTGTGGGTGGGTGCAGGAGGAATTAGTTCTTAAAGTTCCGAAGAGCAGCAACCGTGGTAATAACGGTAGAAAATACTAAGTGAACTAATCTTACGCCTGTGTTCCATTATGGATTGCATATTAGACGTAAGAGTGTCATTGTTTATCAAACGAATTTCTTTTCTTTGAACAGAGTCAATTATGTTTAGAAGATATTTTGGAGCTCCAATCAATAGGTGATTGCCGTATTCAAGGATAGGTCAGACTTGTCCTTTATATAGAAAAAGAAGTTGTTTATCGTTGAAGTACCGACGTGATCTATATAATACACCTAGTTTTTTGGAAGCGAGACCGGCTTTATACTTAATTGACTGTAATATTTGATCATGTGTGATGCGGGTATATTTCAAGTCTAGTTTAAATTTAAGTCCAATGTCTTAAAAATAAGACGCTTAAACTAGGCACTTGATTGGGTCATTAACATCTATTGTTTTATAATTTTAAACTAATTTTAATTACCAAATTAACAAATTAAATATATATAATTACGATTCACATTTATTTTACACGATTACATGTTTCGGCCTCCCTGGAGACTATATTCAATTATGATTATCTTCAATAATGATTATTTATCTTCAAAAATGATGGTCTCCAGGAAGGCCGAAATATGTAATCATTTGAAATAAATGTGAATCAAAACTAAATATTTTTAATTTGTTAATTTTTTAAATAATATTACTTTAAAATCATAATTATGCATTTTCACCAAGTATTGTCAATTGTTAACCTTAATGTTATAGATTATGTATTTGGTGGAACTAAAATACGATAAGTCACATTAAATAGTAGTCCATTTGCTCGGTTCACACTACTTATATAAGTACATAATTAAAATAAAATTGCAGTCTTAGTTCAGATCACTAAAGTTAAGCAACCTTAGACGGCGACCAAAAGTAAGATGGGTCACCGCCTGTTGCTTTACGCATATCATTGGTCGGCTTGAATCGCACTTTAAGACCAAAGAGTCTTGTAAGAGTCGAGCTAATACCGGATAATACAACTTGATATCACCCGCCTTAAAAAAAAAACGACAAGTCGCGGGTTCGTCACGTGGCCGCGTGGAGGAAGGATACAGGAGCAGATTAACAACACAAAGATCTTTTATTTGAAGCACAATTCGCATTTATTTTGAATAAAGACTTGATTTCCTCGTCCGATCGGTACATGAGATTTCGCCGGCTGGACGAGAGGTTAGCTGACGACTGCCGGAACACTGTGACATGCAGCGCCGCCAAGAGAATCAAGGCAATACCAAAAAGTTGAAAAGTGTCAAAACAAATTCAAAAAATTGTAAAATCAAAACTAACATTATTTGATGTGCATGTCAGGCGAGCGAACAAAAATAAAAATTCAAAAGATCGTTTTTCGAGGCTTTTTGGCATCAGCCTAAAAGGTATATCAAGGTAACAGGTATATCAAGCTGATATCAAATTATTATACGTTTTTTTAATTCTATTTTAAATATGCTATGTTTTCTTCAGTATACGAGCACATATGGCCACCATTCTTGTACATATTAAGGAAGATAATCAAATATAATACTCGTATATGAGAACAAAGGGTTGTTTAAACAAAATTTTATTGCATTTTTGCGATAAATTTTTCTCTCTAGTGAACATCATCTTATTTATGCATTTCTTCCTACCATTCGTTGCTATGCACACAGCACATTCGAGGCACATATATCCACCATATAATGGAGGACGCAGCGCGCGCCACAGTTTTTTTTTTCTTTTTCTTCTTTTTATTTTTTATTTCAGCCGTATTTTCTGTCTGAAGAAAACTGTATAGAGAAGGGACACCCGAACGCGAATGAGAGCAAATACGTTGAATTAAATTTATATATATTTTTATTTTCTTTATTTAATCAAATATAATAGGATACATTTAAGATTTTATTGACAGTATTACATTAATTTTTTTTTTTATTGTTTATTTTTTTGGAAATTCGCTTTCCACGCCACTTAAAGGTAGATCTTGTGTGTGGCGTGGGATTCATCTTTGATTTAAGTGTTGCATATATACATTTTTTAGAATATAAAATAATATCATTAAAATTTATTCATATGGTAAGTTGTAAGTGTGTTTTCAAAATTTTGTACTAATTGGTTGAGATCTTTGATCGAGTCATGTATGAGTTCTTTTATTTGAATTTTATTGTTAATATTGTTGCATGTAAAGTCATTCATTGGTAAGCATTAATTTTGAAATTGTAAATGATGTAGGTATACTTTATATTATTAACCTCGATAGTAAATACATTACATAAATTATAAATGACACACAAACATTTAAAAATTATATAAAATATATAAAGAAGAAGTAATTAAAATCATAAATATTTATTTATTTATTTACCTTGTTTTCACATGGATCACGTAACAAAAGTTCTCTATTAGGAGACTGCAGTTTCGACTAAATCGTAGTCTTTCTCAATCCTTCTCTAGTTAAGAGATAACTGAGCTGCGTTGTACTTGTAAGTGGTGTAACACATTTTTGTAGGGGAGGGGGTGGGGGTGTGTCTAACATGAAAGGAGAGGGAGGTAGGTAGTGTTGCAAGGATGAAGGAAGAGATAAATACATAAAAGTGGTTTAGGTATAAATTTATTTTTATTTTTTATTTTTAATATTATTCTTATATGTCGTATATATAATTTTTATATTTATTTATTTATTTAACGGAAACAATTTTAAAATTGGTGAATTAATTAAGGTATTTAGTTGGTTATTAATTATATCTTCTTTCTTATTAATGGCTTTATAAATTTCTAAGTATTCTAAATTATTTAATTTAACGGTTTTATTTTCTACATGTAATATGTTTAATATTTTTTCTAAGTTGTACGAATGATTATTTTCTATAAGGTGGTTTGCGAATTCAGAAAAATTAGTGTAATTATTCTTCCTTCATCCTTGCAACACTACCTACCTCCCTCTCCTTTCATGTTAGACACACCCCCACCCCCTCCCCTACAAAAATGTGTTACACCACTTACAAGTACAACGCAGCTCAGTTATCTCTTAACTAGAGAAGGATTGAGAAAGACTACGAGTTAGTCGAAACTGCAGTCTCCTAATAGAGAACTTTTGTTACGTGATCCATGTGAAAACAAGGTAAATAAATAAATAAATATTTATAATTTATTATGGATCTCAAAGTGAATGCTCAAAACATTGAAAGTAATTAAAATCATTTCATAATTTTTTATTTCAATTTCAATTTTATTTTATTTTTCATCGCAGAAACATTACAAATTTTATCAACTCAATTAATTTCTGAAGTAAATAATATAAAATATAAATATATACAAATATTGGTACTTATGATTGAGTCCTAAGAACAATTCAATAAAGACAAGCAACAGAAGGTCCCAATGCTCATCAAACAGACGACGCCAACCAATTATTCCTCCAAAGAAACTCTTGGAGTTCATGTCTGAATTGGGCCTCCCTTACGTGAAATATATCAACATCCGAGGCTATTTGGTTAAACAGTCTTATCCCTCTCCCAAGAGGCATAGTCTCTGGCAGGTAATGTTACTCTTTGCGAGAGCGAACAATCTGTGCTTCCTTATTCTTAGATATTTATCGGGGACATACAAATATATCATATATCACCTGGTGGCGGGCGGCATAGTCCAGTGGTAAAAGCGTTAGTTTCTCATTCAGATGCCGTATGTTCGATTTAATCAAATTTACGCTCTATACTTGCAATAGGCTTCATACACTTCTTGAAGACAAAAACTTTTCGGGAACGTCGAGCTAATTGTACGATCTCCTTAACCAACGCTGATTATTGATATTTAGTTTCCACAATTTATTTACGTTATACTCATGAATCAATCATAATATAGACAGTATTCGGGAGCATCGTGCTAATCATCCGATTTCCTTAAAAATTCAGATTTAAAATGTTCCAAAAATATGCGTCTCTTCAAATCCCTAGGTTCGGAGCTCGTCGGGAACCATATATGTTCCCAGGTGGAATTTCAGGTGAAGAGATGTCATGGAACGAAGCATTGAAAATGTCAGCTGACAGAACTGAGCGAAAGAAATATGGGTTCGGATATGCACAAAAACCTAAATGAGGGCCCGGACTCTATTTAGTTAACAAATTGATACACACGAACGAATCTGCAGAAAATATCATCTTTTATGACGTTTCTCTCGTCAATATTGGAGAAAAATAAACGATAGACGCTGGGATTCGAACCGCGAACTTTCTTACATTTTTTCTTTTATGCATATAGATCTTCAATCATACATAAAGTGCATATTAGAATATACTTGTAGAAATATATCAAAAAAAAAAAAAAAAAAAAGTATTTTGTAAAGTCAGGGATCATGCTAAATTTTCTTAAGTGTACGACAATCATTATTACTATTACTTTATAGTATTATTATTTAATTTTAATTTTTTATAAAATATATTTATTTTGTTTGTAGGGTCCCCATTTTCGTGCATACATGCAATCATATTGGATGAAATTCTTTCTTATTCAAAAGCAGCTCACCTTGTGACACTTTTCAATGCACTTTTGTATGAAAAAAATATATATATAAATAAAATCCGTCTGTATGGCTTAATACAAAAATACAATAAATACAATTTATTAACGGTTGCCTATACAAACTAAAGGGTCCGCCAAATAACTTTTTTTTTTGAAAATGGGGCGCAAAACATCGAGTGTAGCTTTGGTTGCGTGGCACGTAACGCCATCTTGTTGAAAAAAAATGTTGCCAATATCTTCCTCTTCAATTTTTGTGAACAAAAATGGCCCGATAACGATCGCCATTGACTGTAACGGCCACTCCTTGCTCATTTTTGATGAAAAATGGCTTGATTTTTAAAGTAATGTCGCAATATTTCCCAGCGTTGTTCAAGCGTATACACAACCATATTCGTTTAGCGAAAAACAAAAACTAATTATCTGTTAAATCAAACGTGAGCTAAGTGTTACCATTCACGAAATAAGCACTAGTTGAAAAAAAAAAGTGAGATGGCGAACAATAGCATGATTTTTAAAGTAATGTCGCAATATTTTCCAGCATTATTCAAGCGTATACACAACCATATTCGTTTAGCGGAAGGATAAAACTAATTATCTATTAAATCAAACATGAGCTAAATGTTACCATTCACGAAATAAGCACTAGTTGAAAAAAAACGATAGATGGCGGACCCTTTACTAGTAGTTGGATTTTTAATTATATTATTTTTTGTCATTAAAATTATTAATAATTTAAATTCAGCTGACCTGAAAAGATAAAGGAATGACAGCAAGATTCCAGTTAGGATCAAGGGAAAATCTACAAAACTGCTGTAAGGCCAGCTATGCTCTACGGATCGGAGTATTGGACCCCGCTGAAACGCGACTTGGATAGGATTCATGTGGCAGAGATGAAGATGCTGAGGTGGGCGGGCGGTGTGACTAGAGTGGACAGAGTTCGAAATGAGCATATTCGGGGTTCATTTCGGGTGGCCCTCATACCTGAAAAGATAAGGGAAAACCGCCTGATATGGTATGGGCATATGACACGGAGAGATGAGGACCATGTGGTAAAGAAAGCCCTCAACATACCTTCGCTGAAGAGAAGACCTGAAACTCAGGCGTCCTGGAATGCAACTGTAGACAAGGATCTAAAAACTCTGGGCTTGACCGAGAATTCAACGCAGAACAGGCAGATAGTGCGAATGCCGAATGTGCTCCAGGAGAGCCGATCTCAGACACAGAGAAATGGCAACTGAAAGAAGTAAATGACGGCGATTTGTGGTGATATTTCAAAATGTGTCTTTTGGAAAGAAAAATAATCGATGGTGAAGCGTTTTTGAATTTCGCCTCTGTCATGTGTGCAACTTTAAAATCCCGGATATAGGTAAAAATATAAAGAGAGAGAGTCGGGAGAGATAAAAAAGGTAAACACGCGCGTCTCGCTTCCCCTCTCACTCGCGCCGGGAACATTTCGTATGAAAAAATATTTCGACGAGTGCCCGAGAAGGTATTCCCTTCTCCCTCCCGCATCCTTCGGCGTACGGAACGTACGAAATGACTTGTATATTTTTTAAAGTTTCCTTCAGGACTGAAAAGCTGTAAAATCCGAATCTTCAGCTGAACGATTTTAAACTTTAACACATATGTTATGAAATGCGTTTTTCGCTTGGATGCATGCAGTTTTTATTACTGTGTTCTGGGAATTTTCATTTTATGTTCGATTAAATTGATGACTTCGGTCTTGATCGATATTTCACCAACACATGTGCACTATATGTGTTTTAATGTGTGTGTGTGTGTGTGATATATACATATATATCTATATGCTCAAAGATGAATAACTATTAAAGACATTTTATATATATAAATAAATAACCTTGGTAGTACGATCACCTGGGATGGCAGAACAAAAAGAGAAGTCAACAGTCGCATACATCAAGCAAGGCTAGCTTTCAATAAAAATTAAAAAAACTTGGGTCAAAAAATATTAATTTAAAGCTCCGCAAGCAACTTGGCAAAAAAATTGTTAGGAGCATCTTGATGTACGGCTGTGAGACATGGTGCTTATCTGAAAGTTATAAAAAAAGCCTTTGAGATGTGGTCTTACAGAAGAATTCTCGGAATTTCCTGGAGAGACCACGTCACGAACAATGAGGTTCTCAGCATAATCAAGGAAGATAGGCGCCTAGTAAGAACCATCTCAGAGAGGCGATCGGTCACATCATGCGCCCCGATGGTCTTCTTCACGACATTGTGGATGGGATGGTTGAGGGTAGAAACTGCAGAGGGTGCTCTAGACGGGAATATTTGCAGCAAGTGTTCGAGGACATGAGTCGTAGCTCTTATGCTGAGCTAAAGAGGATTGCAGAGGATCGAGAAGAGTTGAGATCGAGATGTAAGATTTTGTTGCTGCCAACCAATCCACCAGATTGATACTACGAAGAAGAAATAAAATGAAAATACAAAATAGTTTGAAATTAAATAAAAAATATATTAAAAAAATGGTTGTAATTATAAAGTTACAGTCACCTTCTGCTCTGGATGTCGTCGGGAACCATATACAGTGGTACCTCGACATACGAGTTTAATTAGTTCCGCAACCTTGCTCGTATTTGATATTACTCGTATCTCAAAGTGTCATTAAATAGCTCCGATGCACGACTAATTACGACTTTTTTCTGGGTGTTTTTTGGTAAGCCGATTGCTCGTATCTAAAATTTTGCTCGTATTTCAAAGCAAAAAGTCATTCGTTCAACAGCTTGTATCTCAAAAAATTCGTATGTCGGGGCTCACTTATGTCAAGCCTGTGTCCGTCCACAGTTGAAAGGAAGCCTCCCGCATGAGTCTCCATCCTTTTCGATCCTCCGCCTTCCTCATCCAAGTCACTCCCGCTATTCTTCTCATATCGTCAGTCCATTGTGCAGAAGGTCAGCCAATGCTTCGTTTGCCAGTTCTTGGGCGCCATTTAAATACTTTTCTTCCCCATCGACCGTCGTATCTTCGACAGATATGTCCTGCCCATTGCCACTTGAGTGTGCCTATTCGTTAGATAGTCTCCACTACTTCAGTTATTCTACGTATTTCCTCGTTTCGGATTTTATCTTTTATCGACACTCTGAACATGTATCTCTTCATAGCACGCTGGGTGACCTTTATTTTATGGGTAAGACTTGCTGTTAGATTCCACATATCTGCGCCATAAGTTAATACAGGGAGGATGCATTGGTTAAACGCCTTAGTTTTAAGATATTGCGGAATTTTCGCTTTTAAAAATGTACTTTAGTTTTCCAAATGCTGCCAATCCCAGTTGTTTACGCCTGTCGATTGACAGGTGTACTTTACCCGCTTCACACCCGCATCACACTGTAGGACAGTTAAGTCTCCTTGATGATGCGCTCATTCAGATTATGATCAGTTAGCAACTGATAAATAAGTCCAGTGGGAGTCCCCTCTGAACAATAGTGGCCACTGCACAGAAGTGCTAAAAGAAAGAACCCGTGAGAGAGATTAGAATCGCATTCATGGGTTATAAAGAAATGGAGATGGAAGATAGATTCTCTCACCGAAAATACGAGCAAAGATTGTAAATGCGTGGAATTTTTTTTTAGTGGCCACAAAGCCTGCATGCCCGATAGGGCCGAGGCGATTCCTTCGAACTGCATCGAAAAGGACTCCTCTTTCTAACGAGAGGAACTGACAGTCCCAGAGAATGTGCTCCGAGGTCTGGAAGTGGGCGTCACAGGGGCAACTAGGGTTTGAAACTAAATTAAATGAGAATAATCTGTCATTAAAAGCGACGTGCCCAGTCATTAGCTGGGTAGACCAGTGATCAGGGCTTATCCATTTAGCAGATAGTCTAAAGCAGGGGTCGTGAACCTATTTTCCATGGTAAAATTTCCCTACCGCCCACCAACCTCGCTATATTTCAATTCAGTATATGGGTGGAAAAAATCTAGAAGGAATGTAGGAAATTTGAAAACGCCTACCGCCCACCACGGAAGCCCATATCGCCCACTAGTGGGCGGTACGGACTAAGTTGACGACCCGTGGTCTAAAGTAAATGTCCGGAAAGAACAGAAAGGTAGTTCTACCTTTGGTGGAAGATAACCAACGTTTTTCTCATTCGGCTGTAATCTTTTTTATGGGTTTGGAAGAAGCGCAGGGCTGTAGTACGATATATATCTTGGGATTATCTATGGACAGTGGCACCTGACAGAACTGAATGGCGGCAATTTGTGGTGTACATATGTGGAACGTATATGGGAAGATATTTTTCTCAGCACATAAGACGTTGTGCAATAAAAAATGCATGATCATAAAAAATGCAATACCCAGTACTTTACATCAAAACTGCACGTGTGTGTGTGTGAAATGGCTTACATCGGTAATGCACATGTATAAGTGAGTGTATTTTATACATGTGTGTGTAAAAATGTGCATTCTATAATATAAAAGCCCTGTCATAATACACTGTGTAAAATAATATCAGTGTAACACTCGCGTAAGATCTTCCCTCTCTCTCGCCCACAATGCAAACACTCAAAGAAAAGCTCGCCGCGTCTCGCTCGCACGCGTCTTGAGCGCGACTCATACTGGCGCCGAAAGAAAAAGTTTCATACTACAAAAAAGTATGAGGAATGAAATGTATGGAGGTTTTTTTATTTTTCATTTTTATTACATTTACTTTTTATTTTAGTTTTTGCTTTATCGTATGTAGGAAGAGGTTTTCCTTGCAGTTTCAATTTTTCAGCGGCGAATCTCTTGCACTGAAAATCGATCGAATGTTTTTCACAGTTTTCGTGAACGTATGTGAATTTTTTCTTTTATATTTTAACGAATTTTTCCAAAAACTTTTAACGTACTGACATCAGCATGATCCGTCCAGTCACATGTGTGACGTTAGTTATATAGATCGCCACTTGCGGCGCTGGGTGTCACCGACCACGGTACCCGGTGCCCAGTCAGTTGTGTGCCGACCTCGACATGGTCGTATTATGGCCAGCCTGGCATGTTATTCCGTCCGGGTAAAGTTTATCGTAACAATTATATGTGTTTCTGATTGAGGCTCTGTGTTGTTCTTCTGCTCCTCATCCTGCCACCACGCAATTCAATAACTAAGTTAAAGAGAGGAGGATGTTAGTACATGTGTCAAAAAAATGCCGAAAATGTCCAAAATGTAAGTCTATAAATTATGCATATTATCTGCAAAACTTTTACCACGGTCGCTGCTCTTCGGAACTTAAAGAACTAATTCCTCCTGTACCCACCCACAACTGACAAACTTTCAATTGCCTAACATTCATAAATAGTTAATGTGTGTCGATAAAGAACTGGTAGTTTTCAAAGTTTCAGAGTCGATTAAGTTTAGAAGGTATTTTAGGGCTCCAATCCAAAGGTTACTTCCGTATTCAAGGCTAGGTCAGATTTGTCCTTTATATAGAAGAAGAAGTTGTGTATCGTTGAGATACCTCAGTGATCTATATAATACACTTAGTTTTTTGGAAGCGAGACCGGCTTTATACTTAATTGACTCATAATATTTGACATTATTCGAAATCGATACTCCAAGGATGTTGATGGAGCTTGCATTTGGAATAGAACAACCGTTGAAAGATACAGGATCCATAGCAGTCTTCTAGTGCATCAACTATCTATCTAATGATTCTATAAAAGAATTGTACTTTATTTTACGATGTTTATTTTTGTCTATGTTTTTTTCTGAGGTTTTTTTTACATTAAGTCTAATAATAAAAATATAAAAAAAATTACAATTACAACAAAAACGGTTATACTATATGTATAATCGTGTCGGAAACAACAAGATCAGATCCTATCTGCCCAGAAGTGGGTGACGTCGATGGCGTTACTCCCAGCCATCATCAGGTCTTCCTGGGTGTAGCTACTCGGACACAGCGCCCACTCCAGAAGGTGTGACAGGGTCTGCTCCGCGCCGCAGTCACATTCACTCGGTCCGCTGTAAAACTGCCAGGCTTTCATTTGTGTCGTCGTCTTGCATACTCCGGTCCACATTCTGTTATACTAGAAACTATAAATGGATATTACTTTAAAAAACTTGAAAAAAATAGTTATATGTCTTAATATCAAAAATCAAAAGATAAAAATTAATAATTAATTAATGTTAATTAAACCCACATTTCACATTTACTTCTTATATATGTAACTTATCTGAAACACTTCATCATAATCATAATCATCATCATCATCAATCTGTATCCGTCCACTGTTGAACGTAAGCCTGTCGCATTATTCTCCATCCTCTTCGATCCTCCGCGTTCCGCATCCAAGTCACTCCCGCTATCTTCTTATGTAGTCAGTCCATCTTGTAGGGAGTCGGCCAACGCATCGTTTGCCAGTTCTTGTTCGACATTCCAATAGTTTTCTTAACCGTCGAACGTCGTCTCTTCGACAGATATGTCCTGTCCATTGCCACTTGAGTGTGCTTATTCGTTGGGTAGCATCCATTACTTGAGTTCTTCTGAAACACTTGGTCACCATATTATATTACAGCCACTATTATGTTAGTTGCTATTCTAAATGCTTTAGCCTAAGACCACCTTAACTTGACGAACCTATATGATTCCCGATGAACTACACGGCAGAAACCCCGAAACTTAATCAGACAGTACCTTTTTTTTCCGTGTCGTCATTTTAAAGCCCGACTCTGAGTGGTTTTACTTGAAACTCAAAAAAACACATTTCCGTCCTAAAAAATTTTTCCGTATCAAGAAAAACACTCGAAAAAATTAAAATAATTATATTCAAGAAAATATAATTTAACAACACTAAGGTTATCAACTGACAATACTTGGTGAAGCTGCATAATTATAATTTTGAATTATTTTTTATTAAAAAATTAACTAATTAAAAATGTTTACTTTTGATTCACATTAATTTTAAGCGATTACATGTTTCGGCCTCCCTGGAGGCCATCTTCAATTATGAAATAATATTGAAGTTATGTAAAATTTTGAAGATGGTCTCCAGGGAGGCCGAAACATGTGATCGCTTAAAATAAATTTGAATCAAGGCTAAATAATTTTAATTTGTTAATTTTTTAATTAACCCTTTCATATCAGTTGTCGATATATGTCGTCTAAGATTCCCATACCGTTGACATCGGGAGCCGTGATATATCGTTTTGCTACTTTAATTACTCATTGTGACGTCTACAGTAGAAACATGGAACTGCAGTCATTCCCTTTATCAACCTACATGTATTCTTTACAGGAATCTGTAGAGTATCTAAATAAATATTATTTGGTTTCGTCGCAGGAGCGATTTTTCTGTAAACCACATGTGTCAATGCCACCACATGTATAGAGTTATATTATGAACGTTTGTTAAATATAATAGTTTTTTATGCATCCTCTTATAGCTAAAGGATACAAGAACCAATGTGATATATGAAAATATGTCAAATAAGTACATTTATGCTTCAAATACTAGTTTTCAGCAACAAAATGGTTTGAAAAATTCACGCCGTATTGACAGTATAATTTGTATTCCACCGAGCCGTAACTGGAAGGTTAAAATTATATTTATGCAGTTTCACCAAGTATTGTCAGTTGATAATCTTAATGTCGTTAAATTATATTTTCTTGAATACAATTATTTGAATTATTCAGAGTGGTTTTCTTGAAACTAAAAAAACACATTTCCATCCTGAAAAACTGAATAATTTAGTATTACATATCTTGCAAGTAATAAAGTTAGATAAAATGTGAATTACAGTGAATCGTAATGTATGTAGTGCTTGCATATACGAGTATAATGCATACGTTGGGAACATGCGTTTTCTGTGCATTTTAATAACAGAATTTATATGAAAAAGTAAGAAATTGCATATAAAATATAATATTGCATACGAGATATTTCCCACGCAGGGACTCAGAATCATATTTCTTTAAAAGAAAAGCTATATATATTTTATTAATTAATAATTCTTCACCTACAGTTATCCGTAATATAAAGTTTCCATGTCATCAAAATGATCCCTGATGTCAGCAATACCTTTGATATATTCCATGCAAAGGAGGCCCAGTTCAGACACGAGCTGCAAGAATTTGTTTGGAGGAGTAATTTGTTGGAGTCGTCAGTTTGATGAGCATTGGGACTATCTGTTGCTTGTCCTTATTGTTTTATTTTTCTTTAGTTATTAACGAAAAGTACATATATTTATATATTGGACATATACGGAGTAAAGTGTACGAGCATACAACACGTGCGCAAATGATGCAGAGAGTTCAAGAACGGGCGTACTGACGTTTATGATGAGGAGCGTTCCGGACGGCCATCTGCTTCTGACGAAACAATTGCAAAAGTGGAGGCAGCGATGCTCTCAGATCGAACAGTGATGGTTCGTAAGCTCTCCGAAATGATCCCTGATGTCTGCAAAACCTCTATTGACCAGATTTTGAGAGAGCATCTAGGGTATTCTAAGGCTTGCCCGAGGTGGGTGCCAAAAATGTTGACCGAAGACGCAACCAACGAGCTCATCGCAAAATTTGGATGGGGTATTGTCAAACACCCACCCTAGTACTACCTGTGAAGAATCACTGGTAATCTCATATTAGGGAAGAGATAGTAATCACTTGTGGTTAAGTCCGGGCTGTAGGGTGGGTGTTTGACAATACCAATATTTTTGCAGTGTCTCCCAGTAGCTGGCATCGTTGATTGTTTGGTCGTACATACCTAAAATAAACGCCGATGTGCATCTCAACGAGTTCTTTGCTTTGCGACATGCTCGTCATCTATCCATCCACGCGTCTGGATGACGATCTCGGCTATCTGTAGTTGCTCTTTATTAAACGGAGAATTTCACTTACATTTTTTAAATTATTTCTTTACACATTTTTGCCGGCGGGTATAGCTCAATGGTCAAAGCGTTTGCTTTGCGAGCCAAAGGTTGTGGGCTCGTTCTCCGACGGACATCAAAAAAAAAAAAAACGATTTCTGAGCTCTAAAATACCCGTGTAAGTGTGAATTTAATCCCTCACCCGCACAAAACCAGTCATAGCCTATTATTCGAAATTGCTGGTAGACGAAAGTCGTCCTATGAAGACGACCCATTTATGGTAAATTCCTGTAATAATTAAGGATGATGCGTGAATCTCGGGCTGTAGTTTTTTGACTTTGGCGGATCAACCACTCCACATGTAGTGCTTTGCCATATGCACCATGGTAAGCGTCATAGAATTCTACAGATGAGACTTCAGATCACTATCACCATCTGTCGGTATTCTCCTGTATACGCTTACATAAAAAAATTAAAATAAAAACTCTCAAGTTATCCATCTCAATTCTCATCCATCCCAATTCTAGAAAGGCTATGAGTTAGTCGAAACTGCAGTCTCATAATAGAGAACTTATCTTACGTGATTCATGTAAAAACAAGTTAAATAAATAAATGTTTATAATACATTAAACAATATTTTTTTAAGGTTACTGAAACCGGTTCGAACTGTAAGTTCTGTGGAATATGTCCCTGAAGCAATATCTCGTTGCTCTCTCAAGGTGGTGTGGGTGTTTTTTCAAATATTTGTGCCATAAGAAATGGCAGGTGGAGAACACACACACACGCACACACAGAGAGAAGGGGTTGCATAATACGTGTACGGTGTAGTGCACACACACACACCATCGAGCTCTGTGTTTCACTTCCTAGTTCACCAACACTACCATTAAATTCTCAACCACTACACTCTTATACAGGGTCTCATATTTTAAGCATTGCATTTAATTTTCTTAAAACTAAGGAGTTTAATCTATGCATCCTTCCAGTTCAGCCTGAATGATGCATGCAGAGTCGTCACAGGCTGCCTCAAACCAACAACTATTTCAAAACTATACCCCTTGGCTGGTATCGCACCGCCAAATATAAGACGCAAAGTCATATGCGCCGAAAAAATGCGTAAGGCAATCAACCAACCGTCCCACTGCTTATATAATCAGATACCCCCAACACCCAGACTGAAGACGCGAAGCAGATTTCTGAGATCCACACAACCTCTCACATCCGGCCTTGAAAATGAGAGACTCCAGCTCTGGCAACAAGTCGCATCAGATGATTTCATTACTCCAATGGGAGGCCTCCCAACTGGCAAGAATCTTGACTGGCGGACCTGGAAATCCCTGAACAGATTAAGCCGGAGTTAGTAAAACAAATGACAACCTCGAGCGGTGGGAAATGCCTCGGCAGGTAGATTCACTATTGTGTGACTGCGGAGACCTGCAGACCGCCTCATACCTAACTTAATATATAACAAAAAACATATTTTATGACATTAAATTCATTAATTAATATTTTTTTAATAAATTATTTAAGACGAAGCACACGGAGCAGGATCTTAGGTGTAAGGCGGTCTGAAGGTCTCCACAGTCACACAGCAGTCATTCTACATATCTTTTCTCCCATTCCCACCGCTCGAGGTTGTCATTTGTTCTACCGACTCCGGATCTTTATCTGTTCAGGGATTTCTAAATCCACCAGTCAAAGTTGTTGCCAGTTGCGAGGCCTTCCTTTGGAGTAATGAAAGAGGTTGTGTGGATCTCAGAAAACTGCTTCGCGACTTCAGTCTGGGTGTTGGGGGTCTGGTTATACAAGCAGTGGGACGGTTGTTTGATTGCCTTACGCATTTCTTCGGCGCATATGACTTTGCGTTTTATGTTTGGTGGTGCGATACCAGCCAAGGGGTATAGTTTAGAAATGGTTGTTGGTTTGAGGCAGCCTGTGACGACTCTGCATGCATCATTCAGGGCAGTATCCACTTGATTACAATGGGCTGATCGACCCCATACTGGTGCCGCATATTCTCCGGCTGAGAAACAAAGTGCTAAAGCTGAGGTATGAAGAAGGGTTGGTTGGGCTCTCCAGTGAGGATTGGTCAGTTTGCGGATGAGGTTGTCTGTTCAGGGATTTCCAAGTCCACCAATCAAAGTTATTGCCAGTTTGGAAGGCTTTCCTTTGCGGTAATAAACTATTTTGATGCGATTTGTTACCAGATCTGGAGTCTATCAGTTTCTTTTGACAAATATGCAAGCGTCATAAAATTCACACTCGTTTTTATTCTGCTATATGCGCTGACATGAATAAATAATTTAATAAAATAAAATAGAAAAAAAAACTTTTAGTACTATCCTGTATTAAACATAAGACGTCGTCGTAGACGTCTAGGCTGCATGTTCGGCGCCTTACTAAGGTCTTGTATGTGTGCGTTGGATGCACTCGTGTGCATACCGTGTATGTGTGTGTGAGGTTAGCTGCAAGCGGGGGGCGAGGGGCGGGGGGGCGCCTCCAAAGAAAGCAGTCTACGAAAACTCGCCGGGAACGCGGTCGTCGGGAAAACTCCGTATCAAATAATAAAATAATACACAAAATCGACGTTGACCCCCCCTTCCACGGCTTTGCCACACTGCACACTTTAAAAAATTTAATTTTGAAAAAAAATTGCCCCCCTTTGCCCCCTTGAAACTTTTTTATTTGCAGTCGTAAAAATTTGAAAAAATGTTAGTAAAATTGCAAAAATTACCAGCATTAAGAAACACTTTTCAAAATATTTGTAATATTTTTTTTGTCATGAAAAAAGTGTTTTTTAAATTATTGTTGTACCCATCTAAAATCGTTGTTTTTCATCGTAAAAATATGAAAAAATATGCATAAAATTTAAAAAAATCAAGCGCTCAATAATTTGTAATTAGTGTTCTGAATTTTTGAGTTTTTGACCCACTTTTTAACAAAATGAAGTTTTGTTAAGTTTCAAAATAACTTTCTCTCTCGCGCGCGTGGGAGAGATTTTCTTTACTTTTACACTAATAGACTCCTCCATCAGTGTGCCGTGAGGTGGTGGTATTGGAGCAGTGGTAGTATGGTTCAGTAGAGGTGTCGGTGCATCTCTCCTATACTGGGTGCGCTTTGCGAGATGCGCCTGCATCTGGGAACCAAATGGGTGCAGTTTAAGTTGCGTCCGCTAATTAGTGCGCGAAAGCCTTCCTTGTGTTAGTGAAGGCTACTTCCGGCGGAAGGGGGTGCTTGCCACTCAGTTCCTAGTTAATTTCCCTTTTAGTTTGACGTGCGATTTCTTCAACGATTTTTCTTTGTTCCGTTTCTTACGCCCCCCCCCCCTTTTTTTTCAAAAATAATTTTTTAAAAATAATGAGTGCCTCAACACTGTACACATCAAATTTCAATTTATTTTGCTTTATATAACATATTTTTGTGCCCCTTTTTATTTTTTTTTGGACAACAAAAAAAAACATGCAATGAAAGTGACATTTAAATTAAATTAAATTAAAAAACAAATTTGTGTATTTTTTTTAAGTGTTTTTTAAATCATTTTAATGTGACATTCCAGACGGACAAACATTTATTTTTATAATTTAAAAAAAATGTGCATTTAAAACATTTTTAAATTGAAAAGTGTTTTTTTGAATTTAAATTAATAATATTAATATAATTATTAAAAAAAATCCAAGTTCCTATAAATAATATAAAGTAAAGTATTGTTCTAATCCTACGAATGCCTTCTTTGCATTTTACGAATGAAGTACAAATATTTATATTTATTTTAATAATTTTAATTTAAAATATTATTTTTATTATTGATATATTTTTGTAATGAATTAAATATGTTTTATTAATATTTATAGGTATGTTAAATTATTAAATAATGTGTATATATATAAAAAAAAATACTTGACGAAAGTTTATATATTTCTATTACAAATTTAATGAATTGAAAATTCTCATTACCATCATGGAGGTCTGTAAATACACTTTTTACGTAATATAATATATAAATATTTTTATACTTTGCCGGCGGGTATAGCTCAATGGTCATAGCGTTTGCTTTGCAAGCCAAATATCGTGGGTTCGATCTTCGAGGGAGATTTAAAAAAAAATTTTTAACGATTTCTGAGTTTAAAAATACCCCTGGTTGTTGTGAATTTGATCCCTCGTCCGCAATATTCCAGTCATATCGATTGATTGAATTTGGGGGTAGACGAAAGTCGTCCCGTGAAGACAGTAAATTCCTGTAATAATAAGGATGATGCGTGAATCCCAGGCTTTAGTCTATGACATTGGCGGATCAACACCCCACATGCAGCGCTTAGCCATGTGCACCGTGACAAGCGTCATATAAATTCACAGATGAAACTTCACCAAATATTTTAACTTTTACATAAGCATGGATTCTTGTAAATATAATTAATTAAATAAACAAGTCAGAGATTATATCACCATAATACCATATCCGCTTCCCTAACTGGAGCATATGGCATCCACGAACTGCTGCCACAAAGCTTTGTCAGCCGTCATAGTCTTCTCTTTATCTCAAATCAGCTTCGTCTTCTGCAACTCCGCAGAGTACATTTTATGTAGAGATCACAACGACCTTCCAGGACGGCACGAGCGCGGGAGATTGTAAAAACGTCGTAGTAGTTTTTGCTCTCCTGTGGAATTTACAGTACGTGTCTAAACCAGGTACACCTTCGCCTCTTAATAGACTGTAGTATGGAAAGCTGTCATGTCCACACTAACCTCGTAATTCCTTACAAAGTCAAGACAATCGTACCCCAGCATTCTACGCAGGCACTGCTTTCAAATCCTATTATACTGCTGCATTGGTTTTTGGTGATATGCAAAGATTCACAGCCTTATATAAGAATAGGGACGATACAGGTGCTTTAAAGGCGTATATTATACATTAAGATTATTTTTTTCACCAAATATCATGAAAACGGTTAACGCTTTCGCATCGGTTGTCGGCATATGCCGTCATAAGATACCCGGACCGTTGACATTGGTTGACGTGATATATCGTTTTGCTACTTTCTTAGAATAGTTTTTTATGCATCATCTAATAGCTAAAGGATACAAGAACCAATGTGATATATGAAAATAGACTAGATAAGTACATTTATGCTTCAACTACTAGTTTTATAATTGATAGTATAATTTGTATTTAAACCGAGCCGTAATGAAAGGGTTAACTCTTTCGTTGCGGGTTCTTTTAAGTAATATTTCACTCGGAATAGAAAAGCGAAAAAAAGGTCGCGCTCGTTCGTCGAACCTCTGAGCTTTTTTTGTTGGCAGGATCGCAGCTCTCGCGCCATAAAGCTGCATCATATCGAGCACTGCACGCCGGTTGGCCGGGGATCGACAACCCCATTTGGGAAAACGAACGACGTCGTTATAAAGGAGCAAGTACCGGGAGGCGCCTCTTGGCGAAAAAGATATACGCCCATGATAAAAATCCACCCCACAGTTAAAGGGTTAACTGCATTTTTTAAATTTTCAATTTAAAAAATTAACCCTATTCCTGCCCCCTCACAATTTGCTTAATAATGCAGGTAAAAATGTAAAAAAATAATGTATATACGTCACGAACAATGAGGTTCTCAGAATAATCAAGGAAGATAGGCAACTAATAACAACCATCTCAGAGAGGCGAGCCCGATAGATTAGTCACATCATGCGCCACGATGGTCTTCTTCACGATATTGTGGAGGGGATGGTTGAGGCTGGAAACTGTAGAGGGCGCCCTAGACGGGAGTATTTGCAGCAAGTATTCGGGGACATGAATTGTAGTGCTTATGCTGAGCTGAAAAGGGTTGCGGAGGACCGAGAGGAATGGAGATCGAGATGCAAGATTCTGTTGCTGCAAACCAATCCACCGGATTGATACTACGAAGAACAAGGTATATTTTCAATATTCGAGCGAAGATTTACCTTGGAACGAGACATGGAAAATGAAAGCTGACAGAAATGTGTGGCGGCAATTTGTGGCGATATTTTCGACGAAAAATTTTCTTTTTCTATCGCAACACACTTTGACGATGACCCCCGCAACAGTGACCGAAATAATTTAATTATTTAATTATTTTCACTATTTCTGCAAATTCCCGCTTGTATATTTTTAGTTTAAGTCAACATTAATTGATGTATTATTTTTATTTTATTTTCGCAAAGTCGCAAAAGGTCAGTTCTTTATTTTTTGAAACTAGGTCAAGAGGTTAATTTAAAAATATATTTGATAATCATATAATTCATTTTGTATGGCAAGCGATTATTTTCATATGGAAGTAATTTGAAAAAATAAAAAACTTATTTTATCTGAAACATTTGGTCACCGCAAATTGCCGGCATTAAGTTTATTTAGTTGCCATTATCCATGCCTTGTCCCAAGACATCTCTTATTTATGTAAGCACATACAGGAGAATACCGACTGGTAGTAAAATTAATTCTGAAGTCTCATCTGTGGAATTCTATGACGCTTAGCATGATGCATATTGGCTAAGCGCTGCATGTGGATGTTGATCCGATATTCACGCATCATCCTTATTATTACAGGAATTTACTATGAATGGGTGGTCTTCACGGGACGACTTTCTTCTGCCACCATTTTTTATTAATAGGCTATGACTGGTATTTTACGGGTGAGTGATCCAATTCACACCAACCGGGGGTATTTAAGAGCTCATAAATCGATTAAAAATTCATTTTTTTTAAATCTCCGTGGGGGATCGAGTACACGACCTTTGGCTTGCAAAGCAAACGCTTTGACCATTAAGCTATACCCGCCGACGAATCTCTGCACCCAAAGGCCTACCGACTTTCGTGACAGTCGCTCGGAGACTCAAAGAGACGGCAGTTGTAATATCTGCGACATATTTAGGTGCTTTGGGCTCACATTTTTTAAGTATATCACTTTATTAACTCGACGCCTTAGAGACTATTTTTCGCATTGTTTGGTCCTTAAGGGTGGTGCGATCCAACCAATGATACGCGGTAAGCACCAGGTGGTGATCCATCCAAGATTTGGTCCGTGTCTTATGTTGTTTAACTTTTTGGATCCAACGAGAACCGTGATCAATGCAATGTGTCATGAGTTAAAAAAGCTCTGTATCATAAAATCCAGTTAGAATCTTCAAATCACGTCAAAAACCAATTCAACCGTAGATGTTTTTTTCAAGTCCGGTTGCAATGGTTTGACTTTGTGAGGAATGACGATGTGACAGAGCGTACAAGGCAGCCTACCATACTACAGTCGGTCAAGAGACAACGATGAACCTGGTTGTAACAGGTTATTTAGATGACTTTGAGTCCCCGGACTCTTGCCGTGCTAAAAGATATTGGAAATGGTATCGCGACCTATGGTTCCCAGACAATTTTTTTAAACGACTCATCGGTAACGACTGGGGTTCACTGGACGTCTGGTGCACGAGACAACTGGTGCACTGGATATCTCGCTAACCTAAACTAGCCTAACCTTAGGATTTTTCCAGTGATCGTAGAGTTCAATGATTTCATAGGTCTCATTAAAGAAAAAACATAGGTTAGGTTAATTTAGCTTAGTGAGACATCCAGTGCACCAATTTTCCTGTGCACCAGACGTCCAGTGCGGCCCACGTCGTTTTCGATGAGTCGTTGAACGAATTGTTTGCGATCGAAATGCGGCGGAACTATCGAAAACTATACATAGAATGTACAATACATAAATGAGGCAGAGCTGATATAGGATGAGGCCAGGACAAAGCTTTATGACTGTAGTTTGTGACGGCCAGATACTCCAGTTGGGGTAGTGAAAATATACATGATGATAATGGTGATGATGAAATAAGTTGTTTTTAACTAAAAAACGACATTTCTGATAAAAAAAAACGATTATGTTATAAATTATATAAATATTTGATTTAATCTATGTTGTTAAACATGATGATCATCTTTGTTGCGGTGTGCAATTATCAATTACCATCACTCGACTCGCATCCTCCTCCGTAATTAGCGTAATTGTCTGCTGGTGATGATGATGATACCTGTAATTACTCGTTGCCATGCGACGACGCGTAACGCGAAGCGTCAACAGATTAGCGTAATATGCATTTTTACGCACTTTTATGCAATTTGTATGCATTCATTTAAAAATACATAAGCGTAACATATTTTGTGTTATTCTTCTATAGCGTGTAATATATAGAAACCACGCCATAGAAAAAAAGTCATCTCTTTTATATCTATAAGGAATGTCTCTTGTTAGTTTTAAAATAACTTTTTTTAGTTAACGTAGTTTTAGTAACGTTTTTTAGAAGAAAATATTCCAATAAGATTGTCGGATTTTACAGATTTTTCTGATATGAATGACGAGGACTATCAGTGGTTTTCATTTTGAAGCGGAAGTTTTTTTTAAATATCTATTTTATTATTTATACCGAGCGGCATTGTCCAGTGGTAAAATAGTTTTTTTGTCCTTTAGACGCAGTCGGATCAAATTCTGGCTAAAATGAATTCAAATAAAAATTAAAATAAATGTAAACTTTATAACATGCCCAATTGCCTATAGTAGGGCTGAGCTACTTCTTGAGCACAAAAGAAATTACCTGACGTCGGGAGCGTCCAAATATTTCTCTGGTATTAAAGCTGTAGTATATGCAAGTTCACGGACTCATGCCCTGGAGGCTTACGAGAACCATCTATGTTCCTATGTGGACCTCCGGGTATACAGGAGTTCTGGAACAAGGTATAGACAATCTGAGGTTATGGGAAACTCTATAAATGGCAATTTTCTGTGTCCATATGCTCCAAATATAGAGCGGATAAGGTGAAAAAAATCAACATTCATGCTACTCCCGTTATTATTCTAATTTTATAAGTCCATTTTTTTGCCAGTTCTTAAACGCCACTCCGACACTTTTCTTTCCCATAAACCAACGTTTTTTCAACAGATATTGCCGTTTGAGTGAGCCTATTCTTAGTGTAGTTAACCTTCATTACTTTAGTTATTTTTCGGATATCTTCATTATATTTTAGAGACACTCCCCTCATGGATCTCTCCATGGCACGTTAGGTGACCTTTATTTCATGAACTTCATACAGACATCATCATCATCAGCCTGTGCCTATCCACTGTTGAACGAAGACCTCCCGTAAGAGTCTGCATCCTTTTCTTCTAATGTTCTCTTTTCTAAATCTTCTACATACAGGCTATTCTTCTGACATCGTCAGTCCATCTTACAAGCATCCAACGCTATGTTTACCATTTCTTGAATGCTACTTCAACACATTTCTTCACGATCAACCGTCTATTCTTTTGCTAGCATCCACTACTTGAGTATATGCTCCTTTAGGATCTTTTAGAGTCACTCCTCTCATGGATCACTCCATAGCACGCTGGGTGATCTTTATTTTATGTGTAAGACCTGCTGTTAGATTTCACGTCTCTGCGCCATAAGTTAATACTGGGAGGAGGCAATTGTTAAACGTCTTAGTTTTAAGACATAACAACAATGAAATAATTCACGCATATTTTTTTCAAAAATTTCTTGTTTTGGCGTATTTAATTCTATCAAGTTACGTCTTTGGTGGTAGTTGCTAATAATATAATGTCGCATTGCACGACAATTTGCAAAAAGATGCACAGCAGGTTAAAAAAAAACCTGTAAAACAGTTTGCGTTGTAGTAAGCGTGACGTGCAACTGAAGGTAGTGAGGTTTAATATGGCGAGAAGGGACAAATTATTACGATTAGCGTTGTTATATTGTCACATGACCGGAAATATTAAACAATTTCAAACGAGTGCATCATCATCATTATCGTAATATCCATGTCCGCTCCCTTAAAACGTTTCACGCCACGTAGGTCACCGGTGACCTACGCTGTTGTTGAAAAAGGCACCACGTAGGTCGCCGGTGACCTACGTTTTTTTTTTTCGAACAATCAGTCCCTGAACGCCAGCGGTTACATTTCAATGGAATTTGAACATTGAATATGACCTATGTGGCGCCTCTGAGCCGAATCCATTAAAAGCATTACGTGGCGTTAAACGTGTTAACTGAATCAAATAGTCGTCACGAAGTGTCAGCTTCCATGGTTTTAACGTCATCCCATGTCACCTTCTTCTATATTGAGTACATTCTAATAAGAAGACATATTCGAAAGCTTAGTTTTTTAATAGATTTTATAACAGTCAAAATGTTCTTATTAGAATCATGCAAGTAATTTAAATTGCAATGTTCCGAAACCGAGGTCGCGATCACGAAATTACGGCATCAGCTTAAATGGTGACGCCGGAATACCAAGGATGCGGCACTGAGGATAAATCTAAAGACCATAGTAGAGTTGGTAATAATTTATTTAATACGAGACCCCTTTTTATATCGTAATTTACAACATGAGTAAGCATTTATAAATTAATATTAATACATTGAATTTCATACACCGCACATTCCTCGATAACATTTTGGACCTTGATCCTTTTAATTTGCATAGAGTGGCAGATTATTGGGATGGTCAATGCTCCATATCGATGCGTAAGCATTCCTTATTTTATAATATTATTATTAGATACATTGAATTTCATACACCGCAAATTCCTCGATATCTGTTGTTATGGACCTTGTTCCCTTCACTTTACATAGAGTGGCAAAATGCCCTGTACCGTACCCGACTGTATGAATCTGAGATAGAGAGTTTGATTATAACAATTACTCTAAAGACTTTTGGATGCTTAATACAAAATAATTATGTTCAACAAAACGTTTTAACACTATGTCACCTTCTTCTCTATTGAGTACATTCTAATAAGAAGAAATATTCGAATGGTTTGTTTTCCAACAGATTGTATAACAGTCAAAATTATCTTGTTAGATAGAATCTTACAAGTTTTTAAAATTCAATTATTTCATAATATTTTGAGCATATCTGTCAGTTGCCATAATCGGCGAAAATTTGCATTTTTATTTAATGCATCAAAATAATATAAGTACTAGTAAATATATTTTTTGTGCACATTACACCGGTGCATTGCGGCGTCGACAATAACGCCCCGCGCGCTAAAAGTGCATAATTATGTCATTTGCCATTGCCGTTGAGCACATTAGACAGAACCCATTTACCCGCAAGAGCGGCTCAGTATCGCATTCACGGTAATTTCACCTTTTACTGGATACGTCATGGATACTGCAGATGCCTGTTGGGTGGTATCTGCAAAGCTCCACCTGTAAAAGACTTGGCAATAATAATAACATGTCAAGTTTTTTTTAGTGTATTTATACGTTTTCGGCATTTTTTCAGACATCCGAAAATTAGCTTGATACTCTACTAAAAGATTTATCCATTTGGTCTAAGGGGCGTCTCAACCCATTAACATCCTCCTCTCTCTCAAAAAAGGTGTTGCTCCGTCGCCTGATGGCAGGATTGGGAGCAATTGATAACACAGACTTTTTCAGAAGCACATTGACATATATTAACGTTAAAACTTTACAAGCTTCCGGCCAGGCGGAATGACATGCCGCCGGCCGTAATGCGACCTTCTCGGTCGTCAACCCATAACTACCCGTTCATCGGCGCTTAGGCTGTCACAGGATGTCACCATATAAGATAACGTTGACACAGAAACTAAACTGATATACCGCTATAAATCTTTTATACCAAATACCGTTAAAAGTTTACTTTTTAAAAACATTTGATGGTTCTGTCAACCGCCATTACCCATGTCATGATGTGTCAAGTTATATATGCACCTGAAACATTAAATAATCCACAGAGAGAGCCCGGGGGCTTAAATAGAAGGCAGCTGTAATATCAAATAAAATTGAACGCTCTTAAATCAACATTGATCGGATGATTGGATAGACACTACCAAAGACTGAACCATTTGATCCAAATACGTTTCGCTAAGAATGACGCTTAACTTCGGTGATCGAAATTCAAAATTATTATACATATATACAGGTATATGTCAAGAAAGCTTTTTAGGTAATTGTATGTTTCATTATCATCGGCCTGTATCCGTCCACTGTTGAACGTAAGCCTCCAGAATGAGTCTCCATCCTCTTCGATCCTCCGCCTTCCGCATCCAGGTCACTCCCGCTATTTTTCTTATATCGTCAGTCCGTTTTGCAGGGGGTCGGCCAATGCTTCGTTTGCCAGTTCTTTTGCGCCATTCTAATACTTTTCTTCCGCATCGACCGTGGCCTCTTCGACAGATATGTCCTGCCCATTGCCACTTGAGTGTGCCTATTCGTTGGGTAGCATCCACTACTTGAGTCCGTCTGCGTATTTCCTCGTTTCGGATTATATCTTTTAGCGACACTCCTAGCATGGATCTCTCCATAGCATTTTTAAATATAATTATACGTATGATTTTTTATTTTATTTTTATTATTTATTTTATATTTGGTTGTTTTTACATTGTAAGAAACTGAAAATGCAGTTATACGAGTATATATATATGTTTGTTTCAGTATATAACATCTCAGCCATAAATGAATATAAATATTATAAGTGATAACTAACACTATATATATATATATAAATAAATTAAAATATAATAAATAAGTACTATAATTAATTCACCAACGAAAGTTCCTAAAATACCTAAATAATTTTAAGAAAATATTATTTCCTAATAAAATATTAAAATATTAAATAAAAACACACACGTATTTAAATATTTACTATTCTTGTAAAAAAATAACGTTAACCTATAAATAATATTGCAATTTATTTAATTTATAAAAAAATCTAAATTTCGGTGCCAAAAATTACATGTAAATTAATCGATTAAAATTGATCGCACTAATGTATTGAAAAAATAATTATTTAAATAAATAAATGTCTATTACACTATCTCCGATTGCATCCATGCACTTTCCCGGTACAAGTCGTAGAACTGAAGATAAAGAAAAAAGTGTAGAAAAAGATAGAAAGGTTCCCAAGAAGATAGAAGAATTGAAGATGAACCTCCACGTTGGTATACAAAGAGAACATCAAACAATGACAATGGAAGACGATCAAAACAGCTGCGGAACAAGCATTTCAAATTCCATGGATACAGCAAACGAAAGCGATCTTGAAAATGATCATCCGACGCTTGTTCCTGATGATAGATCTATAAACAACGATGATGGAGTAGCAAATAACGATGAGACGTTAGCTTCCATGTTTCAGCCTGCACATGAAGTTGTCAAAAGAGAATTTCCACTTGAATTCGGCTTTGGAGCAGCAACTTTAACTAAAGGTTCAAGCAAGCGCGATGGGAATGAATTTGGACAGAACGGGTGTTACTCAGGGGTCAATACTCGGGCGCCTTTTCTCTTGCCTGCACAGCTTTACAAGAACTTTTTTGCAAGTTTCGGAAAGCGGAAGAATACTGCTCCTGATGCAGAGTGCCCTGCCGCTGGGTTTCAAGTGTATCCTAGGAATATGCTGTTCTCGACTGGGAATAGACCGACGGGAGGATTCTTTTTTGGAGGATCTGACGACGAGAATTGTGATAGAGTCTCGGATTCTCCGCTAGATGAGGTAGTTTACTAAGGAAACTATTGTTTTTCTGCTTTATTTTATCATGTTACGATGTATACTTGATTCTTTTCCACCAGCATTTATGTGGTTTTCTTGGAGGTCAAATGCCCAGTGTTCTTTCATCAAAGGCTTTCTTTAAAACTCTTTCAGAACACATTCATCCAAAGTTATCTTTCAAGTACCATTCTCCTTGTTTTTTTTTGACATACTTTATTTTTCGTCTTACTTGACTGTTGACTATCTTTTCCTAATGATTTTTGATTAGTTTTTCATCGAATTTTTCTCGTTTTCTTAGACTTATTTCATTTTTTGACTAACGACTGGGTTAACTTTTTATGTGTTTTGATAGAGTGGTGAGCATAGTAACTGAGTGACCTTTTTCGAACGGTTTTTGGTGCGTTTTTTATCGGATTTTTTGTTTTTTTTTGACTTGCGTCATTTTTCGACTTGCTTCGACTTGCTTTGACTTGCTTGACTGACGGCTGCCGTGTTGGTTCCAGAAGTCGTCGACGTCGTCCGCCTTCGTGTGGAGCGGCGGCGGAGCGGGCGGCAGCGCGGGCGGCGGCCAGGCGGGGGCGGACTCGCAGTCGCCGGGCTCGGACGCTCAGGGCGCCCCGGGACTTCCTCCAGGTTAGTAAACATCATGATATTTTGACTTACCACCGACATTTTCAGTTCCAAAATTTTGACTTTTTACATTTTCATGTACCACATTTTGACATACTATATGTTAACTTATAACATTTTGACTTACGACATTTCGACTTACTACATTTTGACATAGCACGTTTCCATAAATCACATTTTGGCTTACGACATTTTGAATAACAATATTTTCATGTGCTACATTTGGAGTTACAACGTTATGACTAACTACATTTAGACTTACGACATTTTGACTTACTACATTTTGACATACCACATTTCCATAAACCACATTTTGGCTTACGAAATTTTGAATAACAATATTTTCATGTAAATACTACATTTGGAGTTACGACGTTATGACTAACTAAATTTTGACTTACAACATTTTGACTTACTACATTTTGACATACCACATTTCCATAAACCACCACATTTTGGCTTACGAAATTTTGACGCACAACATTTTCATGTACTACATTTGGAGTTACGACTTTATGAATAACTACATTTTGACTTACGATATTTCGAATGATAAAATCACGGCTTACTACATCTTCATGTGCCAAATTTTGAATTACAAAATTTTGCCTAACTTCATTTTGACTTTCCACGTTTTGACTTACTACATTTTCACTTAACATATTTTGACTAACGATATTTTTCTAATAAAAACATTTTTATGAAACACATTTTGAAAAAATAAATTCGATTTACTACATTTTCATGATCCACATTTTGAATTACAACATTTGACTTACTACATTTTCATTTATCACATAATGACATCGATTTTTCGATTTAAAAGACATTTTGACTTACACCATTTCGACATTCCACATTTTCACTTACGACATTTTGACTTATAACATTCTGACTTACGACATTTTGATTTATCACGATATGACTGACAATACTTTGACGACGTTTCGACTTTCCATATTATGACAAATATGTAAAGTATGAAATTGAAGCTTGCGATATTATGACTTAAAATATTTTGACTGACGACATTTTTACTCAGTGCACTTTTATTTGAAGTATTAAAATGACATCTTTACCTACAATATTTTATTATATATATATTTAATTTATTTTGACAGACCAAATTACAAGTAATAACATTTTGACTTACGACATTTTTACTTACGACATTTTGACTTACGACATTTTGACTTACGACATTTTGACTTACAACATTTTTTGATTCACGACATTTTGACTTACGACATTTTGACTTACAACATTTTTTGATTCACGACATTTTGACTTACGACATTTTTGACTTACAACATTTTTTGATTCACGACATTTTGACTTACGACATTTTGACTTACAACATTTTTTGATTCACGACATTTTGACTTACGACTTTTTAACTCAAGTTATTTTGGCCTATTGAATTTTGACTTTTGACATTTTGACTTGATTCGAGTTATTGCTTTAGGTTCTTCGGGGTCCGTGGTGGGGCAGAACCCCACGCAGGGACTCGTGCACTGGATGTCGGTCATGGCTGAGCACATGGGCGCCGGAGGGCATCACGATCCCTCGGGCGTAGGAGTAGGCGTCCACTACGGTCTTCCCTGGAACGGTGGCGTAGAGGTAAGTCAAATAATGAAACAACCATAACATAACAACTCAAAATATCATTCATATTTATTGTGTCAATCTAAACTCGTATATATTTATCATTTGGCAACAGTTTTTGAATTTTTTATACACCGTTTTTTTGTTATGTACACACATACACTCACTTGGTGAAAAACCTCCCTGTCCCGTTCTGTTTTTGGAGACCCAGATGGGGACCTGTTACTGGACGCACGCAAAAAGCTACTTGTTAGAGAGTGGCTGAAGGCCTTCCCGTGATTCTAGGTGCATCAGTTACATGTCAAATAGACCTCAGTCTAAGGCTGCGAAATTAGTAGACTGCAGCGAGTCTTGAATTGCTTTCTTTAGTAACACGTTGCTAACTACGAAATACGAGGAAATGGTAAGGTTGGGAAATGGATTCTGCAGAATGGCAGACATCAGTTAGGAGTCATTACTTGCGTCTGCACTCTTACTGATGGACGTCAGGAGAATACCGTCAGATAGCGATAGTGATGATAAAGTCTCACCTGTGGATTCTATGATGCTTACTATGCTACATTTAACTAAGCGCTGCATGTGGAGTGTTAATCCGCCAACGTCATAGACTACAGCCCGAGATTCATGCGTCATTTATTTATTCCATTGAATTCACTATGAATGTGTAGTGTTCGCGGGACGACAATCGTCTACCACCAATTTTGATAAATAGGCTTTGACTGGCATTTTACGGGTGAGGGATTAAATTCATACCGACTGAGGGATGTTTTTTTAGAGCTGATTTATTTTAAAAACGATTACAAAATTTTTTTTTTTCTGTCGGCGATCGAACCCATGACCTTCGATTTGGTAAGCAAACGCTTTAACTACTAAGCTATACCCGGAGGTATGTATTGAAATTTTTTAAAAGTACGGCTAGTAGGGATATTATTTGTAAGTAAACCATTAAAGTTTGCCGGGACCATCAAAAATTAACCATTTATGTGTAAAAACCGAAAAAGTGAGAACGAAATAACGGAATTCCACTGTATGGGTATGTGTATGACAACTTATATAGGGTCCGCCATCTAACGTTTTTTTTTTCAACTAGTGCTTATTTCGTGAATGGTAACACTTAGCTCATGTTTGATTTGACAGATAATTAGTTTTATCTTCTGCTAAACGAATATGGTTGTGTATACGCTTGAACAACGCTGATAAATATTGCGACATTACTTTGAAAATCAGGCCCATTTTTCTTCAAAAATGAGCAAGGAGTGGCCGTTACAGTCAATGGCGATCGTTATCGCGACATTTTTGTTCACAAAAATTAAAGAAAAGGATATTGGCAACATTTGGTTTCAACAGAATGGCGCTACGTGCCACACAGCCGAAGCTACACTCGATGTTTTGGGCCCCATTTTCAGGAAAAAAAAAGTTATTTGGCTGACCCGTTAAATGTAAATTTCTTATAAATGTAAGTTTCGGTTAATGTTTAAAAATTTAACCGCAATTTTAAGTATGGAGTTTTTTTTTTTCAAATATATTTCTACTCTTCTTTGTATTCCCACATACAAAACAGTGAGGATATTAGGGTTGCCCCGACAAGGGGATTAGGCAAATTTTCTACACAGCGTCTACCTTGATTAATTATCTTCTATTTCTCAGGTACGCTGTAGAGGGTCGGCATTTAAAAAAAATCGTGCGAAAAAAACCACCGAAGAACCCGTTTTCTGTGAACTAAGAATGTAATGTATGATAAAATGTAAATAAAAAAATAATTACGTGAATCACAGTAGGAAGGATATATGTTTAGTATTCATGCTTTGAGATGGATGAAATAGGAGATCTCTCTGGGGTTTTGTGTGATAGCAAGATTCCAGTTAGGACCAATGGTAAAATTTACAAAACTGGTGTAAGGCCAGCTATGCTCTATGGATCGAAGTGTTGGACCCTGCTGAAACGCGACTTGGATAGGATTCATGTGGCAGAGATGAAGATGCTGAGGTGTGCGGGCGGTGTGACTAGAGTGGACATAGTTCGAAATGAGCATATTCAGGGTTCATTTCGGGTGGCCACTATATTTGAAAAGATAAGGGAAAACCGCCTAAGATGGTATGGGCGTGTGACACGGAGAGATGAGGACCACGTGGTGAAGAAAGCCCTCGACATACCCACGCTGAGGAGAAGACTAGGAAGACCGGATAAGCTTTTTGAATCTCGCTTTCAATGACAGCTTATTCAGTTTTTCACGTGTAAAAACGTAATTTATTCAAAATATCGGAATAGCAACATAAAATAATGTCAGAATAATGTTTTTAGTACAACTATTAAATGTAGGCGAGGTTACATTAGGTTACATTATGTTAGGTAAGAATAGATTAAGTCAAGTTTGGTTACAAATTTAATGGTCACGCAAATGAAGTTTCAGTCAGATTTTAAATAATATTTTGGTAAAAATGTTCAAATTTTGACCTAAATAAAAGTATTGGCGATCTGAATAGGTTAGAAAAAAAATTTTTGGACATAATAACAAAAATACATTTGTGTTAGGTTAGGTTAGGTTAGGTCTGTAATTGTTTTAGTGAAGTTTCACATTATTTTTATACTTAAGAAAATTTGACATTCATCCTGAATATTTGACTAAGCAGTTTATATTTTGAACAATCCGGACATATATAAAAGTTAAAATACTTTTTTTGAAATTGATAAAAGTAGTTACAAGGTATTAGTTAATTGTGGCAAACGGGCGATACATTAAAAATCATAATGAATATCTAATTATTTCAGCAAATACTCAGGTATCATGCTATATTTTCTTCGCATTCGTCTTCTCCTTTGTAGTATCAATCCGGTGGATTGGTTTGCAGCAACAAAATCTTGCATCTCGATCTCCACTATTCTCGATACTCTGCAATCTGCTTAAGCTCAGCATAAGAGCTCATGTCATCGAAAATTGTTGCAAATACAACCGTCTAGGGCGCCCTCTACAGTTTCTACCTTAAGCATCCCCTCCACAATGTCGTGAAGAAGACCATCGTGGCGCATGATGTGACCGATCGCCTCTCTGAGATGGTTCTTACTAAGTGCCTATCTTCCTTGATTTTGCTGAGAACCTTATTGTTCGTGACGTGGTCTCTCCAGGATATTCCGAGAATTCTTCTGTATGACCACAAGGCCTCTAGTCCTTTTTTATCACTTTCAGATAAGCACCATGTCTCACAGCCGTACATCAAGATGCTCCAAACAAATGTTTTGGCAGGTTACTTGCGGAGCTTTAAATTAGTTATTTGTGGCAAACGTGTGAATCAATAAAAATTCTAATAAACATCAATTATTTTAGTGAATACTCACGTATCATGCTACATTTTCTTTAGTCTGAAAAAATTAAAAACGAACTGCACATAATACAAAACAAAAAATTTAAAAACGGTTTTTTGTTCTTTATTTTCTATTTGAATAAAAAACTTGATTCCACATTTGAATTAATCAGCATAGCAAGCTAAAAAAAATCATGAGAAAAATTGACATAAAAGTTGTCTCTTATATTTTGCTAACAAAAGTAATAATTATATCCATTGTATGAAAAATAATAAAAATAAATTAAAAATGTATCTCTCAACCGTCTAAAGGTGTGTCCCACAGTATGATCAAATAAAACCGGTATATTAGAAAAAAATGTATTCATCTTCAAAAAAAATTACAACTCTTTATGGGAAAGAAAAAACACTGGGTTAGTCTGCTTTGCATACGTGCTTTGCGTGATTTTTTTTCTCATGGACCCCCAAAAAAAAAAATTAAAAGAGATAAATGAACATAAAATAAAGCGTGAAACTCTAAGACTGTCTCGCATCTAATAAGTGAACCGAAAATGGGGGGATATTTTTTGAATGCTTAATTTTTTTGTAATAAATGATAATGCACCCTTAAAGAGAGTATGCAAATACGCGCAGGTGACATTGTTCAATGTGTGTGTGTGTGGAAATACTGGCTATCATTTTTTATTGTTTAAGCCCTGGGGGGACAAAAACTTTTTACCTGATACCTGTTTTTTTTTGACAACCCTGATTTGCATACTATGTTGATTTTTTTCAAATCGTAAATTAAATTCACTATTTGGAATACACGATTAACGTTTTTTATTTTGGTTCTTCTTCTTCTACTTCTTTTTAATAACATCAAGTTTATCAACTGACAATACTTGGTCAAACTGCTTAATAATAATTTTAAATTAATTTTGATTAAAAAATTAACAAATTGAAAATATTTAGTTTCGATTCACATTTATTTTTAACGATTACATGTTTCGGCCTCCCTGGAGACCATATTCAATGATGTTTTTTTTAATTTAAATTAATTTTAAATTATATTTTTTTCTTTTTCTTATATATTTATTTTTCCCGATTATTCTCATTTTTCTAATTATAACAGTACATATTTGTGTTTCTCTTTTTATTCCTTATTTTTTTATTGGTATTTATTTGTAATATTAAATTATTTTTCCTAATTATTGTTATTTTTCTTATTATTGTATATTATTGTTGTACTTCTTCTTGTTCCACTATTTATTCTTCTTATTCTTAAGTAATATTTTATTATTTTTCATAGTTATTTTTATTTTTCTTAACATTATGTATTTATTTTTAATATTACTGTTCTTCTTATTGCTCCTTATTTTATTCTTATTATTCTTATTTTTAAGTAATATTATGTTATTTTCACATTTTATTTTTATTTTTTTCTTGTTCCTCTTTAAATTCTTCTTATTCTTGTTCTTATGTATTTATTATATTCTAAGTATTATGATACTACTCCCAATTATGATTATTTATTTATTTTTGTGTGTTATTATGTAATTTTATTGTTTTTCTTTTGATTTTTCTCATTTTATCATTTTTATCCTTGATCTTATGTAATATTAATAGGTGTATCGTAAAAAGTGACGTTTTTTGTGGTTTTGAGTGGTCAGTTGTGCTTCGGCAGTCAAACTTTACAAATTGGTGGAAGACGAAAGTCGTCCCGTGAAGAACCCCTACCCATTCATAGTAAATTCCTATAATAATAAAGGGTGATGCGTGAATCTCGGGCTGTAGTCTATGACGTTGGCGGATCAACACTCCACATTCAGCGTTTAGCCATATACACCATAGTAAGCGTCATAGAATTCCACAGATGAGACTTCAGAATTACTATCCCCATCTGTCGGTATTCTCCTGTATGTGTTTACATAAAAAAAATACAATCAGACAAATTACAATTCTTTTTGTTTATTACTGTCATCGATAATCGATAAATAAAATTTGATTATTAAATAGCGTAAAATATGGCTTAATAAATCGGTATAAAGATGTCGTTAAAAAACCGACATAACGATTTCTTAACACGACAATAACTCTGAACCTGTCACAGCACGTCATAGAAGCCTTTAGCCAGGTAACAAATGTCTCGCATTGTTTCGCGCTCGTAGTCTTGTAGATTTTTAATTCTTTTCTACCCCTCATTATATGCATCAAAGCTCAGGGGTACAAAATAACGGGTCGCAAGCTATGAAGGTCCCAAAAACATTGAAAAAAATTATTCCATAACTGGAATATATGGTCTTATGTAAACACATACAGAGGAATACCAACAGATGGTGATAGTGATCCTAAGGTCTCATCTGTAAAATTCTATGACGCTTACCATGGTGTATATGACTCAACTGTAGAGTGTTGATCCACTAACGTCATTGACTTCAGGCCGAGATTCACGCATCATCCTTATTATTACAGTAATTTACTATGAATGGGTAGGGGAGTCTTCACGGGACGACCTTGTCTACCACAAATTTTAATTGATAGGCTATGACTGGTATTTTACGGGTGAGGGATAAAATTCACACCAACCGGGGTATTTTAGAGCTCAGAAATCGATTCAAAATATGTAAAAAAAAAAACTCTGCCGGGGATCGAACCCACGAAAAAAAGCAAGCGCTTTGACCATTGAGCTATACCTGCCGGCGATTTTGGTGTCTTCTAAATAATATTAAAAAATAAATTTAAAAATCCCCCCTTTTTTACATGAATTCAATACTCCTGTTAAAACTCTCTTGGAGTCTCTAAAAGAAATAACCCTTCTTATTGTTTCAAACAAACTGTACTGGTACCCTCTTTTATTTTTTTATTAAAAGACTATGACAACATTATCATTTTTTATTAATATGAAATTCGTTTATTATGCTGTGTGAATGTAAAAATTATGAATTAATTTTATTTATTCGTATGGTGAGTTCATTTCGGGCCCATTTATTTAATTATTTATAAAATCATTTTTTAATGAAAAAAAAATATGTAAGCACATACAGGAGAATACAGACAGATGGTGATAATAATTCTGAAGTCTCATCTGGACTGGACTTTACCCGCCTCAGACCCGCATCACACCGGAGGACAGTTAAGTCTCCTTGATGACGCGCTCATTCAGATTATGATCAGTTAGCAACTGATAAGTTCAGTGGGAGTCCCTCCTGAAGAATTGTGATCTTGAAAATTGAATCTAAAGACTCATCTGTGGATTTCTATGTCGCTTACCATGGTGTATATGGCTAAACGCTGCATGTGAAGTATTGATCCGCCAACTTCATAGACTACAGCTCGAGATACACGCATCATCCTTTATTTTTACAGAAATTTACTATGAATGGGTGGTCTACACGGGACGACTTTCGTCTACCACCAATTATAATTAATAGGCTATGACTGGAATTTTACGGGCTATGGATCAAATTCACACCAACCGGGGTTATTTTATATTTTAGAGCTCGTAAATCGATTATAAGTCCTTTTTTTTAATCTTCGTCGGGGATCGAACCAATAAGAAAAATATTTTTTATATTATTATTTAAAGATATTTGTTGATAAGCCGGACGCTTTCACTTTCGACGGGACTAAATTCAAATGAATTTTTTTTAATCTCTGTCTTGGATCGAATTCACGACCTTCGGCTTGCCAAGCAAATGCTTTAACGGCCGAGCTATATCCGCCGGCAAATGACATGAATTAAAAAAATACTAAAATGAAATAAAAATAAATATTTAAAAAAACGTTTAAAACACCTGAAAGCACCTAGCGATTCGTTCGTTAATAAAAAATATGCAATAATCAAAAGAACAAAAAATTAAATACAAAAAATATCAAGACAAAAAAGATTTTGAAAAAATTATCTATTCAAAAAAGGTTGTATAATGCGTAGTTATAATACGATTCTCATCGCTTTTTTTGGACCCCTAGGGGGTACAAAGGACGGCAAACAATGAGGCCTTACGGAAATAACGCAGCCGCACAGATAGCCCTTCAAACAATCGTAACCCTACTTAAGCTGTGCGAGGACACCTTTATTTTTTTCTCATAGTCTGTCTTTGCATAATATTAAAAAATTAACATCCGCGTTTAATATGTCTTCTTCCCATATAACATAGACGTAACTATTTTCAGACAAATATGACATCAACTCGTGAGTTAATGATTGAAATGAGAACTCGTGAGCACAAGTCTGCTGTTTCCACTTTAAAAACAGGAAAGCTAACAGAAAGCTTCGTGTCACGTGGGAAGGTAGAGTACTGGAACATAGCGACCATCCAAAACATCTCGGAGTCACTCTAGTTCGCACCCTCACCTTCAGGCGTCATTGCAGCAACACCAAACAGAAAGTTGCAACAAGCAACAACCTCATCCGCAAACTGACCAACACTCACTGAGGAGCCCAACCACCCCTTCTTCGTACCTCAGCTTTAGCACTTTGTTTCTCAGCCGGAAAATATGCGGCACCAGTGTGGGGTCGATCAGTCCACTGTAATAAAGTGGATAATGCCCTGAATGATGCATGCAGAGTCGTCACAGGCTGCCTCAAACCAAAACCCATTTTAAAACGCAAAGTCATATGCGCCGAAGTAATGCGTAAGACAATCAACCAACCATCGCACTGCTTGTATAATCAGATACCCCCAACACCCAGACCGAAGTTGCGAAGCAGCTTTCTGAGATCCACCCAAACTTTCACATCCGGCCCTTAAAATGAGAGACTCAAGCTATGGCAACAAGTTGCATCAAATGATTTCATTACTCCAAATAAAGGCCTCCCAACTGGCAATAGCCTTGACTGGCGGACCTGGAAATCCCTGAAGAGATTAAGAACCGGAGGGTAGAACAAATGACTACCTCAAGCGGTGGGGACGTTTCGGCAGGGAGAGTCACTATTGTGCGGCTGTGGAGACCTGCAGACCGCCTCACACACCTAAGATCCTGCTTCATGTGCCTAACAAGTTGCACATCTCAGGACATAATGCTGGGCAACACACGGGCTATCGATGTTGCCAGATACTGGGCATAGATAATTTGACGTCGCTGACACGAAGTAGAAGAAGAAGAAGAAGTTGCAGCAGTAATAATTCCTTTTTAATATTATTTTAATTGTAAGCCATAGATGAAATGCATTGAGTTTCTCTCTAGTACCAATCAGTCCAGGTGTTGTAGCTTCTAGTTTACAACGCGATTTATTTATAAATAAAACTAATCATAAAACGCCCAAATAAACGTTTATTAAAAATGAGATTATGTAAGGTTACGCCTCTGGTTACGGCATATACAACGGGTGATAAATGAGTTTGAAATAAAATAATAAAAGAATTATTAAAAATAATGCAAAAAATTAAGGGATGACTGATTTCGTTCTTAGATAGGGGAATCGAACCCAGTGCCTTTTGTTCAACAGTTAGACTACCGGTCCACATGCAGAAATAACGCCCTGGGCCTGAATTATATCTTTTATAATATACTCAAGAAAATAGCACGATCTCTGACTATTTAACTAAATAAATTCTTTTTACTAGTAATAAAGCTTATATAGAAGTGAAAATACTTAAAATCACTGTAAGTGGACACTAGGTATTATATAATCGTGTCGGATACAACAGGGTCAGATCCTGTCTGTCCAGAAGTGGGCGACGTCGATGGAGTTACTCCCGGCCATCATCAGGTCTTCCTGGTGCAGCTACTCGGACACAGCGCACACTCTAGAAGGTGTGACAGGGTCTGCTCCACGCCGCAGTCACATTCAGTCGGTCCGCTGAAAAACTACCAGGCTTTCATTTGTGTCCTCGTCTTGAATTTCGAAGTCTTTTAAGAGACCTCCATATATTCCACCCCTGGTCGTGTTCAGGGGCTAGGTTCTCTTTCGGGGCAATCCAAGTATTCCCCTCAGTTGCGCTTCTCCACATGTTCAGCCGCAGGGTGGCCTCAGGTATCACCAGTTCCGTTGTCGACAGTCGACAACGAGGTATTGATATGTATTTGATTGTGTTGTTCCTATTCTTCACTTAAATTTTTTCCTTTAATTCATATGGTAAATTATTTATTCTGATTATGATTCATTCTTCATATATCTGTTCCATATCTGCGAAAATTCACAAATTTAAGGTTTCTACTATCCTTGCCTTGTCCTAAAAAATTTATACAATTTATTTATATATTTTTATTTATTTCTTTTCCTTGCAATGACATTACAAAATATATTACAATTTCAATTCGTTATTGAAGTACTAACGTAAGTGTGCTGATGTAAATGTATTGACACATTTAGTGTCAATGACCTCACACTCAGAACGAGTGTCGGAATACGCAACGCAAATAGTTAGGAATTGTGACAATGAAAATCGTTTAACAAGTATATCATCGTTGACACACAAATAACACGGCATTATTGTATGAAATATATGACTGTATAGAGTCGGATAGAGGATGATCAGCCCAAGGTTTCCGAAGTCTGGACAAAATTGTTTTATCCCTAAGGAGTGGCTTAACGGCATGAATGGAGCTTGGAGTCGATTTAATCTCTTTAGCCTCGACATGGTACACTCGGGCTAGGTACAAGAAATATGAGAGGCGACCGACTGACAGAATTCTGTGCCAAACATAAGCTTATAGTCGCAAACACCTGCTTTGAACACCATCCAAGGCAAAGATACACATGGAAGGCTCCAGGAGACCGACTCAGACTTCAGATCGACTATATAATTGTAAGAGAGCGATTTAAGAATCAAATTAAAGATTGCAGAAGCTACTCCAGCCCAGATATCGACAGTGACCATAATATAGTTATTGCTAAAAGTTCTCTGAAACTAAAAAAAATAAAATATAAAAGTAACTATAAATGGAACACTAAAGCCTTAAAAAACAAAGATGTCAAAGAAGAATACACGAAAAAAACACAAGATTGCGCCACAAAAAATTTGACAAATGTTAATGAAATATGGGAGGAAATAAAAAAAAAATTAAAGATGTAGCAGAAGAAGTCATTGGCAAAGATAAGCCTAAGGCAAGGAAAGAATGGATAACAGAGGAAATCGTTAACATGATAGAAAAAGGAGACTACTCAAAAATAACCCCAATGACAAGGCCCAGAGTGAATATAGAGCACTGAGAAACAGAATAAACAGAGAGTCACGAATCGCTAAGGAAGCATTCTTACAGAGAAAATGCAAAGAAATCAATGACAACATGAAAAAAGGAAATATTGAAACTGCATATGCGTCAGTAAAGGATTTCTTTGGCATGAAAATTGGAAAAGGCAAAGCGATAGAAGCAGAGAACGGGAAAATACTGTTTGAGGATACACAAATAGGGGAGAGATGGAAACAGTACCTGGAAACACTATACAACGGAAGTAATGATACCAGCTTTGAGAGTGTGATAGAAAACGAAACTGATGTGGACGCCGATGATTTGGGAGACCCAATTATCCGAGAGGAATTTGACTTCGCATTAAAAAGCTCAAAGATGGAAAAACACCAGGGATTGATGACCTACCAGCTGAACTAATAAAGTCGGCAGGAACCGGAACTCTAGATGCTCTGTTCACAATGACTCAGATGATTTATAATACAGGAATAGCGCCAGAAGACTTCAAAAAGTGTCTAATTGTAACTCTGCCAAAGAAGCCCGGAACAACAAAATGTGAACAACACCGGACACTCAGTATTCTATCCCATGCATCCAAAATACTGACCAACATAATCCTACATAGAATTGAACCAAAAATAGAAAATAGTCTCACTAGCGATCAATTTGGATTCAGAAAAGAATGGGAACCAGAGAAGCAATCTTATCCCTGCGTATGATCTTGGAAAAGAGGATAAAAGTAGACCAAGATACATATATTGCCTTCGTGGACATTGAAAAAGCATTTGATAAAGTAGATTGGGAGAAGCTCTTCGATATTATGAAAGAAATTGGAGTCAAATACAAAGAACGAAGACTCATATTTTCACTTTACAAAGAAGAAGCTGCCATAATATCACTTGGAAATGTCCAAAAGGAAGCAAAAAATACGTCAAGGGGTGAGACAAGGATGCTCTCTGTCGCCTGTACTCTTCAACGTATACATACAAAATGCAATTAATAACATCAGGGAAAAAATGGGCCATAGAGAGGGGGTTAAAATACATGGCCAAAAGATTGATATGATAAGGTTTGCTGACGACATTGCTCTGATTGCTGAAACTGAAGATGAACTCACTGAAGCGCTGACATCCATGGAAAACATATTTAATTCCAACTACAATATGAAGATAAACAGCACAAAAACCAAAGTCATGAGAGTAAGCCGCAATGAGCAGCAGAAAATTAACATATCAATGCTAGGAGTACCCCTAAAAGATGCAAAAGAATTTGTATACCTTGGAAGTACGATTACCTGGGATGCCAGAACAAAAGAGAAGTCAACAGTCGAATACATCAAGCAAGGCTAGCTTTCAATAAAAAGCCAAAATTCTTGAGTCAAAGAATATTACTTTAGGGCTCCGCAAGCAACTTGCCAAAACACTTGTTTGGAGCATCTTAATGTACGGCTGTGAGACATGGTGCTTATCTGAAAGTGATAAAAAAAGACTAGAGGCCTTTGAGATGTGGTCGTACAGAAGAATTCTCGGAATTTCCTGGAGAGACCACGTCACGAACAATGAGGTTCTCAGGATAATCAAGGAAGATAGGCACCTAATAAGAACCATCTCAGAGAGGCGAGCCCGATGGATTGGTCACATCATGCGCCACGATGGTCTTCTTCACGATATTGTGGAGGGGATGGTTGAGGGTAGAAACTGTAGAGGGCGCCCTAGACGGGAGTATTTGCAGCAGGTATTCGAGGACATGAATTGTAGCGCTTATGCTGAGCTGAAGAGGGTTGCGGAGGACCGAGAGGAATGGAGATCGAGATGCAAGATTCTGCTGCTGCAAACCAATCCACCGGATTGATACTACGAAGAAGAAGCCTCGACATTTCCCATAATCTGGGGTCGGCTCTCCTTGTGAACATTCGCCATGTCTGTCTGGCCTGCGTTGCATTCTCGGTCAAACCCAGTGTTTTCAGATCCTTGCTTACAGTTGCAGTTCAGGTTGCCTGTGGTCTTCTAGGTCTTCTTCTCAGCGTGGGTATGCTGAGGGCTTTCATTACCATGTGGTCCTCATCTCTCCGTGTCACATGCCTATACCATCTTACGCGGATTTGGAAATGTTTAAATAATATTTTAAAAACCAAGCTCGATCGAGATTTCAACCGACAGTGTCTGAATGACAAACAAAGCTTTTACCACTGGACTATGACGCTGATGTTTAGTGATTTTTATTCATTTTCTTAAAATAAGATTAGTCTGACGTGATAAAAAAAGACTAAAGGCCTTTGAGATGTGGTCATACAGAAGAATTCTTGGAATTTCCTGAAGAGACCACGTCATGAACAATGAGGTTCTCAGGATAATCAAGGAAGATAAGCACCTAGTAAGAACTATCTCAGAGAGGCAAGGCCGGTGGATCGGTCACATCATGCGCCACGATGGTCTTCTTCACGATACTGTGGAGGGGATGGTTGAGGCTAGAAACTGTTGACGGCGCTCTAGACGGGAGTATTTGCAGCAAGTGTTCGATGACATGAGTTGTTGCTCTTATGCTGAGCTGAAGAGGGTTGCGGAGGACCGAGAGGAGTGGAGATCGAGATGCAAGATTCTGTTGCTGCAAAACAATCCAACGGATTGATACTACGAAGAAGTCTGACGTTCTTGATTTTTGGACCTTTTTGGTTCTAATGGGCGTCCCAAAAAGCAGCTTAAAAATTTATGCGAATTTCAGTGCTTTTGTAAAAGCGCATTAAGAATGCATATAAACGAATTGATGCATAGTTCAACATTACTCTTATATCGAAAATGTTGCAAAAGGATCATTCGGGTACTTTTCTTTACCTACGCTCGTGGAATAGCAAATTTAGAGTCCCTCTGTTCCACCGACTACATTATCGCAGTCACGGTAGCATTGAAAGTACACCGGTTCGCGGGGATTCGAACCCAGAACCACTAATGACCGAGATTAGCATTCACCGGATGCACCGATCACTTAGCATGCAGTTCTTTAAAATTCGGGTGAATTTTTAAGAGAACCTCTACAGGGTTAACAGAATCTAACTGAATGTTTTATTTTTATTTTCAAATCAACCTTTTTTTCCTCCCAAATATATGTTTCACCTTTGGAAATAATACTAGTAAAATGGTTACTTGTTCTTCTTCGTGTCAGCGACGTCAAATTATTTCTGTACAGTTTCTGGCAACATCGATATGTGTTGCCTAACATTAGGTCTTGAGGTGTGCAGCTTGTTAGGCACATGGAGCAGGTTCTCAGGTGTGAGGCGGTCAGCAGGTCTCCGCAGTCGCACAATAGTGGCTCTCCCTGCCGAAGAATTCCCCACCGCTCGAGGTTGTTTGTTGTCGTTGGGTTGAAAAGATTGGCCGGAGAAGGAGATTTGAAGTCCGAGATTCCTAAGATAAATAGTTACTAGTACAGCGGAATCCCATTATTTCGTTCTCGCTTTTTTCGTTTATCTGCAAAATTTATTCATTTTTAATGGTCCCGGCAAACCCATAAGAAACTGTCCTAAATAATTCCGCATAAACCGTTCCATGATTTATCATTTTCCTCGATCTATCGTTTAAATATCATAGTCCTCTCATAAATGTTATCAAGATTAACTTTTTTTTGCAGAATACTCAATACATATTTTGAAATATTATAAAATGGAAATGCGCAATATGGCGATGAAGTTTGAGTCATGCTATGGTCCTAGGCATAGTTTGTTAATTTTTAATGATCCCAGCAAACACCCGTAAGAGAACAATGTTAAAAAATCCCGCATAAACTGTTCCGTGATGTATCATTTTCCTCGATCTATCATCTAAATATTATCATCTTCTAAAAAATATTATCCCACTTAACAGTTTTCCTGCAAAATTCTAAATTCATATTCATAAATATTATAATATTGAAATACGCAATACGCAATATGAGATTGTCTTTTGTTCTACCAACTCCGGTTCTTGATCTGTTCAAGGATTTCTAGGTCCGCCCGTCAAGGTTCTTGCCAGTTGGGAGGCCTTCCTTTGGAGTAATGAAATCCTCTGATGCGACTTGTCGCCAGAGCTGGAATCTCTCATTTTCAGGGCCAGATGTTAAAGTTTGTGTGGATCTCAGAAAGCTGCTTCTCGACTTCAGTCTGGGTGCTGAGGGTATCTGATTATACAAGCAGACAGATTGTTGATTGCCTTTTGCATTTCTTTGGCGCATATGACTTTGCGTCTTATGTTTGGTGGTGCGATACCAGCCAAGGGGGTATAGCTATGAAATGGGTATTGGTTTGAGGCAGCCTGTGACGACTCTGCATGCATCATTCAGGGCAGTATCCATTTGATTACAGTGGGCTGATCGACCCCATACTGGTGCCGCATGGTTCTGCTCTACTGCGATACACAGAAAAAAAATACGATAATTTTGTATTCACCCTATGATATTAGTCGGATAACTGCATTTTGCGGTATGCAAAATTTGCATCCTTTTTTTATACATACATTACAGAATGCATCTCTAAACAAACACAGTTTCGAAGACTTAATGCACTAATGACAAGCTTGACAAATGCATATCATTACGCTAGTGCATTTCCCTGCAACGAGATCAATTCTATATTCTAAAAAGACTAATGGGGTATTTTTTATTATTATATATTCTAATCCTCTGGAACAATTCTGAAGTGTGGGATTTTTTCGCAAATATACAACTAGTCACTTAGATTTATATTCACTGGCGTATCGATTTTATTTTTGTACATATGGTCACTGCAATCAAATTAATCTTTAAATGGTCTTTTAGCATTTGTGTTTCCTCCCGCAAATAATCTGGTCATATTCAAGAAACAGATCGATACAGTGAAACACCGATCAACGAAATGCCAGACATGGCCTATTAATTAAAATTGGTGGTAGACGAAATTCGTCCCGTTAAGATTCATAGTAAATTCCTGTAATAATAAAGGATGATGCGTGAATCACGGGCTGTAGTCTATAACTTTGGCGGATGAACACTCCACATGCAGCGCTTTTCCATATGTAACACGGTATGCGTCATAGAATCCACAGATGAGACATCAGTATCACCATCTATTGGTATTCTCCTGTATGTGCTTACATAAAAAACTTTTATATTTTATTATTTGTTTATTTCACCTGATATACTATTTTAGTATTTAAGGGTATATGCTTATATTTATATTGTCATTTGAAAAAAAAATGTAAAACGTATTTTAAATATGGGTTTTCTGGATACGCCAATGCATCGCCAAAGGGTTTTCATCCCAATAGAGATTAAGCGTTTGTTCACTGTTACGCATATGCGCGAAACCAGTAGTTTTTGCATACGATTAGTATGCTATGACTGCAAATTATACGTATCGTGAGACTAGACTCAAAACCTTTATGATTTTGCTTTTAAGTGCTTCTAAGAGTACTTATGGAGTACGTTATAGGAATTTAAAATGACAAATTTCTAGCAATCATTAAATATATCGTGATATAAAGAAACCTTTATTCATCGTTCCTCGAATAATCGTTTTCCCAGATTTGTAGTTTATTTATTCTATTCCGAATTCATTTCATACAAAAATTGATTCTGCGTTCATTGTTTTCCCGCGTTCCGAGGTCTCTTTAAAAACGAGATAAAGAGGTTTTAATTGTACTTCTTCTTATTTAGTCTCACCATTTCCCATCATCTGGGATCGGTTCTCTTTGTGCCCATACGCCATGTATGTCTGTCCTGCGTTGCATTCTCGGTCAAGCCCAGAGTTTTCAGATACTTGTCTACAGCTGCAGTCCAGGTTGCCTGTGGTCTTCCAGGTCTTCTTCTCAGCGTGGGTATGTTGAGGGCTCTCTTCACCATGTGGTCTTCATCTCTCTGTGTCACAAGCCCATACCATCTTAGGCGGTTTTCCCTTATCTTTTCAGGTATGGGGGCCACCCGAATTAAACCCCGAATATGCTCATTTCGGACTCTGTCCACTCTAGTCACACCGCCCGCCCACCTCAGCATCTTCATCTCTGCCACATGAATCCTATCCAAGTCACGTTTCAGCGGGATCCAACACTCCGATCCGTAGAACATAGCTGGCCTTACAGCAGTTTTGTAGATTTTACCTTTGATCCTAACTGGAATCTTGCTGTCACACAAAACCACAGAAGAGACCTCCATTTCAGCCATCCTGTGTTTATTCTATGCTCCAAGTCAGATTCAGTTTTGGCGTCTAAAGATATCACAGAGCCGAGATATTAAAAAGTATCAACCTCTTTTACGGGTGTATTCTGTAGTAGGAGTGGTGTGTTAACCGCGGTGCAACCAGAATTGAAATTGAAGTACATCGACTCGGTTTTACTTCTACTTATTCGCAGTCCACTACTCTCCAGAGCCAGTCTCCATTCCTCCAGCATTTCCTGAATACTCTGGGCATTTTCACTGATTAGAGCAATGTCGTCAGCATATAAAATATTCTAAGGGATTGGTTTTTTAATATCTCTGGTTACATAGTCTATGGAGAGGTTAAAAAGCAATGGACTCAGGGCCGAGCCCTGGTGAACACCGGTCCTCACTTGAAATGGTTTACTCAGGACAGCGGGGCTTCGAACACTCGTATGTATTTAAGAATGCAATACAAGGCATGTACAGAAAAAAAAATAGATAGCAAATATGTAGGAAGAAAATCTTCATCTTTGTTTTCGTATTAAAAAGTAAGTAAATAGTGCATTAATTCGTTTAAAAATCTAATAATTATTTTCAATACCATCAATACAACACAGATAGTGATCACACACGTTCTCTTCTTCTATTATGCGATCAATACAAAAAAAATCCGCATTTTGTATAATAAAATATATATCGTAAATGCAGGTATAATGCGAACCCTGCTGCACAAAGGGGGCTCCTTAAAATATTTACAGTTTTTTATATTCGAACAATAAAACCGTTCTATTATGCAGTGCACGATGTCTCCATACATAAGTTCACGAAGGGTTTTTTTTATGAAGGGTTAAAGCGAACGATTCGCATTCTTAAATCGTGTGCTTGAACCCTAGCAAAGTTTTTTTTTCTTTCCATTTACTATCTTTTTTTTTATGTAAACGCATGCAGGAGAGTACACCCGGTCAAGACCAGTGTACTCTATGGCGCTCAGCCAGGTAGGCTGGACGCTTCATGCGGGAAACGTGTGTTGTGTTCGTGTTTGTGTGTGGGTTGGGGATATTGCAAGTGTATATTTATCTGTTTCTTGAAGAGATCCAGATTGTAGGAAGGAGGAAACACACGCTGGAAGAGCATTCCATAGCTTACCGGTGGCATTAAGGAAGAAGCTTTGGAAGCTGCCAGTTCTTGGTCGACATATATTAACCGTGTAAGGATGTTCGGCAAGTGTAAGACGAGTTTGTCGGTTGTGAGGATATATTTTAAAATTTTATTTTATTTAACTTGTTCCTTTACAGAAACATTACAAATTTGAATAACTTAATTCATTTCCGAAGTACAATAAGAATTAATCCTCAAATAAAAAACACAATATATACAAATATAGGTACTTATGATTAAGTACTAAGAACAAAGCAATAAAGACAAGCAACAGTAGGTCCCAACGCTCATCAAACAGACGACGCTAACAAATTATTCCTGCAAAGAAACTCGTGGAGTTCATGCCTGAATTGGGCCTCCCTTACGTGGAATATATCAACATCCGAGGCGATTTGGTTAAACAGTCTGATCCCTCTCCCAAGAGGCATATTAGGAGAATATGGTCATCACAAGTTAGCGCAAGTATGTGCATGATGAGTGGTGCTAAAACGAATGACTCGCATTCAAAAGTCGTGGGTTCGAACTCCATCAAAGGTATGTTTTCATACATTTTTTTTTCTGATATTTTTTATCTGGGGCATATGGTCACCACAAAATGATGCCATTCAGGAGCCTGAAGACTTGAATACACAGAAACAGCAGTATCTGTGTATTCAAGACATATTGGAAAATACTGATAGGCAGGAACAGATAAATCTTATCTGTGGAATTCTGTGACGCTTACCATGGTGCATAAGGCAAAGCGCTGCATGGTAGTGTTGATCCACCAACGTGATAGACTACAGCCCAAGATTCACGCATCACCCTTATTATTACAGGAATTTACTATGAATGGGTGGTCTTCATGTGACAACTTTCGTCTACCACCAATTTTTATTGATAGTCTATGACTGGTAGTTTACGGGTAAGGCATCAAATTCAAACCAGCCGTGGTATTATAGAGCTTAAAATTCATTTACAAAATCTTTCACCGTCGGGGATCGAACGCACGACCTTTGGCTTAGTAAGAAAGCGCTTTAACCCCTAAGCTACACCCGTTGGCCTTGGGAGTTTTCGGTAACTATATACTTTCACAGGTAGACTTTCGGTGTAGAGATGTCTGAAGATGTGGCGTAGACAATGGCAACTGATATAACTGAGTAGCGGCAATTTGAGTTGCTTATATGATTCACATATGAAAAAAACATGGGGAAAGAAGTTGACAATTCTTTCGTTTAAAAAAAAGCCCATTACTACGCCTATGTAACCCCTTGAGCACCTCAATGGGTTTGTTTACCATTGTGGAAGGTGTAATGAAGGGTGTGGAATACCCACGAAGAAAGGGGTTCATGGGAAAAGGGGTACACACAAATGGGGATGGTGAATGGATTGAAAACCATGACTTGACTAAGATATGCGATTTAAATATGCTTCGAACCCCCCTTTTAATAAAAAAAATGTCACATTTCAAATACGTTTAATCTTTATAATTTGGTTGTTTGAGGTTAAGATTATTTTTTCTGTATCCGTATGCAGGAGGTCGCAACCGGTCAGTTGGCTCTATGACTGCTGTACACTTCTCTTCTTCTTCTTCGTGTCAGCGACGTCAAATTATTTTTGCCCAGTATCTGGCAACATCGATAGCCCGTGTGTTGCCCAGTATTGGGTCCTGAGATGTGCAGCTTGTTGGGCACATGGAGCAGGATGTTATGAAGGTCTCCACAGTCGCACAACAGTCATGCGGGAAACTTGTGTTGTGTTTGTGTTTAGGTTGGGAAGATAGCAGTGTATATTGGTCTGTTTAAAGACATCCAGATTGTATATTAGAAGAAACAAACTTTTTTTTTTTTTTTTTTATATAAACACATACAGGAGAATACCGACAGATGGTGATAGTAATTCTGAAGTCTCATCTGTGGAATTCTATGACGTTTACCATGGGGTATATGGATAAGCGCTGCATGTGGAGAGTGTTGATCCGCCAACGTCATAGACTACATCCCAATATTCACGCATCATCCTTATTATTACAGGAATTTACTATAAACGGGTGGTTTTGACGGGACGACTTTCATCTACCACCAATTTTAATTAATAGGCTGTGACTGGCATTTTACGGGTGAGAGATCAAATTCGCCCCGGGTTTGTGTGAATTTGATCTCTGACCTGTAAAATGTCAGTCATAGCCTATTAATCAAAATTGGTGGTAGACGAAAGTCGTCACGTAAGCACCTCATTCGTAGTATTTATAAATATTTCTCTGGTACTACAGCCGCAGTTCGTGCAAGCTCGCGAGCTCTTGCCCTGGAGACTCTCATGAACCATATATTTATCCATGTGAACCTCCGAGTATACAGGTGTTCTGGGACAAGGCATAGACAATCTTAAAGAACTGTAAAACGGTAATTTGCGTTGTTCATACGTTTCAAAAATGGAAAGGATATGGTAAAAAAAATCTAATTTTTTTAATAAGTAAAGTCTCGCCTGGGAAGTTAGCAGACCCTAACCTAGGACAAGACGGGCAAGATGTATGTGGGTGGCAATATTTCTGAACGCCCTCCTTAAACCTCCCAACCACCCCGCCGCCTTCCGCCGTCACACGTTATATTCTTCGCCAGACAGCACTCCTCAAGCTGTTCGGATTGAGTAGCTCGTTAGAACCAAATCATCCGCCTAATCAATCGATCTCCTTAACTCTTTCGCATCGGTTGTCGGCATATGCCGTCATAAGATTCCCCGTCCGTTGACAACGGTTGACGTGATATACTTTTTTGCTACTTTCTTAGAATAGTTTTTTATACATCATCTGATAGCTAAATGATACAAGAACCAATGTGATATGTGAAAATATACCAGATAAGTACATTTATGCTTCAAATACTAGTTTTATAATTGACAGTATAATTTGTTTTCAAATACGAGCTGTAATGAAAGGGTTAAAATTTTTTTTTACAAATCACTAAAAATATGCATCGTATACTACAGCAATTAATTTCTGAACAACAATAGCACATTGTGAGCGCAGTTCTTATTAGATCACCGAAGTTAAGCTACATTGAACACGGACATAAAATTGGATGGTTACTGTCTGTAGCTAACCACGTGTCACCCAGCTTACTAAAGCACTCATCACCCTCTCTTCGTACTACCACCAAAACCGACTACAGCCAAACCCAGGCAAGACCCAAGTCTGCGCCTTTCATCTTAATAACAGACTTGCCAAGAGAAAGCTGCACATTACCTGGAACGACTTGGTGTTAGAGCACTGCGACACACCTAAATACCTAGGGGTCAAGCTGGATAGGACCCTCACTTATCAGAAACACTGTCAGTCTGTTAAGCAAAAGGTGTCCACCAGAAACAACCTACTCCGAAAAGTGGCAGGTACGAAGTGGGGAGCCCAACCAAACCTGATCCGCACAAGTGCTCTAGCTCTCTGTTTCTCTGCTGGCGAGTATGCTGCGCCAGAATGGGCGAGGTCTGCTCATACCAAGAAAGTGGATATTGCTCTGAATGAAACGTGCCGGGTGGTTACGGGGTGCCTAAAACCTACCCCAATATCAAAGCTATATCAACTCTCGGGCATTGCCCCACCAAACATACGGCGAGAAGTCACTACCAAGAAGGAACTCACCAAAGCAACCCACGACGCACTCCACCCTATGTTTGGGTACCAAAAGATAACTACACGGCTCAAATCAAGAAGAAGTTTCCTTCAGTCGACAACGGAACTGGAGATACCTGAGACCACCCTGCGGCTGAACATGTGGAGAAGCGCAACTGAGGGGAATACTTGGATTGCCCCGAAAGAGGACCTAGCCCCTGGACATGACCAAGGGTGGAATATATGGAGGTCCCTTAACAGACTTCGGACCGGAGTATGCAAGATGAGGACACAAATGAGGGCCTGGCAGTTTTACAGCGGACCGACTGAATGTGACTGCGGCGTGGAGCAGACCCTGTCACACCTTCTGGAGTGTGCGTTGTGCCCGAATAGCTGCACCCAGGAAGACCTGATGATGGCCAGAAGTAACGCCATCGACGTCGCCCACTTCTGGGCAGACAGGATCTGACCCTGTTGTTTCCGACACAATTATATATACCACGTGTTGGTCTTCTTCTTCTTCGTGTCAGCGACGTAAAATTATTTCTGCCCCGTATCAGCGTGTGTAACTTGCTGGGTACATGGAGCAGAATCTTAGGTGTGAGGCGGTCTGCAGGTCTCCACAGTCACACAATAGTGACTCATCCTGCCGAAGCATTCCCCACCGCTCAAGGTTGTCTTTTGTTTCTACCAACGCCGGTTCTTAATCTGTTCAGGGATTTCCAGGTCCGCCAGTCAAGGTTCTTGCCAGTTGAGAGGCCTTCCTTTGGAGTAATGAAATCCTCTGATGCGACTTGTTGCCAGAGCTGGAGTCTCTCATTTTCAGGGCCGGATGTGAGAGGTTGTGTGGATCTCAGAAAGCTGCTTCGTGACTTCAGTCTGGGTGTTGGGGTGTCTTATATTATATTATACAAGCAGTGAGACGTTTGGTTGATTGCCACGTGTCGGTAGGTCGAATTGAGCCGCACCTGAGGATCTTAAGCCTAGCGTAACCAATAGACAATTCAAATTTCATTCGGTTTTTTTTTTCGAATTAAAAAAAGGGAATAATGTTCGTTACAAGAAATGTAAAAATAAAAAAAATAACCTAAAGTAAGGTAACCTAACCTGACCTAACCTGACGACTAATTTTTTACGTAAGCACCTACACGAGAATGCCGATAAATGGTGGTGGAAAAATAACATATGTAGATTATATGACGCTTGCCATTTTGCATAATGCTAAACACTGCATGTGAAATTTTGATCCTATGAACGTCATAGAACACAACTCTGCATTCATGCGTCATTCATTCTTAACGGTATTCACTATGAATGGGTGGTGTTTACGGAACTACTTGTGTCTACCAATAATCTTAACTAATAGGATATTACCGTAATCTTAAGGTGAGGCATTAAATTCAAACCAACTAGGGAGTATTTGCAGAGTTAAGGAATTAATTAAAAATCACTTTTTTTATTTTAATCATCGTCGGGGATAGAACGCACGACTTTTGATGTGGTAAGCAAACGCTTTACTTCTAAGCAATACTTTCGTTTGGTGTAAATGTACTGTTACATGTGTTTAGCAACACACAGATTGGCAAGCGCTGTGTTCCTACAGGCTGGTCGGGGTAGGAGAAGCTAGTCGAAACGTAAAAAAATCAATAGAATCAGTCTGTATCCAACAACCTTTATAATGTGCACATTATATAACTTGACCTAGCTACTATTTTTCATACCTTTTTGTGTAATTATATATAGTGTTGTATAAACTTTTTTCATGTTTAAAAAGACACAAGAGAGTCATTCGCAGACTCTATAACGCTCAACTGGGTCAGTTGGACGCTGCGTGTGGAAAAAGTATGCAATGTTTGCGTGCATTTATTTATTTCAGTTAGTTTGTGACAGTGGCTCATCGCTTGCGCGATTCTCGTTAGATGACCGACAGGAAGTGTCATTAGAGGCCTGGAATATATTCTCCTAAAGGCTGCTCAACCCAAATTATAGACTATGACGTTGGTGGATTGAAACTCCACATGCAGCGTTATATTTTAAAATGTGCAGCGTTATAGAATCCGCATATGAGATTCTCTTTCACTGTCGGTGCTTTTTAGGGTTCCGCCGAATTTTATTCCCAGACAATTCGTTCAACGACTCATCGGTGACGACGTGGGGCGCACTGGACGTCTGGTGCACGAGACATTTGGCACACGAGACAACTAGTGCGTTGGATGTCTCGCTAACCTAACCTAAGTTATCTCGTTAACGAGACATATAGATCTCTAGACTCTACGATTACTAGACAAATACTTAGGTTAGGTTAGGTTAGGTAAGCGAGACTGATAGTGCACCAGTTATCCCGTGCACCAGAAGTCCAGAGCGCCCGACATTGTAGCCGATGAGTCGCTGAACGAATTGTTTGGGAACGATAGGTCGTGACAACTTTTTCTAATGTATATTTATATATAAAAAAAATGTACAAAATTTTATTATCTTATACATAATATATTATTATAGTGTACTCTCGTCTAGTATGAAAGTGGTATAAAATAGTTTTCATGAAGTTCCTCACAATTACCCCTCTGAGGGTAGTCAAACCTAGGGTACGGTATTACTAGCTGTCAAGAAACAACAACTAAGTTTTTAAGGTTGTTCGGTGCAGTGGATGTGTCATAAAAAAGTTTTAGGGGCGTCTTTTTCTATGCTCTATTTTGCCGGCGGGTATAGCACAATGGTCAAAGCGTTTGCTTTGTAAGACAAAGGTCGTGGGTTCGATTCTCGACGGAGTTAAAAAAGAAAAAACGATTTCTGAGCTCAAAAATAATTGGTGTGAATTTGATCCCTCACCCGTAAAATGCCAGTCATAGCCTATCAATTAAAATTGGTGTTGGAAGAAAGTTGTCCCGAGAAGACCACCCATTCATAGTAATTCCTGTAATAATAAGGATGATGCATAAATCTCTGGCTGTAGTCTATGACGTTGGTGGATCAACACTCCACATGCAGCGCTTAGCCATATGCACCATTAAGTAATGCTAACTTCTTCCTCAACAACTTTAATTCTTCTTCGTAGTATCAATCCGGTGGATTGGTTTGCAGCAACAGAATCTTGCATCTCGATCTCCATTCCTCTCGGTCCTCCGCAACCCTTTTCAGCTCAGCATAAGCGCCACAGTCCTGCTACAGTTGGTGGCATATCTTGTTGGCTGAAGGTTTTTCTTATTTGTCTTGGTTGTTTTGTCTCGAGCAGTCCCCACCCGGAGATCCGATTGGGAGGCTATTTTATCTCCGGAAAATTTTACTTGAGATGCAATCATTTTCTTGCTGATACGTGGATAATTTACTATAGAAACTCTTTTACTTTAGAACTGAGTGGTGACCATTCGTGGTGGCCATATTATTGAAATAAGGAAGAGATATGGAAAATGATAATGATTTGAAACAGCAACTTTTGACATACAAAATGAATATGATTTGTACGCGTTGGAATGGTGGAATTTGGGTTGAGTTTTACAGTGGAGCGTTCTGCTCTGGTTGAGACATTGACTGATAGGCTTCTGCCGACCCCTACTCTTCGTCTCGACGCCCACACTTCGCGACTGGAGGGGAGCTTTGAGAGAAAGCTCCAAAAAAAAGCTCCAAAGTGGGCAGAAAAAATGCCAAAGCGTCCGTGATGGAGCGTTCCGGTTAAGAGTGATCGCAAGGGATTAGTCACGCGTTAGTGCAAGGGAACGTGTGACGTGTCTGGTCGTCATCCATTGGAGAATATATCCACCACGACATTGAGAAAAATCTATCACAAAAAAGTTCTGAGATCCATATCTGGACCACCGGGTAAACAGGTGTTTTGAGAAAAAGCATAGGTATATAATCATGTCGTAAACAGCAGGGTCAGATCCTGTCTGTCTTACTCCCGGCCATCATCAGGTCTTCTTGAATGCAGCTATTCAGACACAGCGCACACGCCAGAAGGTGTGACAGTGTCCGCTCCACGCCGCACTCACATTCAGTCGGTCCGCTTTAAAACTGCCAGGCTTTCATTTCTGTCCTCGTCTTGCATACTCAGGTTCGAAGTCTGTTAAGGGACCTCCATATATTCCACCTCTAGTCATGTCCAGGAGCTAGGACCTCTTTCGGGGCAATCCAAGTATTCCTCCACATATTCAGTCGCAGGGTGGCCTCAGGTATCATCAGTTCTGTTGTCGACTGTAGGATAGCTAACCTGAGTTTACGAAACTGTGAAATTTAAATTTGTGGTGTCCATATGCTTGTCATATGGAGCAGATAAAACACACACAGAAGAAAACAGATAAATATCAAAAGTGGTGCAGAAATCTTAGAGTGTTAATACGCCAACGTCATAGACAGCCTCACGTATCTTCCATCTATTACAAGAATAACATTATGAATGTGTGGTGTTCATGGGACGACTTCTGTTAACTGCCAACTTTTATAGTCTGTCATTTTACGGGCGAGAGATCACATTCAAACCAAATGGGAGTATTTATAGAGCTTAGAAATCGATTATAAATATATATTTTTAAATATCCGTCGGATATTGAACCCACGACCATCGGTTTGGTAAGTAAATTCTTTCATCAGTAAGCAATACCAACAAGCAAGTAATTTAACATGCTTTTAATTCCATTAATCGCACTTTTCCTGTCATCCCACCGAAAGCCAATGCACCCATATAATAAGGTTTGAAAATAGATGCCTGCGTAGATTATTCGGGATATGTTGGTTAGTTTTTGTAAAGAACAGCAAGATGATGGAGCTGACAAGGCAACCTTCCATACTACAGCATGGCGACTTTGCTTAGGAGAGCATAAACTACAGCTCCCTTTTCTTCAAGCCTTCGAACATTCGATGTCATGAAAGACCGTCAGGAACTATACAAAGAATGTACTCGGCGGAGCTTCGAGAGGCAGAATTGACTCTTCGGCATGGGGAGCGTAAATGGAAATGATAATTTCATTTGAGGTTAGCTGTACTTTAGGACCAATTGATACAAGTCTTAAATTCGTATTCCGTTATTTTTGAATTTACTGATACTTTAAATTGAACGAACTACATAAAATATGCCTTTAATAGTACCCAACCTTGACCTTTCGAATGATAAGCAAACGCTTTACCTCTTAGCCATACCCGCCGGCAAGTACTCTGGACTATGTAGTAATTAGAAGAGTGTCATAGAGCTTGCATTGCGCTGCAGTTTGCTAAATATCTTCATCGAAATAGGGTAAGAAATAACAGTGTAAATGTTTCGATAGAAAACAATGTATCTATTTTTTTAGCCCAATCACTGCTAGATACGATATATCTCGTCAAACGGTCCAAATTCGCTACGTCAGATACGAGATATCTCGGTAGTACTAATAGTAAAACACGGAAAAGTTATATAAAGGAAAATATTTATTACACATTTTGTATGAAACCACTTTTCGCATTCTAATTTTGCACACAACGCCATCTCTTTTAATTTTTTTTATTCATTTTCACTTAATACCCAAAATTTATTGATTCTGAGGCAATACGAAGTTCGCCAGGTCAGCTAGTAATAGATATTGACATCCCCGTTACCAAAAGAAACGATATCCCTTGACCGGAATAGTCATCGGGACGCTTAGAGAGGGATACGAAGCAGTTCACAAATAACAACAAGAACTTTTTTAACTGTGGTATTCGGCTTGAGCCACGAACAATGAACGATCTACCTCCGTTGAGATCAGAGCCGAAAGTGTATCGGAGCGCTCCATAACACTTGCATTAACCTTATTTCATCTGTCGGCCATTTGACGAATTATCTGTCTCAACAAGCAAAATAGCGATGCAACGCCTTTTCTTGTATTACGAGTACTAACATTTTTATATACGGGGTCCGCCATCTAACGTTTTTTTTTTAACTAGTGCTTATTTCGTGAATGGTAACACTTAGCTCATGTCTGATTTAACAGATAATTAATTTTATCCTTCCGCTAAACGAATATGGTTGTGTATATGCTTGAACAACGTTGAGAAATATTGCGACATTACTTTGAAAATCAGGCCATTTTTCTTCGAAAATGAGCAAGGAGTGGCCTTTACAGTCAATGGCGATCGTTATCGGGCCATTTTTGTTCACAAAAATTGAAGAGGAGGATATTGGCAACATTTGGTTTCAACAGGACGGCGCTACGTGCCACACAGCCGAAGCTACACTCGATGTTTTGCGCCCCATTTTCAAAAAAAAAAAAGTTATTTGGCGGACCCATTATATGCATGTCCGAAGAGCGGACAAAATGACGATAGATCGTATATTGAGGCTTTTTTGGTACTGGCAAAAGCTATACCGAGCTGGTATCAATTTTTTTTTTCTCTAATGAAAAAATAGATGTAGAGTTTTAGTTTTCGATCGTCTATATCGTGGGCCGAACAACCCAAATGCTGCGCCACAATGGGGCGGATGACCCACCTAATGATGTCCAGCGATGGAAATGTGGATAATGGAGGTAGCCGAGCGAGCATCCACAAAATTGAGGGGTGGGACTGTGCAAGTAGCCGTAACGGTGATGGCTTTATGCGTCTAATGTCATTATGATACTGATGGACGCTACGCGACCTAAAGACATTAGGAAACATTATTGATCAGTTTTATTGAAGAGTTGTAAGTAGGGATAGATTACATTTGGTGAGGTAAAGTGAGGTTAGGTTAGGTTAGTTAAATATAGGTTAGGTTAAGTTTAATTTATGTAAAATTATGTACGTTGAAGTAAGGTTAGGTCTAGGGATGTCTATTCAAATCCGACCAAATAATATGAAATACCACCAACATTATTATTACATGTTGATCTATGTCAACCAAGAATACAAAATTCATTCCTAAATGCCAGCGGTAATCTCCGGAATCCAGTGAGACACTCCCTCGTGGAGTGTATCGTCCATGAGAACAGGAGACGCATTCTGTGTTGTCGCCTGGGAGTCTCTACGATTTCTTTGGAGGATTTTCTTGAATTGCTGCTTAGTTCTGACGGTCGCTTGCTGTTAAACTGCATCAGAGAAATCGTCGGGGCTACATGCGCGCTTAACGAGGCTGACAAGGTATAGGCTCTTACGTTCTTCAACTATTTCTCAGACGTATAATCTAACCTTGTGTGTAACTTGCAGGGTACAACACGCATCTATATATTTATTTGTACATTTTTTTGAAGTGAAAAAAAAAACTTCCAGTTTGTTTCTTCCTTCATACAATCTGTATCTTTAAGAAATATTCGCAATATTTTTTACTCACATAAAAACACAAACACAACACAAGTTTCTCTCATGCAGCTCTTGTCCTGACTAAGCGTTAAAAAACGCACTGGTCTCAACTGGTTGTGCTCTCCTGCAGGCGTTTTTAATTTTTTTAAATTATATTTTTGAACGAAGGATATGGCTTCATATGTGTGAACCCCACAACATAGAAAGAGTCTCCACAGTACGGAAGAAGATAAATGAATCGTCTTCAGTAATGACCTGAGACGCCCCCCCTTTATGCCCCATCCCCATAATTCGCCCCATAATGCCCCCTTTGCAGAGAAAAGGGCGATGAGAGTGAAGAAATGCTTTTATTATCATCATCAAAACGAAATGTATAACATGTAGACACAAAGCAATTTAGGAGACTTCGTGTTTCATCGACGTGCAACTACGAATACTTATTTATTTTTGTATACCTGAAAAGGTAAGGGAAAACCGCCTAAGTTGGTATGGGCATGTGACACGGAGAGAAGAGGACCACATGGTGAAGAGAGCCCTCAACATACCCACGCTAACCTGGAAGACCACAGGCAACCTGGAATGCAACTGTAGACAAGGATCTGAAGAGTGTGAGTTTGACCGAGAATGCAACGCAGGACAGACAGACTTGGCGAGTGTTCACAAAGAGAGCCGACCCCAGATGATGGGAAATAAAAAGGCTAAAAAGTTCTTTTATATTCCATCAGCGCTTGCATACTTATTCATGGCTGTGAATCTTGGCATCTCACCTAAAGCCAATGCAGCCGAATAATGAGTTCTGAAAACAGATGTCTAGACTAGACTTTACCCGCCTCACACCCGCATCACATGTGAGAACAGTTAAGTATCCTTGATGACGCGCTCATTCATATTATGATCAGTTAGCAACTGATAAGTCCAGTGGGAGTCCCCTCTGAACAATCGTGGCCACTGCACAGAAGTGCTAAAAGAAAGAACCCGTAAAAGAGATTAAAATCACATTCACGGGTTGTAAAGAGATAATACGAAGACCGAAAATACGAGCAAAGATTAGAAATGCGTTAAAAAAAAATTTAGTGGCCACAAAGTCTGCATGCCCGATAGGGCCGAAGCGATTCCCTCGAACTGCATCGAAAAGGACTCCTCTTTCTAACAAGAGGAACTGACAGCCCCAGAGAATGTGCTCTGAAGTCTGGAAGGGCGCCACAGGGGCAACTAGGGTTTGAAACAAAATTAAATGATTATAATCTGTCATTAAAAGCGCCGTGCCCAGTCATTTGTTGGGTAGACCAGTGATCAGGGCTTATGCATTTAGCAGTTAGTCTGAAGTACATGTCCGGAAAGAACAGAAACGTAATTATACCTTTGGTGGAAGATAACCAAAGTTCTTGCCATGCGCCGTAAGAGCATCAGAAAATAGATTTCTGTGTAGAATACTGGGAGAACGATGGTGTGACATCATAAGGAATGACCAGGTGAGTGAGTAGACAAAACTATACTAAAGTGGGAACGCTGGAGCTTTTTTTAACTAGATGCTACATTTCTTAATCTCACAGCTATACTCAATCAATACAAAGTGCCGACTCCACAGCGTCTTTATTATCCCTACTCTTCTTTACGGCTGTGAATCATGGCATCTAAGCAAGAGCCAATGCGACCGTATAATGGAGTTCGAAAGCAGATACCTGTATTTAATACTGATTTTACGATGGTTTGACTTTGTGTGGATTGAAAAAGCGCAGTATCGGACAAGGCAACTTTAAAATACTACAGTAAAAAGGCAAATTTGGACCTGGCTGGGATATGTACAAGTACTTCGGATGCCACAGGAGAGCATAAACTAGCTGCATTTTCTTCCAGCCCTGGGCTCGCACTGTCTTGGAAGGCCGTCAGATACTATACATAGTGACGTCAGCATGATGTAGCCCTTATTAACTGGCACCGAAAACCTCGATATATAATCTTTCGTCTCTTATTTTCTGTTCGCTTGCCCGCTCAAGAGTGTGTTAGTTATAGACACCGCCAGGGGCGTGGGCGAGAGCCCGACCACGAGCGCGTCAGTTATGTGATCAAAAAGGTCGCATTACAGCCAGCGGCATATCATCCCGCTTTGCCGGAAGCTTTTAAAGATTTAACGTAAATATATGTCAATATGCTTCTAAAAGAAAGTCTTTGTTTGCTGACCTGCTACTCATCCTGCCTTCACGCGATGGATTATAACACCCCTTTTTGAAAGAGATGAGGATGTTAATAGGATGTACTTGCAATCGGCAGAGCTGAGACGTGATGAGGTGAAGATCATAGAAGCTGACACATATTTGTGGCGGCTCTTTGTGACGAACGTATGCTCTAGTTAGAGGAAAGGTCATAGCTTATGATAAAAGGATTGGCGTATTACCGTGTTTTTATTTTATTTTTTATGTAAACACATACAGGAGAATACCGACAGATGGTCATAGTAATTCTGAAGTCTCATCTGTGGAATTCTATGACGCTTACCACGGTGCACATGGCTAAGAGCCGCATGTGGAGTGTTGATCCGCCAACTTCATAGACTACAGCCCGAGATTCACGCATCATTCTTTATTATTACAGGAATTTACTATGAATGAGTGGTCTTCACAAGACGACTTTCGTCCACCACAAATTTTGAATAATTGGCTATGACTGGCATTTTATGGGTGAGGGGTCAAATTCACACCAACTAGGGTATCTTAGAGCCGAGCGAGAGCGAAACCGGGGATCGAGCCCATGACCTATGGCTTATCAAGCAAACGCTTACATTGCGCTATACACAACGACAAATTATATAAATTACATTAATATACCAATGTAATTTATATGATGTTTAATATGCATTTACTAGATTAAATTTATATATATATATATTTTCTTTTAAGTAAAGCATTCCATAACGGCCGTTACTTATTGCAAGTGTAACGGTGTAACGGCGTCGTTACTGAGGCGGAGTTTTCAGCTAAAAAATAATTTTAAAAAATCTTGAAACGGAACACGTACAGTAATATTTTATTGTCGGTTATTTTCATATCAAATTTTATGGTCCCAACAAGATACGGAATTGTATGAACAATTTTAAAGAGCCAATTCAGCCGTGTAATACAAAATGATGTAAATAGACGCTTGCGTAGAATACTGTGTAAAGTAAAAGACTTTGTGAAAAAGACGAGGAAAGGAAGCGAACAAAACATTGTACAAGTAAATCATAAAATCATAGTCAAAATATTTTTAAAAAGCCAATGCAGCCGTATGTTGATACGTTTTGAAAACACATGTTTTCGTAGCTTACTGGGTCTACGATGGATTGAATTTTTTATAGTCATAGTATAAATAGTTTAAAGTAGCTAATGCTGCCGTATAATACGATTATGAAAGCATGTGCTATCGTAGAATATTAGGGGTACGATTCTTTGACTTTGTGAAGAAATATGCAGTCAGAGAGCGGACAAAACATATATACAACCAACATCCTCCTCTCTTTCAAAAGATTGTTATTCCGTCACGTGAAGGAATGATGAGGAGCAGGTCCGGAAACAAAGACTTTTCCAGAAGCACATTGACATATATTTACGTTAAGACTTTACAATCTTCCGGCCAGGCGGAATGACATGCCGCTGGCTGTATTGCGACATTTTCAGCCGTCAGCACACAACTGCCGTGCCCGTGATGAGCTGTAGCACTGTGATACCAGTGACAATATATGTAACTAGAAATAAGAGACGAAAGATCGTTTATCGAGGTTTTCGGTACCAGTCAGCAAGGGCTACATCATGCTGATGTCACAACATTGTATAAAAATTTCGAAAAGCCATTGCAGCCGTATAATATGTTTATGAAAACGTATGCTTACTTAGAACAATAGGGGTACGATGGTTTGAGTTTGCAAAGAAAAATGAAGCGAAGGAGCGGACAAGGCAATAAATAAATTCATCATCATTTATATATATTTTTAAAACCAATGCAGCCGTATAATATGCTTATGAATAGAGATGCTTGCAAAGAACACTGGAGCTACGATGGTTTGACTTTGCGTGAAAAGACGCAGTAAGAGAACGGACAAGGCATTGTTTAAATACATTGTTGCATAAATCATTCAAAAAGGCAATGCAACCGTATAATACGTTGATATCAACTTGATATAGCTTCTTTAGGCTGATGCCTGAAGCCTCGAAAAACGATCTTTTGTTTCGTATTTTTGTTCGCTCGCCCGACATACATATCTAATGTAAGTTTTAATTGTATAATAATACACGGTGCTTGCATTCGCCATTTTATTTGTTATGACAGTTGGCCCATTTTCTGTTGGTACCACTGTCATCTTGAATTCGCTTTTGCTGCAGCGACGGTTGACAGTTGGAGCTGGCTCGTGACCGTTATGGCGCACGCCTAAGGGCGTTCCCCATAACGGGTGACGAAAAAGAAAGTGTTTGACAAATAGTGATACAAAAACTAGTTCTTTGTATTGTGAACCTGATCTAGCGTCCTCTCATCCAGTAAATCGATATCAAATTTTGAGAGGAGGATACCAACAAAAAAGGCATCCGAAAAGGGACGTCTGCTTAGAGTACTGAAAATAAGATAGTTTGTAGGGAATAAAAAATTCTAAAAAAAAATCATTTTAACAAAACCGATGCAGCCATTTAATCGTAGTTCAACGTTCTTTCAATAATCTTTTTATGTATTTTTTTGATTATTTTTTCATCTTTTCTATCCCCTCGCATTCTTCGATTTACCCCACATACACCTTCGAATAGTGACCTACCTTTAATGTCCTTATCGACGTCCTCCATTCCTGACCTTTTTACAGTAAGGGTGGACGACCTTATCGATGGGGTGTATTATACACGAGTATGTAACGTGAAACTTTCTTTTTGTAAGAAAACTGTTTCTTTGTGAAATGATAAAAAAACAATGTTTTTTTCATGGCTAGTCATACGTCTTACAAAACTTATAATTAACCCTTTCGCATCGGTTGTCGTCATATGCCGTCATAAGATTCCCCGACCGTTGATATCGGTTGACGTGATAAATCGTTTTGCTACTTTCTTAGAAAAGTTGCATCATCTGATACAAGAACCAATGTGATATATGAAAATAGACCAGATAAGTACATTTATGCTTCAAATACTAGCTTTATAATTGACAGTATAATTTGTATTCAAACCGAGCCGTAATGAAAGGGTTAATCAATAGTAGTAGTTTAATAAAAATATATATTTATGTCCATTATAAAAGTGGCGTTAGTCTTGTTTCATTCGTTCTGAGAAATTCACCATCGGATATAGCTCAATGTTCAAAGCCTTTGCTTTGCAAGCCAAAGGTCGTGGGTTTGATCCCCGATTTTAATAGATTTCTGAGCTCTAAAATACCCCGGATGGTGTGAATTTGATCCGTCATCCGTAAAATGACAGTCATAGCATATTAATTAAAATTGGTGGTAGACTAAAATCGCCACGTGAAGACCGCCCATTCATAGTAAATTCCTGTAATAATAAAGGATGATGCGTGAATCTCGGGTTGTAGTATATGACGTTGGCAGATCAACACTTCACATGCAGCGCTTTGCTATATGCACCATGGTAAGCGTCATAGAATTCCATAGATGAGACTTCAGGAAGTACTATCACATTCAAAATAATGCGCTCATTCAGATTACATAATCAGTTAGCAACAAGTCCAATGAGAGTCACCTCTGAACAATTGCGGTCACTGCACAGAAGTGCTAAAGAGAAAGAACACCATGAAAGTGATTACAATCGCAGTCATGGGTTAAAAGGAGTATAATTCTATCGACATATATTTAGTTCTTCTCTTCTTCTTTTTCTTTTTTTTCTTCTTCCGGCCCCGACTTTTCTATGTATAAATCACCAGGACAGAACAATTCTTTTATACGTCCAAAGAAAACATTCGCAATTTCTTTGGTTCCCATAAGAAAAGAGAAATGATACATCTAAACTTATATATATGTATAGTATTATCATATTATATCATCCCACGTAAGGACAAACACATACATATACACACACAATACATATAACTATATGACACGTACACGTATACGTAATACGTGCACGCTAACATTGTATGTGTGAGTGTTTGGCTGTGTGAATTCTGGCTCTATCACACAGGACGATATTGATATATATATATATATTTTTAATATTTTTATTTTAGTTTTTGGCTAAGAAATGTATTATTTTTGCTTTAAATGAAAAATTGAACAATGCAAAAATAATTATTGATAATTTAGCTATAATTTTTGACTAGAAAGTTTTGTCGTCAGATAAATAGTTTAGGCGTTAGAGAGCGTTAAATTTACCACTCTTGAGATTTTATTTACAAGTATCATTAGAAATACACTCTAAGTTTGATTGTTCTTTTTTACATATAAATAACTTATTTCTACATATTTAGTATCAACCGTCTATGTTCAAGACATATCTGCACCCGAAAGTCTACCTGGGAACATGACTATGGTTCTCGACGACCTAATAGCAAAAACCCGAAGACTTTATACATTGAGTGTTTGTTAATCAATATTTTGAATAAGTTTGGATGATTAACCAGACGCTATTGAAGCACATACCATTGGTTCAATAGTGTTATTAAATAAACTTGTCGAACGACAATGGCACATTGAAAAGCTCTAAGTCACCGAAGTTAAGCAATATTAAGCGCGTACCGAAACTTGGATAAGCCACCGATAAACTTGGATAAGGTACCACATTTCTTTTGAAAATCAGATTAACAAATTACCCAAAAAATGCCATCGGGCTTCTTTCTGCCTTGGATGTCGCCGATTTCTACCGGCGCAATATTTTTTGCAGACAGGAAACGGATCACTGAGTGCAGGTCACACCTGGCGGGCGAAGCGAGGGGAGATCCATCACGTACAGCTGCCAAACCAAGACTGAGCTCCACAGGCAGCTCGCTAGGGAAGGTATTTGGAGTGGGGGAAGCAAGGTACACTACAGAATCGCGGGATTCACCATAACAGCGCTTTTCAGGACTGTAGCGCCATTGGAAACTTTATATTACGGATAACCCTTGTATGTTCCCAGACGGATTTTCAGGTGAAGATATGTCATGTGAAATAATGAAATGGATAAATTCTTCATAATTAGAAAGGCGATAATTCGTGACGATTTAATACTAAATATATCGAAAAAAAAAAGTATCTTTAAAAAGAAACTGTGTAAGAACTAATACATTCACATTGTGGACATGTATTTGCATTATACACACGTGAGCTTCTATGTGTGGTCTACAGGATGGCATAAAATGAATCATTCATTGGCAAGTCTTTCTCTCAAATTTGCTGTAGAGTCCGTCTGGTGATGAAAGGCCAGCTATGCTCTACGGATCAGAGTGTTGGACCCCGCTGAAACGTGACTTCGATAGGATTCATGTGGCAGAGATGAAGATGCTGAGGCGGGCGGGCGGTGTGACTAGAGTGGACAGAGTTCGAAATGAGCATATTCGGGGTTCATTTCGGGTGGCCCCTATACCTCAAAAGATAAGGGAAAACCGCCTAAGATGGTGTGGGCATATGACACGGAGAGATGAGGACCACATTGCGGAGAAAGCCCTCAACATACCCAAGCTGAGAAGAAACATGGAAGACCACACAGCCAACTTGGACTGCAACTGTAGACAAGGATCTGAAAACTCTGGGCTTGACCGAGAATGCAACGCAGGACAGACAGACATGGCGCACACTCCAGAAGGTGTGACAGGCTCTGCTCCACGCCGCAGTCATATTCAGTCGGTCCGCTGTAAGACCGCTAGGCTTTTATTTGTGTCCTCGTTTTGCAAACTCCGGTCCGAAGTCTGTTAAGGTACCTCCATATATTCCACCCCTGATCATGTCCAGGGGCTAGGTCCTCTTTCGAGGCAATCCAAGTATTCCCCTCAGTTACGCTTCTCCACAGGTTCAGCCGCAGAGTGGCCTCAGGTATCACCAGTTCCGTTGTCGACTGTAGGAAACTTCTTAAATAAAATGTATATTATTGACGTACAATGACATTTGCAAAAATATAACATCTTTCGATAGGGTGATTGATTGTGCGCCACCCTACCGTGGTGTACCTTTGGTGAAAGATGACGAAGGGCATTAGCACAGCTTTCAAAGTCTCCTGAAGTTCCAGTCTGTTCGAGTCGAGTAGCTAAGCGAATTTTCGCCCAGTTTGTACGACACAATTAGGAAATCCGCATAAGAACTCGGGTAGTGGATGCTACCCAACGAATAGGCACACTCAAATGGCAATGGGCAGGACATATCTGTCGAAGAGACGACGGTAGATGGGGAAGAAAAGTATTGGAATGGCGCCCAAAAACTGGCAAACGAAGCATTGGCCGACCCCCTACAAGATGGACTGACGATATAAGAAGAATAGCGGAAGTGACCTGGATGCGGAAGGCGGAGGATCGAAGAGGATGGAGACTCATGCGGGAGGCCTACGTTCAACAGTGGACGGACACAGGCTGATGCTGATATATGATTGACGTACGAAGCCATTTGCAAAACTTTTAACATCTTTCGATAGGGTGTATAATTTTGCGCCATCCTGTATCTGTGTGTGTATGTGTGAGACGTTACATTTCAGTGTGTGTGTGTGTGAGCTCTCTTCGCTTTGGGCTATGAAAATAAAATATATTTTTAGTTATATGGGAAAACATAAAAATTGCGCATTGAGGGTGTGGGGGACTTTTGCGGGGAGGGGGTGCTTCAGTAGCGTAACAAGAATTGAAACGCGATTAGAATTTTATTTATATTTTTAAATAAAAGTTTTATATCACACGTAATACAGAGAGAGATAAAGCGAAATATAGTATTTGGTACATTGTCTAAAAAATACATTTTTTTTCTCTGAACGTTTGCTGCTGCCTAGGCGGATCATATGGTCGTCACAAATTTTCACATAGATTTCAGTTGTGACCCTGCCTCCTTGCACGATTCAGATTGTACGTGTGAGGAAACACAGATGCTGAAGAGCATTCAAAAGCATATTTTAGAAGAGACGAATACCGTGTAGGATTTAACGGCTTTATGGTATGACAGATTTTGAATCCATGCGCAATATCTGAATCATTCTAGATGTGTCGACCAAGAACTGGCAGCTTCGAAAGTTCCTTCCTTAATGCCACCGGTAAGCTATGGAATGCTCTTCCAGCGTCTGAGTTTCCTCCTTCCTACAATCTGGATCTCTTCAACAAACATATAAATATACACTTGCAATCTCCCCAACCCACACGCAAACACAACACAACACACGTTTCCTGCATGCAGCGTCCAGCCTCCCTGCCTGAGCGTCATAGAGTGCACTGGTCTTGACCGGGTGTGCTCTCCTGCATGCGTTTAAATAAAAAATAAAAAAAAGATATCGTCCAAATTCTTCTTTACGGCTATGAATCTTGGCATCTCACCAAACGCCAATGCAGCCGTATAATTGGTTTTGAAAACAGATGTCTGCGTAAAATACAAGGGTTACGGTGGTTTGGTGAACTTGTTATATATAATTTATAATAATAACCTGGAATATGTAATTCTACAGCTGAGATTTCTTCGATTTTGAAAGTGTTTTTTTTAAATCGCTTCCAGGTTAATTTTGCTCCCCAATCGTGCATAACGACGTTCACCATAATTTCAGGACAGTGTAAATCAACTTATAACTAAGACAGTAATACGAGAAAAACTTTTTAAAATATTTGATTATATACTTCATAATATCCCCCGTCTTTAAAAAAGACGGCTAAGTGTCGGGTTCGTCACGTGGCTGCGTGAAGGGAAAGATGCAGGAGCAGATTACCAAGCAAAAGAACTTGTTTTTCAAGTACAATTCGCATTTATTTCCTATAAAGACTTGACTCCCCTCTTTGATCGTAACATGACGTCAATTCCGTTTCGATCGAACGGGGCTTACCTGACAACTGCCCGAGCACTTTGACATCTATGCCGCAAGACAGTCGCGTTAAAAAATCAAATTAAAGACGACAGTTGCACCAACATGAAACGGAGCAACTGTCATAACAAATAAAATGACGCAAACAAACGCCGTGCAACATTGTACAATTAAAACTAACATCATTAGATGTGCACATCAGACAAGCGAACATTAATAAGAGACAAAAGATCGATTTTCGAGGCTTTACGGCAGAGCTCCGTAACCTTTTCTCATCTACGGCACACCAAAGTACTTCTTTGGATTCTGCGGCACACCTAAGTTCTCACCTTGAACACCGCGGCACACCAAAAGCCAAATATAGATATTAATTTGATCAATTTCACTTTTTTCAAGTTCATTTATAACTTAATAAAGCAAGTACCTCTTGTGTGTCTACATAAATAGGCGATAGGCGCTGGGAGCTTGAGGACCGTTGTAAAAGTATTTATTTATAATATTGCCTTATTTGATCGCGGCACACCTGTATCGGCTTACGGCACACCAGTGTGCCGCGGCACACCGGTTGCGGAGCACTGCTTTACGGCATCAGCCCAAAAGAGCTACAATATATCAAGCTGATATCAATACGTAAAAATACTTTAAAAAATGAAAAAAATTCATCATTGCTTCCCTTCGAAAAAAAATCTCAAAAAAACATTAAAAACTAAGTAAACCAATCAAAACTGTCTTAGCCGAAAATTCACACCAAATGTTTGTTGAAATTTTGGCCATTTTATCTGTTTCCGATTTAAGTACTTCCTTGTCGCGCGCTTCGGTAAACTTCGTCTATCTTCGCTCGTCTTCGGCCTCCACACAAGGCTCTGCGTGTTGTCTGGGTCAGTTATGACTGTGGGTGAAAAATGGGTGTTGGGAGACCTCTAAGGGTAAGGATAATAAAATTATTTAGCGATATGGATGTTTCGCCAGGGGCTTCGCTATCGACTGATACGCGACCCAATCACGAACAATTACAAATTGCATCATGATACATACGAAAAATATAATCAAAAGGAAATCGAATGATTAGTCTGACGCTTCCGAGGTCTGGACCATTTGGCCCTAAGGATCGATTCAACCCGGCAACCACTAGCAATGCTATATTGCGAAAATGTTTGAAGAATTATATGCAATACGCGTACAGGAGAATGCTTGTCTTCCAGAACGTGGTGCGTCTTCAACATCATAAATTGGCGGATTGAAATTTACCGAATATTTTTTATCAATGCATCTTCTTCCACATACGTCACATTATTTTTTTTATTGTTTGAACTTATGCCCCTGGGAATATAAAAAATATATTTTGGTTGCCAACGAACTTGAAGAGAAGGCCAGTATCCAAGGCATATTTTGAGAGATTTGTTAATCAGATTTTTTAGAGGAGGTTGGATGATTATCACGACGATCACGAGGCCTAAACTATTTGACACTAAAAATTAGCTTAATACAAAAGGACAACAACAAAAAATTACGTAGAAACTTGTGCAAAACATGCATTTTTAATTCTAGATCACTACGATTTCGCGACCTTAGACATTTGGTTGCAGATATTTCTTTAGGCGTTGGAAAGTGATAAAACTGAGTGGCTGTAATTTATGGTGACCTTATGTTCCGGATAGATTAGTATAATAAGAAATAACGCATGCACAGTAGTCGAAGTGAAGGTTTCAGGTTCGACAACCTTGGTTGAACAATAAATGATAACAAAGAACTGAAAGTAGAGCAATTCTTTACAGTCGACTTTTCTTTCCATTTAGGGTTATAAAGCTTCGGTTTTTCTTTTGAAAAGAGCTAATCATTAATTATTTTTATTAAATAACCCCAGACTTATTGCGCTGTATTAAAAGGCTATCGCTTTATGTGTTGTTCGGAAAGAAATTTCGTTTTAAATAAAAATAAAATGTTAACAAACGTTTTTAATCTAGGCATATTAAGTGATCAATTGATGATGCCTTTATTGTCGGCAGATATAGCTCAATGCTCAAAGCGTTTGCTTTGCAAGCCAAAGATCATGGGTTCGATTCCCGACGGAGATTAAAAATTTTTTTAATCATTTTCTGAGCTCTAAAATATTCCTGGTTGGTGTGAATTTGATCCCTCACCCATAAAATGCCAGCCATATCATATTAATCAAAAATTGATGGTGAACGAAAGTCGTCCCGTGAAGACCACACATTCATAAATATTACAGTAAATTCCTGTAATAATTAAGCATGATGCGTGAATCTTGGGCTGCAGTGTATGACGATGGCGTATCAACACTCCACATGCAGCGCTTAGCCATATGCACCATGATAAGCGTCATATAATTCCACATATAAGACTTTAGAATTACTATAACCATCTGTTGGTATTCTCCTGTATGTAATTATATTTAAAAAAATGACGATAGGTTACTGTAGTATCCGCGGCATATTTTTGGCGTGATTAAAAGTTTCTTAATGGAATCGGGTTAGGCCTTAGGAGACCATCGGTCCTAAGACCTGAACAATTTTCTGAGACGCTTCATAGGTCTGTAATATTTTTTCTTGAAAGAAGAAGTGTGTTAAAAAAACAAATGATATGCAGTGTGGTCAGGTGATCACCGATCCAAGCTTTAGTCCGCTTACAGTGTTGCTTACCTGAGTACAGAAACGTTCGTCTGAAGCGAGCTTTCGTGAATGGGGTGCGAGAATAAGGTGGTAACTCAAAAGCTGGTTGAAAAATGATAGCCTTGCCTCGTTCCACTATCTGGGGTTGACCTTCCTAGCGTCAAAAAACTATATTTTTACTTTATTTTTAATGATTTGTAAAAAAAATACACTTAATTTTTAGGTTATGATTTAATGCTCCTTACCTCCGAGGCGTCGAGCTAATCATCCATCATCATCAGCCTGTGTCAGTCTACTGTTAAACGTAGACCTCTCGCATGAGTCTCTATCCTTCTCGTTCCTTCGCCTTCGCATCCAGACTACTCCCACTATACTTCTGATGTCCTCAGTATATCATCATCAGGTTATGTACGTCCACTGTTGAACGTAGGCCTCCCGTATGAGTCAACATACTTCTCGATTCTCCGCATCCAGGCTAACTTCCTAGAGACTTAAGGTAACCAATTTAACGCTCGTTTGCAGAGATGTTTCTTAAAAAGTAACTTTATACGACGGTTCTTTTTTAGCCTCGCCATTTCCCATCATCTGGGGTCAGCCCTCCTTGTGCTCACTCGCCATGTCTGTCTGTGTTGCGTTGCATTCTCGGTCAAGCCCAAAATTTTCAGATGTCTTGTCTACAGTTGCAGCACCAGGTTGCCTGTGGTCTTTCAGGTCTTCTTCTCAGCGTGCGTATGTTGAGGCTTTCTTCACCATGTGGTCTTCATCTCTCCATGTCACATGCCCATACCATCTTAGCCAGTTTACTCTTTTATTTTCAGGTATGGGGGCCACCCGAAATTAACCCCGAATATGCTCATTTCGAACTCTGTCCACTCTAGTCACACCGCCCGCCCACCTCAGCATCTTCATCTCTGCCACATGATTTCTAGTTTCAGCGGGGTCCAACACTCCGTACATTACTTTGTACTACGACAGTTATTTTAAGAAATATCTATGAAAACGGGTCATAAGTTGGTTACCTTAAGCCAAGGAATGACTCGCATACAGGTGCAAGAAGGTTAAACCATTGTCAATTAATCATAATCTTTAATATATATATAAATGCGAATAATTGAACATAGGTCATCTTTTAAGGGACTCCATCATTCTGTGTCCTCCACCTTTCGCATCTAACTTCCTTCAACTATTATTTTAATATCGTCACTCAATCGATCAACACTCTGTTTTCCAGTTCTAGGACGCCACTCCTGCACTTTTTCCCCGATCGACTGTCGTCTCTTCAACAGATACGTCATAGGATATCATTGTTTTAGATTATATATTTTAGAGACACTCCTCACATGGATCTCTCCATGGCACGTTGGGTAACCTTTAATTTCGTAGTAACATGGTATCAATTATTTATCAATATTTTTAGTGGAAATTTCTCGTTCGAGGCGTGCTTTATGGGTTAAGGGTGTGGGGAAAAAGGTGGTACCTCACACACGCGGGCTAAAAAATAAAATAAAAAAACTCCTCGCGAGCTGTATGGATTTTTTATGGATTCTACCCGTCTACCCTCGCCTTCCGTCTACCCCCCCCACGTGAATGTTCCCACACGTGTGTGCATGGGAACCTCGCGATAGTGTGCGTGAAAATCTCACACGGACATCTTAAACTGAGCTGGTGTGCGCAAAAGCTCACGCGTATTGGTGTACTAAAGATGACGCATATGTGTGTGCCATGTTATGACGCTGAATTTTTTTTAACATTTTTTTTGAAAGACGACCATGGCATGTTGAAACATACGTTTTTATTTGATCGTTCGAATTATATTTACAAAAATAGAGAATGATATCTTTCTTGTTTGCTGTCTTTCGTGTTCTTTCAAGTAACGGGTCCGCCAAATAACTTTTTTTTTTTGAAAATGGTGCGCAAAACATCGAGTGTAGCTTCGGCTGTGTGGCACGTAGCGCCGTCCTGTTGAAACCAAATGTTGCCAATATCCTTCTCTTCAATTGTTGTGAACAAAAATGGCCTGATAATGATCGCCATTGACTGTAACGGCCACTCCTTGCTCATTTTCGAAGAAAAATGGCCTGATTTTCAAAGTAATGTCGCAATATTTCCCAGCATTGTTCAAGCGTATACACAACCATATTCGTTCAGCGGAAGGATAAAACTAATTATCTGTCAAATCAGACATGAGCTAAATGTTACCATTCACGAAATAAGCACTAGTTGAAAAAAAAAACGTTAGATGGCGGACTCTATATCTTCACCATTTTTCCCCTCTAACTTGAGCATATATCCGTCACAAATTGCCGCCACAAAATTTTCGTGCTCCTCTTATCAGCTCTGTCTCTCACAAATTACATTTTATGTATAGTTCCCATCAAAGGCAAGAGTTTTAGAGCTTGAAGAAATGGCACTGTAATTTATGCTTTACTGGGGCATACTTTATATATGTTGCAACAATGTCCACCTTCGTTTCTTTTATATATTTTTTTTTTCGTTTATTTTTATTTATTTCTTTCTTTCAGAAACATTGCAAATACAAACTACTAAACAATACTGAAATAATATATATTAGAAACAATTGATTAAATTATCAACAATAATTATTAAAAAGTCCCGAAGCTCGCTAAACAGAAGACACCACGAAATTACTTTGATAAATAAACTTCGTGGAGCTCATGTCGAAACTGGGCTTCTCTCAAGTGGAATATATCAATATTCGAGGCGATATGATTGAACAGTCTGATCACTCTCCCATGAGACATAGTCTCTGGCAGGTTGTATCTTGACCGATTGTATAGTATGGAAAGCTGCCTTGTCCGCTCTCCCACCTCGTCATTCCTCAGAAAGTCAAACTATCATACCCCCAGTATTCTATGCAGGCATCTGCTTTCTAAACTCATTTAAAACCTGTATAAATACGCCCAGTCGGTGTGAATTTGATCTTTCATCCATAAAATTACAGTCATAGCCTATTAAATAATTTCTTAGGTTTTCACGGCCAGATTTGGTATTGTGGCTTTCGGGCTTAGCCATTGCAGGGGTCTTCTTCAGGGTTGACGACTTTGTGTCGTCGACAAAGTTGTTAACCCTGAAGAAGACCCCTGCAATGGCAGTCTAAATATTATATCTAAACAATATGTCACACTACACACTGCTAAACCGAAAAGCCACAATATCATCACCTGTTAATTAAAAAAAATTGTAGATGAAAGTCATCTCGTTGAAACCACCCATTCATAGTGATTTTCTTTTAAAAATTGTATGATGCGTGAATTTTGGATTTTAGTCTATGATCTTCCTCAAGGAAGACTAGTAAGGCACCTAGTAAGAACCATCACAGAGAGACGAGCCCGATGGATCGGTCACATCATGCGCAACGACGGTCTTCTTCACGACATTTGACTGTAGGAGGGGATGGTTGAGGGTATAAACTGTTGAGGGCGCCCTAGACGGGAGTATTTGCAGCAAGTGCTTGAGGACATGAATTGCAGCTCTTATGCTGAGTTGAAGAGAGTTGCGGAGGCGTGGAGATTGAGATGCACGAATCTGTTGCTGCAAACCAATCCACCGGATTGATACTACGTAGAAGAAGTTTATGATTGATAAACATGATAGCATACTACATGCAGCGTTTAGCCTGTTAAAAAAATGAAAAAGGTCATAAAACTAACATATGAGATTTATACTTCACCATCTTTCGGTTCTCTGAAGTATGTGTTTACATAAGAAATAATGCTTCATCCATGAAATAATACATATTTTTCTCAGCAGGTAAATTCTCACTTTAAATTCAATAAAAAAATCATTTTATTTTTTCACGTCCTTGAGAATTTCTCAACGTTAAAAAATACGTAGAAATATTCTCTCTGTAATATAATATATATTTTTTTATATATATAAAAAACTTAGAATATATTAAGGCTAAGCATTTATTTAAATACATTATTTATTACTGTCTGTCTTTCGGATTTCTTCTCAGAAGAGTCTTTCGAAGGTCTTCTTCGAACGGAAAGAAGAAAATATATTGTATTTTTTTGTATGAAAAACGTCCTTGTAATGTAATATCTAAAAATGATTAAGATGCTTAGAAAGCAATTCAGAATTTTTCTCATTATACCATTTTATTAAATTTTTTCACTGCCAACTTCACCTTTGAGTCACATTCAAAAATACTTTTATTTGACAGCTGATATATCAAAGTTTGCTTGTACACAAAATTTAATTTATTATATGTTGTGGTTTTAACGTTACGCTCTATTGAATATGTAAAGTGTAATCAGCATTTTTACAATATTTTACTTTGTAGTATCAAAAATAAAAATTGGTCTCCCCCCAATATCACATTTAAGCCACATTAAAATTACATAGTTTGACAGCTGATATAGCAAGGCATGCTCGCAAAAAATGATTGATTCTATACAGTAGTTTTCACGTAGTACTCTTTTGAATACGCAAAGTGAAAGCAGCATTTTCAGTTTTTTTTTTTCTTAGTATCAAAAATTCAAAATATCTTTAAGAATAAAAAAAATATATATGGACTATTTGATGTGTTTGGTTATGTGTTGAGCCACCCCTTAGGACAAAATAGTCTAGGCCTCGGGAACGTCAAGCTTGTCACCCGGTTTCCTTACAAAAATATTACCAATTCACCCAAAAATATGTCTCAGGTACTGCAGCTACCGTTTCTTTAAATACTTTGATATGTCCTAGAACGCAACAGTTGCAGCTGACAGAACTAAGTGACGGCAATTTGTGGTGACCATGTGTTCCATATATGGAACGGATATTTAAAGAAAAAGTATGGAAGTATTGACAGAACTCAAGTGTCTGAACTGGTTTTGTAAAGTTTCGATTTGGTAGTTTTGATGTTGAAGATGCACCACGTTCTAGAAGGTAATTTGAAGCTGTTGAAAACACAGAAATAACAATAAGTAAGATTGTTGAGAGATTCAATTTATCGATTTAGATCGCTTGAATTATCATTTGAACCGTCTAGATTACAAGAGTTTGTGATCGTTGAAATTGTAATTACAGTCCGAACAACCTAATACATATTTAACATGTTAGATAAATAGACCTTATTTCCATGAAAACTTTATTATTTTAAGCATTTTTAAACATAAAATAGTAAGACCACGCACAGAAAGCGTATTATAAGCGCGGCTCTCGTTAGATCGCCGAAGTTAAGCAAACATTAGACGCGGAACAAAACTTAGGTGAGTCACCGCCTGTTGCTAACCGCGTGTCGCTGGTCTGATCTTCTTTTTAGGACCAAGAGCTCTAGGCATCGAAAGCGCCGCACTAATCATACGATCTATAGTATCAAACTGTACATAGAATGTACTCGTAATGTGAGCAGACATGAAAATAATGACGATGATATAATAGCCGGACAGCATAGTCAAGTGGTAAAAGCGTTTTGTTTGTTATTCAGATGCCGTCAGTTCAAAACCCGACCATTCTTGATTTCTTAAAAATTGATTTTAGCAAATCTAAGCTCTATAAATGCTATGTTAATCCACCTATTATAGACTATAAAATCCAGGTATCAGGAGCGTTAGGCAGTTACTACAGACTGAGTCTATTCAAGTTCACGGACTCTTGCACTGTATGCTCACTGGAACCAAATATGTTCCAGTGTGGACTTACCTGTGGAAATACAGGTGTTCTTAGACAAGGTATAGACAGTCGAAAAATTAACCATGTCTCGGGAGCTGCGGGCTCATCATCCATTCTCCTTGATGATTGTTGAACACCCAAGAATTTTTCTGGTACTACAGTCGCAGTCTATGCAAGCTCGCGGGCTCTTGTCCTGAAGGCTCCCGGTAGCCATCTACTAAAGGGTCCGCCAAACTTTTTTTTTTTTTGAAAATGGGGTGCAAAACATCGAGTGTAGCTTCGGCTGTGTGGCACGTAGCGCCGTCCTGTTGAAACCAAATGTTGCCAATATCCTCCTCTTCAATTTTTAAGAACAAAAATGGCCCGATAACGATCGTCATTGACTGTAACGGCCACTCCTTGCTCATTTTCGAAGAAAAACGGCCTGATTTTCAAAGTAATGTCGCAATATTTTTCAGCGTTGTTCAAGCGTATACACAACCATATTCGCTTAGCGGAAGGATAAAACTAATTATCTGTCAAATCATACATGAGCTAAGTGTTACCATTCACGAAATAAGCACTAGTTGAAAAAAAAACGTTAGATGGTGGACCCGTTATATGTTTTGATATCAGCTTAACAAAGCTCTTTTAGGCTGATGCCGTAAAGCCTCGAAAAACGATCTTTTGTCTCTTGTTTTGCTCGCCGGACACGCTCATCTAATAATATTAGTTTTAAATATAATAATTTAACACGGTGCTTGCATACGCCATTTTATTTGTTATGACAGTTGCTCCATTTCATGTTGGTGCAACTGTCATCTGTAATTGATTTTTTTGCCGCGATCGTTGGCGGCGCTGCATGTGACAGTGTCCCTCAGTTGTCAATTAACTGGCGCCCGGCCGGCGAAACGCCATACCGGTCGGGCGTAGAAATCAAGTCTTTATTCACAATAAACGCGAATTGTGCTTCGAAAACAAGTTTTGTGTTATTAATCTGCTCCTGCATCCTGTCACCCGGTAATTCGATACCCAACTTAGAGAGGAGGATATCAGTTCCTATGTGAACCTCCGGGTATACAGGTGTTCTGGGAACAGGCATACACAGTCTGAGCTTACAGAACTGTGAAACGGCAATTTGCGATGTACATATGCTTTAAAGATGAATTAAATATGTGTACATATTTTTAGAACGATTATTTCTAGTAGTTACATAATAATGTTCCGAATAATTTTGTAAGAATAAAAAAATATCTAAAAATGTGTGTCGATTCGGTGGGTGTTTTGGGTGGTTTTTTGGGGGGTAAGTCGCCGCCGTCTGTTGCCATGGAGACGGCAAGGTCGTCGCAGGCGCCGCGACGTCTATATATATATCTATAAGCCCCATCTATATATATATATACCGTCTATATACCCGTCCTTTCAGTCCCCGGACATTCGTCATATAACCGTCTCGCTCTTCCCAGACGCCGCTCAACCGTTCGCACGTACGACCGCGTCCCTTTCTTTCAGTCACGTATATTATGAGACTTTACGTCTCGAATACATTCAAATGACGTAAATTCATGTACACACAAGTACGCCACACACTAGTTAAAATGCTATTTTTATTTTATATTTTTATAAGTATTTAGTTTTGCGTTAGTGTTGGTGAGTATTTTTTTTTGTTCGAAGCTATATTTTTCAAACTGTGTACAAAAATAATGAGAATGAAATTATATAAATAAAGAAGCTATATATGTATATAGTAAATAATTTTTTTGGAGAAATTAAGTTAAATTTAAATTCAATTGAATTTCTACTGATATCAGCTTGATATAGCTCCTTTAGGCTGATGCCGTAAAGCCTCGACAAACGATCTTTTGTTTCTTATTTATGTTCGCTCGCCGGACATGCACATCTAATGTTTGTAATTGTATAATGTTAAACGGTGTTTGAAAACGCCGAAATATTTTTTATGACAGTTGCTCCATTTCATGTTGGTGCAACTGTCATCTTTAATTTGCTTTTTTCTGCAGCGATAGTTGGTACCGCCGAGATGTCAGAGCGCGCTGTCAGTCAGAACGCGCGGGCAGTTGTCAGTTGAAGTTTGACTCGCGACCTTCATAGCGCGCGCGCCTAGGGCGTTCGCTATGACGGGCGACGTTAAACAAAAACAAATTCTTTATATTGTGAAACTGATCCAGCATCATTCATCAAGTAAATCGATGTCCTAAATAAGAGAGGAGGATATCACTACTTATAACTAAAAGATAAGGCTTATATGAAAATTCAGCTAATCAATTATTATCATTAAAATATATTATCAATGTAAGTCAAAATAAGCATTAAATACTGTAACACTACTGCCATAACATTCACTGTATATTACGTAGTTTTTCACATTAAAACCTGTCAAAAAAAAAATCCATGATGCACGAGAAGACCTGGAAGACCACTGGACTACAACTGTAGAGAAGGATCTGAAAACTCTGGGCTTGACCGACAATGCAACGCAGGACAGACAGACATGAATGTGCACAAGGAGAGCCGACCCCAGATGATGGAAAATGGCGAGGCTAAAGAAGAAGACGTAGTTTGTAGATGAATGAACGACTCGGGATGAGGCAAGAATTACGGTATCTGACATAGCTTTCTGACAGAAATTTGTGGCGATCGTAGCCAGAAAACACAAGGAAAAAAAAAGGAAAAAAAAACTTTATATTAAGCAAGTAGACTACACTTTGATGAGAATTAAATTTTGCGATACCATCGTCTCTTTCTCAACATGTTTTTTTTTCTATTTAACCTATATCGCTCTCTGTCTCACTCGCTTCATTACGTATAAGTCCGACCTCCTTAGAAACATATCTAAAATTGGCATAACATGATACCGACCCGGAACATTCAATAGAGCCTTTTTTATACATAGTTTTTTTATTATATATTTTCATTCCATACAAAAATTCTTAGTATTTTTTTAACAGGCGCATGTAGGGTAATAATATAAGTGACTGTATAGTAAGAAAATATAAATAATGAGAACCTAATATCTTATTTTCAATTAATATATAATCGTGTCGGTAACAACAGGGTGTCAGATCCTGTCTATGGCGTTATTCCCGGCAATCATCAGGTCTTCCTGCGTGCAGATATACGAACACAGCGCACACTCTATAATGTGTGACTCCACGCCGCAGTCACATTCAGTTGGACAGCTGTAAAACTGCCAGGCTTTCATTTACATTTGTGTCTTCGTCTTGCATACTCCGGTGCGAAGTCTGTTAAGGTACCTACATATATTCCACCAGGTCCTCTTTCGGGACAATCCAAGTATTCCCTTCACTTGCGGCTCTGCACATGCTCAGCTGCAGGGTGGCCTCATGTATCACCGTTCCGTTGTCGACTATAGGAAACTTCTTCTTGATTTGGGCCGTTTGGTTATCTTTTGATACCCAAACATAGGGTGGATTGTGTCGTGGGTTTTTTACACTTAATTTCATAATCGCACGTCCATTATCATTAAGTAAAAAAAGTAGACCAATTGATTATCCGAATGCTTTGGAGACCTAGATCATTTAGTCATAATTTAGGGCTCCAAGCGATAAACCCATTAAATTTTTGATCCTTGTCCAATGTTGCTTAACTTCAATGATGAGACAATAACAGCGCTTACACTGTGCCATTATTGTTGATCATACTTTATGGTAGAATATTTATGTACGCTTTAGATCTATACCAGTCAAAACATTTTTACCCTACGTATTATATTAATTCCATACGAAATTTTCCAAGTATTATTTTATTACATTTCCAAGTATTCTTCCCGGTATATTTTATTTTCGAAACATATCTGGTACCTGCTTTTTTTAATATTTAATTACATATATATGTATATTTTTTCTTTTTATATGCGGTCCCTTAACTATTATTACTATGAGTATTTGTATAGCGCATTTTATAACCGAATGGTCATTCCAAAAGCGCTTCTTTGCCTCTTTGAGTAAAAAGGTGTGTCTTGAGTCTGCTTCTGAAGGATGCCTCCGCTTTAAGCTCTCTTATGCTTTCCGGCAGTGAGTTCCAGGCCATTGGTGCCGCGTAGCTGAAAGCACGATTGCCGAAGACCGTGGTAGGACTACCTCCCGTCAGCTGCAGGGTGCTTCTATTTGCTCTGGCTGATCTGAGTGTCTCTCCATGCGCGCTTATATCCGAAGGCTTGATCAGTTCTGTCAAATAACCCGGTGCAATTCCGTTGAGTGCCTTATAAGCTAAGAGGCGTAGTTTGTAATTGATTGTAGCCGGAACTCTCAACCAATGCAATCGGTGTATTATCGGAGTAATGTGACAGAATTTGGCGTATACGATCGTCACAAACTACCTCATCTCATGTTAGCTATGCGTCCTTGAGATAAGGCAGCTGTATTTTATGCTCTCCTGCAGCATCAGAAGTACATTTCGCTGTTTGATCGACTATATTACGGAAGGCTGCCGTGTCCGCTCCTGCACCTCGTCATTCTTCAAAAATCCAAGACATTGTATTTCCATTATTCTACGTTTTAAATACGTGAATTTTCTTCGTTCTCGAATACGGCAGCCGCCTTTAAGATCGCAGCCCCTACTTCTAAGTCTCCTTTCGCCTACAAATTGGCCCGTGTTAAATCGCATATAAGAATTACTCCCAGCGCCGCACATTCATTCATTCCCCTACATTAGTCGCTCGATGGGGTGATGCTGCGTAACAACCCCGAGGGATACTCGATCGAGTACCCACGCTAATGAATTGTTGGTGTTCACTTTGTAGATATAGATATTTTACTTTTACGCATAATTGTTTAAATTTAAGATAAAAACATAGATACAAAAAAAAACGTATAGATGGCGAAGGAGAAATCTCATCTAATGGATTATATGACGCTTGCCATTTAATTTAAAATATCTAAGGACTGCATGTACAGTAATGATCTGTAATTAGACTACAGGTATTAATCATCTATTTTATATGGGGATTCACTATGAATGGGTGGTGTTCACGGGACGGGTTTCGTCTACCACCAATTGTGACTAATTTTTGTTAATAGGCTATGACAGGCATTTTACATGCGAATCATCAAATTCATTACAACCGTGGATATTTCGAGAGCTTAGTAATTGATTTCAAAAAAATATTTTCAATTAATTCGGGAATCCAACCCTACATCTGGTATAATAAGTAAGCGCTTTACCTCTAAACTTCCTTGTAATTTTTGTTAAAAAAAAATGTTTTTTAAATGAATCATAGATGGGTAACTGTCTGTTTAGCCTACCCTTACGACTAAGCTATTCACACAAAAACATCGCGCTAATCATCTAGTCTTGGATCTGCCATCTCATCAAGTACCCAGGCTCCTTTCTTGAAGCTCGTTGGGAACTATATATGTTCCCAGGTGTATCTTCACAGCTTGCAATAAATGTCTTGAAACTAGCATGGACAATTGACAGAAGTGAGCAGTGCCAATTGATGTTGAAAATATGTTTCAATTCAATTTGAGCCGCCTTTAAGTACCGAATGGTACAAATTTTGAGGGCGTCGAGCTAATCATTCGATCATCTAAAATATGATAATTTAAAAATCACATAAAATATACCTCGGATACTACAGCCGCAGTTTCATGCAGTACCCAGGCTCTCGTGCCTTGGTGGTCGTAAGGAAATATTATATATATGTTCCCAGATGGATAGTATGCCAATATATCCTTCTTCGTCTTGTGACGAACTGAGTGGCAGCATTTTGTATTGAGCCAATCCATATTATGTTCCAGATATGCAATTTATATGGAAAGAAAAAAAATATTGAATCAGTTTTGTTATCACATGACAACTTTTTTCTCTGTAGTATTTATTGAATGCTTAGTATCAATGTGTTACCATATATATCAAATAGTTAACATTCCATTGCCCATTTGAATGGGTTGTTAGAATTGCATTAAAATATAAATATATATGTATTAATTAATTAACAGCAGCCATTAATAAAGAAATTAACAGAAAATTAATCTAATTTTATACGGGGTATGTTGGAATACAATGAGTTGAGAACTAGAAGAGATGTGTGCTTGAGTGTGCATTTCCTTCGGCTAGTGCGCGGCGTGTTCAGAAATCCTAAATTTTTTTCGGAAATCGGTTTGTTTGTCCCTGACAATTATTTAAGGATAAGGAGGCACAGATTGTTTCTTCTTCCTAGAAGTAATAGAGACTATGCCTATTGAATCCAGTACAAATTATGCCTCTTAGCTTACAAGGCACTCAACGGAACTGCACCGGGCTATTTGACAGAACTTATCAAGCCTTCAGAAATAAGCGCGCGTGGAGAGACACTCAGATCGGCTAGAGCAAATAGAAGCACACCTGCAGCTGACGGGAGGTAGTCCTAGCACGGTCTTTGGTAATCGGGCTTTCAGCTACGCGGCACCAATGGCCTGGAACTCGCTACCGGAAAGCATAAGTTCACTTAAAGCTGAGGCATCCTTCAGAAGCAGACTCAAGACCCACCTTTTTACTCAGAGAGGCAAAGAAGCGCTTTTGGAATGATCATTCGGTCATAAAAGAGCGCTATACAAATACTAATATAATAATATTTGAAGAGTGATCAGACTGTTCAACCATATCGCCTCGAATATTGATATATTTCACTTGAGTGAAGCCCAGTTTCGACATGAGCTCCACGAATTTATTTATCAAAGTAATTTCGTGGAATCTTCTGTTTAGCGAGCTTCGGGACTTTTTCAAAATTGTCTTGGATACTACTACTGATGTCTCTTGAAGTCTTCGAGTTTTTGCCCTGAAAGGACTTTGGGGAACAAATATGTTTTTAGGTGGACCTTCAGGTGAAGAGATGTATTGGATAATTGCAATTTACAGAGCTGAACGGTAGGAGCTGAACATATTTTCAAGATTTCAAAAAATCCTTAATTGTTGGTGGAAACCATTGATTAGGTTTGTTGTGCGAGGGTTTGAACCTATTAACTTCCTAATTAAACACAACAATCAAAGTTTCCGAATAGTTTGTCAAAGTTTTAAGTTTGTCAATCGCTGATTCATCGTCGTTTCCTTACACCCTGCACCCTAATTTACTGCGTTTCTCAAACATAAGCATCTTTATCATCATCATCAGTCTGTGTCCGTTTACTTTTGAAAGTAGGCCTCCCGCATGAGTCTCCATCCTTTTCGATCCTCCGCCTTTCGCATGGAGGCTACCCAACGAATATAGGCACACTCAAGTGGCAATGAGCAGGACACATCTGTCGAAGAGACGACGGTCGATGGGGAATAAAAGTATTAAAATGGCGCCCAAGAACTGACGATCGAAGCATTCGCCGAGCCCCTGAAAGATGAACTGACGACATAAAGAGAATAGCGGGAGTGACCTGAATGCGGAAGGCGGAGGATCTAAGAGGATGGAGACTCATGCGAGAGGCTTACGTTCAACAGTGGACGGATACAGGCTGGTGATAATATCACATGACACCTTTTTTCTATCTATAGTATGTATTGAATGCCTAGTATCAATGCGTTACCTTATAAATATATCAAATAGTAAGCATTCCATTGGCCATTTGAATGGGTTGTTAGAATTACATTACAATTAAATTAAATATCTATTAATTAATTAACAGCAGCCATTAATAAAGCAATTAACTGAAAATTAATTACCGTATTAGATTTACTCAATGAATGTATGAAATTGATATCAGCTCGATATAGCTCTGATGCCGAAAAGCGTCGATAAATGATCTTTTGTCTCTTAATTTTGTTCGCTCGCCTGACATGCACATCTAATAATGTTAAAAAAAGGCTACTCATGCTATTTTTCTGATGTGGTTTATACATCATGCATGCGTTCTACCAACACTCTGCTTACTGGTTCTTGGGCGCCACTTTAACTCTTTTTTTCCTCATCGACCGTCGTTTCTTAAGCAGATATTTCCACTTGAGTGTGCCTATTCTTCTGGTAACATCCACTACTTAAGTACTTGCTCGGATATGCTCCTTTAGGGTCTTTTAGAATCACCCTCTCACGGATCTCTCCATGGCACGCTGGGTGACCTTTATTTTATGAGTAAGACTTGTTAGATTCCACGTCAAGTTAATACAGGAAGGATGCATTCGTTAAACGCCTTAATTTTAAGACATTGCAGAATTTTCGCTTTAAAAAAGTATTTTAGTTTTCTAAATGCTGCCCATGCCAGTTGAACAGCCTGTATACACCTGTCGATTTATTTTGAAAAGTTACTTCTTCTTCGTATCAATCCGGTCGATTGGTTTGCAGCAACAGAATCTTGCATCTCGATCTCCATTCCTCTCGGTCCTCCGCAACCCTTTTCAGCTCAGCATAAGCGCTACAATTCATCTCCTCGAATACTTGCTTCAAATACTCCCGTCTAGTGCGCCCTCTACAGTTTCTACGCTCAACCATCCCCACCACAATATCACGAAGAAGACCATCGGGGCGCATGATGTGACAAATCCATCAGGCTCGCCTCTCTGAGATGGTTCTTATTAGGTGCCTATCTTCCTTATTGAAGTTACTTAGTCCTAGTTGTATTACTTGTCCCAGATAGGTATAGTCGTTTACAACCTCTATTTGTGTTCCTCCTATCGAAATAAGGTCAAAGGTCTTGGAAATATGACTGTTATATAATACGTAACAATAACAAAATTTTGATGTTCCCAGTTTTTTTTTTTTTCGGTAGTTTGAGAAGCTTAAGTAGTTGATTCTAAGCAATAATGTGGATACGATGACACTGCAGTCTTCTCCTAAAACGTTGCATGCGGTAGCACGAATTTCCATAGTCACCCTTTTCAACAAGGGGCTCCAGTGCCGGCTTAAGGGGGTGGCTAAGTGGGACAATGTCCCAGGGCGTCGAATAAGCTAGGGGCGCTCAGGGCAACATTTCTTCTTGCTTAGATTCTTAAAATTTATAAATAATATGGGGCGCCATGAAAAATATGCCCTAGGGCGCCACAGGGTCTAAAGCTGGCACTGAGGGGCTCACAGTGAATTAAGCATCGCACGGCAAAAATCGATTTAATAAATCGTCCAACATAAGTAGCTATGCGACCTAATATCAATTAAGTATATTTATATTACTATATCTGGACCATATGGTCACCACAAATAACCAAGGCATTGCTGCAACCAACACGAATCTAAAAACTATTAATAATTAAAGTATTTTTTCTCTTTTTTTTATGTAAACACTGACATCAGCACGATGTATCCCTTGCTTACTGGTACCGAAAACCTCGATAAACAATCTTTCGTCTCTTATTTTTGTCGCTTGTCATACATTAATGTGTCCGCCATATTGGGACTAGTTATATAGTTTTGCCACCAACGGCGCTGGTGACCGACCACGGGCCGCAGAAGTCTAAGCGCTGACGAGCGCGTCAGTTATGTGTTGACGATCGAGAAAGGAACATTACGCCAGCGGCATGTCATCCCGCATGGCCGGAAGCTTGTAAATTTTTAAGTAAATATAATCAATGTGCTTCTAAAAAAGTCTTTGTTTGCAGACCTCCTCCTCATCCTGCCCTCACGTGACGTATTAACACCTTTTTGAGAGAAAGGAGGATGTTAACACATAGGAGAATACCGATAAATAGTAATTCTGAAGGAACTTTAGAAACTGCCAGTTCTTAGTCGGACACACATTAACCGTGAATAGATGTTCGGCAAGTGTAAGACGAGTTTGTCGGTTGTGTGTAGGTGCAGAAGGAATAAGTTCCTTAATTTCTGAAAAGCAGCGACAAGCTATAGAGATCGACATAGCTTTTTAGCGGCTGTTCGTGAAGACCATATGTTCCAGTTAGGGGAGTAAATGATGATCATTGTTAAAATGTATGTCTTTTTCATGAGTCTCCATCTTTCGCGCTCCTCCGTCTGTTTCTAATGGAGTCATAATGCACTTAGATATATTTTTCATTCTTGCTAAGTTTGTCAGATAAACCCCTTCACGCCCACGCTGCGCGTGTCGTTGCCAGGCCATTACTCACTTTCTCTAACCCTTCCCTCCTTATGAATGTGACGTGCGGCATTCACGCACAAACCACGAAAGTTAACCCTTCGTCTGCACGCGGAGACACATTGCATAATATTGAGACACTTATTAAACGCAAACTATGAGAATTTCATACCACGCTGTCACTTAATGGGTTAACTTAATTTTATCAAAACATTAATATCATTAAATTTGTGGTGACGATATACCTTATATTCCATACTACATACGGTCAAGAGACAAAGGTTAGGTTATACACTAACACCCTTTCTATACATTATTTTGAATTATTTGTTATGTCCTATCCATGTACTCGTATAATGTTTTAATGTTTGTACTGTACTCCATATAAGAAATAAATAAATAAATAAAACACCCGTATGCATAGAGTCGTTCCTTGTCTTAAGGAAACCAACTTAATACTCGTATACAGAGACATTTAATAAAATAACTAAGCTATTAATTAGGTACTTTCCTTTAGAATGATCAATGTGAGAAAGTCTTAGCCCTTGACTCACCTTAAATCCATACAAACGTCTCTGCATACGGTTGTTAAGTTGGTTACCTTAAGTCAAGCAATGCCTCTGCATTAAGTGTGTAAGGATACGCAGAAGATCATAAACAATAACTGCCTTTCTATCTAATTCCTTAAGTAATTAAATATAAATGTACTATACATAAAATTCTTTAAACGAGTCAATTCATTCAGAAAAAATATCGGCAGAAGCGGGATGCGAACCGCGGACCTTGGAACCAACATTTGCCCAGGTATTCATACCACTCAGCCACCGTGGCTATTTCTTTACCTTAGATGACTCGCGTTTGAACTTGTATTTATGTCACTCTTATCATCGTATGATAGATGTCTCTATAGTATATATTCAAAGTAAATATAATCTATAGTATAAATTCCTTTAGTCTGTCTTCTTTACAGCTGTGGATCTTGGTACTCACCAAAAGCCAAAGCAGCCGTACAGTGAGTTTCGAAAACAGATGTCTGTAGAATAATGCGAGTGCTGTCGATTTCCTTACTTCGCAATTTATCACCAAGTCAAACTATCGCACACTTAAATAAACTTTACGAAGAAACACGAAAATAAAATATTACTTGACAAATTGTTTCGCACAAAAAAAATTTATACTTTATGAAGGAGCGATTGTTTGAAAATTCAAAATTATTCGATGAGTGCTTTTGTTTTGGCGGTAAAATAACCGGATATGGTTAAAGTCGCGCTAACAGGAAATCCAATTTGCGATACCAGCACGAAGGTAGCTGCATATCTTTGCAGTTTTTTGCATCGAATAACAGTTATATATACAATTTTTTTAAATCGTTTTATTCTTTTTTTATCATTAGACTGAAACAATTGTTTATTATTTGTAAATGAACATAAAAAATTACATTATTTTGTTGTTTTGTATGTAGAAATTGACAACCATTCTGTTATAATATTTGTTTTTTTTTTCTAATATTTGCAGGCGTGTATAGCTTAGTTCTTAAAGCGTTTGCTCACCACTCCGAAGGTCGTGAGTTCGATCCCCGACGGAGATCAAATAAAATATATTAATCCCATTTTCCAACCTTAACATTTCCTTATACATTCCCACGCATTTCGTGGCTAGCAACGTGTTACCAAAGAAGGCAATTCGAGACTCGCTGTAGTATACTAACTTCGCAGCCTTAGACTGAGGTCTATTTGACAACTAACTGATGCACCTATAATCATGGGAAGGCCTTCAGCCACTCTCAAAAAAGTAGCTTTTTGCGTGCGACAAGTAACTGGTCCCCATCTGGGTCTCCAAAAACAGGACGGGACAGGGAGGGTTTTCACCAAGCGAATCGATTTCTAAGCTTCAAAATACGAAAAATTAAAATCCATCGGGAACATTACATGTGATGAGAATTTACTCGTAAATTCCGGCGGGTATGGCTTAGTAGTTAAACTTTTACTCACCACACCAAAGATCGTGAGTTCGATTCTTGAGAGGTATTAAAATTAAATTGAGTCGACTTCCAAGTTCTATAAATACACATGGTGGCTGTGAATTTGATCCCTCACACATAAAATGCCAGTCATAGCCTATTAATCAAAATCGCTGGTTGAAGAATGTCTTCCCTTGAACACCACCCATTTGTAGTGAATTCCTGTAATAATTGAATGACGTGTCAGACTGTAGTCTATGACGTTGGTGGATCAAAACTCACTAAGTGTCATACAATCCACTGATGAGACTGTATATATTTCTATATCGTCGCTATTATTCGGTATTCTCCCGTATAAGATGGTCTCCAGGGCGGCCGAAACATGTAATCATTTAAAACAAATGTGAATCAAATCTAAACATTTGTATTAATGTTATTTCTTGATTCTCGATTCCTGAAGTATGCAAAGGAATTCCTTGAAAAGACGATGGGTATCCAATTTGGATTGACATGTAGGATGCCTTATTGCCGTCAACCTACCTCGGCAACCCGGAGGCCCGCAGATTTGAATAAAATATGCACTATTTGAGAGAATGAACCCGCGGAAAGAGTTTTTTAAACCTTTTTTTCTGTGCAATTTACGTTAAGAAAAAATGTAAATATATAACAAAAAATGAAAGAGATATTTTAAGAGATACATCAATTATCATGATGTGCTTTTGACATGTCAATTTTATGTATTTTTTGGTCCAATTTGATGGTCAAAATATATTGAAAAAATAATTTGATATGACGACATAATTCGTGCATTATTTGGCATTCTTCTTCCGATATTCGTTTCATATCTGAAACATTCATCATCATCAGCCTGTATCCGTTACACTGTTGAACGTAAGCCTCCCGTATGAGTCTCCATCTTCTTTGATCCTTCAACCTCCGCATCCAGGTCACTTCCGCTATTCTCTTTATTTCGTCAGTCCATCTTACAGGGGGTCGGCCAATGCTTTGTTTGCCAGTTCTTGAGCGCTATTACAATACTTTTCTTCCGTATCGACCGTCGTACCTTCGACAGGTATGTCCTGCCCATTGCCACTTAAGTGTGTCTATTCTGTTCGGCTTACATAAAAAAAAAATTCGTGCAATTTTTTTTCCTATACAAACATTACAAATTTGAATAACTCAGATTAAGCACTAGAACAAATCCTCAAATAAAAAAATTCAACTTATACAAATATAGGTACTTATGATTAAGCACTAGAACAAATCAAACAGACGACTCCAACAAATTATTCCTCCAAAGAAACTCGTGGAGTTCATGTCTGAATTGGGCCTCCCTTACGTGGAATATATCAACATCCGAGGCGATTTGTTGAACAGTCTGAAAGTTCAAGCCTTGCATCAATGTTAATACCTACTGACCGTCAGTCGCATGGATTATTACCATTGGATGATTAATTTTGCTCCACATTAATTATTTCTTCTTCCTTGTTGTTTCAGCAATGTGGGCAGCACAAGGATGGGCTGGAGTACTCTGGATGGCCGAGAGCTCGCAACTCTATGGGGATGAAACAAGGATACGAGGTAATATAATGTACTTTTTTGCACCTAACCTACACACCGCGCTGTCCACACGACCATTATCTGCCTGGACAGATACGCGAAACTTTATGTATATATACCAATGTTAACCTCATATAACGATAAATGTCTCTGTAGTATATATTCAGTCAACATTTATTCACAAGCTTTTTATATTATTAGTAGTTATGCTCGAGGTTCAAATACCGCGTCTGCCGATATTTTTTCTGAATGAATCGATGCGTAAAATTTTTATGTAGAATTGTATGTGTGTGTTAAATTACTAATAATATTGAAACATAGTCAATGATCTATAAAATATGATTAGAGTATTGAAAAAATATTCTATTAAAAATTAAAATCCAAATATTTTTTTATCCTTTTTAATTTAAATGATTTAGCAACAAATTCATCGAAAAGTCATTTTTCGCAAAGTCAAATTATCTACGCAGTCATCTCTTTTCGATACCCATTATATGGCTGTTTTACTTTTTAGTAAAATGTCAAGATACACCGGCAGTAAGGCCGAAAAGGGACGATATGCAATTACCACATTTTTTTGATCAATTAAAACTGCGAGTTCCATATATTGCGCATTTAATTAAAAAACGCACCAGCGTTCGCAAGGCTAAAAGCGAGCTCTTTCTGTAGACCATAGCTCTCAGTGACATGTACGCCGAGATCTCTCAAGCTTCTAAATGGCCTGTCCCATACAGAACCCTTCAATTTTCACCAGATATTCCATCTTTTCTCACGTATTTCGTGGACTAGCTGCAGGTCACCTAGGAAGGCAATTCTAGACACGCTGTAGCATACTTACTTTGTTTCCAATATACTGAGGTATAAAAAATCTATATGCTTTTTTTATGTAAGCCCATACAAGATAACACCGATAGATGGTGATAGTGATTCTGAAGTCTCATCTTTTGGGAATTCTATAACGCTTATCATGGTGCACATGGCTAAGTGCTGCATGTGTAGTGTTGATCCGTCAAAGTCATAGACTACAGCCCGATATTCATTATATTTTATTACAGTAATTTACTATGAATGGGTGGTCTTCACGGGACGACTTTCGCTTACCACTAATTTAAATTGATTAGCTATGACTGGCATTTTACGGGTGAGGGATCAAATTCACACCAACTGGGGGTATTTTTGAACTCAAAAATCGATTAAAAATTAAAAAAATGTTCTTCGTCGGAGATCGAACCTCGACCTTCAGCTTGCAAAGCAAACGCTTTGACGCTGCATGTGGAGTGTTGATCCGCCAACGTCATAGACTACAGCCCGAGATTCACGCATCATCCTTATTATTACAGGAATTTACTATGAATGGGTGGTCTTCACGGGACGACTATCGTCTACCACCGATTTTAATTAATAGGCTATGACTGGCATTTTATGGGCGAGTAATCAAATTCACACCAACCAGGGGTATTTTAGAGCTCAGAAATGGATTGAAGATCCTATTTCTTTTTTTAATCTCCGTCGGGGATTGAACCCACAAGCTTTGGATTGCAAAGCAAACGCTTTGACCATCGAGCTATAAACGATGCACTAAGAATCACGGTAAGGTCTTTTCAAGCCACTTTCAAACAAGTACCTTTTTGCGAACGAACATCCAGTGATAGAGTCTGGGACGCCAAATGCAAGAAGCAAAGGAAAGAGTACAGTGGAACCTCTTATAAGACTCTCGTTATAACGAGCATAATTCGTTCCAGAATCTAGCTCGTTATGTGAAACACTCGTTAAGCAAAACTAATTTTCCCATATAAATCGATGTAAAACACGATAGTGCGTTCCATGCGAAATATTTTTATAAATTGTTAAAGATCGTAACAACCTGGATAAAATACTTTTAAAAATCGAAACTAGCTTATTATTTATTAAATTATGACAAACAATCTTTTTTAATAGAAAGCTGTCTAGAGACATTTTCTTTTAGCCTACTCTTAAAAATTTGGTGAAAATATGACACCTCCAAACTCTCAAATTTTTTTTACAAATAATGTTTGCACATAAGTTAATAAAAATGTGTGTTCACATGCAACACTAGCATGCTAACGGTACGAGTGCTAAACACAGACTGACGCAATGAAGCAGAACTCCCGGCTCACAAGTGCGTCATACGTTATGTGACTTCCCCTTTCTGCTCTACTCGTTATGCGAAATGTCGCTCGTTAGGGGAGCAACTTTTTCACATTTTTTTACTCGTTTTGCGAATAACTCTTAATGAGAGGTTCCACTGTATTTCCAAATCAATTTACGCAGGTGACTGCACAATTTCGGATATACGTATTGCCAAAAATATTTTTACCAAAATTATTCAATTTGCTTCACTGTTTTCATCACGACATAATAATTCTAATAATCTTTTTTAATCTTCTCAAGCAATAGATTTCCAAGTGCAAAAACTTGCGAAAATATTCAACAGATTCGTGCAGTAGATCGTGAGTAAGCGTGACGAGATTAACAATGAGATAAAGTCATAAATCTAATCCGATTGTCTTCACGTTAATTGTGCTTTACTTATAAAGCCAAGAATGTCCAGTGGTGGGGTAGTCAAACAGCGCGATCCCATTATGCTCAGAGGCGAGGACCGTGTGGTTCTTGCGGCGGCAGTTTGTGACGTCCATATGCTCCAATTAATGTAGCGGACATGTTGTTGATGATGATGATGATGATGATGACGTAATAACCAAACATCCCAAAATCTACAAAACTGCAACACCCCTAAAATCGTCTCTCCTTACATTAAGTCGAGCGCCACATTTGTCACTAAATACTCATCATCTATAACCTGATGATGGCCAGAAGTAACGCCATCGACGTCGCCCACTTCTAAGCAGACAGGATCAGGATATATATAACGTGGATATTGTAAATATTTTATTATATATATGTATATATTTACCCAGCGTCTATGATTAGCTGTGTACCTATTGATTTAATGAATCAATGGTCTCCTTCGTAGTATCAATCCTGTGGATTGGTTTGCAGCAACGAAATCTTGCATCTCGATCTCTACTCTTCTCGGTCTTCTGCAATCCTCTTTAGCTCAGCATAAGAACTGCAAATCATGCCCTCGAACACTTGCCGCAAATACTTCCGTCTAGAGCGCCCGCTACAGTTTCTATCTTCAACCATCCCTTACACATTGTCGTGAAAAAGACCATCGTGGTGCATGATGTTACCGATCGCCTCTCTGATAAGATTCTTACTAGGTGCCTATCTTCCTTGATTATGCTGAGAACCTCATTTTTCGTGACGTGGCCTCTCCAGGAAATTACGTCAATTTATTTGTAAGACAACATATTAAAGGCCTCTAGTCTTTTCCTATCAGTTTCAGAAAAACACCATGTCTCACAGCCAGTATAAATTAAACATCTATAAAGTGTCAAAATAAAGTGTAAAAATGAAAAATAATTTAAATGTGCTATTGCCGCTGTACTCCATTGAAGTCTAAAGTTAAAAACCTGAAGTTTGGAGCGTGTGGATGTAACAATTAATCAAATGTGTTAATCCGTGGAATACGTCTATGAGTGTTGATGTTTAATTAATAACCATTAATCGTGTTTATGGATTCTATCACGAGTCGGGACGAATGCGTCGTGCGGAGACCATCACGTGGGCGATTGACGTGCTTAACAGAGACACGCCAACAATACCCATCATACCATAGCGTATTAGTGAAGAAAAACGAAAACTGATAATCGACATCACTACAATGTGTTAATTATATGCTTTTTTATTAGATATATTAATGCATGTGATAGTTATGCATGCTGGACTTTACCCGCCATTTAAATTGTTTAGGACAGTTAAGTCTCGTCAATTCAGATTATGATCAGTTCTTCTTCGTAGTATCAATCCGGTGGATTTGTTTGCAGCAACAGAATCTTGCATCTCGATCATTTGAGATGCAATCATTTTTTTTTTGCTGATACACGGGATGTCTTTAAGACCTTTAATGTGGTATTTTCCCCTTTATTTCCACATCCTAATGCCGTTGACCATAAAAAGGTTCATCCGCCTTAGGAGAGCATTTACTACCTCCAGGACAATAGAGTGCCCTAACCAGCTTGACCTGATGAGGTTAGCTGGTTAGGGCGCTTATGATCAGTTAGCAACTGATAAATCCAGTGATAGTCCCCTTTGAACAATTGTGGCCGCTGAACAGAAGTGCTTAAAAGAAAGAACCCGTGAAGGAGATTAGAATCGATGAGATAAAAATGGAGATGGGCGATAGATTCTCTCAACGAAAATACGAGCGAAAATGGTAAATGCATGGAAACAAATTAAACGTCTAGTGCACGGGAGAACTGGTGCACTGGATGTCTCGCTAACTTAGCCTAACCTAACCTTAATTATTTCCTTACCAAAAATCCAAATAATAATGTCTCCTTGAGACAATATCAAGAAGGTAAAATTATTCATCAGTAACACAGGTAAATGATTGGTTATAAAGTCCGAGTCGGAACTATAAGTAGTCGTTTCTCATCCATTCAGTCTATAGTTTGGTTCGAGACCCGAGTGGTACTTACTAAAATAAATAGACTGTCGGAAAGTAATAATATTAAGCTTGTGAATAAATGATGACTGATTGCATAATAAAAAATAAAAATATACATACTTTGAATATATACTATAGCGACATCTACCATACGATGATAACAATGACATAAATACTAGTTTCAACGTGAGTCGGTCCAAGCATAGCAATAGCCAAGTCGGCTGAGCGGTATGAATACCTGGACATAGTTGGTTTCCAAGGTCCGCGGTTCGCATCCCGCTTCTGCCGTTATTTTTCTGCTTGAATTGACGCGTTGAAAAAAGAATTTTATGTATAGTATATGTATATTTAATTACAAATAACTTAGGTTAGGTTACGTTAGGCTAGCGAGACATCCAGTGCACTGTTTGTCCTTTGCCCCAAATGTCTTGTGCGCGAGACGTCCAGTGCGCCCCACGTCGTTAGCGGTGAGTCGTTGAACGAATTGTCTGTGAACGAAATGCGGCGAAACCGTTGAAAATCGTGCGGATTGAAGTGTCGGGTTAATCATCCAATCTTCTTAACTCTTTCGCATCGGTTGTCGGCATATGCCGTCGTTATATTCCCCGACCGTTGACATCGGTTGATGTGATATATCGTTTTGCTACTTTCTTAGAATAGTTTTGTATGCATCATCTGATAGCTAAAGGATACAAGAACCAATGTGATATATGAAAATAGACTAGCTAAGTACATTTATGATTTAAATAATAGTTTTATAATTGACAGTATAATCTGTCTTGAAACCGAGCCGTAATGAAAGCGTTAAAAAACATAAGATGCTCTAATAATACCCTCGAACGAAATGCGGCGGAACCGGTTAAATGCCTTGTTATCATAGTTAAATAATATAGTTTATTTAGTTAATTAGTTAGTCAAAGAATGTGCTTAATTTTCTTGAGTATAATAAATAGTATTATTATGTAAGTGATTACGAACAATGCAGTATCTGGAAGTGGAGTGTTGATCCTTTTATGGAGACCCACAGAAGCCGCTCTTGATCATCAAGACTTGATCATCAAGGCTTGATGAAGATTGATCAACCGGACAGCGTGACGGTAAATGTCATCAACATTTAAATTCAATTAAAATTGTACGACATTATTTTTTCTTCTATAGAAAAAAGATTTCGTCGCTCTTCTAACTGGAGCATACGGTCAGTGCCGGTTTAAGGGGTTGGCGCAGTGGGGTGGTGGCCCAGGGCGTCGAATGAGATGAGGGCGCCGAGGGCAATCTAGCTCATATATTTATTTCAAATACATACAATATAGGGCGCAAGAAAGAAATGCCCTAGGGCGCCAAAGGGTCTATAACCGGCACTGCATATGGTCGTCACTAACTGCCGCCAAATCAGCCGGATTGTTTATTACGGAGCTTAGCCGAGTACATTGTATGTATAGCTTTCGAATAATTATAATATATTAACATTCTTTGTCGCACGAATTTCACCAAGACCCAATAATAATAATAATAAGCTTTTTATTCCAGCAGGATTGGGTGGGTTGTGCAATACCCAAACTGCCAATATTTTTAGATACATAAATACATTTTAGATACAAAATAATAATTATATACATATATATAATAATTCATTCATGGTGGTCGCTGCAACATCTCCATCCAGCGATGGCTCAGGGAGGAGTTGAGCCATTAAGAAACAGCCAGGATGATGATGGTGTTGTTGGACCTCCTTATCCTGCTCCAGAAGCCGGCAACACGATGTCGCAATAATGCTGCGAATGAATGGACTCCGCCCTCCGCAAACCGTATTATGGGTTTCGAAAGCAGACGATTGCTTATAATACTGGAGGGACGATGGTGTGACTTTGAGGTGATACATGTTGCAATCTGATTTACCTTCAGATCTTTTACCATTTTGTGTTACCACACACAGGATTCATCTTAAAGTGGCGTGGTAATCGAATCTAAAATTTAAAAAAATAAAATGTATTTATTATCACTAAAATTGTAACTGTCATTAACTTTATATTTGTTTAAATAAAAAAAATTAAAATAATAAAAAACCTGACCAATTGTAGTATGGAAGGCTGCCTTGTCCGCTCTCGCCACCGTTAATTCCTTGCAAATTCGGACCATCGTAACATTATATTATATTTTATTATTTTTTTCGAAATCTATTATACGGCTGCATTGGCTTTTTGTGATGCCACCACATTCATCTCCCCAATGTGGACGTTATTTAAAAAAATCAGTAATTATAATAATGACCGGATTGCTACCGTTGACTGGCACACGATTCGTACTGACGTCACGGTGGCAGTCTGAGATGAATGATGGGACAGGTTTTACTAGTTTTAATATTTTATATTATATATATACACGCCTATACTGCAATAATATGAATTCGCTCAATTAAATCAGCATTTCGTAGAACGCACTCTCGTCAGCGGTGCAACAATATTCGCAGTGTCGTCAACCCTTCTATAGCGTCAAAATAGCGAATACGTTTTAAAAAAAACAGACATAATAAAGTTATTGTTCCTTCCCATTGATAATTATGTAGCATGTGGTCACAACAAAACCTAACCTAACATAACCTAATCTACTAACATTCTCCTCTCTTTAAAAGGTAGTTATCCAGCCGCGTAGTGGAAGGATGAGGAGCAGATTAACAACACAAAAGCTTTTTCTGAGGCACATTGACATATATATTTCGATAACTTTACAAACTTCTGGCCTACTCACAGCATTCCGGCCGGGCCACAATACGACCTTTTTCACGATCGGTACGCAACTGAGAGCGTTCGTGATGGCCTATTTCCCAGCGCCACCAGTGGCGATATAAATAACTAACGTCACACCCGTGACCGGACTTGTCTAAAATACCAATATAGCGACACATACATGTATGACAAGCGAACAGAAATAACAGACAAAAGATTGTATATCGAGGTTTTCGGTACCAGTCAGCAGGGGCTATATTATGCTGATGTCACTAAGAATAACTAGCCGTATTAAAGTTGTCTTCAGTTCATTGAAATTCGGGCCAAAAATTGCTTTAAATATTGACCATTTATTTCCTTGCGAAACGTAATTTAATATTATAAATATTAACACCTCCTTTACTTAACCCTTTCGTTGCGGCTCGGTGGAATACAAATTATACTGTCAATACGGCGTGAATTTTTCCAACTATTGTTTTTGCTTAAAACTAGTATTTGAAGCATAAATGTACTTATCTGACCTATTTTCTACCTATCAGATGATGCATAAAAAACTATTATATTAAGCAAACATTCATTATGTAACTCCATACATGTGGTGGCATTGACACATGTGGCTTACAGAAAAAACGCTCCTGTGACGATATTTATTTCTTTGATATATTGCATTGCATTTTCACTTCGAATATGATTTATGAAGTATCAAAACGCATTATTTTTTAATGCGTTTTCATTGCGTATGCAATTCCCCTGCGAACCAAGAACCTTCGTTTCGGCATGTGTTGGGCTGTGGTCGAGTTGTGAAGGGTGGTACCATAAGGTCAAAGGACCCTGTGAGGCCCAACTTTCCCTTTTTGGTGAAAATAAGAAGCGGATAACGTCTTATAAGAATACGTGATGGGTGGATTCGTTTCCTTTTTCGCAATACGGTTTCAAAACTATATCAATTTTTTATTTTTTGTTACCATAACTGAATCGAGCCACTGTTATATCACAATGATATAATGCAGTTCTAGTTAAATCATCGAAGTTAAGCAACATTGGACGCGCATCACAACTTGGATGAGTCAACGCACGTTGCTTACTGCAATCTCGATTTGAGGAGCTTCTTAGGTTCAATTTGTTCAAACCTCGACTGGCTGTTTAAAAAATCACATTATAAATGAGCCTCGGATACTACAGCGGCCGTCTGTTCAGTTCTATTTTTGTAAATAAATTTAATTTTTAAAACTGTATCATTGTAATACAGTGTAATAGTACTGTGTCTAAGTAAGAATTTGAAGAAGTTTTATCGCAATCGGATTAATGGTGTAGGCATGCATTAAAGACAAATGCACACACCAGTGTCGGACTTAGACACTGCGGCGTCATAACGCAAGAAATGGCACTGTCTATCTTTTTTTTCTTGTGTTGAAGAATAAAATCTTTAGAAAAAAATATGCAATGTTTCGTGAAAAAACCTATTTTTATGTAATCGCATGCAGGAGATCACAATCGGTCAAGACCAGTGCACTCTACGACGCTCAGCCAGGGAAGCTGGACGCTGCATGCGGGAAACGTGTATTGATCCAGATTGTAGAAGGAAGAAACACAGACGCTGGAAGAGCATTCAGAATCTGACCAGTGGCATTAAGGAAGGAATTTTGGAAACTGACAGTTCTTGATCGACACACATTAATTGTGTATTAATGTTTGGCAAGTGTGAGACGAGTTGTATTATACTACATATATATTAAATATAGAAAGGACGCAATAAGAAAAATCTAAGCAAATTAGGGGGACCTCTGTGCCCTAGCTCATTCGGCGCCCTAGGCATCCGACCCACTGCGCCACCCCCTAAATTCGGCACCGACAAACACACACATTGATATGCATATTGAAACCAAGAACATTTATAAAAGATTAGATTCGAAATTATTTAAATTAAAAAATTAAAATTAAAAATTCTAAAAATTCACTATTAGCACTATCCAGTCCGCGCGATACGCGATTAAACTTACGCTGGAGGCCGACTGTTTTTTAAAAAAATTGCTAAATTTATCGTCATGTGTTCAAATAAAATTGAATACGACCCTCACTGAAAAGGTTTGAAATCTTTGATTTTTGTTCGAAAGTAAAAACAACACATTTGTTATGTAATCGGCCACTAACGTTTGAAAAAACATCACAATATGTGTATAGTCGGCCACTAAGCCTTGGCGGAATGATCACACACATGTTGTGTGATCAGCCTTCAAAGTTCGGCCAGGTGATTACACACATATTGTGTAATCGGACTCGATAGTGTTAAATTGTTCCGAATGCATTTTTCACAGTTTTAGAATCTCTTTCTTGCACATAATGCGATGCGGTCAAGATATTTTGTTATTTATTGCAAAAGGGGGTGGGGGGGGCACCAACTGTGTCTCGCCCCACAGTTTTTTTTTAATACTGTCTCGAGGGGGTCCAGGGGGGAACTAATATTGTTTGAGAATCACTGCAAAAAACACTTCCGCACGTGTCACACTTTTCTTATAAATAATAGCCGACATTTATCACATGGTTTGCTTGATATTAGATCACATATATGATGTACAAAATAGATCATACATTTTTTCATGTTTTTTTATTTTTTATGTAGACACATACAGGAGAATACCGACAGATGGTGATAGTAATTCTGAAGTTTCATCTGCGGAATTCTATGACGCTTACCGTGGTGTATATGGCTAAGCGATGCATGTGGAGTGTTGATCCGCCAACGTCATAGACTACAGCCCGATATTCACGCATCATCCTTTATTATTACAGGAATTTACTATGAATGGGTGGTCTTCACGGGACGACTATCGTCTACCACCAATTTTAATTGATAGGCTATGACTGGCATTTTACGGGCGATGGATCAAATTCACACCAACCGGGGGTATTTTAGAGCTCATAAATCGATTAAAAATTATTTTTATTTTAATCTCCGTCGGGGATCGAATACACGACATTTGGCTTGCAAAGCAAACGCTTTGACCATTGAGCTATGACCGCCGGCATAAAATGTAAGCACAAATGTGAGAATACCGACAGACGGTGATGGAGAGATCTCAAATGGCCGATTTTTTTAAATATATATTCTTCTTCGTAGTATCAATCCGGTGGATTGGCTTGCAGCAACAAAATCATGCATCTCGATATCCACTCCTCTCGGTCCTCCGCAACCCACTTCAGCTCAGCATAAGAGCTACAACTCATGTCCTTGAACACTTTCTGCAAAGGGCGCCATCTACAGTCTCTTCCCTCAACCATCCCTTCCACAATGTCGCGAAGAAGACCATCGTGGCGCATGATGTGACCGATCCATCGGGCTAGTCTCTCTGAGATGGTTCTTACTAGGTGCCTATCCTCCTTGATTATGCTCAGAACCACATTGTTCGTGAAATGGTTTATTCAGGAAATTCCGAGAATTCTTCTGTAAGACCACATCTCAAAGGCCTCTAGTCTTTTTTTATAACTTGCAAGATGTTTACGTAAAGAAACATAAATACATGATAAAAAATAAACAAAAACAGATCAATCCCTAAACCGTACACAAACCAACATAATAGATGTTTCCTTATGCAGCGTGTAGCCGTCATGACTGATCATCATAGAGCCGTCACTGGTCTCCTACATGCGATTTCATCTTCTTCGTCAATCCGGTGGAGAGCCGTCACTGGTCTCCATCGGAATAAGCGCCAATTCCCGAATATGCTGCAAATTTCAGGGCGCCCTCTACAGTTTCTACCCTCAACCATCCCTCCACAATATCGTGAAGAAGACCATCGTGGCGCATGATGTGACCAATCCATCGGGCTCGCCTCTCTGAGATGGTTCTTATTAGGTGCCTATCTTCCTTGATTATCCTGAGAACCTCATTGTTCGTGACGTGGTCTCTCCAGGAAATTCCGAGAATTCTGTACGACCACATCTCAAAGGCCTCTAGTCTTTTTTATCACTTTCAGATAAGCACCATGTCTCACAGCCGTACATTAAGATGCTATGTTTTGGCAAGTTGCTTGCGGAGCCCTAAAGTAATATTCTTTGACTCAAGAATTTTGGCTTTTTATTGAAAAGCCTTGCATTCGAGACTTCTCTTTTGTTCTGGCATCCCAGGTAATCGTACTTCCAAGGTATACAAATTCTTTTGCATCTTTTAGAACTCTTAGCATTGATATGTTAATTTTCTGCTGCTCATTGCGGCTTACTCATGACTTTGGTTTTTGTGCTGTTTATCTTCATATTGTAGTTCATCTTCAGTTTCAGCAATCAGAGCAATGTCGTCAGCAAACCTTATCATATCAATCATGTATTTTGACCCCTCTATGGCCCATTTTTTCCCTGATGTTATTAATTGCATTTTGTATGTATACGTTGAGCAGGGGACTGTCATGACGCGATTTCGTGGCAGCTTCTTCTTTGTAAAGTGAAAATATGAGTCTTCGTTCTTTGTATTTGTCAATTTCTTTCATAATATCGGTATCAAATGCTTTTCAATGTCCACGAAGGCAATATATGTATCTTGGTCTTTTATCTCTTTTGTGTTGATAAGATTGCTTCTCTGAATCCAAATTGATCGCTAGTGAGACTATTTTCTATTTTTGGTTCAATTCTGTGTAGGATTATGTTGGTCAGTTTTCGAGTCAACGATTTCATACAATATATATAATTATTATTATTGTTCATTTTCAGGCCAAGAGGAACACAGCCGATGGCCTAGGAGGCATGGGACACCAAAAGAGTGGGGGAGACGTTGACAGATTGGGTCTTGGAGGTCACCATCATCACCATCATCATCATCATCAGGCTGCTGTGAGCCAGATGCTGTACGGAGCAGCGGGACTGTCTGCAGCGCGTTCAGGTAAACTTCTTCTTCGTGTCAGCGACGTCAAATTATTTTTCCCAGTATCTGGCAACGTCAATAGCTCGTGTGTTGACCATCATTAGGTCCTGAGATGTGCAGCTTGTTGGGCACATGGAGCAGGATCTTAGGTGTGAGGAGGTCTGCAGGTCTTCACAGTCGCACAATAGTGTCTCACCCTGCCAAAGCATTCCCCACCGCTCGAGGTTGTCCTTTGTTCTACCAACTCCGGTTCTTAATCTGTACAGGGATTTCCAGATCCGTCAGTCAAGGTTCTTGCCAGTTGGGAAGCCTTCCTTTGGAGTAATGAAATCCTCTGGTGCGATTTGTTGTCAGAGCTGGAGTCTCTCATTTTCAGGGCAGGATGTGAGAGGTTGTGTGGATTTCAGAAAGCTGCTTCACAACAGGTAAACTAGAACAGATAGAGATGTAAGGTATTTTGCAATCATTTCAAAAACTAAACTTACTTTTATGAAAAGCATGTCCAAAATAAAGTATGCAATTTCTATGTAATATTTATAATATATTTTGTCTCATCTATGGTATTCTATGACGCTTACCATGCTGTATATGCTTAAGTGCTGCATGTGGAGTGTTGATTCGTCAATGTCATAGACTACAGCCCGACAACACATCATCCAATTATTACAGGAACGCATGTGGCGTTCACGGGACGACTTTCTTTTACCACCAACTTCGATTAATAGGATATAACTCGCATTTTACGGGTAAGGGGTGAAATTCACACCAACTGGGGTCATTTTTAAGAGCTTAACTCATTAGGTAAGGTTAGATCACATTTGGTTAGTTTAAGCAAGCTTAGGTTAGATTAGATTAGGTAGCAATACATAAGTTTAGGTTAGGTTATCATTTTAGGTTACGCACAAGTGTACGTTTATTTACTAAAAGAATATGACGTTGGTGGATCAATCGTGCAGCGCTTAGGCAATCTAGAATGGTAAGATTGAAACTTTAGAATGACTATCACCATCTGTCGGCATTCTCCTGTGTGTATTCACATAAAAAAGTTTGTACCTATAATCATATAATTATTTCCAAAGTTTTTTTTGGCATTATTAATATTCCTATATCGCTAAAAAGTCTAGGTCTAAAGATGGTTTCTGTTAGGCTCGTTGCGACCAAGTATAAACCATTGCGACCGACGGAGGGTTAAGCGCTTCTTCTTCGTAGTATCAATCCGGTGAATTGGTTTGCAGCAACAAAATCTTGCATCAAGCTTGCATTAAGTACTTACATCCTCCTCTCTCTCAAAAAGGTTGTTATTCCGTCGCGTGATGGCAGGATTAGGAGCAGATTAATAACACAGACTTTTCAGAAGCACATTGACATGTATTTACGATAAACTTTACAAATATAAGGCTCGACCTAGTCACAGCATTAGGCCGAGCCCCAATACAATATGCTCTGACCAACGGGCGGTATACAACTGGCGCGCTCGTGATGGCTCTCGCCCAGCGCCACTAGCGGCGATGTACATAACTAACACACCCGTGAGCATACTTGACTAAAATGACAATAAAGCGACACATAAATGTATTACAAGCAAACAGAAATGTTAGACGAAAGATTGTATATCGAGGTTTTCGGTACCAGTCAGCAAGGGCTACATCATGCTGATGTCAGTACTAAAGAAACTAAAATATTAAATACAATCAAAAGAAAGTCCCAATGCTCATCAAACAGACGACTCTAACAAATTACTCCTCAAAACAAATTCGTGGAGGTCGTGTCTGAACTGGGCTTCCCTTATTTGGAATATATCAGCAGTTTGAGTTGATGGACGTTTGGTGATTTTTTTGCTGGTTGTTTACTCAAGTAATCCTTATGATATCATGTCGTGTTGAAGCATGTTACAACTAGTTTCTCTTAACTTGCAGGATCTTCCAGCTCGTCTCCTGGAGGGGGTGGAGTCGGTGGTCCAGGTTCATTGTTGGTTGTACCACAACCCAAGCAAGCTGGAAGTCCAAGACCCGGAGGACCTCATCATGCAGCACCGAGAAAGTACCACTGCAAGATGTGCCCACAGGTAAGTCTCATTAAACTAAGTTAATAATACGCACACAAACCTTCAGCAAATATCATCATTTGCGACATTTCTCTCATCAGATATAAATAAAAGAATATTTAGAATTTATCCCACAATATATTTGTAGACGACATGTTTCGGCCACGTCGTGTGGCCATTTTCAAGTCAATTAGTACAATGAGCGTTGGTTCTATATAAAGCAAAGAGTGAGTGAAAAGGTGGATATGAATTGTGTGATATGTGTTTTAGAAATCAATAATGTATAAGGGAATTCATCGATAAAAAACAACAACATAATATGTATACAAAGGCCATTAAAAAACAATAAACATTTACATCAATAAATTAATTGTACTTATGTACCAATTCTAGATAATTCTTACAAAAGTTTTAGTGGGTAATCAAAAAGTATATGGGGAAGCTATACAATTCTAAGTATATATATCACTAATAGATGATACTACTAATGGCGTTGGAAAATTTCTCTCATCATTATCTAAGAAAGGGATTCAAACCACGTACCTTGCACTTTTGATGTATTCTAAACACAACACAGACACGCTTAACCTATTTATTTCTTCTGCACACTGACTTGGAATTGTATGTACTATGTGTTAAGTCATCTTCTTAACGGTTGGGAACCTTGGCATCTTACTAAAAGCCAATGCAGCTGTTTAATAAGGTTTAAGAGCAGATGTATGCGTATAATACTGAAGGTACGATAGTTTGACTTTTTGAGGAGTGTCGAAGTAAGATAGCGGACAAGACAGCTTTCTATTCTATAGTCGTTCAGGAAGCGCAGGTAGATCTGGTCTGGAACATGTGCTAAAGATACTGCAGGAGAGCATAAGCTACAGCTATACGAGTTTATGTACAGTAGGGAACTATACATATGATGTATTTGGCGGAGTTGTAGAAGGCAGAGCTGACATATTTTTATTTATTTGACAGAACCGCAGTTCAAAGGTACAAAGGATAAAAAACATAGAGTATACATAAACATACAATACATACAAAAAAGAAAAATTAAGCATAAAAGAAGAAGACACGAGTCTAAGATCACAGAGATCTACGTGAACAATAGAGGAAAATGATGTAAGAACAGGATCGAGGTGTGCTGGTAGGCCATTTAGGACCTCCATTGCCGTTGTACTAAATTGAGTGCTCGAAGCTCCACAAGTATCAACTGCAATAAAAAACAATGGATGGCTACGAGCACGGGTGTACTTATCTGGAACGTAGAAGTTAAAACATTCAAGAATCCCAGGGTTGTGAATTGCACCGCGAAGAAGAAGGAATGAATGTTTGAGAGCAGCAATTTTCCTCCGAGACTCTGACGAATGGAAAGAAAGCATCTCTAGAAGAAAAAGAGTTGGGTAATGTACGGAATTGATTGAATTGAATGGATAGTTACCGTAAATATAAAAATAGAGACGTCGGAGAAATTTTTTATGAATTTTTTCGAGGATGATAATGTATTTGGATTTATTGGAATCATGGCAAGACTATGGTGGCTGACAGAGGTTTGTGGTGACAGTTTGTGAATGCCATATGCTCTCGTTAGGGAAGCGGACATGGTGAAGAGTTAGTGCTTATTAAATTAGATATTAAAATAGTTTTAAAAAAATCCGACTTAGTTTTTCGATATCTGTCGGAAGAATGACTTTCAGTGTGCGCTTTATTTCAGTTTCTCTGAAATTTCTTCGTAATATAACAGTTTGTTAATGCTATATGCTCCAGTTAGAGAAGCGGACATGGTAAAGAGTTAGTGCTTATTAAATTAGATATTAAAATAGTTTTTAAAAAATCCGACTTAGTTTTTCGAAATCTGTCGGAAGAATGCATTTCAGTGTGCGTTTTTTCAGTTTCCCTGAAATTTATTCGTAATGTTACAGGTTCTTAATATCATATGCTCCAGTTAGGGGAGCAGACATTGTGAAGTGTTAGTGCTTATTGAATTAGATGAAAAAATAGTTTTAAAAAAATCCGATTTAGTTTTTCAAAATGTGTCGGAAGAATGCCTTTCAGCGCGAGTTTTTTTTCAGTCTCTGAAAATTTCTTCGTAATATTTGCCGGTCTCGGAATTCGCTTCGTCAAAAAAGTATCTGCTGTGTTTTGGGGTTCTGGAGCGGGTCTCTGAAGGGACAAAAACTGGGAATGCGTTGTTGGGCGAATTCCGCGCAAAATTATACGCAGTTTCTACTAGCGAGAATTTCGGGTTCGGAACCCATCGAGAAATAATATATTTATATACATTAAAAAAAAGCGAGTCGTTTATATCAAATGGTGACTTAATTAGTCAAACAGACTATGGAGATTTCAGTGGTGACCATATGATGTAATGATTGAGACGATATTACATACTGAATGCAATTTGTTTGCTAATTACACTCGATGCTAAAAAACGATCTCGTTTTCCGCTTTAAGTACGCTGCTTTGCTTTTTTACTCCTTGAGCAATATCTAGTGACTTTTTTTTATATCCGTTACAGTTCCGGATCGAGGTCTTGGTCCCGAAATTAAAGCATCAGCTAAATGGTGATGCCGGATTTATTTTTATGTAAGCACATACAGGAGAATACCGACAGATAGTGATAGTAATTCTTTAGTCTCATCTGTGGAATTCTATGACTCTTACCATGGTGCACATGTCTAAGCGCTGCATGTGGAATGTTGATCCGCCAATATCATAGACTACAGACCTGAGATTCGCGCATCATCTCTATAATTACAGGAGTTTACTATGAATGGGTGGTCCTCACGGGACAACTTTCGTCTTCCACCAATTTTAATTAACAGGCTATGACTGGCATTTTACGGGTGAGGGGTCAAATTCACACAAATAAAGGGGGTATTTTGGAGCTTGAAATCGATTATAAATCCTTTTTTTTAATCCTTGTCGGTGATCGAACCCACAGCCATTGGCTTGCAAAGCAATCGCTTTGACTATTGAGCTATAACCGTCTTATGGAATGTAATTTGCAAAGTGCACTTGATGCAACAAAACGATCTCGTTTTCCGCTGTAAGTACGCTGCTTTGTTTTTTTACTCATTGAGCAATATCTAGGGACTCGTAGCTATTTTCTTTTTTTTCATATCCGTTACTGAGCCGTGGTCGCGGTCCTGAAATTACGGCATCAGCTTAATGGTGATGCCGGAATACTAAGCACTGAGGATAAGACCAAAGACAGGCTGGCTTTCATTTGTGTCCTCGTCTTGCATACTCCGGTCCGAAGTCTGTTACGGGATCTCCTGTGTTAGAAATGAGCGAACAGAGTAGCCTTTAATTATTAGTAATGAGACGAAAATTTAACTAATTGTGACATGTAATTCGAATGCCGCAGGAGAGCATAAAATACGTAGTTCTAGAAGTATACATCGAATGTACTCTGAGACAGAACTTATATGGGATCAGGCGAGACCATTGACACTAACAGAGTTATGTGATAAGTTCCAGATAAGTACACCCGAGCTCGTAGCCATTCATTGTTTTTGATCCCATCTGATGCTTGTGGAGCTTCAAGCACTCAATTTGGTACAACGGCAATGGCGTTCCTAAACGCTCCTACCAGCACACCTCGATCCTTTTCTTACATCCTTTTCCTCTTTTGTCAATGATATTGTTCTCTTAGATCTCTATGATCTTTGACACGTGTCATCTTCTTCTTCTTTTATGTTATTTTTATCTTTTACTATATCTTTTGTATGTATTGTATATTTATGTATGCTTTTTTCTTATAATTTTGTGCCTTGAAACTTCGGTTCTGTGTAATAAATAAATAAATGTGGCGACAGTTAGTAACGACCCTCTGCTCCAATATATAAGCAACTTCTGATCTCGATTAATGGATGAAAGCAAAAGCAATGTGTTTTGTAGTTTAATTAAAAAAAAGCTATATCAGCGGTCAAAGAAAAAAATCTTTTGAAAACTGGATTTTGAGTACATGATTGTTGGTAAAAAGCTCAGGTCGTGTTGCTGTCGGTCGCGGGTTCGCGTCTCGCGGCGGCATTTCTCCGACGTCAAAGAGCAGACGACATTCCGTCACCGGCATCAAAATTGCCGACAGGGCAGGGCTAGTCAAGCCGACGCTTATTCGCGGTCGGCAAGCGTCATAGAGTCCAATGAAGTCGCACGCTTTCGCGTCTAGGTAACGTTCACTGATCTACCCAGCTAATGACTGGTCGTGGCCCTTTTAACCCTTTCGTTATGGCTGTGGAATACAAATTATACTGTCAGTAGGGCGTGAATTTTTCAAACCATTTTTTTTTGCTTAAAACTAGTATTTGAAGCATATTTCACATTGGTTTTTTATCCTTTGGCTATCAGATGATGCATAAAAAACTGTTATATTTAACAAATGTTCATTATGTAACTCTATACATGTGGTGGTATTGACACATGTGGTGTACAGAAAAATCGCTCCTGTGACGGAACCTGACGATATTTATTTACATGCTTTACAGATTTCTGTAAAGAATACACGTAGGTTGATAAAGGGAATGACTGCACTTTCAATTTCCTACCGTAGATGTCACAATGAGTTCTGAAAGTAGCAAAACGATATATCACGTCAACCGATGTCAACGGTCGGGGAATCTTTGACGGCATATGCCGACAACTGATGCGAAAGGGAGTAAGGACTGTGTAAGTCAATTTATCAATTTTCCGCGGATAGTCAGCGTCATAGAATCCAATAAAGTCACACGCTACTTCTAGACAACGTTCATTGGTCTACCCAGCTAATGACTGGACATGCCGAAGATCTTGGGTTCGATCCCTGAAAGAGATTAAAATACATAAAAGTAATTTGTAATCGATTTCTTAGCTCTACATATACCCCAGTTGCTGTGATTAAATGATTGATTTAAATTAGTGGTATTCCCGTGAATCTCACCCATCATCATCATCATCAGCCTGTTTCCATCCACTGTTGAACGTAAACCTCCCGCCTGAGTCTCCATCCTCTTCGACCCTCCGCCTTCCGCATCCAGGTCACTCCCGCTATTATTATATGTCGTCAGTCCATCTTGCAGGGGGTCGCCCATTACTTCGTCTTGAGCGCATTTCCAATACTTTTCTTACCCATCGACCGTCTCTTCGACAGATATGTCCTGCCCATTGCCACTTGAGTGTGCCTATTCGTTGGATAGCATCCACTACTTGAGTTCTTCTGCGTATTTCCTCGTTTCGGATTCAATCTTTTAGCGACACTTCTCACATGGATCTCTCCATGTCACGCTGGCTGACCTTTATTTTATGTGTAAGACTTGCTGTTAGATTCCACGTATCTGCGCCATAAGTTGATACAGGAAGGATGCATTGGTCAAGCGCCTTAGTTTTAAGACATGGCGGAATTTTCGCTTTAAAAAAACATTATTTATAATAATTAATTTATAATAAATGTATATATATATATAAACTTGACTATGCCTATTCCAGCGGCTCTCAACCATGCGTCCTTCAATTTTTCATAGAATTCATCAATAAGTCATACGTTTTTTGTGCGAAACATTTTAAACGTCGCAGACCTTAATTCTCTCGATCCAATACTTCATTTTTTCCGTTCATTTTGTTTGTTTGTTTATTTTTATTTATTTTTATTTATTTTCGTCTCCCGCGTTTTTGTTTGTGTTTCGGTTGTTTCGCCATTTTTAATCGGATATCACTTATATACCTGCCATTAACCCACTTTCATTTTCATCGCTTCCATGCCCGCTCCCTTCAACTGAATCATATGGTCGTCATATATATAACCGTGTCAGGAAACAGGAAACAACAGGGTCAGATCCTGTCTTCCGGGGTGCAGCTACTCGGACACAGCGCACACTCCAGAAGGTGTGACAGAGTCTGCTCCACGCCGCACTCACATTGAGTCAGTCCGCTGTAAAACTGCTAGGCTTTCATTTGTGTCCTCGTCTTGCTTACTTGTCCTCATCATAAACTACCGACATAAAACTAAGTCAACCGCAATTCTTATCTCTAGTCAGCTGAGCATCCCGGAGCTCCGCCGAGAACATTATATGTATAGTTCGTTATTCCATATTCGCTTCCTATTTGGAGTATATATCATCATCACCATAATGGAGCATATGGTCGACTCAAACTGCCGCAAAATAGTAATGGCAGCCGTCGTGATCTTCGCTTTATACCATGTCAGCTCTGCCGAGTACATTCTATGTATTGCTTCCGACGGTCATGCAGGACAATCCTGCTTGAACCGTTCTTTCGAATTAAATATTTCTGGTTCAAGAGCGTCGGGTTAATCGTCCGGTCTTCTTCAAATTATATCCGTTTAAGAAATCACGCAAAAATATGCCTCGAATACTACAGCTGCCATATCTTCAGTCTTCTTCTGCCGTGGAGGTCATTAGAAATTTTACATGTTCCTAATAGGACCCTAGGGAGTAGAGATGTCTTCAGACGAGGCAACTGAGTGTCGGCAATTCATATGTTCCAGATATGTCTCTATTTTTATATTTACGGTAACCATCCATTCAGTCGAATCAATTCCGAACATTACCCAACTCTTTTTTCTTCTAGGGATGCTTTCTTTCCATTCGTTAGAGTCCCGGAGCAAAATTGCTGCTCTCAAACATTCATTCCTTCTTCTTCGCGGTGCGATTCACAACCCTGAGATTCGATTGAATGTTTTAACTTCTACGTTCCAGATAAGCACACCAGTGCTCGTAGCCATCTATTGCTTTTGATCCCAGTTGATGCTTGTGAAGCTTCGAGCACTCAATTTAATACGACGGCAATGGCGCTCCTAAATGGCTTACCAGCACACCTCGATCATTTTCTTACATCCTTTTCCTCTTTTGTCGATGGTATCGTTCTCCTAGATCTCTATGATCGTGGACACGTGTCATCTTCTTCTTCTTTTATGTTATTTTTATATTTTATTATCGTTTGTTTGTATTTTATATTTATGTATGCTCTGTTTCTCATTTTGTATTGTGGAAGTTCGGTTCTGTGTAATAAATAAATAAAATAAATATGAAACGCATATGGAAATAAAATAAAATTCGTGTCTAGTAAACGCCTGTGGAAGACGACTCTAGCATAGATGGCGTACTGATATCAATCCGAACGAGCGCATCATCGAGGAGTATTTTCGCATCGATTATGCACTGTTAGAGCGAGACGGCGAGAGGGCCGGCTGCTCAAAGTGTAAATTCCAAATTTAAAAACAATGGCAACTCCGAAATGATACGAAAAAATACGAAAAAAAAAACACTGGTCCCAAAATGTTTTCGTCATTAGGTCCCTTTGGCGGCGAAAGGATTCGCTATTAGTATACAGCAGCTGGGATACGAACCCTGTACCACTGCTCTAAGAACCAGCTTAGTGGTAAAAGCGATCGAGGGATCGAAAAGAATGCTATTATACTGAAGGAAATTGAACTATTTAACACAATAAATTATATATACTAGAATCCGGGCTTATATACAAAGTTAAAATACTTAAATTCACTGAATGTGTATTTACCGGCGGGTATAGCTCAATGGTCAAAGCGTTTGCTTTGCAGGCCAAAGGTCGTGGGTTTGATCCCCGAATAAAAAAATATTTCTAATCGATTTCTGAGCTCTAAAATATTGTTGGTGTGAATTTGATCCCACACCCGTAAAATGCCAGTCATAGCCTATTAATTAAAATTTTCTTAGAAGAAAGTCGTCCCGTGAAGACGACCACCCATTCATAGTAAATTCCTGTAATAATAAAGATGATGCGTGAATCTCGGGCTGTAGACTATGATGTTGGGGATCGACGCTCCACATGCAGCGCTAAGCCACATGCACCATGGTAAGCGTCATATAATTCGACAGATGAGACTTCAGAATTACTATCATCATCTGTCGGTATTCTCGTGTATGTGCTTGCATAAAAAATGACAGTCGAAATATTTTCTCATGTGTGAAAATATATGACGCTTACCATGCTGCATGTGGCTAAGCGCTGCATGTGGTGTTTTGATCCGCCAACGTCATAGACTACAGCCCGACATTAACACATCACACTTATTATTACATCAGCTTACTATGACGTTTTCAGGGTTAACGATTTAGAAGAAATTCTCTACACACGGCTCAACCCAAAACTCACAATTATTTTAGTTCAATACGCACATGCATTTTTTTGATATGTTTATTTATTTTAAAAGGTTTTATTCATTTTAATTATGTGTATACATAATATGTCAATATATTTTTATTGATTGACATAAATCAATTAATCGATAAATAATAGTTCATTACTGTAATGATACTCGTATATATAATTGTATAAATAAGAGATAATTTATATTATTTAAATAAATATAATTACGATATATTACGTTAACAGGTGCCGAAACGACAATAAAAAACAATAATGTCATTCAAAACACCTGCTGATATAATAAATGTTCCATTATATGTATGAATTGGGTGTCAATTATGTGGAATATATCAATAAGATGCGTGTGGATTATTCAGTCCGGTGTATTTTTAAATAAAAACTATTTTTTGCTCATTTATTTAACTCAGATTCTATGGTGCCGCCGCATTTCGTCCACATGCAATTCGTTATATGACTCTTCGGTAACGACGTGGGGCGCGCTAGACGTCTGGTGCACGGGACAATTGGTACACTGGATGTCATGCTAACCTAACCAAACCTAACGTTACTTAATTTCTCTACAATTATTTCATTAACGAGTCAAATGGATCTCTACACTCTACGATCACTGGACAAATCCATAGGTTAGGTTAGGTTAGGTTAGGTTAGCGGGACATCCAGTGCACCAGTTGCTCCGTGCACTAAGCGTCCAGTGAGGCCCACGTCGTTGCCGATAAATCGTTGAACGAATCGTCTGTTGACGATAGGTCGTGACACCGATTTTACCAACAGAAAATATAACTTTAACGGTCAAACTTAACTTCCGTTAAATTGACAATGAATAACGAATTACGTGTTAAGGTAATTCACTTTCGATAACTGTTTTAACCGCTTCACGTAACTGGAACATATGGTAGTCACAAATAATAGTCACAAAAAATAGTTGGCTAAAAATAGGATCAAAATGTGTTTGCTAGTACCATATTTAGAAACACCATCGCAATTGAACTAATGTGAGTAATCAAATCTGCACAAGTACCAACTGGAATAGAAAAAGTACAACGGGTACTGGCACGGGTATACATATCCGGAACGTAAAAGTTGAAGCATTGAAGAATCTGTGAATTCTTACGAAATTCGCCAATTGCAATACCGTGTTGATCGAAACCGCGTTCTACAAAGTCGCAGTATATTGCTGTCGTTGGTCGTTAACGCGGTCGCACACGCCCAACGATTCCGTTACACCCGTTAGATTAATCTCAACGTCAAAAGCACTTCAAGGGTGTGGGGGGAGCATCACACCCACTTGCAGACGGTCAAGGGCGCAACCGAAAATAATATAACGGTAATCTTACAAAATCTGAAGACTTCAGTGTTAAAAGCGTTTGTTTGTCATTCAGACTCCGTCGGCTTGTAACCCGATAAAGGTATTTAAAAAAAAATGATTTAATCAAATCTAAGCTCTATTAATACCCCTTGTAAGGTTGAGCCACCCTTTTAGGATAAAACAAAAATTGTCCAGGCATCGGTTCACTATATTTTCTTTAAAATCATTATTGAACACACAAATATTTCTCAATTTTTATACACATAAAAATCTTAAACAAATAACATCTTTATGACATGTCTCTCATCGATATTGGAGAAAAAAACAGCTGTAGCTGGGATTCGAAATCGAAACTTTTCAAACCAATATTCTGTCTGTACCTAACGCAGGTTCGAATCAAAAAAATTAACGCATATGTTATTATTAAGGCAACTAAAAAAAACAGAAAATGCCGGTGGGTTTGTATGTACTCAATGGTAAAAGCGTTAGCTTTGAAAGCCAAAGATCGTGGGTTCGATTCCCGACAGAAATTAAAATAAAAGATTTTTAATCGATTTCTGAGCACTAAAATAGGGGGGGTTAGTATGAATTTGATCCCTCACCCGTAAAATGCCAGTCATAGTATATTAATTAAAATTGGTGGTAGACGAAAGTCGTCCCTTGAAGACCACCCATTCATAGTAAATTCCGTGAAAGATGATGCGTAAATCCCGGGTAATAAATAGTCTATGATGTTGATGGATTAACACTCCACATGCATCGCTTAGCAATATGCACCATGGAAGCGTCATAGAATTCCGCAGAGAGACTTCAAAATTACTATCACCTTCTATAGGTATTGTCCTGTATGTGTTTACATAAAATAAACACGGACATTAAAGAGACAGTTATTTACTTGTGTTATTGATGAGTCTTTACTTAAGTTTAATTAAATAAATAAAAACCAGTACTTGTATGGAACACAAACACAAGACACGTTTCTCGCATGCATCGTCTAGCCGTGTCGTCCGAGCGTCATAGAGTACACTAGTCGCAACCGGAATTTTGAAATTAATTTTTGGTTACGTTCTCGTTCTCAGTAAAATGGCAGGATAAAGTTTTGGATTGTTAGAGAATTTGGGGTGTTAGGTAAAAGTGAGAAGTGACGTAGTTATAAGAGGGTTATTATTATCATAATATTAATATTGCATAATATCCGACTCGTGGCAGTTCTAAAGCGTCGGGTTAATCACCCCAAAACATTAAAAATATAAAGCCCACCCAGTGCTAAATAAATATTACATCCTGTAAATTATGTAGAATATAATATAGATCATTCAGTCCGGTGTATTTTTAAATGAAAATCATATACAGTGGAAACTCTCATAACGAGCACCTTTCATAACGAGTAATTCGCATAACGAGCAAAAAGAATGTGATAAAATTGATCCCTTAACGAGCGACATTTCGCATAACGAGTAACGCACAAAGGGGAAGTCACATAACGTATGACGCACTTGTGAGCCGGGACTTCTGCGTCATTGCGTCAGTCTGTGTTTAGCACTCGTACCGTTAGCACGTTATTGTTGCATGTGAACACACATTTTTCTTAGCCTATGTGGAGACATTATTTGTATTTTTGTTTTGAGAGTTTGGAGGCGTCACATTTTCACCAAATTTTAAAGAGTCTGCTAAAACAAATGTCTCTAGACAGCTTTCTATAATAATAATCCTGTAATAAATGAAACTACATATAGTATTGGGAAAGATTTTTTTTTTAATATTCATATCCACTTTCTTCCTGGAGTATACAGCCACCCCAGAGCTCTGTCGGCTGCCATGTTCAACGCCATAATCACAAATTCTCACATTGAGCGGGAGTACTTATAGAGCTTAGAAATCAATTCAAAGTCCTTTTTTCAATCTCCGTCGGAAATCGAATTAACGACTTTCGGTTTGGTAAGCAAACTTTTTTACCACTTAGCTATACCCGCCGGCGCGTGGCTACTTATTACTCGCCAAATTGCGTCTATACGTTTGGTTTTGTTGTGTCTTCATCAGCATTAACTGGCCTTCCAGAACGTGGTGCATATTTCACATATAAATTTGTCGGAATGAAATTTCGCAAACCAATTTTGGCTCAGGCGTTCTGTCGATATATTTTTTTGATATTTCTTGTTTAAATAGTATTTTCACTTTTATCGATAATTAGAAAATCAAATATACCAAAAATGTTACATTTCACATTCCATTTTTGAAAAAATACTACGTAAAAAATAGTTTGTATATCGAAATTTTTCAAAAGTGACCCCTGCTTTATCAGCTGTCAAAATTCAAAATAAATATTCGATTTTAGTTTAAGCTTTGCTGTGAAAAAAAACTCTTCTTTTAAGAAAAATCTAAATTACGTACTTTTCCTTTATGATTTGCAAGTACTTATGACAAAAAAAATTACTCTAATTTTGTTCGAGATGGGCAGCTAATCGACCAAGTACGAACCCCCATCAACATATTTATTAGGTTAGGTTAGGTTAGTTTAGAATAGGTTTTCTTTTTTTTGCTTTTGGGCCGTGTACGAAGACGTATTAAAGTATTCATTAGGTTAGGTTACGTTAGGTTAGGTTAGATTAGGTTTTGTTAGGTTTTCTTTACTTTTGGACAATGTATTGACAAAGTGCGAAGTCCTATTACAGTATTCATTAGGTTACTATGCTTAAGTTAAAGATTCTGAATATCTTCTTGAAATGAGGTTAAATATGTTGATATCCAAACGTTGTATTAATTCCTTAAGTAAGAAAAGTACTTACGTTTGCTTCTACTGTGGGGGATTCGAACCGCAATCCCTTCGACTGTAAGTCCGCTCCTTTTGTCATTAGTCTTTGTTCTCTTTGTCTTCTTTGAAAGACTTAAAATGTAAGTAGCTTAAAAAGTCGTTAAAGAAACAAAGTGAATTTCTTCACTATACAGTAAATGAAAATAATAATTAATTTAATAATACAACTCATTTGTATCATTAATTTGATTTAATATTTATCTTCATATTATACTTCGGATGCCGCAGGAGAGCATAAGCTACAGTTGCCTTTTATTCATATTAATGATTTGCTTCAATGCATTCTTCCATAAGCCTCCGAAACATTCGGAACTATCTGCTGCTAGGGAATCTCTGGTGGAGAAGACGAAAACGTCTCTTGAAAGGATTTCACGATGGGGCGACCTGAACCTCGTCAGATTCAACATTTCTAAAACCCAATCATGCCTTTTTTCCATTCAGAAGACTGCTATGGATCCTGTATCTTTCAATGGTTGTTCTCTTCCAAAAGCAAGCTCCATCAACATCCTTGGATTATCAATATCGAATAATGTCAAATATTACGAGTCAATTAAGTGTAAAGCCGGTCTCGCTTCCAAAAAACTAGGTGTATTATATAGATCACTAAGGTATTTCAACGATTAACAACTTCTTCTTCTATATAAAGGACAAATCCACCCTATCCTTGAATACGGCAGTCACCTTTGGATTGGAGCCGCAAAATACCTTCTAAACATAATTGACTCAGTTCAAAGAAGAGCAATTCGTTTAATAAACAATGACACTCTTACGTCTAGCCGGCAATCGATGGAACACAACGAAAGATTGGTTCACTCAGTCTTTTCTACCGTTATTACCACGTTAGCTGCTCTTCGAAACTTAAACAACTTATTACTCCTCCACCCACCCACAACCGACAAACTCGCCTTGCACTTGCCGAACATCCATACAAGGTTAATGTGTGTCAAACAAGAACTGCCAGTTTCCGAAGTTCCTTCCTTAATGCCACCGGTAAGCTTTCGAATGCTCTTCCAGCGTCTGTTTCCTCCTTCTTACAATATGGAGGAATCTCATCAGTGGTTTATATGAAGTTTGCCAATTTTTTACAATAAAATACGCGTGTTGAGTGTTGATTCATCAACGACATCAAACTACTCCATAGCATTCATATATTTATACGTGGGGTCAATTTGAATGGGTGACGTTCAAATGTTGATTTTCGTCAGTTATCAATTTTGATTAATAGGCTATGACTGTACACAAAATTACATATCCAAAATATATATTTTATATCGAAATATGCCTCTTTAAATTATGAGCATTTTCGCTTTAAAGTATCGTATAAAGAGCCCTTAAATAAATTTTCTTTATTTAAATTTAAAATATAAATAATATAGATAATTCACCAATTTATTTATTTTGTCATTAAAATCGTATGTAGTAGTACTCAATTTACTAAAAAAAAATTTTTTTTCATATAATTAATTAATAATTTAATCTAATTTAAGATTTCTTTGTCCGATCGATTGCATAGTCGCTCGCTCGGTTCGCCTCCGTGATAATCCTATTTGCGCCGACCGCAAGATGCCTCTGCACATTAAATACGTTATCAACATTAATTACACTTCAGAATGCTTGAAAATGTCTCCATCTTACACACGTTTTGCATGCTCTTATAGTAGATATGGCTATTGCCACTTCATTATTTGCCACCCTAATACTTGTGTGTATGTCTGACGAGTCACCCCAAGCGGTTTTGAGGGTATTTTAAGGGTGTACGAACGCCACTAACCAAAGTGGTAAAACAACGTATCTTAGTAAATAAAATTTGTTCATTAAAATATGTTTATAAATATGCAACGCTTATTGTTGTCATAATTTTAAATAATTTTAAAATATTTAGTTTTGATTCACATTTATTTTTAATGATTACATGTTTCGGACTCCTTGGAGACCATCTTCAATAATGGTTAAATTATAAACCGGAAGTGGCTTGTATAGTTTATTTTATTTTATACAAACACATACAGGAGAATACCGACAGATGGTGATAGTAATTCTGAAGTCTCACCTCTGGAATTCTATGACGCTTACCATGGCTTACCAGCTCTAACGTTGGTGTGAATTTCATCCTTCACCCGTAAAACGACAGTCATAGCCTATTAATCAAAAATCGGTGGTAGACGAAAGTCGTCCCGTGAAGAGCACACATTCATAGTAAATTCCTGTAATAATTAAGGATGATGCGTGAATCTCGGGCTGTAGTCTATGACGTTGGCGGATCAACACTCCACACGCAGCGCTTAGCCATATGCTGCTTGGCAAACGTCATTGAATTCCATAGATGAGACTTCAGATTTACTATCACCATGTGTCGGTATTCTCTCATGTGTTTACGTAAAAATAAAAATAAAACGGCGGTCGATGGGATGAAAAGTGTTGGTGTTGCGCCCAAGAACTGACAAACGATTTTGAAGAAGGCTTGATGCGGAAGGATAGAGACTAACAGTATGCGGATACAGGCTGATGATGATAAAACTTACTTTAAATTTTCTTTAAATTTTAATAATGGTTCTTAATCACTTATTTAAATGGGTGAGTGTTTTAACAGGCAGTAGGTGGATGACGTAGGTGGAGATGCTTGGGGTTTTGGGTTCATGGTTAAACAGAGACAGTTTGGTGACAGATTCTAGTATATTAATAGCGTAAACTGTCAACTACAGTTGAACACTCCCTATTAGTGCCTCCCCTTACGGAATGTAATACCTTCTTAGTTCTTCACCATATTGTGACCTGTAAAACACATTCCATAACTGGAGCATTTGGTCATCACGATCCACCGCTACGAAGCTCTGTCAGCCCCCATAGTCCTCACATCACTACGTGTCAGCTCTACCTCTCACAGTTCCGTCGAGTACATTTATTCATACATGAATAATTCCTGACGGTCAAATTATTTTTGCCCAGTACCTGGCAACATTGATAGCCCATGTGTTGCCCAGCATTAAGTCCTGAGATGCGCAGCTTGTTGGGCACATGGAGCAGGACCTCAGGTGTGAGGCGGTCTGCAGGTCTCCAAGTCGCACAATAGTGACTCTCTCTTCCGAAGCATTCCCCACCGCTCGAGGTTTTTCTTTGTTCTACCAACTTCAGTTCTCAATTTATTCAGGGATTTCCAGGTCCGCCAGTCAAGGTTCTTGCCAGTTCGAAGGCCTTCCTATGTAGTAATGAGAGAGCTGTAGTCTCTCATTTTCAGGGCCGGATGTGAGGTTGTGTGGATCTCAGAAAGCTGCTTCGCAACTTCAGCCTAGGTGTTGGGGGTATCTGATTATACAAGCAGTGGGACGGTTAGTTGATTGACTTACGCATTTCTTCAGCGCATATGACTTTGCGTCTTATGTTTGGTGGTGCGATACCAGCCAAGGGGTATAGTTTTGAAATGGGTGTTGGTTTAAGGCAGCCATTTAACGTACTTATTTGTTACATAATATATGTATAACGGGCATGTATACAAAAAGAAAATATATATAATAACCATTGATACGAGTATCAAAGATCACTTGTATTGTTTGTAGTATAGCAATATCGCTCGGTGCATTGCATAAGAATTGCAATATTATGCAGTGGGCGTGGTTAGCAGCGTGGGGCGGAGTTTATAGCAGGTGCATCCCACGCACGATGCGAATACACTCACATCTAAACGGCGTAGTATCCTTTACATCGGGCCCTATCGGGCATGCAGACTTTGTGGCCACTAAAGAAAATTTCCACGCATTTGCATCTTTGCTCGTATTTTCGAGCGAATCTATCTTCCATCTCTTTACAAGCCATGAATGCGATTCTAATCTCTTTCACGGGTTCTTTCTTTTTTAGCACTTCTTTGCAGTGCCCACAATTGTTCAGAGGGGTCTCCCACTGTACTTATCAGTTGCTAACTGATCATAATCTGAATGAGCGCTTTATCAAAGGTGACTTAACTGTCCTACGGTGTGATGCGGGTGTGAGGCGGGTCAGTATCCTTTACATCGGGCATGCAAACCTTGTGGCCACAAAAAAAATCTTAAATTAATATTTTTTACATGTGGTTGAAATCATCATAATCATCTTCAGCCTGAATACGTCCACTGTCGAAAGTAAGCCTTCCGCATGAGTGTCCATCCTCTTCGATCCTCCTCCTTCCGAATTCAGGTCACTCCCGCTATTCTCCTTATGTCGTCAGTCCATCTTGTAGGGGGTCGGCCAATGCTTCATTTGTCAGTTCATGGGCGCCACTCTAATACTTTTCTTCCCCATTGACCGTCGTCTCTTCGAAAAATATGTTCTGCCAATTGCCATTTGAGTGTGCCTATTCGTTGAGCAGCCTCCACTACTTGCATAAGTTAATACAGGGAGGATGCATTGATTGAAAGCCTTAGTTTTAAGACATTGCGGAATTTTCGCTTTAAAAAGGTACTTTAGTTTTCCAAATGCTAGAAATTTCATTAGAGGAGTACAAATAGAGGTTGTAAATGATAAAACTTATCTGTGACATGTTATTCAACTAGCATGAAATAATTTCTCAAATGAAATCGACAGGCGTATACAACCGCGATATGCAGCATTTGAAAAACTTAAGTATATTTTTAATGCGAAAATTCCGCAATGTCTTTTGACTAAGGCGTTTAACCAATGCATCCTGCTTGTATTAACTTATGGCGCATATACGTGGAATGTAACAGCCGGTCTTACACATAGAATAAAGGTCACCCAGCGTGCCAAGGAGAGATCGATGATAGGAATGTCTCTAAAAGATAGAATGTGAAACGAGGATATCAGAGGAAGAACTCTAGTAGTGGATGCTACTTTAAGAATAGGCACACTCAAGTGACTATATCAGTTAAAGAGACGACGGTCGATGGAGAAGAAAAATGGTAGAGTGGCGTACAAGAACTGGCAAACGGAGTGATCGGTTGAGGAACGAGAAGGATTGAGACTCATGTGGAAGGCCTACGTTCAACAGTGGACGGACACAGGCTGATGATGATGGTGGTGGTGGTCGTCGGTCGTCTTTGCCAACACAGAAGCTAATATTATGATATCGTATATGCCACGATGCTCGTCATCAAAGGCGGCCGCCGTATTGTAATATCGGTCAAACCCTTTGCCTGTACCGCCCGCCTGGAGAGCTCCCGTTTCGATCTGATGCTTTATTTTTTCGCATTTTTTTTTGCTCTCATTTCGGATTCCGAAATGAGATCGACCCAAAGCCGAACCTCCATCGGTGCTTTCGAACTTATTATACATAATATTTATTTATTTATTATACCCAAGAAAATATGCCGTGTTCCCTATCTTCTTCTCTTCTTCATGTCAGCGACGTCAAATTATTTCTGCTCAGTATCTGGCAACATCGATAGCACTTGTGTTGCCTAACATTAGGTCTTGAGGTGTGCAGCTTGTTGGACACATGGAGCAGGATCTCAGGTGTGAGGCGGTCTGCAGGTCTCCAAAGTCGCACAATAGTGTTCCCTATAATTATTTAACAAAAAAAAATGTTTTTATGTAAGCACATACAGGAGAATACCGACAAATGATGATAGTAATTCTGAAGTCACATCTATAGAATTGTATGACGCCTCTCACCATAGTGCATATGGCTAAGCGCTGCTAGTATAATAGAATGTTGATCAGCCAACGTCATTTACTGATGACGTTGGCGGTCTGCCTGAGGTTCAAGCATCATCCTTATTATTACAGGAATGTACTATGAATGTGTGGTATTCACGGGATGACTTTCGTCTACCACCAATTTTAATTAATAGGCTATGACTGGCATTTTACGTGCGACGAATCAAATTTACACCAACCGGAGGTATTTATAGAGCTTATAAATGGATTAAAAAATAAATATTTATTTAATCACTGTTAAGGATCGAATGCAAGACCTTTGGATTGATGAGCAAACGCTTTCACCGCAAAGCCATACCCGACAGCTGGAAGCGTTTGCTTTACAAGCCAACGGTCGTGGGTTCGATTCCCAACGGAGATTAAAAAAAAAAGGATTTTTAACTGATTTCTGAGTTCTAAAATACCCCCGGTTGGCGTGAATTTGATCCATCACCTGTAAAATGCCAGTCATAGCCTATTAATTAAAATCGGTTGTAGACGAATGTCGTCCCGTGAAGACAACCCATTCATAGTAAATTCCTGTAATAATTAAGGATGATGCTTGAATCTCGTGCCGTAGTCTATGACGTTGGCGGATCAACACTTCACATGCAGCTTTAATCCATATACACCACGGTAAGCGACATAGAATTCCACAGATGAGACTTCAGAATTACTATCACCATCTCTCGGTAATCTCCTGTATGTGCTTACATAAATATAAAAAATAAATTAAAGGCTATAATGAATTCGGCTGTATATATATACTATTTATTTATATACATTGAACTGTATTTTTATTTTCCTGTATATGTATGTTTAATATATCTATATTTCTTTCGAATTTTCTAGAAAACATTCCAAATGTGACTCTCAGTCTATTTTTTGACCATCAGTTTTTGATTTCGCGATCATTTATAGCATTTTTTAGGGCGGCAAGTCAGAAAGGCATTCCATATCCTAATACAAGCACGCGAGGAGGTTTTCTAGGAGCGACAGTTTTTGCTCCACATTTAGAAACCGCCATTTTCAATGTCGCATGCCAATTCAAATTCTCGCTTAATAATCCATTCCTCGCAACGTCACACAATCGTAACCCCCCTTCAATAAGCTTCAATTCTTAATACAATTTTATTTATTTCTTTCAGAAACATTACAAATACAAATATATTTAATAAGATCCTGAAATAAGATATAATACAAGAGAAACAATTAAGTATTTACTATTATTAACAATAATTATTAAAAAGTCCCGAAGTTCGCTAAACAGAAAACTCCGCGAAATTACTTTGATAAATAAATTCGTGGAGCTCATGTCGAAACTGGGCTTCTCTCAAGTGTAATATATCGATATTCGAGGCGATATGGTTGAACATTCTGATCACTCTCTCAGAAGTATGCTTTAATAAGCCTATTTGTGCCCATGATAATGAATGTTAAGTCATGTTTCATTCGTTCTGAGGTATTTAAAAGTTTGTGCTTTGATGTTGGTTGAAAATCGATGAAAGTGACAACTTCATGTTGTATAAGGTGTCACGACCTATCTCGCTAACCTAACCTAACATAACCTTGATTTTTCCAGTGATCGTAGAGTCCACAGATCCACTGCTAAATGGATAAGCCCTGATCACAGGTCAACTCAACTAATGACTGGGCACGGCGCTTTTAATGACAGATTATACTCATTTAATTTAGTTTCGAAACCTAGTTGCCCCTGTGGCGCCCCCTTCCAGACCTCAGAGCACATTCTGTGGGAATGTCAGTTCATCTTGTTAGAAAGAGGAGTCCTTTTCGATGCAGTTCGAGGGAATTGCTTCGGCCCTATCGGGCATGCAGAATTTGTGGCCATTAAAAAAAAATCCACGCACTTACAATTTTTGCTCGTATTTTCGGTGAGAGAATCTATTTTCCTTCTCCATCTCTTTACAACTCGTGAATGCCATTCTAATCAATTTCACGGGTTCTTTCTTGTAGCGCTTTTGTGCAGTGGCCACAATTGTTCGGAGGGCTCTCCCACTGGACTTATCAGTTGCTAACTGATCATAATCTGAATGAGCGCGTCATCAAGGAGACTTAACTGACCTCCGGTGTGATGCGGGTGTCAGGCGGGTAAAGTCCAGTCCAGATCCATAGGTCTCGTTAACCAAATAACTTAGGTTAGGTTAGTGTGACATCCAATGCACCAGTTGTCCCGTGCACCAAATTGCCCGTGCACCAGACCTCCAGTGCAACCCACGTCGTTACCGATGAGTCATTGAACGAATTGTCTGGGAACGAAATGCCGCGGAACCGTTGCATAAATTGCTGTACTTAGATTGTTTTAATTCATGTTGGATGAAGATCATAATAATTCACAACAATGTGAACTGAAATAAACGAAAAATTATTATTTTTTTCAGTTTCTTGACTTACACCACCTTCATAATTATGAACAGTATCGACTTGAGACCCTGCGGCGCCCTAGGGCATTTTTTTTCTATCGCCCCATATTTTTTATATTCTAAGATAATACATACAAGATTGGTTCCCCTCGGCGCCCCTAGCTAATGCGACGCCCTGGGGCACCGACCCACTTCGCCACCCCCTAAAACCGGCACTGATTATGGACACATTTATTAATCTTTTTTTTTATTCTTTGCTTACAGGTAATGCAACTTTAAATATTCACTACTTACTTCGTCAAAGAATATATCCCTTCAGTGAAATTTTTCGTTTCTAAGGTAAGATTTTTTTTTTATATTACACATTTTTGTAATAATATATTTCAATAGTCAAATACCTAAAGATAATTTAAAATATTGACATCAGCATGATGTAGACATAGTGTGCTTAGTCATATACACTATGGTAAGCGTCATAGAAATCCACAGATGAGACTTCAGAATTACTATCACCATCTGTCGGTATTCTCCTGTATGTGTTTACATAAAAAAAAGTGTCAAAATATAATCTAAGTAATTTGAATGTGCTATTGCCGCTATATTCCATTGAATCCCATCTTATCGACTAAAAGGGTTATTGTAAAATTATTAATAATATTTTTTCGTGTGGATATGAAATCGATATTTCTTTTATTGGTCAATAAAAAAAATATGGGTACGAAAAATCGGGGGGAGCTTACCTGATATTTTTCTTTTGTAACTATTATGTACCTTTACAAGAGAACGATTATAATCCAATAAAAGGAACCCTTAAGTACATTACAATTACTCTTTATTACTATTATGTTACGAATTTATTATCATGTAATAATATATAATATTATCAATATATATTTCTTAAAAAAAACCGATGTAAGTAGACTAAACCTACTTAACCCTTTCGTTACGGCTCGGTGGAATACAAATTATACTGTCAATACGGCGTGAATTTTTCAAACCATTTTTTTTTGCTTAAAACTAGTATTTGTTGCATAAATGTACTTATCTCACCTATTTTCATATATCACATTGGTTCTTGTATCCTTTACCTATCAGATGATGCATAAAAAACTATTATATTTAACAAACGTTCATTGTGTAACTCCATACATGTGGTGGCATTGACACATGTGGCTTACAAAAAAATCGCTCCTGTGACGAAACGTAACGATATTTATTTACATGCTTTACAGATTTCTGTAAATAATAATACATGTAGGTCGATAAAGGGAATGGCTGCACTTTCAATTTTCTAAGTAGATGTCACAATGAGTACTGAAAGTAGCTAAACGATATATCACGACAACCGATGTCAACGGTCGGGGAATCTTTGACGGCATATTCCAAAAACCGATGCGAAACCTTATATCCGTTCCATATTTGGAACATGTGTTTTTATTTTATTTTTTATCTTATTTACCCCATATTTGGAGCAAACGCACAACGCAAATAGTCGTTTTACAATTTCGCAAGCTCAGAATGTCGTAGGCCTTGTTTCAGGACACCTGTATACCTGAGGTCTACATGGGAACATAGATGGTTCTCGGGAGCCTCCAGGGCAAGTGACCGCGAACTTGTATAGACTGCGGCTGTAGTACCAAAGAAATATTTGGGTGTTCAATAATCAGTGTTTTTTTAAGAGATCGAATTACTTACCTGACGCTCCTGACGCTTGGACATATTTTTTGTCCTTAAGGGGTTGCTCAACCCTACCCGGGGCGTGTATAGAGCTTATATTTGGCTAAATCGATTTCTTGAAAATCAAGCTCAGTCGGGCGTTCTGTCGGAGTTTTGAACTGAAGACGTCTGAATCATAAACGAACGCTTTTACCACTCGACTAGATTGATCATCACAAATTGACGCTGCACAATTATATCACTTTTTTTTACACATACAGGAGAATACCGACAGATGGTGATAGTAATTCTGAAGTCTCATCTGTGGAATTCTATTTTGCTTACCATGATGCATATGACTAAGCGCTGCATGTGGAGTGTTGATCCTCCAAACGTCATAGACTGCAGCCCGAGATTCACGCATAATTCTTATTATTACAGGAATTTACTATGAATGTGTGGTCTTCACGTGACGACTTTCGTCTACCACTAATTTTGATTAACAGGCTATTACTGGCATTTTACGGGTGAGGGATCAAATTCACACCAACCGGGGGTAATTTTAAAGCTCAGAAATCGATTAAAAATCTGTCGTTTTATTTTTTAATCTCCGTCGGGGATCGAATCCACCATCTTTGGCTTTCAAAGCAAACGCTTTGACATTTTGAGCTATGCCTGCCGGCAGCTGCCATTGCAATGCCTTGTTCCAAAACATCTCTGCATCCAATAATCTATTCGGGAACATACTTGTACATGGCTCCCGACATCCTCCAGAGCAGAAGGTTACGCAGAAGCTGTAGTATCTTAAACATATTTTCTGGTAACTTCTTCTTTAGCCTCTCCATTTCCCATCATCTGGGGTCAGCTCTCCTTGTGCACATTCATGTCTATCTGTCCTGCGTTGCATTCTCAGCCTTGTCCAGAGTTTTCAGATCCTTGTCTACAGTTGCAGTCCAGTTTGCCTGTAGTTGTAGTCCTTTTCGTGAACAAAAATATCCCGATAACAATCGCCATTGACTGTAACGGCCACTCCTTGCTCATTTTTGAAGAAAAATGGCCTGATTTTCAAAGTAATGTCGCAATATTTCCCAGCGTTGTTCAAGCGTATAACCCATCCATATTCGTTCAGCGGAAGAATAAAACTAATTATCTGTATATTCAGACATGAGCTAAGTGTTACCATTCACGAAATAAGCACTAGTTAAAAAAAACGTAAGATTGCGGACCCTTTATAAGGAACAATACATTGGAAAAATTGGACATAACTAAAACTAGGAAAATAACAAAAAGAGATTTTTGAAATGTTGAATAGTTTTTCGGCTTAAACAATAGTGCTTTTACTAAATTTATTCTACAAATTTTAATTTATTATTCCTTAACATTTCCATTGTTAAGACACAATTTTTTGCTCCAATTTTGAAAATTTTAAATGTAACATTTCTTTGTATTTTTGAAATGTATTTATTTATGACATCTTTTATAAGAAATAAACGGGATTATTTCCAACGGGACTTGTTGCTTTAAAAGAACGTCTTAGAATCCACGAAATAAAAGGGTTGGTCGAGGCTAAAAAATAGAGCAAAAAATAAGAAAGTAGTTTGAAAATACTTCTCGTACTGAATATAGTTGTCTTTGTTTATAAAACCCACATTTTTTAAATCTTCTTCGTAGTATCAATCCGACGCATTGGTTTGCAGCAACAAAATCTTCCATCTTGATCTCCAATCTTGCTCGATCCTATGCAATCCTCTTTAGCTCAGCATAATAGCTGCAACTCATGTCCTCGAACACTTGCTGTAAATATTCCCGTCTAGAGCGCCCTCTGCAGTTTATACCCTCAAACATCCCTTCCACAAAGTCGTGAAGAAGACCATCGTGGCGCATGATGTGACCGACCGCCCTCTGAGATGGTTCTAACTAGGTGCCTATCTTCCTTGATTTACTGAGAACCTCATTGTTCGTGGCGTGGACTATCCGGGATATTCCGTCAATTCTTCTGTATGACCACATCTCAAAGGCCTCTAGTCTTTTTTAGTAATCACATTTATATGCCGGCGGGCATGCCTTATTGGACTAATTCAAATCCTTTAACCCTTTCGCATCGGTTGTCGGCATATGCCGTCATAAGATTCTCTGACCGTTAATATCGGTTGACGTGATATATCGTTTTGCTACTTTCTTAGTATGGTTTTTTATGCATCAGCTGATAGCTGAAGGATACAAGAACCAATGTGATATATGAAAATAGACTAGATAAGTACATTTATGCTTCAAATACTAGTTTTATAATTGACAGTATAGTTTGTATACAAACCGAGCCGTAATGAAAGGGTTAATTAAAGCATATGGTCGTAACAAACTGTCACCACAAAGCTCTATCAGCTGCCGATATGATCGCCTTATCTTACATCAGATCTAATTCATGTGTTATTGATAGCATATTTCAACCGCACATCAAAAGTATTAACCCTCTTATAAAATATCCCTTATTATATTATACATTAAAAAATATGCAAAAAAACACCCCTCAATAATCGCGTGCATGGCATTTAACCCTATCACGACACAAAGAAGATCTATGGATCAATAAAAAAATAGATATTTCGATCCGCAAAGAAATGATCCTTTTATCGATTGTATCGTAAGGGAACGATTCTTTTTTATCGTATTGATATTTAAATTTGATATATTTTTCTTCATATTGACGATTTGAATGAAGGTTTTTTTTTGATAGGGTGTCTTAGGTCACCCTATTTTTTTTTGATATTTTGTATTGTGATTCTTTGAGGGCCAAAACCGATTAGCAACTATTATCGTCAGACATTAATTTTATTTTGTATCGACAAAAGTTTTTTTTTATAATACCAATAGACATCCTCCTCTCTGAGTTAGTCATTGAATTGCGTGGTGGCAGGTTGATGAGCAGATTAACAACACAAAGACTTTTTCTGAAGCACATTGACATATATATTTCGGATAACATTTACGAAACGGTGATTATTACTGGCCTGAGCCCAGATTCGCGCATTCTTTAATTATTAGGCTTCACGAGACGACTTTCGTCCAACCAACAATATGACCATACATGAGAATACCGACAGACGGTGATTGATTACATGACGGTAATTCTGAAGTCTCATCTGTGGAATTCTATGACGCTTACCATGCTGCATTTGGCTAAGGCCCGAGATTCGCGCATCATCCTTATTTATTACAGGAATTTATTTTGAATGGGTGGTCTTCACGGGACGACTTTCGTCTACCACCAATTTTGATTAATAGGATATGACTGGCATTTTACGGGTGAGGGATCAAAAACAAAAACAATACGACCTCGCCGCCGTCAATTCACAACTGACGCCGCCGTAATTGGTGACGCCCAGTGCCGCGGCGATCTATTTAACTAATCCTCCTAACGTCATTACAAAATGACAACACATGCGTGTCCGATGAGCGAACGAAATTAAAAGATGAAAGATTGTATATCGAGTTTTTCGGTATCATTCAGCAAGCTGATATCAATAGTCAAGAGCGGATTTGGGATTAGGCGAAGAATATTCTGATGGCATTTTGAATGCCATATTCAATAGGTAGGGTGGCGGATGGTAATGATGATGATGATTGGCCAGACGATACATTGAGTAAAATGTTTTACACACCTGTGAAGTCTAACACCTCCACAATGTCGATTAGCTTGATCTAACAAGTGTTTAGACCGGTCAGCGTTAGAGATTGCATTTTGGACCGGTCACGACTCGAGCACTGATGGCGGACATTTCGGCATCTTCAGCGATTGCCAACTAGAGCACCTGGATGCTTAATTTTCATCGTGAAAGCACTCGTAAACGACGCACAAATATATATGCCTACACCAATAAATTGTATTTGGTAGAAGTGATTTTTAAAAAGTAATAATACACTGGAGAGTAACAACGTATGGTTAAAGTAATCGCTTACCATGTGCTTGTAAGGTCTTTCTGCCATACACGAAAGGTACAACTGAGAAAGTCGCCAGGGTCCTTCAACGCTTTGGTATAAAGACTATACACAAGGCGTCGTCAAAGATCCGGGACTGTCTCAGACCGGTCAAGGAAAAGTTTCCTTTAGAGAGCGATGGAATTTACAAATTACATTGTAAGGCTTGCCCCACGGTTTACATCGGACAAACATCAAGAACCATCGCGAAAAGAGTGAGCGAACATGAGAGATCATGCAGACTAGGCCACCCAATGGCGTCAGCACTGGCAGAGCATCTGGCTGACACGGGACATAAGTTTTCATTCGAACCCGAAATCGTGGCTCGAACGCAAGGAAAACATGCACGCCTAGTAAGGGAAGCCATTGAAATCAAAAGACATCCCATCAACATCAACAGGAATGACGGCTTGATTCTCAAAACAGTATGGCTTCCGCCTCTAGCACATACTCAAAATCATAGACAGACAAGCAAGGACATCCATAGTCCGACATGACGTTCGTGGAGGTACTCTCCTTAGAACATAACCACCGCACACGATTACCCGACATGACGCTCGGGGAGGTACGTTAGGGTAACGGCTAAGCTACCTCCTGACACCAACTCACAACAAAGTCATCAACCCTGAAGAAGACCCCTGCAATGGCGGTCGAAATATCGGAAAGAAGAAATTCGCCACATACGGCTAAATCCAAAAGCCGCAATATCAAATCTGGCCGTGAAAACCCAAGAAGTTATTTCCTTGTAAGGTGTTAATCTAAAACAACATCCATTTATTACAGGTGTGTACTGTACATGGAAAACTATACCCCTTGACTGGTATCGCACGACTAAGAATCAAAATCATTTGCGCCGAAGAAATGCGTAAGGCAAATCAACCAACCGTCCCACTGCTTGTATAATCAGATACCCCCAACACCCAGAATCGCGAAGTAGCTTTCTGAATGAGGACGACCTCGAACGGTGGGGAATGCTTTGGAAGGAAGAGTCACTTTTGTGCAACTGCGGAGACCTGCAGACCGCCTCACACCTAAGATCCTGCTCCATGTGCCTAACCAAGCCGCACACCTCAATACCCAATGTTAGGCAACATAAGTGCTATCGATGTTGCCAGATACGGGGCAGAAATAATTTGACGTCGCTGACACGAAGATGAAGACTATAAATGGATAGTGTGTGTTCACGGGACGATTTTCGTCTACCGCCAATTTTTATTAATGGGCTATGATTGGCATTTTAAGAGTGAAGGATCACACAAATATGTTATATATATAACGAGTGTTGTGGCTTGGAAAGTAGTGGCGGTAACTTGTGGTGAGCATATGTTACAGATATGGAACTGAAGAAATTTATCGTGAATTATGTTTCTTTAAATTACTGCATAAAATTTAAAACCAATTGCTCCATTATGGTGGTCAATTGAATGTCACTTTTTAATAAATTTTATTTAACTCAATTTCCACTTACTTTACTAAAAAAATGTTTTCGTACGATTAACAGTTTAGGCGCAAAAGTACGTTAAACATAAAAAAATTCAAATTTACTATTGACTACATAAATATTTATGTTTACGTGATGAAAAGGTTGTCAATCGCCTACGAAATCACGTATTTACGTGATTTTGGCGTCATTAATTCGCAGCTCGTGATCGTATCCCTAACCTAATGTCCTCTGATGACGCTTCGTGACGCTGCTAATGTAATGAACTCACTTCACGGTGTACTCTAGGTCGACATTACGAACTGGGAAGATTCGTTTTTTTTCTTTCATGCCAACGCATACTAGAGAATATCACCAGACGAAATAGAAAAGAAAAAATCAAGAATCTCATATTTAGATGAGACAATTAGATTGAATGGCAAGCGTCAGAGAATCCACTAAATTAAAATTTTCCATTGCAGTATGTTGGTATTACCTTGCATATGTAGACCGTACGGCTAATCACTCATTGACTTACTAATGCTGTGATATCAACGCGATATAGCCTTTTCAGGCTGGTGCCGAAAAGCCTCGATATGCGATCTTTTGTATCTTATTTTTGTTCACTCGTCTGACACGCACATATAAATATGTTAGTTTAAATGGTAGATCTGAGTAGTTATAAGATGCGGCGCTTGTAGGCGTCATTTTGTTTATTTGGTTTTGAAAATCGCTCAATGTTGTGCGGGAGCGGCGTAGTTCTTTATATGGCCGCTATGTAGTTTTCGGGTCACTACCGCAGGCCGTGAGTTTGCCCGGGCGCTGTTAAGTAAACAATATTTTCTGTGTCCCGGGCGGAGGACCGAATTTTATGTATTTTTTCTTGGAACAAGGTATGGATTATAGCAACTGAAAGAACTGAATAGAAAATTTTAGTGACCAAAATTAATGTCCCTGTTACGTATTTATGTCATACATTGACTATACCTGTTTCTTCGTTGATGAAAAATGATGATGAGGGCATTCGCTGCTTCTGGACGATGACTTTTTGGTGGTTAATAGCTGCCTTAACCGCGATGCTCATCATGCATTATTCTACCTGCATGACTTACTTTACATTCTCAAAACTTTTAAGAACTTTCCAACGGATACCGCTTATAAGCAAATAATTTGCCTGCCAAATAAAGGACAAATCTGACCTATCCTAGAAAACGGCAGTCACCTTTGGATTGGAGCCCCAAAATACCTTCTAAACTTAATTGACTCAGTTCAAAGAAGAGCAATTCGTTTGATATACAATGACACTCTTACGTGTAACCTGCAATCAATGGAACACAGGCGTATGATTGGTTCACTTAGTATTTTCTACCGTTATTACCACGCTCGCTGCTCTTCGGAACTTACAGAACTAATTCCTCCTGCACCCACCCACAATCGACAAACTCAGATCAGCCAGAGCATGGAGAAGTACCCTGCAGCTGATGAGAATTAGTCCTAGCACGGTGTTTGTCAATCGTGCTTTCAATTTCGCGGCACTAACGAACCAGGAACTCGCTGCCGGAAAGTATAAGAAAGGTGAAAACTGAGGCATCCTTTCAGAGGCAGACTCAAGACACACATTTTTACTTAGAGAGGCAAAGAAGCCCTTTTGAATGAACATTTAACAAAAGCGTTTTATAAATGTTGATATAGAATATATATTATAAAATAATCGTGTCGGAAACAACATGGTCAGATCTTGTCTGCCCTGAAGTAGGCGACGTTGATGGCGTTACTCCCGGCCATCATCAGGTCTTCCTAGCTACAGCTACTCGGACACAGCGCACACTCCAGAAGGTGTGACAGGGTCTGCTCCACGCCGCAGGCACATTCAGTCCGGCCGCTGTAAGACTGTCAGGCTTTCATTTGTGTCCTCGTCTTGCATACTCGGATCCGAAGTCTGTTAAGGGACCTCCATATATGGTCGTGTTCAGAGTCTAAGTCCTCTTTCGGGGCAAACCAAGGATTCTCCTCAGTTGCGCTTCTCCACATGTTCAGCAGCATGGTGGCCTCAGGTAACACCAGTCCCGTTGTCGAATGTAAGAAGCTTCTTCTTGATTTGAGCCGAGTGGGTTATCTTTTGATGCCCAAATATAGGGTGGAGTGTGTTGATATAGTGAAAATAATATATATAATAAGATTTATGTGCAAATTGAGATTGAGGCGTTTTTTTGTATAACGGTGTTTCTCTGCTGCACGCGTGCAACGCCAAAAAAGGCACCTGTACATCTCTAAAGTCTACACGGTTGATTAGGCCCGTGACGAATGTCCTCCAAACACATTCTGACATACGAATGGTCGCCATCCATCATAAACCATGTGTAATGGTCAGCAAGAGTGCGCTAGTCACGGTGATCAAAGCACTTAACTGTGAACCAAGCAGCTTAGAGTTCGAATCTCATCCAGATTAAATGTATATTCTTCTTATTACGCTTTCTTTGAAAAGCAGTGATATCCTCCTCTCTAAGTTGGGTATCGAATTAATGTGTGACGCAGGAGCAGGTTAACAATGCAAAGAACTTGTTTTCGAAGCACGGTTTTCGTTTATTTTATTACAGACTTGCTTTCTTTGAAAAGTCAACTGACAATTGGCGGAGCACTCTGACACCAGCGCCCTGAGACAGTCGCGGCAAAGCAAATTAAGGATGACAGTTGCACCAACAGGAAATGGAACAACTGTCATAACAAATAAAATGGCGCATTCAAACGCCATGCAACATTCTATAATTAAAACTAACATTAGATGTGCATGTTAGGCGAGCGAACATAAATATGAGACAAAAGATCGTTTTTCGAGGTTTTACGGCATCAGCCTAAAAGAACTATATCAAGCTGATATCAGTAGGTTACCGTAGTATCCGAGACATATGAGTGTTTTTTAATATTTTTTTATGTCGGAGATTTGCCCATTTCAGCAAAAGCCAATGCAGCCGTATAACGAGTTTTGTAAGCCTGCCTGTGTAGAATATTCGAGGTAATTTTTAGAATTTGTGAGAAAAGGCGTAATGAGGGAGCGGACAAAGCAGCCTTGTATACAGCAGTTGTTAAAGAGAGTAAAGTGCACCTGGTTAGAAAATGTTTTTCGGATGCTGCAAGAGAGCATAAAATACAGTTGCCTTTTCTTCAAGCCACCGGTCTCTGGTGTCCTGGAAGGCCGTCAGGAACTATAGAGCGAATGTATTCGCAGAGTTGACATACGATGAAGCGAGTACCATGGCGGCTGACAGTTTTATGGCGGGTAATTCGCGACAACTAAATGGATACTATAGCATCGTCTCTTCAAGTTTTTTAACTTCTGCTCTCGAAGCCTTCGGGAACCATATATGTTCCCAAATGAACTTTCGGTTGTAACATTGTCTTAAAAACGAGGACAATGACAAATGATAGAATATATATAATCGTGTCGGAAACAACAGGGTCAGATCCTGTCTGCCCAGAAGTGGGCGACGTCGATGGCGTTACTTCTGGCCATCATCAGGTCTTCCTGGGTGCAGCAATTCGGGCACAGCGCACACTCCAGAAGGTGTGACAGGGTCTGCTCCACGCCGTAGTCACATTCAGTCGGTCCGCTGTAAAACTGACAGGCTTTCATTTGTGTCCTCGTTTTGCATACTCCGGTCCGAAGTCTGTTAAGGGACCTCCATATATTCGACCCTCGGTCATGTCCAGGGGCTAGGTCTTCTTTCGGGGCAATCCAAGTATTCCCCTCAGTTGCGCTTCTCCACATGTCCAGCCGCAGGGTGGCCTCAGATATGATAGTTATGATAGAATTAAAGGGCGGCAATGTGTGGTGACCATACGTTCCAGATTAGAAGCGGAAATGAAAAAAAAGCTGTCCGAGAGTTCTCTCCGTTATGCATTGACATACAAAAAAAAATGTGCTGCCGTTAAATAATCAATCGCGGTAATTTACGATCGCACACGTCAATCGGACTCGAATTTGCATACTGGGCACACCCTAATGTGGGGCAGTAAAAAAACGTGACTAATTTTTTTTCACGCGCGTTTTAGAATTTAATGAATTTGATTACGTTAATGGTCGTGTAGCGTCCCACGCACGGATTCTATGCAGTTTGACGATAATTAATGCGTAGAGCAACAGCATTAATAATAAATAAATACGTTGAATTTATGGATACGCAATGAAAACCGGTAAAAATAAAAGCCATGTTATTTTCAATGTTTTCAGCATTCACTTTGAGATCGATTATAAATTATAAATGTTTATTTATTTACCTTGTTTTCACGTGGATCACGTAACAAAAGTTATCTTTTAGGAGACTGCAGTTTCGACTAACTCGTAGCCTTTCTCAATCCTTCTCTAGTTAAGAGATGACTGAACTGCGTTGTACTTCAAAGTGGTCTAACCCATTTTTCGTAGGAGAGGGGGTGGGGGTGCGTCTATCAGGAAATGATAAGAGAGGGAGATAGGTAGTGTTGCAAGGATGAAAGAAGAAATATACACATAAAATGTTCCAGGTATAATTTTTTATTTATTTTTTATTTTAAATTTTATTAATATTAATAAAATTTACAATCCATGTGCCTAACTAGCTGCACATCTGAAGACCTAATGCTGGGCAACACACGGGCTATCAATGTTGCCAGATACTGCGCAAAAGTAATTTAACGTCGCTGACACGAACTAGAAGACATGTCGTAGATTGAATTAAGCCGTTTCTTAGAATGAAATGCTCCATGCCTCGGGAGCATCCTTCTAATCAGAGTATCCATTTTTTTCGCCTAGTGCGCGGCGTGTTCAGAAATCCTGGTATTTTGTTTGAAATTGGTTTGTTTGTCCCTGACAATTATTTAAGGATAAGGAGGCACAGATTGTTTGTTCTTCCTAGAGGCAATACTAACCTGCCAGGGACTATGCCTCTTGGGAGAGTGATCAGACTGTTCAACGATATCGCCTCGAATATTGATATATTCCAGTTGAGAGAAGCCCAGTTCAGACATGAGCTCCACGAATTAATTTATCAAAGTAATTCCGTGGAGTCTTCTGCTTAGCGAGCTTAATAAACTTTAGCGAGTAAATACCTAATAGTTTCTCTTGTATTATATTTTATTTCAGGATCGTATTAAACATATTTGTATTTGTAATGTTTCTGAAAGAAAGAAGTAAAATTGAAATTGAAAAATAAAAAAGATGGACACTCATGTGGGAGGCTTTGGTTCAACAGTGGACGTACACAGGTTGACAATGATGATGAATAATAAAAAATAATAAAATATTTTGTTATATAGTCTTATTAAACATACTGTAATCCATTTTAAATCGTTCGAGAATCGCCAATGTAATTTTCGTGGAGTCTTCTGCTTAGCAGGCTCCGGGACTTTTTAAATGATTCTATTATTATTGTGTTATTTATAAATTGTTGTATTATATCCTGTTTCAGAATCGAATTAAATATTTATATTTGTAATGTTTCTTGAAGAAAATAAATTGAAATCTCTTAAAATGAATGGAGGTTGTCGAGTATCATGCATATTCACAAGTGGTCTCTTAGGTGCAGAGATGTCTTGAGATAAGGCATGAGCAGTGGCTACTTACACAACAATTTTTGATCGCAATTTGTGGGTACGGAAATAAAATATAACGATCTTCCGCTGTGTAAGAGGTGCGACCTAGAACGACAGTAAATCTGAAAAAATACATACCTTTTTTAATGGACTTTTAAAATTTATACCAGACCTTTAGGCCATCGGCGAATTTGTTACCATCGTAAATTACCGCTTGTGGTATGTACCATTGATAGTGCGCGGTATTCTGTGTAAATTATTATAATGCTATGGTAATCGGTGCACGGGTATAGGCATCGTCAACGGTAATTTTATTTATTGAGCAGTTTTTTTTTTGTGTAAACAGAAAGAAGAGAATACCGCCTGTGGCGTAAGGAGATCTGAGATGTGAAGAATATGTGGCTTGCTGTTTGATAAATGATGACGCACTTACGTCTAGCCTCCAATACTTATTTCTACCGTTATTATTAAATCGCTGCTCTTTTGCTGAACTCAAGGAATTAATTCGTCAAACACTCACTCAAAATCATCATTATCGTCACACACTTGTTCTATACACGGTTAATGTATGTCCACCATGAACTAACAGTTTGTTAAATAAGTTTAACCACTGCATCCTCCCTGAATTAACTTATGGCGTAGAGACGTGGAATCTAACGGCAAGTCTTACCCAAAAAATAAAGGTCACCCAGCGTGCTATGGAGAGATCCATGCTAGGAGTGTCGCTAAAAGATAGAATCCGAAACGAGGAAATACGCAAAAGAATTCAAGTAGTGGATGCTACCCAACGAATGTGACAATGTGACATATATGTCGAAGAGACGACGGTCAATGGGAAAGAAAAGTATTAGAGTGGCGGCCAAGAACTGGCAAATGAAGTATTGGCCGACACCCTGCAAAATGGACTGACGATATAAGAAGAATAGCGGGAGTGGCTTGGATCCGGAAGACGGAGGATCGAAGAGGATGGAGACTCGTGAGGGGGGCTTACGTTCAACAGTGGACGAATACAGGCTGATGGTTGATTATATAACCCACACCTTTTTATCTTTTGCCGCTTTAAATGTACAAAATATTTAAATTTTTATTTACTAGTAATACACATATTTTTTATATAAACCAATTACATGATTAATAGTTGATCTCGTGATTTATATAGACGTTAAGTGGTTGCCGAAACAACTCGAAGAAAAATTATATGTGGACGATTTTTCGGAATGAACTGTACATTAAATTACATAATATATATATATTCGAATATATGATACCGATTCGGAGCATAGGTGGAGGTATTTGGAGCATATGATCGTCACGAGATGCCGCCACAAAGTTCTATGGATCACGGGTAGAAACTAGACGGGAGTATTTACAGCAAGTGTTCGAGGACATGAGTTGCAGGTCTTGTGCAGAGCTAAAGAGGGTTGCAGAGGATCGAGAAGATTGAAGATCGAGATTCAAGATTATGTTGCTGCAAACCAATCCGACCGGATCGATGCTACGAAGAAGACTTCTCACGCGTACCGACATACATTATACAAAAATATTTAAATTTTTAAAAAATCTATGCATATAATCCGTCTTGAAATATACAAAAATAAATTAACCAACGTATGAGTAACTGTATACACTTATTCAGTAAGTGGTAATCACAATAATTCGGTCATGATTTAAACGATTTAACTATTTATTTATTTATTTTACTTACAAAACTATTTACATTGTACTCATTATTTAAAAAACCTTTTTTCTCTTTGAACCCACAGAAGAAGACGAAAAAAAATGCTAATTTTATTTGAAAAATTATTTTTTGGGGTGACCAATTTTTGGCATCCGAAAAAAAACTAATAGTTTTATTTAACCCTTTCGTTACGAATCGGTGGAATACAGATGATACTGTCGATACGGCGTGTATTTTTCAAACCATTTTTTTTTTGCTTAAAACTAGTATTCGAAGCATAAATGTACTTATCTGACTTATTTTCATATATATCATTGTTTATTCTATCCTTTAGCTTATATATATAAATATTATAAATATTATAAATGTTAACACCTCCTTTACTTAACCCTTTCATTACGGCTCGGTGTATTACAAATTATACTGTCAATACGGCGTGAATTTTTCAAAGCATTATTTTTGCTTAAAACTGGTATTCGAAGCATAAATGTACTTATCTGACTTATTTTTATTTATATCATTGGTTATTCTATCCTTTAGCTATCAGATAATGCATAAAAAACTATTCTATTTAACAAATACATCATATAACTCCATACATGTGGTGGCATTGACACATGTGGTATGCAATGAGTCAAACTTCTTAAGCACTTCTACTTCGTAGTATCAATTCGGTGGATTGGTTTGTACCAACAAAATCTTGCATCTCGATCTCCACTCTTCTCGATTCTCTGCAAACCTTTTTAGCTCAGCATAAGAGTTACAACCCATGTCCTCGATCACTTGCTCCAAATACTCCCGTCTAGGACGCCCCCAGCAGTTCTCTTTCACAATGTCGTGAAGAAGACCATCGTGGCGCATGATGTGACCGATCGCCTCTCTGAGATGGTTCTTATAAGGTGCCTATCTTCCTTGATTATGCTGAGAACCTCATTGTTCGTGACGTGGTCTCTCCAGGATATTGCGAGAATTCTTCTGTATGACCACATCTCAAAGGCCTCTAATTTTGTTTTATCACTTTCAGATAAGCACCATGTCTCATAGCCGTACATCAAGAATGACAAATTTATAAAAAAAAAGTCCCTACTATTGCTGTAAAATCATGGTTACACTAAGATTAGGTAGATAGCTTATTAGCATGCGGCATTCAGTCTCCTTCTTTCTTCCCACAGTTGCGCCATTATTGTGGGGGCCCACCCTTTAGTCACTAAAGCTGAGTACATCAGCAAGGCACAAATCTGCATAGATTCGCGTAGCAATAAACCTGTTCAGTACAATGGGGCGCGCAAAATATTAATTTATTCAAATTTGGAAAGAAAGATGAAGGGTTAAAGTGTTTTTATATGTAAACACATACAAGAGAATACCGACGAATGCTGATAGTCTTCTTCTTCGTGTCAGCGACGTCAAAAGCAATTCGTTTGATAAACATTGACACTCTTACGTCTAGCCTGCAATCAATGGAACACAGGCGTAAGATTGGTTCACTTAGTCTTTTACACCGTTATTACCACGGGCGCTGCTCTTCGGAACTTAAATAACTAATTCTACCTGCATCCACCCACAACCGACAAACTCGTCTTACACTTTCCAAACATCCATACACGGTTAATGTGTGTCAACCAAGAACTGGCATTTTCCAAAATTCCTTCTTTAATGCCACCGGTAAGCTTTGGATTGATTTTCCAGCCTCTGCGTTTCCTCCTTCCTACAATCTGGATATCATCAAGAAACAAATAAATATACACTTGCAATCTTCCCAACCCACACATAAACACGAACACAACGCACGTTTCCCGTATGCAGCGTCCAGCCTCCCTGGCTGATCGACATAGAGTGCACTGGTCTTGACCGGCTGTGCTCTCCTGCATGCGATTACATAAAAATAAGGTACAAAGCGACCGGTCCGATGAACCTTAGGCCCCAAAAAAAACACCACAAAGTACGCCAAGCATTATCGATCGAAAAAATCGAAAAAAAAATCGATAATAAATCAGCATTAAAAAAACACATCGATTTAAATAGAGATGTTACTTTTTAGAGACTTTTTTGTAAGGCATGCGTTAACAAGTGTAATTGGAACAAAAAATAGTTCAAAAAAAGTACCATTGCTTAAAAAACGTTACATTTACAGGGCATTGGGTAATTTTTTTTTATATTACGGAAGGTGATGGCATACGTCTACGTTTTTTATTGACGTCAATGGATGTTAAGTAACCGTTTAGTAATGTCAGCTCCATTAATGCTACTTTTTTATATGCAAGCAATGTCATATTATTCTAATTAATATGAAAGCGTAATACATGTTTAATTGTGATTTTTTTTTTCTATTTTAACAAAAAATTACACTAAATATATTGTGGCTTTCTGGTTTAGCCGTGTGTGGCGAATTTCTTCATCAGTAAAAATAATAAATTAGCAGTAGAAAAATACCATTTAGGCAGCAGAAAAATAATAAATTGACAATAAATAATTAATTAATTTTAATTAATAATAGGTTAGGTTAGGTTTGCTTAGGTTAGGTTCATTATCATCATCATCAGCCTGTGTCCATCCACTGTTGAACGTAGGCCTCCCGCATGAGTCTCCATCCTCTTCGATCCTCCGCCTTCCGCATACAAGTCACTCCCGCTATTCTTTTTATACCGTCAGTCCATCTTGTAAGGGTCAATGCTTCGTTTGCCAGTTCTTGGGCCCCATTCCAATACTTTCCTGCCCCATCGACCGTCGTCTCTTCGACAGATATGTCCTGCCCATTTCCACATGAGTGTGCCTATTCGTTGGGTAGCATCCACTACTTGAGTTCTTCTGCGTATTTCCTCGTTTCGGATTTTATCTTTTAGCGACACAGGTTAGGTTTGAAAAAATCAAAACAAAACAACAAAAAACATTCGGAATCAGCAGCCACCCATTGCATCTTTAACACCTGTTTTGTGAACCTAAAAAACGGCTGCATCGGCTCGCTTGACCGATTAACGAAGCCTACTGTGTGCGAAAAAAATGCTCTATTACCCTATTGACAGAAATACGCACTTTTTGCGCGCTTTTTTTTAAACCAAATTGAACTAAAAAATTGGGTCCAATCGAATATCATTTTTTACTCCCATTTTTTCACTAGTAAGCGAATGAAAAATAATAAGCTATCAATGGATCTGTAATTTTTTTCTCTTTTAAATGGATACGATGCCTTGTGGAAAAAATGATGCGCCAAATACCGCATACGTTGTCTGGTGGTTTTTAAAAACAAACTGTTGTTGGCGGTTTTTTTTTCGTTTTTTTTTTGTTTCAGATTCTCATTCCGAAGTCTTTGGAACCGCTCATTAAAATTTAAAATTTATTTATCGAAATTACATTGGCGATTCTCGAACGATTTAAAATGGATTACGGCATGTTCAAAAAGGCTATGTAACAAAATATTATTATTTATTATTATTAGTATCGATCAATCAACCAACCGCCCCACTGCTTGTATAATCAGATACCCCCAACACCCAGACTGAAGTCGCGAAGCAGCTTTCTAAGATCCACACAACCTCTCACATCCGGCTCTTAAAATGAGCGACTCCAGTTCTGCCAACAAGTCGCATAAGAGGATATCATTACTCCAATGGAAGGCCTCCCAACTGGCATTTAATTAATAAGATTATTCGGCAGGGAGAGTCATTATTGTGCGACTGTGAAGACCTGCAGACCGTCTCACACCTAAGATCCTGCTCCATGTGCCCAACAAGCTGCACACCTCAAGACCTAATGCTGGGCAACACACGGGCTATCGATGTTTCCAGATACTGGGCAAAAATAATTTGACGTCGCTGACACGAAGAAGATAAAGATCATCAGCCTGTGTCCGTCCACTGTTGAACGTGGGCCTCCCGCACGAGCTTCCATCCTTTTCGATACTTCGACCTCCGCATCCAAGCTACTCGTACTATTCTGCTGATGTCATTATTCTATTTTGCATTTGATCGGCCAATACTCCGTTTGCCAATTCTTGGGCGCCACTACAATACTTTTCTTCCACATAGACTATCGTATCTTCGACAGATATGTCACATTGCCACTTGAGTGTGCCTATTCATTGAGTAGCATCCACTACTGAGTTCTTCTTCGGATATCCTCGTTTTAGATTCTATATAGACAATCCTCTCATGAATCTCTCCATGGCACGTTGGGTGACCTTTATTTTATGTCTAAGACCTGCTGTTAGATTCCACGTCTCTGCGACATAAGTTAATACTAGGAGGATGCTTTGGTTTGGCAATAGTTGCCTTAGTTTTTGTTTCGAATTAAATTCTTTTTTCAATTTCACCCAATTTCCTTCCCTTTGAATCGTTCCCAGTTGTTTCAAGCGCCCAGAAACTATTGATATTTATGTATATATACTGTGAATATTTTCGCAAGCTATTCCTGTGTCTGGCATGCATCTTCATCAAGTAATGCCTCCAATTCGGTATCTTCAAACATTTTCTCAGCACCAGGATGTTCTTCATCTTGGAGGTCAAAATCCCCACCCTTGAATTGTTTAAACCATCTTCTGCATGTTTGTTCTCAAAGGGCATTGTCGCCGTAAGTTTCTACTTATATTCTATGCGCCTCAGCTGCTGTTGTCTTTCGGTGGAAGTAATGTAAAATAATTCCCAGTAAAAACGGTTTTGCAGGCACGAACTCAGCCGTATTTAAAATTTCTAAAAAAAACGTCTTTACACTCCAGCAGTTGAAATTGGACTGATTTTTGCAGCCGAGGGTTTTAGCTTTCTGGTAAAATTTATTTCAGCCTGATCGGATATATACCCGCCGAATTATTTCGATTGTAAATGTTTTTACTATTATTTTGTGATTACCCTGTGGTAATTTAGCCTAAAGTGGGCTCCTAGATTCAAATACATAATAAAGATTCAATTTAATAGGTTGCTTTTGATTACAGTCGCTCCCTGGTACGTAGACTTGCGTTACGATGGGCATGGAACCCGTTATATTGCATTACAAGAGCGAGCAAACCACTTGTGTCGTTACACATATGTACGTTACTATACTGCATCACGTATACTTGTAGACAGTTAGCATGAACAAGAAAATTTAGCACTATCCCTGACTATTAGACTAAATAAATTAGACCTATAGATCCCTGGACTCTATGATCACTGGACAAATCATTAAGTTAGGTTAGGTTAGCGAGACAGCCACCAGATGTACCGTGCGTCAAACGTCTAGTGCCCCACGTTGTTACGGTGGACCGATACACCGTGACGTCGTGACACCAGAATGACCAGTAAAAACAATCAATATTTTAATAAAAAGAAACAAAAAAACATGTTTTAGATTTTTATCTAAAAAAAGGTTAATTTGCATTTCAACATAAAAGTGATGTAAGACAATAATAAACATTGATAAATTATCTACGTTTTCGTGTCAGAAAATTTTATTGTCAGATTAACGGTTGAGGCGCTAAAGAGCGTTAAATTTGAACAAAAATTTCGTACCAAATACAATCGAGATCAATGCAAAATTTGTACGATATGATGTAATATATTGCATGTAGTTAATGTTATATGTGGTTTTCAATGCAAGCGCTGCCAATATTAATAATGGCACTTAATTATACAGGAAAATGATCATTATGCATCTTTAAAAGTGTGGCAATAGCTATATCTTAAGTCGCTCGCTTAGTTAATATAACTGCTATAAATAATCGATCATTCTGGAATGTTGATAGTAAGAGGACTATTTGAAAAGTTTCCGAAAATATCGACACTAAGTGATTATATATAAAAAATAGTCAACAACTGGTACACATACAAATTCTCCGTCTGATATGACATTTCACTCATCAATAAATCGTAAAAAATAAACGGCTCACGCTGGTATTCGAACAAAAACAATTTAATGTGATTTGTGTCGCCTTGTACCTCCGCTCTTTGGATGTACTTACCAAGGCATTGTTTACAGAATACTTTGTTGTTATACAAGTAACGGGCTTTGGTGAGCAACACCAAACGAGGGTGTAACAGTTCGTAGTTCAGACATTAAATTTTAACTTATTCGCCGAAGGTCACCGCGTATACAGAAAAGGCGCGGTAGTTGGACTCCGTAGCGATGAGGTCGACATATCCAACCGGTCCAGGCATCTGTTGGATTACGCTAAAGAGCCTTTCCCTACTTAAATATAATATTGGGCAATGCCACAGAACGTGTTCAGTGTCCTGCAAGGAGCTACCACATGGGCAGTCTGGTCTTTCAACGAGGCTAAACAAGAAGAGTTTAGCCTTAAAATTGCCGTGACTAGTCATGAATTGACTAGTACAATGACTTGGAAAATCGGAGACGGTCTGCAGGTTTCCACTATCGTGCGACTGATACCCAACTAGCTGCACATCCCAAGACCTAGCTGGGCAATACTTGTTGAGCCTCAAGCACTCAATTTAGTACAACGGCAATGGCGCTTTTAAATGGCCTACCAGCACACCTCGATCTTTTTCTTACATCCTTTTCCTCTTTCGTCAATGGTATTGTCTTCCTAGATCTATGAGATCTTTGACATGTGTCATGTTCTTCTTCTTTTATGTATGTTTACGTATACCTGTACTCTATGTTTCTAATTCTTTATTATTCTTTGTACCTTGGAACTGCGGTTCTGTAAATTAAATAAATAAATGAATAAAAATAAACTTGTTGTCGATGATTCCGGAAACTTTTCACGCATTCCTCGTATCAAGGAGGCACGCGTCGTGTCGAAGCACTCCCGAAACTAATTATTTCGCCTCTTTTCAGTTTAGACCATTATCAATTATGTGTTCTATAACGATCTTTATCTCAAGTGTGGCCCGGCCGAACAAAGTGAGCACCAAAGATTTGATTTATATAATCTAGTACCAAAAATCTGATCTGCCAAAATTAATAAACGCCATAAGCAGTAAGCTGCTACATTATCAAATCTAACAGCCTGCTCTAGTACTCAATGCGATGTTTCTGATCGTGATAAATTTTTGTATAGAATGCGGGCATCTCGCTTGATTCCAATGTAGCCATAAAAAAGGTTTCGTGCTACGATAATAGTTCACAGATAATTCGTTCAGCGACTTATCGGTTACGAAGAGGGACGCACTTGTAAAATTAAGCCACCCTTAATCAAAAAAGGGAGCTTCAGGGTTATCATCCGATCTATTGTAAGAAAATGCTGATTATTGAAGACCCAAATATTTCTCTGGTACTACAGCCGTAGGCAATCAGGAATCGTCTATGTTCCCATGGATGTCACGGCCTATCGTTGTCAGACAATTCGTTCAACGACTCATCGGTAACGACGTGGGGCGCACTGGACGTCTGGTGCACGGGACATTTGGCGCAAAGGACAACTGGCGCACTGGAAGTCTCGCTAACCTAACCTAATCTAATCTTAGGATAGTGACCAAAGATCCATTTGTTTCGTTTACGGAATATCTTAGGTTACGTTATAAGAGGCTAGGTTAGCGAGGCATCCAGTGCACCAGTTGATCTGTGCACCAGACGTCCAGTGCGCCCCACGTCGTTACCGATGAGTCGCTGAATCAATTATTTGTGAACAAAATGCCGCGGAACTAAAAGATTTCTATAATAAATGATGCTATTAAAAAATATATAGCATGCTTACAAAGTATTTTAAAGTTAGCCGCCCTTTAACTCTTTCATTACGGCTCGGCTTGAATAAAAATTATACTGTCAATTATAAAACTAGTATTTGAAGCATAAATGTACTTATCTGGTCTATTTTCATACATCACATTGGTTCTGGTATCCTTTAGCTATCAGAAGATGCATAAAAAACTATTCTAAGAAAGTATCAAAAAGATATATCACGTCAAACGATGTAAACGGTTGGGGAATCTTATGACGGCATATGCCGACAACCGATGCGAAAGTGTTGAGACAAATGGTTCCGGCCTCGGGATCGTCGAGCTAATCTTCCGATTTTCTTACAAATCCGATTAACAAATCACCCAAAAATTTGTCTCAGGTACTACACGTACCCTCTCTTCCAAGCACTCGGGCTTCTTATCTGAAGCTTGTTGGGAATTATATATTCATATATTTCAAAGTGGACCTCTAGGTGTAAATATTTCGTAGAACGAATAATTTATGGAGCTGCCTGAACCAAGTGGCGGCAACTTGTGGTGACCATATTTTGTGGATTTTTTATTTTATTTTTTATAATCGCGTGCCGGAGAGCACACTCGGTCAAGACCAGCGCACTCTATGACGCTCAGCCAGGGAGGCTGGACGCTGCATGCGGGAAACGTGTGTTGTGTTCGTGTTTGTGTGTGGTTTGTGGAGATTGCAAGTGTATATTTATCTGTTTCTTGAAGAGATCCAGATTGTAGGTAGAAGGAAACACAGACGCTGGAAGAGCTTTGCATAGCTTACCGGTGGCATTAAACGAAAGAACTATTGAAACTGCCAGTTCTTGGTCGACACACATTAACCATGTATGGATGTTCGGCAAGTGTAGGATATGGGTTGACGAATAGAAATTGCAGGGCTCGATGCGTTTTTGGCGGAATAACGGTGCTCGATGTGGCCTTCGTCGCGTTTTTTTTTAAATAAATAACTTTCTTATTATAATTAAGTGTGTGTGTCCGCAGTTTGATCTATCCCTTGGAAGATCTTGATTTATCTCCACGCACAAATCTTTCATAGTAATTGGCTAACAGTACCCAACCACGCTTCTAGATAATAATATATGTATACACCACACACAGGATGATTCCTTATCCACCACACTTTCAATAAAATTTGACATTAATTTATTTATGGATCACATTCCTGTGAATTTCTGGAATATGGGAGCTTAGTTTGGAAACCAAATAAATGAAAATACATTTTCATGCTCGAAAAAAATCATAAAAAAATTCTCCGACGTCTCTATTTTTATATGTACGGTAACTATCCATTCAATTCAGTCAATTCCTTACATAACCTAACTCTTTTTCTTCTAGGGATGCTTTCTTTCCATTCCTTCTTCTTCGCGGTACAATTCACAACCCTGAGATTCTTGAATGCTTTAACATCTACGTTTCAGATAAGTACACAAGTGATCGTAGCCATCCATTGTTTTTGATCCCAGTTGATACTTGTGGAGCTTCGAGCACTCAATTTAGTTCAACGGCAATGACGCTCCAAAATGGCCTACCAGCACACCTCGATCTATTTCTTACATCCTTTTCCTCGTTTGTCGATGGTATTGTTCTCCTAGATCTCTGTAATCTTTGAGACGTGTCATATTTTTCTTCTTTTATGTTTTTTTTGTATGTATTGTATTGTACCTTAGTTTACAACATGAGTAAGCATTTATAAAATTAATATTAATACACTGAATGTCATACACCGCACATTCCTCAATATCGTTTTGAACCTTGATCCCTTTAATGTACATAGAGTGGCAGATTATTGGGATGGTCAATGCTCTGTATCAATGCGTAAGCATTCTTTATTTTATAAAATTAATATTTAATACATTGAATTTCGTACACTGCGAATTCAACGATACTTGTTGTTTTGGACCTAGATCCCCTAAATTTACATAGAGTGCCAAAATGCCCTGTGTCGTACCCGACTGTATGAATCTAAGATAGAAAGTTTGATTATAACAATTACTTTCAATACTTTTGGATGCTTAACACAACATATTTATTTTCAAAATAAGGCTTGTATTTAAATTTGAAAAAAAAACACCACCTATATTTGTATATTGTAAAATGGTGTTGCCAGCCGCTCTAATAAGATAGAAGATTGCCAGCACATTAATTATCTTTCGCCTGGTAGCATTTTTTATTTATTTTTCCTCCACACGCCCTCTTCTTCGTCTTCTTCTCCTTCTTGTTTATCCGCCGAATAGCAGAGTGACGCGTTAAATCACTCCATTGACATTAATGTATCGTAGCAAAAATATTAAATGCCTGTACTTGCCAGTCAAAACATTCTAACACTCTACATACCAAGATCGTGTATATTTAAAAAATCGAATATATATTTATTTAGTAGTAGCGCATTGTATCCAGCATTGCCACTGTTCATACCCACAGTGAGTCTTGAGGGCAGGAATCTAGCGACAGTGTCTTCGATAAAATACTTGGGCCACATCCTCACAGATGACCCACGTGACATTGAAGACATAGAGCGGCAAAGAAGAGCAATAAGCGTTCGGAGCGGTATGCTTTCTCGGACGTTCTACCATTGTAGTAATGCTTTCAGGAAAGTGCTATTCAAAGCACACTGTATGGCATTATATACCTCAGAAATCTGGTTTAGCTATCCTAAACGAGAGTGGGAGAAGCTCAAAGTTGCGTATAATATTTCATATCGTCAACTTATGCAACTCCCTAGATTCTGTAGCGCATCTGACATGTTTGCGAAGGGCGGAGTCCATTCATTCCCAGCATTATTGCGTCACCGTGTTGCCGGCTTCTGGAGCAGGATAAGGAAGTCCAACAACACCATCATCCTGACTGCTTCTTAATGGCTCAATTCCTCCCTGAGGCTGGATGGAGATGATGCAGCGATCACCATGAATTATTATGTTTATTTATAATTATTATTTTGTATGTACTATATAAATATATATGTATCTAAAAATATGGCAGATTGGGTATTGCACAATCCACCCAATCCAAGACACGGAAGAAAAAGTAAATAATTCATCATCAGTATGTATCCGTCCACTGTTGAACGTAGGCCTCCCCCATGAATCTCCATCTTCTTTGATTCTTTTCCTTTTGCATCCAGGACTCCCGATATTCTTATGATGTCGTCAGTCCATCTTGATCGGACAACGCTCTGTTTGCCAGTTTTCTGAAGCCACTCACTGAAACATTTCTTCCACATCGAGCGTCGTTTCTTTTACAAATATGTCGCATTGCCACTTCAGTGAGCCTTTTTGTTTGGTAACTTCCGCTACTCACTGCGAAGGGACAACTAGTCTCTTGACAGTGTTGAATTGAGGAAGGCTGCAAGTCAAAATTGCAGTCTCTTAAGCAGATGCCATGCCCAAAGTGATTCATGTAAAAACAAGGTAAATAAATAAATATTTATTATTTATAATGGATCTCGAAGTGAATGCTGAAAATTTAAAAAAAAATGGTATATTTTTTTAAAAGCTTGTACTTGTTAGTGTTAAGAACACGTTCGGCTTTTTCAGAAAGCTCCTAACTGGGGCATCGCTTGTGGTGGGTTCTATCTCCGACCTAAGTGAATCTTAATCGCGCTTTTATGTAAATCCGGTGATCTGGGTTACCTGTAATGACGCAATTAAAAACAATTGCAGATCAATAAATAATTATAAATGATACTCGAGATAATGTAATTTATATATATTGGGCACATCGCTATTTCTTTCATATGATATATATATACAAGCTCGTGATAAATATGCATAGAGGATATTTGAAAAAGTGCATTTTCTTATTCTAATATATGCAAATTTAATTTTTGCTGGCGCATTGTACCCGTAATTACTCTGGACTCTTTCTTCTTCGTAGTATCAATCCGGTAGCTTGGTTTGCAGCAACAAAATCTTTCAATTCGATATCCACTCTTATCGAACTTCTGCAACCCTCTCCCTACACTGCATTATGTATCTTACAAACAATCAAAGAACGTAGCCTATTCCGTGTAAGCCTCGCTAACCACACCCTGTAGCTCCGTAAATTAGTTTAAATTTGGTTAGATTAGGTTAAGTTTGATCTATTTACATATAATCGTGTCGGAAATAACAGGGTCAGATCCTGTCTGCCCAGAAGTGGGCGACGTCGAAAGCGTTACTCCCGGCCATCATCAGGTCTTCATGGATGCAGCTACTCGGACACAGCGCACACTCCAGAAGGTGCGACAGGGTCTGCTCCACGCCGCAGTCACATTCAGTCGGTCCGCTGTAAAACTGACATGCTTTCATTTGTGTCCACATCTTGCATACTCCGGTCCGAATTCTGTTAAGGGACCTCCATATATTTCACCCCTGGTTGTGTCCAGGGGCTAAGTCCTCTTTCGGGGCAATCCAAGCATTTCCCTCAGTTGCGCCTCTCCACAAGCTCAGCCCAGGTCCGTTGTCGACTTTAGGAAATTTCTTCTTGATTTGAGCCGTGTGGTTATCTTTTGATACCTCAACATAGCGTGGAGTGTCGTGGGTTGCTTTGGAGAGCTCCTTCTTGATTATGACTTCTCGCAGTATGTTTGGTGGGGCGATATATCGAAGTTATATCAATCACTAACTTAAAGAAGACATCTTACATGAACTGAACATTTCCTTTGATTTCATCTAATTTCCGTTTTCACCAATCATTTGCGACGTATTATACAAGTTTATATAAGTACTTATTGATAATTTATAATGTTTCACATCGGAAATCAAAACGAATGGTGTGGTTCCCAACCTCTGCGGTAATTGATCTTCATTTCAATGACTGTTTCCCAATGTTTTTAACTCGGAATTTATCTTAAAAACCGGTCATTTTCTTGTGAAAACAACAGTTAAACGCAATTAACTGACCCACGAGACCGCCGATGGTTCAAATTGATTCCGTATCATAATAATTTACGGATTATAACAGTAACTATTCACTTTTTGAATTATATCTTATATATATACACTACATTTTTTTATCATTTAACTACAGCCATCGAAAACATTTTAGAGTAGCAAAGTTATTTAAAGAAGGGTATTTTTGTAACCATATCCGCTTCATATTTTGAGTCACCGTTGCACAGCTCTTTTAGCTCAGATTGTCTATGGCTTGTCTCAGAACACCTGTATACCCGGAGATCCACATGGGAACGCTTTCGCCGCATTTCGTACAAATCGTTCAATGACTCTTCGGTAACGACGTGGAGTGCACTGGAGTTTGGAAAATTCGGTGTATGGGACAACTTGTGCACTGAATGTCTCACTAACCTTACCTTACTTAACCTAAGTTAATTCGTTAACGAGACCTATGGATCTCTGGACTCTGCGATCACTGGACAAATATTTAGGTTAGGTCAGGTTAGATTAGCGAGACATCCAGTGCACCAGTTGTCCCATGCACCAAATGTACTGTGCCCAAACTAGTGCGCTGGTGAGTCGTTAAACGAATTGTCAGGGAATGATGGTTGTGACACCCAGGGGAATATAGATGATTCCTCAGAGTCTCCTGGGCAAAAGCTCGCAAACTTGCATAAACTACGTCTGTAGTGCCAGAAAAATATTTGTCTCTTCAAAAAAGATCATTTCGGACTTCCTACTCCGGTCAATCTTTTCCCAGCGTCATCAAACAAGAACAATAATAACCAATACAAAAAATCTCAATAAACTGACTGAAAATCCGGTCAAAATGTAGAAATATTTTTAACGAAGTGTTATATATATTATGCATGCTAAAATAATAAAGTCTGTCAAATATATTTATCTAATTTCATGACAAAAACGTTGACCATCGCATTGTTAACTGGTAGAATTAGTAAATGGGCGACTTGGTTTACTACTGCACGACCTTTTAATCCAGTTATTCTTAACCAGATAAATCATCGGAGCATTTTTTCTATCTAAACAGCCGGCTATTATTTATAAACGTTTTTATTTTTTGTTCTTACCGACGCAACTGCACATTTCTGCAAAATGAAAATACATCACACTCACGTGAGTCTCCACACCCTGCGATCGTCCGCATCCAGAATTCAGCCACGTCCTGACATTACTCCAATATTGCTTGTATAAACTCTATATATAGCTTTAATGAGTTGAGAACTAGAAGAGATGTGTGCTTGAGTATACATTTCTTTCGGCTAGTGCGCGGCGTGTTCAGAAATCGTGATATTTTGTTGGAAATCGGTTTGTTTGTCCCTGACAATTATTTAAGGATAAGGAAGCACAGATTGTTTGTTCTTTCTAGGAGTAATACTAACCTGCCAGAGACTATGCCTCTTGGGAGAGTGATCAGACTGTTCAACCATATCGCATCGAATATTGATATATTCCACATGAGAGAAGTCCAGTTTCGACATGAGCTCCACGAATTTATTTATCAAAGTAATTTCGTGGAGTCTTCTGTTTAGCGAGCTTCGGGGCTTTTTTTATAATTATTGTTCATAATAGTAAATACCTAATTGTTTCCCTTGTATTATATCTTATTTCAGGATCGTATTAATTATATTTGTATTTGTAATGTTTCTGGAAGAAATAAATTAAATTGAATTTAATTGAATTTATGTTTGTAAATCTAAGCACGTTTTGCATCAATCAATGCATTTATGTATTGTGTTTTTATGAGATTAAACTGGCCTTCCAAAACGCGGTGCATCTTCAGCGTTAAAATTGCCTGAACGAAAAATGGCAAGCCAATCTTAGATGTGTGCTAACTGGCATTCTGTCAATGCAAAAAATGAAATATATTAAAAATGCTGCTTTTCACTGTAAGTACTTGAAAACGATGCAACTCAAAAACTACTGCTATACTAGCTGTCAAAATACGTAATAATTATTCTTCTTCGTAGTATCAATCCGGTGGATTGGTTTGCAGCAACAAAATCTTGAATCTCGATCTCCACTCTTTTCGATCTTCTGCAACCCTTTTTAGCCCAGCATAAGAGCTACAACTTATGTCCTCGAACACTTGCTGCAAATACTCCCGTCTAGGGCACCCTCTGCAGTTTCTACCCGCAACCATCCCTTCCACAATGTCGTGAAGAAGACCATCGTGGCGCATGATGTGACCGATCGCCTTTCTGAGATGGTTCTTACTAGGTGCCTATCTTTCTTGATTACGCTGAAAACCTAATTCTTCGTGACGTGGTCTCTCCAACAAATCCGAGATTTCGTCTGTAAGACCACATCTCAAAGGCCTCTAGTATTATTTTATCACTTTCAGTAATCCGTATAATTCCGTAAATTCATTTGTGGGGAAGCACTTGAATTTGAACTTTTCACAATATAGCCTTACTTTATAATACATCATCATCATTTTCATATCTGCTCCTTTAAATAGAGCATATGGTCTTCACGAAATGCTGCCATATACCTCTGTCAGCCGCCATTGTCTTATGTGAGCTCTGCCTTCCGGAGCTCCACCAAATACATTTCATGTATACTTCATGACGGCCCTACAAGACATTGAAAGCCTGGAGTCTTAGAGTCTCGAGAAAAAAAGACAATTGTAGTAAACTCTTTTCATGCAAATTCATGTTTTCTATCCAGATACCAAAATCAAGCGATCATAACTCCAGTATTATACGCATGCCTGATATCAAAACGAATCATACGGTTGCATTGATTTTTATTGAGATACAAAGATCAGTAGCCGTTTATGATTATTTTATCATTGCTCTATCAGCTGTCAAAACATATAATGATTACGCGGCTCAAATTTGCCGATAAAAAATCTCTCCTGCAGCACATGATCTAACCAGATTCACCCTCGTATTTTGGCTAACTTTAGTATAGAAGGCTGCCTTGTCTGCTCAAAAACAAGCCATTATGACTCCAGTATTATACGCAGGTATCTAATTCTGAACAAATTATACGGATGCATTGGTTTTTATTGATATGACAAGATCAGCAGCCGTTTATGACCATTTTATCATTGCTCTATCAGCTGTCAAAACATATAATAATTATGCGGTTCAAGTTTGATGTTGGGTGTAAAAAAAAAAAATTAAATCGTCTGTTTGAAAAAAACTAAATTACTTGTAGAACTGTCTAATATTATTTTATGATCGCTTAAAAATTACAGGTGGATTACATTTACGAGTGTACAGGTGTAATATAACATTGGAATAAAATCAGCTATAAAGTCAATCAAGATTTATAGAGTCTAACTATCAGAAAAAACTTTTTTTGCATACAATTAGCTTAGACATTTTTAAACATAGTTTTTTATGTAAACGCATATAGATTAACACTGCCAGATGCTTGTGAAGATAACCTATTTAAAGTTTAATACTCCTCATGCCATTCTTAAGACGCCTTAACAAATATGTATTGAGTTTTTATACGCTAAAGATCGAAGCATGCAATTTACACTTCGTGCATTTTTACTGTATATATAATCGTGTTGGAAACAACAGAGTCAGATCCTGTCTGCCCAGAAGTGGGCGACGTCGATGACGTTACTCCCGGCCATCATCAGGTCCTTAGGGTGCAGCTACTCGGACACAGCGTACACTCCAAAAGGTGTGACAGGATCTGCTCCACGCAGCAGTCACATTCAATCGGTCCGCTGTAAAGCTGCCAGGCTTTCATTTGTGTCTTGCATACTCCGGTCCGAAGTCTGTTAAGGGACCTCCATATATTCCACCCCTGGTCGTGTCCAGGGGCTAGGACCTCTTTTGGCGTAATCCATGCATTCCCATCAGTTGCGCTGCTCCACATGTTCAGCCTCGTGGTGGCCTCTGGTATCACCAGTTCCGTTGTCGACTGTAGGAAACTTCATCTTTATTTAAGCCGTGCGGTTATCTTTTGATACCCAAACATAGGGTAGAGTGTGTCGTGGGTTGCTTTGGAGAGCTCCTTCTTGGTGAAGACTTATCGCCGTATTTTTTGTGGGGCGATGCCCGAGAGTTGATAAAGCTTCGAAGAGTTGGATCGCATGTAAGCCGTTCGTTTAACCACTCGACCGCGTTTCACTCACTGCAGGTATTTCGGCTTACTGTATGTAATAATACTCGTAAAAAAACACTATTATCATTGGACGGGATGCAAACCAAAGCGTAGCGTCCAATAAAACCTAACGAGGTTAAACGGTTTTCATAGTTAAACATTTTATAACTGCTTCTATGACGCCCTCGTACATTAAAAATAATCTAACTGCATTCTAGTATGTAAATTACGATTCGATAGAACATCCGCTCTCTAGTTGGAGCAAATATTATTTTACTTAAATCTATCACATCCGTTCCATATTTGGAGCATATCACCACCGCAAATTGTCGCCACTCAGTTGTATCGTTGCAATTATCTGGACTGCACTTTACCCGCCTTACACCCGCATCACACAGGAGGATAGTAAAGTCTCCTTGATGATGCGCTCATTCAGATTATTTCATTGTCCTTATGTAAACGCATGCAGGAGAGCACAGACGGTCAAGACCAGTGCACTCTATGAAGCTCAGCCAGGGAGGCTGGGCGCTGCATGCGGGAAAAGTGTGCTGTGTTCGTGTTTGTGTGTGGTTTGGGGAGATTGCAAGTGTATATTTATATGTTTCTTGAAGAGATCCAGATTGTGAGAAGAAGGAAACACAGACGCTGAAAGAGCATTGAAAATCTTACCGGTGGCATTAAAGAAGGAACTTTGGAAACTGACAGTTCTTGGTCGACACACATTCACCGTGAATGGATGTTCAGCAAGATTATGATTAGTTAGCAAATTATTAGTCCAGTGGGAGTCTTCTCTGAACAATTGCGGCCACTGCACAGAAGTGCGAAAAATAAAAAACGCGTGAAAGAGATTAGAATCGCATTCACGGGTTGTAAAGAGATGGAAACGGAAGATAGATTCTCTCACCGAAAATACGAACAAAAATGGCTAATGCGTGCATTTTTTTTAGTGGCTATAAAATCTGCATGCCCGACAGGGCCGAGGCGATTTCTTCGAACTGCATCGAAAAGGAATTCTCTTTCTAACAAGAGGAACTGACAGTCCTAGAGAATGTGCTCTGAGGTCTGGAAGGGGGCGCCACAGGGGCAACTAGGGTTTGAAACTAAATAAAATTAATGTGACATTTTCATACGGTGTTTAAAATACGCATCATCGGAGTTCTCGGATGTTTTTAGCACCGTAAGAAGAGGGTTAAATAATCAGGAATCATTCTTTATTTTCACGTACATAACTCCATACCAGATGTACATATAAGCTTATGTAAGTAATCGTTTTATGTAATTGTAAAAGTACATGCAAATGATTTTTTTCGGTTGCCAAAATTTATGCAAACATATTTTTAAAGCGAATATATTTTTACGATTATGTAACATGTCATTTACATAAATATGACTTAATTAATTGTTTTGACCTTCTATATCTATTAATAGTTCGCATTAGTATATAGAGTGGTGTTTAGTATGTATTATATATTATATACATAACTTACATAGCAACATTATATACTTGTCGGAATATTTGGTACAGCTTTTAATATTCGAGGCATATTTTGGGTGATTCATGAATCGAATATTTTAAGGCGAATGATTATCCCGACGTGAATATTTGGTCTTAAAGAGCGGCTCAACCCGAGCAGCGGCGCGCGGATAGCAACAGGCGGTGACCCATCCAAATTTCAATCCGCTCCCAATGTTGCTTAACTTCGATGATCTAACGAGAATTGCGCTTACGATTTGTAAATTACCGTTTTTTTTTTCAATTATATTTATTTTATTTCTTTCACAAACATTACAAATTTTATTTAAAACGATCCTGAAATAAGATATAATACAAGAGAAACAATTTATAAATATAGGTATTTATGATTATTAACAACAATTATTAAAAAGTCCTGAAGCTCGCTAAACAGAAGACTTCACGAAATTACTTTGATAAATAAATTCGTGGAGCTCATGTCGAAACTAGGCTTCTCTCAAGTGGAATATATCAATATTCGGAGCGATATGGTTGAACAGTTTGATCACTCTCCCAAGAGGCATAGTCTCTAGCAGGTAAGTATTACTTCTAGGTAGAACAAACAATCTGTGCCTCCGTATCCTTAAATAATTGTCAGGGACAAACACGCCGCGCACTAGCCGAAAGAAATGCATACTCAAGCACACATCTCTTCTAGTTCTCAACTCATTGTATCCCAACATACCCCGCTTAAAGTTAGATGGGTAGAGCCACGAATAGTATACATACATCCTCATATAAAGAAACCTCAAAAAATTATTCTGAACTCTCTCCAACATGAGGTCATATTTATTCTCGTGGGGAGCCCAAATAATAGATCCGCTCTCAAGTATGAATCAATGAATTGTACAGTACGATCAGTACGTTGGTGATCCAGAAAGTCCTGGAACTACGCAGAACAAATCCTAACATCTTCAGTGCCTCTCCACACACCGTGGAACAAGTTATGCCATTTAAATTTATGCTGTTTAATTATTATTAGTATTTATGCATGATTTGCTCCTGTCATTAAGAACATGTTGTATTCACGTGACATTGATGACGATGATTATGCTCATCATCATCAGCATCGTGAATAATGAATGATGTTGACAGAAATTAAAAATCGTCAATCTGATTAGGTTTAGAAAATATTAATCAAGCGAAAAAAACCCGATCGATTTCTTCATCACTGTCGATCAAGACTGACGACTATAGTTGACAGTTAAATCAATTTACTGTCATACAAGAGATCGCAGGTTCGATCTCTTAACCCCTCCCTCCCCTTACTGTGCCAAAAAATCCGAAAGCTCCGATGATATGTATATTCAACACCACATGAAAATGTCATTAAAAAACAGCAAATATGTGCATATTGCTTTGAATGACTGTCGTTGAATTTGAAATGTAACATTTTTTGTTATGTAAGTATCTGAAAAAGATTGGTTATGCTAGCGAGACATCCAGTGCACCATTTGTTCCGTGCACCATGTGTCCCGTGCACCAGACGTCCAGTGCGCCTCATGTCGTTAACGATGAGTCGTTGAACGCATTGTCTGGGGACGAAATGCGGCGGAACCGTATTCTCCTGTATGTGCTTACTTCAAAAATATACTTACATACAAAATAAATATTTATGGATTACATCTATTATATAAATATACCTGTATATATAATAAATACATTTTTTATTATGTGTCTGGTTGTAAATAAGAAATCACATCAAGATTGACGTGTCTAGGTTGATTAAAGAATCGAACCTGAGACAGGTGCTTTGATATTCTAACAATTAACACCTCAGCGACCTTAATGGGTTAAAATGTGAATACAATATCATGGCGTGTAAGTATACTCAAGGATATATATATATATATATATATATATATATATATATATAAGAATCAAGCAGCCTTATATATATATATATATATATATATATATATATATATATATATATATAAGGCTGCTTGATTCTTTATTATTTGCTTAAATAATTTATATTTATTCGAATTTTAATATTTCACAAGTTAGCCCCAAATATTTAATAGTTTGTACATACTTTCAATGAATTTGAGTCTCTTTAGCCTCGCCATTTCTCATCATCTGGGATCGGCGCACCTTGTACACATTCGCCATGTCTGTCTGTCTTGCGTTGCATTCTCGGTCAAGCCTAGAGCTTTCAGATACTTGTCTACGGTTGCAGTCCAGGTTGCCTGTGGTCTTCCAGGTCTTCTTCTCTGCGTGGGTATGTTGAGGGCTTTCTTCACCACGTGGTCCTCATCTCTCCGTGCCACATGCGTACCATACCATCTTAGGCGGTTTTCCCTTATCTTTTCAGGTATGGGGGCCACCCGAAATGAACCCCGAATATGCTCATTCCGAACTCTGTCCACTCTAGTCACACCGCCCGCCCACCTCAGCATCTTCATCTCTGCCACATGAATCCTATCCAAGTCACGTTTCAGCGGGGTCCAACACTCCGATCCGTAGAGCATAGCTGGCCTTACAGCAGTTTTGTAGATTTTACATTTGGTCCTAACTTCAATGATTTTAAGTATTATAACTTTTACATAAGCACGGGCTCTAGTAAATATAAATTATTTAGTTAAATAGTCTGGGGTCATGCTAATTTAATTCAACATTCTGGCTATAAATATTAGTGGGCGACAGCCCATCTCAAGCGCAAGCAGTCGTGTGCCGACCGTCGGCGAGAGCATATTGTATTGTGTCCCGGACTGAATGCTGTGACTAGGTCGGGCCATAAGTTTGTAATGTTTATCGTAAATATATGTCAATGTGATTCTGAAAAAGTATGTGTGTTATTAATTTGTACCTTATCCTGCCACCACGTGACTGAATAACAACCTTTGAAAGAGAGGGGGATGTTAATAGTTACATATGATGTACCATTTCTTCCTTATGACTTTTTTCTTAAATTTTAGCAAAAGTAGAAAAAACTACGAAAAAACGTTACTCTTTCCCATTTTACTTACCTTCATCAACTGCGCCCATTATCTCTTGACGAATCCTTTGATGTAGTTCAACAGCAAGAAACTGTCAAAACTAAGCAGCAGTTGACACACAAAATCCCAAAACACGCTGATATTTTGCACACACGAAATATACTAATTGTGTTTTTTTTTTTAATATCTTAGTACCCACGATATGTGCGAATTTGATCTCTCGCCCATTAAATGCCAGTCATAGCCTATTAATTGTAATTTTTAAAATAAAAAAGTCTAGTGTAAATAAATTGAAAAATGCGTGAATTCCGGGATTAACACTCCACATGTTGCCCTTAGCCACACTCAATTTTTTTTGGCAAGAGCATTGGATTCTTAGATGAAATCTCTCGATCAACGCCAAGTTGCATTCTCCTGTATGTGTTTACATAATGTATAAATATATTTTAGATCTAAATGCTCTACTTAATGGTATATAAAATCGATTTGATTTAATAGTTGTCAATTATTTAACTTCTTTGCACCAATCGTAGTCGTTTAGGTTGTCAATTAGGTGGGGCTATTATCATAATATTAAGGGGTAATTAACATGGCATTTACGGGGGGTCATTAATGTGGCGAGGGGGGCAGGAGAAGAATTTAATTATAATTAAGTTGATTAATCGATAATTTATTTAATAAATCCTTGCGGATATTTAGTGTTGTGTACGAATTTGGTTGGCGAATTATAATAGGGTGATAAAAAATAATTTTATTTATTTTAATTTTTTGGATTACTTAAAAATTATATCAGATTCAAAACAATCAATTCCGAACATTACCCAACTCTTTTTCTTCTAGGGATGCTTTCTTTCCATTCGTTAGAGTCCCGAAAGAAAATTGCTGCTCTCAAACATTCATTCCTTCTTCGCGGTTCAATTCACAACCCTGGGATTCTTGAACGTTTTAACTTCTACGTTCCAGATAAGTACACCCGTTCTCGTAGCCATCCATTGTTTTTAATCCCAGTTGATGCTTGTGGAGCTTCAAGCACTCAATTTGGTACAACGGTAATGGCGCTCCTAAATGGCCTACCAGCACACCTCGATCCTTTTCTTACATCCTTTTCCTCTTTTGTCGATGGTATTGTTCTCTTAGATCTCTATGATCTTTGACACGTGTCATCTTCTTTTATGTTATTTTTATCTTTTATTATCTTTTGTATTTATTGTGTATTTATATATGCTCTGCTTCTTATAATTTTATACCTTGAAACTTCGGTTCAGTGTGCAATAAATAAATTAGAATATTTTTCAATTCTCGTATCTGTCCAGGCGGAGAATGGTCGTGTGGACAACGCGGTGTATATAGGACAGAGCGAAGGTGCAACGCTGGGGGCTCGAATCCTGCGTCTGCCGATAATTTTTCTGGATGAATTGATGCTTAAAAATTGTATGTGTGTATTTTATTACTAAAAATATTTATTGGCTGTGAGACATGTTGCTTATCTGAAAGTGATAAGAAAAGACTAGATACGTTTTAGATGTGGTCTCACAGAAGAATTCTCGGAATTTCCTGGAGAGACCACGTCACGAACAATGAGGTTCTCAGCATAATCAAGGAAGATAGGCACCTAGTAAGAACCATCTCAGAGAGGCGATCGGTCACATCATGCGCCTCGATGGTCTTCTTCATTCGACATTGTGGAAGGGATAGTTGAGAGTAGAAACTGCAGAGGGCGCCCTAGACTGGAATATTTGCAGCAAGTGTTCGAGGACATCAATTGCAGCTCTTATGCTGTATGAGTTAAAGAGGGTTGCAGAATATCAAAAAGAGTGGAGATCGAGATGTAAGATTTTGTTGCTGCAAAGCAAACCACCGGATTGATACAACGAAGAAGAACATACATGAAATGTAAATGACGCTTACCATGGTGCATATGGCTAAACACTGCATGCGGAGTGATGATCCGCCAACGTTATAGACCACAGCACGAGATTCACGTATCATCTTTTATTGTGACAGGAATTTACTATGAATAGGTGATCTTCACGGGACGACTTTTATCTACCATCGATTTTGATTAATAGGTTATGACTGGCATTTAAAGGGTAATGAATCAACTTCACACCAACCGGGGGTAATTATAAAGCACAGAAATCGATTACAAATCCTTTTTTTTTAATCTCCTTTGGGGATCGAACACACGACCTTTCGCTTAAAAATCAAACGCTTTGACCATTGAGCTAGACCCGCCGGCAGATGCATTAATTATAATATAATTTATAAGTGTTCATTTACTTCACGAACAGTCTGTACTTTAGAAACTAGTTTTGCAAAAAATATATAAAAAATAGATTAGAACGCCTAGTTTAAAAATGTAACTTCCTACATAGTAATATGTTTAAGTACATAGTCTGTTATATATTTGTTATGTATACGTATACCTTTTATGTATTAGTAAACTCCCCTTTCTCTTCTTGTCCTAATACGATAATTGTATTTATTGGTCCTAGAGTACTTGTTAATAAAAATTAAATTACCCATAAATAAACAAGCCAGTGAAGCCAAACATTTATACATTTAGTGATTAAATACACACATACAAATAAACATTGGAATGGCGCCCAAGAAATGGCAAGCGATGCATTGGCCGACCCCCTACAAGATGGACTGACGATATAAGAAGAATAGCGGGAGTAACCTGGATGCGGAAGGCGGAGGATCGAAGAGGATGGAGACTCATGCGGGAGGCCTACGTTCAACAGTGGACGGACACAGGGTGATGATGATGATGATGATACAAATAAACATCAAATTTTTATAAGCATCAATGCATTCAGAAAAATATTTGGCAGACGCGGGATTCGAACCACGAGCCTTGCACCTTTGCTCCGTTCTACACACCGCGCTATCCACACGACTATTCTCTGCCTGAGCAGATACGCGAAACATAATGTATAAATATACCATTGTTTCAGTCTATAGTTCGGTTAAGCTTGTGAATAAATGTTGACTGATTGAATAATAAAAATAATAATATACATACTCTGAATATATACTATAGTGATATCTATCGTTATACGACGGTAATAATGGTATAAATACATCATATTTCGCGTATCTATTCAGGCAGACAAATATTCGAGTGGACTGCGTGGTGTGTAAAACGGAGCAAAGGCTCGTGGTTCGAATCCCGCGTCTGCCGATATTTTTTCTGAATAAATTTATGCGTATAAAATTTGATGTATAATTGTATGTGTTGATATCAGCTTGATATAGCTCCTTAAGGCCAATGCCGTAAAGCCTCGACAAGCGATCTTTTGTCTATTATTTTTGTCCGCTTGCCTGACATCTACATCGAATATTTATTTTAATTATGTAATGTTGCACGGCGCTTGCATGCGCCATTTTGATTGTTATGACAGTTGGCCTATTGCCGGTTGGTAGGACTGTCGTATTGGCAGTTGGTACCGTGGAGATGTGAGATCGCGCCGTGGGCCGGCAGTTGAAGTTTGACTCGCGCCCGTCACAGTGCACGCGTCCTGTGCGTTCGCTGTGGCGGGCGACGTTTGCGACAATAAACAAATAATATGTGAAACAAGTGTTTATATTGTAAACCTGATCCTGCATCCATCATCCAGTAAACCGATGTCCATAAATGGAAGAGGAGGATATCAAGTGGCGCCCCACGTTGGGCGCCACTGATATCCTCCTCTTCCATTTATCGACATCGATTAACTGGATGAAGGATGCAGGATCAGGTTCACATTATAAACAACTTGTTTCTGTTTCACGATACATGTTTATTGTCAGAAACGTCGCCCGCTACAGGAACGCACAGGATGCGCGCACTGTAACGGGCGCGAGTCAAACTTCAACTGCCGGCCCACGGCGCGATCTCACATCTCCACGGTACCAACTGCCAATACGACAGTCCTACCAACCAGCAATAGGCTAACTGTTATAACAATTATTTTGGCGTATGCAAACACCGCTTAACATTCGATGTAGATGTCACGCAAGCGAACCAAAATAATAGACAAAAGATCGCTTGTTGAGGCTTTACGGCATCGGCCTTAAGGAGCTATATCAAGCTGATATCAGTGTATATTTAATTAAAAGAAAGCATCCCTAGAATAAAAAGTGTTGGGTAATGTACGGAATTGATTGAATTAAATAAATAAAAATAAATGTTTTCGGTTAACTGTAATGGTTAAGTATAACTGGTTTAATGGTACTCAACTCAAAAGTTTAACCGAATCGCAGGCAGGTAGGTTGATCAAGGTTAGATTGCGTCATAGCTAATCATTTACCTTTATTTTTTACGCCAACGTCAATTATATACGCAATGCTTGTCACTCATTATAAAACAAGTACAATACAATTGAAGTACGTGATGTAATTAAAGATATACCTGTACTAGTGTAATATTCGGGGATTTAATTTTTGTAGAGTTCTTGAGTGAAACAGCAAATTTTTCAACAAGCTTTAACGATCTCTAGCGCACAAACGGTGCACCTGACAACAAAATTTTTCATTAACGAATTGTAGAAAATTTAATTTCATTTATTTTCGTAGAACATTATTTCTATCTAAAAGTCTAAGTTAGCATATTTTTTTTATAAAAACTAAAAAATTTGTATTAATTTTTAGTTACTAATCTGTTTATTAGCAATCTTGTGTAAATGTATTGTATATAAAAAAGTCAGCAGCTAATTGACTAGTAATTACAAAAGCAATGATAATAGCAACATTTGGCGTGGATTTAAATTTTGATGGGTTACCGCTTGTTGCTAACCACGTGTCGTTGATTGGGTTGAATCATCTAATCTTCTTAAAAATTCTGATTAATAAATCAACTAAGAATCCATCGCTTACTACAGATGCCGTCTCATCAAGTTCCCAGTTTCCTGCTCTGAATTTCGTCGGGTATTTTAAATGTTTCCATATTGAACTTTGGGTGTATTAATATTTTCGGAAAATTCAATTCACACCCCCTACCCCCTCTCCTACATAAAACGGGTTCGACCACTTATGAAGCATTATGCAGGTCAGTTGTCTCTTGACAGTGATGGATTGAGGCTACTAGTTAGTTGAAACTGCAGTCTTCTAAACAGAGGCCATATCTTACGTGATCCACTTAAAAGCAAGGTAAATAAATAAATATTTATAATGGATCTTAAAGTGAATGCGGAAAACATTTAAAAAAATTAATTCATTTTTTTTCATTCCATTTCCGTTATATACCTAGAACATATTGTCACCACTAATTTCCGACCCACTTAGTGAAAACCCTCCCTGTCCCGTCCTGCTTTTGGAGTACCAGATGGGGACCTGTTACTGGACGCACGCAAAAAGCTACTTGTCAGAGAGTGGCTGACGGCCTTCCCGTGATTCTAGGTGCATCAGTTAGATGTCAAATATACCTCAGTCTAAGGCTGCGAATTTAGTACACTACAGCGAGTATCGAATTGCCTGCTTTGGTAACACGTTGCTAACCACGAAATACGTGGAAATGGATAAGGAAATTGACTAATTTCCGACCCTCAGTTGTAACTGATAACGGATTTATTATGTATATATGCAGCGTTCGTCGAGGATTTTTTTACACTTTTAGTACAAAAAAGGCTACCACCAAGGTTGCGTTATGGGACCGACCAATCGTGACACGTTCTAATGATATGGGAAAAATTTGCTCCGTGGTCCAGTGGGTCAGAAAGGTTAAGATGCACAGGTCCCAGGTTCGATGACGAGCTCGGACGAGATGCGATTCCAAAGGTCGCGGGTTCGAGTCCTGACAGTCGCAAAAAAACCCTCGGTACACGCTAATAATATTCAATAGTTCGTGAGTCTGTTTTAATTGCGAGGTACAAATTGTTTAGCGAATATTATTATTAATTGAAATTATGCAGGTGTTGTTATAGTGGTCAGTGATTACAGTTTGACTACGATAATATCATGTTGATCGAGAGTTTCAGATTTCTCGGAGTACGGATCGCTGAATGCCATAGTTTTTTTAACACATAAATATTTCTTATCTTATCTGCATGTCTTATATCAATACATTTCCGCACCTGAATTTTTATTTTTTTATGTAAACACATACAGGAAAATACCGACAGATGGTTATAGTAATTCTGAAGTCTCATCTGTGAAATTTTATTACGCTTACTATGATGCATATGGCTGTATGGTATGCAAGAGCTGTATGTGGATTGTTGATCCGCCAACGTCATAGACTAGAGTCCGAGATTCAAGCATCATCCTTTATTATTACAGGAATTTACTATGAATGGGTGTTCTTCACAGGACGACCTTCGTCTACCACCAATTTTAATTAATAGGCTATGACTGGCATTTTACGGGTAAGGGATCAAATTCACACCAACTTTTTCAACGATTTCAGAGCTGAGAAATCGATTACAAAAATATTTTTTTTAATCTCCGTCGGGGATCGAACCCACGACCTTTGGCTTGCAAAGCAAACGCTTTGATCATTGAGCTCTACCCGTCGGCTAAATATGTGAATACATTATTTTGCTACCATATGCTGCATCTAAGGAGCGGAAACGGACAGAAAAAATACATTTTTACGTTTTCTTTGTCAGTGTTTTCGGCACAATTAATTATTTAATAAATCAATAACTGACCGAAAACACTGGCAACGAAAGCGTCTCGCGTAATTGATTTTGCATAAAGAGTTCGCAGGTCGCCAATATATATATAAATATATCATATTTTTTAATATATATATAAAAAGCTATTTTAATTACTAAGTACGGACATAATTGATTTTTAAAGATAGAGGTCAAAACGTCAGACTAAGTAACCGATAGGCCTGAGAATTATTCCGAATAATTGCTTTCTTTTTCCACGATTTTGGTGAATTAAATAATGATATTTCCAAGACATCTCTTCTCCCAGAGGTCCGCTTGGGAACATATATCGTTCTTGACGACCTTCGAAGCAGACGCCCAAGAACTTGAAGACACAGCAGCTACAGTCTTCTTCGTAGTATCAGTCCGGTGGATTGGTTTGCAGCAACAAAATCTTGCATCTCGATCTGCACTCTTCTCGATCCTCTGTAGTCCTCTTCAGCTCAGCATAAGAGCTACAACTCATGTCCTCAAACACTTGCTGCAAATACTCCCGTCTACGGCGCCCTCTACAGTTTCTACCCTCAACCATCCCTTCCACAAGGTCGTGTAGAAGACCATCGTGGCGCATGATGTGACCGATCGCCTCTCTGAGATGGTTCTTACTAGATGCCTATCTTCCTTGATTATTCTGAGAACCTCATTGTTCGGGACGTGGTCTCTCCAGGAAATTCCAAGAATTCTTCTGTAGGACCACATCTCAAAGGCCTGTAGTCTTTTTTTATCACTTTCAGATAAGCACCGCAACAGTATCCGAGGCATATTTTTGAGCGATTTATTAATCGATTATTTAAGGAGATTGATTGATTGACCCTATACTTATCCTGAACCATTTGATCCTAAGGATCACCTCAATGTGACCAGTAACACACAGTAAGCATCAAGTGGTGACCTATCCAAGCTTTTTTTCGTCTCCAATATTGCTTTTGTTTTTTTTTTAATTTCTTATATCTTTTCTTTCAATGACTTTACAAAATATACCATTTTAATTCGTCACTGAAGTACAAACGTATATGTGATGATGTAAATGTATTGACATATTTAGTGTCAATGACCTCACACTCAGAACAAGTGTCGGATACGCAGCGCAAATAGATAGAATTTGTGATAGTAAAAACCATGTCATAAGTATATCATGGTTAACACACAAATAACACGGCATTATTGTCACAAAATCAAACGTCCAACATTTCGCGTCCGTCCATACCAGCACTGAATATGAAGCATTATTACACTAAATACGTCAATATCTTTAATCAAGTTGGTTTCAACCACTGTTCACTGCGATTCTTTCGTCTTACACGTATCCAGGGTTGAACGATGGTCCTCTCAGGCCACACTTCAGGCTCCATGAGAGACTCCAGCGAAGTCGCGATGACCCCGACTTTGAAAGAAGTTGACGGCGTCCGTCTGCTGACAATCCTCCTGATGGTCATCCAAGAGGGATTGAATACAGCGGTCGCTGCCAAGAATATGGATAACTTAATTATAAAGCTTATTATATTATTTCCTTTATTTTACCATATCCTCGCCATATTTGGAGCATATAGACCTGCCTTTTGAACAGTTCTGTAAGCTCAGATTGTTTATACCTTGTCTCAGAACACCTGTATACACCCGAAGGTCCACATGGGCACATAGATAGTTCCCGAGAATCTTCAGCGCAAGAGCCCGCGAACTTGCATGCACTCCTGCTGTAGGACCTGAAGAATATTTGGGTCTTCAATAATCAGCGTTTTTTTTTAGGAAGATCGGTTAATTAGCCCGACGCTCCCGAGGCCTAGACATTGTTTTGTCCCTAAAGGGTCGCTCAACCTTTTCAGGGGCATGTATAGAACATTGGTTTAATTCAATACATTTTTAAAAATCTAGTTTTGCCGGGATTTAACCTTTTCATTACGGCTCGGTTTGAATACAAATTATACTGTCAATTATAAAACTAGTATTTGAAGCATAAATGTACTTATCTGGTATATTTTCACACATCAAATTGGTTCTTGCATCCTTTAGCTATCAGATGATGCATAAAAAACTATTCTAAGAAATTAGCAAAACGATGTATCACGTCAAACAATGTCAACGGTCAGGAAATCTTATGACGGCATATGCCGACAACCAAAAGGGTTAAGCCGACAGTGTCTAAATGACAATCAAACGCTCTTACCACTGGATTATGTATGGCAAATTACTTGTACAAAATATCATTTTTTAAGCTTTGTTGGGGATCGAACTTTGGTTTGGTGAGCAAGCGCTCGACTTCTAAGCAATACCCGTCGGCAATTTGATTGTATATTATCTATTGAAGCATTCTTTGGACTGGCACACTCTCAAAACACTTTGTTAGCAGATAATGTATGATTAAAAGACCGTTATACGAGGGAACTGCTTCGCAGAATTCTATTGGCGGACGCTCCGTCAAGGGAGGAGCTCGTGACATCGATTCTTCGAGGATTCTATGCCGCATAGTGTTGCGACTAAGTACCGGCAATTGGGATGGTCGGCAAAAGAAAACTACATTTTTAAAGCAAAAATTTACAATGTCAAAAAATTGATTAATAGTACAACATAATGCTGGCGGGTATGGCTCAACGGTCAAAGCGTTTGCTTTGCGAGTCAAAGGTCGTGGGTACGATCCCCAAAGGAGATAAAAAAAAAATCTGACCCCTAAAATACCCCGGTTGGTATGAATTTGATCCATCACAAATAAAATGCCAGTCATAGCCTATTAATTAAAATTGGTGGTAGACGAAAGTCGTCCCGTGAAGACCACCCATTCATAGTAAATTACTGTAATAATAAGGATGATGCGTGAATCTCGGGCTGTAGTCTATGACGTTGGAGGATAAACACTCCACATGCAGCGTTTAGCCATATACACCATGGTAAGCGTCATAGAATTCCACATATGAGACTTGAGAATTACTATCACCAACTGTCGGTATTCTCCTGTATATTCGTTGTTAAATCGATTAAAATTCTTTTGTTTTTTAATCTCCGTCGGGGTTCGAACCCACGATCACTTTGGCTTGCACAGCAAACGCTTTGACCGTTGAGCTCTACCCGCCGGCAAATAAAACTTCAACATCACTGTCACCATCTTTCGGTATACTACTACATGTGCTTACATAAAAAAAGCTAAACTCTTATACTATTGAGCTAAGAAACGAGAACAGCGCCGGTAGAGCACCATGGCGGCAGTTTGTGACGAACATATTCTCCAGCTAGAGAAACTGACGATGATGGTACACAAAGTGTGTTGCAGTCGTAATTGTTTGCATAATAGACTACTACTGCTTTGGTAGCTTTGGGCTATAGCCGCGCCCATCGCTCGTGCTTTGGTTATTTATCATCGGCTGCCTGCCACGACGGCGGTCGAAACGTCTGAAGATCAGCGGAAATATGACTTGGGAGCCTTGAGCACTATTTTTAATGCGATACACACAATGGAGGCAATGAAAATTATTGCTTTTTTGAAATTCGAAGGTAAACCGACGGCACAGGTGCCAAAATGATCGCAAGATCGATTTCCGTGATGTCTGCCTTAGTGGTAAATCGTTTGCTTACCATGACGAAGGCCAAGGGTTCTATCCCTAATTGAGATCAAGAAAAATAATCATCGATTTCTAAGTATCTTTATTTATTATATATAGTTTCAAGTGATACATATAGAGGTTATATAAAGAGTAGGAAGTAAATAATATTACTAAATACGTGGGTTAATCGTAAAATAAGTTTCCCACGGTGCTACAGTCCAAGTATACCTTGGTTCCCCCATTCAAAATCAGCGAGCTGCCTGCGGAGCTCAGACTTTGCTTGACAGCCTTACGTGATAGATCTCCCCCTCGCTTCGCCCACCAGGTGTGAGCTGCGCTCGGTGATCCGTTTCCTGTCGGCGACTCTGAGTGCTTCCATTGTTTAGACTTTTCTTTGGTTTCGGGTGTGAGGTAGTGCACCCAAGTCTCGTCTCCAGTGACGATGGAATCGAGGTATTCCTCGCCATGAAATCCGTGGTCTTGAAGAAGTTTTTGAACCGCATATCCACCGTCAAAATCTTGTCAATAGAGGTGTTGCTGACATCAGGGATCATTTCGGAGAGCTTACGAACCGTCACTCTTCGATCTGAGAACATCGCTGCCTCCACTTTTGCGATTGTTTCGTCAGAAACAGATCATCACATCCGGAACGCTCCTCATCATGGACTTCTTGAACTCTCTGCACCATTTGCGCACGTATTATACGCTAGTACACTTGTCTCCATAGATTTCGCATAGCTGGGAATGGATTTCTACCGGCGCAATGTTTTTTGCAGACAGGAAACGTATCACCGAGCGCAGATATAATATAATAATAAAATACGTTATAAAATACGAAAAAAAAGGTTTCGGACAACTCGTATTCTTGATAAATAAAAATGAAAGATTGACATAGAGAGAGATTCGGGCGCGTGAAATAAATGTATGAGGTTTGAATCTATTCATTAAAGCGCAACTTGTGGTGCCACAAAATAACGGTACATATAACAAAATAACATTGCGCCACAGGCGAAATTTTTGCAATTTATTGCTTATTATTGCTTACAGCTTAAACTATATTAAACAATAAATACGAAAAAACAATACATTAAATATATTTCATTAAATAAGTGAGGATTTTGAAGTGACAATGTTCGTGAGGCAGCAGTTAGTGTAAATCATAATAAATGTGTTGTTTTCAGCCGCAGGTGTGTTTTTTCAGGTATTTTTAATTATTTATTGTTCATTGTTTCCGATTTGATTTGTTGGTGTTTATTTTTCGATTGCGAAAAATGCGTTTCGGGCTAATTATTTAAAAATGAAATTAAAAATTTAATTGCTATTTTTTATTTATTACTATAATATTTCGACCGCCATTGCAGGGGTCTTCTTCAGGGTTACAGACTCGAAATATTGGAAATTAGTAATTCGCCACACACGGCTAAGCCCAAAAGCCACAATATCAAATCTGGCCGCGAAAACCTAAGAAGTTAATCAATTTTATGTTAATAATTAAGTTAATTTATGAATTATTAGTTTACGAACTACAACTACATATTTATAAGCGTTAGGTTAGGTTAACTTATGTTTTCATTTTTACATGTAAGGTTAGTTAATTTCAATATTTATATTTTATGAACTTAATGACCTTATATATGTATATATAACATTAAGGTTATCAACTGACAATACTTGGTAAAACTGAATAATAATACATTTTAATTCATTTTAATTAAAAAATGAACAAATTAAAAATAGTAAGTTTTGATTCACATTTATTTTAAATGATTACTTGTTTCGGCCTCCCTGGAGACCGTTTATTGAAGATGGTCTACAGGGAGGCCGAAACGTGAAATCGTTTAAAATAAATGTAAATCGAATCTAAATATTTTTAATTTGTTATTTTTTAATTAAAATTATTTTAAAATTTATAAATAATCCCAAACTATACATATAATATTATTTTTAACAATGAAATTAGAATATATTTTAATAATTTAGTTATTTTATGAATTTATAGTTTAAGAACTAAACTATATATTTATAAGCGTTTGGTTAATTTGTTTTCTTTTTTACATGTAAGGTTAGTTTATTTTAACATTTTTATTTTATGAACTTAATGACCTGATAATAGTTATTTATTTATATTTGTCTTATATGTCCACTTCTTAGCTGGAGCATATGGTCAGCAAAAATTTCAGCCATGTATTTATAACCAAAATATTGTTGTTTTAGTAAAAAAATAATAATAAAAAAGTTTTTTCGTTCTTTTTCAGGTTAGTACATTTTTCAAACTGATCTTCTAATGAATGTGCGACACAAGAGGAAAAGGTAGGAAAAACAATGCATTTAATAATTAAAAGTGTTATCTTATAGTATATATTGACATCAGCATGATGCCCTTGCTGACTGGTACCGAAAACCTCGATATGCAATCTTTCGGCTCTTATCCAAGTGTTCGCTTATTGTACATGTATGTGTCGCCATATTGGCATTTTGAACTTGTTACGTAGATCGCCACTGGGGCGCTGTGTCACATAACTACGCCGCACGGAGTAGTTGTGTGACAACGGCTGAGAAGGTAGCATTATGGCCGGCCCGGCATATCATTCCGCCTGGGCTGGACGTTTGTAAAGTTATCGAAATATACAGGTATATGTAAATGTGCTTCAGAAAAAGGCTGTGTGTTATTAATCTGCTCCTCATCCTGCCGCCACGTGACGGGATAACAACTGATATCCTCCTCTTCCATTTTTGGACATCGATTTACTGGATGAAGGATGCAGGATCAGGTTCACATTATAAACAACTTGTTTCTGTTTCACGATACATGTTTATTTGTCAATAAAGTCGCCCGTTAAGGGGCCGCCCTTAGGGACGGTCCTACCACGAGGACGGGCGAGTTGCGACTACTTGCCCGCTCTCACATTTTGGCGGTACCAACCGCCAAGATGACAGTTGTACCAACTGACAATGGGCCAACTGTCATAACAATTATTTTTGGCGTATGCAAACACCGTTTAACATTATATAATTAAACTAACAGGCAAGCGAATAAAAATAATAGACAAAAGATCGTTTGTCGAGGCTTTACGGCATCGGCCTTAAGGGGCTATATCAAGCTGATATCACAACCTTTTGAAGAGAGGAGAATGTTAATATTATTCGAATTAATAATTTTAAGCGTTCATGTATGCACCGCGAAAAAAAGAGCTTATTTAATGTTTCCAATTAAAAATAACGTACGTTATAGGTAGGTAAGTATCTCTAAAAGATACACTGCTTAGTTTAATTTAAATGAAATAATGTTATCTTTTCATATAGTCTAGTGAAAATTGGTGCTTATCTGAAAGTGATAAAAAAAGACTAGTGGCCTTTGTTGAATGTTGTCTTACAGAAGATTTGTTGGACTTTCCTGGAGAGATCACGTCACGAACAATGAGGTTCTCAGCATAATCAAGGAAGATAAGCACCTAGTAAGAACCATCTCATAGAGGCGATCGGTCACATCATGCGCCACGATGGTCTTCTTCACGACATTGTAGAAGGGATGGTTGAGAGTAGAAACTGCAGAGGGCGCCCTAGGCGGGAGTTTTTGCAGCAAGTGTTCGAGGACATGAGCTGTAGCTCTTGTGCTGAGCTGAAGAGGATTGCAGAGGATCGAGGAGACGGACACAGGCTGATGATGATGTACTGACGATATCAGAAGAATAGCGAGAGTAGCCTGGATGCGGAAGGCTGATGATCGAATAGGATGGAGACTCATGCGGGAGGCCGACGTTCAACAGGACGGACACAGGCTGATGATGATGATGATGATAGGAGGGTTGCGTGCAGTTAGTTATATTTTACATGTGTTGGCTATTACGAGTATGTTTGTATGCATTACATAATAGATGCTGTGTGTGGTTGGGTGTGTGTAGGGTGTGTGTGTCGGCTAACTGGTGTGGTTGTGTGCGTGCGTGCGTGAGCTGCAAGGCTGCTTGCATGTGTGGGTGAGATCTTAAATAATATTCGGCGGCATCTGTAGGCAGCTGTCACGTGGTCGAGTGGGTTCTATCACTGCGAGAGCTCGAGTTAGAAGAACCAGCTTGGATAACTTCCTAGGTTTTCACGGCCAGATTTGACGTCCTAGACGTGAGTATTATCAGCAAGTGTTCGAGGACATGAGCTGAAGAGGATTGCAGAGAATCTAGAAGAGTGGAGATCGAGATGCAAGATTTTGTTGCTGAAAACCAAAAGAAATTCGCCACACACGGCTAAAGCCAAAAGCCACAATATCAACTAACTTGGATGTTTAAAAATAATAAAAAATATTTTAAATGTTTTTTATCCATACATAGCATTATATTATTCTCCGTAGTATCAATCCGGTGGATTGGTTTGCAGCAACAAAATCTTGCATCTCGATCTCCACTCTTCTAGATCCTCTGCAATCCTCTCTAGCTCAGCATAGGAGCTACAACTCATATCCTCGGAACACTTGCTGCAAACACTCCCGTCTAGGGCACCCTTTGCAGTTTTTACTCGCAACCATCCCTACAATGTCGTGAGGAAGACCATCGTGGTGCATGATGTGACCGATCGCCTCTGTGAGATGGTTCTTACTAGGTGCCTATCATTCTTGATTATGCTGAGAACCTCAATGTTCGTGACGTGACCTCTCCAGGAAATTTCGAGAATTCTTCTGTAAGACCACATCTCAAAGGCCTCTAGTCGTTATTTTATAAGAGACTGCTATATGTTAAATTCTCCCAATACAATCCTGTAAAGAAATTTATCACGGTTTTTGAAATAGAAAAAATATTTATTTTGTAAAACAAATACTGTCGACCGCTTTATCAATAAATACGAAAAAAAGAGTTTTTGAAGATTTTTTATATAACAGCCCATTCTATGTTATATGTATAGTCGTGTCGGAAACAATAAGGTCAGATGCTGTCTGCCCAGAAGTGAGCGACGTCGATGGCGTTAGTCCCAGCCATCATCAGGTCTTGCTAGGTGCAGCTACTCGGAGACAGCGCACATTCCAGGAGGTGTGACAGGGTCTGCTCCACGCCGCAGTCACATTCAGTCGGTCCGCTGTAAAGCTGCCAGGCTTTTTATTTGTGTCCTCATCTTGCATACTCCGGTCCGAAGTCTGATAAGGGACCTCCATATATTCCACCCCTGGTCGAGTCCAGGGGCTAGGTCCTCTTTCGCAGCAATCCAAGTATTCCCCTCAGTTGCCCTTCTCCACATGTTCAGCCGCAGGGTGGCCTTAGGTATCGCCAGTTCCGTTGTCGACTGAATTAAATTTCTTCTTGATTTGAGCAGTGTGGTTATCTTCTAATTATTATTTGTATATTTAAGAATAAAGAATGAATAGCTCGACGCTATAAAGGCTTAAAGAGGTGTCTCAATTCAAATTAAAAAAAAATACTTAGAATTCGATTTGAAAAAAAAAAGATATATGTATTATTTATTTTTGACATTGATTACAAAGATATGGTGAATAATTGTTTCATTATTGACTAAACAGCGCATCTAATTAAAGATTAATTCAGTAGTTAACTCGTAGATAGAGATCATAGGTAGAAAGAGGACCTAGCCCCTGGACATGACCAAGGGTGGAATATATAGAGGTCCCTTAACAGACATCGGACCGGAGTATGCAAGACAAGGACACAAATGAGGGCCTGGCAGTTTTACAGCGGACCGACTGAATGTGACTGCAGCGTGGAGCAGACCCTGTCACACCTTCTGGAGTGTGCGCTGTGCCCGAATAGCTGCACCCAGGAAGACCTGATGATGGCCAGAAGTAACGACGTCGCCCACTTCTGGGCAGACAGGATCTGACCCTGTTGTTTCCGACACGATTATATATATTTATATAGGTAGAAAAAAGATGAAGATGACGGTCGAAATATTGGTAAAAGGAACGTCGCCACACACGGATGATGCGTTAATCTCGGGCTGTAGTCTATGACGTTGGCGGATCATCACTCCACATGCAGCGCTTAGCCATATACACCAGCCACAATACCGAATCTCGCCGTAAAAACTTACGAAATTATTTGATCTTGCTTAACTTCGATGATCGAACGTCAACAGCGCTTTCAATCCACCATTGTCGTTGGACCTATATCGAGAGGCAAAGAAGCGCTTTTTGAATGATCATTCGGTCATAAAAGAGCGCTTTACAAATAGTAATATAATAATAATAATAAATATCGCATGTTGTGTGACGAAACTGTAGATTATAATGGTTTACGTGATCTCTCGGTGTGACTCGTGCCATTCAACTAGGAACTAAACCCAAGCGGGCCGCAAAAAAAAAACTATTCTCCTCCAAGTCCGACACATTGCCTCGACCTTGGTCGCATAGAAGCGAGCGAGAAGGACGGACGAGGCATGCAGAGCGAGACGAGCGATCCTCGTATAGCAACGTATGCGGTGTAAGGCGATGCCTGAATGCATGATCCAATCCACATAGATCTCTATTAAGGACACTGCAAGCAAAAAATAAAAAATAAAATAAAAAACACATCAATATCTTCTTAGGTTTTCACGGCCAGATTTGATATTGTGGCTGTTGGGCTTGGCCGTGTGGCAAATTTCTTCTTAGCAATATTTCGACCGCCATTACAGGCCCAGTAAGAGAATCCATTGAAATCAAAAGACATCCCATCAACATCAACAGGGATGACGGTTTGATTCTTAAAACAGCACTGCTTCCACTTCTAGCAAATACTCAACAATCTGTACAGACAAGCAAGGACGACCACAGTCCGACGTGACGTTTATGGCGGTATGCTCCTTGGAACATACCCACCGTACACGACTCTCCGACATGGCGCTCGTGGAGATACATTACTTCAGGATTGATGAAATAGTTGTGAGTTGGTGTCAGGAGGTAGTTTAGCCGTTATCTCCATGGCAACCTGCCATGGCGATAACAATGACGCTCGTGGAGGTACGTTAGGCTGACGGCTAGACTACCTCCTGACACCACAACTAAGTCATCAATCCTGAAGAAGACCCCTGCACTGGCGGTCGAAATATTGGCAAGAAGAAATTCGCCACACACGGCTAAGCCCAAAAGCCACAATATATAATAAATACATGTTATTTTAGGTACATTTTTGACGGTGTCACGACCTATCGTTCACAAACTATTCGTTCAACGATTCATCTGTACTGGACGTCTGGTGCACGGTACATTTAGTGCACGGGATAACTGGTGCACTGGATGTCTCGCTAACCTAACCTAACCTGAAAGTTATTTCGTTAACGAGACATGTAAATCTGGACTCTACAAATGTACTGTGCACCAGACGTCTAATGCGAACCATGTCGTTACCGATGAGTCGTTGAACGTTCTGTCAGGGAACGATAGGTCGTGACACCAATTAAAGCAACACTGTCAGTTCGGAAACTCTTCATATTGTGCAGATGCTGGCTATATAATTTTATGTATAAATATATTGTTTATTATATAATTTCATGTGCTTACTTCATCCATCTACTGTTGAACGTAAACCTACCGCATGAGTCTCCATCCTCTTCGATCCTCTGCCTTCCGCATCCAGGCCACTCCCGCTATTCTTCATATGTCGTCAGACCATGTTGCAGGGGGTCGGCCAATGCTCCGTTTGCCAGTTCATGGAAGTCACTCCAATACTTTCTTCCCCATCGAACGTCGTCTCTTCGACAGATATGTCCTGCGCATTGCCACTTATTCGTTGGGTAGCATCCACTACTTGAGTTCTTCTGCGTATTTTTCGTTTTTGATTCCATATTTTAGTGACACTCATGGATCTCTCCACAGCACGCTGGGTGACTTTTATTTTATGCGTAAGATTTGCTGTCAGATTCCACGTCTCTGCGCCATAAGTTAATACAGGGAGGATGCAATGGTTAAACGCCTTAGTTTTAAGACATTGCGGAATTTTTGCTTTAAAAATGTACTTTAGTTTTCAAAATGCTGCCCATCTCAGTTGTCTTCTGGGTTTACTTAGAAATTAAAAAAATACACTTGCATTGATTTGTTTTGAGCACTAAAAAAATAATTGTTGTAATATACAAAAAAATGTACATATTTAAAATAACTTGAGCCTATATTAATAAAAAAAATGAAAAAAACATGTAAAAAATGTACCATTTTTTGCTACTGTTTGTAGTGTCGGGCTCGCGCCAAAACACCGTATTAAATTTGTGCTGAAAAAAGGTACACAAACAGTGAAACGGCAATAAATAAATTTAAAAAAATATATATATGCAAAAAAGTGTTTTTTTTGCTTTACGCAGTTCGGTTTAGTGAGCAAGGTGCTAGATGTACATATGTACGTGGAATGCAAAAATCGATGCATCGGCGCAACTTCAAATATAAATGGGGATCAATTAATTAATAATACGTATATTCACTCATTCGGGAGCTTCGGGCTAGTATCAGATCCCATTAAAATACCTAGATAATTAAACCCTAAATACTTTTCAGACTATGATTTTGCGGGTGAGGGATCAAATTCTCACCAACCGGGGGTATTTTAGAGATAATAAATCTATTAAAAATACTATTTTGTATATCTCCATCGGGGATCAAATCCACAACCTTCGGCTTGCAAAGCAAACGCATTAACCATTGAGCTCAACCCACCCACCGGAAAAGATTTATTAGGAATTAAAAACTCGATAAATCATCCAGGAGACAGCTGATGCTGGATAAGGTGTAGACCGTGGCGGCAATTTGTGACCGCCCTATGCTCCGATATTGAATATCGTTGATCTTCTTCTTCGTGTCAGTGACGTCAAATTATTTTTGACCATTATCTGGCACCATTGATAGGCTGTGTGTTGGCCAGCATTAGGTCTTGAGATGTGCAGCTCGTTGGGTACATGGATCAGGATCTTAGGAGTGAGGTGGTTTGCAGGTTTCCACAGTCGCACAATAGTGATTCTCCTGCCGAAACGTTCCCCACCACTCGAGATTGTCCTTTGTTCTCCAACTCCGGTTCTTAATCTGTTCAGGGATTTCCAGGTCCGCCAGTCAAGGTTCTTGCCGGTTGGGAGGCCTTCCTTTGGAGTAATGAAATCCTCTGATGCGACTTGTTGCTCTCATTTTCAGGGCAGGATGTGAGAGGTTGTGTAGATCTCAGAAAGCTGCTTCGCGACTTCAGTCTGGGTTTTGGGGGTATCTGATTATACAAGCAGAGGAACGGTTGGTTAATTGCCTTACGCATTTCTTCGGCGCATATGACATTGCGTCTTACGTTTGGTGGTGTGATACCAGCCAAGGGATATAGCTTTGAAATGGGTGTTGGTTTGAGGCAGGCAGTGACGACTCTGCATACATCATTCAGGGCAGTATCCACTTGATTACAATGGACTAATCGACCCCATACTGGTGCCGCATATTCTCCGTCTGAGACACAAAAAAGCTAAAGCTAATAACGTTGATGATGATAAGGTAAAGAGAACCCTCTCGGTTTGTTTTCGTTACGCCTATGTCATTGTTCAGTGTATCGCCTTCTCTCTCTTGGCCAAAATACATCATAGATAAAAAAAGAAGAAAAACTGGTTTGACGTTTCTGATGGATTCGAATTGTATGTGTTAACCTAGGGTTGTACAAACATTATAAACAAATATATATTTTTAATAAATGCATATTATTATTTATTTAATTATGACGAAACTACAGTCTTAAAGTACGTTATTAAAAAATCTAAATGTTTAAAAGTATATGTAAACGATTATATATATTGACATCCTTCTCTCTAAGTTTATTATTGAATTTCGTGGTAGCAGGATGAGGAGCAGATTAGCAAAACAAAGACTTTTTCTGTAGCATATTGACATATATATTTCTACAAACTTCTGGCCTGGACCTAGTCACAACCGCAAATTCCTCCATAGCTGTTATTTTGGACATTGATCCCCTTAATTTACATAGAATGGCAAAAAAGCCCTGTGTCTTTCCCGACTGTATGATTTGACAGATTCCATCTTAGATAGATAGTTTGATTGTGACAATTAATTTAAAGACCTTGGGATGTTCAATACAAAATAGCTATGTTAAAAATAACGTTTTGAACTGATCTTCTTCTTAGTATCAATCCGGTGGATTGGTTTGCAGCAACAGAATCTTGCATCTCGATCTCCATTCCTCGAAATTTTACTTGAGATGCAATCATTTTTTTTTTGCTGATACACGGGATGTCTTTAAGACCTTTAATGTGGTATTTTCCCCTTTATTTCCACATCCTAATGCCGTTGACCATAAAGGTTCATCCGCCTTAGGAGAGCATTTACTACCTCCAGGACAATAGAGTGCCCTAACCAGCTTGACCTGATGAGGTATTGACTGATATATTGTTCTTAAAAGCACAAATCTTTTCACCTTGTTGGTGTGCGTGTTATTACTCTGCATCCTAAATTATGAAAACTGACGAAAACTAAAAACTGAAAAAAAAACAGCAACTTTCAAGATATTTTTTTGACTACTTCCGAGCACGGATATATTGATCGCTAACATATAGTTTTTGCATCCCATTATGTTTCTTAACATGTGTGCGTGTTGTCTCTCTGCATAGCCAATGATGTCACTAAAAACAAAAAAACAGAATTTTTTGAGATAATTTTTTTGACTGCTTCCGAGCACGGATATATCGATCTCAAACGCACACTTTCGACGTCCCTGCGTGCTTCTCAACATGTTAGTGTGCGTGCTGTCCCTCTGCATCGCCGATGATGTCACTGAGCGCCGTGCAAAACTTTAGACACTCTTGGTCTAATGCCAAAAATCTTCTACACCCAACCAAACTCTTCATACGTAAATAATAATATAACATATGTACGGACAAAACATATCTTCCATCTTCTTCGTAGTATCATCCTGTGGATTGGTTTGCAGCAACAGAATCTTGAATCTCGATCTCCATTCCTCTCGGTCCTCCGCCAGCTTTCTTCAGCTCAGCATAAGAGCTACAACTCATGTCCTCGAACACTTGCTGCAAAAATTCCCGTCTAGGAAGCCCTCTGCAATTTCTACCATCATCCATCCTTTCCACAATGTCGTGAAAAAGACCATCGTGGCGTATTGTGTGGCTCGCCCCTCTATGAGATGGTTCTTGGTAGGTGCTTATATTCCTTGATTATGCTGAGAACTGCTGTCATTGTTCGTGTTAGTCTACCCCACCACTAGACGCTTCTAAAAGCTATTTTTTTAATAAGTGGATGATTGCTTGATGATTGAAGGTTAAGCGCTGCGAGTAAATTATTGATCGGTCAATGTCATAGACTACAGCTCGGCATTCACGCATTCATCAATTTTTAAGGGGACTCACTATAAATTTGTGGTTAGCAAACATTAAGAGAGTCTTTCACAGCTATTGCTTGATCTGGTGGTATCGACTTGCGGTGGATGAAGTCCATAATGAGGGTGAAGAGAAACAGACCTACTTATTTTTAGTTACGGGTAATGTTAATCTGCACTTTATCCCCTCACACCGGAGGGCAGTGAAGTAAATGACTGGTAATATTAATCTAAATATAAGCTAACTCCAAGTAAATCGATTAAGAAATATTTTTTATTTTTTATCATAATTATAAACTAAAAAAACTAAAATAACACTATTTAGACTGTCATATTAGATAACGTTAATGAAAATAATACTTTTCCGCGTACTTTAATACAAAAAAAAACGTATATAATTGGGCGATAACCAAATAGAAAAATTCAATAATAATATTCAGTTGTAATTAAATAATTATAAAGCTATATAAGACTCCGATAATTACAAATTACACCAATAGTGTTTGTATTTTTTTTTATATGAAAGGTAAAGTGGATAGTGACTGACAAATAGCTTAACTTTGATGTTCTCTAGAACCTAAGCTGATATCCTTAGACGCTAAAATTGAATCCGACGTGGAGCATAGAATAAACACAGGATGGTTGAAATTGAGGTCTCTCTCTGAGGTTTTATGTGACAGCAAGATTCCAGTTAGCACCAAAGGTACAATCTACAAAACTGTTGAAAGGTCAACTATGCTCTACGGATCGGAGTGTTGGACCCCGCTGAAACGTGACTTGGATAGGATTCATGTGGACGAGATGAAGATGGTGAGGTGGGCGGGCGGTTTGACTAAAGTGGACAGAGTTCGAAATGAGCATATTCGGGGTTCATTTCGGGTGGCCTCCATACCTGAAAAGATAAGGGAAAACCGCCTAAGATGGTATGGACATGTGACACGGAGAGATGAGGACCACATGGTAAAGAGAGCCCTCAACATACCCAGGCTGAGAAGAAGACCTGAAAGACCATAGGCAACCTGGACTGCACCTATAAACAAGGATCTAAAAGCTCTGGGTTTTACCAAGAATGCAACGCAGGACAGACAGACCCCAGATGATGGGAAATGGCTAGGCTAAAGAAGAGTCGAATTTTTTAATTATACGAGGGTAATCCGTAATATAAGATTCCCAGTGATTTTTCACAGTGTAAAACATGTTTAATTCCATGAATGCGTACTTTTTTTTGAAAATTCATACTTTTACCTATTTTTTTACATAGTCGCCAGTCAATGCATTTTTGCATGCGGTATACGAGCTTTTGAATGCCCGAGTAAGAAAATCTGCCGCCAAGCCACGCCACCTGAGAACCGCTTCTTCCAGCTCTTCTCTGTCGCCGAAATGCGTTCCACCCAGGTGTTTCTTCATGTTAGGGCAGAGATGGTAGTCTCTTGGGGCTAAGTCCGGGCTGTAGGGTGGGTGTTTGACAATACCTCATTTTCAGACATCCAGTGCACCAGTAGTCCTGTGCACCAAATTTCCCGCGCACCAGACGTCGAGTACGCCTCACATCGTTATCGATGAGTCGCTGAACGAATTGTCTGTGAACGAAATGCTGCGGAACCGTATATAATAATTTGGATTACGATTCTTTGACTATCTAGTTTACCCTAGTAGTACCCGTAATTGCATCTGACGTCACGAGTTAATAATTATTAACTAATTTGTATGTGTGTTTGTGCGTGTGTGCTTGTGTTTGTCTTGTCCGGGTGGGGCTGACTGCAGGCCATTCCGAATGAGTGCCTCATTAATGGCTAATGAAGGCCAACGATCAGAATGTGTTGAGTTTTTTTATTATTTTTTTAAAAGTAAATTCGTTATAATTCTTAATAACGAACCCAAGAGTAAGTGATCAGTGTAATTGAATTATTATATATGTATCCCAATGATCACCTATCGTTCTTGCATTACGTGTTCTTCTTTGTATATAGTATCAATCCGGTGGTTTGGTTTGCAGCAACAAAAACTTGCATCTCGATCTCCACACCTCTCGATCCTCTGCAGTTCTCCTTGGCCCAGCATAAGAGCTGCAACTCATGTCCTCGAACACTTGCTGTGAACGAAATACTCCCGTCTAGGGCACCCTCTACAGTTTCTTCCCTCAACCATCCCTTCCACAATGCCGCGAAGAAGACCATCGTGGCGCATGATGTGACCGATCGCCTCTCTGAGATGGTTTTTACTTATGTAGTTATATATACTAATCTATATATATTTATGGGAATGGAACCCATTCTACTTAACAGCTGTGAATCTTCAATAGCAGATTTATTTTAACTTTTATCTAATCGCATGCAGGAGACCACAGCCGGTCAAGACCAGTGTACTCTTTGACGTTCAGCCAGGGAGGCTGGACGCTAAATGCGGGAAACGTGTGATGCTTTCGTGTTTGTGTGTGGGTTGGGGAGATTGCAAGTGTATGTTTATCTGCTAGATTGCTACATGGGCTATAGTCAAACACCCACCCTGCAGCCCCAAGTGACTACCATCTCTTCTCTGACATGAAGAAACATCTCGGTGGAACGCATTTCGACGATAGAGAAGAGCTGGAAGAAGCTGTTCTCAGGTATCTGCGCGGCTTTGCGGCAGATTTTTTTACTCGAGCATTCAAAAGCTCGTATACCGCATGCAAAAACTCATTGACCTCAGTGGCGACTATACAGAAAAATAGGTAAATGTCTGAACTTTCAAAAATGTACGCATTCATGGAATTAAACATGTTTTACATTGTAAAAAATCACTGAGAACCTTATTTTACGGATTACCCTCGTAAGTTGAAATAATTACATTATTATTTGTGTAAGTACAGTAGGTAGCAACGGTTTGTAGTTCCTATTGCGTAATGTTCGATTTTTAATAGTTATATTTCTTTAACCCACTCAATAGTTTAGAATGGAGTGCTTGTGTGCCACATACGAATACTGGAACCAAGTACTTGAATAACACTTAAAAGACTAACAAAAATCACGTATTAGTGTATTGCCAAACATTCCACGAAGAAATCAGTATATATGGATTTTTTAAATTTTGATTAGAATATTATTTTATGATTTCAATATTCTAATCTACTTTTATAGATCATTGACTATATTACAATATTATTATTCATTATACATATACTTTACATAAAATTCTTTTTTCGACGCGTCAATTCAACCACAAAAATAACGGCAGAAACGGGATGCGAACCGCGGACCTTGGAAACCAACTATGCCCAGGTATTCATACTGCTCAGCCGACTTGGCTATTGCTATGCCTGGACCGACTCACGTTTGAATATATACTGTAGCGACATCTATCATACGATGATAACAATGACATAAATACTAGTTTCAACGTGAGTCGGTCCAGGCATAGCAATAGCCAAGTCGGCTGAGCAGTATGAATACCTGGGCATAGTCGGTTTCCAAGGTCCGCGGTTCGCATCCCGCTTCTGCCGTTATTTTTGTGCTTGAATTAACGCGTTGAAAAAAGAATTTTATGTAAAGTATATGTATATTTAATTAATAAATCAATATATCTATATAATCGTGTCGGAAACAACAGGGTCAGATTCTGTCTGCCCAGAGTGGGCGACGTCGATGGCATTACTCCCGGCCATCATCAGGTCTTCCTGGGTGCAGCTACTCGGACACAGCGCACACTACAGAAGGTGTAACAGGATCTGCTCCACGCCGCAGTCACATTCAGTCGGTCCGCTGTAAGACTACCAGGCTTTTATTCATGTCATCGTCTTGCATACTCCGGTACGAAGTCTGTTATGGGACCTCTATATATTCCACCCTTCGTGTCCAGGGGCTAGATCCTCTTTCGGGGCAATCCAAGTATTACCCTTAGTTGCGCTTCTCCACGTGTTCAGCCGCAGGGTGTCCTCAAGTATCACCAGTTCCGTTGTCGACTGTAGGAAACTTCTTCTTGAATTGATCATGATCACATTATCATTAAATATACTGCGCTAAGGCCGGCGTGTTTAGATCAATGGTCAAAGCGTTTGCTTTGCAACCGAAAGATCGAGGATTCGATCCCCGACGGAGATTTAAAAAAAAATACTTTTAATCGATGTCTGAGCTCTAAAATACCCCCGGTTGGTGTGAATTTGATCCCTCACCCGTAAAATACCATTAATACCATATTAATTAAAATTGTTGGTAGACGTAAGTCGTCCCATGAAGACCACCCATCCATAGTAAATTCCTGTAATAATAAGAATGGTGCGTGAATCTCGGGGTGTAGTCTATGACGTTGGCGGAACAACACTCCACATGCAGCGCTTGGCCATATGTACCATGGTAAGTGTCATAGAATTCCACAGATGAGGCTTCAGAAATACTATCACCATCTGTCGGTATTCTCCTGTATGTGTTTACATAAAAAAAAAGGATAGCAGTTTAAATATAATACTTGTCATTCTGCCAGGTATATGTACAACTTATTAATACCAAAATTTAACACACAACATCCAAAAAATTGTTACAAATATAACGGAATAGTTAATTTTAACAATCTTCCTCGGGAAATAAAAGCGATCAGTGATATTAAAATATTGATTGAAAAGGTTAAACAGTACTTTAAAAGATTTACGAACAGAACCGACGTCACTGCATAACAAATTGAAATAATGAAATGTACTAAAAATGTATTATTAATTTATATATACTTTAGATTTAATTCTATATATATATAGTGTCTTAAATTTTTATTTATATAATGTTAGTATAATATCAAAATCATGTAAATGTATAAAGTGTATATGTAAAATTCTGTATAATTATATATCTTCTAGGGCGTTTGTGAAGAGTTTGGGAGATATTATCATTAGGCATTTTAGATTATTGAATATACATCATTTTTATTTTACCTTTCTTAACCTAGTATGTATCAATATATAATTGAACTGTTTTATTGGTACCCCATTTCTACGCTTTAGTGTTAAAACTGATCAATAGTCAGTCAATAGCTGTTTGATTTTTTGTACTAGACACCTGTCCAAGCTCAGATTTGCTTATATGTACATATATTGTTCTGCATATATATCTACATATAAATATACATATATATATATATATACATGGTATATGTATGCATTGAGATTGATAAATAATTACATATTTATTTGCAAGTACTATTCAATATACATGTATGCTCATGGGCTCTTATATATTTCCGGGTTAGGATTGTTGATACTATTTAAAATAGTATCAGGTTACATAATCACTAATGAAATAGTCATATTTCCCAGACTTTTGGCCTTATTTATATGTAATACAACTAGGACGAAGTAACTTCTCAAAAGAAATCGACAGTCGTATCCAACTGGGATAGGCAGCATTTGGAAAACTAAAGTACATTTTTAATGCGAAAATTCATGTTTTAACTTATGGCTTAGAGACGTGGAATCTAACAGCAAGTCTTACCCATAAAATACTATGGCGAAATCTATGAGAGGAGTGTCTCTATAGAATCCGGAAAGAGGATATCCGCAAAAGAATTCAAGTAGTGGATGCTACCCAACGAATAGGCACACTCAAGTGGCAATGGGCAGCACATATCTATCAAAGAGACGACGGTCGATGGGGAAGAAAAGTATTAGAATGGCATCCAAGAACTGGCAAACGAAGCAGTCACCTTTGGATTGATGCCCCAAAATACCTTCTAAGCTTAATTGACTCAGTTCAAAGAAGAGCAATTCGTTTGATAAACAATGACACTCTTACGTCTAGCCCTAACGTAATGGTACACAGGTGTAAGATTGGGCACTTAGTCTTTTCTATCGTTATAACCACGGAAACTGCTCTTCGGAACTTAAAGAACTAATTACTCCTGCACCCACCCACAACCTACAAACTCGTCTTACACTTGCCGAACATCCATACACGGTTACTGTGTGTCGATCAAGAACTGGCAGTTTCCAAAGTTCCTTCCTTAATGCTACCGGTAAGCCTTGCAATGCTCTTCCAGCGTCATTGTTTCCTCCTTCCTAGAATCTAGATCTTATCAAGATACAGATAGACCTGTATATACACTTGCAATCTCCCCAACCCACACACAAACACGAACACAATACACGTTTCCTGCATCTGCGTCCAGCCTCCCTGGCTGAGCGTCATAGAGTCAGGTCTTGACCGGCTGTGCTCTCCTGCGTATGATTATAATAATATATTAATTATAGTTGAACATAAGCCTCCCGCATGAGTCTCCATCCTCTTCTATCCTCCGCCTTTCGCATCCAGGTCACTCCCGCTATTCTTCTTATGACGTCAGTCCATCTTAAGGGGAGTCGGCCAATGCTTCGTTTGCCACTTCTTGGGCGCTACTGCAATACTTGCCCCATCGACCGTCGTCTCTCCGACAGATATGTCCTGCCCATTACCACTTGAGTGTGCCTATTCATTAGGTAGCATCCACTACTTGAGTTCTTCTGCGGATATCCTCGTTTCGGATTCTATCTTGACTGGCTGTGCTCTCCTGCATGCGATTAGATAAAAAAAAATTCACCGTTTGTCGATTTTATACTGTATGTGTTAACATAAAAATGTCTTCATGAAAAAGCTGCAAAGTGATTTATGTATTTTTGTGTATTTTTAAGGAGGTCATGTGTCGGACCCAATGCACTGTCTGACATTTTGAATGATAGTCGCAGGGGGAATCAGCAAATCAAGTTCTGATTGCATCGGTTGCACATTGATTACAGGAAGACTGAAAAAAAATGTGACACACCACGCGACGGTGTAATTATCAACAGATGCTTGCATTCGGCGTGAATCTAAAGAGGCTGTCAATCAAGGTTGTGCATCAATCAAGAATGCTTGATGATTTAGATGTAGCGGATTGAACTCAAGAATGGGCGTGATGTGCAAATGATAGTCTAGCTGTCTGATGTAGAAGCAAGAATATACCAAGATATTTAGTCATGAGAAAAGAGAACTGATGCGTAGTGAAACCTAAATATAACGGACTGAATGAGGATATCCGTTAAAGCATAAAGTGCGGATATAGCTCAATTGTCAAAGCGTTTGCTTTGCAAGTCAAAGGTCGTGGGTTCGATCCCCGACGGAGATAAAAATAAAAGTTTTTTAATCGATTTCTGAGATCTAAGATACCCCGGTTGGTGTGAATTTTATCCCTCACCCGTAAAATGCCAGTCATAGTCTATTAATTTAAATTGGTGGTAGACGAATATCGTCCCGTGAAGACCAACCATTCACAGAAATTCCTGTAAAAATAAGGATGATTTGTTCAATCTCGGGCTGTAGTCTATGACATTGGCGGTTCAACACTCCACATGCAGCGCTTAGCTCCATATGCACTATGGTAAGCGTCATAGAATTCCACATATGAGACTTCAGAATTACTATCAACAGCTGTCGGTATTCGTATGCATGTTTTTAAATAAAAAATATATATATATATAATAAGTTTCAAATATTTAAAAATAAATTTCTTAACAATTGGTCGCTGAATTTGTTGGTTGCACCAGCTATAGCGGCTAATTGCAATGTTTTTTTCTCTCTTTTTTAGATACTTAAATGACAAAAATGGTTAAACTTCAATTTTAAACATAGTCAATCAAAGCAATATTTAGGAATTTCAATTTTATTTTATTTCTTTCAGAAACATTACAAATTTTATTTAAGACGATCCCGAAATATGATAAAAAAAAACTATTTATAAATTTAGGTATTTATGATTACTAACAACAATTATTAAAAATTCTTGAAGTAATATAATAAATAAATTTGTGGAGCTTATGTCGAAACTGGGCTTCTCTCAAGTGGAATATATCAATATTCGAGGCGATATGGTTGAACAGTGTGATCACTCTGCCAAGAGGCATAGTCTCTGGCAGGTTAGTATTACTTCTAGGAAGAACAAACAATTTGTGCCTCCGAATCCTTAAATAATTGTCAGTGACAAACAAACCGATTTCCAACAAAATATCAGGATTTCTAAACACGTCGCGCACTAGTCGAAAGAAATGCATACTCAAGCACACATCTCTTCTAGTTCTCAACTCATTGTATCACAACATACCCCATATAAAGTTAGATGGGTACAGCCACGGATAATATCCATACATCCTCATGTAAAGAAACTTTAAAAATTTCTTCTGAACTCTCTGCAACATGAGGTCATATTTATTCTCGTGGGGAGCCCAAATACTAGATCCGCTCTCAAGTTCACATTTTCCGGTTTTTAAATGACATTTTCATACGGTGTAGAAAATACATATCATCGGAGCTCGCGAATGTTTTTAGCACAATAAGTGGAGGGTTAAATATGGCTCTTGTTGCACCCGTCACTTACAACCTTGGTTTGTACTCTTCTAATGAAGATCGGCTCGAAAGCTTGAGAAATGAGACTCTTTTTCGATTCTTTCGGCGCTAAGTGTCCTGGTGTTTGATAGTCCCGATGGATGCAAATTCAACACTTCGTCTGGTGTCTGATGCATAAAAAATCAGCGAGTAATTTCTCTCGTTCATACCTGGGCAAATTATTTCTATGTACGCGATGTAGCGTATATACTCTGTGTATATAGATAACCTTCATAGTTACGAAGCAAAGTGACTGCGAGATTTTCTAAGGCTGCATGTACACGACATTAGATCAATATCCTCATCATCATCATCAGCCTGTGTCCGTCCACTGTTGAACGTAAGCCTGCCGCATGAGTCTCCACCCTCTTCGATCCACCGCCTTCCGCATCTAGGTCACTCCCGCTATTCTTCTTATGTCGTTAGTCCATCTTGCGGGGGGACGGCCAACGCTTCGTTTGCCAGTTCTCGAGCGCCATCCCAATCCTTTTCTTCCCCATCGACCGTCGTCTCTACGACAGATATATCCTGCCTATTGCCACTTGAGTGTGCCTATTCGTTGGGTAGCCTCCACTACTTGAGTTCTTCTGCGTATTTCCTCGTTTCGGATTCTAGATTTTGGCGACACTCCGAGTATGGATCTCTTTATAGCACGCTGGGGTACCTTTATTTTATGGGTAAGACTTAATCACAGGAAGGCCTTCAGCCACTCTCTAACAAGTAGCTTTTTGCGTGCGTCCAGTAACGGGTCCCCATCTGGGTCTCCAAAAACAGGACGGGACAGGGAGGGTTTTCACCAAGCGGGTAAGACTTGCTGTCAGATTCCACGTCTCTGCGCCATAAGTCAATACAGTGAGGATGCATTGGTTGAGGATGCAAAAATTTAATACAATTTGTATAATAGCTTCGTTCTTGGTATCTTTGACGTTTTCGTGACATTGCTAGACGCTGTGTGCGACCGGCTTTAGGCACACGATGGTCGTAAATAACCAAAGTGCAGGCAGGCGGTTTTTTTCCTCGCAAACAACTTCAGACCTATAATTTGGAATTAATTATATTGAACCTGTTTGTTCGACTGTGTACCAGCGGTAATGGAATGCTTCCATTGCACGGGAAATGTAAAATAAGAGCTAAATCATTGGCGCAAACCGCACTAGAGACGACTATTTCATTCAACAATTGTGATTTTTTCAATCATCAATTTTTGGCGGAATTTCATAATATTAAAATTCAAATAGTTTTTTTAATTTTTTTTGATTAATTGTACATCATACAAATGTTCTTTGGATAATTGTCCATAGGCCAAAAGTTTGTAACATTTTTTTTTTGTAGTTTTTGCATAAACCTTCTTAGAACAAGATACCGCTGTCCTAATGCTGTTTATCCATTTCGCCAAATGATTGGCATTCATAAGATTTTTGGACAAATTTCCTTTTTCAAAATGTTTATCGTACAAATGATCTTAAGGCAATTATCCATAATATTTGTCATTAAAATATTATTTGGAAAATTGACCCTTTTTTTAATTTTTTTGTCTTCCAAATGATCTTTCGACAGTTGTTCGTTGGCCAAATTTTTGTCGTTCGAATTTTCTTTGGACAAATATTCGATGTCTGAATGTTTTTAAGAAAATTATCGATTGCTGTGCTCTAAAATACCCCCGGTTGGTGTAAATTTGATCCCTCATCCGTAAAATGCCAGTCATAGCCTATTAATCAAAATTGGTGATAGACCATAGTCGTCCTGTAAACACATTCATAGTAAATTCCTGTAATAATTAAGGATGATCCGCGAATCTCGGGCTGTAGTCTATGACGTTGGCGGATCAACTCCACATGGAGCGCTTAGCGATATGCACTATAGTAAGCGTCATATAATTCCACAGATGAGACTTCAGAATTACTATCACCATTTGTCGGTCATCTCCTGTATATGTGTTTACATAAAAATATATTTAAATTATATTTGGACAACTGTTCTTATGCTAAATGTTTGTCACTCAAATGTTCTTTGGACAAAAATGCGTCAGCCAAATGTTTGATACCCAAACGTTATTTTTGAAAAATTTACCGTCTTCCAAATGTGTTCTTTGGACGATTTGTAAGATTCGCTCAAATATTTTGTCACCAAAATGATCTTTGGAAATCTGTCCGCATACTTAATGTTCTTTGGACAACTGACTTTTGTCTGTATATCAAAATTCTCGGACAAATGTCTTTGCCAAACAATTATATTTTTCAATCAACCAAATACATTGATAATTATAATTGATTAAATTTCTTTCACATGCCGAAATCATAATTAAAAATCTACCGAGAAATTAATTATCATGCCGGGGTGGCTAGACGGACTTGTTGCGTGAAGTTAGCAACGGTTGTTGAGCTCCTTAAAAAAAAATAACGCGCTCAAAATTGGAGTGTTTTGGTCATAACAATAAATAATGAGAATGGAGAGCAAACAGATTAACATGGTTAATAACAGTTTATAGACTATTAGAAAATATTACTATAAGCACGGTTTTAATTGAACATTTCATTATCAAAGTCCGAGCGATCAATTTGCTGATGGTCTACAAAGTTTGAGAACCGGTTATTTTGTCTAATAGACGAAATAACTACACTACAGAGTGATTTTTTTTTCATACAAATATTTGATGTTTATTTACTGACGGAATTGAGTTCCAACATATATATATATATTACACAAAATAATATAGATAAGTTACAAATTTAAGATAAAATAAGAGGCAATATAATACAGAATAGAGACAGACAATGGATATGTTTATCATATGTATTGACATTTAATTAATTTAATTTCACACCCAGAATCGAAGTTCCAAGGTACAAAAAAAAATACAAATAGAAGATAATAAAAAAATAAAAGTAACATAAAATAAGAAGAAGATGACACGTGTCAAAAAAGGTAAAGGATGTAAGAAAAGGATCGAGGTGTGGCTCTTGGGTTTAGCCGTGTGTGGCGAATTACTTATTTACAATATTTTGACCGCCATTGCAGTTTTTTCAGCGTTGATGACTTAGTTTCACTAAGTCGTAAATATTGGAAAAAAGTAATTCGCCACACACGGCTAAGCCCAAAAACCACAATATCAAATCTGGCCGTGAAAACCTAAGAAGTTATTTACTAATATTTATCCGTTTCTTGAGTTTTGAAAACACTTGTGTATTTTTGATTCCATACGCAATATATGGGACTCGAATCTTCTTCTCATATCCGTTCCATATATGGATCATGGTTCCAACGTATTTCGTTCACAGACATTTCGTTCAACGACTCGATTGGTAACGGCGTGGGGCGCACTTGACGTCTAGTGCACGGGTGATTTAGCGTACGGGACAACTGGTACACTGGATGTCTCGCTTACCTAACCTAACCTTAGTTATTTATTTAACGAGACATATGAATCTCTATACTCGATCACTGGACAAATCCTTAGGTTAGGTTAGATTAGGTTAGAGAGACATTAGCCAGTGCACCAGTTGTAACGTGCGCTAAGTGTCTCGGGCACCAGACTTCCAGTGTGCGCCACGCAGTGTTTACAAAACTCAAGAAACGTATAAATATTATTAAATAAATTCTTAGGTTTTCACGGCCAGATTTGATATTGTGGCTTTTGGGTTGACGATGAGTCTGAACAAATTATCTGGGAACGATAGGTCGTAACACCACTCGGTCTTACCCATAAAATAATAAAAAGGTCACACAATGTGCCATGGAGAGATCCACGAGAGGAGTGTCTCCAAAAGATAGAATGCGAAACGAGGATATCCTAAGACGAACAGAAGCAGTGGATGTTTTTTTCAGTGATCGTAGAGTCTAGAGTTTCATAAGTCTCGTTAAAGAAATAACTTGGGTTAGGTTAGATTAGGTTCATCATCATCAGCCTGTGTCCGTCCACTGTTGAACGTAGGCCTCCCGCATAAGTCTCCATCGTCTTCGATCCTCCGCCTTCCGCATCCAGGTCACTCCTGCTCTTCTTCTTATGTCGTCAGTCCATCTTGTAGGGGGTCGGCCGCTGTTTCGTTTGCCAGTTGTTGGGCGCCATTCCAATACTTTTCTTCCCCATCAACCGTCGCCTTTTCGACAGATATGTCCTGCTCATTGCCACTTGAGTGTCCCTATTCGTTGGGTAGCATCTACTACTTGAGTTCTTATGCATGTAATTTTATTTGATTTTTAAATTCCGATACAAGCACCCTGTATATATTTCATTGTAGATTGCATCATTGGGTGATGTGATTTTTATTTATTTTATTGTTTTCTCCACGGAATCCCGGTGTTATTAATTAATATTTAATGCCAATAACAATAAATAACGCAGATAGTTCATTTAACGAAAAAAAAATATTAAGAAAATAACACCATACATTTTTTATTAACTCTAACGTTCAAAAGGAATTCAGGCCAAATATAATGAGCATTTCTTCAGTATTATTTTTTGGATAATTTCATACTAAAAGTGATATAACAAAATTAGTAAATAAAAAGTTTGACGTTCTCTTACGCCTAAACCAATTACCTGACATTAAAACTTGTTGAACTTAAATTGTAGTAAATTTATCAATCTTCAACTTTGTTTTAAAACATTTTTTTGAAATATTTACAGTCTTTTCATAAATTGCTATATTACACATTTATAGGTAAAATAATCAATAGCATAAATTAACAATATCGAATTTGATTTCGGGTTGAGCAGCTCCCTTACCCTTTCACATTCGTTGTCGGTATATGCCATCCAAGATTCCGCGACCGTTGACATCGGTTGACGTGACATATCGTTTTGCTACTTTCAGTACTCATTGTGGCGTCTACGTTAGGAAATTGGAAGTGCAGTCATTGTCTTTATCAACCTACATGTATTCTTTACAGGAATCTGTAAAGCATGTAAATAAATAACGTTAGGTTTCGTCACAGGAGCGATTTTTCTGTAAACCACGTGAGTCAATGCCACCACATGTATGGAGTTATATAATGAACGTTTGTTAAATATAATAGTTTTTTATGCATCATCTGATAGCTAAAGGATACAAAAACCAATATGATATATGAAAATAGGTCAGACAAGTACATTTATGCCTCAAATACTAGTTTTAAGCAAAATAAATGGTTTGAAAAATTCACGCCGTATTGACAGTATAATTTGTATTCCACCGAGCCTATTAAATGTAGATGTTCACGATGGGTTTTATTATTATTGTTAATATTTTGGTCACTCAGCGACTTGCTGCAAGCCCCCTACGCATTATATTACAAGAAGAAGATAGACTATGACAGGCACGTTGCATAATTGCCAGCTATTTCGAGAGATTTGGCAACATATTGCGCAACTTCTAGTAGGCAGAACACTTGCTCGTATAAATCTCACTAGTATTAGAGTTCTATGACCTAAGATGCAACCTTTGAACCAAGCACTTTTGAACAATGAATGTTCAAAACAACCACTTGCTGAATATGCTGAAATATAACTTTCAAGTTCGAATCCCTTCTTTTCTGAGATTCAGTGTTTACCTGTATCATATAGTCTCCACAAATTTAAGAAGTTCGGTTCGAGAACCTAGCTGTACTTGATTATTGCGTTGTATTATTGTGGCTTTTGGGTTAAGCCGTGTGTGGCGAATTTCTTTTCACCAATATTTCGACCGCCATTGCAGGGGCCTCGGCCAATGATTCGTTTGATCTCACTTGATCATTCACCTATAAAATGTCAGTCATAGCCTAATAATCGAAATTGATTTTGGACAAAGTTCACAAAAACACTTAATATTCGATGTGAATAGAAAAGATGTATTGACAGAACGCCAGTATCAAAACATTTTTTGAAAAGTTGAGATCCGGCATTTTTTTATGTTGAAATGCACCACGTTCTGTAAGGCCTGTTGAAGCCTTTGAAGACACAATATATGCATAATTTGATCCTAGAAATAGCTACATTTACCGTATTTTGGTATATCTCAATGGTCAAAGCGTTTGCTTTGCAAGCCAAAGGTCGTTAGTTCAATCTCCGGCAGAGATTAAAAAAAAAATGGATTTTTAAATGATTTCTCAGTTCTAAAATAACCCCCTGTTGGTGTGAATTTGATCCCTCACCAGTAAAATTCCAGTCATAGCCTATTAACGAAAATTGGTGGTAGACAAAATTCGTAAATTCCTGTAATAATAAAGGATGATGCGTGAATCTCGGGCTGTTGTCTATCACGTTGGTGGATCAACACTCCATATGCAGCGCTTAGTCACATGTACCATGGTAAGCGTCATAAAATTCCACAGATGAGACTTCAGAATTACTATCACCATCTGTCGGTATTCTCCTGTATATGCTTACATAAAAAATGGAATTTGATCGCTTGAATCGCCTAGGTTGAATTTTTTTTATTCGAAATTACTTTCCGATTATACTAATACATGGCTGCATTGAGTTATAAGTAAATTTATTTATTAACGTCACGTGAAATATTTTTTAAATACGTGTAAGTGGAACCTTACGTAATTTCATATACAAACAAATATATTATATACGTATTATAATGTTTAAATGTATATTATATATATAATGGCAAATCCATCACCTTTTCAGTTCTAGGAAGAGATTTGAAACCTTGACCGTGCCTCACGAGATTCGTGAATCCATGTATAGCGTCACAGTACCAAAACATCGTAAACAACAATAACCATATTGAATAAAAAAATAGTTATTATTTTCGTCTTCTTCTTCTTCGTGTCGGCGACGTCAAATTATTTTTGCTTAGCATCTAGCAACATCGATAGCCCGTGTATTGCCCAGCATTAGGTCTTGATATGTGCAGCTTGTTGGGCACATGGAGCAGGATCTTAGGTGTTAGGCACAATAGTGACTCTCAATGTCGAAGCATTCCCCACCGCTCGACGTTGTCCTTTGTTCTACCAACTCCGGTTCTTAATCTGTTCAGGGATTTCCAGGTCCGCCAGTCAAGGTTCATGCCAGTTGAGAGCCCCTTTTTTTGGAGCAATGAAATCCTCTGGTGCAACTTGTCGCTCGAGCTGGAATTTCTCATTTTCAGGGCTGGATGTGAGAGGTTGTGTGGATCTCAGAAAGCTGTTTCGCGATTTCAGTCTGGGTGTTGGGGGTATCTGATTATACAAGCAGTGGGACGGTTCGTTGATTGGCTTACGCATTTCTTCCTTGCGTATGACTTATGCATTCGTCTTATGTTTGGTGGTGCGATACCAGCCAAGGGGTATAGTTTTGAAATGGGTGACTATTTCCGTATAACTATTTTTTCCCTCTTCCGCCACAAATTGCCGCCACTTAGTTTTGTCAGCTGCCACAGTCCATTCCTCGTTCTGGCACATATCTGCATCTGAAGGTCCACTTGGGAACATACCCATATATGGTTACTGGCAAACTCCAGAGCAGAAGTATGAGTACTCTAAGAGAGGGTAGCTCTAATAACCGAGGCATATTTTTTGGGTGATGTTCAAATCGGATTTTTTAATAAAATTAGACTATTATCCTGACACTCTCGATGCATTGACCATCTTAAGGGGCGGCTCAATCCTAGTAGTAATAATTAAGTAAAATTATAATTTAGTTTATTTAGAGAATATTTCTTGACATCAGCATGATGTAGCCCTTGCTGACTGGTACCGAAAACCTCGATGTACAATCTCTCGTCTCTTATTTTCGTTTGCTCGTCGGACACGCATGTGTTGTCATTTTGTAATACCGTTAGGAGGACTAGTTATATAGATCGCGACTTGCGGCGCTGGGTGTCACCGACCACGGCGCTCGGTGTGTGTCAGTTGTGTGCCGACCGCGAGAAGGTCGTATTATGGCCGGCCCGGCAGGTTATTCCGCTAGGGATAGAATCTTTGCTTAGCGTCCACTACTTGAGTTCTTCTCCGGATATCCTCGTTTCGGATTTTATAATTTAAAAACACTCCTCTCATTAATCTCTCCGCTATTTTTTTAATGTCGTCAGTCCATTTTAAAGATGTTAAAAGAAAATATTTGATTACAGTGTTTTGGCGGCAGGGCGTCCATACGTGTATTATTGATCGCCTGTCTCACCTGTGAGGAATTGCGAATATAAATAATAAGCGAATATATTTAAACATAATATCAATCTTAGTAACAGATATGAGATTGACTATCGAAAAATAATGACGAAGAAAAAAAAATACGTTTAGTACGTGAGTCATGATTTTATGTAAAAGAATAAGACTCAATGGAATTTTCCCATAGTACATCATCTTCATTATCATTTCTCTTAGTCTCTCAACTGAAAGACTCCAGCTCTGTCAACAAATCGCTTCAGAAGATTGCATTGTTCTTTCCGAATGTTGTTGGGTCTTCCGCGATACTGCAGTGCCTCAGGCATGTTGACGGAGGGGCGAGTGGATGGCTTCCATAATAATAATAAGGAAGCGCTGCGCTTATCTGTGGGCGCGCGGTCGCGGCAGTCCCAACGCAATGGTCGCTGTGTGGGCGGATAGGTGGGACTCACGGTTGGAGGGGCACTGGATGCGTCTTCACGTGGCCATCCAGAGGGGATCCGGTGCTCCACTCACTGAGTAGTACAATAATAATAATGTGGTGTATGTGTACATGGAGTCTCTCAATTGAGAGATGTATACAGTATTCGAAGTCCGACACGATTCTAAATATATTTCCCGACATATTTACTTAGGTGATTAAAAAAATACAGCTGTAGTTTATTTATTTATGCTCTCCTGTGGCATCCATGAAGTATGTGTCCCAATCACGTCCATCTTAGTCTCTTCCAACTCTCTTCTCTTTAGCCTCGCCATTTCCCATCATCTGGGGTTGGCTTTCCTTGTGAACATTCGCCATGTCGGTCTGTCCTGCGCTGCATTCTCGGTCAAACCCAGAGTTTTCAAATCCTTGTCTACAGTTGCAGTCCAGGTCACCTGAGGACTTCTTCTCAGCGTGGTTAAATTGAGGGCTTTCTTCACCATGTGGTCCTCATCTCTCCGTGTCACATGCCCATACCATCTGAGGTGGCCGCCCGAAATGATTCCCAAATATGCTCATTTGGAACTCTGTCCACTCTAGTCACACCGCCCGCCCACCTCAGCATCTTCATCTCTGCCACATGAATCTCATCCAACTCACGTTTCAGCGCCCAACACTCCGATCCGTATAGCATAGCTGGCCTTACAGCAGTTTTGTAGATTTTACCTTTGGTCCTAATTGGAATCTTGCTATCACACAAAATCGAGAGAGAGACCTTCATTTCAGCCATCATGTGTTTATTTTATGCTTCACGTACATCCGCAAAGTGACCAATACTCGGTATTAGGGCTTTTGCCGAGTGTGGCAAATTACTCTTTTCCAATATTTCGACCGCCATTGCAGGCGTCTTCTTCAGGGTTGATGACTGTGTGATAAGTTTGTGTCTAGAGGTAGCTTAGCTGACGTATTTTCTAGGGTAAATAAATAATTCAGCTGTAATTTATTTATTTATGCTCTCCTGTGGCATTGAAGTATATGTCCCAAACACGTCCATCTTCGTCTCTTCCGAGTGTATGATAAAAAGCTGCCTAGTCCGCTCTCTCATCTCAGTTGTATATGTTAATCCTGTGACAACGACTCCATTCAGGAGCATCATCATCATCACCCTGTGTCCGTCCACTGTTGAACGTTGTCCTCCCGCATGAGTCTCCATCCTCTTCGATCCTCCGCCTTCCGCATCAAGGTCACTCCCGCTTTTCTTCTTATATCGTCAGTCCATCTTGTAGGGGGTTGACCAATGCTTCGTTTGCCAGTTCTTGAGCGCCATTCCATTATTCAGGAGCATATGGTCTACATAATTATGATAATACATTTTATACAAGTTCATTATCGTATTAACCTTTAAACGTACATCGAAAAAAACAATCAAATTTACATTTTTAAAAATATATCCATATATTGATGTGTTTCTTGAAGAGATTGTAGATTGCAGCGTGACGGATGAAACACAGATGCTGAAAGAGCATTCCAAAGCTCGCCTTGGTTGGTTCGTTAGTTGTTATGCAATGTTCTTGCATTAATATGAGTTTCGTTGGCGTGAACGTTCTGGACTTTGGATAACCAATTAAATTTAACGTATTATAATGTTTATATATATATTTACATACATATAATCAAGTATATACATGTCATTATATATATACTTGGGTGATTCATTAAGACCGTAACTTTTATAAATATAAAAAAGTAATAATTGAACAAAAAAAAAATCTCAAAGTTTTCAGCATTCACTTTGAGATCCATTATAAATTATAAATATTTATTTATTTGCCTTGCATATACATGGATCACTTCAGATAAGTTCTGTATAAGGAGACTTCAATTTCGACTAACTCGTAGCCTTTCTCGATCCATCACTTGTCAAGAGATAACTGAGTTGCGATAGTACTTTATAAATAAAAATAATACCTAAATCATTTTTTTCTTCACCCTTGCAACCCTATCTGTCTCCCTGTCTTATCATCCCCTGATAGAGACACACCTCTACCCCCTCTCCTACATAAAATGGGTTCGACCACTTAAGGTGGTTGAATAAATAAATTTTTATCACAGACTTAGTGACTCTCTCTCGATTTGTATCGTTATACCTGATTTGTGGTTCCAAAACTGTTGACGCTCGAATTTGCATGAAAAACACATAATGCTAATGATTTAGTATGAATGTGTATTAATAATGCGCATAAAAAGTTTGACAAGCAAAAAATTACGACATTAATTATAAATTGACCGATAATCAAAAAGGTAATTACACTATTATATTAGAAAATATGTGTAACCCTTCTATAACGTACTCATCTAAAAAAATATATAGCGTTTTCAGATTTTTCATGTAAGACGAATTGTATCTTATGTAGTCTTCTTCACGACATTGTGGAAGGAATGAATGAGGGGAGAAACTTCAGTGGGCGCCTTAGACAGGAGCGTTTGCAGCAAGTATTCGAGGACATGAGTTGCAGCTCTTGTGCTGAGCTATAGAGGGTTACAGAAGATCGACAAGAGTGGAGATCGAGATATTAGTATATTATAATGATATATTATAATTATTCGTACCCTCTATTTTTCTTAACTTTTCTATTTGTTGTGGAATATGGGAGCTTAGTTTGAAATCCCAATAAAACCAAATGCATTCTCATGCTCAAAAAAAGTCACAAAAAAAATCTCCGACGTCTCTATTTTTATATGTACGGTAACTATCCATGCAATTAAATCAATTTCGTACATTACCCAACTCTTTTTCTTCTAGGGATGCTTTCTTTCAATACGTTAGTCCCGGAGGAAAATTGCTGCTCTTAAGCATTCATTCGTTCTTCTTCGCGGTGCAATTCACAACCCTGGGATTTTTGAAAGTTTTAACTTATACGTTTCAGATAGCTACACCCGTGCTCGAAGCCATCCATTGTTGTCGTACATGTAGTCATTATGTAGTAATATAAGTTTCCCAGTGAATTTTCACAGTGTAAAACATGTTAAATTCCACGAATGCGTACATTTTTAGAAAGTTCAGACCTTTACTTATTTTTCTACATAGTCGTCACTGAGGTCAATGCATTTTTGCATGCTGTATACGAGCTTTTGAATGCCCGAATCAAAAAAATCTGAGAACCGCTTCTTCCAGCTCTTCTCTGTCGCCGAAAGGCGTTCCACCCAGGTGTTTCTTCATGTTAGGGAAGAAATGGTTGTCACTTGGGCTAAGTCCGGGCTATAGAGTGGGTGTTTGACAATACCCCATCCAAATATGTCTTACTTTAAAAGAAAACATTAAAAATAACGTAAATTTTATAAAAACTTTATGATTTTATTCACTAAGGAAATGTGAACTTTATACCATCAATTATTGACTAAAAAACATAGTATTTAGCATAGAAAGATATTTTTTTGCAATTTTTATTACAGTACAATATAATTGTATTTTTTTTGGCATAATTATTATTCATACAGTATTAACAATACACAAATATTAAAGAAAAACTTACGAAATACCTGTAAAAAAAGTAATTTTGTTCAAATTACCATAAAATAAAGTTTATATATTTTTTTGCTTTAGTTAATTTCTATGATTAATGTTTTCATATTATTTGTAAGCAATTCAAAAGAGGTGCAATGTTCAATCCGACCTATCCTTGGATACGGCAGTCACCTTTGGATCGGAGCCCCAAAATACGTTTTTAAAATTAATTGACTCAGTTCACAAAGAAGATCAATTCGTTTGATAAACAATGACAATCTTACGTCTAACCTACAATCAACGGAACTCATGCGTAATATTGGTTCAATTAGTCTTTTTTGCTGATATTACCACGCCAGCTGCTCTTCGGCCGTTAAACTCGTCTTATACTTGCCGAACATCTATACATGGTTAATTCGTGTCAACGAAGAACTGGCAATTTCCAAAGTTCATTCCTAATTGCCACTGGTAAGCTTTGGAATGCTCTTCCAGCGTCTGTGTTTCGTCCTTCCTACAATCTGGATCTCTTCAAGAAACAGATGAATATACACTTGCAATCTGCCAAACCCACACATAAAAACACGCATGCAGCGTCCAGCCTCCCTGGCTGAGCGTCATAGAGTGCACTGGTCTTGACCAGCTGTGCTCTGCTGCATGCGATTACATACGGCCAACGCTTGGTTCTCCAGTTCTTGGGCGCCATTCCAATACTTTTCTTCCTCATCGACCGTCGTCTCTTCGACAGATATGTCCTGCCCATTGCCACTTGAGTGTGCCTATTCGTTGAGTAGCCTCCACTACTTGAGTTCTTCTACGTATTTCTTCGTTTCGGATCTTTTAGCGACACTCCGAGCATGGATCTCTCCATAGCACGCTGGGTGACCTTTATTTACTACAGTTATGTAATGGATATGCAAAAGAAATGTTAACATATTTATTTTATTTTTATTTTTTATGCTTTTTTAATACATATATTTTTTACTTATTTTCAGGTAAGCATCAAATACTAAGCATCTTATGAAGAAATAATCCTCATATCAATATTCAAGAAACGGTAAAATACAACAATTTTATCTATCATTATTATGATTAACCGTGTATGTGATGTTCGGCAAGTGTAAGACGAGTTTTTTGGTTGTAGGTGGGTGCAGGAGGAATTAGTTCTTTAAGTTCCGAAGAGCAGCGACCGTGGTAATAACGGTAGAAAAGACTAAGTGAAGCAATCTTACGCCTGTGTTCCATTGATTGCAGGTTAGACGTAAGAGTGTCATTGTTTATCAAATTAATTGCTCTTCTTTGAACTGAGTCAATTAATTTAAGAAGGCATTTTGGGGCTCCAATCCAAAGGTGACTGCCGTATTCAAGGATAGGTCGGATTTGTCCTTTAAATAGAAGAAGAAGTTGTTTATCGTCGAAATACCTCAGTGATCTATATAATACACCTAGTTTTTTGGAAGCGAGATCGGCGTTATACTTAATCGACTCATAATATTTGACATTATTTGAGATTGATACTCCAAGGATGTTGATGGAGCTTGCTTTTGGAAGGGAACAACCGTTTAAATATACAGGATATACTTCTTATTATATATATATAAGTATTTAAATAGTTACAAGAGATAAGGCGAGGACCATGGCAGCTAACATATCTTTATGGTGGAAGTTCGTGACGACCATACGCTCCAATTGAGTGAGCCGTCATCGCAATGATGATAATGTAACAAAATTCATCACTCACAAAGCAAGTGAGGTAAAAATATGTCGTACACTTTTAATCGTTTTTCCAACCCGTTGACCACTGGGCTAAAATTCGCACGCTTTGTCCACTGTGCTACTATGACCGATCTGTGAAATAGGGCTCACATAATTCACACGATCGTGTTACACTATTTTGAGTTGCGATTTTTTTTTAAATATCATATTATATTCCACGAATACAGTGTCACCCTAATTTCATAGAAAAAGAAATTCGCATTGAGTGTCATCAGATAAAAATTAAAATATAAATATATCGCCTTTTTAATGATGCGCTCTGTCTCTGTGTTGGTGGATAGGTGGGACTCACGGTTGGAGGGGCACTGGATGCGCCTTCACGTGGCCATCCAGGGGGGATCCGGTGCTCCACTCACTGAGTAGTACAATAATAGTAATGTGGTGTATGTGTACATGCCGATTTATATTTTTTTTCTATTCTGTTTAATTTTAATTTTATTTTTTTCTGTATTTGCTTGGAAAATGTTGATAATGGCACTAGGTTTAAATAAATATATACGATAATAAATAAATCCAGGTTTCATATTTATGTTATGACAAAATGGACCAGGCAATGTAGAGTATCGGGCTAATCATCTGACTTTATTAAAGAATCCGATTGACAAATATCATTAAAAAATTGCCACGGATACTACAGCTACCCCAAATCCGAACACTCGGACATCTGCTCTGAAGGTTTAAGTATAGGTTAGGTTCATCATCAGCCTGTATCCGTCCACTGTTGAACGTAAACCTCCTCCATGAGTCTCCATCCTCTTCGATCCTCCGCCTTCCGCATCCAGGTCACTCCCGCAATTATTCTTATTTCGTCAGTCCATCTTGCAAGGATGTCGGCCAATGTTTCGTTTGCCAGATCTTGGGTGCCATTTTTTTCCACTTTTCCTCCCCATCGACCGTCTGTTCGACAGATATGTCCTGCCCATTGCCACTTGAGTGTGCCTATTCGTTGGGTAGCATCCACTACTTGAGTTCTTCTGCGTATTTCCTCGTTTCGGATCCTATCGTTTAGGGACACTCCGAGCATGGATCTTTCCATAGCACGTTGAGTGACCTTTATTTTATGGTTAGGTTAGGTCAGGTTATTAAATAGGTAAGAATTTCATACCTTGTTTTAACATAGATCACACTGAGTACTTTTTCACTTAATGGAAGACTACAGTTTCATCAGTTGCAATGTACAGTAGGTTATATGGATTTTTTAAATATTTATTAGAATATTATTTAATTATTTCAATATTCTAATCTACTTTTATACATCATTGACCATATTACAATATCATTAGTAATTAAATATACATACACTATACATCTAATACTTTTTAAGCGCGTCAATTCTAGCAGAAAAATAACGGCAGAAGTGGGATGCGAACCGAGGACCAAGGAAACCAACTATGCCCAGGTATAAAGTTCCAACGTGAGTCAGCTCAGGCACAGCAATAGCCAAGGTGGCTGAGCGGTATGAATACCTGGGCATAGTTGTTTTCCAAGGTCCGCGGTTCGCATCCCGCTTCTGCCGTTATTTTTCTGCTTGAATTGACACCTTTAAAAAGTATTCGATGTTTAGTATATGTATATTAAATTACTACAGTAGGTTAGGTTAGGGTTGTTTAATAGCATAGCAATGTCTCTCCACGCACACACAGTAACAGCTGTTATTGACCATATGCTCCAGATAGTTGAATGGACATGAAAATGATGATGTGAATTACGATCTTCATGCTAGATGGTCGATAATCGCACAAGACTGTATCTAGTTATACGAACTGGCTTATGTCTTGAACAGCAATTTGTGGTAAACTTTTGTTCCAGATAAAAGGCTGCTGTTTCGCGAAAGCTTCATCAGATCCAATGTGTAGTAGGTTAGGTTAGGTTGGGTTAGCATCGCGAGTGTCTCTCCACGCACACTTAGTAACAGCTGTTAATGAATATATGCTCCAGTTAGTTGAACGAATATGGAAATAATTATTATTATATCAGTATTTGTATGGCGCTTTTTTAAGACCAAATGGTCATTCCGGCAGCGCTTCTTTGCCTCTCTGAGTAAAAAGGTGGGTCTTGAGTCTGCTTCTGAAGGATGCCTCCGTCTTAAGCTCTCTTATGCTTTCCAGCAGAATGAAGGTGTGAATTACGCGGTTCTTTTTCCATCGCCGATAATCGCGGAAGACTGTATCTAGTTAAATGTATCAGTATATGAATTATTTTATGCCTTGTCTTGAACATTACTAAATCGGTCACACCCATCAGTCTCTAGTTACATTATGTATAATGCACATTATATACATAATATATATTATATACGTTGTTCAGAAAGTAATTCAAATTTTTAGATTTTTGCTTTATAGGCATTTTTAAATGATCACAAACGATCAAATTCGATCAATTAAATCTATATGAATATCTAAAAGATAAACACAAGCCTTAAATCAAGAAGAAGTTTCCTACAGTCGACATCGGAACTGGTGTTACCTGAGGCCACCCTGCGGCTGAACATGTGGAGAAGCTCAACTGAGGGTAATACTTGGATTGCCCCGAAAGAGGATCTAGCCCCTGGACACAACCAGGAGTGGAATATATGAAGGTCCCTTAACAGACTTTGGACCAGAGTATCCAAGACCACGACACAAATGAAAGCCTGGAAGTTTAACAGCGGACCGACTGAATGTGACTGCGGCGTGGAGCAGACCCTGTCACACATTCTGAAGTGTGCGCTGTGTCCGAGTAGCTGCACCCAGGAAGACCTGATGATGGCCGCGAGTAGCGCCATCGACGTCGCACACTTCTGGGCAGACAGGATCTGACCGTGTTGTTACCGACACCGAGTATATCACAATGTTCACTCCCGTAAATGTAGCTTATAGTCGTCACGAGATTAGACAATTATTTATTTATTTCCTTTTTTTCCATTTATACCCCTTGGCTGGTATCGCACCACCGAACATAAGACGCAAAGTCATATGCGCCGAAGAAATGCGTAAGGCAATCAACCAACCGTCCCACTGCTTGTATAATCAGATACCCTCAACACCAAGATTGAAGTCTCGAAGCAGCTTTCTGAAATCCACACAACCTCTCACATCCGGCCCTGAAAATGAGACTCCAACTCTGGCAACAAATCGCACCAGAGGATTTCATTACTCCAAAGGAAGGCCTCCCAACTGGCAAGAGCCTTGACTGGCTGACCTGGAAATCCCTAAACAGATTAAGAACCGGAGTTGGTAGAACAAAGGACAACCTCGAGCGGTGGGGAATGCTTCGGCAGGGAGAGACACTATTGTGCGACTGTGGAGACCTGCAGACCGCCTCACACCTACGATGCTGCTCCATGTGCCCAACAAGTTGCACATCTCAGGACCTAATGCTGGGCAACACACAAGCTATCGATGTTGCCAGATATTGGGAAAAAATAATTTGACGTCGCTAACACGAAGAAGAAGATTTATTTCCTTCAATAACATTACAAAATATTTTTACATCTTAATTCATTATTGAAGTATTTACATAAAAGTGTGGCACTGTAAATTTATTGACACATTTAGTGTCAATGACCTCACACCCAGAACAAGCGTTAGGAGACTCATTGCAAATAGTTGACTTGTAACAACAAAAACCGTGCTATAAGTAAATCATGGATGACCCACAAATAACATGGCATTATTGTCGCAGACGGACGCTGTCAACTTCTTTCAAAGTCGGGGTCATCGCGACTTCGCTAGAGTCTCTCATGGAGCCTGAACTGTGGCCTGAAAAGACCATCGTTCAACCCTGGATACGTGTAAGACGAAAGATTCGCAGTGAACAGTGGTTGAAACCAACTTGAGTGAAGATATTGATATATTTAGTGTTATATTGATTCAGATTCAGTGCTAGTGTTGACGAAGGCGAAATTTTGGAAGTTTGATGTTGTGACAATGATGAGATGCCGCCATAAAGCTCTGTAAGCTGCCATAGTCGTCGCCTCATCCTATATAAGCTCTATCTTTGGCGTAGCCAGGTGTTTTTAGGATAAAATGACATTTATTTCCGAACACTCTTATAATTTATATAATATTATAAATATTATATACAGGTATCTTGGATAGATTTAAGATATAAATGCTCCGATGTAAATCGATCAACAATCTCTTATAAGATCGATTTAAAATTATTAAAGTATCTTTCTTTATAAACAGCTGTTAATTTATGCAAAATCTAAAGTCTAGATAAGAGGCAGTGCTCGATGAAATTGAAAATCTAATCTAAGAAGATATATCAGATACTATTGTATATATTAATTTGAAATAGCCACTGTGGCCGGAGTGAGCCGCCTTTTAGGACTGAATAGTCCAAGCCTCGGGAGTGTCGGATTATTATTATTATCATTAATTATTTAATTAACAGAAACGTTGTTCCAAGGTACATAGAATAATAAAGAATAAGAAACATAGAGTATACATAAACATACTAACATCCTCCTCTCTCTCGAAAGGGGTGTTATTCCGTCGCGTGAGGGCAGGATGCGGAGCAGGTCAGCAAACAAAGACTTTATTTTAGATGCACATTGATTATATTTACTTAGAACTTTACAAGCTTCCAGACAAGCGGAAACATATCGCTGGCCGTAACGCAACCTTGTCTCGCTAAAGAGTGGGGACCGACGGCGTGTGGGCTCGCCGGCGATGCGGATCTCGCTCAGCGCTCGAGTGGCCATGTCTATAACTAACACACCCGTGAGCGGACCTGTCCAAAACGGCAATATGGTGGACACATAAATGGATGACAAGCGATCAGAAATACGAGACGAAAGATTGTATATCAAGGTTTTCGGTAACAGTCAGCACGGACTACATCATGCTGATGTCAATACAATACATTGAAAAAAACTTTAAAGAAGAAGAAGATGACACGTGTCAAAGATCACAGAGATCTAGGAGAGCAATGCCATCGACGAAAGAGGAAAAGGATGTAAGAAAAGAATCGAGGTGTGCTGGTAGGCCATTTAGGAGCGCCATTCCCGTTGTACTAAATTGAGTGCTCGAAGTTCCACAAAAGTAACAACTGGGATCAAAAATAATGGAAGACTACGAGCACGGGTGTACCTATCTGATACGTAGAAGTTAAAACATTCAAGAATACGAGGGTTGTGAATTGCACCGCGAAGAAGAAGGAACGAATGTTTGAGAGCAGCAATTTTCCTCCGGGACTCTAGCGAATGGAAAGAATTCATCCCGTAGAAGAAAAAGAGTTGGGTTATGTACGAAATTGATTGAATTCAATGGACAGTTACAGGAAGTCATCTTTCAAGCCTTTTCTACAAGTTCGCATCGTTCTGAAGGCCCGTCAGTAACTACAATATATATATATAGAATGTACTCGGTGTAGCTATGTGAGTCAATGTTGACATGGGATGAAGCAATGACTGTAGTGGTTCACAGATATTTATGGCGGCAGTTCGTGATGTCCACACGCTCCAGTTAGAATGACGATGTCGATAAGATGTGATTAGCCTGATGCGAACCAATAATCGGTTGATTTTTGTCTTTCTTCGTCGTCTTTCGCTTCGAGCACTGTTCATTATTCTAGCTCACACTCACCAACTTGATTGATAGTCACCGATCGTGGGTCTCTATGACGCGCTGGAGTTCAACGGTTCGCATGCATTTTTTTATGTAAACACATACAGGAAAATGCTGACAAAATGAGTAACGAGTTGTCGGCATGGTATTATCACAGTTATGACACAATTTTTATTATGTAATCGCATGCAGGAGAGCATAGCCGGTCAAGACCAGTGCACTCTATGACGCTCAGCCAGGGAGGCTGGACGCTGAATGCGGGGAACGTGTGTTGTGTACGTGTTTGTGTGTGGGTTGGGGAGATTGCAAGTGTATATTTATCTGTTTCTTGAAGAGATCCAGATTGTAGGGAGGAGAAAACACAGATGCTGGAAGAGCATTCTATTACTTATCAGTGGCATTAAGGAAGGAGCTTTGGAAACTGACAATTCTTGGTCGGAACACATTAACCGTGTATGGATGTTCGGCAAGTTTAAGACGAGTTGGTCGGTTGTGGGTGGGTGCAGGAGGAATTAGTACTTCTAGTTCCGAAGAGCAGTGACCATGGTGTAGTGTGATCGGAAAAGGAAGATGTGAACGTGGAGGATATGAATTTTCTTCACCGAATTAAACAACACTGAATAATGTCACGGGGAATATAATTTAACGCTTTCGTTACGGCTTGGTGGAATACAAATTATTCTGTCAATACAGCGTGAATTTTTCAAACCATTTTTTTTGCTTAAAACTAGTATTTGAAGCATAAATGTACTTATCTGACCTATTTTCATATATCAAATTGGTATTCTTGTATCCTTTAGCTATCAGATGATGCATAAAAACTATTATATTTAACAAACGTTCATAATGTAAGTCGACACATGTGGCTTACAGAAAAATCGCTCCTGTAGCGAAACCTTAATATATTTATTTACATGCTTTACAGATTCCTGTAAAGAATACATGTAGGTTGATAAAGGGAATGACTGAACTTCCAATTTTTGACCTAAAAACGATATATCACGTCAGCCAATGTCAATGATCAGGGAATCTTTGACGGCATATGCCGACAACCGATGCGAAAGGGTTGAAGATAAAGTTTAATTTAAATTCGTTGAATCACCCCACGATATAAAATTTATGATTTAAATTGGTTTAGTTGGTGATAAACGGATTTGCGGGTGTAAGTTCAGGTAACACAAGACTTAAGATTTAGGTAAGGTAGTCGGGCACGATAGTTTGACGAGGTTGGAGACTGCTATTGACGGGGAACGCAAGGACTGACTAAATGTAGTTTTCCCTATAGACAGGGCCCACTCTGGCGGCCGCTCACTCACGCAAGGCAACGTCTATTGTGATTGGTCGCAATCTATGGGACAGACAATAAAGAACTTTAAGTCAATGATAAGAAGATGCAAAAATATGAGTATACAAATTTTTTGTTAGCGGGACATTTCAAAATATTTTTTTCGTTTCGTCGGAACTTGAATCCAATATTATTCGCATGACAATCTAGTACTTTTTTACTAAGCCACCACATCGTATTTTTTTTTAATACATTTTAAGCATATGCATATTTTATAATAGCCGAAAACGAAAACGTCTCTTGACTGTGCAATCCGGGGTCACGGGTTCGATCCCCAACTTTCACGTATGAACTTTGTGCGCCTTCCCATATCACAGTCACCTTTTATAACGTTTAGCCATCTTTCTATTAAGACGCTAATTGACGGCCGCAACGACGGCTGAAACATCAAAACACGATTAAATTTATATAAATATTTCGTACCTTGTTTCAACTTGGATCACACTAAGTACTGTTTAATCACTTTCTGGAAGACTGCAGTTTCGCCCATAATAAAGACTTTTTTTATGTAATCACAAACGGGAGAATACCGACAGATGGTGACAGTAATTCTGAAGTCTCATCTGCGGAACTCTATGACGCTAATATATATGCATGCGGGAATCGTGTGTAGTGTTTATGTTTGTGTGTGGGTTGGGGAGATTGCAAGTGTATATTTATCCGTTTCTTGAAGAGATCCAGATTGTAGGAAGGAGGAAACAGAGACGTTGGAAGAGCATTCCAAAGCTTACCAGTGGCATTAAAGAAGGAAGTTTAGAAACTGCCAGTTCTTGGTCGACACAAATTAACCATGTATGGATGTTCGGAAAGTGTAAGACGAGTTTCTCGGTTGTGGATGGGTGCAGGAGGAATTAGTTCTTTAAGTTCCGAAGAGCAGCGACCGTGGTAATAACGATAGAAAAGACTAATAGAACCAATCTTACGCCTGTGTTCCATTGATTGTAGATTAGACGTAAGGGTGTCATTGTTTATCAAACGAATTGCTCTTCTTTTTAAAGAAGTTTACTGAGTCAATTAAGTTTAGAAGGTATTTTGGGGCTCCAATCCAAAGGTGACTGCTGTATTCAAGGATAGGTCGGATTTGTCCTTTATATAGAAGAAGAAGTTGTTTATTGTTGAAGCACCGACGTGATCTATATAATACACCTAGTTTTTTGGAAGCAAGACCGGCTTTACACTTAATTGACTCGTAATATTTGACATTATTCGAGATTGATAATCCAAGCATGTTGATGGAGCTTGCTTTCGGAAGAGAACAACCGTTGAAAGATACAGGATCCATAGCAGTCTTCTTAAATCATGCTTAGATTGTAAAAAATATAAACAATGTGGGAAGACAGACAATAAATTGCCCAAGGGCGCCGCAGAGTCTAAAGCCGGTACTGTGTACGAGGCTAGGACATGGCAGCTAACAGAACTGTGTGAAGTTAGTTATACGCTAATACATGAATGCTCTACATTATAAAATAGTCGTTAATTAAATAATCAGAGTGAACACCTGTTTAAAGAAAAAAAAATCTTAAGCTTATGTAACGCGAAAAAAAATATTGCATAACGCGAATTTGAAATTTATTAGTATTTACACTTTTTGCCGTGTATTTTGGATGGTCTAAAAAAAGTAATATACATAATACCGGCTGCCCACGCGTGAAGGAAACAGCGTCATAGACACAGACACGATCGGTTCTCTTACGTGTTAGGACATATAGCATGAGAGAAAACCCGTGGCTCACGTATATGTTAAAAGACAAGTCAATTTTTTAGTATTATTTTTTCATTCAATATTAGAGAAATCACCACCAAGAAGGAGCCTCCAAAGCAACCCACGACATACTCCACCCTATGTTTGGGTATCAAAAGATAGCCACACGGCTCAAATCAAGAAGAAATTTCCTACAGTCGACAACGGAACTGCTGATACCTGAGGACACCCTGCGGCTGAACATGTACAAAGACGCAACTGAGGGGAATGCTTGGATTGCCCCAAAAGAGGACCCAGCCCCTGGACATGACCAAGAGTGGAATATATGGAGGTCCCTCAACAGACTTTGCACCGGAGTATGCAAGACGAGGACACAAATGAAAGCCTGACAGTTTTACAGCGGACCGACGGAGTGTAACTGCAACGAGGAGCAGACCCTGTTATACCTTCTGGAGTGTGCGCTGTGTCCGAGTGGCTGCTCCCAAGAAGACTTGATGATGGCAGGGAGTAACGCCATTGACGTCACCCTTTTCTGAGCAGATATTAAATATTCTTTCTATGTATCCTGAATTCAATTATGGCGCTGAGACGTGGAATCTAACAGCAGGTCTTACACATGTAATAAAGGTCACCCAACGTGCCATGGAGAGATCCATGAGAGGGGTATCTCTAAAAGATAGAATCCAAAACGAGGATATCCGAAAAATAGCTCAAGTAGTGGAGGCTTCTTAATGATGGGCACACTCATGTGGCAAATGGTCGATGGCAATAAAAGTGATAGGATGGCGTCCAAGAACTGGCGAACGGAGCGTTGGACACCCCCTTTCAAGATAGACTGATGACATCATGAAAATAGCGGGAGTAGCCTGGATGTGGAGGGCGGCGAATCGAAGAGGATGGAGACTCATGCGTTAGGCTTACGTTCAACTGTAGACAGACACATGCTGATGATGACGATACCGCATTTGATCATTGAAAATTTATGGTAGTCAGTTTTGTCGATTTCCACTGGATGTGTTTTTTCGCAAGACATCTCTGCCCCCAAAGTTCGAAAACTGGAAACACCAGAAGCATTCTCTAAAATATCCTAATTCTGACCTTAACTTTTTCATTACGGCTCGGTTAAATACAAATTATACTGTCAGTTATAAAACTAGTATTTGAATCATCAATGTACTTATCTGGTCTATTTTCATATATCACATTGGTTCTTGTATCTTTTCAAAAAGCTATTCTAAGAAAATTGCTGCCCTTGCTGACTGGTACCGAAAACCTCGATATACAATCATTCGTCTCTTATTTCTGTTCGCTTGTCATAAATGAATGTGTCCGCCATATTGGGACTAGTTATATAGACCGCCGCTGTGGCGCGCCCTAAATTTGTAAAGTTTTATCGTAAATATATGTCAATGTACTTTTGAAAAAGTCTGTGTTATCAATCTGCTCCTAATCCTGCCACCACGCGACGGAATAACAACATTTTAAGAGAGAGGAGGATGTTAGTAGCAAAACGATATATCATGGCTACCGATGCCAACAGGTTAAAAATACATTAGTTTCTTATATTCCATGGATTAAATATTTTTATATTTTATGGAAAAAAATATGTATACATTCTTTAAATATATACTATAGCGACATCTATCATACGATGATAACAATGATATAAATACAAGTTCCAACGCGTGTCAGCTCAGGCAAAGAAATAGCCGAGGTGGCTAAGCGGTGTGAATACCTGGGTAAAGTTGGTTCCAAGGTCCGCGGTTCGCATCCCGCTTCTGCCAATATTTTTCTGAATGAATTGACGCGTTCAAAGAATTTTATGTATAGTGTGTGTATATTTAACTACTTTTTTTATATTTATTTGATTTTTCCATTTTTCCCGATTTTCTCAAAGATGGCGCATCGCTGCCGTTTCCCCAAGTGCGCAGGAACTGTTGGCATTTCCAAAAATAGCTGCTGACCTTGGCGAGAGATTTTTTTTTCTGCATCTGGACCAAAAATATCCACGCTCTTGGCATGGAGAGTGGAAAAAAATCACCTTTTTATAACTGTGTGATAACTAACTCTTTTTCTTTAACATTTTTTCTTAGTGAATACATCGTAAATTTATTTTCAAGTCTAGAGCGATACTAGCAACAATACTATTTAATAGTTCTGAATTTTATCGACGGAATTTACAAGGCATTCTTCCATAATAAAGTCGGCAAATAGAAGAAAGTGGTAGTAACATCCTCCTCTCTCTCAAAAAAATGTGTTACTCCGTCGCGTGAGGCAGGATGAAGAGCAGTTCAGCAAAAAAAGACTTTTTCAGAAGCACATTGACATATATTTACGTAAATACTTAACAAGCTTCCGGCCAGGCGGAATGACATGCCGCCGGCCGTAATGCGACCTCCTCGGTCGTCTACACACAACTGACCCGTGCGGCCCGTGGTCAATCACCAGCGCTGAAGCGGCGGTCTATATAACTAGTCCCAATATGGCGGACACATAAATTTATGGCAAGCGAACAGAAAATAGACGAAAGATTGTATATCGACGTTTTCGGTACCAGTCTGCCCAGATTCTAGTTAGTATCATTGATGTAGTTAAACAGTCAGGGATCATGCTAAATTTTCTTGAATAAACTAGAAATTAATTAAGTATAAAGCCGGTCTCGTTCCCAAGAAACCAGGTGTAATATATGTATCACGTCAGTATTTCAACGATTAACAACTTCTTCTTCTATATAAAGGACAAATCCGCTCTGTCACCTTTGAATTGGAGCCCCAAAATACCTTCTAAGCTTGATTGAATCAGTTTAAAGAAGAGAAATTCGTTTGATAAACAATGACACTCTTACGTCTACCCTGCAATCAACGGAACACAGGCGTGAGATTGTTTCACTTAGTCTTTTCTACCGTTATTACCACGGTCGCTGCTCTTCGAAACTTAAAGAACTAATTCCTTCTGCACCCACCCACAACCGACAAAGTCGTCTTACACTTGCCGAACATCCATACACGGTTAATGTGTGTAGACCAAGAACTGGCAGTTTTCAAAGTTCCTTCCTCAATGCCACCGATTAGCTTTGGAATGCTCTTCCAGCGTCTGTGTTTCCTCCTTCCTAAAATCTGGATCTCTTCAAGAAAAACAGATTAATATACACTTGCAATCTTCCTAACCCACACACAAACACGAACAAAACACACGTATCCCGCTTGCAGCGTCCAGCCTCCCTGGCTGAGTGTCATAGAGTGCACTAGTCTTATACGGGTGTGCTCCCCTGCAAGAAAAAAGAATATCCACTTTCTTGTTATCAAATATCTATCGTGATAAGTATATATTTACCAAAATATTTTTTTGTAACTTTTCACGTATTTGCCCCAAAAAACTAATAACTTGTATCTACTTTCAGTGATCTTAAATACATTTTAACTTGTATACAAACCTAGATTCTAGTTAATATCATTGATTCTGTTAAAGTCAGGGTTCATGCTGAATTTTCTTGAATAAATTAGTAAATATATAAATATTTGTTACGGTATATCGACCCATATATTATTCCCACACTATATACTATAAAAAGCTCCATTCATGAATTCAAAGTCTCCGTTGTACGTTTTTTCTTCCATACTAAAGTTTTTTCTTCGGCATTATTTATTGTAGTTTTCGGCGCATATTTTTTGTCAAGATTTTTTCGGGACGCACCGCTCTTCATTGTGTTCCCAAGCTTCTCAAACTGCAGCGCGAGAACCAACCTGAGGACTCTGTGACGCTGACATTTGTTATTTTTAAGTAAACACATACAGAAGAATACCGACAGATGGTGATAGTAATTCTGGTACAGATGAAGACGTTGAGGTGGGCGGGCGGTGTGACTAGAGTGGACAGAGTTCGGAATGAACATATTCGGGGTTCATTTCAGGTGGCCCCCATACCTGAAAAGATAAGGAAAAACCGCCTAAGGTGGTATGGGCATGTGACACGGAGAGATGAGGACCACATGGTGAACAGAGCTCTCAACATACCCACGCTGAGAAGAAGACCTGGAAGACCACAGGCAACCTGGACTGCAACTGTAAACAAGGATCTGAAAACTCTGGGTTTGACCGAGAATGCAACGCAGGACAGACATACATGGCAAATATTCACAAGGAGAGCCGACCCCAGATGATAGGAAATGGCGAGGCTGAAGAAGAAGGTGATAGTAATTCTGAAGTTTTATCTGTATAATTCTTTGACGCTCACCATGGTACATATGGCTAAGCGCTGCATGTGGAGTATTGATTCGCCAACGTCATAGACTACAGCCCGAGATTCACGCATCATCCTTATTACAGGAATTCACTATGAATGGGTGATCTTAACTGGACGACTTTCGTCTACCACCAATTTAAATTAATAGGTTATAACCCTTTTTTCTTCGACCGGTATGGCGTTCGCCATATCGGTCGAAAAGTTAACTGACAACTGCCGGAACCTATGACATCCAGCACCGCCAACAATCGCGGCAAAAAATCAAATTTAAGTTACACCAACATGAAATCGGAGCACATGTCATAACAAATAAAATGGCGTATGCAAACGCCTTGTAATATTAGATAACATTATAAAAGTACATTTTAGGCGAGCGAACAAAAATAAGAGTGCAAAAGATCGTTTTTCGAGGCTTTGCGGCATCAGCCTAAAAGATCTATATCAAGCTGATATCAATATGTTATTACAGTTTAAGCATCTCTGGTGTGTAGTATAAATAAATTAATAAGCCACATAGGCCGGGATGACTTAGATAATGATTTTTTGCTACATTTTTTCTTCGGTCTCCATATAAATCACGGTTTATATAGGTTTTTTATACGTCCAAGGCACGCGCTTCGTCTATGGCCGATGATCTTTATGGTAGTAAAACTTTTTATTCACGTTACACAATATATACGGTGTGAAAAAAACGTAAATAACGTGAAAAAATGTAAACAAACAATGATTATAAATAATTTCTTTAGTTTTCACGGCTAGATTTGGTATTGTGGCTTTAGGGCTAAGCCGTGTGTGGCGAATTAATTTTTATCAATATTTCGACCGCTATTACAGGAGTTCTGTCTGTGCACACACAGTCAACACAGGTCGAAATATTGGAAAGGAGTAATTCTCAACACACGGCTAAACCCAAAAGCCACAATACCAACAATGATTATAGATAGACAAATTCTTTTAAAACGAAAATTATTTTTATTTCTCACGCAATTTAATCTGTAAAATACCTTGTTTTGAAAACATTTCGTTCACATCGAATCTGTAATTTATGTTTCTGCCTTGTTTTGAGACATAGTGTCTCTCCCTGCCGAAGCATTCCCCACCGCTCGAGGTTGTTTTACCAACTCTGGTTCTTAATCTGTTTAGGGATTTCCAGGTCGGCATTTCGTTCACAAAAAAAATCGACTCATCGGTAACGACGTGGGGCGCACTGGACGTCTGGTGAACGGGACATTTGGCACACGGGACAGCTGGTGCACTGGATGTCTCGCTAACCTAACCTAACCTAACGTGTTCCATATTTGGAGCATATGGACACCGAAAATTGCAGTTTCACAAGTCTATAAGCTTAGATCGTTTTGTGTCTTGTCCAGAATAATTATACACTTTTGGGAACATAGATGGTTACCAAGAGCCTTATAGGGCTTAAGAGGCCGTCAAATTCATATAAAATATAGCTTTTGTATACCAGAGAAATATTTGGGTGTTAAATAATCAAGAGATCTGAAATAAGCCCGACGCTTTCAATAAAAAGCAAAATTTTTTGTTCTTTAGAGATGGGCCCGAAAGCATCTTGCCAAACCATTTATTATTAGCATATATTATGTACGGCTTAACATTATATTCATATATTTATAAATACATTTTCGTTTTCCATATGATCACATTGCCTCTACTCAGAACTGTCAGTTGCCACTGTATAAGCGGTATCCCATTTCTTTATCTGCATATCTATTTTTGCAACATACCTGTATATGGGAGGCTATGATCTCCTGGGACACGAATACACAGCAGTATCTGAGAAATATTTTGAGTGACTTGAAAATTTGTTTATAAGAATATTGAATAAATAGCTCGACGCTTTATAGGCTTTATGAGTCGTCTCAATTCGGAGAAGAAGATAACGATTTAAAAAAATAAAAAAACGCACGTAGAATGCGATTTGAAAATGTAAACAATATATTATTTATTTTTGACATTGATTACAAAAAAATGGTGAATAATCGTTTCATTAGTGATTTAAACTGCGCATCTAATTTAAGATTAATTCAGTAGTTAACTCGTAGATAGCGATCATAGTTAGAAAAAACAAACTTGTAGATATACGGGTTAAACTAATACGGTTAGTAAAGAACCGTCGGTTAGTTTTGATATTCGGACTACTGCGAGATCTCATAAATAGATGCAAGTAAACAGAGTACCCAACCTGGTTCTATATATGACGCAGAGGTATTAAATATTTTTGGACGAATTGTTAAACGTATTTATTTAAACAGATCGGTTGATTAACCTGGCGATCGAAACATTGACGGTTTACTACGTATTGCTTAACGCATGTCGTTTGTTGGATTGAGCTGCCACTTTCGTACAAGCGATCCATCAGATATTCTTAACCCTTTCGTTACGGCTCGGTGGAATACAAATTATATTGTCAATACGGCGTGAATTTTTCAAACCATTTTTTTGGCTTAAAACTAATATTTGAAGCATAAATGTACTTATCTGACATGTTTTCATATGTCACATTAGTTCTTCTGTCCTTTAACTGTCAGATGATGCAAAAAAACGTTCATAATGTAACTTTATACATGTGGTGGCATTGACGCACGTGGCTTACAGAAAAATCGCTCTTCCGACTGCACTTCCAATTTTCTACCGTAGATGTCGCAATGAGTACTGAAAGTAGCAAAACGATATATCACGTCAACCGATGTCAACGGTCGGGGAATATATGACGGCATATGCCAACAACCAATGCAAAAGGGTTAAATATCCTGAATAAAAACTCAAACCCAAAATGAGCTTCCAATTTTACAGATGGGTTCTTTTGAAGCCTCTTCTCTTCTTGCTGAAACTGTCAGCCACTTTATATGGTATTTACTCGACGGAGCTCCGAGTGCAGAAATTGATTTGACAATTATAATGTCAAATGATAGACCTCTTCGACGGAATATTTACAGGATAATACCGACAGATGGTGATAGCAATTCTAAAGTCTCATCTGTGGAATTGTATGACGCTGCATGTGGAGTGTTGATCTGCCAACGTCATAGACTGCAGCCCGAGATTCACGCATCATCCATATTAATACAGGAATTTACTATGAATGGGTGGTCTTCACGAGACGACTTTCGCCTACCACCAATTTTAATCAATAGTCTGCGACTGACATTTTACGGGTGAAGGATCATATTTACACCAACCGGGGGTAGATTTAAAGCTCAGAAATCGATTAAAAAAGCCTTTTATTTTTAAATCTCTGTCGGGGATCAAACGCACGATTTTTGGCTTGCAAAGCAAACGCTTTGACCATTGAGCTACACCCGCTGGCATATTACCAAATGCTCCAGTTAGGGAAAAACATGGTGGAATTAGGTGCCTTTAAAAGCATGGGGAACATAGATTGTATTCCCCTGCTCTAATCACTGTTCAGATATCAAAACTTAGATAGCGTCTAAAACAAAATATCATCGAATGACAAATATTTCATGTTTTGGAACATTTTTTTTTTTAAATTTCAAATCACCGTTGAGTGTTGCAATACACCCGTTTCAAACAGATCCAGATATGTACTAACTGATCGGTATGTCAGAAAGGTATGACTCTCAACACTAATATGAACAGTCTCGGGTTCGGATCCCTAAGAAGCTAAAAAATAAATATATTTGTTAATCAATTTCTTAGCTATAAAAAATAAACAACGTCTTTTTTCTTATTCGTAGTATCAACCCGGTGGATTGGTTTGCAGCAACAATATCTTGCATCTCGATCAACACTCATCTCGATCCTCTGCTACCCTCTTTAGCTCAGCATAAGAGCTACATCTATATGTTTATATAGCTAATATAGGGGGCCCTCTACAGTTTTTACCCTCAACCATCCCTTCCACAACGCCGTGAAGAAGACAATCGTGGCACATGATGTGACCGATTCATCGGGCTTGCTTCTCTGAGATGGTTCTTACTAGGGCCTATCCTTTTTGTTTGTCTCTTTTTTTATATGTTGCATACCTGAAACATTTGGTCGGCAGAAATTGGCAATTTTTTCATCAAGCAATATTGGGCGCAGAACAAAACATGGATGGGTTACAAAAATGTTGCTTGTGGGATTAAGTCACTCCTTAAGACCAAATGGCCTAAGCCTCGGGAACGTCAGGCTGATCATACGACCTTCTTTTAAAAACCCGAATAGCAAATTACAAAAAAATATGTCTCGGATACTACAGCGGCCGTCTCTTTAAATTCTCGGTCATTTCTCCTGAAAGTCTTTAAGAATCATACATGTTAATGGATAAGCTTTTAGGAGCAGAGATGTCTTGTGACAAGGCATGGACAAAGGTCTAACTGGGAACATAAATGGTTCCCAACGACTATCATGGAAGGAGCTCGAGGGCTTGAATATACGACAGCTATTTTATAGGAAACATATTCTTTGTATTGATTTGTTGAGGAGAATTTTTAAGTAAATCTGAAGATCAACTCGACTAGCACGCGAGGACTATACCATTTCGTCCTAAGGGATGGATCAACCCAACCATCGATATGAGCGTCAGGCGTTAACCCATCCATGTTTTGATCCGCGTCTAATGTCGCCTTACTTTTCTTCTTCGTAGTATCAATCCGATGGATTGGTTTGCAGCAACAAAGTCTTGCATCTCGATCTACATTCCTCTCGGTCATCCGCAGCCCACTTCAGCTCAGCATAAGAGCTACAATTCATGTCCTCGAACACTTGCTGCAAATACTCCCGTCTAGGGCGCCCTCTACAGTTTCTACCCTCAACCACCCCCTCCACAATGTCGTGAAGAAGACCATCGTGGCGCATGATGTGATCGATCCATCGGGCTCGCCTCTCTGAGATGGTTCTTATTAGGTGCCTATCTTCCTTGATTATATGTTGCTTTACATCAGTGATCTAATGAGAACCTCGCTTACGGTGTGACATTGTCGTTGGTATGTATACAAAAAAAGACTATGCGTTACATATTTGTGGAATGGTTTATCGGTTCAACTTCGTTTTTAGACGAATTCTTCGGTGCTTTAACACATTTGTAAAGATTTAATCCAAGATAGCGCATCGTCAAAGAGATCCCGACGTAAAATAACGTGGGAATCGTACAAATGTGTATTAATTAACGATAAAAAATATATATCTATGTTGAATTTTGCCGTCGGAAATAGCTCAATGGCCAAAGCGTTTACTTTGCAAGCCAAAGGTCGTGGTTTCGATCCCCGACGGAGATTAAAAAAAAAGGATTTGTAATTGATTTCTGAGCTTTAAAATACATATCCTCGGTTGCTGTGAATTTGATCCCTCGCCCGTAAAATGCCAGTCATAGCCTATTAATCAAAATTGGTGACGGACGAAAGTCGTCCTGTGAAGAACACCCATTCATAGTAAATTCCTGTAATAATAAGGATGATGCGTGAATCTCGGGCTGCATGTAGTCTATGAAGTTGGCGGATCAACACTCCACATGCAGCGCTTAGCCGTATGCACTATGGTAATAAGCGTCGTATAACTCCACAGATGAGATTTCAGAATTACGATCACCATCTGTCGGTGTTCTGCTGTATGTGTTTACATAAAAATCAAATTAATCAAATTAATAAACATATAGTCATTTAACAGTCCTATTGCGTCCAGTAGTTAAGACATTTTTTCTGCAGCGTTTGCGACGGTTTTTCAAATAACGGTTCCTTCTATAATACACGTTATGAGTTGCAATGGTCCGGGCGTCGGGAGCGTCGACCTTATCATATATTGTATATTAACATCCTCCTCTTTCTCAAAAGGTCGTTATAAAGTCGCGTGAGGACATGATGAGGAGCAGGTCAGCAAAACAAAGACTTTTTCAGAAACAAATATATTAACGATAAAACTTTACTAATTTGTATGATGTGTCTGACACTCCCAATAAACTTTAAAGAAATAAATATGTCTTTGATATTGTGTATCATCTTAATTAAAAAAAAAACATGGTTTTGAATCTTTTTTACACTGAAATATTTAGGTTTAATGAACGCACTAATATGTAATTGGTTTATGTGATTAGGCAGACGATAAGATACATCTATTTGGCTATCAGCAGTCGATCAAAATAAGAGATTCGGAAGATACGCACGGAACATGTCGCATGAGATGAATGCTTTCACGAGCAAAGACATCAAATATAGATGACAACTTATCAATCACATACATTGCGACATTGATGTACGATTAGCTCGACGCTCCAGATGCCCAGAACGTGTACTATAGAAGGAACCGTTATTTGAAAAATCGCCGCAAACGCTGTCGAAAAAATGTCTACACTACTAGACGCAATAGGACTGTTGAATTACTATATGTTTATTAATTGGCAATAATTTGATTAATTTTATTTTTATATTTATCTAAGCACATACAGTAGAATACCTACAGATAGTGATAGTATTTCTGAAGTCTCTTCTGTGGAATTCTATGACACTTATTACCATGGTGCATATGGCTAAGCGCTGCATGTCGAGTGTTGATCCGCCAACTTCATAGACTACAGCCCGATATTCACGCATCATCCTTATTATTGCAATAATTTACTATGAATGAAAGGTCTTCGCGGGACGACTTTCGTCTACCACCAATTTCAATTAATAGGCTATGACTGGCATTTTACGGGTGAGGGTTCAAATTCACGCCAAGCGGGGGTATGTTAGAACTCAGAAATCAATTAAAAATCCAATTTTTTTTAGTCTCCGTCGGGGATCGAGCCCAAGACCTTTGGCTTGCAAAACAAACGCTTTGACCATTGAGCTATACCCGTCGGTTGTACCTTGTATGTACAATGTACATACTTTCAGTGATTTTAAATATGTTAAAGTTTACACAAGCCAGAATTCTACAAGATATATTTTGTTAATTAGTCTTGGATCGCTTGGTGAAAACCCAGGTAAGACCCAGATGCGGACCCGTTACTGGACGCACGCAAAAAGCTACTTGTTAGAGAGTGTCTGAAGGCCTTCCCGTCATCCTAGGTGCATCAGTTAGATGTCAAATAGACCTCAGTCTAAGGCTGCGAAGTTAGTGTGGTCTAGGATCGTCCATTTTTTTAGTGCACCACTACCTGGCAATCTTTTTTAGAAAAAATATTTTGTACCCAATTCAGTAGTCCCGAATTACCGCCGCCTTTTTCTAAGACACATTCAAGTAATTGGTATAATTACAATAGGCAATGTATGTATAATTTATTTTTTTGGATCACACGCCATAATGGCAGCAGGTTTCTGCCCCTCTATACACTTATAGAGCAGATCCGTATCAGGTATTCCGTGCAAGCCCAGGGCCGCATATTTTGAGGGCGACATTTCAGCAGCGAAGTACATTTTTCATATATTATTTATTTATTTAACAGAAACGCAGTTCCAATGTACAAAGAATAATAAAGAATAAGAAACATAGAGTATACATAAACGTACAATACATACAAATGAGAAAAAAAACATAAAAAGGGAAGATGATGACACGTTTCAAAGATGACAGAGATCTAGGAGAACAATACCATCGACAAAAGAGGAAAAGGATGTAAAAAAGACCGAGGTGTGGTGGTAGGCCATTTAGGAGCGCCATTGCCGTTGTACTAAATTGAGTCCTTGAAGCTCCACAAGTATCAACTGGGATCAAAAACAATGGATGTGCACGGGTGTACTTATCTGGAACGTAGAAGTTTAACAACGTAGAATTATGTCGCTGGTAAAAGTAATTTATTTTGTTATTAATAGAAATCGATTAATTTTATAATTTGTCGCTATAGTCATCAATTAATACATCTACTGTGCCTCCATCCTTTGAATGGCCTTCCAGAACGTGGTGCATCTGCAACATCAAAATCGACATATTTTATCGGTTATCAGTTTTCGCACTGGCGTTCTGTCTATACATCTTCTCCATACGCATTGTATATTTTTTTCACCAACAGAAAAATTACTGCGTATAATTAATCGTTTTGTTTTTCAAAAGAAAATATTGCTATATCAGCTGTCAAAATATATAATTAATACGAATATTTTGCACGCCACGAACGATGAGGTTCTCAGCATAATCATGGAAAATTGGCACCTACTAAGAACCATCTCAGAGAGGCGATCGTTCACATCATGCGCCACGATGGTCTTCTTCACGACATTGTGAAAGGGATGGTTGATGGTAGAGACTGCAGAAAGTGCCCTAGACGGGAGTATTTGTAGCAAGTACTCGAGGACATGAGTTGTAGCTCTTATGCTATGATACAGAGGGTTGCAGAAGATCGAGAAGAGTGGAGATCGAGATTCTAGAGTTCGTTGATGCAAACTAATCCACCGAATTGATACTACGAAGAAGGTGAATATTTAATGGTGACTTACGAGTATTTTAAAATTATTTAAATTTGCAATATTATGGGAATATTTATTACGAATTGCGACATTTTCTTTATTATAAAGAGCAAGTTGATCTCTGAAGGATTGAGCCTTTCATTAGGACCCAATAAACCAGACCTCAGGAACTAGTCGGACTTATCATCCGAACTAAATACATTTTCTAATTAAAAAATCACCCAAGATATGTTTCCTATCCTACAGCTGTCGTTTCTTCAAGTTCCCAGGCTTAAGCCCTGGAGATCGTCGGGAACCTTATATGTTCCCAGGATTAACGTATGGACGTAGAAATATCTTGGAACTAAGTGGGGCACAATTTGTGGTAGACATATACTCTAGATATGGAACATATATGGGGAAAAAAATGTTGATTTTTTTTTTGGATTTTTTTTTATGATGGATGAAACACAGATGCTGTGTTATTATTGATATACTCTCCTGATCCGTCCCTGTAAAAAATAGACCGCTTTCAAAATGGTATTACCAATTGAATTGGCGAGCCGCTCATTTAAATATCTCTGTGTAATCACGCCGCGAGTGTCCGACCATCGATACACGGTTGATAGTCGCCTTATGTAAATCGAATTAGATACACGGCCCGTCGGAGCCTTTTAATTTAAATCAAATGCAAATGTTGACAACGTTAGATTGACATTATTTCAATCGCGAGCCTGTGGGCTCTGTGACGCTGACGGAAACGTTGATTGACAGGTCGATTGAGATTGTTAAGGTGCTGGAATTGCGCTCGAGAACCGGCAAGAATTTAAAAATAGATCAATATATTCAATGTATAACACCTTGAATAAATGTAAGATTATGCTCTCCTGCAGCATCTGAAGTATAAGTTTAAACTAGGTGTATTATAATATATAGATCACGTCGGTATTTCAGCGATAAACAACTTTTCTTCTATATAAAGGATGAATCCGACCTATCCTTGAATACGGCAGTCACCTTTGGATTGGAGCCCCAAAATACATTCTAAGCCTAATTGACTCAAAAAAGAGCAATTCGTTTGATAAACAATGACACTCTTACGTCTAACCTGCAATCAATGGAACACAGGTGTAAGATCGATTAACTTAGTCTTTTCTACCGTTATTACCACGGTCGCTGCTCTTCGGAACTTAAAGAACTAATTCCTTCCGCACCCACCCACAACTGACAAACTCGGCTTACACTTTCCGATCATCCATACATGGTTAATGTGTGTCGCCCAAGAACTGGCAGTTTCCAAACTTCCTTCTTTAATGCCACCGGTAAGCTTTGGAAAACTCTTCCAGCGTCTCTGTTTCCTCCTTCCAACAATCTGGATCTCTTCAAGAAATAGATAAATATACACTTGCAATCACCGCAACCCACACACAAACACGAACATAACACACGTTTCCCTCGGGAGGGATAACCAAGTCTTTCTTTCCATCCATCGAACACTTATTGATGTGGAAGAATACGAACTCCGTGGACTTTTATCTCACTCAAGCGTTTACCGGACACGGAATTTTCAGATAATTCCTAAAAAGATTTGGCCTCTCTTCTTGCGACGCATGTCCATGTGATCCAGGCACGCAACAGACGGTGAGACACTCTCTCGTGGAGTGCATCGTCCATGAGAACAGGATACACATTCTGTGTTGTCGCCTGGGAGTCTCTACCATTTCTTGGGAGAATTTTCCTGAATTGCTGCTTGGTTCTGACGGTCCCTTGCTGTTAAGCTTCATCAGGGAAATAGTCGGGGCTACAAGAGCGGTTAACGAGGCTGACATAAAATAGGCTACTACTATTTCTCAGAATTATGTTCTAACCTTGTGTGTAACTTGCAGGGTACAACACGCAACTATTTATTTTTTTCTACATTTTTTTTAAGTTAAAAAAAAAAACACTCTTCCCGAATGCAGCGTCCAGCCTCCCTGGCTGAGCGTCATAGATCGCCGCTTGAACGACTGTGTTCCGAGAGTATGGATGTGGATTGATACTATTATGCAATAAGGAAATGGGTAATGTAGATGAACAAGGCTGTCGGTAATAAAGAGAAATTGATTCTGTGCCAAATATCGGTAACTAGATACTGTATGTACTGTTTGTCAAGAACGGCGCGTGTAACAAGAGATTTTGTAAGTACTTGTATCAGAATCGCTGTCACATTCATCTACGTCAAGACCGATGATGGAATGGTGTCAATCTGCCATATAATATATTATATACTCCAGTGCCGGCTGTAGACCCTGCGGCGCCCTAGGGAAATATTTTTTCTGGCGCCCCATATTGTATGTATTTAAAATACATATATATGAGATGGATTGCCCTCGGCGACCCTAGCTCATTTGACGCCCTGGGCCACTGACCCACTGCGCCACCCCCTAAAACCGGCACTGATGTTTTTTTTTTTATGTAATTGCATGCAGGAGAGCACACCCGGTCAAAACCAGTGCACTATATGACGCTCAGCCAGGGAGGCTGGACGCTGCATGCGGGAAACGTGTGTTGTGCTCGTATTTGTGTGTGGGTTGGGGAGATTGCAAGTGTATATTTATCTGTTTCTTGAAGAGATCCAGATTGTAGGAAGGAGGAAACACAGACGCTGGAAGAGCATTCCATAGCTTACCGGTGGCATTAAGGAAGGAACTTTGGAAGCTGCCAGTTCTTGGTTGACATATATTAACCGTGTATGGATGTTCGGCAAGTGTAAGACGAGTTTGTCGGCTGTGAGTGGGTGCAGGAGGAATTAGTTCTGTAAGTTTCGAAGAGCAGCGACCGTGGTAATAACGGTAGAAAAGACTAAGAGAACCAATCTTACGTCTGTGTTCCATTGATTGTAGATTAGACGTAAGGGTGTCATTGTTTATCAAACGAATCGCTCTTCTTTGAACTGAGTCAATTAAGTTTAGAAGGTATTTTGGGGCTCCAATCCAAAGGTGACTGCAGTATTCAAGGATGGGTCGGATTTGTCCTTTATATAGAAGAAGAAGTTGTTTATCGTTGAAATACCGACGTGATCTATATAATACACCTAGTTTTTTGGAAGCGAGACCGGCTTTACACTTAATTGACTCGTAATATTTGTATATACTCGTATATACGCACAGTGGGTGTAGTGATAAGAGCGCCCGCATGTGAAGCACAAACTACTGAGTTCGATAATAAAAGTTCAATAATAAAATTCTTATCAGTAGTAAATATTTGGATCCTTGCGGGGGTGCTGCCATTGGATCTGTAAGTGCAGGTGAGCGCCGCTATGTCGTTGCTTAGACGGGGTTTCTCTGCGGAGGTCGGGGGTACTTGTTTCAATCCTCCGCAGGATAAGATCACGAAAGAAACCGAACAAGAAGTAAGACTGGCGGCGCTCGCAGCATGGCAGAGCAGATGGTCGACCTCGCTCAAGGGAAGACTCACATATTCCTTATTTCCTTCCGTCCTCGATACAATGGAGATGCCGTGGATTATTCCAAGCCGTTGGACTAGTCAATTCATGACTGGGCACGGCAATTTTAAGGCTAAACTCTTCAAGCTTAGCCTCGTTGATAGTCCAGACTGCCCATGTGTAGCCCGTTGCAGGACGCTGAACACGTTCTGTGGCATTGCCCAATATTAGATTTAAGTAGGAAAAAGCTCTTTAGCGTAATCCAAAAGAGGCCTGGACTGGTTGGATATGTCGACCTCATCGCTACGGAGTCTAACTACCATGCATTTTCTGTTAACGCGACGACCTTTAGCGAAAAAGTCAAAATGTCCAAATTTTAACCTCTGACTTTAACTAGACTTTAACTACTAACTTTTACACCCACGTTTGGTGTTGCTCACCAAAGCCCGTTACTTGTATAATGATAAAGTACTCTGAAAACAATTCCTTGGTAAGTGCTCCCAAGGAGCGCAAGTACAAGGTGACTGGCCCGGAGGCCTTAGGCCCCAAAAAAAAAATGCGTGTTGTATCCTGCAAGTTACACACAAGGGTTATAACTCTGACAAATAGTTGAAGAACGTAAGAGCCTATTCCATGTCAACCGCGCGTGTAGCCCAGATGAATTCCTTGATAAAACTTAACAGCAAAGGACCGTCAGAAGTTAAGTTCAGAAAATCCTCCCAAGAAATGGTAGAGACTCCCAGGCGACAACACAGAATGCGTCTCCTATTTTCATGGATGCTGCACTCCATGAGAGAGTGTCTCATTGTCTGTTGCATGCCTGGATCACATGGACATGCGTCGCAAGAAGAGAGACCAAATCTTTTTAGGAATTCTCTGAAAAACTCTGCGCTCGCGTGTGATGTGAGAAATGCAAAAAGTTTAATAATAAAATTATTCGTATCAGTTAGAAATATTTATTTATTTACCATGTTTTGAGTATTTTTAATCTCTGTCGGGGATCGAACCCACGACTATTGGCATGCCAAAGCAAACGCATTGCAAAGAAGACTGAGCTGCATGCATATTTCGTAAATGGTCGAATACATTTATGGAGGTGAGGAGGTGTGGCTATCAGGGAATAATAAGAGAGGGATACAGATAGTGTTGCAAGGATGAATATGAGAATGACTTAGATGTTATTTTTATTAACTATAATAAAAAAATAAAAACAGCATGAAATTATCGATGCTTAGATTTTTATTGGAATTAAATTTGAAATGCACGCATTCATTGCAGCAGGAACATGTATAAAAGCGTTGGCATCGATTATCGCTCCGCTCCATTGCGTCATCCGTCGCGAACCAAAGTTCAAACATTGCGATGGTTATAATTGAAGTGGTACTCTAGCCGCTTTTTGGCAACGCTAGCCAAACTAGTGACTCTGGCTACAACGCCGGTGACTGTGGTTCTCGCCCGCGGAGTTCTAAACCGGTCTGCCCCACCCTGAACGCCGACAGTCTAACCACTGGGCCACGGAGCAGAGGCTTCCAAGCTAGATAACGCATACCTATACATGACTTGTTCGAGCAATGCTAGGCCAACCTAAGCTTTATATAATCGTGTCGGAAACAACAGGGTAAGATCCTGTCTGCTCAGAAGTGGGCAACGTCGATGGCGTTACTCCCGGCCATCATCAGGTCTTCCTGGGTGCAGCTACTCGGACACAGCGCACACTCCAGAAGGTGTGACAGGGTCTGCTCCTCACCGCAGTCACATTCAGTCGGTCCACTGTAAAACTGCCAGGCTTTCATTTGTGTCCTCGTCTTGCATACTCCGGTCCGAAGTCTGTTAAGGGACCTCCATATATTCCACCCCTGTTCATGTCCATGGGCTAGGTCCTCTTTCTAACTTAAGCTAAGCTAACTGATCCATCGGGCTCGCCTCTCTGAGATGGTTCTTAGTAGGTGCCTATCTTCCTTGATTATGCTGAGAACCTCATTGTTCATGACGTCTCGCTAACCTAACCTAAGCTATTTCGTTAACGATACCTATGGATCTCTGGAGTCACTGGACAAATCCTTAGGTTAGGTTAGGTCAGGTTAGCAAGACATCCAGCGCACCAGTTGTCATGTGCACCAAATGTCCCGCGCACCGTGCGTCCAGTGCGCCACACGTCGTTACCGATGAGTCGTTGAACGACTATAATCAATTGTAGCAATAATTCAACTGCTAAAGTCTTATGTTTCAAGCTATTTCTTATAACTTTTACTTTATATATATTTGGGAATTCTATAGCTTGAGCATGCCTGATCCCCAGAAGCTCCAACTCCTCGGATCATGGTCGCAGCATGACCTGCAAGTCGCCTACCGCTGATCTACGACGCTAGCAATACATCCATCATTGAGATATCCAAACACCAACATTCTACATACGAGTGTACTAACGTAATACTATCAAATATGATTACATATATGCATCTAAAAAGCGCAATTACTTCATTTTTCCATTTATATGCATATCTCGTGCTTAACCAAAGCATCCTCTCAGTGTTAATTTGGCAATACATCCATCATTGAATTATCTATAACTAATATTCTCCATACGTATGGAGAATAGAAGCAATATTTTCATAAAGTATGTGAGGCATGTTTTTCTCACTTTCAAAGTAAGTGAGAAGAAAATTAACTTCTTAAAAAAAAATCGACAGGCGTATACAATTGGGATAGGCAGCATTTGGAAAACTAAAGTACATTTTTAATCCGAAATGTCTTACAAATAAGGCGTTTAACCAATGCATCCTCCCTGTATTAACTGGCGCTGAGACGTGGAATCTAATAGAAAGTCTTACTCATAAAATAAAGGTCACCCAGCGTGCTATGGAGAGATCCATAAGAGGAGTGTCGCTGAAAGATACAATCCGAAACGAGGATATCCGCAGAAGAACTCAAGTAGTGGATGCTACCCAACGAATAGGCACACTCAAGTGGCAATAGGCAGGACATATCTGTCGAAGAGACGACGGTCGATGGGGAAGAAAAGTATTGGAATGGTGCCCAAGAGCAGGCAAACGAAGGCCGACCCCCTGCAAGATAGACTGACAACATAAGAAGAATAGCGGGAGTGATCTGGATGCGGAAGGCGGAGGATCGAAAAGGATCTGCGCTCCTTGGAAGCACTTACTTAGGCATTATTTTCAGTGTACTTTCTCGTTATACAAGTAACGGGCTTTGGTGAGCAACACCAAACGTGGGTGTAAAAGTTAGTAATGCAGACGTCAAAATATGGACTCTGACTTCTTCGCCGAAGGTCGCCGCATATGCAGAAAATGCATGGTAGTTGGACTCCGTAGATATGAGGTCGAAATATCCAACCGATCCAGGCTTCTGTTGGATTACGCTAAAGAGCCTTTGCCTACTTAAATCTAATATTGGGCAATGCCACAGAACGTGCTCAGCGTCCTGCAAGGGGCTACACATGGGCAGTCTGAACTATCAACGAGACTAAACTTGAAGAGTTTAGCATTAAAATTGCCGTGCCCAGTTATGAATTGACTAGTCCAATGGTTTGGAATAAACCACGGCATCTCCATTCTATCGAGGACGGAAGGAAATAAGGAATATGCGTGTCTACCCTTGAGCGAGGTCGACCATCTGCTCTGCCAAAATTAAATCCATAAAATAATATTTTTCTTTGATTTATATTACTTGTTTATCATTAACAATAACCCAATTGCATCGTTCACGGAAGTGATAATCGACCAAATGCAAATAATCACTTTTGAATAATAGTGCTTTTAAAAATTAATAAAAAAAAATCTGAAAAACATGTACGTATGGCAATACGATTAATTAACGCAGCCATTAAAGGAATAAGACTGTCCGTTAGAAATGTATTAAAAATTAAATAAATTCAATAATAAAAAAACTCGGTAGCATTGATAGTTGGAAATGGAGGCAAAAAACGATGTGAGGCCAAAAAAAATGGCAAAATTATATGCAATTTAGGACACTCTCTATTTCCTTAAATGTAATACGACAAGTGCAACAAAATTATAGTCGATTCGAAAAATCGTGGCGCTGTCATAGCCTATCAATCAAAATTGGTGACGTATTTACGCGTCTTATCTAATTAGTCTAATCTAAAAAGCTTTTGAGATGTGGTCATACAGAAGAATTGTCGGAAATGCCTGGAGAGACAACGTCACGAACAATAAGGTTCTCAGGATAATCAAGGAAGATAGGCACCTAGCAAGAACCATCTCAGAGCGGCGATGACATTGTGGAGGGGACGGTTGAGGGTAGAAACTGTAGAGGGCGCCCTAGACGGTAGTATTTGTGGCAAGTGTTCGAGGACATGAGTTGTAGCTCTTATGCTAAGCTGAAGAGGGTTGCGGAGGACCGAGAGGAATTGAGATCGAGATGCAAGATTGTGTTGCTGCAAACCAATTCACCGGATTGATACTACGAAGAAGATCTAATTAGTAATAGATAACCAATCGTTAACCATTTTCAATAATTAAAAAAAAAACATCGAAGTTCTTCTTCGTAGTATTAACAAAATCTTGCATGGCGAAACGCCATACCGGTCGGATAAGGAAACCGAGTCTTTATTAACCTCTCCTCCCCAGTGATGTCTATCGACTACACATTGCTTGTAATAACTTAAATATCTCTGTAAATATAATACACACAGGGTTCAGATTTTAGGTATTCCTCCTTAATACATTTACGTATTGAAAAAAAAAAATATTTATAATAATAGGCACTCATCGGGAGCAGGAAATATTTTTCTAAAATCCGGAATAAATTCACCACTACAATCAAGACGCGTCAACTGTCATGTATTCATTCGACCTGTCGGAAGCGTGTGCAAAAATAAAATTAAAAAATACCCAGATGCGTCGGCATCTATACTCCTCACTCTCGCTGACGTACTAATATGAGTGAGCGAGACGGGAAACCTCATTTGGTCGGCTAGTTTGAAATGATATCGATGCGCGTCGGCTCATCGATATGTCGACAGGCTAAGTATTGCTAGTAGCTCTCGGAAGTTCACGCGCCAAGGTGCGTCTGGCCGTTTGAGGTCTTCGTCTGATGTTTTTCATGTTTTTAGCTATTAAATGTCAATTATTACTGCTTATTGACATCAACTATTATAAAATTAAGCGATATCTTTGAATATTTTCATTTTTTCGAATTTCTACTCATTTTATTCACTTTAAATCAGAATGTGTAACGCGTACACATCACCGGAACGCGCGGAAGTTTTTAACATACTAAGGCGAGGGTTAAGTTCTAAATGAACTTCATCCACGCAGCCACGTGACGAACCCGCAACTCGTCGTCTATTAACGGGGGATGTCATAACCATGTGTGTAACTTGCACATACCTTACTTAGTTACTTAGTTTTCTGAGCAATTCCTTTTAATGCCTGGATCCGATGCTTTCACTATACTCTATCGTATCTACTGAGCCAAGTATTTCGGATTGACGTTCGAAATTCGACATCTGTGGGCAGCTATATTAATTACTCCGTATCTATATTTGCAGCGTCGTTAAAACGAGGTCGCCGAGCCGAAAGGGCGTAAGTGATGACTTATTATCCATCGGACTGAGACTGAAAATAAAATGTAAAAATGTGCATTTGATAAATGATGCCATTTGCATCTGAGACATTTTAGTCTCAGTGTTTTATTTTTTTAAATATACATTTACGTGTTTTAGTGCATGCGTGATTTTAAATTATTGTGTAGTACGATACCATCATCATCATCATCAGTCTGTGTTTTCGTACACTGTTGAACTCCCGCATAAGTCGATCGCCTTCCGCATCCAGGCTACTCTCGCTCTATTTGTCTCACGTCAGTCTATCTTGCATGCGTTCGACAAACGCTTTGTTTGACAGTTCTTGGACGAAACTCCAAAACTTTTCTTGCACATCGACCGTCGCCTCTTCAAGAGATGTTGCCACTTGAGTGCGCCTTTTCTTTGAGTATCCTCCACGGTGTTACGACCTATCGTACCCAGACTATTCGTTCAAAGCCTCCTGCATAAGCCGCCATCGTCTTCGATTTTCCGCCTTCCGCATACAAGTTATTCCCGCTATTCTTCTAATTTCGACACTCCAAAACTTTTCTTCCCCATCGACCAACAGATATTGCCACACAAGTTCGCATATTCTTTGGGTAACCTCCACGGTGTTGCGACATATCGTCCCAAGACTATTCGTTCAACGACTCATCTGTAATGACGTGGGGCGCACTAGACGTCTGGTGTACGGGTTATTTGGTCCCCGGATAATGGTGCACTGGATGTCTCGCTAACCTAACCTAACCTTACCTAAGTTATTTCGTTAACGAGACCTATCGATCTCTGGTTTCTACTATCACTGAACAAATCCTCAAATTATGTTAGGTTAGCAAAACAGCCAGTGCACCAGTTGTCCCGTGCACCAAATGTCTCATTCTCTAGACGTCCAGTGCGCCCCGCAAGTCGTTACCGATGAGTCGTTAAATGAATGGTCTGCGAACGAAATGCGGCGGAACCAGCTTTCACTACCTGAGTTCTTCTTCGGATATCCTCGCTTCGGATTGTATATTTTAGACACACTCCGAGTATACATTTCATGTCACGTTAGGTGTCCTTTATTTAGTTATAAATTACGATATATAACCACAGAAATATATAAAATGATATATAAAATTGTATCTTTTAGTTTAGATAGTAAGTTGCTTGCAGACCTAGCGACAATTTTTTTTAACTCTAAAATAATTATTTTTAACCTTAAAGACTTTTGGAGAGATTACCTATTTACAAATATATGTTATTTTCAAGTGCTATAAATATAAATTTAATTATTTATTTTTTTAACATGATTTTAATTTAATTTTTTTCTCTTCTATTTTTACAGGTAAGGAGTGCTTTAAAAGCCAAATTCATTTACAAAATGAAGGTAAGAAATTTTACATTACACTTAATTTTGTAAAGTGATCTGCATTTTATTTATTTATTTATTTATTTATATACAGAATTGAAATTCCAATTTTTTTTTACAAATATTTAGAAACATAGAGTATACATATAATATACATAAATATACAATAAATAGAGAAAATAATAAAAAATAAAAACCACACAAAAGAATAAGAAGATGACACGTGTCAAAGATCACAGAGATCAAGTAGAACAATACAGGAGACAAAAGAGGAAAAGGATCGAGGTGTGCTGGTAGGCCATTTAGGAGCGACATTGCAATTGTAGCAAATTGAGTGCTTGAAGCTCCACAAGCATCGACTGGGGTCAAAAACAATGTATGGCTACGAGCACGGGTGTACCTATCTGTATATATATATTTTACTAAATTGTTAAAATATATACTCGTCTTCTTCTTCATCGTGTTAGCGACGTCATATTATTTTTGCCTAGTATCTGGCAACAAGATCGGATATCGAGGCTTTGAGCCACCAGCTTGCAAGGGCTACATAGAGCTGATGTTTGACATTTTTATAATGATTTTTTAGCATCTCGTGTAGCCGAACCCAAGATCGCGAGCATAGTAGTTGTGCTTTTTAGAGGTTTATTCTTGCCTTAGGCTTGCACGTAGGAGATTGCCCATTATATCGTTATAAATGTAACTGGCATCTAACCGGTCGCTGCGGTAAGTTATGTATTTGGCGGTCGGAAGACGAAATGATGGATGGACGAAGAGATGCCTGAAGATGCTAAGTAATCAAAACGATCATCACCGTTAACGTACGACTACATAGAAGGTCTTCAAACCATGGAAGTAACAACCATCGTCATCATCATCCTGCCATGAAACTGAGAGACTTCAACTCTGATAACAAATCAATACTCACAACGATCACCCCTTCTTCATGCTGTGGTATGAAGCACTTTGTTTCTCAGCCGGAGAATATGCGGCACCACTGGTATGGGGTCGAACAGCCAATTGTAATCAAGTACTGCCCTGAATGATGGATGCAGAGTCGTCACAGGCTGCATCAAACCAACACCCATTTCAAAACTATGCCTCTTGGCTGGTATCGCACCACCAAACATAAGACGCAAAGTCATATGCGCCGAAGCAATGCGTAAAGCAATCAACGTACCGTCTTACTTGTATAACCAGATAACACCAAGACTAAAGTCGCGAAGCATCTTTCAGAGTACCACATAACCTCTCACATCCGGCCCTGAAAATGAGACTTCAGCTCTGGCAACAAGTCGCATCAGAAGATTTCATTACCCAAAGGAAAGCCTGCCAACTGGCAATAATTTTAACTAGCAGACCTGAAAATCAAGAACAGATTAAGAAACGGAGTTTGTAGAACAAAGGACATCATCTCGCAGACGGTTGCCAGAGACGAGATATCTCGGCAAATTGCGCAATACCCGTATTGCCAGAGACGAGATATCTCGGAAGCACTTTTGATGACGTATTTTGTGGCCGTATTTACTGTATTGACAATATTATAAAAACAGAACTTAAAACTTCAATAATAAACTTCAAAAGTCCATGCGGGATATAGTATTTGGTAAGTTAATTGAAATTTAATAAACACAACAAAAAAATATATTTTAGACATTTATTTTGATAAAAAAAATTTGGCCTGATAAGCACAGCGGTGTTATTTATTTGCGGCTATGAAAAGGTTAAAATATAATGGGCAGCAAAACAATTTCTAGGTACGCCATTGCTTAGTTCATAGTATCAAAAAATCTGTACACCAATATTACATACATGTTTGCGCATAGAAAATTCTAAATTTAAAATATTTTTTTTTAAACATTTCTCGTTTGACAAAAGTAGACCGATAATCATTTTATGAATGAGCGATAGCTTCAGGTGTGTTTACGTGTGGAATTAACGTTTTCAACACCTGAGATTTATCATAAAATTTGAATAAAAAAATGATTCGAGTGCGTTCCGGAAATCAATCAAAAACCAGTTAAATGCACGCACTTTGGGTATTAAAAATGAAGGTGTGTGTTACCTGAATCTGTTGAGCGTCATAGAGTCCGTTACTAGACCGAAACCACAACTGGTAGATGAATTTAATATTATCTTACTAGTTTGCATCAATTGATACATTAATTTTGTCTTAATCAGATTCAACTGGTCTTCCAGAACGTGGTGCATCTTCAACATATAAATTATCACACAATATTATTTATATATATATATATACCTCAGTGGTTAAAGCCTTATCTTGGCAAGCCAAAGATCGTGAGTTCAATCCCCGACGGAGATTAAAAAATAAATAAATAAATAATAGATTTCTGATTTCTTTAATACGTCGGTTGGTATGAATTTGATCCATCGACCGTAAAATGACAGTCATAGCCTATTATATTGTGGCTTTTAAGTTAAGCCGTGTGTGGAAAATTTCCAATATTTCGACCGCCATTCCAGGGGTCTTCTTCAGGGTCGATGACTTACCCACAATATCAAATCAGGCCGTGAAAATCTAAGAAGTTATCATAGACTATTAATCAACATTTTTGGCAGACAAAAGTCGTCCCGCGAAGACCACCCATTCATAGTAAATTCCTGTAATAATAAGGATGATGCGTAAATATCGGGCTATGACGTTGGCCGATCAACACTCCACATGCAGCGCTTATACATATATATAAATTGTAAGCGTCATAGAATCCACATATGAAAAAAAAACTTTAAACACAATCACTATCGCCATCTGTCTCAACCATCCCTTCCACAATGTCGTGAAGAAGACCATCGTGGCGCATGATGTGACCGACCGCCTCTCTGAGATGGTTCTTACTAGGTGCCTGTCTTCCTTGATTATGCTGAGAGCCTCATTGTTCGTGACGTGGTCTCTCCAGGAAATTCCGCCAATTCTTCTGTAAGACCACATTTCAAAGACCTCTTATTCGATTAAAAAATATATAAAAAAAAATATTTTGAAAATAATCAATTAATTACTATTACACAATCGCTAATCATATAATAGATATATAATAATACTCGTAAATAAACAATGTTTTTTTGGCTGTCCATAGAGTTGTACAATTAGTGAACGAACGTACTCCGATCTAAGAGCGTGCAGGATTTTTACAAGTAAGCGCATGCGAGAGAACACCCCCAAATTATGGAGTTAATTTCTTATATTATATATTGACCTTAGAACGCTTGCCATTTTAAAGCGCCTAAACTATGATATTCCTAAATGCGCATTGTTAGAGGGACTGTTGTTAGATCACCAAAAAAACGTTGAACGCGCATCTAACCGTGAATCAGTCACTAAATGTTGCTTACCGCGTGTCGTTGATTAAGTTGAGCCGGATTAAATTTTTTTAAAATATCGGGAGCATCGGCCTAATTACTTAAAAATATGTCTCGTATACTACAGCTGACGTACTTCTCAATTCAAAAGACTTCTGTTTTTGAAGTCGTTGGGAACCATGTATATATGTTCCCAAACGTTTTTTTCACAAAGTTCGAACAGTGGAAACTGACAGAACTTATTGGACGCAATTTCATGAACCTATATGTTCCAGCTAAGGTCACCACAAATTGCCGTCATAAAATTCTGTCAATTGCTATTGTCCATGCCTCGTCCTAAGACATCTCTGCTCGGAGTGTTGCTAAAAGATCCGAAACGAGGAAATACGCAGAAGAACTCAAGTGGTGGATGCTACCCAACGAATAGCCACACTCAATTGGCAATAGGCAGGATATATCTGTCGAAGAGACGACGGTCGATGGGGATGAAAAGTATTGCAATGGCGCCCATGAACTGGCAAACTAAGCATTGGCCGATCCCCTGCCAAATGGACTGACGACATAAGAATAATAGCGGGAGTGACCTGGATGCGGAAGGCGGAGGATCGAAGAGGAAGGAGACTCGTGTGGGAGGCGTACGTTCAACAGTGGACGGATACAGGCTGATGATGATGAAGTTTCAAGTTTCTGAATGCAAGCAAACGCTCTAACCACTGGACTGTGCCGCCCGATGTCTCAAGAATACACTTGGGTTATCATTGCAACTAATAATACAAAAACACGCATAGAAGTCATTAAAATCGAATTATTTAAAAATACTGTATGTGGGAATAAATTGGTGAGTTCTTTTTGGGAACTAAACGAAGTTCGGTCGAAAAATTCACTATACGCAAGAAAATATAGCATGATCCTTGACTATTTAGCTTTTTCATGTAAGCTTTTACAGGAGAATACCGACAGATAGTGATGCTGAAGTCTCATCTGTGGATTCTATGGCGCTAACCATGTTACATATGGCTTATTATTATAATCGTGTCGGAAACAACAGGGTCAGATTCTGTCTGCCCATAAGTGGGAGAAGTCGATGGCGTTACTCCCGGCCATCATCAGGTCTTCATGGGTGCATCTACTCGGAGACAGCGCACACTCCAGAAGGTGTGACAGCGTCTGCTCCACGCCGCAGTCACATTCAGTCGGCCCGCTATAAAACTGCCAGGCTTTTATTCTTGAGTATATCACTGTCCGACATGACTGAACATCTTGGCAACTATGATCTCATACGTACAAGTCTAAAACATCCCTTTCATTGATAATCTGTTTGAATTTTTTAAAGATTTTTTCAATTTCTTCCGCACCGCAGTAAATATAAAAAAAATACAAAAACATTTTTTTAATTACTCTAACTAGTTTCTGTTTTCGTCAAACCAAAGATTGTCAAATGTTGCGATGGCGCCAGATGGTGTCGCCACAAGTGGCGACCATATGTCACCAAGACGGCTCATCCCCTCACGTCTCTCCTCCAATCCTCCCACAACAGCGCCATGCCGGGACAAACAGATGTAGGGCTGCCACAGCGAGAGCACATCCAATGATGTACGCTCCGTCAACAATCTAAGATTCCATCTCAATGTTACATAAATTAAATTTACTATCATCGCATCTTTATGCGCTCTTCTCATAGGTATATATGGTCGTCATAAGCTGCTGCCACGAAATTATGTCAGCAGCTGTATTTTCGCATTAACCTTTAAGCGCCCAGTGGTCCCATACGGGACCGCAAATTTGCGTCGTTCAATTCCCTAGCAGGCTAATGTTTGTAATGTTTGGTCGCACAATAGATTCTTCCATGAACTTACTTTAATACTATTATTACAAATTAATGTAATCCGATTGTGAAATGAACCATAAGCACTCCTGTATGGGACCATAGGGCATTGAACATAGCAAATCTGTGGTTCCATAAGGAAACCACTGGGCGTTTAATATGACAGTTCTGTCTCCGATAATATGTTGCATTCAATCTTTATGTAGTCACATAAAGGCGAAATTATTGGATGAGAGTTTCGGATATCTCGGCGTACAGGCACTGAGAACGGTGGCCTGCAAAAGGAGCTCGCTCCCGTTTTAGGGAGGCTGGAGCGTTTAATTTCATGTGCAATATCTGAGACTCGCAAGATTTACTAGATCAAAACAAAATAAAGAATGTACGGTGACTTCATTCTTACGTGTACGATGGTTTGACTTTGTGAGGATCCATAGTGAGAGAGCGAAAAAGCCAGTTTTGCATAGCACAGATTATTAAAAGGCAAAGTGTACCTGGTTAGGACACAAATTTTGGATGTCGTAGGAGAGCATAGACTGAGGCTAAATTTTCTTCTAACCCCTGGAATATGTATAGTTATACATATAATATACACGGCAGAGCTACGGGAGGCATAGCTCACATTGACGCGAGGATTTTGCGGCTGACAGAGCTTTGTGGCAGCACATCGTGACGACCATATGTTCCACTTAGGGTTTCAAACATGGTGATGATGATATCATCATAGGCCTGTGTCCGTCTACTATTGAAAATGGGCCTCCCTCGTGAATCTGCATTCTTTTCGATACTTCGCATCCAGGCTAATCTTGCTCTTCTTCTGATGTCGTCAGTCCATCTTGATCGGACAACACTCAGTTTCGTTAGTTTTTGGGCGCCATTGCAACACTTTTCTTCCCCATTATCCATCGTCTCTTCGACAGATATGTCACATTGCCACTTTAGTGTGCCTTTTTTGTGTAGCCTCCACTACTTATTCGGATATCCTCGTTTCGGATTCTATATTTTAGAGACACTCCTCTATTTAATCTTTCTATGGCACGTTGGGTGACCTTTCATCATCATCAGCCTGTATCCATCCACTGTTGAACGTAAGCCTCCAGCATGAGCCTCCATCCTCTTAGATCCTCCGCCTTCCGCATCCAAGTCACACCCGCTATTCTTATGATGTCGTCAGTCCATACTGCATGCGTTTGACCAACACACTGTTATCCAGTACTTGGGCGCTACACTAACACTTTTCTTCCCCATTAACCATCGCCTCTTCAACAGATGTACTGCCACTTGAGTATACCTATTCTTTGTGTAGCCTCCACTACTTGAGCTCTTTTTCGGATATCCTCGTTTCGGATTCTATCTTTTAGATACACTCCTCTCTTGAATCTTTCTATGGCACGTTGGGTTTGATGTGTAAGACCTGCTAAGACCTACCACGTCTTTGCGCCATAAGTTAATACTGGGAGGATGCATTGATTAATCGCCATAGTTTTAAGACATTGCGGAATTTTTGTATTAGAAAATATACTTAATTTTCCAAATTCTGCCCATCCCAGTTGTATCCACTTGTCGATTTGAAAGGTTACTACCTAAAAACTACTACGTAGAGTCAATTGATGATTCTCACAAGCAAGCCTTGCTAAGTCATTTATTACAATATATAATAATAAATGTATATCTCTAATCGTGTCGGATATAACGGGGTCAGATCCTGTCTGCCCAAAAGTGGGCGACGTCGATGGCGTTACTCTCGGCCATCATCAGGTCTTCCTGGGTGCAGCTGCTCGGACACAGCGCACACAGCAGAAGGTGTGACAGGGCCTATGTATAATAATTATGCAGCTTTACTGTGAAGTTGGTGATAAAAAAAAATCACAACTGTTTTTGTTGGATTCTGGGAGGATGCATTGGTCTAACGCCTTAGTTTTAAGACATTGCAGAATTTTCGCATTAAAAATGTACTTTATTCGATGTTAAGTATGAATTTTGCTCTACCCTAATTGCCTAATGAACGCTCAATAGGCAGGGGTGCTCAACCGTGTTGGGTTTTTATGTCGCATGCAAATTAATGTACAAACAATCGTTTATATTTGCATAATGCGATTTGTTTTGAATTTGGATATTTGCATTTAACGTGTGCGCCGTTCAGTGGAGGGGGGCGCTAATCGACTATTGATGATGATGATGATTATTATGATTATATTATTATTATTGTGATTTGCGGCTGCTTAAAATGACATTAAAAATTATTGAAAATAACGCTCTTTTGCTAGGGGACAAAATTTTTTAAATCATCGCTATTATCAAATTTTACTTGTATTCGTATATTTTTAAAATGCATCTTCATAAATCTAGAATACTCGGAATACGATTGTTTGACTTTGTTTTTTTTTTTTTTTACTGGCGGGTATAGCTCAATTATCAAAGCGTTTGCTTTGCAAGCCAAAGGTCGTGTGTTCGATCCGCGACGGAGATCTAAAAAAAAGGATCTTTAATTGATTTCTGGGCTTTAAAATAATCCCCCGGTTGGTGTGAATTTGATCCCTCACCCGTAAAATGCCAGTCACAGCATATTAATTAAAATTGCTAGACGAAAGTCGTCCCGTAAAGACTACCCATTCATAGTAAATTCCTGCAACAATAAGGATGATGCGTGAATCTCAGGCTGTAGTCTATGACGTTTGCGGATCAACACTCCACTTTCAGCTTATGGATCTTTAACTCTACAATCACTGGAAAAATTTTAAAGTTAGGTTAGGTTAACAAGACATTTAGTGCATTAGTTGACACGTGCACCAAATGCTCCAAGTGCACCAAACGTCCAGTGCGCCCCACGTCGTTACCGATGAATCGTTGAACGAATTGTCTGCAGATGAAATGCGGCGGAAACATTCAAGCATGAGAAGAGTATTTTGAAATTTTTAAAGTATTTTTACAGCGATAATCAATAAACATAACTTCCTTAGTAAATGCACATTGCTTTTTTAATAGACTATGTTATATAGGGCGGTGTGATTAGAGTGGACAAAGTTTGAAATGAGCATATTCGGGATTCATTTCGGGTGGCCCCCGTACCTGAAAATATAAGGGAAAACCGCCTAAGATAGTATGGGCATGTGACACGGAGAGATGAGGACCACATGGTAAGAAAGAGAGCCCTCAACACAGCCACGCTGAGAAGAAGACTTGGAAGGCTACAGGCAACCTGGACTGCAACTGTAAACAAGCATCTGAAACTCTGGGCTTGTCCGAGAATGCAACGCAGGACAGACAGACATAGCAAATGTGCACAAGGAAAGCCTAGCCCAGATGATGGGAAATGGCGAGGCTAAGGAAGATCTTTTGTAATACACTCTGTACTCTAACGTTACACCGCAAGTAAATAACTATTACTTGAACTGTAGTAATGTCTGCTCAAAATCTTTGATCACATCTGGCATTGATATGGCGTTGTATCCACTGCCTCTTGATAATATTTGGATGTTTACTTACACCACCAACGATCTACTTGGTCTTAAAAACATCTGTGTGCCATGTTTTAGATCTCGAGTGGTCCATACTGTCGTAGGATCACTATCGTCAACCATTGCCCTAGCAGAAACTGTCAAAAAGAAATATCGTTAATGTAAGAGTCTTGAGTTTTTTTTTTATAATCACATACAAAAGAGCACAACCGGTTGAAATCATTGGGTTCAACGATGATTAGATGGACGCTGCATGCCGAAAACGTTTATTGCGTTTGTGTGCATGCAAAAAAAAGACTAGAGGCCTTTAAGGTGTGGTCATGCAGAAGAATTCGCGGAATTTTCTGGAGAGACCACGTCACGATCAATGCTGTTCTCAGCATAATCAAGGAGGAAAGGCACCTAGTAAGAACCATCTCAGAGAGGCGATCGGTCACATCATGCGCCACGATGGTCTTCTTAACATTGTGGAAGATGATGAAAATGGTTGAGGGTAGAAACTGTAGTGGGCGCCCTAGACGGGAGTGTTCGAGGACATGAGTTGTAGCTCTTATGCTGAGCCGAAGAGGACTGCAGAGCATCGAGAGGAGTGGAGATCGAGATGCAAGATTTTGTTGCTGCAAACCAATCCATCGGATTGATACTACGAAGAAGACATGTGCAAGTATGTCCAAAGGTTTGGTATATACATATACGATTTTTAAGCACATGTGTTTTTTCTCTCAACTAAAAATATGTTTATTTTTTTAAAACATCTAAGACAGGAAACACTGATGCTGGGAGTGCATTCCACAGCCTGCTGGATAAATTAAGGATAAAATTTACGTTTTTATCATCGAAGCAATATTCAGCCAAAGGCAATAATTTGTTATTATTTCTATAATAGTTATAGAAACGCATAATATATCGTTTAACGTCTATAAGCGGGGTTCTCGTTAGATCACCGAGGTAAAGCAACATTGGATGTTGACCAAAACTTATAGATCACTGCCTTATTGTAATAGCGTACCGTTGATCAGATTGAGCTTTTATATCTTTTGTATTGAATGGTGTAGGTCGTCGGGCTAATTATTCGATCTGATTAACAGGCCTCCCTCCCAACTAGCAAAAACCTTGACTGGCGGACCTGGAAATCCCTGAACAGATTAAGAACCGGAGTTGGTAGAACAAAGGACAACCTCGAGCGGTGAAAAATGCTTCGGCAGGGAGAGTCACTATTACGCGACTGTGGAGACCTGCAGACCGCCTCACACCTAAGATCTTGCTCCATGTGCCCAACAAGATGCACATCTCAGAACCTAATGCTGGGCACCACACGGGCTTTAGATGTTGCCAGATACTGGACAAAAATAATTTTAACAAAAATCTGCTTACAAACGTTTTAATTTCGTATGTATTTTTTTGATATTGTAAACCGTACAAACGGAAAAAAACGGTACAAAAAACGTTAAGCCCTTTACGCCAAAAATACTCCGCAAAGGTATGCAAAAAGGGAACCGAAAAACGCATAAAAAGAATAAAAAATGCATAACTGGTTCCATTGCATAATGCAGGCAAAATTGCATAAGGCTTGGATACAAAAAATGCATATTTTTTGGTCCTTTTTGGCCGAGATTATTCTCTTTGGACCTTGGCCTAGTTAGTACCTTTTTTTCGCCGATACATTTTATACCTGGAGTATTTTCTCGTGTGTTTGTGAACGATGTATGTATACACTGCAGGGGCGTGTGTGATTACATGTTTTGTGTGGACGTGTAAACATACACACATAAAATAATACATATTTTAAATGTATGCAAGAGAGAGATGTCGTGACTTGTTAATTTTGTGACTCTTACCATTAAAAGACAGCTAAGCACTGCAATTAATGGCGCAGAGACGTGGAATCTAACAGCAAATCTTACCCATAAAATAAAGGTCACCCAACGTGCCATGGAGAGATCCATGAGAGGAGTGTCGAAACTAGGAAATACGCAGAAGAACTCAAGTAGTGGATGCTACCCAACGAATAGGCACACTCGAGTGGCAAAGAGCAGGACATATCTGTCGAAGAGACGACGCTCCATGGGGAAGAAAATTATTGGAATGGCGCCCAAGAACTGGCAAACGAAGCATTGGCCGGCCCCCTGCAAGATGGACTGATGACATAAGAAGAACAGCGGAAGTGACCTGTATGCGGAAGGCGGAAGATCGAAGAGGATGGAGACTCATGCGGGAGGCTTATGCTTGATGAAACACTGCATCGCGACCTAAATTATCTATGGTGGATTAGAATATATAAAAATATTCAAATAAAATTAAAAAAAATTCGAATACAAATTACATTTTTTTTTTAAACTTGCTGGGAATCGATCTCGCGATCTTTCGCATGGTAGTCGAGTGCTTTAACCGCTTTGACGTGTTCCTCGAGGATTCTATTCCGCTCACGTGTGCGTGGGATAAACCATTGTGTGTGTATGATGTTGGGGGTGGATTTTTTCTACCTGGATCCGAACCGGTGTTCCATAGAAGGTATTTTTTTTGGGTTTATTGGGTACATTTTGTGCACCGATTGATGTTATTTTATTTTTTAGGCACTGCAAGGTCTTGATTTATTCCGATTTTTTATTTAAAATATGAAATAATACTTTTTTTTAAATTTTTTGCAACAATTTAAGAATTCTTCTTCCCATATCCGGTTGCATATTTGTAAGATATTGTGATCACAAATTGCCACTCAATTCAGTTGTCGTTATCCATGCCTCATCCCCAAACATCTCTGCACTCGAGACTCTCTCTGGGAACATATATGGTTCCCGATAACCCCAACACAGATCCACGGACACCTGTATACCCCGCAACCACGAGTATAGTGTCCGAGGTATATTTTGGGTGAAAAAAAAAGGAAAAAATCACACCAAAACGGTATAAATACAAATTTAAAAAAATAATAAAAAAATATTGAAAAATAAATATTTTTGTTCTGTTTCCTTGTACGGTATTTTGAAGTACACACGTGTGTCGATATCCCTTTACCACACTTAAGAAATTCAACCACGTGAGGACTAATGTACATATACACAGCCTCACACACACATTGATATAAAGGGATATTTCTTTCGCTTTCCCCATCTTTTACGTCTTCTCACTCGCACTCTTCTCATCTCTAGAGTGGTATTGCCAAGAGTAAAAGCACTCGATTTCCATACTTTAGAACGCGAGTTCGATTCCCATCGGTTTTTTTAATATGTAATAGTTTTTAGTTGTATCTTTTGGCTTTGCGCTGCATTTGGAGTGTTCAGTGTTTGTACAGCCCGACATTCATGCATTATCCTTATTATTACATGAATTCACTATGAATGGGTGGTCTTCGCGGGACTTTTTTGTCTGCCACCAATTTTGATTAATAGGCTTTGACTGGCATTTTACGGGCGAGGGATCAAATGCACATCAAACAGGGTATTTATAGAGCTTCGACATCGTGTTTTTTTTTAAATCTCCGCCGGAAATTGAACCCACGACCTTCGGTTTGGCAAGCAAACGCTTTAACCATTAAGCTATGCTCGCCGGAGAATTATTTTACAAATTATTCTCAGCCAAAGATTACACCAATGACAAAACGTTATTTTTATGTGATTACATGTTTCGGACTCTCTAGAGTCAATCTTCAATAATGGTTAAAACGTATGTGAAATGTCATATGATCCCACATACATTAATGATATTTTTTCATTACTTTCTTTCAACACCTAATACCTGAGGCCACCCTGCGGCTGAACATGTGGAGAAGCGCAACTGAGGGGAATACTTGGATTGCCCCGAAAGAGGACCTAGCCCCTGGACATGACCAAGGGTGGAATATATGGAGGTCCCTTAACAGACTTCGGGACGGAGTATGCAAGACAGGAACACAAATGAGGGCCTGGCAGTTTTACAGCGGACCGACTGAATGTGACTGCGGCGTGGAGCAGACCCTGTCACACCTTCTGGAGTGTGCGCTGTGCCCGAATGGCTGCACCCAGGAAGACCTGATGATGGCCAGAAGTAACGCCATCGACGTCGCCCACTTCTGGGCAGACAGGATCTGACCCTGTTGTTTCCGACACGATTATATATATAACACATAATGCTGGGCAACACTCGCACTATCGATGTTGCCAGATACTGGAAAGAAATAATTTGACGTCGCTGATACGAAGTAGAATACTGACTGTCTTTCGGAATTCTTTCGCATGCATTTACGTACAAAGGTCAACGCATAAACATAACTTATAAGAGTTTATTCTTTCTCTTTCTTCGTATATGTTGCCGTCTCTCTTTATCTGCTTATCTAACACTACTAACACTACTGCCTTAACACACACACATGAGTAAGAGACCCTAAAAACTGACCTACCACCAGGCAGGATGGAAAGGCCAGATTTTATGATGCATTTGTATTTCTTTGGGACTCTCCTTTCAAGGCCACGCATGGTGTCTTAAAAGTATGAAATATATTTTTAACAACTTTTTTACTTTATAAATTCCAACTAAAAGAAATATTATTTTACATTTAATTTATTATATAAGCATTTCTTCTTCGTAGTATCAATCCCGTGGATTGGTTTGCAGCAACAAAATATTGCATCTCGATCTACACTCTTCTCGATGCTCTGCAATCCTCATTAGCTCAGCATAAGAGCTACAACTCATGTCCTCGAACGCTTGCTGCAAATACTCCCGTCTGCAGTTTCTACCCTCAACCGTGCCTTCCACAATGTCGTGAAGAAGACCATCGTGGCGCATGATGTGACCGATCGTCTCTCTGAGATTGTTCTTACTAGGTGCCTATCTCTCTTGATTATGCTGAGAACCTCATTGTTAGTGACGTGGTCTCTCCAGGAAATTCAGAGAATTCTTCTGTATGACCACATCTCAAAGGCCTCTAGTATTTTCTTATCACTTTCAGATAAGCACCATGTGTGACAACCATACATCAAGATGCTCCAAACAAATGTTTCGGAGGTTGCTTGCGGAGCTATAAACTACAGCTCTTTTTATTCATGCTCTTTCTGCTTTGAAAGGCGTTTGGGAACTATCTATATAATGTTCTCGGAGGATAAGTGGGAGGCTGAGCTGATATGCGACTAGACCAGTGCAGAATTTTATGGCAACGATTTGTGACGACCTTATGCTCAAACTATGATGCGAGATATGTATTACGTATTGCTGAACATTGCAGTGTTATCTTAAGTTATGTTTTTAGGCCCTACCTGGTCCATAGATGCAGGTACCAAAGACACGCCCCCATAACAATGGACGTACAACATTGCAAATACATGAAAAATAAATTAAATGGATTTTAAAAAAATTATTATTAACTATATTTCAATATTATTAGTAATTAAATACACACATACATCAAATTTTAAACGCATCAATTCATTCGGAAAAAATATCGGCGGACGCGGGATTCGAACCACGAGACTTGCAACCTTTGCTCTATTCTACACACCGCGCTATCCACTAATAATAATATACAAAAAGCTTATGAATAAACTTTGACTGACTACTATGGATATATACTACAGAGACATCTATCGTTATATGATGTATATATACACCGTTTTTCGCGTATCTGCTCAGGAGCAGAATGGTCGTGTGTATAGCGCGGTGTGTAGAATAGAGCAAAGGTTGCAAGGCTCGTGGTACGAATCCCGCATCTACCGATTTTTTTTTTCTGAATGAATTGATGCGTATAATAGTATAATAAATTATTAAAAAATATATATTACTCGAGTGTGTCGGGTTAATTATCTATTTCATTTTAAAAAATGATTAGCAAACGATCATATATGCTTCGGATACTACATGTGCCTTCTCAAGTCTCCGAGCTTTCACCCTCGAATACACCGTGAGCCAAGCGGCATAATCCAGTGGTAAAAGCGTTTGTTTATCATTCAGACGATGTGAGTTCAAATCTTAAGAAAGCTTGATTTTTTGAAAAAAAATTAAGCTCCATACATACTCCCGGTAGGCTTGAGCCACCGCTTAAGGAAAAAAAAAACATCTAGGCTTTGGGAGTGTCAGACTGATCATCCCTATTGCATTCTATACAAGTTTACGGGTTCTTGCGTTGGACGCTTCCCTAGACCATGTTCCCAAGTTATAGGCAATCTGAGCTCACAGAACATTAAAAATAGTGATATCAACATGATATAGCCCTTGCTGACTGGTACCGAAAACCTCGATACACAATATTTCGTCTGTTATTTCTCTTCGCTTGTCGTACATGTATGTGTCGTCATTTTGTAAAGTGTAAGAACTAGTTACGTAGATCGCCACTTGCGAAACTGGGTGTCTCTGATCACGGCGCCCAGGGTCAGTTGTGTGCCGACGGCCGAGAAGGTCGTATTATGGCCCGGCATGTATTCCGCTTGGGCCGGAAGTTTGTAAAGTTATCGAAATATATATGTCAAAGTGCTTCAGAAAAAGTTTTTGCGTTGTTAATCTGCTCCTCATCCTGCCACCACGTGACTGAATAGTTACCTTTTTAGAGAGGAGGTTGTCAATATGGAGCGAATATGGAAAAATAATTTTAAAAAAATAATTTAAAAAATATTTTACCTGTCCAATTTGCATGTAATTAGATTGACTGTACACAGGTAGAAAAAGTCAAGAAAAAAATAATTTCAACTTCCGCAAGGTTCAGATGTTAGTAGCCACCACGCCAACATCTCTTATCTATTTTTTCTTACCTGCTGCATCTACCTCATCATCATCATTATCAACATCAGAAGAATTGCATTAACCCAAAGGAAAGCCTCCCAACTGGCAAGAACCTTGACTGGCGGACCTGAAATTCCCTGAACAGACTGAGAAGCGGAGTCGGTAGAACAAAGACGGCTTACCACAAGGGAATGTACTTGTTCCCATACACTTTTATATATATACCGACTATCAGCCCACCCCTAAAGATACAGTCTTTTATATATGCGAAGACTTAGTTTTTATTTATGCAATCGCATGCAGGAGAGCACAGCCGCTCAAGACCAGCGCGCTCTATGACGCTCAGCCAGGGAGGCTGGACGCTGCATGCGGAAAACGTGTGTTGTGTTAGTATTATAATTGTGTGTGGGTTGGGCAGATTGCAAGTGTATATTTATCTGTTTCTTGAAGAGATCCAGATTGTAGAAAGGAGGAAACACAGACGCTGGAAGAGCATTCCAAAGCTTACCAGTGGCATTAAAGAAGAAACTTTAGAAACTGCCAGTTCTTGGTCGACACACATTAACCGTGTATGGATGTTCAGCAAGTGACGACGACTTTGTCGGTTGTGGGTGGGCGCAGGAGGAATAAGTTCTTTAAGTTCCGAAGAGCAGCGACCGTGGTAATAACGGTAGAAAAGACTATTTACTAATCTTACGCCTGTGTTCCATTGATTGCAGGTTAGACGTAAGAGTGCCATTGTTTATCAAACAAATTGATCTTCTTTGAAATGCGGCGGAACCGTAAAATACTCGTATATTATTTGTATTGGTGCTGGCAAAGTCGTCGTGAACTGAGCGTATTAAAACTATTGATCGTATGACCTCGGTGTAATGTAAGACATTCAATACGACTAGTACAAAAATAAATTTTTCTTTGATACGAAATAATTTGATATTTCCTTTGTATATCGAATTTCAAGGGCAAATTTATATTTCAATACATCTGCTTGAAAAGCAAATAAATTGCTCAAGCAATAATGTTCTTTAAAAAGTATCAAAAACATACTTGAATTGTACCATTTAAGCGTGCACTTATATACATATAGTGTTCTTCTATTCGCACTACATAATTGGAACATATAGTCACCACGAAATACTGAAAATGACTTGTATTAACATCAAGATTTTAAAAGTAAAATAAATATTGACATCCTCCTCTCTAAGTTAGTTATTGAAACTTCTCATCCCGCGTGGTGGCGGGATGAGAAGCAGACGAACAACAAACAGACTTTTTCAGAAGCACATATCCACTTTACAAACTTTCGACCCGGGTGGAATAGCATACCAGGCCAGCCATAATTCGACCTTTTCGCGGTCGGCACACAATTGACTGTGATTGATCTATATAACTAACGTCACACCTGTGACCGGGCTTGATCCGATACCCCCGGTAGGTGTGAATTTGATCCCTCACCCGTAAAATACCAGTCATAGCCTATTAATAAAAAATGGCTGTAGACGTAAGTCGTTCCGTGAAGACCACCCATTCATAGTAAATTCCTGTAATAACAAAGATGATGCGTGAATCTCGGGCTGTAGTCTATGGCGTTGGCTGATCAACACTCCACATGCAGCGCTTAGCCATATGCATCATGGTTAGTGTCATAGAATTCCACAGATAAGACTTCAGAATTACTAACGGGTCCGCCATCTAACGTTTTTTTTGTTCAACTAGTGCTTATTTCGTGAATGGTAACACTCAGCTCATGTTTGATTTGACAGATAATTAGTTTTATCTTTCCGCTGAACGAATATGGTTGTGCATACGCTTGAACAACGCTGGAAAATATTGCTTCATTACTTTGAAAATCAGGCCATTTTTCTTCGAAAATGAGCAAGGAGTGGCCGTTACAGTCAATGGCGATCGTTATCGGGCCATTTTTGCTCACAAAAATTGAAGAGGAGGATATTGGCAACATTTGGTTTCAACAGGACGGCGCTACGTGCCACACAGCCGAAGCTACACTCGATGTTTTGCGCCCCGTTTTCAAAAAAAAAAAAAGTTTTTTGGCGGACTCTATATTACCGTCCGTCAGTATTCTCCTGTATGTGCTTACATAAAAATGTAACAGTGATCAGTTTGATACATATAAAAACAAGATATTAAATTCTTACCGATTTCATTTTGAAATGGATCTCAAAGTAAACTTTAATTAAAAAAAAAAAAAAATTACAAAACTGTATTACACAAGTCATCATCATCATCAGCCTGTGTCCGTCCACTGTTGAACGTAGGCCTCCCGCATGAGTCTCCATCCTCTTCGATCCTCCGCGTCCAGGTCACTCCCGCTATTCTTCTTATATCGTCGGTCCATCTTGTACACAAGTAATCTAATAATTAATTTAACAAATTAATTGTAAAAAAATAAAATAAAAAATAATCAAAGCGACTTTGTACAAAATTAAAACTAAAAATCACCGGCTGTTGGGATTCGATTTTTTTCCCGAAAAACATATTTTAACAATAAAAATAAAAAAATAAACTAAAAAAATAATCCATCTCTTTCTTTCATGCCTAATTGTATAAGCGATCATTCCATGTAAATACTTTGATATCTCATAATTAAGGTAACCATTTGAGTGTGTTAGAAAGGGATCTAAGATGTGTTCGGACAGTATGTTCGAACACGGATTTATTTAAGAATAAGGGTAGTTTTTATATCTATCTCTTTTCTTCTCCCTTGGATCTTTAGATCCATACGCAACGTAGATCTACAGTGACGTACGTTATAATAAAAAAAGATTTTAAATGTTTTTTTTGCCTATATCCGTTCCACACCTATAACTCATTGTAATCTTCTTCTTCAGTGACGTCAAATTATTTCTGACCAAGATCTGGCAACTTCGATAACGCGTGTGTTGCCAAGCATTAGGTCTTGGGATGTGCAGCTATTGGGCACATGGGGCAGGATACTAGGTGTGAGGCGGTATGCAGGTCTCTAGTCACACAGCAGTGACTCTTCCTTCCGAAGCACCCCCCACCGCTCGAGATTGTCCTTTTTTTCTACCGAACTCCAATTGTTAATACCATCAAGGATTTTCAGGTACGCCAGTCAAGGTTCTTGCCAGTTGGGAGGCCTTCCTTTGGAGTAACGAAATCCTTTGATGCGACTTGTTGCCAGAGTCTTATTTGCAGGGCCAGGCGTGAAAGGTTGTGTGAATCTCAGAAAACTGCTTCGCGACTTCGATTATACAAGCAGTGTGACGGTTGATTGCCTTACGCATTTATTCGGCGCATATGACATTGCGTCTTATGTTTGGTGGTGCGATACCAGCCAAGGGGTATAGTTTAAAAATTGGCGTTGGTTTGAGGCAGGCAGTGACGACTCTGCATGCATCATTCAGGGCAGTATCCACTTGATTATAATGGACCGATCGACCCCATACTGGTGCCGCATATTCTCCGGCTGAGAAACAAAGTGCTTTAATGGTTATTTTTCTATTTGAAGTCAAAGCGAATCCAACAAATTGAGCATCATGAAAATCAGTCCAGCCGTTCTTGAGTTATAAATGGCTTAACTATTTTTCGACATTTTTTTTTTTATATAATATACATTTAAAATATATATATACATATGTCAAATTGAACATTAAAAAAATAAGTAACACTTTAACAGTTTTTTTTGCGTACTTCTCTGTTTAGAAATCCTTCGCAGTCCATCTGTCAGCCGGTTCCCAGAACCTCGCATCCTGGCACCACATACGGCGCTTGAAACATCTTTCTGGCTCAACATATACGTATCTACGTGAATGCTTATACATTAGACAAGCTCAGCAAGAGTATAGCTTATTGCAATACAAAAGAAAGGAAGATTACCTTAATAAATACATACTTGCCGGCGGGTAGAGCTCAATGGTCAAAGCGTTTGCTTTGCAAGCCAAAGGTCGTAGGTTCTATCCCCGGCGGACATTAAAATAAAAAGAATTCTTAATCGATTTCTGAGCTCTAAAATAATTGTGTGAATTTGATGCCTCACCCGTAAAATGCCAGTCATAGCCTATAAATTAAAATTGGTGGTAGACGAAAGTCCCCGTAAACACCACACATTCATAGTAAATTCCTGTATTAATAAGGATGATGCGTGAATCTCGGGCTGTAGTCTATTACATTGATCAGCACATGCAGCGCTTAGCTATATGCATCATGGTAAGTGTCATAAAATTTCACAGATGAGACTTTAGAATTACTATCTACATCTGTCGGTATTCTCCTGTATGCGCTTACATAAAAAAACTTAATTATTGTAATGAGTGTTGAAAACGGAGGCATCCTTCAGAGGCAGACTCAAGACACACTTTTTTACTTAGAGATGCAAAGAAGCGCTTTTAGAATGATAATTTAGCTTTAAAAAAAGTACTATTTACTTGTTTATATATATAACCATGTCGGAAACAACAGGGTCAGATCCTGTCTCCCCAGAAGTGAGCGACGTCGATGGCGTTACTCTCGGTCATCATCAGGTCTTCCTGAGTGCAGCTACTCGACACAGCGCACACTCCAGAAGGTGTGACAGCGTCTGTTCCACGCCGCAGTCACATTCAGTAAGTCCGCTGTAAGACTGCTTTCATTTGTGTCATCGTCTTGCATACTCCGATCCGAAGTCTGTTTTGGCATCTCCGTATTCTACCCCTGGTTGTGTCCAGGCGCTAGGTCCTCTTTCGGGGCAATCCAAGCATTCCCCTCAGATGCGCCTCTCCACATACTCAGCCGCAGGGTGGCCTCAGGTATTAGGTGTTGAAAGAAAGTAATGAAAAACCAGGTTTCAGCAAGTCTAAGACGAGTCTGCCGATCTTATTCTGTAAGTTATATTAAAATAGGCATTATATGCGAAATTCATGCTGTTACATGCAAGGTCTAATACGTCATAAGTTGACTTTTAATCCTCATTAAAGGATTACTTATTTCCCAAGTTCATTATCGTTTTACTTGCATTCTTGTATAATAGTACTTGGGTGCAACTTTTGGTGCAGGTATACAGTGGGTGCATGTGTCGAACCTTGGGGATGCGCGGGAGGGATGCTGAAGCCCATTACGGTCGCCGCTGGGTTCTCTACCTGCTCTGGCAAAGTTTGGGGTGGATTCCACAAAGAATGCATCTAACAAAGCACCCTCTGCACGCACTTCTAATGTTGTGTGCATTTTTAAAACTTACAGAAATTTGTAAAAAAATATACATTGACGATAACTTGCAATTACAACGTGAGCTTAGCGTATTATATAGCGTCGTATTTTTTGCGGTCGAAATAAATATATATTTTTTGTAAAATTATGAAAAAATATACATATTATTTAGAATTGTTGAAAATGTTCTGCATAGTTATGTTAAGGCCTGTATTTCTTTGTTCAGTAACCAATTTAAGGTTTTGACAATTAATTAAATTAATCGACAGTATTCACTGTGTCAGCACAAATGTGGTCAGTTATAAAATTGAAAAAGCAGTGAAATATATTCAACAATGCCAGTAATCAATGTAAATTGAATTTTTACATTAATTTACATTAATATACAGTCGATTCCGCTTAATTGGAACACATCGGTACTTGGACATGTTGTCCCAATTAAGCGTCTGTCCCAATTAAGCGAATTTCATAAAATAACGCTGTACACGGCCACATATATACATTTTTTTGCCTCCTGGTTAGTCACAGGCACAGGTGACTCATCATCATCATCGTCGTCTTCGTCTAATTTTTCATATTTTGATTTAATACCTTCTACATTTGAATCCTCACGGTCTTCATTATCATCGTAACATGGTAAATTGTTATCTATTCTTGAAAATTCTTCATTGTTAATAATAGGAACTTGCAACATATAGGACCTAGCCCCTGGACATGACCAAGGGTGGAATATATGGAGGTCCCTTAACAGACTTCGGACCGGAGTATGCAAGACGAGGACACAAATGAGGGCCTGGCAGTTTTACAGCGGACCGACTGAATGTGACTGCGGCGTGGAGCAGACCCTGTCACACCTTCTGGAGTGTGCGCTGTGCCCGAATAGCTGCACCCAGGAAGACCTGATGATGGCCAGAAGTAACGCCATCGACGTCGCCCACTTCTGGGCAGACAGGATCTGACCCTGTTGTTTCCGTCACGATTATATATATATATATAGGAACTTGCAACATATCCTAATTTTCTTCATTGCTTAAAATTTCGGAAATATCTAAGGATTGAAAGCCGCAATTAGTGCTGTGATCTTAAATTTGAAATTTGAAAAATGCCAGCGGTCATAGCTCATTGGTAAAGCGTTTGCTTTGCAAGCCAAAAGTTCGTGGGTTCAACCCCTTACGGAGATTAAAAAAAAAGGATTTCTAATCGATTTCTGAGCTCCAAAATACCCCGGTTGGTGTGAATTTGATCCATCACCCTTAAAATGTCAGTCATAGCCTATTAATTAAAATTGGTGGTAGACGAAAGTCGTCCCGTGAAGACCACGTATTCATAGTAAATTCCTGTAATAATAAAAGGATGATGCGTGAATCTCGGACTGTAGTCTATGACGTTGGCGGATCAACACTCCACATGCAGCGTTTAGCCATATACACCATGGTAAGCGTCATAGAATTCCACGGATGAATCAGAATTACCTATCACCATCTGTCGGTATTCTCCTGTATGTGTTTACGTAAAAAAAACTCTCCCAATTAAGCGGAATGTTGTCCCAATTAAACATATAAGTTAACTATTGGTTTCTTGGTTTGGTTTCTGTTATTTGAGATTTGTCCCAAATAAGCGGCTGTCCCAATTAAGCGGTGTCCCAATTAAGCGGAATCGACCGTATATATTATAACCCATAAAATGGAAACATAACCTAACCTAATCTAACCTAACCTATTATCATCATCAGCCTGTGTCCGTCCACTGTTGAACGTAGGCCTCCCGCATGAGTCTCCATCCTCTTCGATCCTCCGCCTTCCGCATCCAGGTCACTCCCGCTATTCTTCTTATATCGTCAGTCCATCTTGTAGGGGGTCGGCCAATGCTTCGTTTGCCAGTTCTTGGGCGCCATTCCAATACTTTTCTTCCCCAACCTATTATTATCGTTCATTAATTATGTGCTGCCATTTTTTTTCTAATGCCAATTTATATTTCACTAGAGCCAACTTATTATTTTTACTGAACTTTTTATGTATTTATTACCGATTATTTCATAAATGATTACTGCTAATAAATTTAATTAATTACTGATAATATAATTAGTTGCCTTAAGTCAATCCAACTCACCCTAACCTAACCTTATTATTTTTCTTTCCATATCTGGCACATATGTCCACCACAAATTATCACAACACAATGCATTTTGAGTGGTGATCTGCCAACGTCATAGACTCAAACGCGGCATTCAGGCATTAATCTAATTAAATTAATAATTAAATTAATGTTTACTGGAGGGCTTTTGTATCATCAACCATTTCTGCTCACCTAACTGGAGCATGTGGAAGACTTTTGTATAACACAATTTTATATTAACCTTGCGCATTGGTTGTCGGCATATGCTGTTATAAGATTGCCCGACTGTTGACATCGGTTGACGTGATATATCGTTTTGCTACTTTCTTAGAATAGTTTTTAATGCATCATGTGATAGCTAAAGGATACAAGAACCAATGTGATAACGGGTCAGCCAAATAACTTTTTTTTTTTGAAAATGGGGCGCAAAACATCGAGTGTAGCTTCGGCTGTGTGGCACGTAGCGCCGTCCTGTTGAAACCAAATGTTGCCAATATCCTCCTCTTCAATTTTTGTGAACAAAAATGGCCCGATAACGATCGCCATTGACTGTAACGGCCACTCCTTGCTCATTTTCGAAGAAAAATGGCCTGATTTTTAAAGTAAAGTCGAAATATTTCCCAGCGTTGTTCAAGCGTATACACAACCATATTCGTTTAGCGGAAAGATAAAACTAATTATCTGTCAAATTAAACATGAGCTAAATGTTACCATTCACGAAATAAACACTAGTTGAAAAAAAAACGTTAGATGGCGGACCCTATATATGAAAATAGACTAGATAAGTACATTTATGCTTCAAATACTAGTTTTATAATTGACAGTATAATTTGTATTCAAACCGAGCCGTAATGAAAGGGGTAATGAGACCACGATTGACATTTTATAGGTTAGGAATCAAATTCACACCAACTGGAGGAATACTATATTTATAAAGCTTAGATATAGATCGAAAAACATATTCGTTTTAATCTGCATCGGGGATCGAACCCACGACTTTCGGTATGGTCATTCTCATGTCTTCTCCCTTAATTAGAGCATATGCACATCATGAGTCGCCTTCATAAAGCTTTATCAGCCGTCTTGGTTCTCGAATCATCACATGTCGGCTCTGCCTCCCGTAGTTCTACCGAGTACATTCCACTGTATTGTAAGCAAACGAATAACGTCTAAGCCGTACCCACCAGCTGATGATAGTGTTGATGATAACTTCATAGGTTTTCACGGCCGGATTTGATATTGTGGCTTTTGGGTTTAGCCGTGTGTGGCGAATTAATAATTTACAAAATTATGATGTCACAATATCAATGATGATGATGATCATGAGTTTTGTAATATGATCGTGGGAGTGCTACGAAGATTGAAACGGAAAGACTGTGCGCCCAGGATGTGAATCCCGATCTTCCGGAAGGAATAAAAAGAAGAAAGGACCCCGCACAGCAAACAAAGTACACTTCGGACCTCTATTATGTTGTTTGTCAAAGCATTTAAGACTTCTCAAACTTTTTTTAAGGGTGCATGAGCGTTGTGTATTCAATGATTAAATAACGCATACAAAAAAACGTTCTAAATTTTAAAATTTTGTAATCGAAAGTGAATTAATTTTATCGTGTATTTTTCATGTAAGCGTGGAATTGTCGTTGGTGTCACGACCTATCGTCCCCAGAAAGTTTGTTTAACGATTCATCGGTAACGACGTGGGGCGCACTGGACGTCTGGTGCACGGGACATTTGGTGCACGGGACAATCCTGCCATCGTGGCAGGATTGTCCCGTGCACCATGCATTTACGTAAAGACATACAGGAGAATACCGACAGTTGGTGATAGTAATTTATTCCCTCACCCGTAAGATGCCACAAATAGCCCATAAATCAAAATTGATGGTAGACAAAAGTCGTCCAGTGATGACCACCCATTCTAAGTAAATTCCTGTAATAATAAGGATAATGAGTGAATGTCGGGCTGTAGTTTGTGACGTTGGCGGATCAACACTCCACATACAGCGCTTAACCACATGTAACATGGTAAGCGTCATAGAATTCCACAGATGAGACTTCAGCATTACCACCACCATCTGTCAGTATTCTTCTGTATGTGTTTACATAAAAAAACTATTTATTTTTTAAAAAATCAGATATATATCGTTTTTTTTAAACAAATACCAAATAAGAGAACCTAAATAAAAAATATTTATAAAAAATGTACTGAAAAAACATATAATTTATTCTACCTGTTTACTTCCATGGACCTGAATGGGACTTTTTGTCGGGTCTTTGTACTCTTTATCTAAGATCACCCTTTCCTCTATATTCTACAACAACAGCAAAAACAAATACTTTGGTGATCCATTTTCTATATAATGTTTTTAAATAGTGCAAGTAATGATATATTAAATATCATTGCATGATAAGGAAATGAATGTATTTTTTTTGAGGAAGCTCTTTTATCAACAGGGTGCTTATAAATTTGATACTTCTATCATTTGTCTGCATATATCTTGGAGCAATGGCTGACATGTATTGTTGCCATTAAACTCTACTAGCAGCCAGATTCATATTCAAGTAGTCTACATTGCTACTAATTCTTATTAATTCAAATTCTTCTTAATAAATCAAGAAGATGTTTCCTACAGTCGACAACGGAACTGGTGATACCTGAGGCCACCCTGCAGCTGAACATGTGGAGAAGAACAACTGAGGGGAATACTTGGATACCCCCGAAAGAGGACGTAGCCCCTGCACACGACCAGGGGTGGAATATATGGAGGTCCCTTAACAGACTTCGGACCGGAGTACGCAAGACTATTACACTAATGAAAGCCTGGCAGTTTTACAGCGGACTAACTGAATGTGACTTCGGCGTGGAGCAGACCCTGTCCCGCCTTATAGAGTGTGCGCTGTGTCCGAGGAGCTGCACCAAGGAAGACCTGATTATGACCGGGAGTAACGCCATCGACGTCTCCAACTTTTGGGCAGACAGGATCTGACCCGGTTGTTTCCGACACGATTATATATAATTAGTTACTCAACAAAGATATACAGTCCTCGATTAAATAATTTCGTATTTATATATTTAAAATTAATATCAATTTCGTAATCACCCAGTAGTTCATACATCCTATCTGATAAACGTAATAAATAGTATGCAATAAAAGCACGGTCACTCAAAGACAAATATTAAAAACGACCAAAAAAACGCATCTATATTCACATTGTATGAACTTGGAAGTAGATTTTTTTTCACTACATTTTTTCCGAACCTCTTCCGCCTTTTTATGATATAACTTTTTAGGCCCATTTTTTGGACACAACAACACTTTTTGTCCATTTTTTTGTTTAATGTTTTTCTTCTTAAAACAGCTGTCGAACAGCGAGCTAACTGACAGTGTTATTTACTGACCAAAATAGATTCTAATATATGTACGCTTTCTTATGTGAAGTACGAGTATATGGTTGTCATATATATCAACTCTCGGGCATCGCCCCATCAAACATACGGCGAGAAGTCACCACCAAGAAGGAGCTCTTCAAAGCCACCCACGACACACTCCACCCTATGTTTGGGTATCAAAATATAACCACACAAGTTTCTTACAGTCGACAACGGAATTGGTGATACCTTAGGCCACCCTGCGTCTGACCATGTGGAGAAGCGCAACTGAGGGGAATACTTGCATTGCCCCGAAACACGACCTAGCCCCTGGACACGACCAGAGGTGGAATATATGGAGGTCCCTTAACACACTTCGAACCAGAGTATGCAAGACGAGGACACAAATGAAAGCCTTGCAGTTTTACAGCGGACTGACTGAATGTGACTGCGGCGTGGAGCAGACCCTGTCACACCTTCTGGAGTGTGCGCTTTGTCCGAGTAGCTGCACCCAGGAAGACCTGATGATGGCCGGGATTAACGCCCTGTTGTTTCCGACACGATTATATATATATCCGAATGCATTTAAAAAAAATGAAACGCTTCTTAGGACCAAATGGTCCAAGCCCCGAGAACGTAAAGTCAATCATTCCAATCTCTTTTAATTATCAGAAAATCAAATCACACTTAATTGCGATATCAGATACTACAGCTGCCGTCTCTTCAAGTGCCCGGGCTACTGCCATGGATTTTATAAAGAAACGTTTTGTTGTGAACGTATTGCAAGTGACAGAATTGTCAGTCAATCCGCTGTAAAACTGCCAGGCTTTCATTTGTGTCCTCGTCTTGCATACTCCGGTCCGAAGTCTGTTCGTATAGAAAAATACTGACTTTGTAAACGAGCCTCGCTACACTACATTATTGGTTTAACATCGTTCGTCGAAACCGAAAGTGGTACACAATTCCACATGTCGTGATTTTTTGTCCCTCGGTATTTATATAGTAGGCAATTGAAGTGATTTTTTACCATTCTTTTTACGGGGGTACATGGTAAAAAGCAGTACCGCGTATTTGTGTGTGTACTACAAAAAAAAACACTCTCGATCTTCAAAAAAGGATGGAACTACACCATTTTTTATATATTTTTTATGATTATTATACTATTCACTATGTGCGTTTCTTAAAACCCTTTCGATAGACCCAAAGTTCATTGTTTTCAAATATAAAGAAGAAAGTTATACATTTCCTTATTATGTATGCTTTATACACTTCTTATTACAAATTTTAAAGCTTTTTGTGTAAGAAACATCAAACAGATTCCGCCTAGTGCATATACTTAAGAAAATATAGAATATATAACTATTATTTACTAATATAGAGTATTTCCTTAAATAATTAATAATAAATAATTTTGGCTTAGTCCAGTGGTAAAATCGTTTGTTTGTTCATACTCTGTCGGTTCAAATCCCGACATTTGCTGGATGTCTCGCTAACCTCTCTTTAGCCTCGTCATTTCCCATCGTCTGTGGTCGGCTCTCCTTGTGCACATTCACCATGTCTGCCTGTCCTGCGCTGCATTCTCGGTAAAGCCCAGAGTTTTCAGATCGTTGTCTACAGTTGCAGTCCAGGTTGCCTGTGGTCTTCCAGGTCTTCTTCTCAGCGTGTATATTTTGAGGGCTTTCTTCACCATGTGGTCGTCATCTCTCCGTGTCACATGGCCATGCCATCTTAGGCAGTTTTCCCTTATCTTTTCAGGTATGGGGGCCACCCGAAATGAAATAAGAATATACTCATTCCGAACTCTGTCCACTCTACTCACACCGCCTGCCCACCTCAGCATCTTCATCTCTGCCACATGAATCGTATACAAGCAACATTTCAGCGGGGTCCAACACTTCGATCCGTAGAGCATAGCTGGCCTTACAGCAGTTTTGTAGATTTTACCTTTGGTCCTATCTGGAATCTTGCTATCACACAAAACCTCAGAGAGAAACCTCGGTTGTCTCGCTAACCTAACTAACCTAACCTTACATAAGGATTTGTCCAGTGATCGTAGAGTCCAGAGATATGAAGAAAGAATGCTTAAGAGGCCAAACTCCCACACGCTCGCATTCAGTTAAGAGCTTTTACTTTACGGCACAAAGCCGTCCACGATAGCTCATCAGTATGTAAAGTACTCAAATATACAGGTATTACATATTAATTAACGATCAACATTTTCATACGTTTTTTTTCTTTTTGTTTACAGGTAAGTTGCTTTAAATACTACATAGAAATTCATCCCGTCTATGAAAAATGTACCAGAACTTATTAAAAAGGTAAGTAAATTAATTTACGTATAAATCGATCGTTGTAATGCCGTAATAGCGACGAAAAACTACCATACCATCGTGAAAAATTATGACGATACGAAAATATGGGTCGGTGACTGGATTGCCTCAAAATACCAAGACTTTTTGCAGTGTGGAATCCGCATGCTGCCTGAAAGATGGGAGAAGATCGTAGCTCATGGACAGTATTTTGAATTATCCGAGTCTGATAGTCTTCTCAAAATTAACTGTGATTTTTATAAAAAAAACTGCTTAATTAAATAAAAAATTACGTCCAGCGATAATAGCGCATCGTTTAATTATGTTTAAAATATTTCAAAACATAAACATTTATTTGAGAATAAGCCGACATATTTTTAACACAAGCTTTACGACATCAATAAACCCTTACGTTTTCTATTTTTCAAAAAAGGAATTTTAAATCTTTTGTTTCGAAAAGTCATTTGGAAATTTTTGAAAATGAAAGTTATATTTGCGTCGTATAACATCCTTCTTAGAAGGTTTGTTTGCTCTATAAGGAAATAAATGGAATTCTAAATTACGACCGAAAAAATATTTTCAAAAGCGCGTGTTAACACATATTTTGACCTAATTATGTACATGCAGCATAAATATATATCTGTATATATATTTATATAATAAACAAACCGACAAACGAGTACTATATCATCATCATCATCGTCAGCCTGTATCCGTCCACTGTTGAACGTAAGCCTCCCGCACGAGCCTCCATCCTCTTCAATCCTCTACCTTCCGCATCGAGGCCACTCCCGCTATTCTTCTTATGACGTCAGTCCATCTTGCAGGGGTTCGGCCAATGCTTCGTTTGCCAGTATTTGGACGCCACTCTAATACTTTTCTTCCCCATCGACTGTCGTCTCTTCGACAGATATGCCCTGCCCATTGCCACTTGAGTGTGCCTTTTCGCTGGGTAGCCTCCACTACTTGAGTTTTTCTGCGGATATCCTCGTTTCGGATTCTATCTTATAGCGACACTCCGAGCATAGATCTCTCCATAGCATGTTGGGTGACTTAGTTTATGTGTAAAACTTGCTGTTAGATTCCACGTATCTGCGCCATAAGTTAATACAGGGAGGATGCGTTGGTTAAACGGGATAGTTTTTAAGACATTGCGGATGTACTGTATATTCATGAATATATAGCAGACTAATAACATAGTAGTATTTACATAAATAATTGATATTTATTAGAACTATCAATGTTTTACATGTTTGCCACTTATAACTAATAACTTGGACACTGCGTTGGGAACCATATATGTTCCTAGGTAAACATTTGAGTGTATTTTAAGGCAAGGCACGCATATTGGCAACTCATCATTTAAAACTTAACATCGCTTCTTGTCAAGAGTTGCACGACTGATCGGCCTTGAGAGAGGTAGCTACTCCTATGAAGACATAGAGAGGTGACTTAATGTATCTACACTGGAGAGACGTAGAACAGTGACTGACTTGCTGTTTATTTTTAAAATTATGAACTCCATAATCGATGACTCGACATTATTGCAGGAAATTACGTTCAATGTTCCCTCCCGGTTCACTAGAGGCAGTGACCTGCTACATGTAAGGACATCCAAAACCAACTATAGTTTCTATTCTCCTATGTTAAGAATGTGTAGACTGGTTAACTCCTCTAGTGATTTGGACTTTTTCGGGGTGGACCTTCCAGCATTTCGCAGATCCCTCTACTTAATGTGCTAGATCTGTTTTTTTACTCATGTTCATGTTTTTTCTAAATGTATTGTCTTAGCTATAATATTTGTTCTGTTTTACCATTTCATTTATTGTATTTTCTATTTTAATACCGTATGTATTGCTCTAGGCCGTTAATAAAATAAAATAAAATAAAATAAAATAAAATAAAATAAAATAATACAACTGATGCCAATAATTTGTAGTATCAGTATGTCCCAGATATGCGAAAAAAATATATAAAAATAAAATAAACGTATCTTAACCCCCTCTTATATAACAATACGCATATCTAAGCAATATTTTAACCCTTCCTAACCACTGCCATGTCATCAAATAGGGTTTTCTATGATGGACGCCGATTTGAGGGGGTTAACTTTTTTTGCGGCATTTTTTTTCTACGTTTCTCATACCCGCTTCAATGGGACAATAAGGGCATGCGGATCGTGCACTTGTTACCTCGATATTATATTTTTTTTACATATATGAATTCAATAACAGGTTGCATTGAACGTTTTATATGGTAAACGATTTATGTTGCATATACAATGTTGTTTGTTGATACCTTTACACACTGTTTCACTTGCTGGAAGACTGCAGTTTCGCGATCAATGAAGGCTTAAGGCAGGAGCTTATGTAAGAAAATCAAATTTGTTTTATTCATATATATATATATATATATATATATATTTTATAAAAATATATATATATATATATATATATATATATATATATATATATATATATATATATATATATATAATGGTATCGTACAATTTTTAAAAATCAAGTCCAATAACTTGTTTTTTACTTGATGTATCCTTCTTTAAAGGCGAAACTGCAGTCTTCCAGCAAGTGGAACAGTACTAAGTAAGTAAGTGTGATCCATGTTAATACAAGGTATTAAATACTTGTCTATTTAATATTGAAATGGATCGCAAAAATTCTAAAGAATCTTTTTTTAATATGTAAGCACATACTACCGACAGGTTGTGATAGTAATTCTGAAGTCTCATCTGTGGAATTCTATGACGCTTAGCATGCTGCATATGTCTAAGCGCTGCATGTGGAGTGTTAGCCCGCCAACGTCATAAACTACAGCCCGAGATTCACGCATCATCCTCATCATTACAGGAATCTACTATGAATGGGTGGTCTTGACCGGACGACTTTTGTCCACCACCACTTTTTAATTAATAGGCTATGACTGGCATTTTACGCGTGAGGGATCAAATTCACACCAACCGGGTGTATTTTGGAGTTCAGAAATCGATTAAAAATCGTTTTTTTATCTTCGTCGGACATCGAACCCACGACCTTTGGCTTGCAAAACAAACGCTTTGACCATTGAGCTATACCCGCCGCCAAAATCATATGCTCTCTAGTTATGGTATTGGACATGGAAGTGATGTGGTGCCATCATACCTCGCTGGCTAGGCAACCAGACTATCAGCTGTTCTTCGGGATGGTATCTTAGCTGCCGCACGCGCGACCTTCAGGGCAGTGGAGGCCAAAGAGGATGGAGAGGGTCTTAGGGTGGGTTCAAGGGAGGTGTAGGCTCAGGGCGGGTAGCGACAAGCTAGCATAACAGAACCGGATGCGGATTATACAGTACGTGGGCACTTCTTTGCGATGGACATATGATCTAACTCGGCGTGTCGATAGAGATAAACGTGATTCAGATAAAAAGGTTTTAATATGTTTAAATTAAAATAAATTCACCACATTTAAAAACCATAAATAATTATAGGAAAATGCCTCATAATCAATTACTTTTAACAACTACTACTCAGTGAGTGGAGCACCGGATCCTCACTGGATGGCCACTTAAAGGCTTATCCAGTGCCCCTCCAACCGCGAGTCTCACCTATCCTCCCACACAGCGACCATTGCGTTGGGACTGCCGCGAACGAAAGAGAAGCGCAACGCTTCCTTATTATGGCATGAAAGCTATCCACTCGCGCCTCCGTCAGCATGCCTGAGGCACTGCAGTATCGCGGCGCACCCAACAACATTCGGAAGGCGTTGTTATACTGGACCCGGAGTGCACTGTAGACCTTCTGAGTATAGTCAGCCCACAGGCCGCACGTGGAGAAAGATTGACAGAAGGCTTTAAAAAGCGTCAGCTTAACGTTTTTAGTACAACGTGCAAACCTACGAATCAACATTGCATGGAACCGACAGCGCCCTCCGCTCCCTCTCAATATCAGCGCTATCACTAAGATCCTCCGTAACCCAGTATATGAGTCTTAAGTAATTACTTTGAGCCAAGGAATGACTCTGCATATGGGTGTTAGTTCTGACCGTTTGCCATTGACCATAGCCAGAAGAGGTAATTCCTGTCTTAGGTGACCTATACATCTTAAGATATATAATATTTACATTTAAAATAAGTTATGTAGTTTTATTAATGTATGGATCCAGGAATTCCGCAGAACAAATGGTGTGTGCCGTATTCTCGCAATGCCTAGTTCGTCCCTTTGCACGATTTCCATTTCCATGGCCCAAGGCCAAGGTTGCTCCCACACGTACTGGGCGGTATCGACCGGCGCTCACAAAAATAAAGTGGGGCACAAAAATTCGCCGCCCCCTCCCGGGCAGCTGCCCCCGGGCGGGGGAATACCGGGGGCGGGAGTAGGCCCTGTGTGTTATTCAAAGGAAAAAAAAACGGAAAAAAATTGCGTATTTTCATCGCGAAGAGAATAAGCGAATATAAAGCGTTTCCAGACGCCGATGTGATTGGTGGAACTTCAGGATACGAAGCTTGATATATATTTGACATATATTATTATATTAGTATTTGTATCATCATCATTATCAGCCTGTTTCCGTCCACTGTTGAACGTAGGCCTCCCGCATGAGTCTCCATCCTCTTCAATCCTCCGCCTTCCGCATACAGGTCACTCCTGCTATTCTTCTTATATCGTCACTCCATCTTGTAGGGGGTCGGCCAATGCTTCGTTTGCCAGTTCTTGGGCGCCATTCCAATACTTTTCTTCCTCGTCGACCATCGTCTCTTCGACAGATATGTCCTGCCCATTGCCACTTGAGTGTGCCTATTCGTTGGGTAGCATCCACTACTTGAGTTCTCCTTCGTATTACCTCGTTTCGGATTATATCTTTTAGCGACACTCCGAGCATGGATCTCTCCATCGCACGCTGGGTGACCTTTATTTTTTGGGTAAGACTTGATGTCAGATTCCACGTCTCTGCGCCATATGTTAATACAGGGAGGCTGCATTGGAGGAAGTATTTGTATAGCGCTTTTTTATTAACGAATGGTCATTCTGGCAGCGCTTCTTTGCCTCTAAGTAAAAAGGTGGGTCTTGAGTCTGCTTCTGAAAGAAGCCTCCGCTTCAAGTATTCTTATGCTTTCCGGCAGCGAGTTCCAGGCCATTGGTGCCGCGTAGCTGAAAGCACGATTGCCAAAAACCAAAACCGTGCTAGGACTACCTCCTGTTAGCTGCAGGGTGCTTCTATTTGCTCTGGCTGATCTGAGTGTCTCTCCACGCGCGCTTATCTCCGAAGGCTTGATCAATTCTGTCAAATAACCCGGTGCAGTTCCGTTGAGTGCCTTATAAGCTAAGAGGCATAATTTGTACTGGATTCTAGCCGGAACTCTCAACGTTCTATATCATCATCATTATCAGCCTGTGTCCGTCCACTGTTGCACGTAGACCTCACTCATTTTCCGCATCCATGCCATTCTGGCTTTTTTTATGATATCGTCAGTGTATCTTGCAGGGTGTAGGCCAACTCCAGTGCCAGCTCTTGGACGCCATTCTTAAACATTGCTTACCCATCGACCACAGTCTTTTATTTATTTTTAAATAAACACATACAGGAGAATTCCGACAGTTGGTGATAGTTATTCTGAATTCTGAATCGTGTTTACATACAAAACTGGACTGTAGAATTTTTTATCACTTTCAATCATAGTATTACATATTGCAAAACAATGCCTGTTATTCGATCGCCAAAGTCAAGCATCAATTCTAATGCAACATTCTTGGATGGTGACCGTTTGCTCGCGTTAAATTGCGGTGGACATACGCTCAATTTGAAGCACCAAAATATGACAGACAACCTTAGTATCATATATTGCATAAGGAGATCATTCGTTCGTCGAAGTTAAGCAACATTTGATGGGAAATGTTTTTGGATGGTGACCAGTTGCGCCCGTTGAATTTTAGTATATGATAGAAAACCATAGTATTAGTAGTAAGGTTAGGATAGGTTAGCGAAACAGCCAGTGATCCAGTTGTCCCGTGCACCAGACTTCCAGTGCGCCCCACGTCGTTACCGGTGTGTCGTAGAACGAATTGTTTGCGGAAAATAGGTCGTGAAACCGTTTTTTTTTATGTAATCGCATGCAGGAGAGCACACCCGGTCAAGACCAGTGCACACTATGACGCTCAGCTGGGGAGGCTGGACGCTGCACGCGGGAAACGTGTTTTATGTCCGTGTTTGAGAGTGAGTTGAGGAGATTGCAAGAGTATATTTATCTGTTTCTTGAAGAGATCCAGATTGTAGGAAGGAGGAATCGCAGATGTTAGAAGAGCATTCGAAAACTTACGGGTGGCATTAAGGAGATTTTTTTGGAAACTATCAGTTCTTGATCGACACACATTAATCGTGTATGGATGTTCGGCAAGTGTAAGACGAGTTTGTCGGTTGTGGGTTGGTGCAGGAGGAATAAGTTCTTTGAGTTCCGAAGAGCAGCGACCGTGGTAATACCGATAGAAAAGACTAAGAGAACCAATCTTACGCCTGTGTTCTATTGATTGCAGGTTAGACGTAAGAGTGTCATTGTTTATCAAATTAATTTCTCTTCTTTGAACTCAATTAAGTATAGAAAGTATTTTGTGTCAGCAATCTAGAGGTGACTGCCGTATTCAAGGATAGGTCGGATTTGTCCTTTATTTAGAAAAAGAAGTTGTTTATCGTTGAAATACCCACGTGATCTATATAATACACCTAGTTTTTTGGAAGCGAGACCGGCTGTGTACTTAATTGACTCGTAATATTTGACATTATTCGAGATTGATACTGAAAGAATGTTGAAGGAGTGAATGCTTCGGAAGAGAACAACCGTTGAAAGATACAGGATCTACAGCAGTCTTCTTGGTGGAGAAAGTACATGATTGGGTTTTTGAAATGTTGAAACTGACGAGGTTGAGGTCGCCCCATCGTAAAACCCTTTCAAGAGACATGTTCATCTTCTCCACCAGAGATTCCCTAGCAGCAGATAGTTCCGAATGTTTCGGAGGTTTATGGATGATTATACTCTCATGGACAGTGCTGTCGTCGGCATAACAGTGGATGTTTGCGCATTGAAGCAAATCATTCACATGCAGAAGGAAAAGAGTGGGCGACAGCACGGAGCCCTGTGGAACTCCGATCGAACTTCGTCGATCAAATGAAAACGTTTGTTTAGCAATATAGTATTTAATATGTACTATAGTTTTCTTTCATAATTTAACGCATTAATTTAGATCATATGTCCACCACAATTTAAAACAAGCAATCAATACTTATAATGCGAGTGTTTAGACGCTTTTAAAAAATTTGTTCCCCTTCGAAAAAAATAATTGTTCGCATGGGAGACGGAAGCGAGATAAAGTATCGCCGTCTCTTTCGCTTTTGATTCATCTCCGGTGATGAGTGACAGGGACGGATGAAGTTGGCAGGTTTTAAAAAAATGTATAGAAAAATCAGGAATCGCAAAGACAGGGCGTGGCTTTACCGGTAAATAGCATCAATTTAACGGTTAATCATACATTTAATTAAATTTAATTATTATACGGCGGGTATAGCTCAATGGTCAAAGCGTTTGCTTTCCAAGCCAAAGGTCGTGAGTTCGATCCCCGACAGATATTTAAAAAAAAGATTTTTAATCAATTTCTGAGCTATAAAATACCCCCGGTTGGTGTGAATTTGATACCTCACCCGTAAAATGCCAGGCATAGCCTATTAATTAAAATTGGTGGTAGGCGAAAGTCGTCCCGTGAAGACCACCCATTCATAGTAAATTCCTGCAATAATGAGGATGATACGTAAATATCGGGCTGTAGTCCATGACGTTGGCGGATCAACACTCCACATTCAGCACCCATCCGCCTAAATAATCTCTAATGAAACTCGAATGAAATTTTTTTTATGTAAATATTCATTTACTTGTCAGTACGTTTGTACACGTCGGAACTGATGAAGCCTTCATAGATCGCGAAACTGCAGTCTTCCAGCAAGTGAAATGGTACTCATTATGTAAAGGTAAGGTTAGGTTTTAAAAAACATGATGTTCGTGTTCCTAGGATTGGCTAGAATGGGTTGGGTTTAGGGTGGTTTTTAAAACAATCCTACATCTATATTCTAAAGATTGAAGGTTAGGTAAGGTAAAGTTAAAGTCACGTTAAGTTAGGTTAAAATGTGTTTAAAAAAATCTGTATATATTCTTAGGATTGAAGGTTAGAATGGGTTGGGATAAGTTATGTTTTAAAAAAATGTCTGTAATCTTAGGATTGTAGGTTAGGTTAGGTTAGGTTATATTACGCTTTAAAAAAACTCTAAATCTGTGTTATTAGGATTGAAGTTTAGATTAAGTTAGATAAAGTTAAAAATATATATATTTAAAAAAATCATTTTTATTTCAATCTTCATCGTGATCCGAACCCATGACCTTCGCTATAAGTAAGTAAGCAAACGATTTACCATTTAGCCATACCCTCCAGTTTGTCGGTAAAAAATAAACATGCTCCCTAGTCTTGACATTGTGCTAGCGTGTATACTAGGGAGGCTGCGAAAGGGATGCAAGATAGACATTTGCGTAGTTTCCATCCTTTTCATCCACCCTTGATTTTTTTCGGGTTTCTATAGCTCCAGAAAACGTCGAAAGATGAACGAATCTTAGTCCCGATGTAAAAAAATGTCCTCGTAATAATTAACAAGAATATGCAAACGCGTTTAGCAGCTAGCGAACGGCAAGAGTCATAAATATAAGCGTTTTTAAGATGAGAGTGTTTTTAGTATGCGAAAAAAATACAAAAAAAACATAAAAATAGCTTAGAAATTGATATGTTGAAAAAAAAGTCATTGATGTGGACATACAGAAGAATTCTCGGAATTTCCTGGAGAGACCACGTCACGAACAATGAGGTTCTCAGCATAATCAAGGAAGATAGGCACCTAGTAAGAACCATCTCAGAGAGGCGAGCCCGATGGATCGGTCACATCATGTTCCACGATGGTCGTCTTCACGACATTGTGGAGGGGATGGTTGAGGGAAGAAGCTGTAGAGGGCGCCGAGAGAGAAAAATAATTTTCGAAACGATTGAACGTAGATAATTTTTCTATAATTTTTGTTTTTGAAGTTTTGTTGTTAGATTAACAGTTAAGGCGCTATCGAACGTTAAACTTGTACAAAAATTCAATACTATGCTCGATTTCTCTATTAGGCAATCAATTTTTAACATGTTAACTTGGATTGCCCCGAAAGAGGACCCAGCCCCTGGACACGACCAGGGGAGGAATATATGGAGGTCCCTTAACAGACTTCGGACCGGAGTATGCAAGACGAGGACACAAATAAAAGCCTGGCTGTTTTACAGCGGACCGACTGAATGTGACTGCGGGGTGGAGCAGACCCTGTCACACCTTATTGAGTGTGTGCTCTGTGTCCGAGTAGCTGCACCCAGGAAGACCTGATGATGGCCGGGAGTAACGCCGTCAACGTCGCCAACTTCTGGGCAGACATGATCTGACCCTGTTGTTTCCGACACGATTATATGTATATAACGTTATCAATTTTCGGTCACAAAAAATACGTCTGTTCCATCGACAGACGATTTTTTATATAAAAAAAAATATTATAATAATAGCCTTTAGTTTACATACGATAATACTATAGTATATAAAAAATTCGCCAAATAATACTGATATCATTTTTTTCCGCGTCTTCTATTTATAAGATAACCTTCGATTTGAACCTAGAACTTTTGATAAGAATCATATTTTAACAACATCATATTTCATACGAATAACAAAAATTGATAACGTAGTATCCAGGAGGCATATTTACGACATTTATTAATCATTATTTTTAATTATATCGGGTGATTAACCAGACTACAAATACACAAAAAAAAAACTCATACACGTTGTGATATGATGAAGCCTTCGTTGAAGGCGAAACTGTGGTCTTCCAACAAATGATTAAACAGCGCTCTACGAGTATGTGATACATGTTAAAACATAGTACGAAATGCGTATATATTTTTTAAGCAATTTAATCAAGAAAGTGGATATTGCTCTGAATGAAACGTGCCGGGTGGTTACGGGGTGCCTAAAACCTATCCCAATATCAAAGCTATATCAACTCTCGGGCATCGCCCCACCAAACATTCGGCGAGAAGCCACCACCAAGAAGGAGCTCACCAAAGCAACCCATAACACACTCCACCCTATGTTTGGGTATCAAAAGATACATATGGCTCAAATCAAGATGTTTCCTACAGTCGACAACGGAACTGGTGATATCTGAGGCCACCTTGCGGCTGTGAACATGTGCAGAAGCGCAACTGAGTGGAATAGTTGCATTGCCCCAAAAGAGAACCTTGCGCCTGGACATGACCAGGGGTGGAATATATGGAGGTCCCTTAACAGACTTCGCACCGGAGTATGCATGACGAGGACACAAATGAAAGTCTGTCAATTTTACAGCGGACCGACTGAATGTGACTGCGGCGTGGAGCAGACCCTCTCACACCTTCTGGAGTGAATGAATATACCTTTTTGGGACAAGTAATACAACCAGGACTAAATAGGTTTTTAAAAGAATTCGCGACATGCGTATACAACTGGGATGGGCAGCATTTGGAAACTTTACGTACATTTTTAAAGCGAGAATTCAGCAATGTTTTAAAAGTAAGACGTTGAACGAATGCATCCTCTCTTTATTAACTTATGGCGCAGAGACGTGGAATCTAACAGCAGGTCTTACACATAAAATAAAGGTCACCCAACGTGCTATGGAAAGATCCATGAGAGGAGTGTCTCTAACAATATGGTCGTCACAAAATTTCGCCAGAAAGCTCTACCAGACGTCATTGTCTTTTGATAGTACAGCTAATGTGTTTTCAATCAATAGACTCGCGGATGAGCCTTTATGGTCAACGGCATTAGGATGTGGAAATAAAGGGGAAAAACCCACATTAAAGGTCTTAAAGACATCCCATGTATCAGCAAAAAAATGATTGCATCTCAAGTAGTTCGTAGCATCATCACTGTCGTAGATGGCTTTTCTTCTTCCTGCCATAAAATCAACTCAGGAGTTCCACAGGGCTCTGTGCTGTCGCCCACTCTTTTCCTTCTGCATGTGAATGATTTGCTTCAATGCGCAAACATTCACTGTTATGCCGACGACAGCACTGTCCACGAGAGTATAATCTTCCAAAAACCTCCGAAACATTCGGAACTATCTGCTGCTAGGGAATCTCTGGTGGAGAAGATGAACATGTCTCTTGAAAGGGTTTCACGATGGGGCGACCTCAACCTCGTCAGTTTCAACATTTCAAAAACCCAATCATGTACTTTCTCCACCAAGAAGACTGCTATGGATCCTGTATCTTTCAACGGTTGTTCTCTTCCGAAAGCAAGCTCCACCAACATGCTTGAATTATCAATATCGAATAATGTCAAATATTACGAGTCAATTAAGTGTAAAGCCGGTCTCGCTTCCGAAAAACTAGGTGTATTATATAGATCACGTCGGTATTTCAACGATAAACAACTTCTTCTTCTATATAAAGGACAAATCCGACCTATCCTTGAATACGGCAGTCACCTTTGGATTGGAGCCCCAAAATACCTTCTAAACTTAATTGACTCAGTTCAAAGAAGAGCAATTCGTTTGATAAACAATGACACCCCTTACGTCTAATCTACAATCAATGGAACACAGACGTAAGATTGGTTCTCTTAGTCTTTTCTACCGTTATTACCACGGTCGCTGCTCTTCGGAACTTAAAGAACTAATTCATCCTGCACCCACTCACAGCCGACAAACTCGTCTTACACTTGCCGAACATCCATACACGGTTAATATATGTCGACCAAGAACTGGCAGCTTCCAAAGTTCCTTCCTTAATGCCACCGGTAAGCTATGGAATGCTCTTCCAGCGTCTGTGTTTCCTCCTTCCTACAATCTGGATCTCTTCAAGAAACAGATAAATATACACTTGCAATCTCCCCAACCCACACACAAACACGAACACAACACACGTTTCCCGCATGCAGCGTCCAGCCTCCCTGGCTGAGCGTCATAGAGTGCACTGGTCTTGACTGGTTGTGCTCTCCTGCATGCGTTTACATAAAAAAAAAAAAAAAGTTGAGGGTAGAAACTGTAGAGGGCGCCCTAGACGGGAATATTTGCAGCAAGTATTCGAGGACATGAATTGTAGCGCTTATGCTGAGCTGAAAAGGGTTGCGGAGGACCGAGAGGAATGGAGATCGAGATGAAAGATTCTGTTGATGCAAACCAATCCACCGGATTGATACTACTAAGAAGGAGACTCGTGTTTGCAGGTCCTTGAAGAACGATTATATTTTGAAGAACGATTATAATTTTGCTCCACTCTGTATTTGTCATTCGGTTACTATGTATATAAATATTTTTATATAGTTTTTATGAATGAATCTTTATGTGCCTTATCTATATGTCGTTCTAAGTAGTCATGAATATGATATTGAGTACATAGAGTAACATTAAAGTTATCAGTATTTGTCAAGTAATAGTATGTAAAACATATCGTCAAAATAAATTCTTTGAAATCTGGATGAAAATCAAGAATTTTGTTTTTGTAGTAGTTAGTTCAGCGGCCAGGTGCAACGTTGAGCAAGATTTAGAATGGCAAGCATCGCGTAAAAGACCGACTAACGTGTCGCTAGTTTTCAAATAGCTTATATATATATAATCGTGTAGGAAACAACAGGGTCATATCCTGTCTGCCCAGAAGTGGGCGACGTCGATTGTCTTCTTAGGTGCTGCTATTCGGACACAGCGCACACTCCAGAAGGTGCGGCAGAGTCTGCTCCACGCCGTAGTCACATTCAGTCGGTCCACTGTAAAACTGCTTTCATTTGTGTCATCGTCTTGCATACTCCGGTCCGAAGTCTGTTAAGGGACCTCCATATATTCCACCCCTGGTCGTGTTCAGGGACTAGGTCCTCTTTCGGGGCAATCCAAGTATTCCTCAATTAAACTTTATACAATACAAGTAGAAAAATACAATTGTTGATAGCAAACTACAGGGAGCGGCAAAAAAGCTGACGGTTTTCTATCAAAACATTGACGAAAACCGTCAACTTTTTTTTTGCCGCTCCCTGTATTAAATAGATCAAAAGACTAAAATGGTTACCACGCTTACGGTGATGGAAAATATCTTTGAAAAAGATCATTTGTAATCTATATGATAATTCGTTGGCATATTTAAGACATCCATTTCTTATTTGATTCTATAACGGTACGAGAGATGTGTCTTACAACGTGGATGTAACAGATCAATTGGTATTGATAAATAGTATGCAAATGTATTAGACGCCCATCTATTAAATGATTGGGTTTACAGTAATTTGTTTAGCAGGAACATGTTCAACACCAGGTCGTCGAGCAACGACAATAGCAACGAGACTTCCGACTAGAATCCAGTACAAACTATGCCTCTTAGCTTATAAGGCACTCGACGGAACTGCACCCAGGCTATTTGACAGAACTGATCAAAGCTTTAGGAGATAAGCGCGCGTGGAGAGGCACTCGGATCAGCCAGAGCAAATAGAAGCACCCTGCAGCTGACGGGAGGTATTCTTAGCACGGTCTTTGGCGATCGTGCTTTCAGCTACGCGGCACCAATGGCCTGAAACTCGCTGCCGGAAAGCATAAGAGAGCTTAAAGCGGAGGCATCCTTCAGAAGCAGACTCAAGACCCACCTTTTTACTCAGAGAGGCAAAGAAGCGCTGCCGGAATGACCATTCGGTCATAAAAAAGCGCTATACAAATACTGATATAATAATAAGATCACAAAAGTCAAGCAACCTTGGAAGATAATCTAAACTTGAATGGGTTACCGTCTGTTGTTGCTAACTGCGTGTTGATGGTTGGGTAAAACGAGCGTTATCCGTAAAATAAGTGTCCCATGGCGCTACATTACTGAAAAGCGCTGTTATGGTGGATCCCGCGATTCTGTAGGATACCTTGGTTCCCCCACTCCAAATCCCTGCCCTAGCGAGCTGCATGCGGGGCTCAGTCCTTGCTTGGCAGCCTTACGTGGTGGATCTCGCCCTCGCTTCGCCCGCCAGGTGTGAGGCACAGGCAGACATGGCGAATGTTCACAAGGAGAGCTGACCCCAGATGATGTGAAATGCCAGCGGGTGTAGCTCAATGGTCAAAACGTCTGATTTGCAAGCCAAAGGTCGTGGGTTCGTTCTCCGATAGATTTCTGAGCTCTAAATACTGCCGATTGGTGTGACTTTGATCCATCACCCGTAAAATTACAGTCATAGACTATTAATTAAAATTGGTTGTAGACGAAAGTCATCCCGTGAATACCACCCTTTCATAGTAAATTCCTGTAATAATAAGAATGATGCGTGAATCTCGGGCTGTAGTCTATGACGTTGGCGGATCAACACTCCACATGTAGCGCTTAGCCATGTGCACTATGGTAAGCGTTATAGAATTCTACAGATAAGACTTTGGAATTATTATCACCATCTGTCGGTAGTCTCCTGTATATGCTTACATAAAAAAAAATGTCGAGGCTAATGAAGAAGATTGGATAAGCAGTAAAGGCATAAGTAACCGACAAACATACACACATCCTCCTCTCATACTTAGGACATCGATTCACTTGATGAAGGATGCAGGATCAGGTTCACAATGTAAATAACTTGTTTTTGTTTCTGTACACGTTTATTTGTCAAACACTTTGCATTCAGCACACGCCATATAGGCGTGCCCATAACGGTCGCGAGCGGTGTCCAACTGACAGCTCACGGTGCGCTCTGACATCTCGACGGTGCCAACTGTCCCTGCCGAAAAAAGCGAATTCAAGACGGCAGTGGTACCAACAGTAAATGGGCCAAACAAATAATTTGGCGTATGCAAACACCGTTTAACATTCTACAATTAGAAACACTAGATGTGCATGTCAGGCGAGCGAACAAAATAAGAGGCAAAAGATCGTTTGTCGAGGCTTTACGGCATCAGCCTAAAGGAGCTATATGAAGCTGATATCAATACATTTTTTTAAATAAAGATGTTTCTTATACGCTATTTTGAGAATGCTTCTATGGTGTTATCGAATCCAAAAGGAAATGGAAGCTTCGCGTGTTAATGACCGTCGAAATTAACATGTATTGATTAGAAGAAAAAAATATTCGGTCGCTTTGATATATTTGTTTCAAATGGCAATTTACGACCAGGAGCCAAATCGAAATGTGAGAACCTCATATGACGGCGAAAAAAAGAGGCCGGTTCCCGGTCGTTATTCTAGAACAGTGGTTCTTTATTCAGCATAACATAAAATTCCATCAAATATAAACGTATTTTTTTCAATTTCTAGCTACGAGTATTGTATGCTTTCTTCTTCGTAGTATCAATCCAGTGGATTGGTTTGCAGCAACAATATCTTGCATCTTGATCTCCAGTTTTCTCGATCCTCTGCAATCCTCTTCGGCTCAGCATAAGAGCTACGACTCATGTCCTCGAATACTTGATGGGAGTACTGCCGTCTAGGGCGCCCTCTATAGTTTCTACCCGCAATATCGCGAAGAAGACAATCGTCGATGGCGTTACTCCCGGCCATCATCAGGTCTTACTGGATGCAGCTACTCGGACACAGCGCACACTCCAGAAGATGCGACAGGATCTGCTCCACCCTGCAGTCACATTCAGTCGGTCCTCTGTAAAACTGCCAGGCTTTCATTTGTGTCCTCGTCTTGCACACTCCGGTCCAAAGTCTGTTAAGTCTGGAATATACGGAGGTCCGATTCTGGCTAATATAATTTATTAGCTTGAATATTATTATTTATTTATGTAAATACATACAGTAGAATTTAGACAAACTGCGGTAAAAAAATCTCATCAATGGATTATATGACGCATGCCGCTTTATTTTACATTACAAACGTAGGTCAATTTTGAATAGTGTTGAAGAAATTAAATTGATTTTTGAGCTTCACCAGGGATCGAATCTATGATCTTTCGCATGATAGTCGAATGCTTTATCCCTCGCGCGCACCCATACGTGTGTCCATTGATTTAAAAAGTTTAAGAAGCGACGTTTTACATTCTAAACTAGTTTGCTATCATAAAACTCACGTCATAATCGTTTTTATGATCGCATTATTAGTTAAATAGGATATCCCTTTCCTCATCTATTAGATCAATTAAATAATACTTGAAGTTCGCGCATCCTGAAGTTCCACCGCATACTTTTTTTCCATCATTGGGACATATCTTCAACGAAAATTGTTGCCACTCTATTCTATCAATCACCCTTTAAACACCCAGTGGTTTTCTTACGGGATCGCAGATTTGCTATGTTCAATGCCCTACGGTCCCATACAGAAGTGCTTATGGTTCATTTCACAATCGGATTACATTAATTTGTAATAATAGTATTAAAGTAAGTTCATGGAAGAATCTATTGTTCGACGAAACATTACAAACATTGGCCTGTTAGGGCATTGAACGACGCAAATTGCGGTCCCGTATGGCAGAGCTCCGCAACCGGTGTGCCCCGGCACACTAGTGTGTCGTGAGCCGATACAGGTGTGCCGCGGTCAAATTAGACAATATTAAATTAAATAACTTTACAATGGTCTTTCTGCGCTTATCACCTAGTTATAGACTGGCAAATGCGTAGTATGCTATGTACACGACCCAAATGAAATAAAAATGCATGAAATTATATAATTTATCAAATTATTATCTATTATATTGGCATTCGGTGTGCCGCCTTAATTTTATACAGAACTTTGGTGTGCCACGGAATTTAAGGAAGAACTTTGGTGTGCCGTAGGTGAGAAAAGGTTGCAGAGCACTACCGTATGGGACCACTGGGAGCTTAAAGGTTACTACTGTCTGTGCCTTGTCGCAAGATATCCCTGCATTCGAAGGTGTTTCCGCTGCTTATTTTTGGAGATATTTTATTCAGTATTATTAATAAGATGCGCTCAAGGCATGGACCAATTAGTTCTAAGATGCGGCTCAATTAAATCGAATCTATTTCGTACAATATGCATAATTTTTACAAACGGCAATAGCACATAGTAAGTATAATTCTCGTGATGACCAAAGTGAAGCGTCATTGAACTTAGAGCTACACTTGGATGCTTTGCCGGCTGTTGCTTACAGCATAGCGTTGGTTAGATCGAGCCACATTTTTTTTATGCAAACATACAGGAGAATACCGACAGATGGTGATAGTTATTGTGAATCTCATATGTGGAATTCTATGACGCTTACACCGGGCGGGACGCACTTTGGTGTATATGGCTAAAAGCTGCATGTGGAGTGTTGATCCGCCAACGTCATAGAATACAGGCAGAGATTCACGCATCTTCCTTATTATTACAGGAATTTACTATGAATGGATGGTCTTCACGAGACGTTATTCGTCTTCCACCAATTTTAATTAATAGGCTATGACTGGCGTTTAACGGTCGAGGGATCAAATTCACACCAACCGAGGGTATTTTAGAGCTAAGAAATCGATTCAAAATCCTTTTTTATTCTCCGTCGGGGATCGAACCCACGACCTATGGCTTGCAAAACAAATGCTTTGACCATTGAGCTGTAACCGCCGACTAGACTATTGAAAATATTTGACTTTTTTTGAGTTATCGGCACCGCGACAATGTTGATGGACTATACATTATGAAATGTGTACTCGGAATTTCCTGGAGACACCACGTCACGAACAATGAGGTTCTCAGCGTAATCAAGGAAGATAGGCACCTAGTAAGAACCATCTCAGAGAGGCGATCAGTCACATCATGCGCCACGATGGTCTTTTTCACGACATTGTGTAAGGGATGGTTGAGGGAAGAAACTGTGGAGGGCTCCCTAGACGGTAGTATTTGCAGCAACTGTTCGAGGACATGAGTTGCAGCTCTTGTGCTGAGCTGAAGAGGCCTGCAGAGGATCGAGAAGACCGAGATGCATGATTTTGTTGCTGCAAACCAATCCATCGGATTGATACTACGAATAATACCGCATATATTCTAACTCTTTATGTGCCGTTACATCAGATCTGTCGCATAAATCTCCCAACGCGTCACAGAGTCGTCAATATTATTTGAATTTCAAATTTTTATTCTAAATTCGTTTCGTCACTCCCACGTCCGCTTGTAGAGAGACGTTTTTTTTTTACATACAAGTTAGAGAAACGTTTAAAGTCACATATAATTCGTACGTATATTTAAAGAACCAGTGATCGTTAAGCAGTGCATCTGTTCATCGAAATCTATTATGCGTCTGCATTGACTTTTTGTAGGGCGTCAAAATTCGCAACCGCATAGAAGTGAATACCGAGATTATTATAACGATAAAATTTAGAAAGGGCGGCATAGTCCAGTTCAAAATCCGATCAAGCTTGATTTTTTTTTTAAATATTCAATCAAATCTAAGCTATATCCTATACACCAGTGCTCCGCAACTGGTGTGCCGTAAGCCGATACAGGTGTGCCGCGATCAAATAATGCAATATTATAAATAAATAATTTTACAACGGTCCTCAAGCCCCCAGCGCCTTTCGCCTATTTATGCAGACATACAACGAGGTACTTGCTTTATTAAGTTCTAAATGAAATTTAAAAAAAGTGAAATTTATCAAATTAATATTTATTTTTGGTTTTTGGTGTGCCACGGTATTCAAGGTGAGAACTTTGGTGTGCCGCAGAATCCAAAGAAGTACTTTGGTGTGCCGTAGATGAGAAAAGGTTGCGGAACTCTGCTATACATGCTCCCGTTAGGGTTAGGCTACCCCTTAACACTATCCAGTCCGATTACACAATATGTGTGTAATCGCCAGGCCGAACATTAAAGGCGGGTCACACAACATGTGTGCGATCGTTCCGCCAACGCTTATAAGACTACACGCGGCTTGTGTTATGTTTTTTCAAACGTTAGTGGCCGATCACACAACATGTGTGCTATTTTGTACTTTCGACCGTAATTCAAAGTTCTCAAACCTTTTCAGTGAGGGTCGACATTTAATTTTATTTGAACACATGACGATCAAAAAACTGTCGGCCTCCGGCGTAAGTTAATCGCGTACCTCTGGTATTACAGTCGCAGTCTATGCTTTTTATAAGTTGTGGGCTCATACCTTAAATGTTCTCGGGGAACTATATATGTTCCCGTGTGGACCTCTGGGTATACAGGTGATCTGGGACAAGGCATATACAATCTGGACTTACAGAACTGTGAGACGTAAATTTCGCGGTGTCCATAAGCATAAAATATTAAGCTGATATGGTAGAAAATATATAGTTTTTAGTTGTTCTTAGGTCACGCAGCGGCCAGTGGCGAAGCCCTTTACTAACGCTTTGAATACTTACAGTCAAGGTTGTGACTTAAATAATCACTTTGTGGAAGAAAATTGTGTTTTTTTTTGTCGAGCCGCCCTTCAGGACCAAATGGTGCAGACGTCAGCGACTCAGAGCGGCTTAATAACAATCATTTGCCAAACTCTTACGATACTACATTGCCTACTATTTCAAAAATCGCTTATATCTCGTATTATGAAAGAACCGTTGTGAATTATACATAATACTTACTAAGCTTGTGACTAGACAAGGATAGTGGCAGCTTATAGTTGTTTTTGTCAAGAATTTGTTATTTAAAAAATAAGAATATAATATAATAAAATACTATATATTACAATATTTATATCATTTCGGGTGGCCCCCCATACCTGAAAAGATAAAGGAAAACCGTCTAAGATGGTATGGGCATGTGACACGGAGAGATGAGGCCCACATGGTGAAGAGAGCCTTCAACATACACGCTGAGAAGACGACTTGGAAGACCACAGGCAACCTGGACTGCTACTGTAAGCAAGGATCTGAAAACTCTGGGCTTGACCGAGAATGCAACGCAGGACAGATAGACATGGCGAATGAAAATTCAGTAATTATGCTCGGAGTGTCGCTACAAGATAGAATGCGAAACGAGGAAATACGCAGAAGAACTCAAGTAGTGGATGCTACCCAACGAATAGGCACACTCAAGTGGCAATGGGCAGGACATATCTGTCGAAGAGACGACGGTCGATGGGGAAGAAAAGTATTTGATTAGCGCCCAAGAACTGGCAAACTCAGCATTGGCCGACCCCCTGCAAGATGGACTGACGACATAAGAAGAGGGAGTGACCTTGATGCGGAAGGCGGAGACTCGATGAGGATGGAGACTCATGCGGGAGGCTTACGTTCAACAGCGGACGGATACAGGCTGCTGATGATGATGAATGAATTATGCTTTGACAATATTACGATATTAAATAAACCACCTGTCGTACAAGCGATTAAATATTACAAAAACACGACGCGTAGCAACGCGCGTCTATCTCCAGTTCATCATAGAAAATAGTCTCTAAAAAATAAAATTTAAAAAAATACACAGCCTTATCCTTTACGTACTTAAAAATTCAGTAATTACACTTTAACAAGTATACGATATTAAAAAAAAATCACCTGTCGTGCAAGCGATAAAATTTGCAACAACAAATACCGCGTAGCAACGCGCGTCTATCTCCAGTTTATCATAGAACAAGACTCTAAAATAAAATTTAAAAAAAAACCACCTCTCTATACAAAAAAAATCTATGCCGAACATTTTTTCTATACATATGTGTGTAAGGTCTAACAAGCACTTGCCTACCCCAACACATGTAATTTTTTCACACAAAACTCGCACACACTGAAACATTTTTTCTCGTACGTACACAGTGTAAGAACATTTTTTTTCACACACAAACGCGCGCACGCACACTTGAGCTCTCGCGAAAAAAAAACGGCTTATAAAAAATCGTACACAACGCAAGCGAAGCGAGACATTTTAGAAAGAGAGCGCTCCGAAACTCGGCCGAAACGCTTGAAAACTGAACGAGATGAATGTACGTGTCTCGTTAACGTTTTTTTTTTTCGCTTGCCTTTGGAAGGGGAACATTTTTTAGTGGTGTGCGAGAGCCTTTGCCTTTTTTCTTATTCGCTTATAGTGGTGTGTGTGTTTTAGGCGATTTTTGTATGCCTGGAGTTTTTGTAGTATAGATTTGGTGGCCAGTCTGCTTTTTGCTTTTAACAGACAAGTACGCTGTCACACATTTTGTCGTTGTGCTATTTGCGTCGGTAAAAACGCGACATTATAACAAAAAAAAAAAAACACGACACTCGGGCTACGAGCTGCGAAAAGCAAAAAAAAAATTGTGTGCGAATCGATTTTTGTAACTAAAAAAAAACATTTTTTGTTTTGTGAGCATCAGTGATGAATTCGATTGATTTATAGACATTTTTTTTTAAATTCACCCCACGTGCGTTTTTCGTGACTTTTTTTTTTATTTTTCAACAATATTTGTGTGTTTTTTTATTATTCATTTTTATTTGTTATTTTGTGCGTGTTTCGTATTGATTTTGCAAAATGAATATTCCCGCGTTTTTATTTTTCGTAATTATTTTTTATTTTTAGTAATTATTGTGAATTAATAGTATTTTTTAATCATTTGAAAATTAAAAAATACACATACATTGCTCCTTAAATACGCAAATGATTCCGAGTAACATTTATTATTTTAACGTAAAAAATAAAAAAAAAAATATATTTATTGGTAGACAAAAATTATATCGTGAATGCCATTATCGTTGTCTTGAGAACTGTATATATATGCTTAGTTATATCCTAATGACGTCAGAGGATCTTCACTCAGTGTGCAGCATCTTTAAAGCGGCAAGCGTCATATAACCAAATTCCGTGTTTACAAATATTCTAAAAATATATATATTTTTTTTAATGTAATAGTTATCGCTTTTAATTACTCAAAAATGTAAATAATATTTTTTATATATATTACAATTATATAGTTTATATTAATAGTTAATAGTTTATATATAATTATACTATTCATAAAAAATGGCTGAATTTTAATTATCTAATTAATTGAATGAAATTGTCACTAAACAAATTTTTAAGTATAGTGATATCCTCGAGATAAAAAAAAACATTAATATTATTTATAAGTATTATTTTAATGTTTCAAAAAAATATATATTTCTAAGAATAACAACAACAAAAAAAAAACTATATAAATCCGATTTTTCTTAAACATAGTTTACTAGTGTCAATTTTTTTTTACGGGGATTCTATGAGGTTTTCTGTAAGATCCCATATCCATCCTGAGCTTTCAAACTATGTTATAAAACATAACTACTATATATATATATATATACTTAATACTAGTATTATAGGAAGGTTATCAATTGCCAATACTTGGTGAAACAGTATAAGTATTGAAGATTGTCTCCAGGGAGGCCGAAACATGTAATCATTTAAAATAAATGTGAATCAAAACTATGTATTTTAAATGTATTAATTATTTAATTAAAATTAATTTAAAATTATTATTATAGGAATCATATTTGATTAAAAAAAAAAAATCTTATATCCTTTTAATTTCTGGAGCATATGGTAACCGCAAATTGCCGCAACTCAGTTCTATCAGCTGCCACTGCATCAAGACGTCTATGCACCCGAATTTCCACCAAGGAACATATATGGTTCCTGGCGACATTCGTGACAAGAGACCGGGTACTCATATAGAAGGCATCTTGTTAATCGGAATTTTTAATGAGATCGCATGATTAGCAAGAGCGGCCTAACACAGAATAAATACATAGTGTAAATTAAAAAAAAAACGTTATTAATGGTTAATCTTTAAAGGGAGCTTTTTAGATTATTTTTTTGTTAATTTTTAAATTCTAATTAGGATTGTATTTTATATTTATTATATTAGTATATAACGAAAATATATATAAAAATCAAAACGTAAAGTGTTGTATTTAGGTAAGTTTGGTTACTATTTTTTTATACACATTTTTATAAATGAATTTATATAATTTATTTAATTAAATTCTTATATATTCCAATTGGTGTTTAAATTTATTTTAATTTGTTTTGTTTTTGATGTAAGCACATACAGAAAAATATAATTTGTGTAGTAAAAAAAACTCGTAAAATGATTCTATAACGCTTGCCATTTTTGAGGATTGCTAAGCGCTGTATGTACAGTGCTGATGCTTTACCATATCATTAGATTATACTACGAAGTTCACGCATTGTCTGTTTTTGAAAGGGACGCATTGCGAATACATTGACGACTTTCGTATATCACTTGATATATGCTACACAATATACCGGAAGCTTTGCTGAAGTAATTTAGTATTTATAATAGTAAAATTATTTTTCATTATAAAAATTAATAAATTAAAAATATTTAGTTTTGATTCACAATTTATTTTAAGCGATTACATGTTTCGGCCTTCCTGAAGACCATCTTCAATAATGAAAAAATTAAAACAGGCAGTGGCTTATATAGGCATGGACAATTAATTAGTTCCTACACACATATTTACAGGTTGTATACCAAATGAATAAACCAACTCGAAACTAAATAAATCGTCAATCCTGAAGAAGACCCCTGCAATGGCGGTCGAAATATTGGTTGAAGGAAGTTCGCCACACACGGCTAAACCCAAAAGCCACAATATCAAATCTGGCCGTGAAAACCTAAGAAGTTATTTGATTTAGTACAAGTTGATATAAATATTTATATGTAGTTAAAATTAAATAAAAAAATTTTTTTTATATAACTAATACACAGTGATGTTAATGCCAATCCGAATCTCTAAAGCAAGCTCAGAATTCTTAAGTTTAACCGAATACTCAATGATACTGAAAAACACATATTCAGCTCTCTTATAAGGTTTTTTATGTAATTTATAATGGAGATTTTTTCCTATACTGTTTACAGCGATTTTCAAATAACCTTCTGTATTATTACTTTGGGTTAAACCGCCTCTTAGGACTAAATGGTCTAAGCATCGAAAGCATCGGGCTAATTATTCGATCTTATGAAGACATTATTTAATTGATAAATTTAAATATAAAATTCGTACTTGAAAATTTGTTTGAACCGCTTTTTAAGAAGACCGAAATGTTGAAGTTTCTGTAGCGTCTGCATAATACTGTGAAAAATATGTCAAAGCTTTCAAATAGCACTTTTCTTATCTTAAACTATAGACAGTTTGCTTGGTAGATATATTATTTTTGGTGTAGTATAATCGTTGTCACGACCTATCGTCGACAGACAATTCGTTCTACGACTCTACGTTAACGACGAGTGGTGCACTGGCTGTCTCGCTAACCTAACCTGACATAACCTAAGGATTTTTCCAGTGATCGTAGAGTCCAGAGATGCATAGGTCTCGTTAACGAAATAACTTAGGTTATGCTAGCGAGACATCCAGTGCGCCACACGTCGTTACCGATAAGTCGTAGAACGAATTGTCTTGGGACGAAATGCGGTGGATCCAGAAATGACTTACTTACACATGGCACAGATTTATGTTGACCGTATTCTCCACTTATGTAGCGGATATGAATGAAAAAAACGTACATTTTTAACCCATTGACCTATTGCGTAGATAAATTGTATTTTTTTACAAAATATTTCTAATCATTTTTTTAGATAACCCATTGAAAACATGCTATTTTGTAGCTTGCGATATCACGCACAGTCCTTAAATATACATATTGATAACAGCGATATTATTTTTTTAATTAAAAAAAACAATAATTAAAATATTAATTTGTTTAATTTAAATTTAAGACATCCCGTGATGATTGATAAAGATTACTTTGAAATATTAAAAATATAAAGACATCGAAACTCTTCCGGCATCTGTGTTTCCTCCCTCATATGCTATGTACAATTATCAATTTCATAAGTCAGCGATCTTACTAAATTTTCTCGAGTAAAATGTTTTCATAATTCAATTAATCATTGAAGATGGTCTCCAGGGAGGCCGAAACATGTAATCAGTTAAAATAAATGTGAATGAAAACTATTAATTAATTTCAAATTATAAGATGAAGATTACTTAAGAATGTTAAAAATATAAAGACATCTAAACTCTTCCGGCATCTGTGTTTCATATGTTCAATTTCTTGATTTACACCAATTTCATAAGTCAGCGATCACACTAAATTTTCTCAAGTAATAATTCAATAATTCTTCATTATTGAAGATGGTCTCCAGGGAGGCCGAAACATGTAATCAGTTAAAATAAATGTGAATCAAAACATTTTATTTTTTAAATTTAAAATTAAATTAAAATTATAATTCAATTAATCGCACTGTAATATAGTTGTCATTTCCAAGATTTGAAAAGAGCGCCGAATAAAGAGGAATAGACACGACTCGTGCTCGCCGTGTTCAGTCATGAGAGACATGACAGTGTAAAAATATATATATCGCCATTTAATGTAGAAAACGGATACGTTTTCATTTAAAAATGCCGATTCGCGAATCGATTCTACGGAATTGATTATTCCGACATCGAATAAAGGAAGACTTGTACGTGATGAAATGTCAATGCAATGCTGTGTATGACTTCCGCTCCCAGATCGGAGCATATAGCCATCACGAGTCTCAACCTTGCAATTGATCTTTTAAGACTTCGCAACTTATTACTAACCAGTCCCCGATTACACAATATGTGTGTAATCATTAAGCCGAATGTTAAAGGCCGGTCACACAACATGTGTGTGATCGTTCCGCCGACGCTTAGTGGCCGACTATACACAGCTTGTGACGTTTTTTCAAACGTTAGTGGCCGATCACACAACATGTGTTTTGTTTTTACTTTCGTCCATAATTCAAAGATCTCAAACCTTTTCAGTGAAGGTCACATTTAATTTTATTTGAACACATGACGATAGATTTAGCAATTCTTTAAAAAACAGTCGGCCTCCAGCGTAAGTTTGATCGCGTAACGCGCGGAATGGATAGTGTTAAAATACAAATCTAGTGCGAATTTCCAATTGATTTCCACGTGTGCATTCATTCGGCACTCACAAACTAGTCACATTACTGAGAGTGTCGAAAGTTTCAGATATCTTGGCGTACTAATCACTGTGAGAGCTGTGATCTGCAGATACAACTCTTAAAAAAATCCTTAGAATTTTGGGAACACTGAAGCGTCTTTTAATTCCATGCGCAATACCTGAAACTAGCAGCTTTACTCAATCAAAACCATTTTTTTGTTTTATCCTTTGTAATCCATTGTTTTTTTTGTGGGTGCGAATTTTAGAAAATCAATAAAAGCCAATGCAGCCGTATAATATTCTTTGTAGTATCAATCCAGTGGATTGGTTTGCAGCAACAGAATCTTGCATCTTGATCTCCACTGCTCTCGGTACTCCGCAGCCCTCTTCAGCTCAGCATAAGAGCTACAACTCATGTCCTCGAACACTCGCTGCAAATACTCCCGTCTAGGGCGCCCTCTACACTTTCTACCCTCAACCATCCCCTCCACAATGTCGAGAAGAAAACCATCGCGGCGCATGATGTGACCGATCGCCTCTCTGAGATGGTTCTTACTAGGTGCCTATCTTCCTTGATTATCCTGAGAACCTCATTGTTCGTGACGTATAAAATTTATTCACACAAGTTATTAGTTGTTTTAGTCAAAAATTTTAAACGTTAAAAAATACAAGTAATATTGATTACACAAAAGAATATTCTACATGTTATATTTTGAGTATATCATTTAAAAACAAATATATAAAAAAATGGAAAAAAAGGCAAGAATTACAACGATGTAAGCGTTACTTGAAGAAGGCACGACCAAAAAGTAAGCAGGTCCGCTTGTATTACTCAATGGCGTTTCCATGGAACGGCTCCCGTCTCTTATTGAATGAGCCTCACGTATTTCGGTAGCGTGATTAGATCGGCGCGGTTCTATGTGATTTACGTTTAGTTTTTTTTCTTAACATTTTTCGTTATTTTTGATGTCCATTGAAGTGTTTTTTTTTAAGAGCATCTCGTTGCTTGTACTTGTAATGTCCGTTCTCTAAGAAGCCGGTCGGATTCGGGACGGTCCACCAGTCATGAGGCAGACTTTTGTGTTTCTATAAGGAAAACGCGATTCACCATCATCATAATGATGGTGGTTAATAAACCAGCGGCTCTCAAACTAGCATATATATTAAACACACACAGAAGAATACTATGTGATAGTCATTCTAATGTTTCATCAGTGGATTCCATTGCATTTACCATTCTTCGTCATTGACTACAGTGCGACGTTCACGCATCATCATTATTACACGGGACGACTTTCGTCTACCACCAATTTTTGTTAATAGTCTGAATGGCATTTTACGGGCGAGGATCAAATTCACACCACCCAGCATAGAACACGATTAAAAAAAAATTTTATAATCTCCATCGGGGATAGAACGCGCGACCTTCGGCTAGGTCCTCTTTCAGGGCAATCCAAGTATTACCCTCAGTTGCGCTTCTCCACATGCTCAGCCGCAGTCGGAAACAACTTTGTGGTGAAACTTATGCAATAGCAATAACAGTAGAAAAGATTGTGAAAATTAAACCAAGTTTACGTCTGTGTTGACTAGCATTGAAGGGTAGACGTAAATGACAAGCTAGACTTTACCCGCCTCACACCAGCATCACACCGAAAGACAGTTAAGTCTCCTTGATGACGCGCTATTTCATATTATGATCAGTTAGCAACTGATAAATCCAGTGGGAGTCCACAGAAGTGCTAAAAGAAAGAACCCGTGAAAAAGATTACAATCGCATTCACGGGTTGTAAAAAGATGGAGATGGAAGTAAGATTCTCTCACCGAAAATACGAGCAAAGAATGTTAATGCGTGGATTTTTTTTAGTGGCCGCAAAGTCTGCATGCACGATAGGGCCGAGGCGATTCCCTCGAACTGCATCGACAAGGACTCCTCTTTCTAACAAGAGGTCTGGAAGGGGGCGCCGCAGGAGCAACTAGGGTTTGAAACTAAATTAAATGAGTATAATCTGTCATTTAAAGCGCCGTGCTCAGTCATTAGCTGGGTAGACCAGTGATCAGGGCTTATCCATTTAGCAGTTAGTCTGAAGCAAATGTCCGGAAAGAACAGAAAGGTAGTTCTACCTTTGGTGGAAGATAACCAACGTTTTTGCCATGCGGCCGTAAGAGCATCCGCACAAAGCTCTGGTCAGAGGTCTGGAAGGGGGCGCCACAGGGGCAACTAGGGCTTAAAACTAAATTAAATGAGTATATTGTAAATGGCAAACTGTTTTCAAGAGATTATTTAAGGTTGGGAAACCACTGGCATAGACTGCAGCATAATAGACAAAAAGCGTGGACGATGTAGATGGCGGCCATCTTGCCCCAGCGATTTGTGGACAGAGCGTGTAAACACGGCTAGGAATCCATCACAAAAAACCGATGAATCAAAATCCGACGCCGCCAAGATGGAAAAATCCATCTCTTCGACAGAAGCCATGTAATACATAGATCTATTATACAGCCTTCTTCGTAGTATCATTCCGGTGGATTGGTTTGCAGCAACAGAATCTTGCTTCTCGATCTCCACGCCTCTCGGTCCTCCGCAGTATATATATACTTTATAACAATATATATATAGGGTCCGCCATCTAACGTTTTTTTTTCAACTAGTGCTTATTTCGTGAATGGCAACACTTAGCTCATGTCTGATTTGACAGATAATTAGTTTTATCCTTCCGCTGAACGAATATGATTGTGTATACGCTTGAACAACGACAAAAAATATTGCGACATTACTTTGAAAATCAGGCCATTTTTCTTCGAAAATGAGCAAGGAGTGACCGTTACAGTCAATGGCGATCGTAATCGGGCCATTTTTGTTCACAAAAATTGAAGAGGAGGATATTGGCAACATTTGGTTTCAACGGGACGGCGCTACGTGCCACACAGCCGAAGCTACACTCGATTTTTTGCGCCCCATTTTCAAAAAAAAAAGTTATTTGGCGGACCCGTTACTATATAACAAGGTATAAGCGTAATATTATAAAATACGCGGAATAACGAATCTGTTTGAATGGCGTCAATGTTATAAACATTTATTTATTTACCTTGTTTTCACATGGATCACGTAACAAAAGTTATCTATTATGAGACTGCAGTTTCGACTAACTCGTAGCCTTTCTCAATCCTTCTTTTGCTTCGCGGCGTCAATGTGTTCCTTTAGCGACGCCCATATGTCCCAGTAAGACGCTATTTTTGAAAATATTGAAATCAAAAATCAAAAAAAATTAGCATAATAATTAGGTAATTAAGTAAACAAATAAATTTATTATTGTTTATTATTTTTCGGGTGCGTCGATCTGATCATCGGACCGTTTCCTGCATCCAGCGTCCAGCCTCCCTGGCTGAGCGTCATAGAGTGCACTGGTCTTGAGCGGCTGTGGTCTCCTGCGTGCGATTACATAAAAAAAAACGTTCACGAGACCTATTGGACTCTACGATCACTAAACAAATCCTTAGGTTAGGTTAAGTTAGCAAGACAACGTGTGCACCTGTTGTCCGTGCGCCAAATGTCGCTTTCACCAGACGTTCAGTGCGCCCCACGTCGTTACCGATAAGTCGTTGAATGACTTGTCTGGGGAAGATAAGTCGGGACACCCTCAGAATTTACCGAAATAATTTATATTTATAATCATTTTAATATTCCAAATGTTTCGCTCCAAGCAACTAATAGCTTGCACCAACTTTCAGTTGTTTTATATAAGCCTGGAATATATAAACATCCTCCTCTCTCTCTCAAAAGGTGTTACTCAGTCGCGTGAGGAGCATGATGGGGAGCAGATTGATAACACAGACTTTTTCGGAAGCACATTGATATATATTTACGATAAACTATTACTAAGCTTCCGGCCCAGGCGGAATGACATGCCGGCCGGCCGTACTGCGACCTTCTCAGCCATCGCTCTGGATGGGCTCTCGTCCAGCGCCACAAACGGTGATTTATATAACTAGTCCCAAATGCCAAATGCAGAAATAAGAGACGAAATATTGTACATCGAGGTCTTCGGTACCAGTTAGCAAGGGCTATATCATGCTGATATCAATATTGAAAGATCAGATTTTTTGGACCGAATGTTAGCCGGAATTAGCTAACACATGAGGTTAGCTCATTCCAAGGTCAAGCTGGTTAGGGCACTCTATTGTCCTGGAGGTAGTAAATGCCCTCCTAAGGCGGATGAACCTTTATGGTCAACGGCATTAGGATGTGGAAATAAAGGGGAAAATACCACATTAAAGGTCTTAAAGACATGAGCAAAAAATGATTGCATTTAAAGTAAAATTTTCCGGAGATAAAATAGTCCCCCAATCGGATCTCCGGGTGGGGACTGCTCGAGACAAAACAACCAAGACAAATAAGAAAAACCTTCAGCCAACAAGATATGCCACCTGGAATGTTCGAACATTACTGCAGAACAGCAATTGCAGCAAGTATTCGAGGACATGAACTGTAGCGCTTATGCTGAGCTGAAAAGGGTTGCGGAGGACAGAGAGGAATGGGGATCGAGATGCAAGATTCTGTTGCTGCAAACCAATCCACCGGATTGATACTACGAAGAAGATCAATATATAATTTATTTACTTGAATACTCAAAGATCGTGCTTACTCTTCTTGAGTATATAATCCTAGTTGAGCTATACGTTATGAAACTTGGCCAAATTATTTTGTTAGCATTTTTCGGAAATATTCATTTTGTACAAATTTACAGATTCTGTTGGAAGTGACATTTTTCAAAGACTGAAAATGACTTTGCGGTTTTTCTTCACAAAAATCAACACATGTTTGAAACAGACGTAGTATTCAATCGGATCCTCTTCGGCATTGTATGAAAAAAGTGTTTTTTTTTTTTATATATTAGAAGAGAAGACGATTTTTGAAAATTTAACCTTCAATACTAGTTGATGATCCTGCAGTGTTTGAAATGGATTTTTAAAAGAGCAAAATTAAAAATACATTTTTAATTTTTTTCACCGGACGAATCAGTGCTTAAAACAATTTAAAAAAAAAATTAAAAATAATAATTTTGTGATTTTTTCTCTTCCACGTGTTTGTTGTGTACATTTTTTTAAAAAGTGATAAAAGAAAACATTTGATTAATTTAATAAAAAAATTAAAAAATTCGTCAATTTGTTACCATAAATAATAATAAATAAATAAATAGTGAGAGGCCAAAATTGCTCAAAAAAAAAATTAAAAATATAAAATACATTTTCGTACTTTTCTTGATAAAGGTCATTTCCAAAATATTTTTGTTACCATTAAATATTTATATATATAATTATAATTAATAAAATTATATTGTCAATAAAACGATTGCATTGTGAAGGAAGCTGAAGAAGAAATCGCCTTATTTTTTTACCACTGTAATAAATAAAAATTAATTATTTAATTTTTGATACTCATAGCGATTAGATAGAAAAAAAGAAGCGATAGAAGAGGCTGTCGAAGAACTGAAGAAGAATGAATAATTTTTGTACGTCTACCAAGCTCAATTAGTGTACAGTGCTCAAAAATAATTGCGTAACACACTATTTCTATTACAACGATTTTGATAGAAGAGATATTATAGGTTGTGATGTATAGAGAGAGAAAGAAGAGATTGCATTAAATTGATATAAAAAAAAAATCTGTCCGAATTCGCATAAAAAAAAACGAACCATCGAAGGAAACAAACTGGATTTCCCAAAGAATTTTTTCCAGAATTTTTTTCCGCGAGACACTATATACGTAAAAAATTGATTTTATAGCGATTACCTGTTTAAAAAATTGTAGCAATTGAAGAATTCATTGCATATAAACAATGCGTGAAGTGAATATGGAAAAATTATGCATGAACAAGTGCAATTGATGCAAAATTAGATTTTGAAATCCGATTTTGTTGGGAAAAAATCACTTGGCTGTTGAAGAAAATCATTCAAAATTTGTGACTATCTGAAATCGTACAAGATGGAAGGAAGGACTATAGAGTATCGACCTGATGGGGGTGGATTGGACTACCACCACTCCCCATTGATGGCAGAAATACCTGTTGGAGACAATTACACCCATATTCACAGATCTATTGAGCACTTACGATCGATGGGCGGTGGAATGCTCGATGCTCAGCGAGGATTGGGCGTCACTGACTTGAGACGATACGATCTACACCATCATCAGCAGGATCTGTCTCCTCATCACGATTCGAGGGATAAGCCAGGGACTGTGCTGAGGATCAACGACTACAAGGGATCCATACATGATCTACGCAACCACGAGGATCCAGAACTGTCGCACAGAGTCGCCAGTTCGGAAGATGTCGGTCAAGCTAGCATGAAGGGATACAGCGCTCCTTCTACACCACTGTCGGAGAACGGGCAGAACATGCAAGAAGAAAAGGTATGTAATTTTGCAAGTATTTACGATAATATTTGGAATCATGGCTTTTGCTTTAAGCCGTATATGACAAAGCTCCTCTTTTGCAAGGGTCATCTTCAGGTTCGACGTACCAATATCCATGATTCCGCATGTCCATTTGTTCTTCTTTTCTTTTCCAGGAAACTATCTTGTTTGGTGACCAATATGTGTTCATACATTTCAATTTAAATTTATTCTTTCTACAATAACTTTACATTAATACAATTGTATTAATAATATTCTTTTATTAACATATAATTTAATTAATAATAAATTCAATTCGTTACTGAAGTACAATAAAATATACAAATATAAAACTTATGATTAAGAACCAAGAACAAACCAATAAAGACAAGCAACAGAAGGTCCCAGGTTCGTGGATTTCATGCCTGAATTGGGTTTCCCTTACGTGAAATATATCAACATCCGAGTCAATTTGGTTGAACAGTCTCCCAAATAGTAATAGTCTCTGGCAGGTTGGTGTTACTCTTTTGGAGATCTAACAATCTGCGCTTCCTTATTCTCAGATATTTATCGGGGACATAACCAATAATAAACCGATTTTTCAACAAAATTTCAGCAGCTGGACTCTGGGACATAGGTCACCACAAATTTCGACCGCTCAGTTCTCTCGGCTGTCAATGTACACTGTGTTAACGTTCCAACACACACACCATAAGATAATTTGACCTTGATTTTGGACCTCAAAGAATAATAGAATACAATACATAATGGTCTACTGGCCTTGTGGAAGTTCAAGAAGGTTTTAACGTGACGTATGGTCAATGAGAGGCTTTGGAATGCTCACGTTTTGACGTGGATTATGCCATTTTAAACGGCTACCCACGCCTATGTACGATCAATGTATGTAATCAAAAGTAATTACGAAATTGTAACTACCAGTAATAATGATATATACATATGTAAGGAATGTAACAATCGATTTTTTCTAATCGATTAAGATAATATATATTAATTCTTCTTTATGTTATATATGAGTACAAAATATTAGTATACTACAAGACCAAATGGTCCAGTCTACGAAAGCGTCGGAATAATCTTATGGTCTTCTTATAAATGCCAATTAACAAATAACCCTTCTGCTGTTTTGGAGTTCGTCGGAAGAAATGCGCCAATGGCATGCACATTGTAAGCGTGTCTCTTATTGGATTGCCGAAGTTAAGCAACATTGGGCGCTGATCAATATTTGGATGGGTCACCGTCCGATTATATTTTATTGCAAATCATGCCTTTCTTATATACGCCCAGAAACTCTCCTTCGCGATGCACTCATTCAAATTCAAATCAGTTATGTATATATTTTTTATTATAATAAATAGATACTTATTTTTAGTACAGCGACAATGGCATGCAAATCGTAAGCGTGTCACTTGTTAGATTGCCGAAGTTAGGCAACATTGGGCGCTGATCAAAATTTGGATGGGCCACCGTCCGATTATATTTTTATTGCAAAGCATACTTTTCTTATATGCGCCCAGAAAATCTCCTTCGCGATGCAATACATATATCACCTATTATAATCACTTCCATGTCCGCTTCCCACATTGAGGGAATCGTAGCACTTAGTTCTATACATAATATATTTGAATGCTTAACGCTGTGTCATTTAGTGCTGTTTCGGTTTAGCGCTCTTTTATTTCAACCCGGGGATTCTGCGCAGCGCGAGGTTTCTAAATAAATATAAATTAATATAATACTATAACTATTAATACTGTGACAAGTATTATGATCTTTAGTTTGTATCGTGGATGATAATGAAAAACAAGAAAAGAAAGCAACCAGAAAAAGCATTTCACTGGAAACTAAAATGCAAGTGATTAGAAGATTAGATTCTGGTGAACGTCAATCCCAATTTGTTGAAAATGATCCAAATTTTGACAGGAGTTCAAAAGCAAGACGGGGTGTTATAGATGCTTTATCCACTTATCAGCAACTTTTAACAGAACGCAAAATACAGAATAGACAGAATGATCTGACTGACTTAGATTTTTATTTGTTTTTATAAGTATATTCGTTTATATTGTTTTTATTTTCGTAAGAAATAAATGTTTGGTTTTATTTTTACTAAAAAAAACATAATTACAAATTAAATTTAATATCTCACCAATTTTCTATCTACCTTCCTTAGGGAAGTATGTAAATATTGGGTTTAGCCCCAATATTTACATGTTAAGATAGCCTCGTTTAGCGCTGTTTTGATGGAACGTATCCCCGCGTTAAGCGGGGTATTACTGAATATACACGTTAAATATTGGTTTAATGTTTTTGTGGTCAGGTGTGACCTTTCAGAGGTCATGGAACAAAACAAACCATTTTAAATAATGGTAAGTAATTATTGTTTTCGCCGTAATTGCGGACATGTATACCGGTAACCCAACTAATTACCCGCACTTGAAATTAGCAACAAATACTACATTAGTGAAATATGCTCTAGCATCTACCAACGACAAAAGTATTATACATTGTTAGCACGGTTCTCCTAAGATCACCAAAGTAACGTTATACTAGTTGAGGATTAAAATTTTAATATATATATATAATCATGTCGGAGACAACAGGGTCAGATCCTGTCTGCCTAGAAGTGGGCGATGTCGATGGCGTTACTCCCGGCCATCATCAGGTCTTTCTGGGTGCAGCAACTCGGACAACAGCGCACACTCCAGAAGGTGTGACAGTGTCTGCTCCGCGCCGCAGTCACATTCAGTCGGTCCGCTATAAAACAGCCAGGCTTTCATGTGTGTTCTCGTCTTGCATACTCCGGTCCGAAGTCTGTTAAGGGACCTCCATATATTCCACCCCTGGTCGAGTCCAGGGGCTAGGTCCTCTTTCGCGGCAATACAAGTATTCCCCTCAGTTGCGCTTCTCCACTTGTTCAGCCGCAAGGTGGTGACGTGGTATCACCAGTTCCGTTGTCGGCTGTAGGAAACTTCTTGATTTGATCCGTGGTTATCTTTTGATACCCAAACATAGGGTGGAGTGCGTCGTGGGTTGCTTTGGTGAGCTCCTTCTTGGTAGTAACTTCTCGCCGTATGTTTAGTGGGGTGATGCCCGAGACTTGATATAGCTTTGATATTGGGGTAGGTTTTAGGCACCCCGTAACCACCCGGCACGTTTCATTCAGAGCAATATCCACTTTGTTGATGATGATTGTGATGTGTTTACTCACTTTCATTATGCGATGCTTTTATTATATGAAATTAATTATTACATAAAAAAATAATTAAACGAAACCTGTCTTGTGATGCAATAATGTAGTCAGGTTTGGAGGCTAGTAACACATAACCTGCACATATGAAGTCATATGACGTTATATGTAGATATGTGCATATATGTGCCTCTCTAAGGCGGTTTTGGGACGTGTTTGATACATGCTTTCGTTGTGTTTGATATATATATATTTACATGTATTGGTATATCTCGATTTTGGAAACTGGTTATATTTCTCACGTAGAACACACTTCCGTGCCAAAAACTTTTACCCTAATAGGGATGCCAAATATGCTTAGAAAAATATACATATATGTTTCTATGTAAACATAGACAGCAGACTTTCGTGTACCACCAATTTTAATTAATAGGTTATGATTATGTGAATTTGATCGCTCACCCGTAAAATTCAAGTCAAAGCCTATAAATCAAAATTGATGGTTGACGAAAGTCGTCCCGTGAAGACCACCCATTCATAGTAAATTCCTGTAATAATTAAGGTTGATGCGTGAATCTCGGGCTGTAGTCTATGACGTTGGCAGATCAACACTCCACATGCAGCGCTCAGCCATATGCAGCATGGTAAGCGTCATAGAATTCCACAGATGAGACTTCAGAATTACTATCACCATTTGTCGGTATTCTCCTGTATGCAGAGACCAGAGATCCACAGGTCTCGTTAACGTAATAACTTAGGTAAGGTCAGGTTAGGTAAGCGAGACATCAAGTGCACCAGTTATCCCGTGCACCAAATGTCTCGTGCACCAGACGTCCACCAGATGAGTCGTTAATCGAATTGTCTGGGAACCAAATGCGGTGAAACCCATTTTATCATGGGTGTAGTTTTATCCATGTTCGTTTCTAGACCAATTTCTTAACACTATCCAGTCCGCGCGTAACGCGATTAAACTTACGCTGGAGGTCGACTGTTTTTTTAAAGAATTGCTAAATCTATCGTCATGTGTTCAAATAAAATTAAATATGACCCTCACTGAAAAGGTTTGAGATCTTTGAATTATGGTCGAAAGTAAAAACAACACGTAAGTGGTGTGATCGGGCAGTTGGCGGAACGATCACACACACGTTGTGTGACCCGCCTTTAACGTTAGGCCTGGTGATTACACACATATTGTGTAATCGGACTGGATAGTGTCAATGTTTTAATATCTTCTTCGTAGTATCAATCCGGTGGATTGGTTTGCAGCAACAGAATCTTGCATCTCGATCTCCATTCCTCTCGGTCCTCCGCAGCCCTTTTCAGCTCAGCATAAGCGCTACAATTCTTGTCCTCGAATACTTGCTGCAAATACTCCCGTCTAGGGCGCCCTCTACAGCTTCTATATCGTAAATATCGTTTTAATATGTTAAATAATTATTTTTTTATAATTTTCGGCAGCCCTACGAGCATAGACAATCCCAATGAAATCATACATGTAAATAAATAATTAATAGATGTTTTATTATTTTATTTAAGCCGAAGATAAACGGCCGAGAATAATATTGAATAATTAATTATGCATTCTCGTGTCGCACTGAAGCGGCGAACAGACTATAAATTATGTAATATTGGTGCTTTGCATCACATTCTATTATAATTTAAATTTAATTGCAAAGCATGCCTTTCTTATAAAGGCCCAGAAAATCTCCTTCGCGATGCACTCATTCAAATTCAAATCAGTTATATATATATTTTTTTATTATAATAAATACATAATTATTTTTTGTACAGCGACAATGGCATGCACATTGTAAGCGTGTCACTTGTTAGATTGCTGAAGTTAAGCAACATTGGGCGCGGATCAAAATTTGGATGGGTCACCGTCCGATTATATTTTTATTGCAAAGCATACTTTTCTTATATACGCCCAGAAACTCTCCTTCGCGATGCACTCATTCAAATTCAAATCAGTTATATATTTTTTTTATTATAAAAATACATAATTATTTTTGTACAGCGATAATGGCATGCACATTGTAAGCGTGTCACTTGTTAGATTGCTGAAGTTAAGCAACATTGGGCGCGGATCAAAATTTGGATGGGTCACCGTCCGATTATATTTTTATTGCAAATCATGCCTTTCTTATATACGCCCAGAAAATCTCCTTCGCGATGCACCCATTCAAATTCAAATCAGTTATGTTTTTTTTTTTATCATAATAAATAGATAATTATATTTTTGTACAGCGATAATAACATGCACATGTAAGCGTGTCTCTTATTGGATTGTTGAAGTTAAGCAAAATTGGGCGCGGATCAAAAATTGGATGGGTCACCGTCCGTTGCTGACTAGTCGTGTTGAGCCGCTCCTTAGCGTCGTGCTAATCATCCGACCTTGCTTAAAAATACGATTAAAAAATCACCCATATGCCGGCAGGTATACCTCAATGGTTAAAGCGTTTGCTTTGGAAGCCAAAGATCGTGGGTTCGATCCCCGACGGAGATATAAATTTTTAATCGATATCTGAGCTCTAAAATATCCCCGGTTAGTGTGAATTTGATCCCTCACCCGTAAAATGCCAGTCATAGCCTATCAATTAAAATTGGTGGTGGATGAATGTCGTCCCGTGAAGACTACCAGTACTACAGTTTGGTGTTATAGAATCTATGCAGTAAAAACCTTTTTTTGATGTTGTCATATACGTATTGACATATAATGAAAAAAATAAATGACCTTCAATAAAAACGAAAAAAAAAATCAAAGCATTCTAAGCGTTTTTTGTTAGACCAGAACTTTGGTCTCTGCGATAAGAGTGTGCCCTTTCGTTTGACCCGCGCCCAATCTTTAGGTCCAAAGATGTACGAAGACATACATTAGAATCCTAAATTAGACACCAAAAAAATATATTACATAACTGAAGTTAAGCAACGTTGAGCGCGGGTCGTATTTGGACGGGTGAACGCCAGTAAAACACACGTCACGAACTAAAAAATACGTATTACACCCGCTTTGGATTCAGATGGCATCGGTAGCCGTGATATATCGTTTTGCTACTTTCTTAGAATAGTTTTTTACGCATCATCTGATAGCTAAATGATGCAAGAACCAATGTGATGTATGAAAATAGACCAGATAAGTGCATTTGTGCTTCAAATACTAGTTTTATAATTGACTGTATGATTTGTATTCAAACCGAGCCGTAATGAAAGGGTTAATGAATGAAATGAAAATAATACATACAAAAATAATACAAGAAAAAACATATAAACAAAACATTAAAATAACATTTGCTTGTAAAATTTATCATATTATGATCCTTTATGTTAATTTTATGATATTAACCGGTGAAAAAAACGTCTTATGTCTCGTGCAAGTGCTTAGAATTTATGACTCTTTGGATTCTGAACTCTTACGTATTAATAAAGCCAATGGAAAAAACACTTAAGTGTTAAACAAAGTGTATAAAAGTTATGACTTTTTGGATTCTGTACTATCACGTATTAAAAAGCCAATGGAAAAAATTACTTATGTCTTGAACAGAGTGTATTAAAATTATGACGTTTTGGATATGAAGTGTATATAAGATTAACAATACGAATTAAAGTCAATGAAAAAAATACGTATGTCTCATATAAGGTATTGAGAGTTTATGACATTTTGGATTCTGCACTATTTAGATTTAATAAAGCCAAAGAAAAATATACGTATGTTTCATACAAAATGATAACAATTTATGACTTTTTGGATTCTGCATTATTACGAATAAAACTCTTTTATTAAATAATATTTATGTCTTTTATAAGGTATTGAGAGTTTATGACATTTTGGATTCTGCACTATTTCAAATTGAAGCCAATAAAAAAAATGTATTTTCATACAAAATGTTAACAATTTATGATATTTTGGATTTTGCATTATTTGGAATTAAAACTTATTAAAAATATTACTCATGTTTCATACTACGTATAATGTATTTATGACTTTTTGGATTCTACATTCTTTCTTTGTAGTATCAATCCGGTGGATTGGTTTGCAGCAACAGAATCTTGCATCTCGATCTCCATTCCTCTCGGTCCTCCGCAACCCTTTTCAGCTCAGCATAAGCGCTACAATTCATGTCCTCGAATACTTGCTGCAAATACTCCCGTCTAGGGCGCCCTTTACAGTTTCTACCCTCAACCATCCCCTCCACAACATCGTGAAGAAGACCATCGTGGCGCATGATGTGACCAAACCAACGGGCTCGCCTCTCTGTGATGGTTCTTATTAGGTGCCTATCTTCCTTGATTATCCTGAGAACCTCATTGTTCGTGACGTGGTCTCTACAGGAAATTCCGAGAATTCTTCTGTACGACCACATCTCAAAGGCCTCTAGTCTTTTTTATCACTTTCAGATAAGCACCATGTCTCACAGCCGTACATTAAGAAGCTCCAAACAAGTGTTTTGGCAAGTTGCTTGCGGAGCCTTAAAGTAATATTCTTTGACTCAAGAATTCTGCACTATTACGTATTAAATCCAATGCACAGAAAAAAACACTTATGTCTCTAACAAGTGTATACGATTTATGACATTTTGGATTCTGCATTAAAACATATTAAAATACAATTGAAAAAACACCTAAGTCTCGTACAAAGCCAGTACATTTTATGACATTCTGTATTCTGCACTATTACGTATTGAATCTATTGCACAAAAAAAACACTTATGTCTCTAACAAGTGTATACGATTTATGACATTTTGGATTCTGCGTTAAAACATATTAAAATACAATTGAAAAAACACCTAAGTCTCGTACAAAGCCAGTACATTTTATGACATTCTGTATTCTGCACTATTACGTATTGAATCTAATGCACAAAAAAAAACACTTATGTCTCTAACAAGTGTATACGATTTATGACATTTTGGATTCTGCGTTAAAACATATTAAAATACAATTGAAAAAACACCTAAGTCTCGTACAAAGCCAGTACATTTTATGACATTCTGTATTCTGCACTATTACGTATTGAATCTAATGCACAAAAAAAAACACTTATGTCCACTACAAGTGTTATGAATTTACGACATTCTGCACATGCTGCGTGATTTTTTGTTCAGAATAATTCGGTTGGTTCGAATCTCGCTTGAACACTTGTCTCGAAGTTTGAATTTTTTCTACATGTACCAAGCAAACTCTTGTCTAGCCATACACGTACACTATGTTACACTAGTATTGTATGCATGTATGCTTAGTGGTGTTTGAGGCATCAATACACATGTAAAATGTGTGTTTATTATTTATTTGATTGTATTTGTTTAAGAAGCAGTGGCTCTTAAATCAAATTATTTTGATATGATGCAAATTATTAAAATATAGCATTTTTAACCTCTCCTCCCCGGTGATGTCTATCGACTACACATTGCTTGTAATAACTTAAATATCTCTGTAAATATAATACACACAGGGTTCAGATTTTAGGTATTCCTGCTTAATACATTTACGTATTGAAAAAAATATATATTTATAATAATAGGCACTCATCGGGAGCAGGAAATATTTTTCTAAAATCCGAAATAAATTCACCACTACAATCAAGACGCGTCAACTGTCATGAATTCATTCGACCCGTCGGAAGCGTGTGCGAAAATAAAATTTAAAAATACCCAGATACGGCGGCATCTATACTCCTCACTCTCGCTGACGTACTAATATGAGTGAGCGAGACGGGAAACCTCAGTTGGTCGGCTCGTTCGAAATGATATCTATGCGCGTCGGCACATCGATATATCGACAGGCTAAGTAATGTTAGTATCTCTCGGAAGTTCACGCGCGAAGGTGCGTCTGGCCGTTTGAGGTCTTCGTCTGATGTTTTTCATGTTTTTAGCTATTAAATGTCAATTATTACTGCTTATTGACATCAACAATTGTAAAATTAAGCGATATCTTTGAATATTTTCATTTTTTCGAATTTATACTCATTTTATTCACTTTAAATCAGAATGTGTAACGAGTACACACCATCGGAACGCGCGGAAGTTTTTAACATAGTAAAGCGAGGGTTAAGACATTTCGACAATTTCTCGTTATTTAGGCATTGATAGTAGTTTTTTTTTTAAATAAGTTTAACGTTATCTAGCGTTCATCGATTCTTCGTAACCTAACCTATTCTAACTTAAGTTATTTCGTTAGCGAGACATGGATTTCTGGATTCTATGATCACTAGACAAATCCTTAGGTTAGGTTCGATTAGCGAGACATTCAGTGCATCAGTTGTGCCGTGCACCAGACGTCCAGTGCGGCCCACGTCGTTGCCGATGTGTCGCTAAACGAATTGTTCCTGAACGATAGGTCGTGATACCATTATTTTCGTTATCCCGTAACAGATTCGCCAGATGCATTTTAAGTATAGTTACCGACGGCTTTCCAGTTCGACGCGAGACCAAGGGCTTGAAGAAAAGACAGCTGTTAATGCTCTTCTGCGTCATTCTTAACCCTTTGATTACGGCTCGGTGGAATACAAATTATACTGTCTTAATTATTATAAAACTAGTAAAGCGTCCGCCAAATAACTTTTTTTTTTTAAAACAGGGCGCAAAACATCGAGTGTAGCTTCGGCTGTGTGGCACGTAGCGCCGTCCTGTTGAAACCAAATGTTGCCAATATCCTCCTCTTCCATTTTTGTGAACAAAAATTCGTTCAACATGGCCGCGCCGCATGGAAGCGCCATTGATGGCGCTTCACGCACACATTCTGCCACAGCAGCAATATTCTCGGGTGTACGCACTCTTTTTGGGTTTTCACGCTTTGGTTTATCGATGAGGATGCCAGTTTCTGTCACTTTTTTCACAAGATAACGAACATACGGAGCTGACGGTGATTCTCTTCTTCCAAAATCCGTACGCAATTTTCGCACACATTCTGCAACATTACCATGATTTTCAAAGTAATGTCGCAATACTTCCCAGCGTTGTTCAAGCGTATACACAACCATATTCGTTCAGCGGAAGGATAAAACTAATTATCTGTCAAATCAGACATGAGCTAAGTGTTACCATTCACGAAATAAACACTAGTTGAAAAAAAAACGTTAGATGGCGGACCCTATATTTGAAGCATAAATGTAATTATCTGGTCTATTTTCATATATCACATTATTATTATACATATTAGTATTTCTGTAGCGCTCTTTTATGACCGAATGATCATTCCAAAAGCGCTTCTTTGCCTCTCTGAGTAAAAAGGTGGGTCTTGAGTCTGCTTCTGAAGGATGCCTCCGCTTTAAGCACTCTTATGCACATTGCTTCCAGTATCCTTTAGCTATCAGACGATCCATACAAAACTATTCTAAGAAAGTAGCAAAACGATATATCACATCTACCGATGTCAACGGTAGGGGAATCTTACACGGGATATATCGGGTACCGTAGATTCGAAAGGGTTAAAACGTGTCTCAAACAGGTTCAACATTAACACATAATTTAACCCTTTACGTGCGAGGTGCGGATATATCCGCACCAACTTGCAGTGCTCTTAAGTGCGAGGTGCGGATTTATCCCGCGGTCTGAAAAAAACTCGTCGCTTCAGTGCGAGATGCGAATTTATCCAAATACTATATTGAATATTATTTTGATTAGTATTACGACATTCCTTCGTCAAATTTTTTTTTACGAAATGTATTGAGTTGTGGGTCATTCTACACATGTTTCAAATTTGCCCTTTTTTTAAAATAATAACGGATTTATTTAATTTAGTTCTGAAGCTGAATATAAATGCAGCGCTGACCAATCAAAACACATAAAAAAAAACGTTCTTAAATATTCAACTTTATTTTTCATTGACTAATTGACTTATTTCGTGACTTTTTATGAAATCTTATTCCGCACGTAAAGGGTTAAAAAAGTTAAAAAAAAAACTGAAATGGTCACATTCGCCTTAACACATTAACGGTCGTTTAATCTTCACATGATAATTAACTAATTTTTTGTTTCCGAACACTGACTTAATTAGCTTTATTGTTAGCGTGGTTTTTATGTGTTTTTGTTGTGTTTTTTATTGTTATTATTTATTTTTAAGAACTTATTAGCATACTTTTCTGTTTGTTTTTTGTTATTGTGGTTTCTTAGCTACCGTTTTGTTTATTTAGAATTTTCTCTGTATTTTTTTTTAATGTATATTTTTACCGTTTTACATAATGTTGTTTTAGAAATATGCAGTTATGTATTAGTTTTACTCTAAAAAATATAGCAAGATACATGAATAAAAGTATTTAACAAATACTCACTGTTCTACTACTTTAGTACCTAGCCCGTATACACAACCAGGGGTAGCTTCGTGAAAACCCACCCTGTCCCGTCCTGTTTTGTGACAGGGTCGTATTTTTTTTTAAATTTAATGTAAACACATACAGGAGAATACCGACAGATGGTGATAGTAATTCTGAAGTCTCATCTGTGGAATTCTATGACGCTTACCATGGTGTATATGACTAAACGCTGCATGCGGTGTGTTGATCCGCCAACGTCATAAATTACAGCATAAGATTCACGCATCATCCTTTATTATTGCAGGAATTTACTATGAATGGGTGGTCTTCACGGGACGACTTTCGTCTACCACCAATTTTAATTAATAGGCTACGACTGACATTTTACGGGTGGTGGATCAAATTCACACCAAGTATTTTAGAGCTGATAAATCGATTGAAAATCCTTTTTTTTTTTTTTAATCTCCCTCGGGGATCGAACCCACGACCATTGGCTTACAAAGCAAACGCTTTGACCATTGAGCTATGACTGCCGGCGTATATCGCATATTAAGTGTGATTTGTTTTTCTGAAAAATTAAAGGCTTGCACCATTCGGTACTAAGAAGAGATTCATTTTTTTTTAATTCGTTCGTATATATAATATAATCGTGTCGGAAACAACAGGGTCAGATCCTGTCTGCCCAGAAGTGGACAACGTCGATAGCATTACTCCCAGCCATCATCAGGTCTACCTGGGTGCAGCTACTCGGACACAGCGCACACTCCAGAAAGTGTGACAGGGTCTGCTCCACGCCGCAGTCACATTCAGTCGGTCCGCTGTAAAACTGCAGGGCTTTCATTTGTGTACTCGTCTTGCATACTTCATTTCGAAGTCTGTTAAGGGACCTCCATATATTCCACCCCTGGTAATGTCCAGGGGCAAGGTCCTCTTTCGGGGCAATCCAAGTATTACCCTCAGTTGCGCTTCTCCACATGTTCAGCGGCAGGGTAGCCTCAGGTATCACCAGTTCCGTTGTCGACTGTAGGAAGCTTTGCTACCCAGCAAAGCTTATAAAAAATGGTGTCCATCCAAATCGTTTACATTTGATACATCTCGGTCATATAACCATGATCGTCTGAATTTTCTGATCATCATTTTTATCCGCCATCTTAATCTGCATCATTACAATTAAATTGATGTTGATATTCGTGAAAATGTCATTAAAAAAATATTACATCAATAAAATAAACAAATTGAGAAAAAAAACTAGGAGCGCATGTGTTAACAGATTGCAATTAACACATGCAAACATTATACATGTGAATTATTCTAAACATGTAAATACATACATGTTAATCTTTATGTGCGTTGGTGTCTATATACATGCGTTGATCGTATACATATACATTTGATTGTGTGAGTGTTCTAAGAGATTTTTGACAGTTTCACTAACACTTTCATACATTGACATCATGTCATCACGAATACGTTATAATTATTACCAACACATGTTTGTTGACTTCGTCATTAGCGTAACCATTAAAATTAAAATTGGGGGACGCACTGGCGTATGCGCAATATTTAAATTAATTATTAAAATAATTTAATAAATATAAGAGTCGAGATAGGACAACACTATAGAAAACACGTAATGAAATGTTGGACTTCTCTCCCATATGTGTTCAAAATATGATACATATGGGTAGTTACAATTGTTGATCATTATTATTTTTATATCAGGAGCGCTTTTTTATGACGAAAACATCATTCCAGCAGCGCTTATTTACCTCTCTAAGGATGAAAGTTTGTCTTGAGTCTGCCTCTGAAGGATGCCTCCGTTTTCAGCTGTCTTATAGTTTTCGGCAGCGAGTTCCAAGCAGTTGATGCTGCGAATATGAAAGCATGATTGCTAAGACCGTTCTAGGACTATATATTGTCAGCTGCAGGGTGCTATTACTTACTCTGGCTGATTTGAGTGTCGCTCCACGAGCACTTACGATGCCTTGACCACCCCAATGGCTTGATAAGCTCTACCAAATAGCTCGGTGCAGTTCCGTGGAGTAGTGGAGAGTCGCTTACAGTTTCAAGATCGACACACTCTAGTTCGACACTACAACTAGTATGTTTGACACTACAACAAATGCAAGATTGACGTAGCTGCCTTCAGACTCATAGAAACCAAAAAAACACAATCTATTCATTATAAACGAGCAAGCTTTGAGACTTTCTCAAACAGTCTAACTTGAGTTCGACACTCCAATCAAGAGAAACCAAAACTATACATTCTATTAATTGTTAATTTATAGTTTTGAGTTACGCCCACGATGCGAACATGCTATGAGACATTCACACTGCGTCTAACTCTAGTTCGACACTACTACCAAAAGAAACCATATTACCTTACAGTAATTACTAAATAATATAGGGTCCGCCATCTAACATTTATTTTTTCAACTAGTGCTTATTTCGTGAATGGTAACACTTAGCTCATGTCTGATTTGACAGATAATTAGTTTTATCCTTCCGCTGAACGAATATGGTTGTGTATACGCTTGAAACAACGCTGGAAAATATTGCGACATTACTTTGAAAATCATGGTAATGTTGCAGAATGTGTGCGAAAATTGCGTACGGATTTTGGAAGAAGAGAATCACCGTCAGCTCCGTATGTTCGTTATCTTGTGAAAAAATTGAAAGAAACTGGCATCCTCATCGATAAACCAAAGCGTGAAAAGCCAAAAACAGTGCGTACACCCGAGAATATTGCTGCTGTGGCAGAAAGTGTGCGTGAAGCGCCATCAACATCAATTCACCGTCGTTCTCAAGCTACACTCGATGTTTTGCGCCCTGTTTTAAAAAAAAAGTTATTTGGCGGACCCTTTAGTTACGCCCATGATGCGAGCACGCTTTGAGACAGTCGCACACTGTCTCACTATAGTTCGACTCTACCACACTTTAGTTCGACACTACCACCAGCAAGTTCGACACAACCACACGTGTAGGATAGACGTAACCGCCTTCAGAGTCATAGAAACCAGAATAATACATCATAGTCGATCTGGACAGATGAATTCTCGGACATATTTTCAATAGGGTTGCCAAAAATGCGCGCGTGATGTAAAAATAGATGGGCAATTCGTCATTTTAAAAATATTTTCATGTTTTTTTTAAATACATCATCTTTAAGATGTCACTCATTATCAAATACAATTATATATTTTATAATACAGTTGATATGTGCGTTATGTATTTAGATTTAGTAACTAAAATGGTACATTATATGTTTATGCGCAGTACTCGTTAGATTGCCTAAGTTAACCAACATTAGACGCAGACTAAAACTTAGATAAATTGATTGTTGCTTAAAGCATGTCGTTGATGGGTTTAGCCGCCTCTTATAATTAAATATGCAGACCTGAAGAGTGTAGGGCTAATCATACATAAAAATAAAAATATTTTTTTTTGTTGTTATTTACTAGGCAGGTCGATTAGACACAATACTTTGTATTTCTAGTTGTGTTATTTTTGCTATTTTGATATCGCTATACTTTTGTTATTTGCCTGGAAAACCAGGATAGACACATTAATATTGGTTTTTGAAAATAATATTGATGTAATATTTTGTTATTTACTAGGCAGGTCGACTAGACACAATAATTGTTATTTCTAATGGTGTTATTTTTGCTATTTTGATATTCTTATATTCTTGTTATTTGCCTGGAAAACCAGAATAGACACATTAATATTGGTTTTTGACAATATTATTATAATAATAAAAAAACTTGTGAATAAATGTTGACTGATTGAATAACAAAAATAATAATAAACATACTCTGAATATATACTACAGAGACATCTATCGTTATACGATGGTAACAATGGTATAAATACACCAACTTTCGCGTACCTGCTCAGGCAGATAATGGTTATGTGGATTGCGCGGTGTGTAGAATAGAGCAAAGGTGTAAGGCTTGTGGTTCGAATCCCGCGTCTGCCGATATTTTTTCTGAACGAATTGATGCGTGTAAAATTTGTTGTTTAATTGTATGTGTATATTTAATTACTAACAATTAATGTTATTTGTGATGGTGTTATTGTTGCTATTTAGTGTTGTTATATTTTTGTTATTTGCCGGGCTAGACACAATAATGGCGTTTCGCGATGATATTATTGTTGTTGTTATTTTTCGGCATTGTTTCGCTAAAATAACGAACTCCAGCCAACGATCACGGTCCGCCTAGTAATTACAGTCGAAGGACGCGACTGCACAACCAGCGGTCGCGGGTTCGAAACTCGGTAAAACAATAATTTTTAAATTAATTATATTTATTTAAAAAAAAAAATTAAAAAGTGTTTGAGTTTAGTGAACTAAAAGGAACTAGAGGGAATATTACAAAATTTCTTCATAAATACCACCGATAATATTCCAAAGCTCCTTCCTTAATGCCACCGGTAAGCTATGGAATGCTCTTCCAGTGTTTGTGTTTCCTCCTTCCTACAATCTGGATCACTTCAAGAAGCAGATAAATATAAACTTGCAATCTCCCCAACCCACACTCAAACACAAACACGTTTCCCGCATGCAGCGTCCAGCCTCCCTGGCAGAGCGTCATAGAGCGCACTGGTCTTGACCGGGTGTGCTCTCCTGCATGCGTTTAGAAAAAGAAAAAGAAAAAAAGCTCTGAAATACTTCTGACAACTGTTACACAAACAAATTCATAACAAACATAATCTTAAATGACATTTCTGTCGTCAATACATTGAAGCAAAAAAATCGGCAGACTCGACAATCAAACCACGAACATTTACAACCATGTTATTGTGACTTTGGGCTTAGCCGTGTGTGGCGAACTTCCTTCAGCCAATATTTCGACCGCCATTGCAGGGGTCTTCTTCAGGTTTGATGATTTATTTAATTGAATCAAAAGACATCCCATCAACATCAACTAGGATGCCGGCTTGATTCTCAAAACAGCATGGCTTCCGTCTCTAGAAAATACTCTAAAACCTGTACAGATAAGCAAAGACGACCACAGTCCGATATGACGTTTGTGGAGGTACAATTCTTAGAACATACCTACGATTCTCCGGAATGAAATTTGAGTATGTAGTTGCCATGGAGATATAAATCAATAACGTTAATAAAAAATATTATCTGAATAAACCAACTTAAAACTAAAAAAATCATCAATCCTGAAGAAGACCCCTGCAATGGCGTTCGAAATATTGGTTGAAGAAAGTTCGCCACACACGGCATAACCCAAAAGCCACAATAACAAATCTGGCCGTGAAAACCTAAGAAGTTATTTACAACCATGTTTAATTCTTCACCCGACGCAGGAGGTGCTTGGCCATTTGTATTCCCGTATCAATGTTTTCTTTTTTCATACATGCTGGATCTATTAGAGAAGCTGATCACTATACTCTTGCAATCTTTCCAATCTTTACATAACACAGCACTTTTCTATCACAGCTGTTCTGGTCGAGCGTCAAAGATTCCACTGGTTTCAATCGGTTGTGTTCTGCTAAATGGTCTCTCAATTTCACTGTAATATGATGTTCGATTTGACAACTTTACTTATTTAATTTACTTCATACTAACAGCTAAGTGGATAAGCCCTGATCACTGATCTACCCAACCAACGACTAGGCACGGCGCTATTAATGACAGATTATTTTAATTTTATTTAGTTTCTGCCCATAGTTGCCCCTGTGGCGCGTCCCCTTCCAGACCTCAGAGCACATTCTCTGGGACTATAAAGTGGCAGCTAACAAATTTGCTTCCTAAATGCAATCAGTTAGCTCTGGAATACTCTTCCAGTGTCTGCGTTTACTCCAACACGTTTCCACTGTCGTACAATGATGACTCCTGAAGTCTGCCATTTGCAGAATCCATTTACCAATCTCACCATTTCCTTATCCATTCCCACGTATTGCGTGGTTAGCAACGTGATTCCAAAGCAGGCAATTCGAGACTCGCTGTAGTATAATTAACTTCGCATCCTTAGACTGAGATCTATTTGACATCTAACTGATGCACCTAGAATCACGGGAAGGTGTTCAGCCACTCTCTAACAAGTAGCTTTTTTCGTGCGGCCAGTAAAGGGTCTGGGTCTCCAAAAGCAGGACGGGACACGGAGGGTTTTCACCAAGCGATCAGACTATTTGTGCTCTCCTATATGCGATCGCATAAAAACAAATCATGCGATGATTCATCCAAGTTTTGGTCCGCACCCAATGTTGCTTGTCGAGCAAATGTCTGATTGTTTGAAAGTTTTCGACCGCTGCATGGGCTTGCAGCGTGACGCTCATGCGGAAGAATGGCTACGGCTGTCAAGGCCGCACCACTAACACTACGATCACGAGGAGTCTAGCCGCGAGAGTAATAGATGCCTTATGCTTCAACTTAAACACTAGATGACTAGACCAACACCAACGATTCAAATAAAACTGAAAAAAAAAAACATTTTTCTACTGCAATATTATGTGACGTATGTAACGATTAGGCTCCGCAAGCAACTTGCCAAAACATTTGTTTGGAGCATCTTGATGTACGGCTGTGAGACATGGTGCTTATCTGAAAGTGATAAAAAAAGACTAGATGCCTTTGAGATGTGGTCTTACAGAAGAATTGTCAGAATTTCCTGGAGAGACCGCGTCACATAATCAAGCAAGATAGGCACCTAATAAGAACCATCTCAGAGAGGCGATCGATCACATCATGCGCCACGATGGTCTTCTTCACGACATTGTGGAAGGAATGGTTGAGGGTAGAAACTGTAGAGGGCGCTCTAGACGGGAATATTTGCAGCAAGTGTTCGAGGACATGAGTTGTAGCTCTTATGCTGAGCTAAAGAGGTTTGCAGAGGATCGAGAAAAGTGGAGATCGAGATGCAAGATTTTGTTGCTGCAAAGCAATCCACCGGATTGATACTACGAAGAAGAAGCCTGTAAACAGATCAATATGTATATATTTTTTTGTCAAGTTTAACGTTCGCTAGCGCTTAAACCGTTTTTCTGACAATAAAACTTAGTAAGTTCAAATGTAGTATGATCTACTCTAACTCTAAATATGAAAGTTTTCTATTTATTATACAAAAGTAAAAAAAATACACGTGTTTTTTGCTACTTTTTTTTAGTTTTTCACAAAAATTGGTGCAAATTTTTACTTTTACAAAAAAGTGTTTGTACACAAAAATATACATTATAAAATTTTCTACAATTTGGTTTCAAAATATTTGTCGTGGGATAAGTGGTTCAGGCGCTAGAAAACGTTAAAGTTTTACAAAAAAAATACAACTGGTCTCGTACGTACATATTGCTTCTTACTGAATGATATGATGAGAGTGAGCTGCTCTGTAGGGCGTTATGTCTCATATCGAATGATTAGTTCGACGCTCCCGAAACGAGTAATTGTTTGGTCTTAAGAATCGGCTCAATCTAATAAACAATTAGTTATGAATGTGCGGCGAGTCATCCAAATTTCAATCTGGTTCTAATGTTGCTTAACCTCGGTATTGTAACGACAACCGTGCTTATACGATTGAATGATTAACCCGAAGATTTCGAAACGTGGATCATTTCATCTTAAAATTCGGTTCAATCTAACAAACGATCAGTAAACGACCTGCGCGGTAACCTATGCATGTTTTAGTCGTCATTTAACGATGCTTAACTTCGGTGTTCTAACGAGATTCGCGCCTTACAATACGCCATATAATGAATACATTATATAAATGATTATTATATCATTACATAAGAAATAACGACTAGTAGTAAATTTTGGTATATACACAATACATTGTACATACTCTCGTACGTGTTTGGGTATTGAATTATGGTACATATGTATTCCTATCGTATTTATTTTTTAATATTTAAATCTAGCAACCTTGAACCGTCATACCATTAGTCTCTCGCACACCAATCAGTCATTGGCGCGCACACCAGCTAGTAGAAACCCAATCTAGACAGACTAATAGCACAAATGATGTAGGTAGAACTTCATATATTTATAATACATATAATAATACAACAGGTAGGAGCAGTGATACACTACCTTTTTTAATAATCAACACCTTTGGCGTAAGATTATTTTTTATGTAAGCTGAGCGCACAACTAGTGGGTGTCATCACCTATCGTTCCTAGACAATTCGTTCAACGACTCATCGGTAACTGGACGTCTGGTGCACAGGACAACTGATACAATGGATGTCTCGCAAACCTAACCTAACCTAATAAATATTTATTTATTTGTTTTTACATGGATCACGTAATGTATGTCTCTGTTTAGGAGACTGCACTGACAAACTCTTAGACATTCTCAATCCATCACTTGTTAAGAGACAACTGAGAAACTGAGTCGAAACTGCAGTCTCCTAAACAGAGAACATATTTTACGTGATTCATGTAAAAACAAGGTGAATAAATAATGATTTATTATTTATAATGGATCTCAAAGTAAATGCTGAAAATATTGAAGAAAAAAAAACCTAACCTAATCAAACCTAAGGATTTCGTCCAGTGACGGTAGAGTCCAGAGATCCATAGGTCTGTTAACGAAATAATTTAGATTAGGTTTGATTAGGTTAACGAGACATGCAGTGCACCAGTTGTCCCGTGCACCAAATGTCCAGTGCGGCCCACGTCGTTACCGATGATTCGTTAAACAATTTTTCTGGGAAAGAAATGCGGCGGAACCCAACCGGTGTACTCTATGACTCCATATATATATAATCGTGTCGGAAACAACAGGGTCATATCCTGTCTGCCCAGAAGTGGGCGACGTCGATGACGTTACTCCCGGCCATCATCAGGTCTTCCTGGGTGCACCTATTCGCACACTCCAGTGGCACAGCGCACACTCCAGAAGGTGTGACAGGATCTGCTCCACGCCGCAGTCACATTCAGTCGGTCCGCTGTAAAACTGCCAGGATTTCATGTGTGTCCTCGTCTTACATACTCCGGTCCGAAGTCTGTTAAGGGACCTCCATATATTCCACCCCTGGTCATGTCCAGGGGCTAGGTCCTCTTTCGGGGTAACTTACCAACACTTTTTACCCGCGTTGAGCACCGGTTAAGTACCACTGTCCTACCTTTACCTGTACAATGTACCTGCGTTTGTTATATTATGTTGACCGACGATTCGCCATACCGCAGGAGTTCCAAATTGTCTAGCCCGAGGCCATGTAACCACCATAGATGAAATCTGGCCCGAGCGTTTTCTTCTCGGTAGTACACACCGCTTATAATGGTGACCCAACACGAGAATATCTTTGCTCAAGAACCCTGATTATTTAAATATAACTTTGTTGATCGAAAGAGAAGCATTCGTACAATGTGCATTATCGTTGGTATACATTATTTTATTAGCTTTCTACTAATGACAGCCAAGTCAAAGGTCGTGGGTTCGATCCCCGACGGAAATTTAAAAAAAGGATTTTTAGGCGATTTATGAGATCTAAAATACCCCTGGGGTTGGTGTGAATTTGATCCATCACCCGTAAAATGTCAGTTATAGCCTATTAATTAAAATTGGTTGTAGACGAAACTCGTCCGGTGAAGACCACCCATTCATATTAATTTCCTGTAATAATAATGGATGATGCGTGAATATCGGGCTGTAGTCTATGCCGTTGGCGGATCAACACTCCAAATGTAGCGTTTAGCCATATGCACCATGTTAAGCGTCATAGAATTCCACAGATGATACTTCAGAACTACTATCACCAATTGTCGGTATTCTGTCGGGATCTCCATATATTACCTACCCCTGGTCGTCTCCAGGAGTGGAATATATATCTTCTTCTTCTTTATCCTAGCCATTTCCCACCATCTGGGGTCGGCTCTTCTTGTGCACGTTCGCCATGTCTGTCTGTCCTGCGTTGCATTCTCGGTCAAACCCAGAGTTTTCAGATCCTTGTATACAGTTGCAGTCCAGGTTGCCTGCGGTCTTCCGGGTCTTCTTCTCAGCGTGGGTATGTTGAGGGCTCTCTTCACCATGTGGTCCTCATCTCTCCGTGTCACATGCCCATACCATCTTATGCGGTTTTCCCTTATCATTTCAGGTATAGGTGCCACCCGAAATGAACCCCGAATATGCTCATTTCGAACTCTAGTCACACCACCCGCCCACCTCAGCATCTTCATCTTTGCCACATGAATCCTATCCAAGTCACGTTTCAGCGGGGTCCAACACTCCGATCCGTATAGCATAGATGGCCTAACAGCAGTTTTATAGATTTTACCTTTGATCCTAACTGGAATCTTGTTGAGGAGTGGAATATAAATATTTAATGATATCCGAGGATTAGCTACGCTTCCTAATCCTTAACCATTTGGTATTAAGAGGCGGCTAAACCTAATAATCGACACGCGTCAAGCAATATAGCGACCCATCCATTTTTCAGTTCGCGTACAACGTTACTTAACTTTGTTGATCGAAAGAGAAGCGTTCTTATAATGCGCCATTATCGTTGGTATACGTCATTTTACATTTTCACAGCTTTCTACTAATGGAACCAATGATCTTGCAAGTTTTCCACACCGCAGTAGTCCAATAATTTTCAAAATTTCATTAGGAGACTGCGTCACGAACAATGAGGTTTTCAGCATAATCAGGGAAGATAGGCACCTAGTAAGAACCTTATCAGAGAGGCGATCGGTCACATCATGCGCCACGATGGTCTTCTTCACGACATTGTGGAAGGGATGGTTGAGGATAGAAACTATAGAGGGCGCCCTAGACGGCAGTCTTTACAGCAGGTGTTGGAGGACATGAGGTTTAGCTCTTATGCTGAGCTGAAGAGGATTGCAGATCGAGAGGAGTGAAGATCGAGATGCAAGATTTGTTGCTGCAAACCAATACACCGAATTGATACTACGAAGAAGAGTAGTCCGTTGACCATTTTTGTATAGCATGTATTTACTAGCCCTGCTTATATACAGATATTTCTATTATCATCATCATCATCAACTATCCCATTGACCATTAATGGCTATACAGCCTTATTTTACGATACGTTTGTATTGGTGCGGTTTCGTTCATATCTTTGATATGTATGTGTGTTCCTAAACACGGGGCGTTGCGAATGGTAGGCTATGGAATGCGCTCCAAGCGATCGCTTCCGGCGGTCTAATCATCTAGAACTAAACGAAATCTGATTGAAAAATTCGGTGTTATTCATCATACGCGATGGTGGGCAGTCCGCACTGCTTATTAAGCTAGAAAACAGAGGTTCGAATCCCAGTTACGTTGCAAAAAAACGATGTTGAGCACTGTTATGTATAAAGTCTCGGGACCGAATGCTGGGCAACACACGAGCTATCAATGTTGCCAGATACTGAGAAAAAATAATTTGACGTCGCCGACACGAAGAAGAAGAAGACGTATAAAGTTTATTTTTAATTTTTTATCTTAATATCAACTAGTGCTTCCCGGCGCGCGTTGATACGCGTCAGAAAATACACTTTCACGCACAAAACTGATTATAAATATTTTCTTTAACATTTACTAACGCACGATTTTGTTTAATACTTGGTTAAAATTTTACGACGATCGATCGGCTGTTTTGGCTGTCTTAAGCCACATGAAATCATACTGTTAAATTACTTCATTATATAAGTTACAGTAAAAGATAACAGTTGTGTGGACAGCGCGGTGTGTGGAATAGAGCAAAGGATGCAAAGTTCGTGGTTCGAATCCCGCGTCTGCCGATATTTTTTCTGAACGAATCGATGCGTATAAAATTTGATGTTTAATTGTATGTGCGTATTTAATTAGTACTTCATCATAGTAATGGACATGTATTAAATTTGTAATTGTGTATTGCATTGGAAATATTAAAACTCGAACAACATTCACTGACGAAAAAGTGTACGTTCCTGTGTCATTCCTGTTTTACCGTTACCGTTTTTTAAATACATATTTTTAAAACCATCAAGGATATGAACTCAAAACTCGTGCAAGTTTCATCGCAATCGGATGAACGGTATAGCAGCGCATAAAATACAAACAAACAAACATTTTTATCATATTGCATTGGAAATATTAAAACTCGAACAAAATTCACCGATGAAAAAGAACACGTTCTTGTGTCATTCCTGTTTTACCGTTACCGTTTTTTAAACACAAATTTTTTAAAACCATCAAGGATATGAACTCAATAACTCGTGCAAGTTTCATCGCAATCGGATGAACGGTATAGCAGCGCATAAAATACAAACAAACATTTTTATCATTGAAGATTTCTATCTTTTGAATTGATGCTATTTTATTTTCGTGTTGTTTTTATCTCACAGAAATCAATTTATGAGAAATTTTTAATAAGCGTTATTTTGCTTTTGTGTTGTATTGTCTTAAAATTTATTTTCGTGTTGTTTTAAAATATTATTTAATTCGCAATAATGTCACACAACAACGATAAATACAAATCTTACGAGTTTTATAAACGATCATCGAATCGGCTTGATATTTTATTTTCGTGTTTTTTGTTGTTGTTATTTTCTTCACAAATCTTATTTTCGTGTTGTTGTTGAATTCAATTCAATTCTTAATTGACAATAATCGCACACGGAGATGATAAATGTAATCACGGTAACTATTCGTTACTTATCTCGTTAATCTTTTGTAAAATTCTAAATGACGTATACGTATAGAAGTTATGAAGTTACATATGTAGTTAGTTACGTAGTTGTGTTCCGTGGCCCATCCATGAAGATGCTTGATTGGTCTCAAGGTGCGGATCCAGGAAATAATATATAGAACCCTCCCATAGCGTACACTTGTATAGAAATCCATAAGTTGGTAGAACAAAGGACAACCTCGAGCGGTTGGGGAATTCTTCGGCAGGGTGATCCACTATTGTGCGACTGTGAAGACCTGCAGACCGCCTTACAACTACGATCCTGCTCCATGTACCCAACAAGCTGCACACCTCAAGACACAATGCTAGGCAACACACAAGCTATCGATACTGGGCAGAAATAATTGGACGTCGCTGACACGAAGAAGAAGATATAGAAAATTTTCCTAAATCGTGGTATTGTAACTTCGTCATCAACCCTGAAGAAGACACCCGCAATGGCGGTCGAAATATTGGAAGAAAATAATTCGCCTCACACGGCTAAACCCAAAAGCTACAATACCAAATCTGGCTGTGGAAAGCATAAGAAGTTATTTCTTATATCGTTTTGGTGGTTTTATACAACGGTCCCTTCTATAGTGTGACCGATTTTTGGTGTTGATCGCAAAATAGATTTTTTTTACACATTTATTTCATTTTAATATATATAACGGTCCTGGTCATAGAAGCTATACAGTTAGCCCCTCTATGGTGTACAATTCTTAGAATATTTCTTTCCTAGTTATATACTTATCATTTTTTTCCAATAGTTAGGGTCCGCAATCTAACGTTTTTTTTTCAACTAGTGCTTATTTCGTGAATGGTAACACTTAGCTCATGTCTGATTTGACAGATAATTAGTTTTATCCTTCCGCTGAACGAATATGGTTGTGTATACGCTTGAACAACGCTGGAAAATATTGCGACATTACTTTGAAAATCAGGCCATTTTTCTTCGAAAATGAGCAAGGAGTGGCCGTTACAGTCAATGGCGATCGTTATTGGGCCATTTTTGTTCACAAAAATTGAAGAGGAAGATATTGGCAACATTTGGTTTCAACAGGACGGCGCTACGTGCCACACAGCCGAAGCTACACTCGATGTTTTGCGCCCCATTTTCAAAAATAAAAGTTATTTGGCGGACCCGTTATTTTTTTGACACGTATTTTTCCATTTCATTTAATACGATCATGAAAAAAGGTAATATATGACGTAACAATATATAAATATAGGTACTTATGATTAAGTACGAGTATTAAATAAAATAGAAAACAATATAGACAAGCAAAAGAAAGCTCCAATGCTAATTAAACAGACGACTCCAACAAATAACTCCTACAAACATATTCATGGAGTTCGCGTCTGAACTGGGCCTCCTTTGCGTGGAATACATCAACATGCGAGGCGATGTGGTTGAACAGTTTGATACCTTTCCCAAGAGGCATAGTCTCTGGCAGGTTTTTAAGGCCTGCTGCGGTCCTGGGCAGGTATCTCCGCATAGGTGCGTCGCGTGCTCCTCCCAATCAACTCCGCCGAGGTCACTCCATCACGCCAGTGGCCCACCTGAGTTTTGGGACTGTGTGATTCCAATAGAAGCAAGTCTTGCTTCAGACGATCCTCTTCTATGATGCTATCCATCAAATCAACATCAAAAACACATCACCATCATGTGTCCGTCCACTGTTGAACGTAGGCCTCCCGCATCAGTCTCTATCGTCTTCGATCCTTTGCTTCGTTTGCCAGTTCTTATTTATTTTATTTATTCATTTTTCACAGAACCGAAGTTTCAAGGTACAAATAATAAGAGACATAGAGTAACATAAATACACGATACATAAAAAAGAGAATAAAAAATAAAACTAACATAAAATAAGAACAAGATGTCAAAGATCATAGAGATCTAGGAGAGAACTACCATCGACAAAAGAGGAAAATGATGTAAGAAAAGGATTTTCTGGAACGGCACTCTAACACTTTTCTTCCCCATCGACCATCACCTCTTCAACATATATGTCACATTGCCACTTGAGTGTGCCTATTCTTTTGGTAGCCTCCACTACTTGAGTTTTTCTTCAGATATCCTCGTTTCGGATTCAATCTTTTAGAGACACTTTTCTCATTGATCTCTCCATGGCACTTTGGGTGACCTTTACTTTATGTGAAAGATTCTGTTAGATTCCACGTATTTGTCTCATAAGTTAATACTGAGAGTATGCATTGCCTGAACGCCTTAGTTTTAAGACGTTGCGGAATTTTATATTAAATAAAATAAATATACTAAATTAAAATACTATTAATTAAAAATATATTTCATTATGATCGTCTGAAGCGGGCATAGTCTCAAAAAACACAATCCAAAACTCTATTCCAAGTAATTCTTGCGCTGCTTTACTCTGTTCCACGTACAGGTCATTATAAGCCCATTAGCCGCCATGTACAGTCGCGTCATCATCATCATCAGCAGGAGATTATATAACGCTCAAGACGGCGGTGAGCATGGGAGTGATATCCTCGACGCTATAATTGCTGCGTCTGATTGACGGGCGGCCTTGAAGAGCTTCCTGGACGAACATCAATGCATTCGTCATCAATTCGCTCACAAGACTGGAGCACACGGTCGTCACAAACTACCGCCACAAAGCTCGCATCATACCATATCAGCACTGCCTACTAAATAATAATAAAGTTTATTTATTTAGCCACTAGTGCCATAATCAAAATTGTACATAAATTCCAAGCAAATACAGAAAAAAACGCTCTAGACGGGAGTATTTGCAGCAAGTGTACGAGGACATGAGTTGTAGCTCTTATGCTGAGCTGAAGAGGGTTGCGTAGAATAGAGAGGAGTGGATATCGAGATGCAAGATTCTGTTGCTGCAAACCAATCCACCGGATTGATACTACGAAGAAGACAGAAATAATCAAAATTTAAATTAAACAGCATAGAAAAAAATATGAATCGGCATGTACACATACACCACATTATTATTATTGTACTACTCAGTGAGTGGAGCACCGGATTCCCTCTGGATGACCACGTGAAGGCGCATCCAGTGACCCTCCAACTTAAGCGTCACTTAGTAAATGTATGTAGTAACATCCTCCTCTCTCAAACCATGGAGAGAGGGGCGTTATTACGTCGCGAGGGGTAGGATGAGGAGCAGGGCAGCAGACAAAGAGTTTCTTGTTGGAGCACACTCTTCTCTCTTCTTCGTGTCAGCGACGTCAAATTATTTTTTCCCAATATCTGGCAACATCGATAGCTCGTGTGTTGCCCAGCATTAGGTCCTGAGATGTGCAACTTGTTGGGCACATGGAGCAGCATCGTAGGTGTGAGGCGGTCTGCAGGTCTCCACAGTCGCACAATAGTGTCTCTCCCTGCCGAAGCATTCCCCACCGCTCGAGGTTGTCCTTTGTTCTACCAACTCCGGTTCTTAATCTGTTAAGGGATTTCCAGGTCGGCCAGTCAAGGCTCTTGCCAGTTGGGAGGCCTTCCTTTGGAGTAATGAAATCCTCTGGTGCGATTTGTTGCCAGAGTTGGAGTCTCTCATTTTCAGGGCCGGATGTGAGAGGTTGTGTGGATTTCAGAAAGCTGCTTCGAGACTTCAATCTTGGTGTTGGGGGTATCTGATTATACAAGCAGTGGGACGGTTGGTTGATTGCCGTACGCATTTCTTCGGCGCATATGACTTTGCGTCTTATGTTCGGTGGTGCGATACCAGCCAAGGGGTATAGTTTAGAAATGGGTGTTGGTTTGAGGCAGCCTGTGACGACTCTGCATGCATCATTCAGGGCAGTATCCACTTGATTACAGTGGGCTGATCGACCCCACACTGGTGCCGCATATTCTCCGGCTGAGAAACAAAGTGCTAAAGCTGAGGTACGAAGAAGGGGTGGTTGGGCTCCCCAGTGAGTGTTGGTCAGTTTGCGGATGAGGTTGTTCCTTGTTGCAACTTTCTGTTTGGTGTTGCTGCAATGACGCCTGAAGGTGAGGGTGCGATCTAGAGTGACTCCGAGGTATTTTGGATGGTCGCACACTGATTTTATTTACTTAAATACATTACAAGGTTTGGGCCGAGCGGAAACATACCGCCGGCCGCAACACTGACGTTGTCTCGCTTATCGCTCGGGACTCACTGACGCCGGTCGCACTAGCGCGGCTCGAGGCCGTTCGCGCTGCCGGTGGCGAAACTATGTACTAGTGCCTCAGTGTGGCCACATACATAATAGTATGGCAAGCGACAAAAATATAAGACGAAAGATTGTTTATCGAGGTTTTCGTTTACAGTAAGCAAGGACTACATCATGCTGATGTCAGTAGCTTATTGAACCAAGAACTTCTGCCACTCATTTTTCTTTAATCACAAGACATCTTTGCACCAGAAAGTGCTTGAAATGATCGCTGCCTTGTATCCCGTATCTCTTACAAAGAGTGTTCTCCCATTATCAACATGCATATATTTGTTATATATATTTTTTCTTCTTATATCCTATTCATATCTGAAACTGTAGCCATTCTGCCAATTACCACTGTCTGTGCCTTTTTCTAAGACATCTCTGAACCTAAACCTCCACCTGGGAACATAAATGGCTCCCGACGACCACCGAGGCAGGGACCTAACGAGTTATATTTAATATGATTTGTTTATTACATTATTATTAGATTATTACCGCGACGCTTTCGACCTCTGGACCATTGAATCTTAAAAGGCGGCTCAGCCCATATGTATACTTTGTATCTCTTCCACACTATTATATTTGGAGTATGTATGCTGCTTCTTAGAATTATTCGCTATGATCGGATGATTAGCCAGACGCTCTCTTTAGGCCTTGTCAATTTGGTGCTAAGGCGTGTTAGCCAACAGACGGTAACCCAACCATGTTTCGCTCCGCATCTAATGATGCTTAGCTTCGATGATCTAATGAAAATCGCACTTATAATGTGATACTGACTGAATAGGAACCCTAAATTACTTCTTAAAAAGAGAACCCTTACGTATTATCTCCAATTCATTGAACAGACGTTGTCAGTTCGTCAAATCTTTTTCATGGCACCTAAATAAATGGTAAGAATAAAAAAAATATATATTTTAAATTTTAAACACGGCTTAATAAGGTTAGTTAGTTTAGTCAAGGTTAGGTTAGGTTGAGTCAGGTTAATACAACTAAATACGTAGATATTTTTTTATGTAAACACATACAGGAGAATACCGACAGATGGTGATATTAATTCTGAAGTCTCATCTGTGGAATTCTATGACGCTTATCACGATGCATATGGCTAAGTGCTGCATGTGGAGTGTTGATCCGCCAACGTCATAGACTACAGCCCGAGATTCACATTATCCTTATTATTACAGGAATTTACTATGAACTTTGTCTTCACGGGACGAGTTTCGTCTACCACAATTTTTTATTAATAAGCCAAGACTGGCATTTTACAGTGAGGTATAAATTCACCCCAAACTTTTAACCCAAGATTTTAGATCTCAGAAATCGTTTTTTTTTTTTAATCTTCGCCGGGGATCGAACCTAATACCTTTGGCAAGCAAAGCAAAAGCTTTGACCATTGACCTATACCCGCCGGCAGAAAATTTTCAGTAATGAAAAATTATCTATTCATACAAAATACTATATTAATTCTGAACGGTAAATTGGGAGCCCTTTTGAAGTGTTACCCTTATGGAAACTTCCTTTAGAACATTCTTAATTTATCTTACAACTATTTACTATCGGTTTGGTACAAGTAAAGAGTAAATCAATGGTGACCATATGCTTCGTTTAGGGAGCGGACGTCGATGAGAAAAATAATGAAACTGTTGCCCTTGGGTGACCAATTTCGATTCTAACAATCCGGGCTAAAAGTGACCATGAATTTCGGCCAAAGCGACCGTGGAGTCGGCCAAATCTGACCATGAATACTTCCGAGAGTGACCATGGGATGCTCACCGACTGAATGGGCTGACCAGATCTTAGATAAAGCAGCTAGCACCTAAGGAAAAGTGAATGGGTTTCTTTGCACCTGCTTTTTGTACGCGATCGTATCGAGTTAAAATTTTAACTGTTTTTTATTCAATTTACCTGCGGTTAACTCAGTATTTATTTAGACATAACAAGCTTTTTTATGTACATTTAAATGATTAATTAATTCTTAATAAACAATATGGTGCAGAGACATGGAATCTAACAGCAAGTAACTACGCATAAAATAAAGGTTGCCTAACGTGCCATGAAGAGATCCATGAGAGGAATGTCTCTAAAAGATAGAATCTAAAACGATGATATTCGAAGAAGAAGTAGTGGAGGCTACCCAACGAATAGGCGAATTATTTAGACATTACAAGTTTTTTTAAATGTACATTTAAGTGATTAATTATTTCTTTTATATATATATCTTCTATGTATCTTGTCTCTATGTGTAACCTATGTATTATAAGTAATATAAGAAGGTACGTTTTTTTATTCCCAAAACTAGTTGAATAACTGTGAATACTTAAGAAAAATTAGCATGATGTCTGATTATTTAAAAAAAAAAAAAAATATTCGGGCTTATATGACGACTAAAACATTTGAAATTACTGAAAGTAAAGTTTTTTTTTAATAACATTAAGGTAATCAACTGACAAAACTTAGTGAAACTGCATAATTATAATTTAAAATTGATTTTAATTAAAAAAATAAAAAATAAAAAATATTTAGTTTAGATTCACAATTTATTTTAAATGATTACATGTTTCGGCCTCCCTGGAGACCATCTTCATTAATGATAAAAGTGTTTTTTTAGGCGCATGAACATTTTGATGGTTGTTGTCTATGGTTTGACAGTTGAAAATGTAGAATTTTGTTGATATTTCTATTCACTCTTCTTCGTAGTATCAATCCGGTGGTCTACATAAATAATAAAATATAGTCATTATTTAGCTTCCGTGGCCTGTTAGCAATGATATCTTCTCTCTCTCTCAAGTCTCAACACTCTCTAAACGTTGCGACCCTCAGTGGTAAGCAGCGACGATTCGCCTTCTAATCCCTTCTGTCGTCTTGCTGATCGGTCTTTAGATAAGACAGCTAAAACCCTTCTGCAATTAGCCAGGGATTAGTGGAGGTAACTAGTTGGTGCATCTGGAGGCAGCATTCAAGACGCAACCCTCTAATATAGAGATCAAGGGCGTAACTATACATACGCAAGAGGGTATATTAAAATTCAAATTATGTATACTTGACGGTGGGTAAAGCTTAGTGGTCTTCTTCTTCTTCGTGTCAGCGACGTCAAATTACTTTTTCCCAGTATCTGGCAATATCGATAGCCCGTGTGTTGCCCAGTAATAGGTCCTGAGATGTGCAGCTTGTTGGGCACATGGAGCAGGATCTTAGGTGTGAGGCGGTCTGCAGGTCTCCACAGTCGCCCAATAGTGTTTCTCCCTGCCGAAGCATTCCTCACCGCTTGAGGTTTTCCTTTGTTCTACCAACTCCGGTTCTTAATCTGTTCAGGGATTTCCAGGTCTCCCAGTCACTTGGGTGACCTTCCTTTGGAGTAATGAAATCCTCTGGTGCGATTTGTTGCCAGAGCTGGAGTCTCTCATTTTCAGGGCCGGGTGTGAGAGGTTGTGTGGATTTCAGAAAGCTGCTTCGCGACTTCAATCTTGGTGTTGGGGGAGCATGAAAAGAACCTCTACGCGGTGCTGCCCCCTGGAAATGGAATTTCGGACTTCCTCTTCCGGCCAATCTTTTCAGTCCAGCGACAGCAAAATTACTATAATAATAAAGGATGATGCGTGAATCTCGCGCTGTAGTCTATGACGTTGGCGGATCAACACTCGCGTCATAGAATTCCACAGATGAGACACTTTTAATTACTATTACCATCTATCGGTATTCTCCTGTATGTGCTTACATTAAAAAAAAATGGCCTCTTAATTTGTCTCGTGCATTTTTTGAATACGCCCTTGTTTGTAAGATAGTTAGTTGTCCATGTCTAAACTATTCAGGTGGTCCACCCCACAAGTCTTCAATCACGGACGATAGCGCTTTATCTTCGCGGAATACCGAAAGCGGTAGACGAAAGTAATCCCGCTCGTTACAGGGACAAACGCTAACTACCTTTCTTACTGATTTTCCTTCTTGGAAACACTTATACTAATCCTACGTGCTTTCTAATCTCACACAAAAGGTTTGCACGTGCATATTTTAGCATTCGTGTTTTTAAAACAAACAATTTATTTTAGCATTTACATGCTAAACTGTACGTAAGTAAATTTAGCACGGTCCCTGAAAATTTAACTAAATAAATAATCATTACAATAATGTAAACTTATATATTAAAAAAAAAAATGTAAACACGTACAGAAGACTACCGACAGATGGTGATAGTGATGCTAAAATCTCATACGTATTCATCCATCATCCTTATTATTACAGGAATTTACAATGAATGGGTGGTGTTCACGGCACGAATTTCGCCTACTACAATTTTTAATTAATAGGCTATGACTGGCATTTTACAGGTGATGGATCAAATTCACACTAACTGGAGGTATTTTAGAGCTCAGAAATCACCTAATTTTTTTTATAATCCGTTGGAGATCGGTCTTACGACTTTTGGCTTGCCAAGCAAACGCTTTGTCCATTATAATGATATTTCTTATACTCGTTTTATGTTTCACATTTTGTACACTATAGACTGCAATCCTTAAGTCTCAAAAGCAATAGGCGGTGACCCACCAAAGTTTAAGTAGTCATCCAATGTTGCTTTACTTGAATAATAGAACGAGAACCGCGTTCAAAATACACTTTTGTAGTATTGTGTTCTTCGTAGTATCAATACAGTGTATTGGTTAGCAGCAACAAAATCTTGCATCTCGATCTCCACTCCTCTCGACCCTCTGCAGTCCTCTTCAGCTCAGCATAAGAGCTTCAACTCATGTCCTCGAACACTTGCTGCAAATACTAGGACACCTGTACAGTTTCTGCCCTCAACGATCCCCTGCACAATGTTGTGAAGAAGACCATCGTGGCACATGATGTGACCGATCGTCTCTCTGAGATGGTTCTTACTAGGTGCCTATCCTCCTTGATTATCCTGAGAACCTCATTGTTCGTGACGTAATAGTATCACATAGTAATCTGTATCCTGCAAATACTCCCGTCTAGAGCGCTCTCTACAGTTTCTACCCTCAACCATCCTTGTGTTGTATTGTGTTATAGAGCAACAATTAAAATGTTTTCTAAAATTACTTAAATAATTGATAAATTATTTTACATTTAAATCTCAAGCGTTATACTCGAACTAAGTGATGTGATTAGTGCGCTAGAGAATTGCGATATATTACAGTTGCCCCCTTTTTACTCACAGGGGGGGTGTTATTAATGAAACAATTCATAAATGGGGGGGGGGGGGCGCTTGCATAAATCACAGATCGGTGGACGGTGATAAGCGAGAAAGCCTGACCACCAACCAGAAGGAGAAGCGAGAATTTGGATGGAAAATAATAAAACAATAAATAATATTTCTTTATATATTACGTATAAATATTTTTTAATATTTTATTGTGTACCTGCGTTCTTGAAAATATTAAAACGTTAGTATTTTTCCGGTAAAAATAAATATTTTAGCAGTTCCGTGGAATCTAACAGCAAGTATTGCCCGCTTGGTGAAAACCCTCCCTGTCCCGTCCTGTTTTTGGCGACCCAGATGGGGACCCGTTACTGGCCGCACACAAAAAGCTACTTGTTAGAGAGCGGTTAAAGGCCTTCCCGTGATTCTAGGTGCTTCAGTTAGATGTCAAATATACCTCAGTCTAAGGCTGCGAAGTTAGTACACTACCGCGAGTCTCGAATTGCCTTCTTTGATAACCACGAAATACGTGGGAATGAATAAGGAAATGGTAAGGTTCGGAAATGGATTCTACAAAAAGCAGACATCAGTTAGGAATCATTACTTGCTTCTGCACTCTTGCAGACGGACGCGCAGAAGCAAGTCTTAAAATAAAAGTCACCCAGCGTGCTATGGAGAGATCCGTGCTCAGAGTGTCGCTAAAAGATAGAATCCGAAACGAGGAAATACGCAGAAAAACTCAAGTAGTGGAGGCTACTCAACGAATAGGTACACTCAAGTGGCAATGGGCAGGACATATCTGTCGAAGAGACGACGGTCGATGGGGAAGAAAAGTATTGGAGTGGCGCCCAAGAGCTGGCAAAGGAGGCATTGGCCGACCGCCTGCAAGATGGATTGACGACATAAGAAGAATAGCGAGAGTGGCCTGGGTGCGGAAGGCAGATGATCGAAGAGGATGGAGACTCGTGCGGGAGGCTTACGTTCAACAGTGGACGGAGACTCTTAAATACGGCAGCTTTAGTATCAATCAATCAATTAATCAGATTTTGAAAGAAGATCTGACGATTAGCCAGACGTTAAAAAACTAAAACAGGCGGTGGCCTATTCAAATTTTAGTCCGCGTTCAATGTTGCTTGACTTCAGTGACCTAAAGGAAACCGTGCTTAAAATGATATATTTTACATTTAAATATTTAAAAAACGCTTACCTGTCTAGGTGACCGGTTTATAATATTTATTAAATAAAATATTGAATTCAGGTTCTGACTGCACCCTACGAAGGACCCCAATCGCAACAATGGCTGCAGGACATTAGAATCTCTATATCAAAATATTAGAAATTAATTTCTAACCCTTTCTTATGATCACACCGCTACTACAGGCAAACGATACAAAAATGATACTCTACACTCAAGAATATTCAGCATATATATATAATCGTGTCGGAAACAACAGGGTCATATCCTGTCTGCCCAGAAGTGGGCGACGTCGATGGTGTTACTCCCGGCCATCATCAGGTCTTCCTGGGTGCAGCTACTCGGACACAGCGCACACTCCAGAAGGTGGGACAGGGTCTGCTCCACGCCGCAGTCACATTCAGTCGGTCCGCTGTAAAACTGCTAGGCTTTCATTCGTGTCCTCGTCATGCATACTCCGGTTCGAAGTCTGCTAAGGGACCTCCATATATTCCACCCCTGATCGTGTCCAGGGGCTAGGTTCTCTTTCGGGGCGATCCTAGTTGCCCCATTGTTATGATTTAATATAATCTTGAAAACACAAATTTAAAAAATCGTAAATTTATAATTTTATGCAACATGAAGTTGTCACTTTCATCTATTTTCAACCAACATCAAAACACAAACCTTTAAATATCTCAGAACGAATTAAACATGACTTACATCACTACATCATCAGGGATCAGACTGTTTAACCAAATCGCCTCGGATGTTGATATATTTCACGTAAGGGAGGCCCAATTCAGACATGAACTCCACGAGTTTCTTTGGAGGAATGATTTGTTGGCGTCGTCTGTTTGATGAGCATTGGGACCTTCTGTTGCTTGTCTTTATTACTTTGTTCTTAGTACTTAATTATAAGTACCTATATTTGGATATATTGTATTTTTTTATTTTACGATTTATTCTTAATACACTTTAGAAATGAATTGAGTTGTTCAAATTTGTAATGTTTCTGTAAGGGGGAAAAATAATTGAAAATTTATAATCATGGGCAATTATGTATTTTTAATTTTATTTACTAATTAATTATTTTTATACGTTTCGTCTGTAAAGTTAGTCGGCAAATGTCTAACCTCTCCGTGTTGCGAGATTTGCACCCCGTGGTCGAGTGGTGATTTTGATTTAGAGCCGGTCAACCAACGAGCTCGGGGTTCAAATCCCCACCGAGGAGCACCTCCCCTTATTATATATAGCCCAACGGTCATCCCGTCTGCCAAGTCATTAGCAAAGAAACTATGATAAGCCAGAAAAGGGCTGCTAAATACGCCAGCGACAATAGCATATCGCGAGTGCGGTTCTCGTTAGATCACCAAAATTAAGCAATATTAAAAAAAATATATATATTTAGAACCGAAGTTCCAAAGTACAAAATAATATGGAACAGAGCATACATAAATATACAAAAGATAATAAAAATTAAAAATAACATAAAAGAAGATGACACGTGTCAAAGATCATAGAGATCTAGGAGAACAATACCATCGACAAAAGAGGAAAAGGATGTAAGAAAAGGATCGAGGTGTGCTGGTAGACTATTCAGGAGCGCCATTGCCGTTGTACTAAATTGAGTGCTTGAAGCTCCACAAGTATCAAATGGGATCAAAAACAATGGACGGCTACGAGCACGGGTGTACTTATTTGCGTTTATAGTATTTTGCTTATTGCTGGACGAATTAAGCTGCGTCTCGACACTTAGTGACATTACGAAAATTTAGATTTCTTAAGAAAATTCTGATTAACTCTTTCGCATCGGTTGTCGGCATATGCCGTCAAAGATTCCCCGACCGTTGACATCAGTTGACGTGATATATTGTTTTACTACTTTCATTACTCATTGTGACATCTACGGTAGAAAATTGGATGTGCAGTCATTCCCTTTATCACATCATCACATCACATCATCAGCCTGTGTCCGTCCACTGTTGAACGTAGGCCTCCCGCATGAGTCTCCATCCTCTTCGATCCTCCGCCTTCCGCATCCAGGTCACTCCCGCTATGCTTCTTATATCGTCAGTCCATCTTGTAGGGGGTCGGCCAATGCTTCGTTTGCCAGTTCATTCCCTTTATCAACCTACATGTATTCTTTACAGGAATCTTTAAAGCATGTAAATAAATATCGTTAGGTTTCGTCACATGAGCGATTATTTTGTAAACCACATGTGTCAATGCCACCACATGTATGGAGTTACATAATGAACGTATGTTGAATGTAATAGTTGTTTATGCATCATCTGATAGAAAAAGGATAGGAGAACCAGTGTGATATATGAAAATAGGTCAGATAAGTACATTTATGCTTCAAATACTAGTTTTAAGCAAAAAAAATGGTTTGAAAATTCACGCCGTATTGACAGTATAATTTGTATTCCACCGAGCCGTAACGAAAGGGTTATAAGATGAAAAGGTGGACGTGGTTGGTACACGTTTTAAGGATGCCGCAGGAGAGCGTTAGCTATATTTGCCTGTTTTTCAAGCCATCGGAAACTATACAAAGAATGTACTCAGACAGTAGACAGGGCTTTGTGGTGGTGGCTCGTGATGTCTATATGCTCAAGTTAAGGGAGCACACATGGATATGATGATGACGATATGTTTCTCAATATTTATGTGTGTCTTCCCTGGTAGCCCTTCGTCTCATTTAGGGTGTTTAGGGCATCGACTCCATTTGCATTTCTAGACCTTTAGCGCTAATCACTATACAACGGTTGGCGTGCGACTGACATCCCCACCCATAATTCACACAACGCCACTGTTACTTTAACTAATTCTTGTAATTACTGAATCGTTTGCTTGAACTCTATATACTCTCACACTTGACGACAGGCATATATCTATATATATATATTTTTAAACACATACAGGATAATACCGACAAATTATGATAGTAATTCTGAAGTCTCATCTGTGGAATTCTAAGACGCTTATTACAGTGTATATGGCTTAACGCTGCATGTGGAGTGTTGACCCGCCTACGTCATAGACTACAGCCCGAGATTCACGCATTATCCTTATTATTACATGAATTTACTATGAATACGTGGTCTTCAAGGGACGACTTTCGTCTACCGCTTCAATTTTAATTAATAGGCTATGACTGGCATTTTACTTGTGAGGGATCAAATTCACACCAACCTGGGGTATTCTAGAGCTCAGAAATTCATTGAAAATCCTTTTTTTTTAATCTCCGCCGGGGATTGAACCCACAAACTTTGGCTTGCAATTCAAACGATTTGACTATTGAGCTATACCCGGCAAAATACAGTGTGTAAATATGTTCAAAAATAAATTTTGTAGGCAACATTTTTTTAAAATATAATGTTAAAATTTTTTATTAAATAATGCTTTTTTTACTAATTATTTATTTTTTCTGTCTTTTCAGGTAAGTTCCCAGATATATCAAAATCCACTGCACTAATTGCTTACATACAAATGAGGTGATTTATCTACATATAAGGTATGTAATAACAAAACGTCTCTATTTTTTTCAGATTTTCAGCAATATTTTCAGGACATTTTCCCTTATACAATATTCATATTTCTTTTTCAGCAATGAATTACTTTAACAATACGTTTATATAAAATATATATATAAATAACTGTTAATTACTTTTCAAGCCTTATTATTATAACTGCCAATTGATTTCTCTCTAATGTATACAAGGTTGTACCCTCTAGTAAATACAATTTATTTATTTAGTTAAATAGTCTGAGATCATGCTAAATTTTCTAAGTATACTATATTAGTATATACTTACTCGGCTTATTTGCGACGATTTTCATCTATTGCGATTGTTGATTAATAGGCTATGACATTTTTAAATATATATTTTTTTAAAGCTTCATTTAAGATTTTACTCGCAAAGACTTGAATGCCGAGCAGTCGAGAACATTATTTTAATTTTCATATTGGCTTCATTTCATGGAACGTTCTTCCGTTATTACCACAGTCGCTGCTCTTTGTAACTTAGAGAACTAATTCCTCCTGCACCCACCCACAACTGACAAACTCGTCTTACACTTGCCGAACATCCATTCACGGTTAATGTGTGTCGATCAAGAACTGTCAGTTTCCAAACTTCCTTAATTCCACTGGTAAGCTTTGAAATGCTCTTCCAGCGTCTGTGTTTCCTCCTTCCTACAATCTGGATTTATTCGAAAAACAGATAAATATACACTTGCAATCTCTTCAACACACACAAAACACGAACACAACACACGTTTCCCGCATGCAGCGTCATAGAGTGCACCGGTCTTGATCGGCTATGCTCTCCTGCATGCGATTACATAAAAAAACACGCTCGCCAAAAATATCCTCCACATATATTTTCTTGTACTCATTTGTATTTCCCAAGTCATATATGCACCTGGATGATTAGCCGGATGCTTCCTACTACTGAACAATTTAGTTCTACAATTTTGGCTTGACTTGGCGGTAACCATATAAGAATGTTCAGCGTCTAATGTTGCTTTACTTCGATGATCGAACGGATAGCCAGTGTTTCAACATGCTGTGGTCGTTGGTCCATACCCCTCGAAGAACTTTACAGTTCGTGAAGCTATGTCTCTCTGAGTGCATTGTCTTAACTACGTGTCCCTTGCAGGGGTCGCGCATAAAACAATTAATCAATTTTGCACCCCGAGCAGTGGTTCACAACATTTTCGAAATCTGAAACTTATTCTTTCCTATAGACCGTCGTCTCTTCGACAGATATGTCCTGCCCAATGCCACTTGAGTGTGCCTATTCGTTGGGCAGCATCCACTACTTGAGTTCTTCTGCGTATTTCCTCATTTCGGATTCTATCTTTTAGCGACACTCCGAGCATGGATCTCTCCATGGCACGTGGGGTGACCTTTATTTTATTATTTGTAAAGCAAAAATTCGCAATGTCTTAAAACTAAGGCGTTTAACCAATGCATTCTTTCTGTATTAACTTATGACGCAGAGACGTGGAATCTAACAGCAAGTCTTACCCACGTATGTATAAATGATTTTAATGCGTCTTAAAATTCTCTTAAAATTTAAGTTTTAAAGTCATTAGGTGGAAGCAAGGGTCATAGTATAGAACTAAGGTGAATAGTTCGCGGTTCGAATTCCATGATCTGCCGTTTTCTCCGATATTTTTGAAATGAATGTCATATAGTAAAATATAATATTTGATGTAGATAGAATGTGTTTATCAGATATTGTGGCTTTTGGGTTTAGCCGTGTGTGGTAAATTACTTTTTTCCAATATTTCGACCGCCATTGTAGGGGTCTTCTTCAGGGTTGATGACTTAGTGATGAGTTGGTGTCTGCAGGTAGTTTAGCCGTCAGCCTAACGTACATCCACGAGCGTCATGTCGGAGAATCGTGTACGGTGGTTATGTTCCAAGAAGCGTACCTCCACGAGTGTCATAATAAGTATGTTCTATGGAGCATACCTCCATGAACGTCATGTCGGACTGTGGTTGTCCTTGTTTATTTGTACAGTTTTTTGAGTATGCGCTAGAGGTGGAAGCCACGCTGTTTTGAGAATCAAACCGTCATCCCTGTTGATGTTGATGGGATGTCTTTTGATTTCAATGGCTTCCCTTACTAGTTATTTATGTGTGTATCAATTTATCAAAGAAAAACATACACATAGTAAAACAGTAATTAAACATTACTTAGATTGCAACATCTTTCTGGAAACGCGAACCACGACGCTACGTATCATCCATGAACAATTTGTAAAAATATAATAAATTATTTCGTACTAGAATACGAGCAAAACCAACTGCAAAAATGTTTAAATTCGCTCTTAAAATGCTTATTCGAAATTGTATTTCCGGTTCGGCGTCCCTCTACTTCCGGTCCCAATTTCCTCCGCGTCCCGCCCTTTGATTGATCGTCTTCCCATAATCCATATCTCTCCCCCCGGCTTTATCTGGGTACGCCCATGTCCCCTCTCACCCCCACGCAAAGTAACAATAAAAGATAAGGGACATCGTTACGCTAATGAAATTGTTACACTCTCGGCATAGTCCAGATTTAAACATACCCACAGATTTCAAACTGTCGATCGTGACATTATATAATAAAGTTAAACCTCTATCCATTGTTTCTCGAATAATCGTTTTACCGGATTTGTCGTTTGATTATTCTACTCCAAATTCATTTAATATCCTCTAAGGGCCCTTTCCCATGGACGTCAATTTTTGCAGGATCATTTTTAGTAGTATACGTGCTACTGTGGTAACATTCACAAGTGCATTCGGTTTGCAGGATACCGCAAAAATTCGATCCAATCGAAATGTGCTGTACGGTTTTGCCACTACAAACTGGATGAATGGATCCAATAAAAAACGGTATCCAGTTTAGTTACGTACATAGTTTAATGGAAGTGTTCCCACTAGCATCCTGTTTACCAGCCATACCATCCATGAGATTACGAAATGTGCCTAATCTCGATCGTAGTTTTATGACCGGATGAACCCTAAAATCTTCTTTTTTTGCATTGCTTTCGGCGTCGAAAGTACCAGTATAATATCAGAAATGCATTCACGTCCATTGCGTCTGAATTTTCTTCTCCGAACGACAATTCTATCCCGTAAAAAACAGGATGCAAACTTCTGTGTGTGAACACGGGTATGATTTTTGCGGTATCTAATAAAAAAACTGATCCTGCAAACTGGACGTCCGTGGGAAAGGGCCCTTAATCCCGCATTCATTGTTTTCCCACATTTATAGTTTATTTTAATTGGTTCCTTTATAAACGATAGATAGAGATTTCATTATATATTATGTATTCCATGTAACATTGAGATACGTAGCATAATTCTTCTTCTTCTTCGTGTCAGCGACATCAAACTGTTTCCGCCCAATATATGTTAACATGGATACTCCGTGTGCTGCCCAGCATTAGGTCTTGATATGCAGCTAGTCGGGGCAGGATCTTGAGTGTGAGGCGGTCTACATGTCTCCACAGTTACACAGCAGTGACTCTTTCTACCGAAGCACTCCCAAATGTTCAAGGTTGTCCTTTGTTCTACCGACTTCCGTCCTGAATCTGTTCAGGGATTTCCAGGTCTGCCAGTCAAGTTTCTTGCCAGTTGGGAGGCTTTCCTTTGTGGTAATGAAATCTTCTGATGCGACTCGTTGCCAGAGCTGGAGTCTCTCATTTTCTGGGCCGGACCTTATGACAGAACACCTCTATACCTGGAGGTCCACATTCTTGAGAGCCTTCATGACAAGAGCCCGTGAATTTGTATAGACTGCGGCTGTAGTACCAGTAGATAATTATTTTGATTGTTCTTAATGATCAGTATTTTTTAGTAAGATCGGATGATCAGTCCGACGCTCCCCCTCAAATATTAATAGCACCGCAGAATCGACATTTTACTAGGAAAGACCGTTTTTCGATCGATCATCGATATAAATGAATAAAATATGTGAATACAAAAGCTTTTGACATCCCCAAAGATGCATACGTAACCATACGTTATATACTGAATGGATATGTCACCCTAGTATATAACATAGCACCTTAAAAATGGACCCCAAACGAATTCTTCAATATATACTTGCATGTATGTAATAATCATCACACCGTGGGATAGGCCATCACTTTGAACCGTCAAAAATTTAGAGATTTTAGGTAAAATTTAAATACCCTGGGAAAATATTTGAAAAAATAAATGTATAAGGGGACGAATTGCTGCATTGAACGTTGCATAAATTTAATATAGACAATTTATTATTAAATTATATATTTCTATTATATTTTTCATTTAAATTTGAATTGTGCATCTTATTCTTCTTCTTTCATATCGGATCCTCTTTTGGAACAAATAGCCGCCACAAATAGTTGCCATTAACCTTCCCTTGCCTGTGATGTGTATATTCTACACACTGCTTCTAATAACCATCAATATCTCTATAAATATATTAAATACAAGGTTAAGATTGCAGGTATTCCTCCATAATATATTTTCGCATTGATTTAAAAATAGTATTAATAATAATCAGAATTTATCGTGTAGATCGGAGGTATTTTGTGAACATCGGAAACAAATTCGCGCTGTGAGTGCCTCGAGCTTATGTCTCGATGACGTGTGAGAAGCGCGACACTATATTCGCATCTCACTCTTTCGTACTTCACTGTGAAGGAAGAGGGAAGAGAGTGGGAGTGGGCCACATTGGCGGATCAACACTCCACATGCAGCGCTTAACCATATGTAATATGGTGAGCGTCGTAGAATCCACAGATGAGACTTCAGCATCACTATCACCATCAGTCGGTATTCTCCTGTATACATGAAAAATAAAAAGAACATTGCTCAAACAGGTCCACATTCGTTTCTTTACCGAATGTAGGATGGATTGCTGACATGTATGCTTCTTCAGTTCGTAATTCTTCACAAAAATTCACTCTTAAATACCTGTAATATATTGTTAATGTTCTGTTCTCGAAGCCTAAAACACGGATGCACTGGATTTTTGTTTGTAATCGCTTAGATTCGCATAAGTATCAAAATAATGGTTACAATATAGACGCAGACCTAAGATGATATGGGCATGTGACACAGAGAGATGAGGACCACATGGTAAAGAGAGCCCTCAACATACCCAACATACCGCAGGCAACCTGGACTGCAACTGTAAACAAGGATCTGAAAACTCTTGAGTTTGACCGAGAAAGCAACGCAGGACAGACAGACATGGTGATTGTGCGTGCACAAAGAGAGCCGAACTCAGATTATGGGAAATGGCGAGGCTAAAGAATAAGGTGACAATACAGACGCTGTACATGTCGCTTTGAAAATAGTAGGCTAATATTTGGCTAGCTGCAACGATCGTGACCCAAACGTGACACAAGTGGACAGGCATCACGACACTTATTCCGTCATTTCAGTCATTACCAAAATGGCCGCCCTTGAAAGAGGAAAAAGAAAATATAAAAAATAAGTTTTCTTAACTTAAAAGAGATTTTGCAAGAATTTTTCAATACAAAAAATGAGTTCAGTCACGATAAAACTATGTGGTCCAGTGGTTATTGTATACGTGTATGAAGTAATAGACTGTGTGACAATGTTTTTTTAATGGTCAATTTTTCGTTTAACATTAAAAACCTAGTAAATCCACTATATTTAATTTTCAATTAAAAAAAAATCACATAAACACATATATGAGAATACCGAAACACGGTGATGTTGATGCATGTCATGGTACGTATTGGCTAAGCGCTGCATCTTCTTCTTCTTCGTGTCGGCGACGTAAAATTATTTTTGCCCAGTATCTGGCAACATCGATAGCTCGTGTGAAATGTGCATCTTGTTGGGCACATGGAGCAGGATCTTAGGTGTGAGGCAGTCTGCAGGTCCCCACAGTCGCACAATAGTGACTCTCCCTTCCGAAGCATTCCCCATCGCTCGAGGTTGTCCTTTGTTCTGCCGACTCCAGTTCTTAATCTATTCAGGTCCGCCAGTCAAGGTTCTTGCCAGTTGGGAGGCCTGCATGTGGAGTGTTGATCCGCCAACGTCATTAACTACACACATTCACGCGCTATACATTTATTACAGAAATTCACTATGAATGGGTGATGTTCACGCGACGACTTTCGTTTATCGCTAATTTTAAATTAATAGGCTATAACTGACATTTTACGCGTGAGGTATCATAATTTACACAAACCGAGGATATTTATAGTGCTTTCAAATCGACTCAAAATATTTTTTAATCTTCATTTAGAATTGAATCTACGAACTTCGGTTTAGTAAGCAAACGCTTGTACCACTAAGTCATATCCACTGGCTAATATAACTGATAAGCGGTATTTTCTTTCAATCATATATATATATATATTGCAGTTATGTAAATACTATTTGCAATACTGTATGATGAAGTTGAACGCAATCTTCTTCATAGCATCAATCCGGTGGATTGGTTTGCAGCAACAAAATCTTGCATCTTGACCTCTATTCCTCTCGGTCCTCCGCACCCCTCTTCAGCTCAGCATAAGACCTACAACTCATTTCCTCGAACACTTGCTGCAAATACTCCCATCTAGGCAGTCCTCTACAGTTACTACCCTCAACCATCCCCTCCACAGTGTCGTTAACAAGACCATCGTGGCGCATGATTTGACCGATCGCCTCTCTGAGATGGTTCTTACTAGGTGCCATTCTTCCTTGATTATCCTGAGAACCTCATTGTTCATGACGGAATAGTTGTAATGTAATGTAATACAAATTTCAAAGATCTCAAGTGATTAGTCAGACGCTGCAGATTCACAATATTCGTGAGAAATACTATCAGCTTCATATGCTGGCTTATCCTGTTACACCGAACTATGTTTGCTTTAGTTTTTTTTTTTTTTTTTGAAATACCCAAACAGGTGTTGGGCAGATTTTTGAGACCATAGACCAACTGTCTACCAAATGTCGTCCCTTTCTTCCCGAACCTCTCTCATTCCGTCCACACAGAGGGGGAGCAACAGATGGCGGCCGTGGGAACGGATGCTGGGGGTCAGGGGTCAACCGGGAACGACTTAAAATCCACAAAATGTGCGCTTTATAATTCACTCTAGATTGGCGTGTCAAAATCTACTACTCGAGAATGGCATACTCTCCATTTTTTATTTTTATTTAAATATTATAAATATTTATGTTGCATTGAGCCGCCCTTTAGAACAACAAAGTTCAGGATTGGGGAACGTCAGGCTTATCACACGATTTCATTAAAAAAAAACGATTAACAAATCACCCAAAATAAGCCACGGATACTACAGCTAACCTGTCTTCAAGTACTCGGACTTCTGCTCTATGCATGATGTGTAGAACGAGAAATGGACAGTAGCAGCCGACAGAACTAAGTGGTGGCAATTTTTCGTTGATCATATGTTCCATATATGTAACAGATATGAAAAGAAAAAATGTATTAAGAAGAAAACACACTGCATGAGCATTTTAAAGCTTAACGGCGGCATTAAGGCAGGATTTTACAAAGTGGCAGTTCTTGTTTGACATACAATTACATGATGTTTAACAAGTATAAGACGAGTTTGTCAGTTGTGGTCGGGTACAGGAGTAATTATATCCTTAAGTTCAGAGTACCATCGGCCGAGGTAATGACGATAGAAAATACTAATTGAAACAATCTCACGCCTGTGTTCCATTGATTGCAGGTTAGACGTAAGAGTGTTATTATTTATCAAATAAATTTCTCTTCTTTGAACTCAATTAAGTTGCGAAAGTATTTTGGGGCTCCAATCCAAAGGTGACTGTCGTATTCAATGATAATCAGATTTATCCTTTATATAGAAGAAGAAGTTGTTTATCGGTGAAATACCTCAGTGATCTATATAATACGCCTAGTTTTTTGGAAGCGAGACCGGCATTATACTTGATTGACTCGTAATATTTGACATTATTCGAGATTGATACTCCAAGGATGTTGATGTAGCTGGCTTTTGGAAGAGAACAACCGTTGCAAGATACAGGATCCATAGCAGTCTTCTTGGTGGAGAAAGTGCATGATTGGGTTTTGGAAATATGTATTGAAACTGAAGAGGCTGAGGTCACCCCAAAGAAACCCTTTCAAGAGACATGTTCATCTTCTCCACCAGAGATTTCCTAGCAGCCGAGAGTTCCGAGTATAATTAATTATTAAAGAAAAATCTCCGTTACATATATAACAACTGTTGAAAGATAAATCAGTATCCATAGCAGTATTTCTGGTGGAGGAAGTGCATGATTGGATTAGACGTAAGAGTGTCATTGTTTATCAAACAAATTGCTCCACCCGAGTGTTGATCCACCAGAGTTATTAGATTAGAGTATACGCAAAATATAAATATATATATATTTTTTCTTTAATTTTATAAATATTTTTTAATAGACGGCGGGTCTTTACATGTCATTTGATCATTCAAAGAAGCCATGCGATGCCAGGTACTAAATTCTTGCAAATTTCACGCTGATTTGTGAATTCTCGTGTATGAAAGAGCTCATATAACGCGCGAATTTTTCGTTCCCAGTGTATCGGATTAAGTGGGTCGCTTAGGCTGGGAAATATTCCAAAACCCATGTGATATATAAAATTTTGATTGAACCCTGCTGTATAAATAATCAGTGGATTGAATAATCATTAAAAAAACGCATAGTTTAGATATTAATATTGAATAAGTAATTTAATTATTGCATACGCCTGGAGATTTCTTTTGAGAAGATATTTCGTCTGAAAGACGTATACATCAAGGATGGGCAGCATTTGGAAAACTTAAGTGCGTTTTTTAAGCAAAAAATCTGCAGTCTTAACATCCTCCTCTTTTTAAAAAGGTTGTTATTCCGTCGCGCGGGGGCACGATAAGGAGCAGGTCAGCAAAACAGAGACCTTTTCAGAAGCATATTGACATATATTTACGATAAACTTAAACAAACTTATTCCTCGACCTAGTCACAGAATTCAGGCCGAGCCACAATACAATATGCTCTCGCCGACTTGGCGGCACACGACTTTACGTAATTAGTCCCAAAATGCAAATATGGCGACACTTGCATGTCGACAAGCGAAAATAAATAAGAGACGAAAGATTGTATTTTCGGTACCAGTCAGCAAGGGCTATAACATGCTGATGACAGTCTTAAAACTAAGGCGTTTAACCAATGCGTCCTCCAAATATTAACTTATGGCGCAGAGACGTGTCTTGGAGAGATCCTTGCTCGGAGTGTCGCTAAAAGACGGAATCCGAAACTAGGAATCACAAGAAGAACTCAAGTAGTGGAGGCTACCCAACGAATAGGCACACTCAAGTGGCAATGCGACATATCTGTCGAAAAGATGATGGTCGATAGGGAAGAAAAGTGTTGGAATGGTGTTCAACTGGCAAACGGAGCATTGGTCTATGTAAAGTACTCTTAAGATGGACGACGGTATGAGAAAAATAACGGGAGTAGCATGGATGCGGAGGATCGAAGAGGATAGATAATTATGATGGAGCCCTATGTTCAATAGTGGACAGACAGGCTGATGATGATCATGATGAATATAATAATCAATATCTAAGAGAATAATAAATTTGCCACACACGGCTTAACGCAAAAACCACCATTTTCAATCACGCTGAAAACCTACGAAATTATTTATGTAATGAAAGATTTCTTTGCGCCCTATCTAGATATGTATCGTTTTTTTTTTCTCATCGACAAATTGGCATTGGCCTTTAGCGGTCAATCCCAACCGGAAATACTCCGCCACCATTCCAGGAAGGTCTGTAAACATAAACACGTATCCTAAGTAAGGCCGTATACCTGTATAATGCGTATACCTGAGATCGTTTCTAAACTGCCGCATCCGCCGGGGATTCGAACCTAGTCCTACTCGGAATACGGCGATAACTGTGACTTTAACAGGTATATTATATACCTGGCAAATCGTTGCGTCCGGGAAACTATTAACCTGAACTAACAACGTATATAGTCCACATTTATTTGAGATATTATATCTTAAAAGCAATGACTGCTTGGAAAAAATCTCTCAATATATATATAAATATATAATATCGTTTCGGAAACAATAGGGTCAAGTTCTGTCTGCCCAGAAGTGGGCGACATCGATGACGTTACTGCCGGCCATCATCAGGTCTTAAGGGGTGCAGGTACTCGGACACAGCGCACACTCCAGAAGGTGTGACAGTGTCTGCTCCACGCCGCAGTCATATTCAGTCGGTCCGCTGTACAACTGCAAGGCTTTCATTTGTGTCATCGTCTTGCATACTCCGGTCCGAAGTCTGTTAAGGGACCTCCATATATTCCACCCCTGGTCATGTCCAGGGCCTAGGTCCTCTTTCGGGGTAATCCAAGTATTCCCCTCAGTTGCGCTTCTCCATTTTTCAATTTTCTCAATGCAACCTTGTAAGGATGTTTAGTGATTTTTATAAATTCTACAGTAAATATCAAGGGTAAAACATCACTATAGTGTATCAAGCTTAAAAATTATATTCTTAATAAAATATATATATTTTTTTTTTATTTAAGTTTTCATTCCATATCTTAGAAATGTGTTCACCACATATATGCTGCAACTAAGATCGGTCTGTTGTTCATGCCTTGCTTCAAATTATATGCACCCGAAATTCCACTTAGGAACATATATGGTTTTATTATTATTATTATATTAGTATTTGTATAGCGCTCTTTTATGACCGAATGATCATTCCAAAAGCGCTACTTTGCCTCTCTGAGTAAAAAGGTGGGTCTTGAGTCTGCTTCTGAAGGATGCCTCCGCTTTAACACAAGTCCAACAATGACAGTTCACACGTAAACAACACAATAAAAGTACTTTAAACGTCAGATTCGAAGACAGATATCAATTACAAAAATGACAGTAAAGTAGTTTCAAAGTGATCACACAGATGGTGTTTTGTCTATGCACTTTGGTCACGTGACGCGTCACAAAATAGCGGACACTGCTAAACATGATGATGTTTAGCAGATGTTTTGATGGTCTCCGGGGCAGGATCCGAGTTATTTTATGCAACGATAGATGCAGTCTTCTTCGTAGTATAAATCCGGTGGATTGGTTTGCAGCAACAGAATCTTGCATCTCGATCTCCATTCATCTCGGTCCTCCGCAACCCTCTTCAGCTCAGCATAAAAGCTACAACGCTTGTCCTCGAACACTTGCTGCAAATACTAGGACAGCCTGTACAGTTTCTGCCCTCAACCATCCCCTGCACAATGTCGTGTAGAACACCATCGTGGCGCATGATGTGGCCGATCGCCTCTCTGAGATGGTTCTTACTAGGTGCCCCTATCCTCCTCGATTATCCTGATAACCTCATTGTTCGCGACGTAATATTATCACATAGTAATCTGTATCCATTCGGTGCACTTCGAGGCTGCGGAGCTGCCTGTCGTCCGTGTCAAGGTTACTGTGGTGGAGACACGTAGTCTTTTGCTGATTTCTCTTTGGTTCGCTCGTGCGTTTAGTGCCAAACACTAACAAAACAATGACACTTTAATATATATAATATAAAGTTATAGTGTGATTAAATGGAATCAATCGTAACGGTCGGTTACCCCTGGATATTACACCATAGAAGTAGCTAAAGACACTTTTTTACAAGGCACTAGAAATTATAAAAGTTATTATAATAGGGAAAACGGGAGGTAGTCCTTGCACGGTCTTCGGCAATCGTGCTTTCTGCTACGCGGCACCAATGGCCTGGAACTCGCTGCCGGAAACCATAAGAGAGCTTAAAGCGGAGGCATTCTTCAGAAGCAGACTCAAGACCCACCTTTTTACTCAGAGAGGCAAAGAAGCGCTTTTGGAATGACCATTCGGTCATATAAAAGCGCTATACAAATACTAATATAAAAATAATAATAAAACTTAATATACAGGTTTAAAATTGTCTTCTAGCCGGCGGGTATAGCTTAATGGTAAAAGCGTTCGCTTGACAAGCCAAAGTTCGTGGGTTTGATCTTAGGATCAAAGATCGAAGATTAAAAAAAAAAACGATTTGTGAGATCTAAAATACCCCCGGTTGGTGTGAATTTGATCCCTCACCCGTAAAATGCAATTTCCTGGAGAGACCACGTCACGAACAATGAGGTTTCTCAGCATAATCAAGGAAGATAGGCAGAACCATCTCAGAGAGGCGATCGGTCACATCATGCGCCAGGATGGTCTTCTTCACGACATTGTGGAAGGGACGGTTGAGGGAAGAAACTGTTGAATGCGCCCTAGACGAGAGTATTTGCAGCAAGTGTTCGAGGACATGTCGTAGCTCTTATGCTGAGCGAGGATTGCAAAAGATCGAGGAGAGATGGAGATGCAAAATTTTGTTGCTGCAAACCAATCCACCGGATTGATACTACGAAGTAGAAATATGTATTCATTTCGTGCATATGGTCATCCACTAGTTACGCCCATGCTTAATCTTCTATTGACACCTGTGAGGAAGGCCAACCAGGTGAAACGGTAGCACAGATTTGTTATTACATATTTTTTATTGTCTTTTTATTTGATGTTTTTTTTATAGTTTATAAACTCATCGGTTGACGCCGAGTGTTGTGTTTTTTTAGCTGTTGGGCAACGCACCCATGCCAACCTAGATTTTATTTTATTGCGATAGTTCAATCGGTAGGCTACGGCGTGCCCTAGAAAAAACTGAACCCATACTTCTAACGATCTGAAAATGATTCATCGCAACGATTGCTTTTAAAGATTTTCATTCATCATCATCAGCCTGTATCCGTCCACTGTTGAACGTAAGCCTCCCGCATGAGTCTCCATCCTCTTCGATTCTCCGCCTTCCGCATACAGGTCACTCCCGGTATTCTTCTTATGTCGTCAGTATATAGAGGGTCGGGAAATGCTTCGTTTGCCAGTTCTTGGGCGCCATTCCAATACTTTTCTTCCCCATCGACCGTCGTCTCTTCGACAGATATGTCCTGCCCATTGCCACTTGAGTGTGCCTATTCGTTGGGTAGCCTCCACTACTTGAGTTCTTCTGTGTATTTCCTCGTTTCGGAATCTATCTTTTAGCGACACTGAGCATGGATCTCTCCATAGCACGCTGGGTGAGCTTTATATTATCAAATGATCAGTAATGGTCTAATTCGATCATTTTTGACATCCCCCAATTGAAAAGGCGACAACAAGTCACGGGTTCGTCATCGGGCCGCTTGGAGGAAGGATTCAGGAGCAGGTCGCAAAGCAAAGAACTTGTTTCGAAGCACAAATCACGTTTATTTCCAATATAAGGCTTCAGTTTCCCCGCCCGACCGTAACATGTTGTATCGTGGGCCTCGGTCGGACGAGGACTGCCGCGCGGGCACAAACTGATAGACGTGCACTGTAACATGTAGTGCCCTAAAAATAATCGCGGCTATGTCAGAAAGTAATTTTGACAGTTGAACCAACATGAAATGCAGCAACTGTCAAAACAAATAAAATGGCGTGTGCAAGCGCCGCGTATTATATATGAAATTAAGACTAACATTATTTGACGTGCATGTCAGGCGAGTGAACAAAAATAAGAGACAAAAGATCGTTTATCGAGGCTCTTCGGCATCAGCCTAAAAAAGCTACATCACGCTGATATCAATTTGTTGAAATTCCCGTTTTGCTTCAATTAATACCTTAATTGTGTCTTCATCAGCTTCAACTGGCCTTCCAGAACGCGGTGCATCTTCAACAATTCAAAATTGCCGCATCGCAATTTCACAAACCACTTTTGGCACTGACGTTCTGTTAATACATCTTCATTATTCTGATTTATTTTTCTTGGTTAAAAAGCAATTTTTACTTTTTGATACTTAAACAGTATATTTATACACGTTGGGAACTGACGAAGATTTCCTTGAAGGCGAAACCGCGGTATGCTAGCCATTTCGATAGTAAAAACAGTAAAATATGCTGAAAATGCTGTTTTTCACTTTTACCATATTTGAAAGAGTACCAACAAAAAACTACTGCGTATAATGAAACGATTTTTTTCCACAAACAAGCCTAGTTATATCAGCTGTCAAAATGTGTAATTATTATGTGGCTAAAGTGTGAAGAAAGCTGTAAAAAATACAATCAAGTTTAGTCTTGGAAAAAAAACGACATTACTTTCAGCACGAGCCAATTTATTTTATTTATTTATTCTTTACTTAAAATCAATTAAATAATGATTTTATATAGTGAATTTATTTTTCGGCTAATCCACCGTAGTATATATAATTTGTAACGTTACCGTTATAGCCCATCTTTTAACGCTTTTCTATTCATTCATTTTTATTCACATTTAACGAAACGGTGATAAAAAATGGATTAACAAAAAATGTCATAAAAAGCAGCGATGGTCATAAAAAGCTGCCAGATTAATCGGGGACCCTCTTCGGGACGCGTGCCGGTCGTTTGCGATCACTGGACCGAAGAAGCACACTTTTCTAATATTTTTTATTGTTTAAATCTTGTTTTAACTGTTTGAAAATCGGTGTTACTTAAAGCTTCACCGGAAATAGTTTTATTTGGTCACTTGTACGCTATCTTTTTTTTATTCGTGTCAGGAACGTCAAATTATTTTTGTCAAGTATCTGGCAACATCGATAGTCTGTTGCCCAGCATTAGGTCTTAAGATGTGCAGCTTGTTGGGAACATGGAGCAGGATCTTAGTTGTGAGACGGTCTGCAGGTCTCCGCAGTCGCACAATAGTGTCTCTCCCTGCCGAAGCATTCCCCACCGCTCGATTTCTACCAGCTCCAGTTCTTAATCTGTTCAGGGATTTCCAGGTTTGCCAGTCAAGGTTCTTGCCAGTTGGGAGGCCTTTTTTTGGAGTAATGACTTGTACGCTATGAAACATCATTAATTTACTAACAGTAAGATACTTGACAATTAAGAATCATTTAAAGTTTTAAAAGTATCAAAAATAACAGGTAAATACTTAAAAATCAATTACTTTTAACGCTTAGCCCAAAGACTTTATATGTTTCCAATTAATTCGCTTTGTTCAACAGTGCAGAGGACTTAAAAACTTATCCTCTCCTCTATATAGTGCAGATTTTAGGGAATGGCGAAGTGGGTCGGTGGCCCAGGGCGTTGAATAAGCTAGGGGCGCCGAGAGCAAACAATCTTTCTTAGATTTTCCCAGATGGGGACCCGTGTTTCCAGCGACGGGTCCCCGTCTGGTTCTCGAAAAAACAGGACGGGATAGGGAGGGTTTTCATCAAGTTAACGTGTCAAACGTTAAAGTAATGAAACTATTAATTCGTCCGATTTTCCTCCTCCTCTTCTTCTTCTTCTTTACAAATTTCGTTAAACATTACGTCAATGCATACAACGAATCACTCTGCTGAATTTCATAGTTGAGTAATTCCATTACGGATTTTATAAAAGATTTCTTGAATGTGTCTCGAAAACGAAATAGAGATAGTGAGAGACTGAGAGAGAGACACTAAATGACAATGTAAAACGGTAGGAAAATATACAAAGTAAAACGTAAAAAACGCTAAATGAGTAATCCAAAGAACGTGTCCGCGGCGAACACGCCGTGATAATTGAAGCAAAAAACGAGTTTCGAATTGTGCGGTGTCGAAACGTGGTGGAGAACGGAATATTCACGTTCTTCATACAAAATGTAGTGGACCCTCTCATATAGCGGAGACTTTTTGGCATTTGCGGCATTTTTTTCATACAACGATCCCTTCTATAGTGTACATTCTGGGTTGAACCGCCTCTTAGTACTCAATTATCAGCGGGTGTAGCTTAGTGGTTAAAGCGAAAATCGTGGATTCAACCCTGGCAGAGATGAAATTTTTTTATTTTTAATCGATTTCTTAGCTGTAAAATACCCCAGGTAGGTGTGAATTTATTCCTCAACCATAAAATGCCAGTCATAACCTATTAATTATAAATGGTAGTAGGCGAAAGTCGTGCCGTTAAAACCACCCATTTATAGTGAATTTCTGTTATAAACGGTTGATGCGTGAATGTCGCATTGTTTTTTGTGACGTTGGCGGATCAACACTCCACAAGGAGCGCTTAATCATATACAGCATTGTAAGCGTCATAGAATTCCACAGATGAGACTCCAGAGTCACTATCACCATCTTTTCTCCTGTATATGTTTCCACAAAAAAACATGTATCATTTTTTAAATATTTTTTTAGCATTGCGGCGATCGAACCCGCGTCGTCTCGCATGACAGCCGAATGGTTTAGCTCTAGGCCGTATCTCTAGACAGTGTTTAGACACGAGTTAACTATCTTGCGTAATATCAACAATAGAGATGTCGAATAATGATATTTCTTAAACGCAATCGTTCCATTGACAGTTGAACTATTCTGATGCCCCCCGTTGGTGGATCGAATCGATCTGAATTCTCGCTTTTACTACTTCCATTAAAAAGCCCTTTTTCTCTCTGTATTATACTAGCTGCCCCGACAAACTTCGCACCGCCTCAGAATCATAATTTTTATGAATTTCCTCAGAGATCCACACAACCTCTCCCGTTGGTCTGTGAATTTCTGTATTATTTTACAATTTTCAATTTTATTTATTTATATCTTTCAGAAACATATATTATATATTGTATAAACAAATACATACATATTTAATACAATCCTGAAATAAGATATAATACAAACAATTTATAAATATAGATATGTATGATTAATAACGATAACTATTTAAAAGTCCCGAAGCCCGCTAAACAGAAGACTCCACGAAATTACTTTGATAAATAAATTCGTGGAGCTCATGTCGAAACTGGGCTTCTCTCAAGCGGAATATATCAATATTCGAGGCGATACGGTTGAACAGTCTGATCACTCTCCCAAAAGGCATAGTCTCTGAGAGATTAATAATAGAGTAATAATTAGACTCTGCGTGAATGTCGGGCTGTAGTCTATGGCGTTGGCGAATGAAAACTCCACATGCAGCGCTAAGCCATATGTAACATGGCGAGCAGCATAGAATCCACAGATGAGACTTCAAAATCACCATCCGTCGGTATTCTTCTGCATACGTTTTCACTTTAGCATGAGATTACATAAAAAAATAACTTCTTCGTAACCCTTTCGCTTCGGTTATCGGCATATGCCGTCATAAGATTCCCCGACCGTTGACATCGGTTGACGTGATAAATCGTTTTGATACTTTCTTTCAGCACTCATTGTGACATATACGGTAGGAAATTTGAAGTGCAGTCATTCTCTTTATCAACCTACATGTATTATTTTCAGGAATCTTTAAAGCATGTAAATAAATATCGTTAGGTTACGTCAATACAACCACATGTATGGAGTCATATAATGAAAGTTTGTTAAATATAATAGTTTTTTATGCATCATCTGATAGCTGAAGGATACAAGAACCAATGTGATATATGAAAATAGACCAGATAAATACATTTATGCTTCAAATACTAGTTTTATAATTGACAGTATAATTTGTATTCAAACTGAGCCGTAATGAAAGGGTTAAATAGATGGATTGTTAGGAGTATTTAATGGCAGCATTGAAGGTCCGAACGTTTACTCCTTGCTTCACATCTCAAAATAGTGAAATTTCTTGATCCGTATTATCGATCTTTCCGCTTTTTGTGTATTTGTATACATTTTTTTTTACTTACCGACAACGAGTCTAGATTTTTAAATAATTAAGAATCGTGCTTGACGCGTTTTCGGAACCCAAATCTATGATGGACAGTTGAGCAAGCACTTGTACATCGAAATCCAAGAAGAAATCAGATTCACAAGTTTCTATAAGGTAATACAATTTCTTGCTGTTGGATTCAAAGATATTCTAACTTGAATCTTCATCTTCGTGTCAGCGACGTCTAATTATGTAGTAACAATTCTAAGTGGATATATAACTAATTGATGATACTGCTAATGGCGTTGGAAAGTTCGGAGAAAATTGAGCTGAAACAAAATGTACAGAGCAGTCTTCTTCGTAGTATCAATCCGGTGGATTGGTTTGCAGCAACAGAATTTGCATCTCGATTACTTGAGATGCAATCATTTTTTTTGCTGATACATGGGATGTCTTTAAGACCTTTGATATCAGCTTGCTCCTTAAGGCCGATGCCGTAAAGCCTCGACAAGCGATCTTTTGTCTATTATTTTTGTCCGCTTGCCTGACATCTACATCGAATGTTCATTTTAATTATATAATGTTGCACGGCGCTTGCATGCGCCATCTTGTTTGTTATGACAGTTGGCCTATTGCCGGTTGGTAGGACTGTCATATTGGCAGTTGGTACCGTGGAGATGTGAGATCGCGCCGTGGGCTGGCAGTTGAAGTTTGACTCGCGCCCGTCACAGTGCGCGCGTCCTGTGCGTTCGCTGTGGCGGGCGACGTTTGTGACAATAAACAAATAATATGTGAAACAAGTGTTTATAATGTGAACCTGATCCTGCATCCTTCATCCAGTAAACCGATGTCATAAATGGAAGAGGAGGATATCACCTTTAATGTGGTATTTTCCCCTTTATTTCCACATCCTAATGCCGTTGACCATAAAGGTTCATCCGCCTTAGGAGGGCATCTACTACCACCAGGACAATAGAGTGCCCTAACCAGCTTGACCTGATGAGGTTATCTGGGTGTTAGCTTATTCCGGCCAACATTCGGTCCCTGTCTATATTGGCCGACTGTTGTCGCTCACCCCCCACCACGAGAAGGAGATAGATCAGGATTTTCATTTCATCGAACCTGTGACCTTAAGGCATTTCGCAGAGTCCTCCAGTACTTTTAGGGGGTATCAACAGAGCAGTATCAACGTTTTATCGGGTAGAAAAAAGTGTTATCCCCTTCAAAGTAGTTTCTTTGGGAAGCTATACACAGGCGGAGTCGTTGTTCCTAGTCTTGTTAGCAGCGATGGAAGTATTCAATTGGTCTGGCTTTTAACTGGTTGGTCAAATTATTTTGATTGCTCTCTAGAGTTCCAAAATTATGTTCATTTGGACATGTTTCAATTTCAGGAAAAGGAAAAAATGGCAAGGACTCAAATCAGAGGAATTAGGCGGTTGAGGAACAAAAAAATGCGTTTTGAGGTCAAAAATTCACTGATGGAAGTGAGGTTGTTCGGCACCTCTCGTATGTTTCAGATATCGAACGGATATGGGAAGAAAAAAATGTTTGTTTCGTTTATTACGCATTTAAATTTAAAATAAAAGTATTTGTTAGTTTGGTTCTCCAGGTATTTCCTGTACGCTAATGGTGGTACCAAGACGCTACTACTGTTTAATGTGCTGGGCGACTAATCACCCTCGGTGGAGGCTGTTTTTTTTTCGTTTTCTTGAAGATGCCCCCGTGAGTGGGTTATTTCGTTACAGAAGCGTAACTAAGCAACCAATAAAGCGACCGAGGATGCAATCTGTGGGCAATCTGGGATGCGGCGGAGAGAATGCAATTATGCACACATCACTATCATAAGCAATACGAAACCTTTTCATTATTTGAATATTTAAAAATATTTTTTTACATTTTTATCGTTCACTGTTGAACGTAAATTTCCTGCACGAGTTAACACCATTCTCGATCCCCCACCTTATAATACATACAGTCTTCTCCTGACTTGGACTCTGTTATCCAGTTCTTGGGCGCCACTACAACACTATTTTTATTGCCGTTAACATTACCATGATGTAACCCTTGCTGACTTGCATCGAAAACTTTGATACACAATCTTTCGTCTTTTATTTCTGTTCGCTTGTCAACATTTATGTGTCCGCAATTTGGGACTAGTTATATAGTTTTGTCACCGACGGCGCTCGTGACCGACCACGGGCGACGAGCGCGTCAGTTATGTGTTGACGATCGAGAAAGTCGCATGACGGCTAGCGGCATGTCCTCCCGCTTGGCCGGAAGTTTGTAAAGCTTAGCGTAAATATAATCAATGTGCTTCTAAAAGAAAGTGTTTGTTTGCTGACCTGCTCCTCATCCTGCCTTCACGCGACGGAATAACACCTTTTCTGAGAGAGAGGAGGATGTTAGTACCATTGCGTTAAGCTAAGAAGGGTTTTTTTTATTTCCATATCCGTTCTGTATCTAGAGCATATGGTCACCTTAGACGTATACAATTGTGATAAGCAATACGTGGAAAAAAAGTGGACAAAAATAAGAGACGAAAGATTCTTTATCGAGGCTTTCGGCACCAGTCAGCAAGGGCTACATCGTGCTGATGTCAATACTTAAACGTATTGTGCACAACACCTACTTAAAATTTTTTTTATAAACATTTATTTTACTTACCATCTCAATGCCCTCTAAATTTTTACTGCCCTTTTAAAAAATCTATATCGCCCGCAAAGAGGCGTTATTGACCTCGTTGAGAACCCTAGGCTTAACTATATCAATGATCAAACGACTTATAAAAATGATCATCATTTTATTAAGTAAAATACAAAACGAATTTTGCTAATTAATATGTTGTTGCAACAGTTCGGGCAGGAGAATTTGAGCAACGGTTGGTTCCAAGGCTCTCAAATTCGCATCCCGCTTCTGCCGATATTTTTTCTGAACGAATTGATGCGTATAAAGAATTTGACGTATAGTATATGTATATTTAATTACTAATAATGTTGTAATATAGTCAATGATCAATGAAAGTAGATTAGAATATTGAAAAAATAAAATGATATTCAAGTAAATATTTAAAAAAAAAAACATAAAATATTTTGTTCGATCGAATTGTTCGTTTCGTGTTACCTTCGTTTTTAACCACCTGCCCCTGCACGCCACCTGTCCCTTGCCGGATGCTGTAAGGATGTAACGACCCCCCTCCTCTCCGCTTTCGGTGCCCATCCAAGGATCTGTCTCGTGTATGCATATACTTACCACAAAGAAACACTTGAAAACATCACTAAATATAATGATTACTAAGCTACCAGACTTTGTTTCATACTAATAAACAACTGCTTTTATTACCACCACTATACTTACAAATATAGCATGGACCCACGTTGGTCTTCTTCACGACATTGTGGAGGGGATGGATGAGGGTAGAAACTGTAGAGAGCGCCCTAGACGGTAGTATTTGCAGCAAGTGTTCGAGGACATGAGTTGTAGCTCTTATGATGAGCTGAAGAGAGTTGCGGAGGACCGAGAGGAATTGAGATCGAGATGCAAGATTCTGTTGCTGCAAACCAATCCACCGGATTGATACTACGAAGAAGATAGCATGATTCTTGAGTATTCACTCAATAAATTTATATTTCCTGCATATTTTAATGTTTCATTTGCTTTCGCAAAATAACTTATAGCTTATACATAGTCGTACTATCAATAATTTTAAATATTATATATTTTTTCGAGACTTACTAAAAATAATTGGCCTCTCTTCTTGCGACGCATGTCCATGTGATACAGGCATGCAACAGACGGTGAGACACGCTCTCGTGGAGTGCATCATCCATGAGAACAGGAGACGCATTCTGTGTTGTCGCCTGGGAGTCGCTACCATTTCTTGGGAGGATTTTACTGAATTTCTGCTTAGTACCGACGGTCCCTTGCTGTTAAACTTCATCAAAGAAATCGTCGGGGCTACAAGAGCGGTTAACGAGGCCGACATGGAACAGACTCCTACGTTCTTCAATTATTTCTCAGACGTATATGCTAACCTTGTGTGTAACTTGCAGGGTACAACACGCAACTGTATGTATTTTGTACATTTTTTTAGTGAAAAAAATAGCATAGGTGGCCATAAATGGCGACTTAGTCATTTTTTTTAAAAAGTACCAACCAAAAAAATCAGCATAAAACTTAAAAATATTAATGGCACCGACAAATCATAGCATATAAAAAGAATGCAAATATTTAAAGCCGAAAATTTAATCCTTGAACCCCGATTTGTAATCGTAAAGCTCCCTAATCTTGCAAATTGGCCTCTGAGGTTGGAAAAGATCCATTTTTCTTCTCTCGTTGAGCCTCCCTTGGTTCGCGGACCTCTCCCCCTACCTCTGGATATTAAGAACAGGACGACCCTCGCAGTTTTTTGCGACCTTCAGCTTATTCACATTGTGTGCCCTTTGGGCTTTCGTATGCACCTACTCGATTTGTCACCTCATATGTAGGCGGTGGTAACCGACACAGTGGGGGACACGCTGTTTTTGTATGATCGACTATTAAGATTATAAAGATGCGACAATTTGTTTAGAAGAGAGTGCGCTAGAATGTGGTTATGAGATTGCTTAAAGAAGAGAGATGAAAAACGAAACCAAATTTTAAAATATTTTATTTTTATTTATATTGTAAATTACTTAAATATATTAGAATCAATTCGAATAATTTACCTGTAGTTAAAATAAGCTCTTTGATTTTTTGGATGCCATGACCCTGAATAGATCTATGCAAAGCCTCGTGGATTATCGAAGATTTGAGCCCCTAAATGGTGTCCGATTTTAACCATTTCATTTTCTTGGGCAGACGATAGATGTCGCTATAGACTCAAGCTATAACATTGACCGAAAATATACAGTTGTATAACACACCGGTGTGCTCACGGCACCGCAGCGGACCCATATTTGGGCTCATGGCATCTAAACAGTTGTAAAAGTTCTCGACGAAACTGAAAAATGTTGTTAATAATTAATAAAACAGAGTTTCTATTCTATCGAATCTTATATATAGTTTTTACGTACGCTATCCGTGTGAGCATGAATCACATGTCTAATTATTAATATTTCATTTATTTATATATGACGACCATATGCTCCAAATAAGTAGTACATTTACAATTATAATAAAGGAGGTAGTCGTAGCACGGTTTTTGGCATTCGTGCTTTCAGCTACGCGACACCAATGGCCTGAAACTCGCTACCGGAAAGCATAAAAGAACTTAAAGCGGAGGCATCCTTCAGAAGCAGACTCAAGACCCACGTTTTTACTCAGAGAGGCAAAGAAGCGCTTTTGGAACGACCATTCGGTCATAAAAAAACGCTGATACAATTACTGGTACAATAATATTTAATTATTTTTTTAGCATGATACGTTTTTTAAAAAACACTTCAAAATATTATCAAAAATAAACGTCATATTGGCTTAGATAGCTAAGCCTAAATGTCGGTTTTTTTTCCTTAGCATAAACCAGTATTGTTCTTAGCAGGGGTCGGTAAGTTGTCAACTTATCCAATGTAAAAGAGGAGCCTAGATGAGGGGAGTGTCACGAAGAGTGCATCCGCAGGATGGCAATCAGTCAACGGGGCGATGGGCAGGAGGGGAGTTTTTTTTGGACCTCTACAAAACCACCCTCTATGGTCTTAACCTGACTTGCACACCCTCGTTCGTTTCCTGACAAATCGCCCGTCTCCAAAGTGCTTATTTTCCTGTATCTTTCAGAAAGCCTATTACCTAAAAACATGCGCAATATCTGGGACCCACAGATACGTAATCGTACACAATCGATCGAAAGCAACGTGACGCCTATACATTGCATTATTTATTATGAGCATACTTTTATTTGGAATTAAAAACACACATGCAATTCTACATCAAATTTTTACGCATAACTTCGAGCGTTGCATCTTTGTTCTGTCCTATACACCGCGTTGTCCACACGAACATTCTCCGCCTGCACAAATTCGCGAAACTTGATGTATTTATACCATTGTTACCATCGTATAACGATAGATGTCTCTAGTATATATTCAGAGTATGTATATTATTATTTTATTAAGATTCAATCAGTGAACATTTATTCACAAGCTTTATTATTAGATTCCGACGGTCTATTTATTTAGTAAGTACCACTCGGGTCTTGAACCGAACCATAAGCTGAATGGATGAAAACAACTTATTGTTAATACTACCCGGACATTAACAACCAGTACTTTTCTTTTCCTTTCATATGAGGTACATATGTTACATCCACTCACTTGTGTTCTGTCAATTGCTATAATCCGTGCCTCATCCCAAGATATTTCTACATTCGAAAATCCACCTAGAAACATGTGATATTTGCCGGCGGTATGGCTTAGTAGTATAAGCGTTTGCTTACCAAAGCTGAGTTCGTGCGTTTGATCCCCGTATACAATAAAAACTGTTTCTAATCGATTTCCAAGCTCTATAAAAACCACGGTTCGTGTAAATTTGATCTCTCACCCGTAAATGACAGTCGTAGCCTATTAATTAAAATTGTTGGTAAATAAAATCGTCCCGTGAACACCACCCATTCAATGTGAATTCGTGTAATAAATGGATGATGCGAGAATGTAGAAGCTCGAGGACTGAGGCATATTTATAGATAAGTAATATTTTTTTTAACCCTTTCATTACGGCTCGGTTTGAATACAAATTATACTGTCAATTATAAAACTAGTATTTGAAGCATAAATGTACTTATCTGGTCTATTTTTCATATATCACATTGGTTCTTGTATCCTTTAGCTATCAGGTGATGCATAAAAAACTATTTTAAGAAAGTAGCAAAACGATACATCATGTCAACCGATGTCAACGGTCGGGGAATCTTATGACGGCATATGCCGACAACAGATGCGAAAGGGTTAAAAGGATACATCAGATGATAGCTCGAAGTTCCTAAGACGTGGACCATTTGGTATTAAAGATCGGCTCAAATCGGTCAGCGAAACATGTTTAGCAACAAGCGGTGACCCATCCAAGTTGTGGTCGACCTTCAAAGTTGCAAAAAAATATATATTAAATTATTCAAGATTAAAATTACTCTCCCCTACAATAATATGCGGTTATTCTTCATAGTAATGCAAAAAAGTGTCCCCTTCTTATTTGTTATGTTAAAGTATTAAACCAGCCCTTTCGGACACTCTCTTTCTGTCAGACACATCTTTCTGACAGATCTTTCTGACAGATATCTCTCCGGCTTTCAGTCTACCCGAGATTTATCCCTGACAGTGGCCGTAATCTCTGTTCGGACCGGACCTTTTGACCCTCCGTTTGACCCCTCCCTGCATACGTGGTCGCCACGTGAATAATGCCATTTTTTACGTCGCAACTTTTAAGCACTACCGAAGAAAACAATGACATCGTACAAAGAGGTTAAAGTGCACGATTCGCATGCGAGAAATCACTGACCTTTGCAGATCACACCTAACGTTCGTGGCCTCAGAGCGCCGATCTATCGGCTCACCTAACTATGCTAAGAGCTACAGGGCGCCGATCTATTCGTGATTATATATCCGTGATTAACTGTTCTGTATTTAGTCTTACAGCTCTATCCCACAGACTTCCAAATCATACCTGTGTTCACACACAAAAGTTTGCATCCTGTTTTTTACGGGAGAGCATTAGTCGGAGAAGAAAATTCAGACGCAATGGACATGAATACTCTTCAGATATTATACTGGTACTATCACTGCCAAAATAAATGCAAAAAAATAAGATTGTGGGTTCACCCGATCCTAAAACAACGATTAAGATTTGGCTCAGTTCGTGATTGAAAGTGATTTGAAAAAACCGTATGCAGGATACTAGTGGGAACACTTCCATTAAACTATGTACGTTACTAAACTGGATACCGTTTTTTACTGGATTCAGTCGTCCGGTTTGTAGTGGCAAAACCGTACAGCACATTTCGAACTGATCGGATTTTTGCGGTATCCTGAAAACCGAATGCTCATGTGAATGTTACCACAGTATACTTTACTAAACGTGATCCTGCAAAAAATCAATACCGCAAAAAACGGGACGTTGCCGTGGGAATGGGCTCTTAGTCTGTAGTAAGTAGCTTCTGAGGAAGGTGTGGTAGCACCGAAACCGTTAAAGTGTTCTATTCAAACTTAGTGGTCTTGTAGAAAATTTTACTTGTTTTATTCTTTTAATATGGCAAAGTACAAACTTACTGCGTTCTACGAGCGAGTCTTTCAGATTCTTGAAAAACTAAAGCTCAGCAGAGACTAGAAGGCGTTCATCTAGTTTGAAGAAGTAGCAGAAGAAGATCAAGTAGCCTATTAAAGGCTTGATTACTTTCATGATTGGCATGTCCAGGTGTTCATCAATGCCGTGTCCAGATTTTGATCAAATGTTGTATCCAGGTTTTGATGAATTATTGTCTTTGCTAGGTCGGAGTGGGTGGAGGAGGATCCGGCGGAGGAGGAGGCGGCGGAGATCGGAGGGGACGCAAGAAGCACATCTCTACCTCCCCGGCCGACTATCGCGCACCACGTGGGGCTGGTGATCCACTGGAGTGGGGCATGCTAGAGTCCTCTGACCACGAGGTTCTACACCACTTCAAAAACTACACATGTCCATTTTTTTAGTTCCTAGATCGATGTCAGTTAGTTTATGCCTGATTGTTTTATTATTTCACATTATCATTTTTCGTCAAACGTATCTACAGTACCGGTTTTAGACTCTGTGGCGTCCTGGGGCATTTTTTTCTATCGCCCCATATTGCTTATATTTTAAAAAATATAACAATGATTAGTTGCCCTAGGCGCCCCTAGCTTATTCGAAGCCCTGAGGCACCGACCCACTTCGCCACCCCCTAAAACCGGCACTGCGTATCCACTTTTTAGTTCTTAGATCGATGTCTTAGCATATGCCTGAACATTATTATTTAATTTTTCATCGAGCGCTTCATGTAGCTCTGCACCACTTCAAACAACTACAAGTGTCCACTTTCTTAGTTCTTAGATGCCAAAGAGAGTATCGTTATTATTTCATGTTATTATTTCGTCTTCATGCAGTTCTGCACCACAACAAAAGTATGTCCACATTTTTGGTACTTATCCTAGATCAAATCTCATTGTTCTTGCTTGTCTTATTATATTGTTTTGCATCCAATTTGACTTGCAGGCACTGACATTTCCATATCAAGACCATGTCCACATTTTCAGTTCTTCCTCTAGGTCGATGTGACTTAGCCACTGCTTGTTTTATAGGTTTTTTTACTATGTATTTTATAATTATCAATGCTATTTTAAGATACTCGTACTGCCAGATTATTTTTTTCTTTTTTATCTTATTGTTTTATTATTTCAGTGCAGAGCATCATCGCATACATTTTATATATAACTTTAAATCTATGTACAGTCTACTCTCTTATAACGCACGCTTTGATAATATTTATTATATATATTGCCGGCGGGGGTATAACGCAATGGTCAAAGCGTTTGCTTTGCAAGCCAAAGGTCGTGGGTTCGATCCCCGATGAAGATTAAAAAAAATGATTTGTAATCGATTTCTAAACTCTAAACTATCCCGATTGGTGTGAATTTGACCCCTCACTCATAAAATGCCAGTCATAGCCTATTAATATAAATTGGTGTTAGACGAAAATCGTCCCGTGAAGACCACCCATTAATAGTAAATTCCTGTAATAATAAGAATGCTGCGTGAATCTCGGGCTGTAGTCTATGACGTTGGCGGATCAACACTCCACATGCAGCGTTTAGCCATGTGCAAAATGGTAAGCGTAATAGAATTTCACAGATGAAGCTTCAGAATTACTATACTACACCATCTGTCTGTATTCTCCTGTATGTGCTTACGTAAAAAAAAAATTGCGATGATTTTTTATGTAGCTTTATATTAAATGTTGTTATTTTGGATTGAACCGCCTCTTTGGACCAAATGGTACACGCCTCGTGATCACACCGCTAATCAACCGATCTTATGAAAACGTTATACGAGAGTTGACTATATTGAAAATTGATAGATTTAAGAATCTTTTCGTTACTCTTAAATATGTTATCTTTAATTGCCTTAAGAGCTACCCATACTTACGATTAAAAATTGCACGATTGCTCAAATTTTAAAAAACAAGCTTCACCTTGAAAAACATGAAGATACTCGCAGCTATGATGAATCTGTTGACTTATAGTGTTGTTGCAAAGTTTTGCAAAGCATTATTCTCGTTGTCATGACAATACTGTGTTGTTCTAAAAATGTGTGGGTAACTCTTATGTTACATTTTTATTCATTTTTTAATCTTTTGATGTATGTATTATAATTTTGTAGCCCTTTCATTACGGCTCGGTGGAATACAAATTAAACTGTCAGTTATAAAACTAGTATTTGAAGCATAAATGTACTTATCTTGTCTATTTTCATATATCACATTGTTTCATGTATCATTTAGCTATCAGATGATGCATAAAAAACTATTCTAAATAGTAGAAAAACGATATATCACGGCTACGATGTCAACGGTAAGGGAATCTTCTTCTTCGTAGTGTCAATCCGGCGGATCGGTTTGCAGCAACAGAATCTTGCATCTCGATCTCCATTCCTCTCGGTCCTAGGCGACCCTTTTCAGTCTTGTTTTGTCCAGTTGTTTTGTCTCGAGCAGTCCCCACCCGGAGACCCAATTGGGGGACTATTTTATCTCCGGAAATTTTATTTAAGATTCAATCATTTTTTTGCTGATGCATGGGATGTCTTTCAGACCTTTAATGTGGTATTTTCCCCTTTATTTCCACATCCTAATGCCGTTGACCATAAAGGTTCATCCGCCTTAGGAGAGCATTTACTACCTCCAGGACAATAGAGTGCCCTAACCAGCTTGACCTGATGAGGTTAGCTGAGTGTTTTCATACAAGACTATTGTAATACAGAACGGCCAATTTAGAACATCAACAATTTAGGGAATCTTATACGGCGTATATCGGCTGTCGATGCGAATGGGTTAATGGTTACATAACACCGAAACATAACGTATTACAAGCCGTATATAAAAAAATCACATAAATCTAAATCTAAAATATATTTTTTTGTACATAGAAACACGACGTACATAAGAATAAGTGTCCAAGTCGGCAGAAATACGACACATTCACTTGTAAAAAACCTTCGGATACAAAAATCACTTGGGCAAAAAAAAAACCGACAATCTCGACCAATAAATAACTAGAAGTGATAAAATCTTTTAACAGATCAACACTGGTTTATATTCAATGACTAAACAATAGCGAAATAAACGATCATTTCCTTTGCTTCCGATATTTTTTTGTCAGGGGTAACAAATGCGGGTCTTTGAAGCGCTATCGATTTTTTTTCTTAAAATATTTCATACTTTAAGCTTAACCTAACCCAACCTAACCTAACCTAGTAAGAGTCTACGTAAAAGTTCACAATATTGCTGCTTTGGTTATTGATACTTCAAACTATCATAGCTTATATATATACGCGTTAGAAGTGATGAAGAATTGTGGACGAAACTGCGGTCTTTCAGCAAGTGCTCAGTGTGATCCACGTATGAAATATTAATATATGTAACGTTGAAATGGATGCCAAATTAAATGCTAAAAAAATATTTTTAAAATAATCATCATTATCATAAGCATGTGTCCGTCCACTGTTGAACGTAGGCCTCCCGCATGAGTCTCCATCCTCCTCGATCATCCGTTTTCCGCGTTCAGATGATAAAAGAAGATAATTAAAATCATGGCTTATTAAATATACAAATATCTTACAATAGTTTCCGAGGACCTGTAGTATCCCAGGCATATTTTAGGTGATTTGTCAATCAAAACAAATAAGCAAATCAGATTATTAGCCCGACGGGATCGATGCCTTGACCATTTGATCCAAAAGGGGAGCTTAACCCTTAATAAATATTGATTTACCTTAATGAAACTAAGATTTAATTACTAGTCTTCTTCTCTTCTTCGTGTCAGCGACATAAAATTATTTCTGCAAATTAGTATCTGGCAACATCGATAGCCCGTGTGTTGCCTAGCATTAGGTCTTCAGGTGTGCAGTTTGTTGGGCTCATGGAGCAGGATCTTAGGTGTGATCTGCAGGTCTCCGCAGTCGCACAATAGTGGCTCTCCCTGCCGAAGAATTCCCCACAGCTCGAGGTTGTCTTTCGTACTAACAACTCCGGTTCTTAGTAGTAACTAGTCATAATGGATAATTTAGTTCAAAAAAAAATTATGGAATCAAAATTTATCACCAAAATGCTTCTCGTTACTTTAGTACTACATATTTCAGTCAAATTGTTTTCAAATGGTTGCAAACATCTGACAGCACATAGTCTATTTATATTTTATCTAACAACGCTCTTGGGCAATGCTTAAAACTATTGTCCACTTGTTTCGGTCGAGTTTTGTCCGAAATTTCTGCCGAATCATTGCCCAAGTTTTTTGCCCGTAACTTTTTGCCCGCCGACGATTTTTCTGGCACGACTCTAGCTGCAGTAGCGCTAACCGGCCAGTTAAATATATTTAGTTTTTCTCTTCGCTCACAGTCGAAAATTCTTTCCTGCTAACGTTTTTTGTCCGCCAAATTTTTGCATCCAATACTGTTACAGAGCTTTTTGCACGCTGATGCAGCAGTGACTACACGTTAATATCCATAAAACAGTTCCTGCTCCACAAAAAATCATAAATGTTTGAAGCAATATTACCGTGGTAGATGGCTTATCTTCTTCCTGCCATAGGATTGACACTGGAGTTCTACAAGGCTCTGTACTGTTGCCTACTTTTTTCTTTCTACATGTGAATAATCTTCTGTGCGTTCGGCAATATGGCTTCCGCCGTAGTCGGTCATGCGGCGATCTCTTGGCTTATGTCACACATGTTTGGGGGAAATCTGTCGAACGCTTTGGAGAGACGCAAGCTGTTGCCCTGGATATCTCCAAAGCGTTCGATAGAGTTTGGCATCGCGGTCTGGTGAATAAATTACCGTCTTATGGACTAACCTCTCTGTGCTCCTGGATCGAAAACTTCTTGAGTGATCGAAGCATTATCACTGTCGTAGATGGCTTTTCTTCTTCCTGCCATAAAATCAACTCAGGAGTTTCACAGGGCTCTGTGTTGTCGCCCACTCTTTTCCTTCTGCATGTGAATGGTTTGCTTTAATGCGCAAACATTCACTGCTATGCCGACGACAGCACTGTCCATGAGAGTATAATCTTCCATAAGCCTCCGAAACGTTCGGAACTATCTGCTGCTAGGGAATCTCTGGTGGAGAAGATGAACATGTCTATTGAAAGGGTTTCACGATGGGGCGACCTCAACCTCGTCAGTTTCAACATTTCCAAAACCCAATCACGTACTTTCTCCACCAAGAAGACTGCATTGGATCCTGTATCTTTCGATGGTTGTACTCTTTAGAATGTCAGCTTCATCAACATCCTTAAAGTATTAATCTCTGATAAAATTAAATATTATGAGTCGATTAGGTCTAAAGCCGGTCTTGCATCCAAAAAACTAGGTCTGCTATATAGATCACGTTGATATTTCGTCGATACACTTCTTCTTCTATATAAATGACAAATCCGCACTATCCTTGAATACGGCAGTCACTTTGGTTGTACTCTTTAGAATGTTAGCTACATCAACATCCTTGGAGTATCAATCTCAGATAAAATGAAATATTATGAGGTAATTAGGTCTAAAGCAGGTCTAGCATCCAAAAAACTAGGTGTGCGAAATAGATCACGTTGGTATTTCACCGATTAAGAACTTCTTGTACGAGTTATATAAAGGACAAATCCGCCCCATCCTTGAATACATCAGTCACTTATGTGTTGAATCACAAAATATCTTCAAGATTTTTTGTGATTCGACAAGAGCAATTATTTTGATAAACAATGACACTCTTACGTCTAACCTGCAATCAATGGAACACAGGCGTAATATTGGTTCACTTAGTCTTTTCTAACGTTATTACCACGGTCGCTGCTTTTCGAAACTTAATGAACTAATTCCTCCTGCACCCACCCACGACCGACAAACTCGTCTTACACTTGCTAAACCTCCATACACGGTTAATGTGTGCCGACCAAGAACTGGCAGTTTCCACAGTTCCTTCCTTAATGCCACCGGTAAGCTATGAAATGCTCTTTCAGCGTCTGTGTTGCCTCCTTCCTACAATCTGGATCTCTTCGAGAAACAGATGAATATACACTTGCAATCTCCCCGACCCACACACAAACACGAACACATCACACGTTTTCCGCATGTAACGTACAGCCTACCTGGCTGAGCCTCATAGAGTGCACTGGTCTTGTGACCGGGTGTGCTCTCCTGCATACGATTACATACAAAAAAACATATCCAAAAGTTACACTTTAAAATTAAAATTTAATGATTCTTTTTTTATGTAGCGACGTGTGGTCACCATCATTTTGTGGTCCAGAGTGTAGCCTCATTGTTATTTTTCATTGTTATCGTGTTCATTTTCGATTTCCTTCAACTTTATATTGGTGGCATTTATTTTTTATAAGTTTCAGATATATTTCCTAGATGTTTCATTATTTTATTTACCGAACTGCACAATGAACGATTATTTTAAACGAGTATTGATAATTTCTAGACATTTTATTTTTTCGATAAATTTATTTATTGGGTTATTTATCAATTAGTGTTTATTACTATTTTTTACAGTACTTATACTATCATTACTATAACAATAAATTTTAATTATATTATAGCAATATTTTTACGTTGTAATGTCTGTGTAGTATTAACAAAAAGTTGTTTCCTTACAGTTTATAGTTTAGACATGAGCAATACGGTATTTAAAAATATTGCTTGTAAAAAATAATACTAATATAATAAATACGAATAAATACTCTATAATAATAAAATAACTGGACTGGACTTGACCCGCCTCACACCCGCATCACACCGGAGGACAGTTAAGTCTCCTTGATAACGCGCTCATTCAGATTATGATCAGTTAGCAACTGATAAGTCCAGTGGGAGTCCCCTCTGAACAATTGTGGCCACTGCACAGAAGTGATAAAAGAATGAACACGTGAAACAAGAGTAATGAATACTCTTAAAATAACTATACATACAGGTTAGAATAAGCTATCTTTTTGCCGGCGTGTGCAGCTCAATAGTCAAAACGTTTGCTTTGCAAGTCAGAGGTCGCTTGTTCGATCCCTATATATATAATCGTGTCGGAAACAACAGGGTCAGATCCTGTCTGCCCAGAAGTGGGCGACGTCGATGGCGTTAATTCTGGCCATCATCAGGTCTTCCTGGGTGCAGCCAAAAGCGCACACTCCAGAAGGTGTGACAGGGTCTTATGAGTCACATTCAGTCGGTCCGCTGTAAAACTAGCCCTCATTTGTTCGATCCCTGATGAAGATTAAAAAAAAAAAAAATTTTGAGCTCTAAAATACCACTGGTTACTGTGAATTTGATGCCTGACCTGTAAAATTCAAGTCATAGCCTATTAATCAAAATTGGTGGTAGACAAAATTCGCCGTGTGAAGACCACCCATTCATAGTAAATTCCTGTAATAATTAAGGATGATGCGCGAATCTCGGGCTGTAGTCTACGTTGGAGGATAAACACTCCACATGCAACGCTTAGCCATATGAAGCATTGTAAGCGTCATATAATTCCACAGATGAGACTTCAGAATTACTATCAACCCCCGTTGGTGTGAATTTAATCCCTGTCTTGTAAAATTCCAGTCATAGCCTATAAATCAAAATTGGTGTTCAGACGAAATACATCGCATGAAGACCACCCATTCATAGTAAATTCATGTAATAATTTAGGATAATGCATGAATCTCGGGATGTATATCTATATCATTGGAGGATCAACACTCCAGATGCAGCGCTTAGCCATATGAAGCATGGTAAGCGTCATAAAATTCCACAGATGAGACTTCAGAATTACTATCACCATCTATCAGTATTCTCCTGTATGTGCTTATAAAAAAAAATTGAGCAATCTTGCATTTAGTATCGCTCGGGTTAGTAGTCTTTTATATTAATATTATTAACCCATTAACCTTTAAACGCCCAGTGGTCCCATCGTTCAATGCCCTAGCAGGCTTTGTAATGTTTCGTCGCACAATATATTCTTCCGTGAACTTACTTTAATACTATTATTACAAATTAATGTAATCCGATTGTGAAATGAACCATAAGCACTCCTGTATGGGACCGTAGGGCATTGAACATAGCAAATCTGTGGTTCCATAAGGAAACCACTGGGCGCTTAAAGGTTAAATCATTATTTATGGATTCTAACTCGTGATCGAAAATCTCAAATCCTAATTAATTAAATATAATCATTAATTTAAAATTGGACAAACAACAAACACGGTGAGTCGGCGGATTCCGTTTCCGCATGCGGTGTCCATCCATGGATGCTTACATCACTTAATCCATTGAATGTAGCGTAATTTCCTTGTACATTATCTTTCAATGAATCGTTTTTTTTTCAAATATAGATAGAGGTCAGTAGTGTTATTCGAACGTAATAGGGTAAACAGCCCAGTGTCCGGCGCTCTTTCGGCATCTGTGTTTCCTCTTTCATACAAATATCCAATATCCTTAGTAACTGTTGCATGCTCTTACAGCATCTGTGTTTTCTTATTCAATAAAATATCTAATATACTCGTAAATGGTAACATCCTCCTCTCTTTATCAGGCAGTTATTTAGTCGCGTGGTGGCAGGATGAGGAGCAGATTAACAACACACAGACTTTTTCAGAAGCACATATATATATTGACATCAGCATGATGTAGTCCTTACTGTTTCGACAAACGATCTTTCGTCTTATATTTTCATAGCTCGCCACACCTTGATGTAAACTTCTGGCCCTAACCTTGTAATGTTTTTAAGTAAATAAAATCAGTGCTTCAACAAGAAACTCTTTGTCTGCTGCCCTGCCCCTCACGACGTAATAACGGTCGGTTAATATATTCACAATAAACTTTACAAACTTCCGGCCCAGGCGCTGAATGGTCGCACACAACTGAGCGCGCTCGTTATGGGCTGTCGCTCAGCGCCGCAAGTAGCGATCTATATAACTAACGTCATACCTGTTACCGGACTTGTCCAAAATGCAAAAATGTCGACACATACATGTACGACAAGCGAACAGAAATAAGAGACGAAAGATTGTGCATCGAGCGTTCCGGTACCAGTCGGCAAGGGCTATATCATGCTGATGTCAATGGTAAATGGTACTCTTCCTACATCATTGTTTCCTTGTTCACAGAATATCTAACTATACATAAATGGTGCTCTTCCAGCATCTATGTTTCTCCTTCACACAATTTTATAATTCACACAAATCGTCAAAAAACAATTTTAGTTGAAATCTTTACAACCTGCACACATACACAACACATGTTTTGTTGCATGCAGCATCTAGCCGTCCTGGCTGAGCGTCATAGAACCCACTGAATTCAACCCGTCATAGTCTCCTGAATGGGTTACATTATTTTTAGATTTTTAGAAAGCGGTCACTATCCAAATACGTTCTTCTTCGTAGTATCAATCCGGTGGATTGGTTTGCAGCAACAAAATCTTACATCTCGATTTCCACTCCTCTCGATCCTCTGCAGTCCTCTTCACCTCAGCATAAGACCTACAACTCATGTCCTCGAACACTTGCTGCAAATACTCCCGTCTAGGGCGCCCTCTACAAATACGTTACGAGCAGAATACTTCTTAACTTATATAAATGAGAAGCGGTGTTGCAACACGCGTGTTTACCTTATTATTGATAGGTATATCGAAAGACGACAAAAATTATGGTCAAACAACCATAAAACCACGGTATTTACAACAAAAACGAGGAAACGGCGACGCGTTAAAATGCATAGAACCTGCTGACCATTGTATCTTCCACACCGCAACCAATCTTCGATCCATCTCCGGCAACCGTCTTAGAATTCTTTCGAAGATGACCCACTGGGTTATATCAGATTTTGCCGCTTCAAAGCAGTAGCATTCAAAAATGCTTCTTCTTCGTAGTATCAATCCGGTGGATTGGTTTGCAGCAACATAATCTTGCATCTCGATCTCCATTCCTCTCGGTCCTCCGCAACCCTCTTCAGCTCAGCATAAGAGCTACAACTCATGTCCTCGAACACTTGCTGCAACTACTGCGCCCTCTACAGTTTCTACCCTCAACCATCCCCTCCACAATGTCGTGAAGAAGACCATCATGGCGCATGATGTGACCGATCCATCGGGCTCTCCACTCTGAGATGGTTCTCATAAGGTGCCTATCTTCCTTGATTATCCTGAGAACCTCATTGTTCGTGACGTGGTCTCTCCAGGAAATTCCGAGAATTCTTCTGTATGACCACATCTCAAAGGCCTCTAAAGTGTGAAAAATGCTTAATCAAGCTCAATGGGTCAAAGTGTTTGCTTTGCAAACAAAAGTTCGAGGCTTCGATCCCCGACGGAGATTAAATACAAAATAAGTCTAATCGATTTCTTAGCTCTAAAATACTTTTGGTTGGTGTGAATTTGATCCCTCACCCGTAAAATGCCAGTCACAGCCTATTAATTAAAATTGTTGGTAGACGAAAAGTTGTCCCGTGAAGGCCACTCATTTATAGGAAATTCTTGTAATAATATGGATGATGCGTGAATCTCGGGCTGTAAGTCTATAACGTTGACAGATCAACACTCCAAGCAGCGCTTAGCCATATACAGCATGGTAAGCGTCATAGAATTCCACAGATTAGACTTCAGATTTTCACTCACCATCTGTCTACACAAAAAAATATATGTGAAAGTCTAACGGGCGTATACTCGTACATAAATGATTAAATAATTAAATATTTTAATTCGATTATTCGATACGCCAATGTTTTCGTTGGTTCTATTCACATCGTTTCCTGTTACGGTCAAAGAAACATCGATAATAACATTAGGAATCATAGAGGAGTGCGTTTCTATGGGAGCCTCCATTGTCTATGCGCCGATCTGTCAGATTTGAATAAAGAATCGGTTTTCCCGCCGAAATTTGGCCGTGAAAATGGCGGCCGAGTAATAGGTACATGACTCAACCCTTTACGTGCGAGGTGCGGATATATCCGCACCAACTTGCACTGCTCTTAAGTGCGAGGTGCGGATTTATCCCACGCCCTGAAAAGAACACGTCGCTTCAGTGCGAGATGTGGATTTATCAGAATCCTATATTGAATATAATTTTGTTTCGTATTCAGACATTCCTTCGTCAAATTTTTTTTTTACGATATGTATTGAATTGTGGGTCATTCTACACATGTTTCAAATTTGCCCTTTTTAAAAATAACAATGGATTTATTTAATTTAGTTCTGAAGGTGAATATAAATGCAGCACTGACCAATCAAAGTACATAAAAAAAATCGCCCTTAAATATTCAACTTTATTTTTCATTGACTAATTGACTTATTTCGTGACTTTTTATGAAATGTTATTCCGCACGTAAAGGGTTAATTGCGATTTAACGGACGTTTATTTTTGCGGTTACATTTGTCATTAAAACAATTAAATTGATGACTTATCGCAATTATAATGTTTAGGTACGCTTTTGTTGATTATTATCGTAAATTTTAATTAATTACTAATTTATAATTAGGTATTTTATAATGCGGCATATAAACATTGAGTTAAACCGCCCCTTGCGACTAAATTATCAAGCTAATTATCAGATTCTTTAATTAAATAACTTCTTAGAATTTCACGGTCAGATTTGGTATTGTGGCTTTTGGGTTTAGCCGTGTGTGGCGAATTATCTCGTTAAACTCGGAAAACCAAATTCCCGATTCCTTAATTATTAATATGTTTATTAATTAATAAACAGTTTCGGATACTACAGCGGCCGTCTCAAGTCCCCTGCCGTGTATGTCATCGTTAACCATATATGTTCTTAAATTGAACTTTGGGTACAGAGATGTCTTGGGACAGTGGCTTCTGACAAAATTCAGTGGCGGAAAATTGTGAGACTTTATGTTTAAGATACATGTATAAGATATATGTACAGCGTTTAGCTAAATTAAATGGCAAGCTTAAAAAAAAACACTGCCCAAAAAATTATCACTCTGTCAGCTTTTTCGAAATTGTGTTTACATAAAAAAAATCTTATGGAAACAGATAAATTCATTATGGATCATATTATTTAATTCTTAAAAACAGTAATTCTAAACCTAGAAGTAATATTTATGCTTAGTAAGATATTCTATTAAGTTCTAGGAATTATCATATTCATTAAAAATTAATATAATTTTATTAAAATTATATTTAAATTGTAAATGTGTGATAATAAATGTTGTTAGTATCAGCAAAATATGACGTTTTTTAAATTATATTTATTATATTTTTATGCATATATATTATTTTGTAATAATTTATTTATTAAAAGTAGTTTGTTTTTTAATTTAATATGTAAAATGTGTACTGAGTAATATTTTTAATAGTGAATGCTCAAATAAGTTATGTTAATTATTTAAATTACTGTATTCTTACATACAGACAATATTGCATTCAAAAATAGGCTATAATGATACCTAATCCTTTCCCTAAACAATTCAATGTAATGCTAAATAATCTATTGTTTTTATCAATCAAACATAACCTTAAAATACACAATGCAAAATATGCTCCAAGATAAATAAGTCATATTAGGTGTTTAATTAACTGTGGTCTTGTTTACCAACAATATTACATTTAAAATCACTATTATGACACTAAAGGTAAAGATCTTAACATAATACAAAGTAAAACGTTACTTTTCCCCTTAAGACATAACCTAAAGATGCACTGCAAAATATGCTTGAAAACAAATAAGTTAAATTAATAATGTAATATATTAACTTTACTATTTCAAAGCAACAATTACACATTCAAAATTATACTATAATGACACCTATATATGACACTTATCTATACATAACCAATAAAACAATACTTTTAGTCTTTTACTATTCTAATATAACCGAAAATTGCACTGCAAAATATGCTTGGAGATACAGTTTATTCTAGTGTAGAGTATTACGTACATAACCTAGAAATGTATTTAATAAAAATGTACTTTGATCACTTGTCAAAAAATTGTTTCTAATTTGTTTTCGTTTTTTTTATTTCAGGTGTTTGGGTCCAAAGCCGACCTCCAATTGCATACCCAGGTGCATCTCCGTGAGGCGAAACCGTACAAGTGTAGCCAGTGCACTAAGGCATTCGCTAATTCAAGCTATCTCTCCCAGCATACAAGAATCCATCTCGGTATCAAGCCGTACCGCTGCGAGATCTGCCAGCGCAAGTTTACGCAACTATCGCATCTTCAACAGCATATCCGCACGCACACTGGTGATAAACCGTACAAGTGTCGCCATCCTGGCTGTCAAAAAGCCTTCTCGCAACTGTCAAACTTGCAGTCGCACTCGCGCTGCCACCAAACGGACAAACCGTATAAATGCAACTCGTGCTACAAGTGCTTCTCCGACGAGCCCAGCCTCCTCGAACACATCCCAAAACACAAAGAATCAAAGCACTTAAAAACGCACATCTGCCAATACTGCGGTAAGAGCTACACACAAGAAACGTACTTGTCCAAGCACATGCAGAAACACGCCGAAAGAGCTGACAGAAGACCGCCCATAGCGGGATTAGGAGCCAGAGCGCCTACTTCGGCATTCCCTGATCATCCTTACTGGCCGAAAATAAGCCCAGACTCTGCGGCACATCTTTCAGAAGCTATGCAAGAAGGAGGCGGCTTCCCACAACAGTCTGCTCACGACGGTAATGAAGATGCTGAAAATGATCATCTTCAAGCACACCACCGAGCTTTATTCGATCATCATAGGCTCAACGGAGGCGACTTAAACAACGATAATGATAGACAAGGCTTGCATCTGAATGGGCAAGGTCCTCCAATTCCGACATCAGGCTACGATATCGCTTTATCGAAAGCTAGCGCTGCAGCTAATTCTGCGTTCACTCCGATCAATTCAATGGCCCCGCATCTCGGAGGTCTAACTCATGCTCAGCTAGGTCAAAGACCGTATTTATACGACTCGCTAGGATTCCAGCAGACTAAGCAAGCTCCTCTTGCGGCACCGGCATCGGCTTCTTTCCCGAATCAACTGATCTCTCTGCATCAGATTCGAAACTACGCCCATCAACCATCGAGCAACTTGCTGTCTCCGGAGCATCTGTTGCCGCATTCTCTTGCCGTCAAGGACAAGCAGTGATTGGCGCTTGATCTGCGCTACGCTTACGCCTGACAAAGGTTGGATTAAAACAAGTAATTAATGTTCCTGACATGTGACCACGACGACTTTGTTTAATTTATTTTTTAATAGAGTATCGTTTAAGCTTGAGAGCAAGCCGTCAATGTCATGTCTACTTAAATAGCTTATTTTCTCAATATCTAACAAGCAAAACATATTGTTAAATATATAAAATAACAAGACATATGTATTATAAATACATATTAATGAAATTGTGTTGTTTGCAAGAATGACTACAAAATTTCATTTTATGCTCATGTTTTAATTATCAAAAATGAATATTGTAATAACTGCAATTGATTAGTTTTTTATTTGAATCTTTTATGTTTTAATTTAGTTTTTAATGTTGTAGATACACATTCGGATGGTTTGCTCTGTAGATATGAATATAAATTGTAACCAGTATTTTAGGAAGGCAGACTCTTCCGACACTACTTGCATAAATAGGTACAGATACTGTGTAAATCATTTGCGGTATTTATTTATGACGATTCCTTAGAAAAACAGTATTAATTGTATAAAAAACAAAATATATATGAAGAAAAACATTTGAATAATGATTTTCTTGCTGGAAAAAAAGATTTCAAGAATTTTTGATAGATGTCTCTGAATTAAAAAATGCAATTGAAAAACAATGTGTTGTTTTGGAAGAGATTTAATGTTTCATTCGGCACCTCTGTGATGTTTTTTCAAATGAAAACTAATGATGGATAACCCTGAATGTAAAATAGTCAACAATTTATTTAATAGGGTCGCCATTTTTAAGATCAAAGCAATACACTTTAACATTAAAGAAAATAAGTAGATGGATATAGTCCATGGTTTGAATCCTCGGTGGTTCGAATCCTCGGTGCTCTATGATTATTTTTTCTGATTAATTGAAGAGAAAAATGTCATATGAGACGGTGTTTTCCAATGAATTTATATATTTAACAGTTCTTAAAAAATTATTTGAATCTTCAATGGTTTATAAAGTATTAAGAATATTAGAAATATATTCTTACATCAAATCATTTAAATTGAATACATATTTTTAAACAACAGCACTGTATATCGGTAGTCTTGAGCTTGAATATATTTTTATTAGTGCTGCGTATCGCTCGTTAGCTAAATGTGTAAGAGAGCGAGAAACATGACAGTATCCTTTCACACTTAATTTTTTATAGTTTTAACAAGCAATCTTATCATTTAAATTGATTTTAAATATATTTCTTGTTGAAATATTCATTTATATATAATCATTATATATAATAATCATTGATTATAGATGTTTAAAAATAACTATGGCGACCCTATTGTTAAATTATTGTCCTAAATGACAAGATATATGAAAAATGCTTAAACAAGATGGAGGATTTTAAAATTAATTTGATTGGTTTGTAGCTGTAACGCTCAATATGTGTCAATTTTGTATGATGTGACACTATGGACTTATGACTTTGGACACACAGACATCAAATGACTTTCTCAAACATATTATAAATTCATATTTAATTTGCATTGAATAATGACTTAAACGTTTTACAAACGATTCTTGCACACATAACCACACTTTTTTGTGCAACATACATTGGAGTTTATGGCTATTCTTACTTATATTATTACTATCATTGTTCAAGAAATTATCAATAAAATTACCTGTTTTGATGCAACTTTTAACAGCTTACACTAGATTATTATGAAATTCATAATTTTTAAAGAGAAAATGATTTTATTATGCTATTTAAATACAAAATTTATCATTTAAAATAAAGTGATGACATAGGACAAAAATTATACTATGAAAAAAATTGGATCACAGTAAAATGTGTATAAATCTCTTGAAAGGAATTGAAGTTAAATATTTTATATAATCACATTAAAGGTTAATATAGATAACTCACATTTTGATGCCAGATAACATCTGTTTTATTGAAAAATGACTTTGTTATTTCAAAAATATTATTGAATTTGGGGAAAAACAAAATGTAAATTTGACAGTTCATGATTTGGAAATTTTTTGAATTTAAAACTTTTGTTTGTGGAATCTTAAGAAAATGGTACTTAATATTTAATACAATTATTATGCAGTTTCATAAATAATTGTTGAATTTTAATTGGAATATCTTTCTGGAAAGTTCTTTGATGTCTTGTGTTCTGTAGTCCCTAGTTGAAAAGACTGGATTAGGTGTAAAGAGTTGTTCTGTGTTATGCCATCAATTACATTGATTTTTCATGTTTTTTTTTTGTAGAAAAATGGAAAAAATAATATGTGTGAAGGACTGAAAGATACAAAAAAAAATATAATGTCTCAAAGTTTTTCAAATGTATTAATAAGTTTTACGTTTAATGATATCACACTCGGTTGTTTTAGAAAATGGCACACTCTTCTTTTTATTATTGATTCATGAATCTTTTGACCGTATCTGTTGCATATCTGGAACATATGATCACCACAAATCACTGCCACTTATTGTCATTGCCTTACCCTAAAATATCTCTACACCCAGAAACATACAAACTTTAGATCAGTAGTCTAGGCACTTAAAGAGACGGCAGCTATAGTATCTGAGGCATATTTAAATTGTTTTTAAGAGAACCTGGATCATTTAATTGGTCATTAGGGGTGGCTTAACCCAATTTATGTTCTTCTTCGTAGTATCAATCCGGTGGATTGGTTTACTGCAACAAAATCTTGCAACCCCGTACTCTTCATTCATCTTGATCTTTTACAACCCGCTTTAGCTCAGCATAAGAGCTACAACTCATGTCCTCGGACACTTGCTGCAAATACTTCCGTCTAGGGCGCCCCCTATAGTTTCTCCCCTCAACCATCCACTCCACAATGTCGTGAAGAAGACCATCGTGGCGCATGATGTGACCGATCCATCGGGGTCGCCTCTTAACATCATTCAATACAAAAGAGAATATTTTTAATGCATAACATTTTAGTATCGATTATCGAGTTGCCATTTTCATATTAAAACCTGTGTATCAATATACGTGCAATATTGCAACCAATCTATTGCTGCAATTGCCGAAGTTATAAACTTATACAGGTACTCTGTCTAGTACTCTTTCACTCTGTGCAATTATTGCTATAAATTTCCTGCAATATTTCATGCAACATCTCCCTTCAAAGTATTGCATTTTGAGGCATACATGTTGATTGATTGCCTTCCATGGGATGTTCTTAAATAACGTTTCGTCTCTTCACAGATTTTTTGTCTATTTAAAATGTAATTAATTGATTAATGAATAGTGTTGTGAAGTAATATTTTTTAATAGGTTACATTAAAATAAATAAATTTGATAATATAAATATATATATTATTTATATATACATACCTATATATATATATGTATTATATAACTATCTCTTGGTGTAAGAATTAATATGAATATTACTTAATATTTAAAAGTGAGTAAATCAACGAATAAAAAGTAAAATGTTCCAGTCCTATAAACGAACTAATTGTTTTTTTTTTCATAAAAATGACTTAAAATGGTATACTTAACCTATTCTTATCATTACGTTCTAATTATACTTTTTTTACATCATATTTTTGATATTTGCTCATTTTTTAATTGAATAGTTTTTTCTGTAGGAGTAACTGACATTTGTTATATTTTTTTTCTACCTACGTGAAATGGTCTAAATTTATAAACATTTTTTGGGAATTTTCAATGTTAACTGCTACCCATATTAATGATACGAATTGTATGAATTTAAATTTCATCAAACTAAAAAATTTAAACAGGAATTGGTAGATAGGATTAACTTCATTCATCATTTGTTGAATAAGTAGAGAAAAAAAAAACATTTTTGTTTCCTTTTTTATTTAAAATATGTTTGGAATTATTTTTTAAGCAACCAATAAATGAGCAATAATTAACTTATCGGTTTTGCAGGAATCTATAATAAATTATGAAAGTGATAAAACTTCGTTTTAGTAATAATAGATGTCCTATTATTATAAATATCATCGCTTAAAAACAGCTCTCTACTTGATCGGTATGAAATATATAGTTTTTTTAAAAGTCAATTAATTAGATTAAAATTTTAATCAATTTACTGTGAATGAAGTGATTAATTTTTAAAAACATTTGCAATGCATTTTTTTAAATAGACAACATGTAAAGAGTTATCCATAGACACTGGAATAATCTTGAACGTGTATATACGATATTAAAATACGTACAGAGTGATGCGTTGTGTTGGTAAACATGACTCAAATACTTGATATTACTATTTATGTGATATTTTACAGGTCTTTTAGCATTTCTGTGACGATTTGAAAGTGTTGATATACTAATCTTATACTGTATTATGACGTGCGTAATTTACTTTCATAGACTATACACTATATTTTTATTTTTTGAGAATATGTCTCAATTTATTTTCTTCACCGAGATAAAATTTATTTTACTATGAAGATATGATAAAATGGAATTAATGTATCATTAAAATAACTGCATTATTAATTTAAAAATGCATTAAATTTGTTTTATCTGATCTTTAAATAATATTTAATCATTTTGTCTTCACGCAAAAAAAACGAACAAAAACTGTGCAATTTCTTTTCAAAATTTTAAATTAAAAAAAACGTTTTTAACGAAATAAATATATATACCTATTGTCATTCAATGGTTTTGAAAACATCACAATATAAAAAGCTGTATGATACATAAAAAATATGACAAAAAAATATGTATAATTACAAATTTCAATATTAAAATTTTTATAAAAATGTTCTGTTTTTGACTCTGTGGAATTGAAAAATAATATTGATTTGATTGGGTTTAAAATGAATGTATGTCTTCCCTTGTTTGAGGAGTTGCGATCTCTTTTGTAAAAAATGTCTCAGAGGTCCGGAATGATCCAAAAGGACATGAATATTAGGTTATGTTTTTTTTTACGTTTTAAAATGGGTCTTCTTTTGCTGTTGTTTCTATTGAATTTCATTATTGACGGATGGTGTGGGTGATAGATACCAGGTTATAGCAGAAAACACACAGATGGTGCATATATTTAAAAGTTTAATTAATTTGATTTGATGTAGCTTACATTATTAAATAAGCAATTCAAAAGGATTTAAAAAAATATTAAACTGCATCATAAAACACATTTTTTTGCTCCTTTTATGTCTCAAAGAAATAGCATTCTGTTATATAAATATATGTTGAATTATTTCAATTATGCATCATCTGTTAATTATGTTTTTTTTTATGTTAAAATGTGTAAATTTGGAGGGTTTTTTTTATATAATATTTTAATTTGATTAAGTAATAAATATTTCCTATTTAATTTAGTTTTTGAAGGTACGATGAAGGGCTTTTAATATGTATTTTAAATAAAAATAATAATACTTGATTAAAATACCCAAAACTATGACGGTTCTCTCTTGATTCTTTATATTTTTTACTACTTATACATTAAATCTTTGTAATTAATATTATTATGTATAATTTCTTTTTAATTAGTGACACTTGATGTAAGTTTAAGTAGAAATTGTGATATAGTAATTTACATGAAACTAGATTTTATTGTTACATGAAAAGTATAATTGATCTTTATAAATTGCATTAGTTTATATTGATTACGTAATATTCTAAGCTCATTATTTTGTAATAGTTTTTAATTTTTAATTATTTGCTGCGTTCACATCGGGTCGGCAACCTAACCTTAAAATGTTACAGTCGTCCCGATCGGAACGCTATTTTTGTATAGTAAAAATATTAAAAACCTCATTTTTTTATTATGTTTATATTATATTGTTTAAATTGTTCATGTTTACATCTGACACTTTTGGAACATAAAATTTGAACAGAAAAATTAACGTGACTTGGAAAATATATACAACATTTTTCAATTGCTTTTAAAACCCAAACAATCTATTCCATTTTAACCTAATCTAATAGTGGTACCTCGACATACGAGTTTAATTTGTTCCGCAACCTTGCTTGTATTTCAAATTACACGTATCTCAAAGCAAATTTCTCCATACTCACAAAACGCGAGCACAACTTACCAAAGATGGTTTGACAGCGAGAGCACACTGATAACTGATTCTCTGACCGTGGCCGGGGGATTCACGCGGGAAAGCGTGACGCGCGGTTCATGTGCAACCGGTCGACCCGCTAAGCCAATTGCTCGCATCTAAAATTTTGCTCATATTTCAAAGCAAAAAATGGCTCGTATCTCAAAAAACTCGTATGCTGGGGCACTTGTATGTGAAGGCACCACTGTATATATATTTAATTAGATAAAAATTACAACTTTCTATAATATATTTGTTAGGTTATTTTGGATGTATGTTTGGCTTTGTGATAGGTTAGGTTAGGTTGGAATCTAACCTATAAAATTGTAAATATGAACAAAAATATATGTCAAAATGAACACTTGAAACATTTTAAATTCCTGTTTCAAAAGTAATGTCAGATAAGAATAAAAACTTGTAATATTACTATAATTATTAATATTGTAAAATGGTTCTCTAGTACTTAATTAAATAGAAAAATAATTTCCTACCTTGACTATTGAAGCATTGACACAAACTATCCAAAATTTTGTAATCTCATTTTTAATTTTTTTTTTTATGTAATTACTTAATTTAAAAAATAAATAAACAAACACTTAAATAATCTTATAAGTTTATGCATATTTAAATAAAAAATTGTAAAATATAAACACTCAATTTTAATTGTGAATATTTGAATGTTTATATAAAAATTGTTCGATTCGAAAACTAATGTCACTGCAAATTTAAAAACAAAATTCATTCTTTTTACGAAATCTTTTTTTTTTTTTCTTTGAAAATGAATCGGAAAATAGATAGTCGACTTTTCGAAAAAAAAACTGTAAATAAATTAAGGATTATCTAAATTATTGATTATTACTATTATTGGCTTTTTGTGGAATGCAAAAAAAAAAATATTTTTTCGCCAACTTCGAAAAATTTAAACTTAATAAAAAATTAAAACGATCGCGCCATTATTTTCTCGAATAAATAATTCATAAAGAATAAGTTTTCTGTTGATAAATAATCTGATTGTTTTTTTTAATTATTTTTTAAAATCTTACCTTTTTGTGTAAATAAACATTAAAACAATATATATATATTATGATTATACTTAAAAAAAAGCTCAAATGTGAGAGTTTTTTTTTATAATAATTTCGATAAATGTTGAGAACTCTTTTCGAAGGGTGCAGGTATAAATTTAGTGAATTTGTTTATTTTGACGACGAAAAGAGTGAAAGAAGAAGATGTAGAAGAATAAGAAGATGTGGAAGAGGTTCATAGATAGGTGGAAGAGGATCGAGTTGGAGGTGATTTTCAATTATGTTTTATAATTAAATGTAATTTTTATTTTTTGGAATCGTCCGCGCCATTTCGCACACTCGTCCGCCATTTTGTGTTCACTGCGTTTCTCAATTTTTTTCGTTGTATTTTTTTTTTCAATGTTTGTGTTCATTATCGTTTGTGGCGAAGGGCGAGTCTGTGATTGGCCGGACGATAGAAACATTAAGAATAAAAAAAAACAAAATATTAAATATGCTTTTTCATTTCGAAATAGCTCCCTAAAAAAACCTGAAATCTCAATATCAAAAGAGTGTTAAATTGAAACCAACGACGATGTTCTACGAAGAGCATTGATCATATGCTTCAAACATGGAGTAGTTTATGCAGGGTAGCATAAAACCTACTTATTCTTCAAATTTTAAACCATTTCAGAAGACTTCACTATACAAAATATATTACATGGTGTTACTGGAGTACAGTCTCGATGGCCTTCTGGGACATCACAAGCCTGGAGACTAGAAGAAAAGGTAGCTGAAGTTTATTGGATACAGAGCTGTTTAAATAGTATATGGATCTGAAACCTAAATGTCTCTTTATTTATTTCTGCAATGGCTATATTTGTCACCTTAACAGCAGATACGTGTGCGCATAATTATGAAAATGGTGTAAGTAAGTCAAGAAATGGAAAAAAAAAGTTATTTATTTATTTCGGTTCACATTGTTGTGAATTAATATAATCTTCATCCAACATCAATGTTAAATATCTAAAATAAGCATTTGATGCAACATGAAGTTGTCACTTTCATTGGTTTTCAACCAACATCAAAACACAAACCTTTAAATATCTCAGAACGGATGAAACATGACTTACACCACTTTATTATTCATGGCCCCACATATTAGAGAGAGGAGTTTAACAAAGGTATAAATGAGCAACTAAAAGTAGCCATGAGTTGTATTAATTCTTAATTTAAACATGAGAAATTATAGTATGATCCTTGTGACAGTTAAGAAAATTCTCTTAATACAACCTTGTTAGGACATTCAACAATTTTATTTATTAAATCAACATTATTACCTTGCTTCTGATATTTATTACATTCTATTTAGATGTAATGTTTGCAGCAAATTTGTAATATATTTAAAAATAAAAACATTCCATTCAAATGTCATTTGAATTTAAAAATATTTTTTTATATTCCATATATTCAATGTAAGCAAACTGATACATTTTTTTGGATATAATAATACAACTAAAATGGATTAGACAGTCAAATTCATGCTATAATTTTAAAAAAGTATTAAGATTCCTAAGATATGAAAATGCTTTGATTATCAGCAGGATCATTACATGTGAATGAACAGCTTAGAAAAAAGCTTCCATTATACATCAATATAGAACTGTCATAAATTTGAATGTAGCAACACATAATTCTTCTTGTCAACCAACAGAAAGCAGCATATTCATCAAATGAAGTAATCTCGATGGGAGTACAACTGGACCATCAAAACTTAGTAGCATTCTATGTGACACTTACTTTTTTACAAAATATAATTATTTTATTAATAATATATTTACATATATATAATATTCAATAAGAATACTATTATATTTACAATAGTATTGTTACACTACAAATGACACACAAAGTTAGGTAAGGATACTATACAAAGGTAATGAAAGTAAATAAACAAGACTCTATTAAGAGTACATTTCAGGAATGTTAACTTTGCTCGTTATCTTGACGAGGTTCTAAAATGTAGTTTGACAGCAAGGGTCTGTCGGATCTACGCAGCATTTTAGAAAGGTCCTCCTAAAAATTGGTTCAGACTCTTAGACGACAACACATAATATTTATGTCATTCTCATAGATGATGCACTACAATCAGTGAATGTCTCACAGTCTGCTGTTTACCAGGATCTCATAAACAGGTGTCATAAGATGAAATTTAGTTTAATAGATGTCATATTACATAAGAACAACAATGACAGTTACTATTTTCAGTATTTGGGAAACGTTTAAAGATGAATATTGAATGTTTTCTTATGAGTAGAGTTGTTTGAATTTCCTGGAGGGACCACGTCACGAACAATGAGGTTCTCAGCATAATCAAAGAAGATAGGCTCCTAGTTAGAACTATATCAGAGAGGTGATCAGTCACATCATGCGCCATGATGGTCTTCTTCACGACATTGTGGAAGGGATGGTTGAGGGTAGAAACTTCAGAGGACGCTCTAGAGTATTTGCAGCAAGTGTTCGAGGATATGAGTTGTAGCTCTTATGCTGAGCTAAAGAGGGTTGCAGAGGATCGAGAAGAGTGGAGATCGAGATGCAAGATTTTGTTACTGCAAACTAATCCACTGGATTGATACTACGAAAAAGATTGTATGTAATTTATTATTTATCTATGATGTTTATTAAAGATGTATTTACTTATATATTTAAGTCTTTGTGTTAGTTTAAGCAACAAGTTTTTACTTTAAGGCTACATCAGGAAGCCATTATCAAGTTAATTTTTCCCTCTGTTTCTGCTTGTCCAATTGTACTATTTATGTCTATTTACTCTATTTTTTAATATTGGATGAAAATCAAAGCAAAATATATTTTAAATGTATTCAGCATTCACTTTGAGAGACATTATAAATATTTATTCACTTACCCTTTTTACATGGATCACGTTGGGTATGACCTCTGTTTAAGAGACTGCAGTTTCGACTAACTCGTAGCCTTCCTAAATCCTATGTGTTTTGATTTCGGCTGAAAAGCAATGAAAGTGATAACTTCATGATGCATAAAATAATTTATTTTGAATTTTTTAAATTCATGTTGGATGAAGATTACACTAATTCACAATAATGTGAATTGAAATAAATGAACTCTTTTTTATTTAATTTCTTGAATATACCACTTTCAGTACCAGCTTTAGACACTGCGGAGCCCTAGGGCAATTTTTTTCTAGCACCCCATCTTGCTAATATTTTCAACAATGTAGGAAAGATTGGCTGCTCTCGGCGACCCTAGCTTATTTTAAGCCGTGGGTCACCGACCCACGTCACCACCCCCTAAAACCGGTACTGACCACTTTCATAATTATGAACAAATATAAATGTGATATAATAATAATAGAATTAACTCGCTTTAAAATATGTTTATTGTGTATAAAGCTTTTATAAATCTTATATATATATTGATGAAATAAAATATTTACATAATAGAGTATGATAAGCACACACACGTCGTTTATAAAAAATTTGGAGCAAAACATAAATCATAAAATACAGTTTAATATTATGAATAATATATTATAACATTAAAAATAATATTCATATATATATATATATATATATATATAAGCAGACTTGGGAAAGAACTGATTTTAAAAAAAATGTGTAAAAATTAAACAATATTGAAAAATGTGAATTTAAAAATAAGAAAAAAATAAATATATTTGTGGAAAGATTGAGGTTAACAAAAAATGAATTAAATTTATATTTAATCTATTTTACAGGGGTATATAAATGTAAGCAAAAAACATTAAAAAAAATGAATTATATATAATTAAACAATAATATATTAAATAACAATTAACAAATTATAAATAACAAGTGTACGAATTTATATATCATATTTAATCATATAAGTAGAAAAATATTTTTATTTATGATATTAAAAGCACTTTATTTTGACTTAAATAGAAATAAATTTAATTCATAAAATATTTATGATTTTTTATATTATTTTTTAATACTATTTATTATATGAATATTGTTTAAATATATTTAAAAAATATTTTTCTTAACATTTTTTGCCTTTTTCATCAATGTATGACTGACATCAAAAATTGCTTAAAATATCAATCTCAGTCAGACATTAATTTTAAAAAAATAATGCAGACTTAAAAAGCATAAAAAAATATTTAAATAATAATAATAAATAAAAATAAAAAATAAAAATAAAAGGAGTAGACTGCAGTTTCGACTAAATCGTAGCATTCCTCAATCCATCATTGTCAACAGACAACTGAGGACAAGTCTCCTAAACAGAGGCCATGTCTTACGTGATCCATTTAAAAACAAGGTAAATAAATAAATATTTATTATTCATGATGGATCACAAATAGAATGCTGAAAACATTGAAAAAAATATTTAAATATTTCTTTATTTATAGAGAGTCTTGTCTTTTATTCAAGATTTCAATTGTTTATTTATTATTATGCATAAATATTTATTTTAATATTTTTCTATGCTTTTTAAACTCTTGTCATACAACCAACTTCACATCTCACCTACGTGGGTTCTTTCATCCGTTCACCTCGTCTTCTTTTAACGTTCTAAAAGTACATTAATTAAAAATGGCCATCCCGTCGATTTGGCGACACAAAAAATGAACTAAAATTGCAAAAATAAACATAATCGTCAATATTTTTTAATAAATATTATATCATTGAGTTAAAATAATCTTGATTTCTGTCATTCAATTCATCCTAGACGATGCACTTGCCATTCTTCTATTGCTATGCAAGTTTCTCAGAGGTTATAATTTGGATCTGATTATAAATGTCAAAGTTCTAGACAGTTCAAAGCAGTGTGTCAATGCTCCTTTGTCATTTAAAAGATTTGCTTCTTGCCAACACCCCACCGACTCTCTATGTTATTGTATGTAAAAACATACAATAACAATCCTTTCTGACGATATGTTAACTTAGGATTGATGTAAACATATTATATTAATAAGAAAGAAAATTTTAGTTTATAGAGGAGTTTTTCAATGCTCATTAGCCGCTACGTCATTGGATGCTTGCAAACACCTCACCGACTGTCTATTTTACATTAAAATAATAATGTTTTCTGAAGATGTGTTATATCAGGTTAATGTCATTAAGAAAGAATGGTTTAGTTCAAAGAAAAACTTTCTAAGCAGTTCAAAACAGTTTGTCAAGAGATTTGATTCTTGCTAACACCTCACCGACTGTCTATTTTACAAAAACAATGTCGTTGGATGATGCATTAACTCAAATTAATGTAAGAATATTAAGAAGAAAGAAAGGTTAAGTTAATAGAATGTCTTTCTAGTCACATTCAAACAGTTTAGCAATGGTCATTATAGTAGTCATTTGATTCTTACTAACACCTCGCCGACTGTCTAATTTACATGAAAATATAAATGTGGTGTGCCATCATTAATATCAGCATATTAAGAAGAAAGAAAGGTAGTAATGTGGATATACAGTACATTGCAAGAAATGCCAAAAATCAACATCATCATCATAAGAACGACAAGCTTTGGAGGGTCTTGGCATTCTGCAAGAGTTGCCTCCGTCGGTTCTTATTGAAAGCGACACATGTAGCAGATTGAATATAATGAAGATAAAATATATTTATACTCATATACATAAACAGATCAACATATATGGACTAAGCTAATAACAATGAAGTAAGTATATATGTATTTATTTCTTTTATAGTTATATTTGTAATATTTATTTTACCTAGAGACGTGGTAAATAAAAAAATAAAACAAAATACATTAAAATAATGTAATACAAAGATACATATACAGAAGGCGTTATGAATTATAGGATATGTATATATTTTTAAATAGAAAGTAAAGAGTGGCAAAGAAGTGATAAAGAATATTAAATTATATTTACATGATGTCTATAATATTGATTAATCTTACTTGACTTCAGTAAGCTTCGGTTATTGCTGAAAAAAGGCGTCGAGTGAAGATAATTTTTCACTTTCAAAAGCAAGACAAGAAACCTTGATAGAAAAAGCAAAAAAAAACTATAAATGATTTATATTATCTATCATTAACTGGGATGAGTCATCCTTTAGGACCAAATGGTCTACCCTAGGGAGCGTCCGACTAATAATTCAAAGTTATTAAAAATTTTGATTAATAAATCACATAAAATATGACTTTCTGATACTATAACCGCTGTCTCATCAAGTCTCAGACTTTCCGTCTTAAGCATCGTTGGGAACCATACACTTATATGTTTCCAAGATGGACCTCAGGATGCACAGATGTCTTGGTACAATGCATGAACAATTGCAACTAAGAGAAAAGTGTTATTTCTCAAAGTTATCTAAAACATAACCTCTAAAACGAACACTATAAAGTATAGCAAAAATACCCAGTAATATAAAAAAACATACACGAGAATATGACATTCATATTCAGTATGCATCGTCAATGATATATTATTTATATAAAAAAGTATTGTATGGATTTTTTAAATATTTAATTAATCTGAATATATACTATAGAGACATCTATCGTTATACGATGGTAACAATGGTATAAATACAACTTATTCAGCGCATCAGTTCGGGCAGTAGATGGTCAAGTGTTCTAGGGTAATGAACAAAGAGCAACGGTTGGTTCCAAAGCTCGCTTCTGCCGATATTTTTTCTGAACGAATTGATGCGCATAAATAATTTTGATGTATAGTATGCGATATTCAATTACTTAAAAAAGTATTCAATTGTTAAGCGACAATGTTTCGTTTTGTCGCCGCCATTTTGTGTGAAACGTCAAACCGTCGCGGTTGCCATCTTGTCGTGCGCGAAGTGTCTTCTAAGCGTCGACCTTGAGCGGCGAGCCGGGAATGTGATCGTCGCCCCACTTGATGAGGATGATGTACTCGCCCTTGTCGCGCACCATGTACGAACAGTCGTAGACGTTCTTGCCCTTGTGCTTGACAAACACCTCTTCGCACGGGCCCTTGGGTCCGTACACACCCACGTAGAGGATGTTAGTTCCTGGAAGATGAAAAAGAAAAACAGATTATTGTAAAGCAGATGTAAGACGTTTGATGTGAGGCAGTCTGAAAGTCTCCACAGACACACAGCAGTGACTATCCATGCCGAAGCATTCCGCATCACTCGAAATCGTCATTTGTTCTACCGAATCCAGTTCTTAATCGGTTTGCTGTCTGATTTACAGGTCCGCCAGCCAAGTCTCTTGCTTGAAAGCTTTCCCTAAGACAAACGAAACCCTCTGATGCAATTAACTAAGCTAACTGAAGACACCATTTATCACATTAATTAATATTGAAGATGGCAAATGCAAGGGCAGCCAAATAACGGAAAGAAGAAGAATTTCTCCACACATGGCTTAAGTTCAAAATTCCAAAATCTGGCAAAAAACATAAATTATTGATCGAATAACTCTTACCGGCGTCTGTCGCGCAGACCGTGAACTGGTTTTGTTTGGCGAGGTAGGCCTTCTTGAGCCCCATGCCCTTGGACGAGCACTTGGTGGCGTCGGACTTGAAGTTTGGCAACACGGGCCCGACCTTGGCTCCACCGGCCTTGGCCACCTTCTGCACGGTCTCTACGATCACCGAAGAGGTCTCCTGGGCACCGATCTCGGCTAAGTTGTCTCCTGCAAACATACGATCCAAAAAACATAAGTCTAAAAGTGGATTCAGTAGTACTTGATGCTCATGTAGCAGAATTGGGAAACATGGGGTGTGCAACGCAGCTTACAGCACTCTTTCGTCTTGGCTCTATCCATGGTATATCATTCCTAACATATTAACATCCTCCTCTCTCTCAAATAGGGGTGTTATTCGCGTGAGGGCAGGATGAGGAGCACGTCAGCAAACAAACACTTTCTTTTAGAAGCATATTGATTATATTTACTTAAAACTTTACAAACTTCCGGCCAAGCGGAAACATACCGCTGGCCGTAACGCAACCTTGTTTCGCTAAAGCAGCGGTCGGGAACCGGGGTAAATTACCCCAAATGGGGTAAAAATATGTTCTCTGGGGTAATAAGGAAATTTTTCTAGTTCGGTATTTCATAAAACTTACTATTTTCATGTAACTTTTTTGTTATTTTCCGTCTAAATTAATTCAATAAATAATGTTTTTTTAAAACATTGATTGTCTTTTTTTCAAAATGGGGGGAAGGGGTAATATCGACTTACGCCAAAATATTTTGGGGTAATGGTTAAAAAAGTTCCCCGACCGCTGCGCTGAAGGGTGGAGACCGACTACCGAACATAGAATTCCACAGATGATACTTCAGAATTACTATCACCATCTGACGGCATTACCCTGTATGTGTTTACATAAAAATAACCGAGCGTAGGCCGACGACCTGTAAAATAGACTGACGAACTTAGAAGTATATCAAGAGTAGCATGGATGCTAAGGGCGGATGATCGAACAAAAGTGGAGACATACTTAAGTGACAATGGGCAGGACATCTGTCGAAGAGACGACGGTCGATGGGGAAGAAAAGTATTGGAATGGGGCCCAAGAATTGGCAAACGGAGCGTTAACAGACTCCCTGCAATATGGAGTGACGAACTCAGAAGCATAGCAAGAGTAGCCTGGATGCTTAGGGCGGATGATCGAAAAGAATGGAGACTTATGTGGGAGTCCTACGTTTAATCTTATTCTTCGTGTCAGCGACGTCAAATTATTTTTTCCCAGTATCTGACAACATCGATAGCTCGTGTGTTGCCCAGCATTAGGTCCTGAGATGTGCAGCTTGTTGGGCACATGGAGCAGGATCTTAGGTGTGAGGCGGTCTGCAGGTCTCCACAGTCACACAATAATGTCTCCCTGCCGAAGCATTCCCCACCGCTCGAGGTTGTCGTTTGTTCTACCAACTCCGGTTCTTAATCTGTTCAGGGATTTCCAGGTCCGCCAGTCAAGGTTCTTGCCAGTTGGGAGGCCTTCTATTGGAGTAATGAAATCCTCTGATGCAATTTGTTGCCAGAGCTGGAGTCTCTCATTTTCAGGGCCGGATGTGAGAGGTTGTGTGGATCTCAGAAAGCTGCTTCGCGACTTCAATCTTGGTGTTGGGGGTATCTGATTATACAAGCAGTGGGACGGTTGGTTGATTGCCTTACGCATTTCTTCGGCGCATACGCTTAATAGTGGATGGATATAAGTTGATGATGGTGATACAGAATATGGAATCAATTATAATGTACTCACCCGTGCACTCGATCTTGAAGGGAGAACCCACAATGTGGGCGCAGTTGTACTTGATACTCATGTAGTAGAAGCCGGGGATCAGGGGAGTGTATCGAACCTTGTAGCCCTCCTCAACCTCTGTGCAGTCCATGGCCACACGTGACGGTCCATCAATAGTCACGGCGAGCGTGCCCTGTCCGGCGTGGCACGTGTTGATGATGAGGTCAGTCTTAACACCTGCAACCAACATACAACCGATCAATCAACCTTGATAAATATACAGTGAGATCCCGCTTCGCAGTTTGAACCTGTCGTTTATTTCTTCTCCGTTTTCTCGATAAGAAAAATATCAATGATGTGTATCAGTTATTCTTTTACTTTGTAACGTTTGAAGTGAAGTGAACGATCACGCCACCTGCAGGAATTTTAATTGTATATACGAGTGTTTTTAACTAACGCAAGACTTCTTTTTGTCAATAAATCATTCAAACATGTGAAGGATATCAACGAGAATTGGAAAAAAAATTCAAAACGTGTCAAAAACTATGAAATTTTGACGATATCATTAATGTTTGTTTGTTTTTATAAATGTTTATTTAAACTTGAGATACATGCACATAAAATTATAAATTAAGTATATATAAATTAAGTTTACAGACAGAGTTATCTTTTACTAAAGCTACATTATTTTATTGGTTAATATTAAATGAAATTTCCTAAAACACTAAGATATAAATTCTATAGAATCCTTGAAGTGGATTTTATTTCTTACGTTTTATATGTTACATATCATTAATATTTTTTTAATAAAGTATGGTTATTGACAATGCAATAACTAACTTTTATAATCTTCATAAAAAATTAATTTATTTCAATCAAAATTTCTTTCAGTAACATAACAAATTAGCAAATTTAATGCGTTACTGAAATACAAGTAGAATTAATAAATCTATAAAAAATATATAAAAATATAGGCACTTATGATTAAGTACTAAGAAGAACAAAGCAATAAAGATAAGCAACAGAAGGTCCCAAAGCTCATCAAACAGACGACTCCAACGAATTATTCTTCCAAAGAAATTCATGGCGTTCGTGTCTGAATTGGGCCTCCCTTACGTGAGATATATCAAAATCCGAGACGATTTAATGCAGCCTTGTAAATTTATGGAATTGACTATATCTAGGCGCTTTAAATGACCAATTATACTCATATTTTAGTTTCTTCCCGTAGTTGCCCCTGTAGCGCCCCTTTCAAGACCTTAGAGCACATTCTCTGAGACTTTCAGTTCCTCTTGTTAGAAAGAAGGATCCTTTTTGATGCAATTCGATGAAACTGCCTCGGTCCTATAAGGCATGCAGAATGTGTGGCCACTAAAAAAAATCCACGCATTTACCATTTTCGCTCGTATTTTCGGTAAAAGAATCAAACATCCATCTTCTTTCACCCCGTGAATGCGATTCTAATCTCTTTCAGACGTTTTTTCTCTTTAACACTTCTGTGCAGTGGCTAAAATTGCTTAGAGGGGACTCCTACCTTTGCTAAGTGATCATAAGCTGAATAAGCGCATCATCAAGGAGACTTTCATCTAGTGTGATGCGAGTGTGACGCAGATAAAGAGAATATAATCACATTCATTGGTTAAAAGGAAATGGAGATGGAATATTGATTTTCTCATCAAAAATACAAGCGAAAATGGTAAATACGTGGATTTTTTTAGTGGCCACAAAGTCTGCATGCAGAATTGGGATGAGGCACTTTCCTCAAATTGCATCGAAAAGAACCCCTCTTTCCAACTCTTGTAAGTTGTAGGGACTACTCAACTAGGGTCAACTAGGGACAGAAACCAAATTGCCACAACATACTGTAGATGCTTCTATGAATCGAATGGCGTCATAAGCTGACATTGACGTATCGATGAAGGTTCCTCACCTGTCTTGACGATGGCTAGTCCAGGTCCTTGTGCGTGCACACAAGCAGGGTCAGCGTCATCCTTGCCGACCTTCACGCGAAGAGGAGAGGCCGGGATGTGAACCCCGTTGAACTTGACGTGAATGTTGTGAATTCCGTTCTCCCGAGGCATGAACCTGACGCTGTACTGTTCACCATCAATGTTCTGGATGAAGCAGTCGTCGACGTTGCCAGATGGAGCCTTGATCTGTCAAAAAAAACACAAAAAAGTATTAAAATTAAAGGATTTTGACAACATCGGAAACAACCGAATCAAACCATGTCATTCAATCATTAAAACAAAAACGTTATCTTGTGAAAAAAGTGAAAGAAACTGGCATCCTCATCGATAAACCAAAGCGCGAAAAGCCAAAAACAGTGCGTACACCCGAGAATATTGCTGCTGTGGCAGAAAGTGTGCGTGAAGCGCCATCAATGGCGCTTCCATGCGGCGCGGCCATGTTGAACGAATTTTTGTTCACAAAAATTGAAGAGGAGGATATTGGCAACATTTGGTTTCAACAAGACGGCGCTACGTGCCACGCAGCCGAAGCTACAATCGATGTTTTGCGCCCTGTTTAAAAAAAAAAGTTATTTGACGGACCCTTTATATGGTTTCCAATAACCCTCAAGGCGGTTTCCGATAACTCTCAAAGTCCGGTGATTTGAAGAGAACAGCAGTTGTCGTATCCGAGGCATATTTTACGTGATTTCTTAATCATTTTTTATGGAGGTCTAATAATTAGCGTGACGCTCCCGTCTCATCGTATATTCATCACAAATTGTCGCCACACAGTTTTGTCAGCTACCGTTGCTCCAAGACACCTACCTCTACACTTGATACCATATATTGATTCGCAGTCCCGAAGACATCCACGGCAAATGCCCGGGAATTTGATAACACGCTGTGGTTTTCAAGTCACATTTTGTGTGATTTTTTAATATTTTTTCATAAGCAGATTGCATGATTAGTTTGATGCTTCCGAGACCTGGAGATGCAGTTCAATAAAACTGACGACACGCATTAAATAAATAATGCATTTTCTTCTTATATCCGTTCGATATCTGGAACAAATATAAACTATAAATTTTCGCCATTCAGTTCTATCAGTTGTCACTGTCCATGCCTTGTCTCAGAACATCTCTACACCTGAAAGTTCAAGTGTAGTAACCGAGACATATTATGGAATAATTACTTCCTGAGGTATTGACATCAGCATGATATATGAACCCTTGCTGACTGGTACCGAAAACCTCGAAATACAATCTTTCGTCTCGTATTTCTGTTCGCTTGTCGTACATGTTTGGACTAGTTACATAGATCGCCACTTGAGCGCTGGGCGACGGCCTCAGCGCCGACGAGCGCGGGCAGTCGTGTGCCGCCCGTCGGCGAGAGCATATAGTATTGTGGCTCGGCCTGAATTCTGTGACTAGATCGAGCTATAAGTTTATAAAGTTTATCGTAAATATATGTCAATGTGCTTCTGAAAAAGTCGGTGTGTTATTAATCTGCTCCTAATCCTGCCATCATGCGACGGAATAACGCCCCTTTTGAAAGAGAGGAGGATGTAAGTATGAATCGTTTGGTTTTAAGGGGTTGCACTACCCCACCAACGACACTCTGTGAGAAACAGGCGATAACCGATCCAAATTTAAATACGCTTCCAATGATAATTTACTTCGATAATCTGATAAGAGATCTGCATTTACAATGAAGAATAGTAGTTGATCGCAGAGTACGAAAAAAAAGTATTTTTTCTTCGATTCGTATTTTTCCTTTTTATTTCTTTGAAAATCCTTCTATTTTATATTGCGAAAGTTTCCTTTATCCACACTCCATAGTTTAAGCCATGAATTTAACATCACACAGCCTGCTTCTGTAAAAAACGGACCTTATATATATCACGCCGGGGTTGCCATAAGGCGCGATAACCAGGGGGATTAATAAAACATGTTATTATGAAATTCCCGGCGGGCGGGGAAAACGGGGAAAAGTGGGGAAATTCGGACACCGCGTGTGGGTGTGAGAGGTTATCATGTATCGTCAGAGGAGCAAAACATTTTTAAGCATCCACTTGTGCTGACTGAACGACATGGAGCCCATTGGTCTCGACCGGTTTTGAAAGCTTCAATTTATATGAAGAATGTGTAGTATTACCACGATTTACTATTCACGGGAAGGTCCTTAGGCAAGGGGTCCGCCATCTAACGTTTTTTTTGCAACTAGTGCTTATTTCGTGAATGATAACACTTAGCTCATGTTTGATTTGACAGATAATTAGTTTTATCCTTCCGCTGAAGGAATATGGTTGTGTATACGCTTGAACAACGCTGGAAAATATTGCGACATTACTTTGAAAATCAGGCCATTTTTCTTCGAAAATGAGCAAGGAGTGGCCGTTACAGTCAATGGCAATCGTTATCGGGCCATTTTCGTTCACAAAAATTGAAGAAGAGGATATTGGCAACATTTGGTTTCAACAGGACGGCGCTACGTGCCACACAGCCGAAGCTACACTCGATGTTTTGCGCCCCATTTTCAAAAAAAAAAAAGTTATTTGGCGGACCCTTTACTTGTTAAAAAAGTAGCTTTTAGAAGCGTCTAGTGATGATTCAATTCAATTCAATCCAATTTTATTTATTTCTTTCAGAAACATTACAATTTTTATTTAATACGATCCTGTAATAAAATAATTAAAAAATAAACGATATAAAAATATATGTACTTATGATAAAGTATTAAAGAAATACAAAGCAATAAAGACAAGCAACAGAAAGCCCCAAAGCTCATAAAACAGACGACTCCAACAATCTCTTCCAAACAAATTCGTGGAGTTCGTGCTTGAACTGGGCCTCCCTTGGGTGGAATATATCAACACCCGATGATGAGTCTCCGTCTGAGACCTAATCTAAATAAATGCAGGACAGTAAAGGGAGGATTATCCAGCGTACAAGTATTTCAGAATGGTGTGAAATTGACGAAGAATTTTTCTAGTATGAAGAAGAAGTTGCAGAAGAATATAAAGTGGAAGCGTATATATTGTGTTTAAAAACATATTCCAATCTTGATTACTTCTGTGATTGACGTGTACAAGGATTGTTCAATTATTACTGGGGGGAGTTCTCGACGAGTTTTTTGCTTTGGCGACCTGCTTCTCATCTATCCACCACGCATCCTAATGACAATATCGTCGATCTGGAGTCGCTTTAATTAGACGGGGGATGTCAATTGGCCGTGAAGAACAATATATGATCCCAGGTCTTTGGACGACGCATAATAACAGCTGCAAAAACTGAATGGCTGCGATTTATGGTGACCATATAAACGGATGTGAGAATATACTTGGCGGATCGAATACACACTGTTTGCTTTAACGTATTGACATCAGCATGATCTTGCTGACTGTTACCGAAAACCTCGATATACAATCTTTCGTCTCTTATTCCTGGTCGCTTGTCGTCCATTTATGTGCACCATGTTGTCATTTTGGACGGGTCTGCTAACGAGTGTGTTAGTTATAAACACCACCGCTCGTGGCGCGGTCGAAAACCGAGACGAGACAAGGTCGCGTTACGGCCAGCGGTATGTTTCCGCTTGGCCGGAAGCTTGTAAAGTTTTAACGTAAATACAATCAATGTGATTCTAAAAGAAAGTCTTTGTTTGCTGACCTGATCCTCATCCTGCCCTCACGCGACGCATTAACACCCCTTTTTGAGAGAGAGGAGGATGTTAGTATTTTACTTTTTTCAAAGTAAAAAATGTGTTATTAATACTGTTTTTCACATGATATATTTTTCTATGGGATGGGAAAGGGTGGATTTTCGTGCCACTGATTCCGCACAACTTCCATTATTATCCCTGCATTCTCTTTGTCCAGTTTTTTGTCCACTTTCCCCACGCAATATGCCGGTTCACGATATTTTCCCCACGCGCGGGGGAAATGATTTTTTCTCACTCCGAATCGTGAGTTTCATAATAATAATTTGTGTATCGAAGGTACGGGGAATACATTACAAGCTAAGCTTCGTATCACTTGATATCGCACGCGAGATACATGCGAGAGAGAAAACTAAATTATGCATCATATTTTACACGTGATTTATCGACTCTTTGTTGATTTATTGCCGAAAAGAAAATAACGAAATTCAAAAAGGAAATTAAGCCGCAGCCACCGTGGCTGTATTCTAAATAATCTATGATGAACCTATATTGAGGAGAGTGGATATGTGATAGACCCCTACTTGTCCATTTTTCATTCCAGATAGTACATCATCATCATCAGCCTGTATCCGTCCACTGTTGAATGTGAGCCTCCCGCACGAGTCTACATCCTTTTCGATACTCCGTCTTCCGCATCCAGGTTTGCCAGTTCTTGGACGTCACTTTAACACTTTTCTTCCCCATTGATCGTAGTCTCTTCGACATATATGTCCTGCCCATTACCACTTGAGTGTGCCTATTCGTTGAGTAGCCTCCACTACTTGAGTTCATCTGCGTATTTCCTCGTTTCGGATTTTATCTTTTACCGACACTCTGAGCATGGATCTCTCCATAGTACGCTGGGTGACCTTTATTTTATATTTGACATCTAACTAATGCACCTAGAATCACGGGAAGGCCTTCAGCCACTCTCTAACACAGGGCTGGCGAACCTATGGCACGCGTGCCACAGGTGGCACGCGAGACGATTTTGCGTGGCACTCGAATGAGGAGAAAAAATAAAAGTGTATTAGAAAAAATAAAAAAAGTTATAGAAATAGTATTAAAAAAATATTTAAATAGCGATGTGTATTTTCTTAGTCCATAAATAATTTCAGAAACGAAGGATATGACGACATTCATGCATAAATAAATCATATTGTTCAATGCTTCCCGCGCGGTGCTAGTTCCTTGAGGTGTATTTTTTTTTTGTAATGAACTTCGCTCCCGGCACGAGCCGTTCCGAAATGTTCACGAAGGGTCACGACATACGTCACACTGCGCGCTCTCGATGCGCATTAGATCGTCAGCTCTCGTGTGGTTTAGGTGTGTAATTGCTACTCTTGTGGATGAATATGATTTATCAACAATTTAAATTCGACGATTTGATGTGTCAGTGACAGAATAACTCTTTACCTGATCAGCCAGTTTTGTTATCAATTTGTGCTATAAAAACAATCTTATTAATACAGAAACAAACTGTTTATTGGCACCCACAAAGATGGCTGTACCATATAAGAAACAAAAACTTGGTAAAGCCACCAGTAAAAATTCTGGCAGACAATTTCAAAATTGGTGGACTGAAATGTACGGTGTAATTGAAAGAAGTGACAAAGCAATATGTGTTATATGTTCTGTGTCAATGGTATCTAGAACATCATCTGTAAAAATACACTATGAAACAATTCATAAGGAACTTCTTGGCAAAAGCAGAGATGAACAAAAAGAATATATTTTGAGAGCAATCAAAAACAAAAATCTACAATCGAGTGCTTTATATAGGGTCCGCCATCTAACGTTTTTTTTTCAACTAGTGCTTATTTCGTAAATGGTAACACTTAGCTCATGTCTGATTTGACAGATAATTAGTTTTATCCTTCCGCTGAACGAATATGGTTGTGTATACGCTTGAACAATGCTGAGAAATATTGCAACATAACTTTGAAAATCATGGTAATGTTGCAGAATGTGTGCGAAAATTGCATACGGATTTTGGAAGAAGAGAATCACCGTCAGCTCCGTATGTTTATTATCTTGTGAAAAAAGTGAAAGAAACTGGCATCCTCATCGATAAACCAAAGCGTGAAAAGCCAAAAACAATGCGTACACCCGAGAATATTGCTGCTGTGGCAGAAAGTGTGCGTGAAGCGCCATCAATGGCGCTTCCATGCGGCGCGGCCATGTTGAACGAATTTTTGTTCATAAAAATTGAAGAGGAGGATATTGGCAACATTTGGTTTCAACAGGACGGCGCTACGTGCCACACAGCCAAAGCTACACTCGATGTTTTGCGCCCTGTTTTAAAAAAAAAAAGTTATTTGGCGGACCCTTTATAAGTTTGTTAATGGTAATTCCAATTATGTTGCTGCTAGCTTTGAAATAGCCAAAATAATTGCCAAAAATGGAAAACCATTCAGCGATGAAGACTACATCAAGAATGCATTTTGAGAATGCGCAACCATTTCATTTTGAGGATTTTGGAAATAAAGAAAAAATATTCGAACGAATAAAAGAATTGCCTATCGCTCGAAATACAATAAAAGACAGAATCTTGAAGATGGGTAAAAATGTAACATATCAATAAAAAATAGATATAAAATTATGTGATTGGATTTCTATTTGTCTTGATGAAAGCACTGATGTCACTCTCTCGGCTCGATTAGCTATTTTTGTTCGATATTTTGTTGGCAATAAAATAATGGAAGAATTGATAAGTTTGGTATCTTTACCAGAAACTACTAAAGGCACAGATGTTTGCAAAGCCGTTGTAGAGGCTCTTTCTAAAGCAGAAATAAATTTGTCGAAAATCGTTTCAGTAAGTACAGATGGTGCACCCAGTATGATTGGCCAAACAGCAGGATTCGTCAATTTATTTACAAAGTTTGTTGGCCATCCACTGTTAGCATTTCATTGTATAATACACCAGGAAGCGCTATGTGCAAAGGGTGGTCTTAAATCTTTTGAAGATGTGATGACACTTGTGACTAAGATAGTCAATTATATTGCTGCGCATCCTTTATGCAAAAGAAAATTTGAATCATTATTAAATGAGGTCAATTCGATGTATAATGGATTAACGATGTATAATAACGTTCGTTGGCTTAGTCGCGGCAAAGTACTTCAGCGTTTCGTCGAGTGCTTTGATGAAATTTATATGTTTTTAAGTAACCAGAGAATAATTCAGTATGAAGAATTATCAGATGTTGAGTGGATTTCGAGATTGATGTTCTTTACTGATTTTTGCTCCCATTTGAATGATCTAAATATAAGATTACAAGGCCGTGGCAAAATAATTACTGTTATGTTTGATAATATAAAAGCATTTGAAGCTAAGTTACAAATATTTAACCGTGATATAATGACCAGAAATTTTAAGTACTTTCCCAACCTAAAAAAATACATGATGGATCTGGAAATCCATGAAAAGCCAGACGTAGGAAAATTAATAGAATCATTTGAAAATGCTTTAGACGCAACAATAGAACAATTTTCAAGAAGGTTTGTTCTGTTTTGACAACTTGAAGAAACTACAAAATTTATTACCCATCCAGACACATATAAGTATCAACAATTAAACTTAACAATGTTTGAATACATGGAATTAGATGATTTTGAAATGGAATTGGTAGATTTTCAGTTGAGTTCGATATGGACACAAAAATTTAAAGACTTAAGAATTGTTTTGGAAGAAATTGAGCGAGATCGATTCGTTGGACCAGTCCAGAGGAATGCCGAAAATGAAGTACTTACAACTTGGCAATCCATCCCGGAAACTTTTTCTTGTCTTAAAAAAATAGCAATGGGCATACATATTAACAATTTTTTCGTCGATGTATTCCTGTGAATCATTATTTTCTTCGATGAACTTTATTAAATCAGACATAAGAAGTAAGCCTTACAAACGAAAGTACTACTGCTTGATTTTATTAAAAGCTACCAGCTGTGAACCCGATATAAAATATTTGGCATCTAACATCCAACAACAAAAATCTCACTAATAAGTTTTGTGGTTTACAATTATTTTCAAGTCTATTTTTTTTTTTTATTTATTTTCTTAGTTCGCCATTATTAAGTACTTATTTTCCTCAACGTATTAATTTTTGGTTTTATTAAAAATCTGAAGTTACACAAACATTTGATGCATGTTTATTTCCATGGCATGTGGCACGCGACATATTATTTTATTGAAAAAAAAATTTTTTTGGCACTCAGTCTCAAAAAGGTTCGCCACCCCTGCTCTAACAAGTAGCTTTTTGCGTTCGTCCAGTAACGGGTCCCCATCAGAGTCTCCAAAAACAGGACGGGACAGGGAGGGTTTTCACCAAGCGGGTAAGACTTGCTGTTTAGATTCCACGTCTCTGCGCCATAAGTTAATACAGGGAGGATGCATTAGTTAAACGCCTTAGTTTTAAGACATTTTCGCTTTAAAAATGTACTTTAGTTTTCCAAATGCTGCCCATCCCAGTTGTATACGCTTGTCGATTTCTTTTGAGGTTACTTCGCTAGTTGTTTTAATTGTCCCAGATAGGTACAGTACATGTGGAGTTTTAAAAACTAAATTCAGTTCAACTACAATGTCATAATTTGGCTTCTGAATGTAAACCAGCAAACCTTGTTTTTTTTTCATATACTTTTCCTCTTTAGTAATCAACATAACACCAGCCACATAAAATCTTATTAATGCTGACATCAGCATGATATAGCCCTTACTGACTGGTACCGAAAACCTCGATACACAATCTTACGTCCCTTATTTCTGTTCGCTTGTCGACATACATGTGTCCGCCATATTGGCATTTTGGGACTAGTTACGTAGGTCGCCACTTGAGGCGCGGTGCGACCGCCCATCACGAGCGCGCATATTGTTTTGTGGCTTGGCCTGAATTCTGTAACTAGGTCAAGCCATAAGTTTGTAAAGTTTATCGTAAATATATGTCAATGTGCTTCTGAAAAATCTGAGTGTTATCATTCTGCTCCTCATCATGCCCTCACATGACTGAATAAGACATTTTTGAAGAGATGAGGATGTCAATACATACATACACCCTGGAATCCAGAGTTCCTTGGCCTTAATATTGCTTGCTACTTCTAGTTCACACACTCACCCTAGCAGACAGAGCTTCCTTTGCCTCATTTTTGCTTGCTACTTCACACACTCACCCTGGCATCTATAGCACCTCTGTTTCACTATTACCTAATAGTTCACACACTCACCCTGGCATCAATAGCTCCTTTGTTTCACTATTAACTGCTAGTTCACTCAGTCATTCTGGCATGTAGAGCTCCTTTGTTTCAATATTACTTGCTAGTTCACACACTTACCCTGGCAGCTACATCTCCTTTGCTTCACTATTACTTGCCAGTTCACACACACACTCTAGCATCCAGTACTACTTTGGCTCCGTTGAGACTCAATTATAACTTGTCGCTGGTTTGTCGATCTGTAACTCTGACATCCATAGTTTCTTAGTTTCATTACTACACACTACTTCAGACACTCAGGGCTCTTTTGACCTTATTATTACTTCACACATTCATCCTGGCATCTAGAGCTTTTCGCCCCATTATTGCTTGCTGATTCCCATAATCGCCCTGGTATCCAGTGCCCTTTTTGCCTGATTATATATACATAGTTTGTAATATTTTTTTTATCTTAAAAATGTACAAAAAATATATAGATGCGTGTTGTACCTTGCAAGTTACATACAAGGTAAAATTATACGTCTGACAAATAGTTGAAGAACGTAGGAGCCTATTCCATGTCTGCCTCATTAGCCGCGCGTGTAGACCCGATGATTTCCTTGATGAAGTTTAACAGCAAGGGACCGTCAGAACTAAGCAGCAGTTCAGGAAAATCCTCCCAAGAAATAAGTATAGACTCCCAGGCGACAACACAGAATGCGTCTCATATTCTCATGGATGATACACTCCATGAGAAAGTATCTCACTGTCTGTTGTATGCCTGGGTCACATGGACATGCGTCGCAAGAAGAGAGGCCAAACCTTTTTAGGAATTCTCTGAAAATTACGTGTCCGGTAAGCGCTTGAGTGAGATGAAAGTCCACGGAGTTCTTCTTTTTCCAAGTCAGTAAGTGTTCGATTGATGGATAGAAAGACTTGGTTATTACTCCCAAGGTTGATTCTTGATATGCTGTATTCCAGGCAGTAAGCGAATCATGCGTTAACTGTTCAAGGCGTAACAGAGAGGAAAACAGTCGTAAACAGGTGTTGTGCTTAGTTTCCCCCCCATTTTGGCCAGTTCGTCTACTTTTTCGCTATCCAGTTTGCCGTTGTGTGCACGAAGCCAAATAAAATTGACAGGTATACCTATATTTTTAAGAAGCTGTACGCTATTTTGTGCATTCACAGCTAAGGGGTTCAGGGGACTTGCGGTACTTGGGGCGCTGCAGGTTACTATGTCTGTCAGCCCTTGTCCGCAGTCCCCGTCCGACCGAGGCCCAGGATTCAACATATTACGGTCGGGCGGGGAAACCGAAGACTAATATTGGCATCTATAGATCATTTGATTCACTATTATTTGCTAGTTCATTCACCCTGGCATGTAGAGCTCCTTTACTTGGTTGATTCACTATTACTTGCTAGTTTCACACACTCACCCTGGCGTCCAGCGCTCCCTTGGCCCCGTTGAGCCTCAGGTAGAACTGCGCGGGCTTGTCGACCTGCAGACCTTCAGGGAACTGCGCGACCTCCAGCAAGTGCGCGTCCCCTACGGCGGGAGCGATGTACACTCTGAAGGGAGAGTCAGGAATGTGCTGCTCATTGAACTTCAAGCCGATGCGATATTCACCTGGTGACAAACAATTAAAACATGTTCATTATTATAAATTTATAGTATTATTTCAAACATTCTTTAATTATACGTTGACATCAGTACGATGTATCCCTTGCCAACTGGTACCGAAAACCTCGATATACAATCTTTCGTCTCTTATTTTCTGTTTGCTTGCCCGCTCACGGGTTTGTTAATGATAGACACCGCCAGCAGCGCGAACGAGAGCTCGATCACGAGCGCATCAGTTATGTGTTGACAACCGAGAAGGTCGCATTACGGCCGGCGGCGTGTCATTCCACCTGGCTGGAATCTTGTAAAGTTTAAACGTAAATATAAGTCAATGTGCTTCTGAAAAGTCTGTGTTATTAATCTGCTCCTTATCCTGCCATCACGCGACGGAATAACATCTTTTTGAGAGAGAGAGAGGAGGATGTTAAAGAGATTCTTTAAATAACGAAAAAAACATTTTTAGCTTTTTACAAATGGACGGGTATCTCAAACACGAATGAATATTTTGACGAGTAATTTGGCACAGATGTCAATGACAGTAGTGCCAACATAAAAATACAAAGAATAAATCGAAATAAATCATCCGAATCGCTTAGCCCGCGAAACAAAAAATCAATAAAAAAACTGTTTTTTTTGCCCACAGTTGGGACTAGACGTGGACCACGGCAAGTTCTAAAACTAACTGACGGCAATCTGTGGTGACCATATTTTCCAAACATGGACCGGAGGTGGGAAAAAAACTTTAATAAAACCGATCGAATGTAAAAGATTTAAAAAATTTACCGAAAATGCTGCTTTTCACTTTCCAGATTTGAAAAAGAAACAATCAGAAACTACTGCTGAGAAACAGTAGTTTTATTTTCCCGAGCAAGCCTTGCTATATCAGCTGTCAAAATATTGATTATGCCTGCTCATGTTTGAAGTGGCTGCGAAAATTTCCGATTATACCCTCTGTTGAATAAAAAAAACATACAGAACAGCCTAATACTCGTATAAATAATTAATTTCGAATGTTTTCTACTAAATAATTCCGCGGGGTTTTGAATTTAAATTTTCGACAAAAATGCAGCTGTTTATCAAGATGGCCGACTTCTCCGCGAAACGTTGAATATGGATCATTTTAGAACTGCTTGGGCAGAAATAATTGTATAAATTTAAGCAAATTCTATCGCTTAATTCATTTATTGTTTTAATTTATATTATACACGATCGAACAAAATTACATTTTTTTTGGTTATTTTAGAATAACATATTTGGGTTTTTTAAACACAAATATTTATGTTTTATAAATTACAGCGGGTCTGTAATATAAGTGGGTCTTAAAAGCAGAAGCCTTCGTAGAATACTGAGAGTACGATGGTTTGACTTGGTGAGGAATGTATGTCTCGGTTACTATGGTGGCAATAACACAAAATTGTCACAAGATCGCCGAAGTAAAGTAACATTGGGCGGGGAAAGAAACTTGGATGGTTCATTGCCTGTCGCTAACCGCGTGTTGCTGGTCGTTTTGAACTGCTCTCTGATCCGCCAACGTCATAGACTACTATATATATTTTTAATGTAAACACATGCAGGAAAGCTAGCCATGCATCAAGCAAGGATAGCTTTCAATAAAAAAAGCCAAAATTCTTGAGTCAAAGAATATTTCTTTAGGGCTCCGCAAGCAACTTGCCAAAACACTTGTTTGGAGCATCTTAATGTACGGCTGTGAGACATGGTGCTTATCTGAAAGTGATAAAAAAAGACTAGAGGCCTTTGAGATGTGGTCGTACAGAAGAATTCTCGGAATTTCCTGGAGAGACCACGTCACGAACAATGAGGTTCTCAGAATAATCAAGGAAGATAGGCAACTAATAAAAACCATCTCAGAGAGGCGAGCCCGATGGATTGGTCACATCATGCGCCACGATGGTCTCCTTCACGATATTGTGGAGGGGATGGTTGAAGGTAAAAACTGTAGAGGGCGCCCTAGACGGGAGTATTTGCAGCAAGTATTCGAGGACATGAATTGTAGCGCTTATGCTGAGCTGAAAAGGGTTGCGGAGGACCGAGAGGAATGGAGATCGAGATGCAAGATTCTGTTGCTGCAAACCAATCCACCGGATTGATACTACGAAGAAGATGCAGGATAATACCGAGAGATTATGATAGTAATTCTGAAGTCTCATCTGTGGAATTCTAAGACGCTTACCACGGTGTATATGGCTTAACGCTGCATGTGGACTGTTGATCCGCCAACGTCATAAACTACAGCCCGAGATTCACGCATCATCCTTATTATTACATGAATTAACTATATGAAGGGATAGTGTTCACGGGACAACTTTCGTCTACCACCAATTTTGATTGATGGGCTATGACTGGAATTTCACGGGTACGGGATCAAATTCACACCGACCGGGAGTATTTTAGAGATCAGAAATCGATTAAAAAATGTTTTTTTTAATCTCCATCGCGGATCGAACTGACGATCTTCAGCTTGCCAAGCAAACGCTTAAACCATTGAGCTATACCCGTCGACAATTTGAAATCGACTATTGAACCGATTTCTTCGAGTCGAGAAATTTGCGTATATGTGTTGTAAAATTAATGTGTGTTACTTCATATAAGGATTGATATAAACCAAATAAATAATAATGGAATAAAAATTATTTTAAATTTCAATTTATTTGAAACGATATGTTTTTTTTTATGTTAAAATTATTAAATTAAGGATTAAAACCGCAGGTATTTTAGAGCTCACTAATCGATTTTTTCAAATTTCCGTCGGGGATCGACCCCACGATCTACAATTTGCCAAGCAAACAGTTTAACCACTAAGTTATCCCCGTCATCAAAATGTGATTTTTAAATCGGATTTTCTTATGGAATCAGATGATTGGTCTAACGCTATCGAGGCATGAACCATTTCGTCCTAAGAGGCGGCTCAATCCGAAGCGTACGTTTTTCTCAGTTTAATCACAAACCTTTGTCAGGTGATTGGCCTGGCGCTGCCGTTGCCTCGAACATTTCGTCCTTTAAGGGGGGCTCAATCTGAAGTGTAAGTTTCTCTCCGCCTCATCACAAACCTTTGTCGGCATTCTCCGTCGCGTATTTACATTAGACGAAAGCCAACACAAAGGCACCGCCGCGGCGACATTAGGCCATAGCTCGTGAGGCCGCTTCCATAACAATATTTGCGCGCAAGTTATGCGGCGACCGTATGGCCCAGTAAATCAAAGGGTCGGCTGGTTTTGGCGCGCTTTTTTGCCGCCAAATTGTCGGCCATTTTGAATTTCGGACAACGCGAAACTTGACAAGGAGAGCACCACACAGAGAAGCTTGACCGGCGGTTCGATCTAGGGGCATAATATATTGACATCAGCAGGATATAGCCCTTGCTTAATGGTACCAAAAACCTCGATATACAATCTTAAGTCTATAATTTTTGTTCGATCTTCTGATAGGCATATATAAAAATGCTAGTCTAAGTTTTAGATTTAAGTAACATTAGACGCGGCGCTTACAGGCGCCATTTTAATTCTTTGATTCTTGATATGATGGATAGTTCGCCAGTTGGCTAGTATGTGGTCTTCGAGCGCTGCGACTGTTACTGCGCGGTCCGAGTCACTCTCTGCCCGGGCACTGTCAGGTACACTGTGTGTCCCGGGCAAGAAAACGAAGTTTGATAGTCTCTTATTTAAAATAAACATCAATGCACTCATCGACGAGCTCTTTGCTTTGGCGAACCTGCTCCTCATCTATGCAACACGCATCCCGATGAGAATCCTGGCGAACTGGAGTCGCCTTTATTTAAACGGGGGATTTCAACGTTTTAAGTTTCTTTTTTATGTATAGTTCTTGACGGCTTTCCAGGATGACGCGAGCATGAATGCTTGAAAAAAAAAGGCAGCTGTAGTTTATGCTCTCCTGCGGTATCCATATTACATGCCCAACCAAAGTCATGTTCGCCTCTTGAATGACTATAGTATGTAAGGCTGCATTGTTGACCTCATGTTGGAGAGAGTGCAGAAGAAATTTTTGAGGTTTCTTTACATGAGGATGTATGGATATTATCCGTGGCTCTACCCATCTAACTTTATACGGGGTATGTTGGGATACAATGAGTTGAGAACTATAAATGGGCTTGAGTATGCATTTCTTTCGGCTAGTGCGCGGCGTGTTTGTCCCTGACAATTATTTAAGGATAAGGAGGCACGGATTGTTTGTTCTTCCTAGAAGTAATACTAACCTGCCAGAGACTGCTTCTTGAGAGACTGATCAGACTGTTCAACCATATCGCCTCGAATACTGATATATTCCACTCGAGAGAAGCCCAGTTTTCGACATCAGCTCCACGAATTTATTTATCAAAGTAATTTTGTGGAGTTTTCTGTTTAGTTTTAATTGTTGTTAATAATAGTAAATACCTTATTGTTCCTGTTGTATTATATCTCATTTCAGGATCGTATTAAATATATTTGTATTTTTAATGTTGCTGAAAGAAATAAATAAAATTAAAAAAGCGAATGAAGAATAAACAAACAATGTCCGCTCTCTTGCTTAGTCATTTCACACAAAGCCAAACCATCGTACCCCCAGTATTCCGAGCAGGTGTCTGCTCTCGAAACCCATTACATGGCTGCATTGGCTCTTGGTGATATGCCAAACTTCATAGCTTGATCAAATATGTGCTCAAGATTTAAACTGTTTGACAAAACTTTAGCAGTGATGCTGTTGAAGGTTACAAAAGAAAGCCGCCCTTTGGTTTAAAGAACCGCAAATTCCAGTATAAAACCCTGAGCAAAAAGGAGGGACCACAGGTGGCCTAGTGGTAGAAGGGCATACTTAGCTAAGAGCGTCACTAGATTCGTGTCTTGGAGTCGAAAAGGTTTTAAAAATATATTTTTTAAGGCCACTAAAAGAAATTTAGCGCATTTACCATGTTTTCTTTAATTACTCTGATATCACATCAATATAGCTTTTGCAGGCTGGTGCCTAAAAGCCTCGATATGCGATGTTTCGTCTCTTATTTTATTTCGCTCTTCTGACAGACATATATAAAAAAATGCTAGTCTATGTTTTTGATTTAAGTAACATAAGACGCGGCGTTTACAGGTGCCATTTTGTTTCTTTGATTCTTACAGCCGTTACCTATAATGTGAGAGCGGATGGTTTGCCAGTTGGCCAGTATGTGGTCTTCGAGCGCTGCGACTGTTACTGCGAACCTGCTCCTCATCCATCCAACACGCATCTCGATGACGATTCTGATGATGATCTGGTGTCGCCTTTATTTAGACGGGGGATTTCAACGCTTAAAGGGTTCTTTCTCTTTAATACTTGTGATGTGCAGCTAGTTGGGCACATGGAGCAGGATCTTAGGTATGAGGCGGTCTGCAGGTCTCACAACGCACAACAGTGACTCTCCCTTCCGAAGCGTTCCCCACCGCTCGAGATTGTCCTTTGTTCTACCAACTCCGGTTCTTAATCTGTTCAGGGATTCCCAGATCTGCCAGTTCTTGCCAGTTGGGAGGCCTTCCTTTGGAGTAATAAAATCCTCTGATGCGACTTGTTGCCAGAGCTGGAGTCTCTCATTTTCAGGGCCGGATGTGAGAGGTTGTGTGGATCTCAGAAAACTGCTTCGCAACTTCAATCTTGGTGTTGGGAGTATTTGATTATACAAGCAGTGGGACGGTTGGTTGATTGCCTTTCGCATTTCTTCGGCGCATATGACTTTGCGTCTTATGTTTGGTGGTGCGATGCCAGCCAAGGGGTATAGTTTAGAACTGGGTGTTGGCTTGAGGCAGCCTGTGACGACTCAATCTAGGATCGGAATAAGTGCATCGTCATGGAGTTGTAAAATTCCAGTCTATTTTATCAAATTCTTAGTTACGCCGATGCATTTTTATTGTCATTTCGATCACGTTTATACCTAATAGTGTTTCACAGACATACTCAGATATGTCCGATCGTGATACTGAACCATATAAATATATATATAACTTCTTATATATATAAATATATGGTCTTTGATCTCGTCAGCGATGTGACAGATGCCGCCAAATTCTCTTTTATTGACCATTGTCTTATCTTTGACATAGTTCCGAGTGATCCGCGAATAGGAAATTCCTCACCTTGAACCGTTCCGAGAACCAACGGTCCTTTCATACACTACATACTTAAAAAAAAACAAATAGTTAAATCGTAATTAGATGACTTATAAATTATAGACTGACAGTGGTTTTGAATTTTTTTTTTTTTTTGAAAATTTGGATGGTACCCAATAAATAGGCACACTCATGTGGCAATGGGCAGGATATATCTGTCGAAGAGACGACGGTCGATGGGGAAGAAAAGTATTAGAATGCCACCCAAAAACTGGCAAACGAAGCATTGGCCGACCCCCTACAAGATGGGCTGACGATATAAGAAGAATAGCGGAAGTGACCTGGATGCGAAAGGCGGAGGATCGAAGAGGATGGAGACTCATGCGGGAGGCCTACGTTCAACAGTGGACGGACACAGGCTGATGACGATGATGAGTGGTTTTGAAAGTGACTGTTTAGGATACTTTAGTTTGACTTTGTGAGGAATGACGAGGTGGAGGAGTGGACATGGCAGCTTTCCATACTTAAGTGAGTCAAGAGACGAAGGTGAACCTGGCTGGGACACGTTCTTCGAATGCTTGAGGAGAGCATAAATTAGCTCTCGGGCTCGCGCCGTCGGGAACTATACATATATTTGTCGGTAGGTATAGCTCAATGGTCAAAGCGTTTGCTTTGCAAGTCGAAGGTCGTGGATTCGATCCCCGACGGAGATTAAAAAAAAAAGGATTTTTAATCGATTTCTGAGCTCTAAAATACCTCAGGTTGGTGTGAATTTGATCCATCACCCGTAAAATTACTGTCAAATCCTATTAATTTAAATTGGTGGTAGACGAAAGTCGCCCTGTGAAGACCACCCATTCATAGTAAATTCCTGTAATAATAAGGATGATGCGTGAATCTCGGGCTGTAGTCTATAACGTTGGCGGATCTATACTCAAGGGATCAAATTCACACCAACCAGGGGTATTTTAGAGGTCAGAAATCGTTTTTATTTTTTTTCTAACCTTCGTCGGTGATCCACGACCTTCGGCTTGCCAAGCAAACGCTTTACCCACTGAGCTATAACCGCCGGTATGTTTTATAAATCTAAATTCTTCCGACGGACGTTTTGTGTGAGTGTAAAATATATTTAAAACGAGACGCCCTTCCGCACCAAACGGTCCATATTTCTATAATCAATCAACCGCCTATAAGAAAAATTCTGAATAAAAAATAACCCAAAATATGCCTCAGATACTACAGCAGCTTTATTTTAAAGCCATCGGGCTTCCGTCCTAGATGACCGTCGGGAACTATACATATAAAGTACTTGACGAAGCTTAGGGAGCAAAACTTTTACTTCTGAAAATCTGGATCATAGAGTCGTCACAAAAGTGCCTCCAGAAAATTCTGTTACACACCATTATACATATCATTTTGAACCATTTTGAGACTCTTATATAGAGATATGTTCTAGATGTACACCAATTAGGGTAGGTATTTGACATTCCTAGCATGGATCTCTCCATAGCACGCTGGGTGACCTTTTTTTTATGGGTAAGACTTGCTGTCGGATTTCACGTCTCTGCGCCATAAGTTAATACAGGGAGGATGCATTGGTTAAGCGCCTTAGTTTTTAGACATTGCGGAATTTTCGCTTTAAAAATGTACTTTAGTTGTCCAAATGCTGACCATCCCAGTTGTATACGCCTGTCGATTTCTTTTGAGAAGTTACTTCGTCCTTTGGAACGTATGGTCACCACAAATCGCTGCAGGATCCCGGGAACTTGAAGAGACGGCCGCTGTATTAACCGAGACGTATTTTTGAATAATCTTAATCGAATATTTCTTAAGTAATTGAATGAATAGCCCGACGCTCTTAAGACTCAGAAAATATTAACGTAATTAGCTTCTCATGAACGTCACGATATTAACATCAAGCCGTGACCCATCCAAGTTTTGGTCCGCCGCAAATATTGCGTAACTTCTGCGATCTAACGAGACCTCGCACATACGATTTCGTCTAAGGTCTATATATATCTAAGAATAAGGAAGCACAGATTGTTCACTCTCCCAAAGAGTAACACTAACCTGCCAGAGACTATGCCTCTTGGGAGAGGGATCAGACTGTTTAACCAAATCGCCTCGGATGTTGATATATTTCACATAAGGGAGGCCCAGTTCAGAAATGAACTCCACGAGTTTCTTTGGAGGAATAATTTGTTGGCGTCGTCTGTTTGATGAGCATTGGGACCTTCTGTTGCTTGTCTTTATTACTTTGTTCTTAGTACTTAATCATAAGTACCTATATTTGTATATATTGTATTTTGTTATTTTAGGGTTAATTCTTATTGTACTTCAAAAATGAATTGAGTTGTTCAAATTTGTAATGTTTCTGTAAAAAAAAATATTCAAATATAGAAACATTTATGGTGTACCTATAAGGCATGAAAATTGAAAGAGATGGCAACTGTAATATCAGAGCCATATTTATGAGTGCTTTCTTAATCGAATATTTTTAAAGAAAACAGACAATTAGCCTGATGCTCTTTAGACGTGAATTTTTTTGTCGTAAGGAGCGTCTCAACCCGACCAGCGTGACGCGATTAACATCAAGTGGTGCCCCATCCAAGTTTTGGTTCGCCGCAAATGTTGCTTAACTTCCTCAATCTAACTAGACTCACGTTTACGATATGCTCTAAGGTCCACTTGGGAACATTTATGATTCACGTTGTCCTCTAAGGCAGGAACCCGAAAACTTGAAGAGACGGCTGCCGTAGCATCCGAGACATATTTTTAGGAGAGTTCTAAATCGGATATTTTTTTAAAGAGATCGAATTATTAACGCGACTCTTCTGTAACGTAGAAATTTTTGGTCCTAAGGAGCGTCTCCACCACACCAGCGTAAGGCAGTTATCAACAGTCGGTGACCAATCCATGTTTGGTTCCGCGGCAAATTTTGCTTAACTTCAACAATCTTCAAAAACAACGTATACGATGTGCTACTGTTTTTATCATTAAACACTTTTTTATCTTATACCTTTATTAACCCTTTTGCATCGGTTGTCGGCATATACCGTCATAAATTCCCGACCGTTGGCATCGGTTGACGTGATATATCGTTTTGCTATTTTAATAGAATAGTTTTTTATGCATCATCTGATAGCTAAAGGATACAAGAACCAATGTGATATATGAAAATAGACCAGATAATTACATTTAACTATAGCTTAATTACAGCTAACTTTTTTTTTAACCTTTTATCTTTTTTTATTAAAACCTTTATTTAAAAAAAAAAACTGAAATAAATTATTAAATAAAAAAATTTAATAAATAAAAAAAAAACGCCGTCTGCGAAAATTTCAAAATGGCCGCTCGGCTTGTAAAATAAATAAATTTTTATTGCAGCACTTAAAAACGAAAGCAAAAGGTCAAGAAAGCAGTTTTTTGGGAACGCCTCTTTTTCCGTCTCCGACCAATGGCGAGCGAGTATGCTAATGACGTGAGCGGATACCTCGCATGGTGTTGTTGTACTGCTGAAATGCATGATCGATTTTCTTCACGATACTAAAAAAAAATATTCAAAAATACATTTAACGTGCGAGGACGACGATTTTCAAACGCGTTTTTTTCTTTTCAATAAAAGATTGTGTGATTAGCCCGATGATGGGCATATTGATACGCAAAAAATAATACATCCAAAGGCTATGGATCCTATGACTCTTGAAGTTTTTTCAATGCAATCGCACGCAGGAGAGCACAACCGGTCGATACCAGTGCACTCTATAACGTGCGGAAACGTGTGTTTTGTTCGTTTTTTGTGTGTGTTGGGAAAATTGCAAGTGTATACGATCTCTACTACTACGACTAGCATCTCTTATTGGTATTGTGGGTATTGATGGGGTATTGTCAAACACCCACCCTACAGCCTGGACTTCCCTAACATGAAGAGATCAGATAATGAGCCTGATGCTCTTTAGACGTGAATTTTTTGTCTTAAGGAGCGTCTCAACCCGACCAGCGTGACGAGATTAGCAGCAAGCGGAGACCCATCCATGTTTTGGTCCGCTGCAAATGTTGCTTACTTTCCGTGATCTGACGAAACTCTGCGTTTACGATATGCTCTAAGGTCCACTTGGTAACATTTATGATTCACGTCGTCCTCTAAGGCAGGAACCCGAAAACTTGAAGAGACGGCTGCTGTAGCATCCGAGACACATTTTTAGGAGAGTTCTAAATCGGAGATTTTTAAAGAGATCAAATTATTAACCTGTGCGGAACCCATTTCGGCGATAGAGAAGAGCTGGATTAAGCGGTTCTCAAGTATCTGCGTGGCTTGGCGGTAGATTTTTTTGACTCGGGCATTTAAAAGCTCGTATACCGCATGCAAAAATGCATTGACCTCGGTGGCGACTATGTAGAAAAATAGGTAAAAGTCTGAACTTTCCAAAAATGTACACATTCATGCAATTGAATCATCACTGGGAACCTTATTTTACGGATAACCCTTGTATTTACGAGTTCAGTATGTGTTTCGTGAAGAGTTCAAAATTGTATGAAGCAGGAAACATAAAAGGATCCTTAGAAAATGGCAATTCTTGGATGTTCGGCAAGTGTGCGACAAGTTTGTCGGTTGTGGGTGGATGTAGGGGAAATTCTTTTTTTAAATTCGGAATAGCAACGTCCGTGTAATAACGGTAGAAAAGACTAATTAAATCAATCATACGCATGTGTTTCATTGATTGCAGGTAAGACGTAAGAGTGTCATTGTTTATCAAACGAATTGCTCTTCTTTGAACTGAGTCAATTAAGTTTAAGAAGGTATTTTGGGGCTCCAATCCAAAGGTGACTGCCGTATTCTAGGATAGGTAAGATTTGTCCTTTATATAGAAGAAGAAGAAGTTGTTAATCTTTGAAATACTAACGTGATCTATGTATATATATATATATAATACACCTAGTATTTTGGATGTTAGACCGGCTTTAGACTGAATCGACTCATAATATTTTTTATCTGAGATTGATACTCCAAGGATGCTGATGGAGCTTACATTTTGAAGAGCACAGCCATTGAAAGATACAGGATCCATTGCAGTTTTATTGGAGGAGAGAAAATGCATGATTAGACTTTGGTAAATGTTAAAATTTACGAGGTTGAGGTCACCCCATCTTGAAACCCTTTCGAGGGACATTTTTGACTTTTACACCAGAGATTCCCTAGCAACAGAGAGTTTCGAATATTTGTGAGGTTTTTCAAGTGAATACGTATTATTTATATAATTGTACAGCTGACCACATTTATATTGACACAGCGGATACAGCCAATTTAATTAGTTTACTGCCGATTAAATTTATTCACTGCCAATTGATTTAACTTACTGCCAACACCTTGAATTAGTTACTGAACAAAGAAAAACAGGCCTAAATATTTCATAATTAACATGGATCTCGCTGTGCACTGTTTCACTTGCATCAGCGTATATGTACGCTTATACACGTTGGAACTGATAAAACCTTCATTAATGGCGAAACTACAGTCGTCCAGCAAGTGAAACAGTGCTCAGTGTGATCTATGTTAAAGGAATGAAATACGTATCTATTTTATATTGAAATGGTATCAAAGTGAATGCTAAAATATAAATAACACCAAAATAATGTGTTGTGTTCTGGGATTCGCTGCCATTTTGATAGTCTCTTGCTGTTGAACTACATTAAAGACATAGTCGGTATAGCGTGCGCAGTTAACACGACTGAAATGTTATACACCGTACCAAATTAATTTTTGTTCCCATTGCATTCGTCATTCATGCACCATCAGCCTATATCCGAGTCTCCATCCTCTTCGATCCTCCGCCTTCCGCATCCAGGCCACTCCCGCTATTCTTCTTATGTCGTCAGTACATCTTGCAGGGGTCGGCCAATGCTTTGTTTGCCAGTTCTTGGACGCGACTCCAATACTTTTTGTCCCCATCGACCGTCGTCTCTTCGACAGATATGTCCTGCCCATTGCCACTTGAGTCAGCCTATTCATTGAGTAGCCTCCACTAATTGAGTTCTTCTGCGAATTCCCATCGCACATGCAAATATTATTCTAATTCCTAACATTGCGTGCAATTTGCAGCATACTAAAATTATAAATTTGTTTGTATTATTTTTTCTTTAAAAAAAATCCAATTTTTCACTTACCTGGCTCGTAAAAACCCTCCCTGTCCCGTCCTGTTTTTGGAGACCCAGATGGGGACCCGTTACTGGCCGCACGCAAAAATCTACTTGTTAGGGAGTGGCTGAAGACCTTCCCGTGATTCTAGGTGCATCAGTTAGATGTCAAATAGGCCTCAGTGTAAGGCGACAAAGTTAGTATACTACAGCGAGTAACGAATTGCCTTCTTTGGTAACACGTTGCTAACCGGCGGTCATAGCTCAATGGTCAAAGCCTTTGCTTTGCAAGCCAAATATCGTATCAAATTCGATCCTCTATAGAGATTAAAAAAAAAAATAATCGATTTCTGAGCTCTAAAATACCCCCGGTCGGTGTGAATTTGATCCCTCACCCGTAAAATGCCAGTCGTAGCCTATTCATCAAAATTGGTGGTAGACGAAAGTCGTCCCGTAAAGACCACCCATTCATAGTATATTCCTGCAAGAATATAGGATGATACGTGAATCTCGTGTTTATGTCTATGACGTAGGCGGATCAACACTCCACATGCAGCGTTCAGTCATATACATTATACATCATGGTAAGCGTCATAGAATTCCACAAATGAGACTTCAGAATTACTATCACCATCTGTCGGTATTCTCCTGTATGTGTTTATATAAAAAAAAGTTCGCACCGACCATCCCTGTGGTCAATCCTTGACGTTAATGAGGTGCTTGTCAAGATTGTGTCCATTATAAAACTGGTATTCTTATGCTTAAATAGTAAGTGCTGCATGAGAATTAGAGCAAAGGATACTGACTGGTTTTGTGTATCCACTGGCGTGCAACAAGGTAGCATACTAGTTTCGTTTCTCTTATCTTCACCCTCGTTATGGACTACTATATCTAAGAGTGCCTATTAACAACTCTCTCAATGTCTGGAGTACGTTGGTGACGCTGTCATCATAGAACACTCCACTGCAGATCTACAGATCATTATCTGCAGGATGCAAAAAAAAACACAAAATAGACATCAGTTAGGAGTCATTACTCACCGGGCTCGTCCACTTTGTAGCACACATCGCAGGAGCCGTCTCGCCGATCCTTGAACTCAATGTCAGCCTTGGAAGGACCCTCGACAGATATGGCTAACTGCCCACCGCCAGCTTCCCTGGTCCAGACGTTGAATTCGTTCCTAGCCTTCTGTTCGCCCCTCTCGAGTCCGGTTCCTCCGGCCTTCACCAGATGAGCTCCAGAGTCCCGCAGAGGACCGACGGTGAACTGGAAGGGAGATCCTGGAAGAGAGACCAAGAGCCGTCATCAAAATCAAATGCCTTCATAAACATCACGAGAATGCAACATAGGTATGCATTTCTTCCGGCTGTTGCGTGGCGTGTTCGGGAATTCTGAAATTTGGTTAAAGATCATTTTTTTGTCTCTGATAAATATCTGAGAATAACGAAGCACAGATTATTTGCTCTTCCTATAGAGTAACACAAACCTGCCAAATCGCCTCAGATGTTGATATATTTCACGTAAGAGAGGCCCAATTCAGACATAAACTTCAAGAGTTTATTTGGAGGAATAATTGGTTGGCGTCGTCTGTTTGATGAGCATTGGGACCTTCTGTTGCTTGTCTTTATTGCATTGTTCTTAGTACTTAATCATAAATACCTATGTTTGTATATATTGAATTTTTTATTATTGTTGTACTTCAGAAACGAATTGAGTTTATAAAATTTGTAATGCTTCTGCAAGGAAAAAAATTGAAAATAAAATTGAAAATTGAGAAGAAACAAAGCTTACTTCGCATAAAGATTTTTTTTTTAATGTACGATTGACGCGATTTTCACATATTTTTATATAAAAGCTTAACGCTCTTTATCTGTTGAATCATTTGTAAAATTTTCTTCTCATTATCTATATTATAGTCTGTATTATTTTGTATGTGTTTACGTAAACTCTAATGGGAAATAATCGAACATATGTCTTACCAGGAATGTGGATCTCGCGGTATTTGACAGAAACAGTATGAACGCCCAATTCTTTGGGCACAAAGTGGACTGAGTATAGTCCATCTTCAACTTCCTGAATCTCTGCATCTTCAGAGACTCCTCCTGGGCTGGTGACGGTGGAAGCAAGGTCAAAAGACGTGATTCCTGAAGCAAAAATATATCATTTGATTATAAAAGTGGAAAAATACATGAAATCTTTATATTAATTATACAGCGCTGGTTTTACACGATGGCGTATTACAAGGCTGCATACTAGTTCTCCAATACTTAAATTAAATTAATTTTAATGAATGCCGAATTAGAACTAAATAAATTTCATAGGCTGATAGGTATTTAGATGAAAGGAATGAAACGTTTTATTATTTTAAATATTCAAATGTTTTTTTGTTTCGTTCTTGTTATTTGGTGTTATCAAAAAAAACTTTGCATATAGTATTCGATAAGTAGTGAGTTTGTAACATTAAAGGATCTTTCTGTTTTTTTTATTAATTTACAAGTTAAAAACGTACAGCTTTGCATGCTAAAGATCTTACATTTACAAAAAAAATACGTTCTTTTAAAGGCAAGTAATTATTTTGTCAGTATTAAATTTAATTAATGGTCAGTAAATATTTAAGAAATTGACTGTAAAAATAATCAATTGGCAGTGAACAATCAATGAATAGAGATTATTAATAAATAAGGTAAGGTTTCCATTTTATGTGCTATTTTTTTACATTAATTACTTGTAGAATTGAATATATTATGTCATTTTATTCATTTGCCTACCGAAACCTTGAATTATTTACTGAACAAATAAATACAGGGCTCTTTTAAACAAGCTGTTTTACCATCCTCAAAAATCGATAACAAACATTGCGAATTTCTTACTAAGCTCACATTAGTCAACTTATATTCCTATCTCTTACTTAGATTAATTTTTAAATAGTTAAATTATTCAATATGTATACAAATCAAAAGATAACAACACGGCTCAAATCAAGAAGAAGTTTCCTACAGTCGACAACGGAACTGATGATACCTGAGGCCACCCTGCGGCTGAACATGCGGAGAAGCGCAACTGAGGGGAATACTAGGATTGCCCCGAAAGAGGACCTAGCCCCTGGACACGACCAGGGGTGGAATATATGAAAGTTCCTCAACAGACTTCGGACCAGAATATGCAAGAAGAGTACACAAATGAAAGCCTGTCAGTTTTACAGCGGACCAACTGAATGTGACTGCGGCGTGGAGCAGACCCTGTCACGCCTTCTGGAGTGTGTGCTGTGTCCGAGTAGCTGCACCCAGGAGGACCTGATGATGGCCGGGAGTAACGTCATCGACGTCGCCAACTTCTGAGCAGACAGGATCTGACCCTGTTGTTTCCGACACGATTATAAATATATATTTTTGTTATCATAACGAATATACTTGAGTTTTCTTCGCAGCAACGCGCGATGGGTCAGGTAGTACTAAATAAATAATTGTGTTTTTATAATTAAAAATAATTTAATATTACCAGGCATCTTGAAGGTCAGTCTGCATTTTGATCCGACCTCAGTGACTGCGACAGGATCCCTCTGTCTCTGTATCTTCTCCCTTTGTCTGTTGGAACCTTCACCTGCAACCTATATAAGAAATATTATTTATTACTTAATTTACGCAAATAATTATACAAAATACACCTAATCAAACCGCGCAATTAACCTGTTCGCATCGGTACCCGATATATGCCGTCATAAGATTCCCCGATCGTTGACATCGTTTGACGTGATATATCATTTTGCTACTTCCTTAGAATAGTTTTTTATGCCTCATCTGATAGCTAAAGGATACAAAAGAACCAATGTGATATATGAAAACAGACCAGACAAGCACATTTATGCTTCAAATACTAGTTTTATAATTGACAGTATAATTTGTATTCCACCGAGTCGTAACCGATGCGAAAGGGTTAAATGAACGAGAGTAATCTAAAAGTCGTGGCGTAAGTCAATGCACTCCTTGGTATCAACGAGTATACCTTAACAGTGAATGGTGATCCTTCAACGTGGTGATCAGCGAACTTCAGATTGACTATGTAGTATCCTGGCTCCGTGGGTTTGTAGCTAATCTTCAGGACACCATTGTTGGAATCCTCGCAGTTGATTTCAGCTTTACTGGGTCCTGCAAATCCGAAAAAAAAACATTTCAATACGGTAACATTCAAGTAAAAAATATTTCATCATGTAAATAATGATATCAGCTCGATATAGCCCTTGCATGCTGGTGCCAAAAATATACGATCTTTCATCTCTTATTCGCTCGTCTGACACGCATACATAAAAGTCTTAGTCTAAGTCTAGAATGATGGAGCCAAAAGAGATAATATTATATTAATATATTTTATTCTGACCTATCACATATTTATGTGAAAGCAGATAATTCATAAAATGGCCGACATGTGTTCTGAAGGCGCTGCGAGCGTTACGACGCGCTTCGTGTCACTTTCTACCCGGGTCCCCACGGAGGTAAATCGTTCATTGTTTGTGGCCTGGGCAGAATACCGAAGTTTCGCAAATCTTTTGTCTTAAAGAAATTACAATATTCTTCTAGATAAGTTATATTTGTTCTTGATCTGCTCTTCATCCCTCCCTAACGCGTCTTGATGAGGATTCCGGTGACATTGAGTCATCCTTTATTAAACGGAAATGTCAAGAATTTATCGAAGAAATGTTTTAAAAAATCTTGTATTTATCTTGGCATTTCACCAAGAACCAATGCAGTCGTATAAATATTAACTAGAGCAGATTCCTGCGTAGAATACTATGATTATTTGACATTGTAAGGAATGAAGAGGTTCGAAAAAGAACTAGGCAGCCCTCCATACTATAGTCAGTCAAGAGGCGAAGATGGACTTGGTTGGGACGTGTATTAAAGATGCTGCAGGAGAACATAAACTACAGCTGGTAAGACATACCTTCGATGGAAAGCGAGAGGCCGCCATAACCAGCATTCTTGGTGTCGACAGAGAAGGTATTCTCGGCATGGGTCTTTCCTTCCTTCAGAGCACCACCGGTGACCTATACAAAATACAAATGCCTTGTGAAAATAATGAAATAAAAAATATTTATTTAACACTATCCAATCCGCGCGTTACGCGATTAACTTGCGCTGGAGGCCGACTGTTTTTTTAAAGAATTGCTAAATCTATTGTCATGTGTTCAAATAAATTTAAATATGAGCCCTCACTGAATAGGTTTAAGATCCTTAAAGTATGGTCGAAAGTAAAAACAACACATATGTTGTGTGACCGGCTACTAAAGTTTGAAAAAACATCACTAGCTGTGCATTGTCGGTCAATAAGCGTTGGCGGAACGATCACACGCATGTTGTGTGACGGGCCTTTAACGTTCGGTTTGGTGATTACACACATATTGTGTAACGGACTGGATAGTGTTAAAGATGAAAATACGTGTTAGTGCGCTTGGTCGTTGACGGCAAACTAGAGGGTCGGTGAAGTGTTGGCGAGTGTAGAATTCTTCAGAATCGTAGCACACGGGAGTGCACTAAAAAAATGTTTTGGTGAGCTGTCTGAAGCTGCCCAGGAAAGATTAAATTATTCTCTGGTAATAAACGCGATGAAAGGATCTGACATGACATCATAAAAAAAGAAGTAAAAGAAGAAAGCGGAAGTAGAAGTAGAATAAAAGAGGATTATCTTACCTTGACTTTCTTGGCGTCTCCAACCTCTTGCTCGGCCACGGTGATGCGGAAGGGAGAGTTGGTGATGTGCTTCCCCATCCTCTTCACGCTGACGGTGTGCTCGCCGATCTCACGGGGAGTGAAGGAGATGCCGATGTTTCCCGTGGGCAGTCTCTTCAGGAAGCAGGGCTCTTCCAGACCTGAAGGAGCCTGAAAACATAAAAAAAATCACTTAGCACACTTCAAATATCCATTTAAAAAGTAAAAAATAATAATACTAGGTTCAAAAGGGTTAAGTAAATTTTTAAATAATATACAAGTTTTTTATCCATTTACAAGTGCCTGAACAGTTTTTTTTATAATATACACATAATTACGCATACTTAAGTGACACCTACCAGCGACAGTAATTTTGGAGTTATATAAATTTTCTTCATAGATGTTTTATTGCTCGTAATATCGGTCCAAGCAGATTACTATGTTTCTAGAAGCCTCCTTTTTGGTAATATCTGGTAATTTTTACATCTTTAGTTTAGTCATAAGTATCAGGCATTCATAAGATTTGATAAGGTCTTTCACCTGTATGGACGCGTTCAAGCTTCTGATGTCAGCATCGGAAATCTTGCCTGGAAGAGAGACTTCACTGCAGCTTCCAACTGAGATCTGGTTCCTCTTTCTGCCCTCGCCAGTGACCCAAAACATTGTTTAATGACAATAATTCGCTGAGTTAATATAATATTTGATAATAACAAAAAATAAAGATGTATTACTATATGAAGTATCCATTCCATATCTTGATTATATTGTATAGGGGTCCGCCAAATAACTTGTTTTTTTTTTTAAACAGGGCGCAAAACATCGAGTGTAGCTTCGGTTGAGTGGCACGTAGCGCCGTCCTGTTAAAACCAAATGTTGCCAATATCCTCTTCTTCAATTTTTGTGAACAAAAATTCGTTCAACATGGCCGCGCCGCATGGATGCGCCATTGATGACGCTTCACGCACACTTTCTGCCACAGCAGCAATATTCTCGGGTGTACGCACTGTTTTTGGCGTTTCACGCTTTGGTTTATCGATGAGGATGCCAGTTTCTTTCACTTTTTTCACAAGATAACGAACATATGGAGCTGACGGTGATTCTCTTCTTCCAAAATCCGTACGCAATTTTCGCACACATTCTGCAGCATTACCATGATTTTCAAAGTAATGTCGCAATATTTTCCAGCGTTGTTCAAGCGTATACACAACCATATTCGTTTAGCGGAAGGATAAAACTAATTATTTGTCGAATCAGACATGAGCTAAGTGTTACCATTCACGAAATAAGCACTAGTTGAAAAAAAAACGTTAGATGGCGGAACCTATATATGCACCTCAAACTGCAGTCATACAGTTTTATCAGCTGTCATTATTCATGCATAGCCAAAGACATCTTTGAAACTTGAGTCTTACCAAAGAACATATATGTTATCACAGACAAATTTCAATGTTTGTTTATCAGCATTTTTTATAGAGATCGCATAACCAGTCCGATGCTTCCGACACCTTTACCATTTAATCTTAAGAGGCGCCACAACTTATCAACAAAAAATGTTGCTCAACTTCGGTGATTGATCGGATATTCGTATTGAACTGTCTTTTAGGGTAAACCTGAATAGTTGATACTTGAAATCGCTATCACCAAGTCATTCCAAATGGTCAGTGCTGGTTTTAGGGGATGGCGAAGTGGGTCGGTGCCCCAGGGCGTCGAATAAGATAGGGACGCCGAGGGCAACTAATCTTGCTAACAATTTTTAAATATAAGCAAAATGGGTTGATGGTCCAGTGGTTTTGGAACAAGCCACAATATATTCAATCTGGTGTACCTAATCAAGCAAATATAGTTTGTAATTGCAAGAGTAGCAAACCTTGGCAGTGTATGGAGATCCCTTGATATGCTTGTCACCGAACCTGACGCTGACTTTGTACTCCCCGGGAGCAGTTGGCAGGTAGGACACTGCGACAGTTCCGTCCTTGTTGTCCATGGCTGTAATCTGTAAAAAACGCAGACACTCTTATTTCCACTCGCGAGCAAGGACTACAAAGAAACTGTTTTTATACAACAACAAAAAACATTGTGCTAGTGTGCTTTGTTTAGTTGACGACGAGAAGGCATTTGACAGTCCTCACCGACTATCTCTGTGGGCAACCTTTGACGCAAATGATAACTAATAATAATATGCTTACACTAGGAAAGCATTGGATTGGGCATTAAATACTGACTGGTTCTATGTATCCACTGGCGTTCAACAAGGCTGCATACTAGCTCCGTTTTTCTTCACCCTCGTTATGGACTTCATTCTATTAACGAATATCTCAATTTGTGGAGTACGTTTATGATCAAAGTCATCAAAGAACAGTCTAATGCAAATCTGAAGGACATCAACAGGTTGCAAGCAAACTCTCTGCTACTGGGCGTGCGAATTAATGCGTAGAATACACACTTACTGTGCAACGGTGCTTGTCGAGGTGAAGATCGACCCTTACCAGTGCAGATAAGACTATTGAGATGATCGAGAGTTCCAGATATCTCAGCTTACAGGTAATTGAGCAGCAATGGTCTGCAAAAAGAGCTCGATTCCCGATTTGCAGCCTCTAAGAAACTTAGTTTAGCATTTACTTAGTCTCACTCAACGTGAATAAACTAAACTATCCACTAGAGTTTCTCATTACTCGAGTTATTCACTAGTCTAGTTCTCACCTCTGCCTTGCTAGGCCCCTCCACAGCCATGGACAGTCCTCCACCTCCGGCTCCCTTGGTGCTGATGGTGAACAGACTCGGCTCCCCACTGACTCCCTCGCACAGACCAGGTCCATATGCAGTGACAGACCCGGAGAGCAGAGAGTCCACGTGGAACTTGTAAGGCGATCCTGAAATCATCAATAATACCAAAATTCAGCTCAATTTAAACAAAGCCTCATCACAATCGCATAATACACACAACATACGCTGTCATCATACGGGATCCCCCCAACACCACACACAATATAGGTCAAGCACGTCGGTATCACGCTTAACGCTGGCGTGACTGTCTAGCAACACAGCATGACTCAAACTTCATCGCCGCGTTGCGTGTCCAATTTTACAATATTAACGAACATGTATTGAGAATTTGGCAAAAAAAAACCGGTTAATCGAGATAATATTTGTGATGGGACCATAATATTTAGACGAAAGATCTAGGAAAATGATAAATCGAGAAATAGTTTATGCGAGATTATTTAACATTGTTTCTTATGTGTGTTTACAGCGATCATTAGAATAGAACGAACTATGCGGAAAAAACAAAAAAGCGAAAACGGAATAGCAAGTGAAAAACTATTATTTTATTATATACACCCGTGCTCGTAGCCATCCATTGTTTTTGATCCGAGTTGATACTTGTGGAGCTTCGAGCACTCAATTTAGTACAACGGCAATGGCGCTCCTAAATGCCCTACCAGCACACCTCGATCCTTTTCTTACATCCTTTTTCTCTTTTGTCGATAGTATTGTTCTCCTAGATCTCTGTGATCTTTAACACGTGTCATCTTCTTTTATGTTATTTTTATGTTTTATTCTCTTTTCTATGTATTGTATATTTATATGTACTGTATGTTTCTTATTATTTGTACATTGGAACTTCGGTTCGGTGAGGAACTCGAGGCGAGCCAGATGGATCGGTCACATCATGCGCCACGATGGTCTTCTTCACGACATTGTGGAGGGGATAGTTGAGGGTAGAAACTGTAAAGGGCGCCCTAGACGGGAGTATTTGCAGCAAGTGTTCGAGGACATGAGTTGTAGCTCTTATGCTGAGCTGAAGAGGTTTGCGGAGGACCGTGAGAATGTAGATCGAGATGCAAGATTCTGTTGTTGCAAACCAATCCACTGGATTGATACTACGAAGAAGGAATTTAAATTAGGGATCACGCCATATTTTTTCAATGTAATATTTTTAACTCCGAACATACGATTTCGAAAAATGGGTCATCCAAGTCAGTCTGTGGAGAAGATATGTAAGCTGTTAAGATGCGATGAGGAGCACTTCTCGGTCTGTTCCAAAATACTCTCCATGTCCGTCAACAGGTGTCATTAGCGAACGAGTTTTATTTCGGCTATTTTCGAAGTCGTCTCGAGCGATCTCTGACGGAGAACTTACAAAGCTCCGAGATGAATGCTTTGAGACCCTGTCAATAGATGACTCTGCATTGGGTTGGAGTCTCGACTATAATTTCATAAATAATTCGCAAAAAAATAATCCACTAAATATATTTAACGTGTATTTAGGTAAATAGTAACAAATTATTTATAATTTTCTTGTGTTTAGGAATAGAACAAACTCTTGTTTTATACAATTTGAATTCACTTTTTTAAGGTACATATTGAAAAAACTCAAGTGACAATGCGCAGGACATATCTGTCCAAGAGACGACGGTCGATGGGGAAGAAAAATATTGGAATGGCGGCCAAGAACTGGCAAACGAAGCATTGGCCGACCCCCTGTAAGATGGACTGAAAATATAAGAAGAATAGTGGGAGTGACCTGGAAGCGGAAGGCGGAGGATCGAAGAGGATGGAGACTCATGCGGGAGGCTTACGTTCAACAGTGGACGGCTACAGGCTGATGATGATTGAAAAAAAAATCTACCTTTTGTATATATATATTTATTCTTTCTCTGTCTATTCCATTTATTATCATGAATCCATCTGCTATTTTTATTATGTAAACACATACAGGAGAATACCGACAGATGGTGATTGTGATGTTGAAGTCTCATCTGTGGATTCTATGCCGCTTACCATGTAACATATGATTAAGCGCTGGATGTGGAGTATTGATCCGCCAACGTCATAGACTACAGCCCGACATTAATGCACCATCCTTATTATTACAGGAATTTACTTTGAATGGGTGGTATTCGCAGGATGACTCTCGTCTACCGCCAATTTAAATTAATAGACTATGACTGGCATTTTTGAGCTCAGAAAACGTTTTTTTTATATCTATTTAAATATCTTTTAACCTGTTCCAATTCAACTCGCTGTTCTCCTGCACCAGCTGACATTCTTATATAGCCTACGCCACTCAATTCTGTCAGTTGTCATTGTCTATATCTTCTCCCAAGACAGCTATGCACCCAAAGATTCGCCCGGGAAGACATGTATGATTCGTCGAGAATCAACACAAAAACATAAATTCCAAATAAAAGCAGAATAACGCTTGTCAAAGATTTTTTCAAACTTTTAAATACACACATAGGTAGAAGAAGAATTTTAATGATGATAAGACATATCAATTTTTAATTTGGAGAAGAAATAAAAGTAGGAGAAGAAGAAACGTGTGGAAGAAAAGAGATGGAAAAATATACCTTGTATGTGCTCCCCGTTGTACTTGACGAGCAGCTCGTGGGATCCCTCCTCCCTGGGCTCGTACTTGATGCTGACGGTTCCGTCATGGTTGTCCTCGATGATGGGAAAGTCGGTGTTTCCGGACGGCATCTTTACTTGAGCTGAAAGAAGAAAGAAAAAAAAAACATTTTAATATCTGGACGAGAATAATGATGAAACGAAAAAAATCTTCTACAAAACATCCAAAATACAACTCATTTTTCTAGATATTTAAAGTGACCTAATGCAAAACGACCGACAAATTTATGACCCATTAATTTTGATGTAAGATACTAGAATTGCTTAAGCTAAAAAAAAATATATATACTAGTAATGTTATTAAGAAATACTTTTTTTCGTAAATTGTGACGCAACCATCTATGGCAGCTCAGTAAATCCGTTTGGAAATTGGTAGGGAATCTGCCCTTCAAACGCGCGGCCGGAAACCAGTGTTTAAATGAACTATAATAATTTGTACAGGTCGCATCAATAAATCTATTTTTCTCAATAAATGGCCATTATTGTCACAATGAACCGTGTATTATAAAAGGTTTTCGGTTCAAGTAAAATAAAGTTAGGGCCCTTTCCCAGGGGCGTCCAGTTTTGCAGGATCAGTTTTTTATTGGATATCGCAAAAATCATACCTGTGTTCACACACAGAAGTTTGCATCCTGTTTTTACGGGATAGCATTGGCAGTTGGAGAAGAAAATTCAGACACAATGGACGTGAATACTTTTCTGATATTGTACTGGTACTTTTGCCGCCGAAAGCAATGCGAAAAAAGAAGATTTTGCGTTCACTCGATCCTAAAACTACGATCGAGATTAGGCACATTTCGTAATCTCATGGGTGATTTGAGAAAGGATGAATCCAATTTTTTTAACTACTTCAGAATGTAAATAGTAAATTATCTTATCACGACCATATTGATAGTATTGTGAACAAGTCCCTTAAGCTTCTAGGTTTTATCAATAGAATCACTAAGGGTTTTAAAAACCTGAGCTCCATCAAGGTCCTTTACTGTTCTCTGATTCGTCCGCAGCTAGAATATGCTAGCGTTATATGGTCTCCCTACTAACGAACTCATATCGACCGGATTGATTCAGTCCAACATCGCTTCTTGTCAAGAGTTGCACGACTGATCGACCTTGAGAGAGGTAGCTACTCCTATGAAGATATAGAGAGGCGACTTAATGTATCTACATTGGAGAGACGTAGAACAGTGACTGACTTGCTGTTTATTTTTAAAATTATGAACTCCATAATCGATGACTCGACATTATTGCAGGAAATTACGTTCAATGTTCCCTCCCGGTTCACTAGAGGCAGTGACCTGCTACATGTAAGGACATCCAAAACCAACTACGGATTCTATTCTCCTATGTTAAGAATGTGTAGACTGGTTAACTCCTGTAGTGACTTGGACTTTTTCGGGGTGGACTTTGCGGCATTTCGCAGATCCCTCTACTAATGTGCTAGATTTGTTTATTTACTAATGTTCATGTTTTGTCAAAATGTATTGTCTTAGCTATTATATTGTTCTGTTTTACCATTTTATTTGTTGTATTTTCTATTTTAAAACCATATGTATTGGCCTAGGCCGTTAATAAAATAAAATAAAAATAAAATAAATTAAATGTACATGGCCACGTTTGACAAGCTTTTAGAAAAATTTAAGAATAATCTAAATAAAAAACAGGATACATTTATGAGAAAATGCATAATGCCTGAAGCAAAGTTAGCAATATGATTAAGGTGTGAATAAAATACATTTGTATTATTTTTAGTCGGAACACTTGCATTAAACTATGTACGTTACTAAACTGGATACTGTTTTTTATTGGATTCATTCGTCAAATTTGTAGTGGCAAAACCGTACAGCACATTTCGAACGGATCGAATTTTTGCGGTATCCTGCAAACCGAATGCTCATGTGAATGTTACCACAGTAGCACGTATACTACTAAACGTGATCCTGCAAAACTAGACGTCCGTGGGAAAGGGCCCTTATATGTACATTGTACATACATATAAAGAAGAACTCACATGGAAAATTTCTTCTGTTGTACACAAACGTATCTACGAGACGTTAATGCCGAATGACTTACTAATCAAAGACTAAAATGTCTGCACGGTAGATTTTTGCTATGTACAATTTACCTACTCTGGAGATTTTTTCCTTGTGCGCAACACTGTTTTTGAAATAACATAACATGAAAATGCTGTCATTTCATTTTCATGTTTAAGTGACATGAAAAAAAAAAAAAAATCCGTACATTTTTTAAATCATTCACTTCTAGCTAACAATGAAAGAACTAAAAATAATACAATATTGTACAATGCACTTATGTCAAGATTCGTGCCAAGAAACACGCCATTCACGGATACTGTGCCAAAAATAATTCAGAACACGAATACTCGTAATTTAGAAAAAATAATAATTTGACATTTGGAAAGTAAACAATGTTTTTTAACATGTTAAATGTCAAATATTATCACTTTGATTTATTTTTAACTAAATTATTTTTAAGACTACATTTGTACATTTTTTTATGTAGACGCATGCAGGGGAGCAGAGTCGGTCCAGTCAGACCAGTGCACTCGATGACGCTCAGCCAGGGTGGCTGGACGCAGCATGCAGGAAACGTGTGTTGTTCTCGTGCTTGTGTGTGGGTTGGGGAGATTGCAAGTGTATATTTATCTATTTCTTGAAGAGATCCAGATTGTAGGAAGAAGGAAACACAGACGCTGGAAGAGCATTCCAAAGCTTACCGGTGGCATTTAAGAAGGAACTTTGGAAACTGCCTGTTATTGGACGACACACATTAACCGTGTATGGATGTTCGGCAAGTGTACGACGATTATGTCGGTTGTGAGTGGTTGCAGTAGGAATTAGTTCTTTAAGTTCCGAAGAGCAGTGACCGTGGTAATAATGATAGAAAAGACTAAATGAACCAATCTTACGCCTGTGTTCCATTGATTGCAGGCTAGACGTAATGTCATTGTTTATCAAACGAATTGCTCTTCTTTGAATTGAGTCAATTAAGTTTCGAAGGTATTTTGTAGCTCCAATCCACCGGTGACGTTTTCAAGGATAGGTCAGATTTGTCTTTATATAGAAGAAGAAGTTGTTTATCGTCAAAATACTGACGTGATCTATTATATAACACACCTAGTTTTTCGGAAGCGAGACCGGCATTGTACTTAATTGACTCGTAATATTTGACATTATTCGAGATCGATACTCCAAGGATGTTGATGGAGCTTGCTTTTGAAAGAGAACAACCGTTGCGAGATACAGGATCCATAGCAGTCTTCTTGGTGGAGAAAGTGCATGATTGGGTTTTGAAAATATGTATTGAAACTGAAGAGGCTGAGGTCACCCCAAAGAAACCCTTTCAAGAGACATGTTCATCTTCTCCATCAGATATTTCCTAGCAGCAGGGAGTACACCGAATATAATTAATTATTAAAGAAAAATCTCCGTTACATATAAAAAAGCGTACGTTATAGAAGGGTTGAATGTATTTTCTCGTATTTTCCTTGAGACTTACAACAGTCTTAATAAATAAACAACATTATCCCATAACTTTTAAAAGTGGGTGATGCCTGAAACAATTGCACATCCACATAATGTTACTCTACAGCTATAAATCTAGAATGAAAAAAAAACTGTTTACCTACACACTGTAGAGCAGTGGTACTTAACCGGTGCTCAACGGAACACGCGATAGTGTACCAAACACTACGTGGAATACGAAAAGAAAAACAACGAAATTTAAGCATATTACTCATTGTTTATTTGGAAAGCTATAATCTTATTTTCTATTAAAGGAATTAATTGTATTTTTTCAGTCAACTTCACACAGTAGTTGCATTATCGTAATGTATAGTATTTTTCTTCGTAGTATCAATCCGGTGGATTGGTTTGCAGCAACAGAATCTTGCATCTCGATATCCATTCCTCTCGGTCCTTCGCAACCCTCTTCAGCTCAGCATAAGAGCTACAATTCATGTCCTCGAACACTCGCTGCAAATACTCCCGTCTAGGGCGTATTTGCAACAAGGCTGAAGGAGTATAGTATTATGATACCTAATGCAGAAAGGCTTGCTTCTGAAAACTTTTTTTTCCTCCATTGACATTACAAAATATATTTCAATTTGAATTCGTTATTGAAGTACTAACGTTAGTGTGCGATATAAATGTATTGACACATTTAGTGTCAATGACCTCACACTCAGAACAAGTATCGGAATACGTATGTTAATAGTTAGGATTTGTGACAACAAAAACCATGTCATAAGTATATCATGGTTGACACACAAATAGCACGGCATTATTGTCACAAAATCAAACGCCTAACATTTTTTTTAGTCTGGCCTAGCTCGCTAAACAGAAGACTCCACGAAATTACTTTGATAAATAAATTCGTGGAGCTCATGTCGAAACTGGGCTTCTCTCAAGTGGAATATATCAATATTCGAGGCGATTTGGTTGAACAGTCTGATCACTTTCCCAAGAGGTATAGTCTCTGGCAGGTTAGTTCCTATCCGTTCACACCAGCACTGAATCTGAAGCAATGTTACACTTTCTATTGATATGCAGTAGTTTTTGGTTGGCAAGCTTTTCAAATATGGAAAGCAGCATATTTGATATACGAGTATTTTACTTTATTCCTATCAAAAAGGTTAAAATGCTGTAAGAACAAGACTTTTCTTTTCATTCGTATGGAGAAGATGTAATGACAGAACGCCAGTGCTGTTATAGTGGGTTTTTGTAGTAAAAGTCTTAACAACAAAATATGTAATGATAATTTTAAGCTTACCCAGCGTTCTTAAGGAGAAAACTTTTTATGCAGGTTTATTGTTCTCAGTGACATGTACGCTTAAATATTTAAAACTCTTTAACACTCTCATAGTCAGAGTGGTTCACTTGGTGAAAACTCTCCCTGCCCCGTCCTGTTTTTGGAGACCCAGATGGGGACCCGTTACTGAGCGCACGGAAAAAGCTGCTTGTAAGAGAGTGGCTGAAGGCCTTCCCGTGATTCTAGGTGCATCATGAAGTGATTCAGATGATTGAGAGTGAAGACTATAGAATAATGTTTTACATATTGTAAAACACCTGTTTAAGAACTTGATAATAACTTTTACTGCCGCTATCAATTTTGGCACATTGTAAGCGCGGTTGTCGTTCGATCACCAAAGTTAATCAACATTGTACGCAAACTAAAACTTTAATGGGTCATCCCTTGCTGTTTAACACGTGTTGTTGTTTGAGTTTAGCCCCTTCAAAGTACCACTTGGTATAGACATCAGTAGTATCAGATTGATTGATGACCTCATTGTTCGTGACGTGGTTTCTCCAAGAAATTCCAAGAATTATTCTGTAAGACCATATCTCAAAGGCCTCTACTCTTTTTTACATGTCTCACAGCCGTACATAAAGATGCTCCAAACAAATGTTTTGGCAAAACGTTTATAATTTATAAGAACTATACGTTAATTTTATTCTAATGATTTTGCTTTTTCTTTTTCTCGTTTATCTTTTTGTTTTACAAACACGTCATTTAAACATGTTATCATTTTGTAAAAGGTGCTCTAATACCGTTAATGTTTTAAGTAAAAAAATAAATTAAAGTGCCATTAAAAGAAAGGTTTAGAACCCCTGAAAACTTAAATATTTCCTTTCTCAGGTGTCCAGTATATCACTCAGTAAATCATCCACAGCTTGGAACAAGTTGATGGAAAATGATACACAAAAATAAGCTACCTGCTTTCATGAAATAAATTATTACTTTCGTGAAATTTCAGTCAAGAAAAGTATGAGTATAATATTTCAGCAATATTTTTAATATATTTTTGCTACTACTCTAAGTTCAAATAATAAATAGTCGTATAACACGTTATATGAGATTGATGTTCCATCAAAAAGTTTTACATTTTGTGGCTATATTAATAATTTAAATCAAAATTTATTTTTTATTAGAATATTTTGCAATACTCTAAATTCTTTATAGATAATTGATCTATATCAATATTTTATAAATTGACACACACATACATTTCTACATCAAATTTCTCTCATCAATCTGTGGTGAAAAAGACACGGCAGACGCTAGGATAGTAATGCTATTGCATAGTTCGTGGTTTGTATCCTAGCACTTTATTTCTCAGCCGGAGAATATGCGGCACCACTATGGGGTCGATCATCGCATTGTAATCAAGTGGATACTGCCCTGAATGATGCATGCAGAGTCGTCACAGGCTGCCTCAAACCAACACCCATTTCTAAACTATACCCCTTGGCTGGTATCGCACCACCGAACATAAGACGCAAAGTCATATGCGCCGAAGAAATGCGTAAGGCAATCAACCAAGCGTCCCACTGCTTGTATAATCAGATACCCCCAACACCCACACCGAAGTCGCGAAGCAGTTTTATGAGATTACGACACAAAGAACCCTACAATAGAGGTAGTAATATTGGTACGAAATAATTCGCCACACACGGCTAAACCCCAAAAACCACATTCCAATAATCTGGCCGTGAAAACCTTAAAAGCTATTTGCAGAAAATCATTGTACAATTTCTTTACTGCGTTATTTAAATAAAAAAAAAAACATTTGTGTGCTCAATGCTTTCTTTAAAAAAAAACGCAAAATGCGTATTTAACTTCTTATTTTTTTATAATATTCTTCTGCATGTGCTCCCTCCTCCTCCTTCCTGACAGCTTAATGTTTATAAATTGCGTCGTAGGCGAAAAAAAAACACATTTGAAAAAAAAAATAACACTTTTGAATTATTCCAAATGACTCTTCAGGACTTAAATAACATTAGTATGAAGATATGAAGTGTTATTATTACGCTGTGTAATATAAAGAGTGTTATTGCGGTCAAATTTATAGATCCTGTCGTAAATACTTCGTCGTAAGACTACAAGCTTAAAAATATGTTTATATTTTATTGTATGTGTAATAATTATATAATGAAGTATAAAAATATTATTATATATATTGATATCCTACTCTCAATGTTCGATGCCGATTTACTGGGTGAAGGATGGTTCACAATATAAAGAACTTATTATCACGGTTTATTTGTCTAAAAGGTCGCCCGTTATAGCGAACGCTCTTAGCCGCGCGCTCTAACGGTCGCGAGCTCCAACTCCCAACTTACAACTGCTGGCGCACTCTGACATCGTCGCTCAGAAAAAGCGAATTCAAGATGACAGTGGTACCAACAGGATATGGGCCAACTGTCACAACAAATATTTTGGCGTATGCAAACACCGTTTAACATTATACAATTAAAACTAACATTAGATGTGCGTGTCAAAAATAAGAGACAAAAGATCGTTTTTCGAGGCTTTACGGCATCAGCATAAAGGAGCTATATCAAGCTGATATCAATATACAGGTATATATAGCCGGGTGGCATATTCCAGTGGTTAAAGCGTTTGCTTCTCACTCAGCTCTTCACATGCCCCCGGTTAGGGTCGAGTCACTTCCTAAGGATGAAATAAAAATTGTCCAGGCCTCGGGAGCATCGGGCTGATCATCCGATCTCCTTAAAAATCCTGATCATTGAACACCCAAATATTTCTCATTTACAATAGACGCAGTCTGTGTAAAATCCCGGACTCTTGCCCTGGACGCTCCTGAGAACAATATCTATATTCCCATGTGGACCTCCAGGTATACAGGTGTTCTGGAACAAAGCGTCGGTAATCTGTATAAATTGAATAAATTGAGTATATTCACTTAATATTTGTGAAAATATTTCTCTAATTTAGTTATGACTAGCAAATAACACCTGTCGTATAGAGATGTGTAATAGACTCAAAGAGATATGTCATTTCAAGGGGTAAATCTTTGATGTAACATCACGAGATGATATACATCTTGTGACTAGAAAATATTTTTTTAATTTAACTTTATATTAACATTATGTACTGACATCAGCATGATATAGCCCTTGCAAAAGGTTAATGTCTTTTTTCAATGGTTGTACCCGCACACATAAACAATCTGTAAATATTTGTGTACTAACGTAAGAACTAATACTTATACATACGTATATAAGCCACTGACAGTTTTTAAATTAATCATTATTGAAGATGGTCTCCAGGGAGGCCGAAACATGTAATCGTTCAAAATAAATGTGAATCAAAACTTATTATTTTTTATTTGCTATGTTTTTAATTAAGATTTATTTAAAATTATAATTTAGCAGTTTCATCAAGTATTGTCAGTTGATAACCCTAATGTAACTTAAAGAAAGCATCTTTTGGATAAGAATAAAGCTGAAAAATAATGTGCATTTTCGTGACAAGAATGTCAAAAATACATGACATTTGACACGAGTAAAACGTTTGACACAGACAAGCTAAAAATAATTTCTCTTAACAAATAATGGTACATATTTAGATATTTAAAAACTGGTAACAATGACCTAAAGTTCATCTTGTATCCACTCAATGATGGCTGAAGGTCTCCTTCATTGATTGCCAATTTTTACGGTTTTGGGCCAAAGCATACCTCGAATCCTACAGTTGCCGTCTCTTAAGGTCTCCAGACTATTGTCGTTAAACCAGTATGGAATAATATATATTCCTAGTTAAGAGTTAAGTAGGGAAAGGCTCTTAGCGTAATCCAACAAAGGCCTGAACTGGTTGGTTACGTCAACCTCGTCGCTACGAAGTTTAACTACCATGCATTTTCTGTATACACAGCGATCTTCAAGAAAAAAGGACATCAATTTGATATGTCCGAAAAAATTACATTTTTTTTTATATGTAAGCACATCCAAAATAATGCCGATAGGTGTTTTATTTTTTTAAATGTAAACGCATGCAGGAGAACACACCCGGTCAAGACCAGTGCACTCTATGACGCTCAGCCAGGGAGGCTGGACGCTGCATGCGGAAAACATGTGTTGTGTTCGTATTTGTGTGTGGGTTGGGGAGATTGCAAGTGTATATTTATCTGTTTCTTGAAGAAATCCAGATTGTAGGAAGGAGGAAGCACAGACGCTGAAAGAGCATTCCATAGCTAACCGGTGGCATTAAGGAAGGAGCTTTGGAAACTGCCAGTTCTTGGTCGACATATATTAACCGTGTATGGATGTTCGGCAAGTGTAAGACGAGTTTGTCAGTTGTGGGTGGGTGCTTTAGGAATTAGTTCTTTAAGTTCCGAAGAGCAGCGACCGTGGTAATAATGGTAGAAAAGACTAAAAGAACCGATCTTACGCCTGTGTTCTATTGATTGCAGGTTAGACGTAAGAGTGCCATTGCTTATCAAACGAATTGATCTTCTTTTGAACTGAGTCAATTAAGTTTATAAGGTATTTTGGGGCTCCAATCCAAAGGTGACTGCCGTATTCAAGGATAGGTCGGATTTGTCATTTATATAGAAGAAGTTGTTTATCGTTGAAACACCTCAGTGATCTATATAATACACCTAGTTTTTTGGAAGCGAGACCAGCTTTATACTTAATTGACTCGTAATATTTGACATTATTCGAGATTGATGGTGATTCTATGTCGCTAACCGTGTTATATATGGCTAAACGCTGCATGTGAAGTGTTGATTCGCAAACGTCATAAATTACTGCCGAAAATTAACGCATCATATACATTTATTACGGGAATTCACAATGAATGGGTGGTGTTTCCAGGAGGACATTCGTCTACCACCGATTTCAATTAATAGGCTTTAGACTGGCATTTTACTGGTATGAGATCAAATACACACAAAACGAGCATCAGATATCAGACTAGTCTTAGTGTTTATATGAGAAAATTCTGTATTTTTTATAGATTCGAACGACGCAATAATATATCAATGGTATAGTGCGAAAATGTTTGTACGTCCACTTTTGTATATAAAAAAGTTATTAATAAAACATTATGTTTAAAAATAATAAAAATAGTTGGCATATTTATGTTGATCTGTCAAACGGAATTTCTAAGGAGATTAGGTGAAAATACCGATGCTCCCTATACCTAAAATAATTGATCCTAAAGAACGGCTCAACCCGACCAACAACGCGTGATTAGCAATAGGCGGTGACCCATCCGAGTTTCGCTCCGTATCCAATATCACTTAAATTCAGTGTGATATCCTCCTCTTAAAAGTTTGATATAGAAGACTGGATGAAGGATGCAGGATCAGGTTCACAATACAAACACTTGTTTCTGTTTCACGTATTACTCGTTTATTCGTCAATAAACGAGTCGCCCGTTATAGGGACGCCCTTAGGCGTTCCTATCACGATACTGGAAGCTTTACGGCATCAGCCTAAAGGAGCTATATCAAGCTGATATCAAGTGATATAACAAAAACTGCGCTAACGATGTGCTATTGTCGCTGGGAAATTTATTCTCTTGTACGCTTTAATATATATAATAAATAGATAGAAAAGGTTCTTAATACCTCATAAATGAGTATATGTTCAATCGTTTGCTTTTCCCATAAAAATTCGACTATCATTTTTTTATGACTCTATAAAAATAGATATCTTTGATTTGATTTTATGATTGAACCATATATACTCATATATATTGATGAAAAAACAAATTATCAAGCATAGCATATATTTTTAAATGATACGGTAATAATATATCCTTTGATATATTGTACACATTTTGAAAATATTCAATTTCTTGTATTTATTTTGCTTTTATTGGTTTGGTTAATAGAAAATCGACCATCACACCATTTCAATGAACAAAGGGCCCTGAAAATGAGAGACTCCAACTCTGGCAACAAATCGCACCAGAGGATTTCATTACTCCAAAGGAAGGCCTCCCAACTGGCAAGAGCCTTGACTGGCCGACCTGGAAATCTCTAAACAGATTAAGAACCGGAGTTGGTAGAACAAAGGACAACCTCGAGCGGTGGGGAATGCTTAGGCAGGGAGAGACACTATTGTGCGACTGTGGAGACCTGCAGACCGCCTCACACCTACGATGCTGCTCCATGTGCCCAACAAGTTGCACATCTCAGGACCTAATGCTGGGCAACACACGAGCTATCGATGTTGCCAGATATTGGAAAAAAATAATTTGACGTCGCTGACACGAAGTAGAAGAATGAACAAAAAAATATATGCGAATCCGTGATATTGCGCACGAACTTTTTGTAAAAAGAGCTTTCTCTGCAGGCCACCGCACTCGATGACCTGTACGCCAAAATATTCTAAGCTCTTGACACTTTCTCATTAATCAAAAATCATCAATTCATTCGGAAAAAATATCGGCAGACGCGGGATTCGAACCTCGAGCGTTGCACCTTGGCTCCGTCCTATACACCGCATTGTCTGCACCAGTGCCCCGCAACCGGTGTGCCGCAGCACACCGGTGTGCCGTTAGCCGATACAGGTGTGCCGCGATCAAATAAGGCAATATTATACATAAATAATTTTACAACGGTCCTGAAGCTCCTAGCGCCTATCGCCTATTTATGTGGACATACAACGAGGTACTTGCTTTATTAAGTTCTAAATGAACTTAAAAAAAGTGATATTGATCAAATTAATATCTATTTTTGGCTTTTGGTGTGCCGCGGTATTCAAGGAGTAAACTTTGGTGTGCCGCAGAATCCAAAGAAGTACTTTGGTGTGCCGTAGATGAGAAAAGGTTGCGGAGCTCTGGTCTACACGACCATTCTCTGCCTGGACGGATTCGCGAAATTCAATGTATTTATGTAACATTGTTAACATCATATAACGATAGATGTCTCTGTAGTGTATATTCAGAGTATGTATATATTAATATTTTATTAATATTCAATCGGTCAACATTTATTCACAAGCTTTATTATTAGTTTTTTTTTTGGTTGACAGTTTATTGTCTACTAGTCTCGGTAGCACCCTCTACCATCTTCAGGACAACACTTACTATTTGTGTATTCAATTATTGTAAACAAATTAATTGATTGTTTAATCGAAATAAATTCCATTCGCAATTCTCAAGACCAAACAAGTCATAAAAAATATAAATATTTACTGGAAGCAGTTTGTTTGTATGTGTTGCCGAGCATTTTCATAATATAGTTAGCGCAATTTTTATGTAAACACATACGGGAGGATGACGCTAAGCGCTGATGGAAAAAGCACGCATTTGAACTTAAATTTGACCAAAAACTGTCAGTTTTCAAAATTGCTACATAAATGCCACTGACAAACTCTGGAAAGATCTTCCAGTATATGCGTTTTATTATTCATACAATCTGAATCTCTTTAAGAAACAGAGCCATCTCCACAAAACTCAAACACAAACACAACACATGTTTCCTGCAAACAGCGTCACATAACTCACTGTTTTCAACCGTTTTTTTTAATGTAAACATATACAGGAGAATACCGACAGATGGTGATAGTGATGCTGAAGTCTCATCTGTGGATTCTATTACGCTTACCTTGTTATATATGGTTAAGCGCTGCATGTGGAGTGTTGATCCGCCAGCGTCTTAGACTACAGCCCGAGATTAACGCATCATCCTTATTATTACAGCAATTTACTATGAATGTGTTGTCTTCACGGTACGACTTTCGTCTGCCACCAATTTTCATTAATATACTATGACTGGCATTTTACGCGAGGGATCAAATTCACAGCAACCGGGGGGCTTGCCAAGCAAACACGTTGACCATCGAGCTATACAAGGTTACTTTACAAAAAAAAAACTCTGACTATATCTTCAAGTCCCCTAGTTTTTGATAACTTTGCAATATGCACTCAGCGGAGCTGCAAATCCAAAAATGACGTGAGGCGAGGTGAAATTAATGGCAATTTACTCAGTAGAGGCAGAGCTGCCATAAAATTCTTTACATGATGATGTATGGATATTATCCGTGGCTGTACCCATTTAACTTTATACGGGGTATGTTGGGATACAATGAGTTGAGAACTAAAAGAGATGTGTGCTTGAGTATGCATTTCTTTCGGCTAGTGCGCGGCGTGTTCAGAAATCCTGATGTTTTGTTAGAAATCAATTTGTTTGTCCCTGACAATTATTTAATGATAAGGAGGCACAGATGGTTTGTTCTTCCTAGAGGTAATACTAACCTGCCAGAGACTATGCCTCTTGGGAGAGTGATCAGACTGTTCAAACATATCGCCTCGAATATTGATATATTCTAAGCGATATGTTGAGAGAAGCCCAGTTTAGACATGAGCTCCACGAATTTATTTATCAATGTAATTCTTCTAGAGTCTTCTGATTAGCGAGCTTTGGGATTTTTTAATAATCATTGTTTATAATTGGTTAACTCCTCTAGTGACTTGGACTTTTTCGGGGTGGACCTTCCAGCATTTCGCAGATCCCTCTACTAATGTACTAGATCTGTTTTTTTACTCATGTTCATGTTTTGTCTAAATGTATTGTCTTAGCTATTATATTGTTCTGTTTTACCATTTCATTTATTGTATTTTCTATTTTAAAACCGTATGTATTGGCCTAGGCCGTTAATAAAATAAAATAATAGTAAATATCTAATTGTTTCTCTTGTATTATATCTTATTTCAGGATCGTAATAAATATATTTGTATTTGTAATGTTTTCGAAAGACAGAAATAAAATTTCATTGAAAAAAAAAATGACGCGAAGACAATGACGGCTGATATGAATCTATAACGGCAATTTGTGGTGGCCATATGTTTCATAGATCAACGAACTCACAACCTCTCGCATGTCAGTTGAATACTTTATTCCTCGGTTTGATTTAAAATTTAAAATAACACTTTAGGTTTTGTTTACACACACCATATGGGATATTTCCGAATTTGCTACTTGTTCTGAGGTCATGTTTGAAAAACAGATTTTTTTTTTTGTTATTTACGTATTTCGAAAGTGAAGCATTCGTGAATAATCCTTAACCTGTAATTGTTAACTGTAATCAAAATAAAAAAAACGGTTTGGTTAAACGATCAATACGCTAAAAATTCTTAACCCTTTCGTTACGGCTTGGTGGAATACAAATTATACTGTCAATACTGCGTGAATTTTTCAAACCATTTTTTTTTGCTTAAAACTAGTAAAGGGTCCGCCATCTACCGTTTTTTTTTCAAATAGTGCTTATTTCGTGAATGATAACACTTAGCTCATATCTGATTTGACAGATAATTAGTTTTATCCTTCCGCTGAACGAATATAGTTAAGTATACGCTTGAACAACGCTGGGAAATATTGCGACATTACTTTGAAAATCAGGCCATTTTTCTTCGAAAATGAGCAAGGAGTGGCCGTTACAGTCGATGACGATCGTTATCGGGCCATTTTTGTTCACAAAAATTGAAGAATAGGATATTGGCAACATTTGGTTTCAACAGGACGGCGCTACGTGCCACACAGCCGAAGCTACACTCGATGTTTTGCGCCCCATTTCAAAAAAAAAAAAAAGTTATTTGGCGGACCCTTTATTTGAAGCATAAATGTACTTATCTGACATATTTTCATAAATCGCATTGGTTCTTTTATATCATTTAGCCATCAGATGATTCATAAAATACTATTATATTCAACAAACGTTTATTATATAACTCCATACATGTGGTGGCATCGACACATGTGGTTTACAGAAAAATCGCTCCTGTGATGAAACCCAACGATTTTTATTTACATGATTTATCGATTCCTGTAATGATTACATGAAGGTTGATAAAGGGTATGACTGCAGTTCCAAGTTCCTACCGTAGATGTCACAATGAGTACTGAAAGTAGCAAAACGATATATCACGGCTCCCGATGTCGACGGTAGGGGAATCTTGGATGGCATATATCGACAACTGATGCGAAAGGGTTAAGCAAAGACATGAAATCATGACAAGATTTTTGATGACGTTGACCACCGAGTTATATGTATTACAGTTTGTCATTCTCTAATTGCAATACCAAATGCATTAATTAATGCACCTAATACAGTCTTTTATATAAAAAATTATATGTTGCAGGTAAATGATGACAACGCAGATTGGGTCAAATTTCTTAAGGAAAATTATCAATTTTACGAAAAATTACACATTTGTAAAGTGGTTTATTTGAAAGAAAGTAAGTAATTTGATCACATCTAACCTAACCTTAACCTAATCTTTCTATTCTTAACTACAAGACACCTTAGGTTAGGTTAGGTAAAGCTAGATTAAGTGAGGTTAGGTTAGGTTGGATTAATTTGATCTGTATGTGTGATACGTGTTCGTGTGTGGCTCAGAGATATAGAAAGTCTACTAATGTATGTAGCTTGAAGAGATCCAGATTGTATGCAGGAGGAAAATATACTGAAAGAACGTACCGGAGCTTATCAGTGGCATTTAGGAATGTGTTTTAAAAGCCACCAGTTCTCGATCGACATATATTAATAGTGTATCAGTTTTCAGCATGTGTAAGTGACGAATCTGCCGGTTGTGTGCGAGTGAAGGAAAAAATGTATTCTTTGAGTTCAGAGAAACAACGACCGTGGTAACAACGGTAGAAAAGACTAAACCAATATTAAATCTGTGCTTTCGTTTTAACAAGGATTCGAGGTTAGAAGTGAGTGTGCTATTTATTAGAAAAACGGCTCTTTTTTGAAGCAAGTCAATTCAATCCAGAAGTGCTACAAACAAACCGAAGTCTCTAGTCTCTTAATGCAGATGTTGGGAATATGATGAGATGTTAGATAAATATTGAAGATGATTTGTTGATCCATTTATTTAACCTTTTCATTACGACTCAGTGGAATACAAATTATGCTGTCAATCATGAAACAAGTATTTGAAGCGTAAATGTATTTATCTGGTCTATTTTCATAAATCACATTGGTTCATGTATTCTTAAGCTATCAGAAGTAGCAAAACGATACACACGGCTACCGATGTCAACGGTCTTACACGGCATATATCGGGTACATATGCCAACAGATTTAGGAAGACTTCATGATTAACCTTGTCTATTAAGTCTACATGGCATCAAAATATATGTGTTGATTAGTAATACCTTTCCTGGAGTCGAATTTGTAGCTGGAGATGATAGTCAGTGGTGTAAAGTCCAAACCGAGTCCAGACTTGTTGAACGCGATCTTATGGACCTCTCCGTACACTGAGGGAGTCTGCTCGTTGTCTGTCTCAGAGACTGTGATGTACTTGGGGTTGCTGGTCGTGAACGTGGAGTAGTCGGTGTCTGGTTCGTCTTTTGGTCCCCACAGCCGGTTCAGGAATGCCATCTAGTCCGCACTAGGCGAGGAGTTGTGCCCTCCCAGTCTAAGAGAGAGCCTCGAACCGTTTCGGCGACCGTTTGACGCGTTTTTTTGTAAAGAGTTGACTCAACGCTGTTGCAATTTTAGCAGGATCTTCGAAGTGAAGGAAGTATTTACACTTTTTAAATTATGAGATGTTGCTTTGATGTGCTTACAGTGAAATGGTGATATCTAAAAATGTATTCGAATATTGATTTTTATTATTTCAGGATTGTAAGTTTATTTATTAAAATTTAATTTTAGACAATATTTTGTACACAAAACGCAAATACTTTCAAATATAAATTTTTGGTTTTCACGACCAGATTTGATATTGTGGCTTTTGAGTTTAGTCGTGTGTGGCAAATTACTAATTTCCAATATTTCTTGGAGTCTTCTTCAGGGTTCATTTCATTCGAACCCGAAATCGTGGCTCGAACGCAAGGAAAACATGCACGCCTAGTAAGGGAAGCCATTGAAATCAAAAGACATCCCATCAACATCAACAGGGATGACGGTTCGATTCTGAAAACAGCATGGCTTTCACCTCTAGCACATACTCAAAAATCTGTACAGATAAACAAGGACAACCACAGTCCGACATGACGTTCGTAGAGGTATGCTCCATAGAACATATTCATTATGACGTTCGTGGAGGTACGATCGGCTGACGGCTAAGCTATCTCCAGACGCCAACTCATCACTAAGTCATCAACCCTCAACAAGATCCCTGCAATGGCGATCGAAATATTGGAAAAGAGCAATTCGCCTAACATGTCTATACCCAAAAGCCACAATATCACTATAAAATATATTTATTTTTTACCGATATAATGTAAGACATTTATTTTATTTACAGGTTTAATAAAAAAATTGCAAACAAATACCAAATATTAATTTTGTATGACCTTAAAATGTGTTCTGAAATAGACACAGTTCTACATGTAAGGTTATGTTATTATTTATTTTTATTTATTATTATATAGGTCGGCGGGCATAGCTCAATGGTCAAAGCGTTGGCTTTGCTAGCCAAAGATCGTGGGTTCGATCCCTGACGGAAATTAAAAAAATATGTATTTTTAATCGATTTATGAGCTCTAAAATACCCACGGTTGGTGTGAATTTGATCCATCACCCGTAAAATGCCAGTCATAGCCTATTTATAAAAACTGGTGGTAGACGAAAGTCGTCCCGTGAAGGCCACCCATTCAAAGTAAATTTCTGTAATAATAAGAATGATGCGTGAATCTCGGGCTGTAGCTTATGACGTTGGCGGATCAACACTCCACATGCAGCGTTAAGCCATATACGCCGTGGTAAGCGTCTTAGAATTCCACAGATGAGACTTCAGAATTACTATCATAATCTGTCGGTATTATCTTGTATGTGTTTACATAAAAAAAATATATAGGTAAAACGAAATTTAGTTGGCTAAGCGCTGCATGTAAAGTGTTGATCCGCCAGTGTCATAGACTACAGCCCGAGTTTCACGTATCATCCTTTTATTACAGGAATTTACTACGAACGGGTGGTCTTCACGGGACGACTTTCGTTCATCCATCAATTTTGATTAATAGGCTATGACTGTCGTTTTACGGGCGAGGGATCAAATTCACACCAACCGGGGGTATTTTAGAGTTCAGAAATCGATTAAAACCCTTTTTTTTTAATCTCCATCGGGGATCGAACCCCTATTAAAATAGTACAATGTATTTTGTAATTATGTTATATTATTGCTTAAATTTATTATTGATTTTATGTAAATTAATAATTTTTGTATTTTTTTTTTATTTTTAGCTTAGAAAATATTTCGGTTGAATATTAAATTAAATATTCACATATTCGTTAAACGTTGATTTAATTTGACTTCCGAAAAAATTTAATTTTATAATTTAAATTTAAATTAATACGTCAGTATATTAAATATTCAATAAAAATTCTTAATTGAATAAATAATATTTTTTTTAACCTATTTTCCTGAAGGTCACCAAAGACAAAAAATCAATTTAAAGGTCATTTTCTGAAGGTCACTAAATATCCAATTTTTGTAAGATCGTAATTAAATTGTCTGTTACATTATAATTAATAATTTTTCATAAATTAATTAATCTTTTAAATAAATTATAATTACATTTTAAAATTCATACAATTACTACTGTGCTTTTAATTATTTTTTTAAATTGTCGAAAAAATGTCAAAGACTATTTCATATATTATTATTATTATTATTAAAAATCACCAATATTTTTGAGAAAAACTTATTAAATTTAAATTCACTTAATTTTATGCAAAAAAAAATGTATTTTAATTAAAAAAAGAAATGAATATTTTATTTTTTATATTACGAGAATAAAATATTATTTATAATATTTACTACAAGGGGCACTCAATAAATTATTTTTTTTATTAAAAAAATTTTTTTTTCTTTTATTACCAACATCAATCATCACCACAATTTCCGCAATGGTGATGATGATGATGGATGTTGAAATTTTATTAAAAAAATATTTTTTTTTGTATTATTTTTTAGTTTTTTTTTTCCACCTTCACTACTGTGTATAATTGGTGTTGATGGTGTTGTGGGTGTTGGTTGTGGATGTTGCTGTGGTGTTCCGACTGGCGTGCTGGTTGCGAGGCGGGCCTCGCGCTACTGGGGCGGCCGCCCAAGAACCATCGCGTGGGGGACGAATATTTGCATGGAACCATAGGCGGAACGTAAAAAGACGACGAACATATCAAGTTGATACACCAACTCCCATCTAATCTTCTCTAACTCATTTTATTAAAGCAGACTTCGGACCGGAGTATGCCTGACGAGGACACAAATGAAAGCCTAGTTTAAAATCAAAAGATAACCGCACGGCTCAAATCAAGAAGAAGTTTCCTACAGTCGACAATGAAACTGGTGATCCTTGAGGCCACCCTGCGGCTGAGCATGTGGAGAAGCACAGCAAGTAGCTGCACCCAGGAAGACCTGATGATGGCCGAGAGTAACGCCATCGAGGTCGCCCACTTCTAGGCAGACAGGATCTGATCCTATTGTTTCCGACACGATAGGCGTCCAGCGGTGATTTCGTGCTCCACTCAAAGAGATCCATAGCAATGGTGCTTTCAGTTACGGCCTGAAACTAGCTGTCTGAAAGTATAAGAGAACCGAAAACGGAGGCATCCTTCAGAGGCAGACTAAAGACACACTTTTTTACCTAGAGGCAAAGAAGCGTTTTTGGAATGATCATTTGGACATAAAAAAAGCCCTTTATAAATGCTGATCTTCTACGTAGTATCGATCCGGTGGATTGGTTTGCAGAAACAGAATCTTGCATCTCGATCTCCACTCTTCTCTGGGTCCTCCGCAACCCTCTTCAGCTCTGCATAACAGCTACAACTCATGTACTCGAACACTTGCTGCAAACTCTTTTGCAGCTTGCTGCAAATGCTCATATAATAATAATAATTGCTAGAAGAACGCAGTTTTGCCTTCAATAAAAGCTTCATCAGTTTGTGTATAAGCATATTTTGTTGTATATGGTTGAGAAAATAATTAAAAAAATCTATTTAAGAAAATCACGAGGCGCCCTTTGCCGAATTAAAGTGCGGTGTCGTTCAGCGCTATCTATGCTACGATACATTAGTGGTACGTGAAAAAGACATCGTTCCGTCAAACAGTCTCATCCGATGATACACTCTCGGGCACTATTAATACCCCGTAAGCCGCCCGAGCGAGCCATTCGATACGCCCAGAAAACTGGACTAAAAACTGGAAAATTTCTGAAATCTTACATTCTTCACCATAACCATATCGCCTCGAATATTGATATAAACTACGCAAGGGAGGCCCAGTTCAGGTATGAACTCCGCGAATTTGTTTGGATGAATAGTTTGTGGGAGTGGTCTGTTTTTTTTTCTATTACGTCTAACCTGCAATCAATGGAACACAGGCGTAAGATTGGTTCACTTGGGCTTATCTACCGTTTTTACCACGGTCGCTGCTCTTCGGAACTTAAAGAACTAATTCCTCCTGCACCCACCCACAACCGACAAACTCGTCTTACACTTGCCACACATCCATACACGGTTAATGTGTGTCGACCGAGAACTGACAGTTTACAAAGTTCCTTCCTTAATGCTACCGGTAAGCTATGGAATGCTCTTCCAGCGTCTGTGTTTCCTCCTACCTACAATCTGGATCTCTTCAAAAAACAGATAAATATACACTTGCAATCTCCCCAACCCACATACAAACATGCAGTGTGACCAGGTGTGCTCTCCTGCATGCGATTACATAAAAAAAACATACAACCCTCATACTATAGCTTTGAAATAGGGATCAATTTTCTAGCACCAATATTTCGACCACCATTGCAGGGTTCATCTTCAGGGTTAAAGATTTTGTGATGAGTTTATTTCTTGAGGTAGTTCATCAGTCATCACGGAGAGTCATGTACGGTGGGTATATGTTCTGAGTCGGGAACTACATGGAAACGTGGGAAGAATGAACGTTAACTTGAATGCTTAGTGTTTGTATATAGTTGCCAGTGGATATGCTAAGCGGTATAAGCAATTGCTTACCAAGCCGAAAGTCGTGAATTCGTGAATTCGTGAATCTCCGAAAGAGATTTAAAAAAATCGAATCGATTTTACGCTTTATAACATACCCCCGGTTGGTAAGCATTTGTTTAACCCTTCGCATCGGTTGTCGGCATATGCCATCAAAGATTCCCTGACCGTTGACATCGGTGGACGTGATATATCGTTTTGCTACTTTCAGTACTCATTGTGACATCTACGATAAGAAATTGAAAGTGCAGTCATTCCCTATATCAACCTACAAGTATTCTTTACAGGAATCTGTAAAGCATGTTAATAAATTTCTTAAAGTTTCGTCAAAGGAGCGATTTTTCTGTAAACTACATGTGTCAATGTCACCACATGTACGGAGTTATATAATGAACGTTTGTTAAATATAATAGTTTTTTATGCATAATCTGATAGTTAAAGGATAGAAGAACGAATGTGATATATGAAAATAGGTCAAATAAGTACATTTATGCTTCAAATACTAGTTTTAAGAAAAAAAAAAAATGGTTTGAAAAATTCACGCCGTATTGACAGTATAATTTGTATTCCACCGAGCCGAAACGAAAGGGTTAAAGACTCTTTATCAAATCGTAATAAATGGATTTTTCATGTAATTTTTCAATCTTGCAATCAACTATTGGATCGTCCAGTCTTCATCTTCAAGCATCCTCAAGTATTCACAACTGTTAGCCATCACATCGCCAAGATAAGTGCTCAGGAAAATGTTGCTCCAGTAAGCGCTGCAGCTTCCGCGGTCGCATTTATTTTGGATCACACCGAAGTGTATTTCCCATACATCAAGCGATGCCCAAGCACATGCAGAAGAGCTTAATTATACTGCGGGTGATACAGAGCATCATATATAACTCTTATAGGATGATCGCTTTATACACTAAAAAGTGATTATATTCTCATTTATTTTGGGTCACTCACTCAGACTGCAGTTTCTACTAACTAAGTGCTAAAGGTATTTTTTTTTCGTTTATTTTTTTTACTATTATTTTCATATTCAAATATATATTTTTTCTTCGTCCTTGCAACCCTATCTGTCTCCCTGTCTTGTCATTCCCTGATAGACACACCCCTACCCCCTCTCCTACATAAAATGGGTTTGACCACTTACAAAGTACTATCGCAGCCCAGTTATCTCTTAACAAGTGATGTATTGAGAAAGGGTACAAGATAGTTGAAACTGCAGTCTATATATATATAATATATACAAATTAACTTATCTTACGTCATTCATGTAAAAACAAGGTAAATAAAAAAATAATGACATCAGCATAATGTAGCCTTGCTGACTAGTGCGGCAAACCTCGATGTACGATCTTTCGTCTCTTATTTCTGTTCGCTTGTCATACATTTATGCCACCATATTAGCATGTTTAGACAAATCCGCTCACGGGTGTGTTAGTTATATACATCGCCACTTAAGCGCTGGGCGCGAATCGCAGCGCCGACGAGCGCGCGCAGCCAGTCATGTACCGCCCGTTGGCGAAGGCATATTGTATTGCGGCTCGGCCTAATGCTGTGACTAGTTCAAGCCCTAAAATTTGTAGAGTTGTATCGTAAATATATATGTCAATGTGCTTCTGAAAAAGTCTTTGTTTTGCTGACCTGCCCATCATTATGCCCTCACGCGACTGAATAACAACCATTTGAAAGAGAGGAGGATGTTAATATTTATAATGCAACAAAATACGATAAAATCTTTTAAATCCTCGAACAAAGTTCATCCCGTATGTTTCAAAATAGCTTTGGCAAATATCTGACATTAAGTAAGCAAATCACCTCGACTTCCGTCCCCCGGAGATACAGCGCCCGAACCAGCGAATAAATGCGACACTTGTGTCCGAGAGACGGAAATCAGCAACAGAAGGATAGGTTGAAGTACACATCGCACAGCTTGAACTGAACCACTTGATTGGTAATCGCTCGTTCGGTTTCGAGACACCAAAGGCCTGAAACTCGCTGCCGGAGAGTATAAAAGAGCTGAAATCGGAAGCATCTTTCAGAGGTATACTAAGACACACGTTTTAATTAGAGAAGCAATGAAGCGCCTTTGGAATGACCATTTGGGTATGAAAAAGTGCTATTAAAATAAAGGCAACTCAACGTGCTATGGAGAGAGCCATAAGAGGGCGCTCTACAGTTTCTACGTTCAACCATCCCTCCACAATATCGTGAAGAAGACTATCTCCCCTAATGGTGATCTACGTAACTAGTCCATCGAGGTTTTCGGTATCAGTCAGCAAGGGTTATATCATGCTGATGTTAGTATATTTTGAAAGCAAAAACTCTGCAATGTCTTATATAAGAAATTTCAGTAATGCATGCTTTCAGTACTAACTTATGACGCAGAGACGTGGAATCTAACAGCAAGTTATATACTTTAAACAAAGGTCACTCAACGTGCCATGGAGAGATCCATGAGAAGAGTGTCTCTAAATCTGATAGAATGCGAAACAAAGATATCTAAAGAAGAACTCAAGTAGAGGAGGCTATCTAATGAATAGACACACTCAAATGGCAATATGCATGACATATCTGTTGAAAAGACGATGGTCGACGAGGAAGAAAAGTGTTGAAGTGGCGTCCAGGATCTGGCAAAAGTAGCGTTGTTCGATCAAAATGGACGATGGATGATGGTGGAGGATCTCATGCGGAAGGCGTACGTTCAACTTTTGTTCTCTCGTCTCTTGGAACAAATTAGTAAAATTAAAACAAATTAATACACACTGATATCAGCTCGATATAGCCATTGCAGGCTGGTGCCGATATATTATAACAATGACCGGCTTAATGAAAAAGCAGAATATTATATCATAGTTTTTTTTCATAGAAATACTTCTGAAACATTATGCCTGAACATTTTGCGAAAACTTTTCAAAATCCGCGCTTGATTTTTCGCTGTCAAGAACACTTATGGTGAATCTTTCGGCAAACGCATTAAGAGTAGACGACGGATGCTTTGAGTTTGTTGTTAACGTAAACACACACAGGGGAATACCGACAGATGGTGATGCAGAGATATTATATGTGAATTCTGTGCGGCTTGGCAATACGGCTAAATCTCAGTATTAAATAAATTTGTAGTTTATAACAGCCAGATTTGGAATCGTGGCTTTTAGGTTGAATCGTGTGCGACAAATATATTCTCTTCTTCGATATTTCGACCGCCATAGTAGGTGTGGAATTATACAAAGAATGTACTATGCAGAGCTGCGGGAGGGAGAGCTTACATCTTCTTCGTAGTATCAATCCGGTGGATTGGTTTGGAGCAACAGAATCTTGCATCTCGATCTCCATTCCTCTCGGTCCTCCGCAACCCTTTTCAGCTCAGCATAAGCGCTACAATTCATGTCCTCGAATACTTGGTGCAAATACTTCCGTCTACTAGCTTACATGAGATGAGGAAAAAATCATGGCGGCTGAATGAGTTCTTGTGGTGTGAAAACTTTTTGCTCCAGTTAAGGGAGTGGACGTGATAATTATGAATGCTAACACTTTCGCATCGGTTGTCGGCGTTTGCCGTCATAAGATTCCCCGAACGTTGACATCGGTTGACGTGATATATCGTTTCGATACTTTCTTACTTATCTGATAGCTAAAGGATACAAGAACCAATGTGATATATGAAAATAGACCAGATAAGTACATTTATGCTTCAAATACTAGTATTATAATTGACAGTATAATTTGTATCCAAACCGAGCCGTAATGAAAAGGTAAAATAGACTTCTAATTAATTGAAAAATAATTCACAATAAAATAATTTCCATAAATAAATAAAAAAATCAATACGTTCCACAATTTCTTTTATTTTCATGTAACTTTTGAGTGCTTTGTATTGCATGTCTCATAGATTTCGACCAATCACAATAGACGTTGCCTTGTATGAGTCAGAAACCGTCGGACCGGGGGCCCATATAAAGGGGATATCACATTGGAACAGTCATTGTTGGAGATCGAACCCACGATGGTTTGCATCACAGTCGAGTGTTGCAAGATGTCGACGCTGCCCCTTAGGTACATCTCTCGTATTATTATTTTCTTGAGAGAAGTGTGAGAGCAATCGCAAAAATAAATAAAGAGAGAGAGAGGGTAAATATATAGAGTTAGTACATAGATTAATGTGACGAAGAAATGTGACATCAATCTTATTCCAACTGTTTATTTATAAATATAATTAAATTAATCTTTGCAGCCGTGTGTCATGGCTGAACAACTTGACACCAATAGTATAATACATACTATTATACGAATAATTGGATGGCCCCAAAAGAGGATCTAGCCCCTGGACACGACCAGGGGTGGAATATATAGAGGTCCCTTAACAGACCTCGGACCGGAGTATGCAAGACGAAGACAAAAATGAAAGCTTGGCAGTTTTACAGCGGACCGATTGAATGTGACTGCGGCGCGGAGAAGACCCTGTTACACCTTCTGGAGTGTGCGCTGTGTCCGAGTAGCTGAACCCAGGAAGACCTGATGATGGCCGGGAGTAACGCCATTTCTGGGCAGACATGATTTGACCCTGTTGTTTCCGACACGATTATATATATATACGAATTTACTATATTTTTCATCTTTGCCAAACATGTTCTACGACGCTCAAGCAGGGTAGCTGGATGCTGCATGCGGGAAACGTACGTTGTGTTTATGTGTCGGTTTCCAACCCACATTGCGTGTGTTAACATCCCCTTCTTCTTCGTAGTATCAATCCGGTGGATTGGTTTGCAGCAACAGAATCTTGCATCTCGATCTCCATTACTCTCGGTCCTCCGCAACCCTTTTCAGCTCAGCATAAGCGCAACAATTCATGTCCTCGAATACTTGCTGCAAATACTCCCGTGTAGGGCGCCCTCTACAGTTTGTACCCTCAACCATCCCCTCCACAATATCGTGAAGGAGACCATCGGGGCGCATGATGTGACCAATCCATCGGGCTCGCCTCTCTGAGATGGTTCTTATTAGTTGCCTATCTTCCTTGATTATTCTGAGAATCTCATTGTTCGTGACGTGGTCTCTCCAGGAAATTCCGAGAATTCTTCTGTACGACCACATCTCAAAGGCCTCTAGTCTTTTTTATCACATTCAGATAAGCACCATGTCTCACAGCCGTACATTAAGATGCTCCAAACAAGTGTTTTGGCAAGTTGCTTGCGGAGCCCTAAAGAAATATTCTTTGACTCAAGAATTTTGGCTTTTTTATTGAAAGCTAGCCTTGCTTGATGTATTCGACTGTTGACTTCTCTTTTTGTTCTGCCATCCCAGGTGATTGTACTGCCAAGGTATACAAATTCTTTTGCATCTTTTAAGGGTACTCCTAGCATTGATTTGTTAATTTTCTGCTGCTCATTGCGGCTTACTCTCATGACTTTGGTTTTTGTGCTGTTTATCTTCATATTGTAGTTGGAATTAAATATGTTTTCCATGGATCTCAGCGCTTCCGTGAGTTCATCTTCAGTTTCAGCAATCAGCGCAATGTCGTCAGCAAACCTTATCATATCAATATTTTGGCCATGTGTTTTAACCCCCTCTCTATGGCCCATTTTTTCCCTAATGTTATTAATTGCATTTTGTATGTATACGTTGAAGAGTACAGGCGACAGAGAGCATCCTTGTCTCACCCCTTGGCGTATTTTTGCTTCCTTTTGGACATTTTTAAGTGATATTATGGCAGCTTCTTCTTTGTAAAGTGAAAATATGAGTCTTCGTTCCTTGTATTTGACTCCAATTTCTTTCATAATATCGAAGAGCCTCTCCCAATCTACTTTATCAAATGCTTTTTCAATGTCCACGAAGGCAATATATGTTATAAATATTTATTTATTTATTTACCTTGTTTTCACATGGATCACGTAACAAAAGTTCTCTATTAGGAGACTGCAGTTTCGACTAACTCGTAGTTTTTGTCAATCCTTCTCTAGTTAAGAGATTAACTAGAGAAGGATTGACAAAGACTACGAGTTAGTCGAAACTGCAGTCTCCTAATAGAGAACTTTTGTTACGTGATCCATGTGAAAACAAGGTAAATAAATAAATAAATATTTATAATTTATTATGGATCTCAAAGTGAATGCTCAAAACATTGAAAATATGCAATATATGTATCTTGGTCCACTTTTATCCTCTTCTCCAAGATCATACGCAGGGATAAGATTGCTTCTCTGGTTCTCATTCTTTTTCTGAATCCAAATTTATCGCTAGTGAGAGTCTTTTCTATTTTTGGTTCAATTCTATGTAGGATGTTGGTCAGTATTTTGGATGCATGGGATAGAATACTGAGTGTTCGGTGTTGTTCACATTTTGTTGTTCCGGGCTTCTTCGGCAGAGTTACAATTAGACACTTTTTGAAGTCTTCTGGCGTTATTCCTGTATTGTAGATCATCTGAGTCATCTGAGAAAAACATCCCATTATTAACGTAAATACGTTCTCCAGGTGACTGTAATTTTAGGATGCAGTGACTCTCACTGCCACTGGCCATTGTGTCCCGGGCGGGAGACCAAATTTTGTCAGTCCGTTGTTATTTGCACAACATAATTCCCAAATGTGCTTCTCGATGAGTTTTTTGCTTAGGCGACATCGTCCTTATCCATCCATCACGCATCCCAATGACAATGTTGGAGCCGTTTTAATTAGACGGGGGATGTCATTTTCTTTTGACACTATCTCACTTTCAATGGCGAACCAAACAAAAAAAATACATTAATCTAACGAAGATTGTAATATTCTCTTCACTTAAGGAAAAACGACTTTATGTCACCGGGATAGTAAACAGAAACTGGATAGTACGGGATAGTAAACGGACGGGATAGTAAACAGAAATTATGCCTCTTAGCGTACAAGGCACTCAACGGAACTGCACCGGGCTATCTGACAGAACTTATCAAACCTTCAGAAACAAGCGCGCGTGGAGAGACACTCAGATCGGCTAGAGCAAATAGAAGCACCCTGCAGCTGACGGGAGGTAGCCCTAGCACGGTCTTTGGCAATCGGGCTTTCAGCTACGCTGCACCAATGGCCTGGAACTCACTAACGGAAAGCATAAGAGAGCTTAAAGCGGAGGCATCCTTCAGAAGCAGACTCAAGACCCACTTTTTTACTCAGAGAGGCAAAGAAGCGCTTTTGGAATGATCATTCGGTCATAAAAGAGCGCTTTACAAATACTAATATAATAATAATAAACGCACTGTGGACAGATGAGGAGCAGTTGATCAACACAAAGACTTTTGTACAAGCGCAAGCGGACCGAAACTTTGTCTCCTTTATTGAAAATATATGTCGATGTGCTTCAGAATAAGTCTTTGTTTAGCTAACCTGCTCTTTATCATGCCCTCACGCGACTGAATAACCATTGAAAGATAGGAGGATGTAAATACTTAAGATTTCCAAAAGGCGCTATTATTGCTATTCTTTCAAGCTGATAAAAGATTTACCGTTTGAAAGCTAGAGGTCATGAATTTCAGGTACTGAAGAAAGTGTCGTCGTACTTTAGCATAACATGTCATCTGTGAAATGTTTTGTAATACGATCTAGTTATTTACTTTGAAAAAAGTATGTATTTACAAATTTGAAATGCAGGTCCGGACTCAATTAGAATAAACTCTGGCAGCAGATGTTTGTTTTTATGCGTTTTGACTGCCAAGTGAATTCGTCAAAGTCTTACAGATTTGACATTATGCTTACACTGGCAGCGATTTCAAGTAGTGATATTTAATTAAACAACTCTCTTTGTGTTTATGAATATAAATGCGTTTTTTTATCTATATATACAATACCCAGGTTGGTGTGTATTTGATGCCTCACCCGTATAATGCCGTTTATAGCCTATTTATCAAAATTGGTGGTAGACGAAATTCGTCCCTTGAAGACCAACCATTCATAGTAAATTCCTGTAATAATTAAGGATGATGCGTGAATCTCGGGCTGTAGTCTATGACGTTGGCGGAACACTCCATACGCAGCCATATGCATCATTGTAAGCGTCATATAATTCCACAGATGAGACATTAGAACTACTATCAACTTCTGTCAGTATTCTCCTGTATGTGTATACATAAAAAATAATAATAATAAAATATATTTTTATACCTGTATATATATAATAATGCAAATGAAAGCCTGGCAGTTTTACAGCGGACCGACTGAATGTGACAGCGACGTGGAGCAGACCCTGTCACACCTTCTGGAGTGTGCGCTGTGCCCGAATAGCTGCACCCAGGAAGACCTGATGATGGCCAGAAGAAACGCCATCGACGTCGCCCACTTCTGGGCAGACAGGATCTGACCCTGTTGTTTCCGACACAATTATAAATATATATATATATAATAAAAATCTTTAATAGCTATCATGCCATCTTTTACATGATCTTCTTAGACATTGGATTCTCAGTGGTATCTCGTTATTAGCTAAAGCAGTAAGTAGCTCGAGGATTTGATGAGACGGCCTCTGTTCTATCAGTAGTCACTGTTCATACCTTGTCCCAACTCCTTTCTTCACCCAAAAGTCCTCCTGAGAACATAATTATTTCTCAACGACATTCGAGGCAGAAGCTCGGGGACGCGATGAGACGCCTATAGTAACCGTAATAAGGCATATTTTGAGTGATTTGTTAATCGTTTTTTTCCTTCTGTTTTTTAGGTCTCATCACTTTCAGATAAGCACCGTGTTACAGAAGGGTTATTAATATAACACTGGCAGTTTAAGTGTTGATATAGAGCAATAAAAGCTCAAGTAAACACGGTTTTTTCGGCCAAGTTGGTAAACATTTTTTTCTCTTGGCATAGCTCCGAGGAATATTTTTTTTAAATTTGAAAATGTACATTTTTATGCATTTGGTAAATAAAGTCATGAATAATAATTCAGACATTAAAATACAACACAAACAAATAAATAAATAATACGTGAGTTTTTATTTTCATGAAAGAATTAGGTACAATAATTCGGAATCAAGGAGGATAGGCTCCTAGTAAGAACCATCTCAGAGAGGCGATCGGTCACATCATGCGCCACGAGGGCGCCCTAGACGAGAGTATTTGCAGCAAGTGTTCGAGGACATGAGTTGTAGCTCTTATGCTGAGCTGAAGAGGACTGCAGAGGATCGAGAGGAGTGGAGATTCAGATGCAAGATTTTGTTACTGCAAACCAATCCACCGGATTGATACTACTACGAAGAAGAAGAACGTTTTTCGGGAAAACACCTGAATTATTACGAATTATTTAACTGTTTTTGGTAAATTTTTAGAATATATTTAAATATTCCGATATTTATTAATCATTAAAGATCAATACAAATATTCAACGATCCATACACACATACAATCCCACAGCTTATATAATTTTATATGACATTTCCACAATCAAAAAATCGGAGAAAAATAAACGGCAGACCCTGGGATTATAAACCTATGCAAATGTTAAATGAAACGCCGAGTAAAGAAACGAACAATCGTAACAAGGGTTCGGGATTCGAGTCCCAGCTTCTGCCGTTTATTTTTCTCAGATTCATTGGTGAGAGGAATGATGTATGAGATCATGTTTTCTACGAATTTGTATGTGTGTATCAATTGTTAATTATATTAATCATAAAATATCTAAATAAATACTTTGAACGACATCCAGTGCACCAGACGTTCACTGCGCCCCACGTCGTTACCGATGAATCGTTGAACGAATTGTCTGGGAACGAAATGCGACGGAATGCACTTGGACTATTGAGGTTGCCAGATATTGAGCGGAAACAATTCGATGACGCTGACTCGAAGAAGAAAAAGAAGAAGAAGAACAAAAACATAAAAATAGTTGAATAACAAATTTCATGGTTCCAAATTTCACCAAAAATAAAAATAACAAAAATATTTTTGGAACAAATAAAAAATCATGAATGGTGTCCTTCTATCCCCGTCTCGTCAGCGCGTGTAAAGACTTGATCTTTATTTTTCATTCAGTAATAACATGTGTTGTTTATCTCTCGAAATAACATCAAAGAATCCTAACTAATTACACCGTGAATAAAACAGTGGGCCGAGCCACGAATGTGACACCGGCTTTATAATGCGGCGCCAGTTTTTTTTTGTTCGCGACGAATTAATTTCGGTCCAGTCGGGGAGTGAAAATAAAACTAAAGCCGCTTGCATAATTTCATTTTTATATTTTTCTTTCCAAATCCGTTTCATATCCGAAAAGGTGTCACGAGCTTTCACAGACATTTCGTTCAACGACTCATCGGTAACAACGTGGGGAATAAAAGATAAAGGAAAACCCATTATACGGCTGCATTGCTGAAATATCAAAATTTCCAACCATTAAGAAAAATAGGGACGTTAGACGCTGTTTATTCGGCATTGAATCCAACAGTTATAAATTATCCAAAGAATTATATTTAAAAAACTCGTGTTCAACGTACAATATGCTATCCAAACATCTGTTCACAAAATTCATTACACTGTTGCATTGGTTTTTGGTGACGCGTGAAAATACACTGTTCCGGAACCGAGGTAGCAGTCCCGAAATTACAGCGTAAGCTAAATGGCGACGCCGGAATACCAAGGTTACGGCACTGAAAATAAGTCCAAAGACCGGAGTTGAATTGTTTCTGATTTATTTGATAACATATCCCCTTTTATATATTAATGTACAACATGAGTAAGCATTCTGTATTTTATAAAATTAATATTAATAAATTGATTTTCATACACAGCAAATTCATAGATACCTGTTGTTTTGGACCTTGATCCCTTAATTTTACATAGAGTGGCAGAATATTGTGATGGTCAATGCCCTGTGTCGTACCCGACTGTATGAATCGACAGATTCCATCTTAGATAGAGAGTTTTATTATAATTTGACAATTAATACTGTAAAGACTTTTGGATGTTTTATACAAAACAAACATGTCATCTACAAAAATGGGTATAATATAGACGCTTTGTAGTAGGACATTTATTAATTAATCAAATAAACATTATATATTTATTTTATTATGCCGAATAACGCCTTAATATTTAATGATAAAGCATTGAAAAATGTTTGAAATACATGCAATGTATATTTTGTGAAAAAAAAATTAAAAGTCTTTCAGTTTTCATGAAAGAAATTTGAAAGCAGGATCAATTCACACTTTCGAATGACATAAATTTGCTTTTGTATTGTATCTTGAAATACAAACGGGCGGGCAAGACAAAAACTCATAACAATGAAACCCAAACAATTGACCTGTATTTATTATATTAACAATATTTTTGTAATTAACAGTTATAATTTTAATGTTAAATAACAGATTTTTATCTAACTCTTTTTTATCTGCTGCCAACTAAAGCAAAATGATCGCCACGAATTGCAGCCAAAACTCATAAACAATTGACCTGTATTTATTATATTAACAATATTTTTGTAATTAACAGTTATAATTTTAATGTTAAATAACAGATTTTTTTCTAACTCTATTTTGATATATCACATTGGTTCTTCGATCCTTTGCCTATCAGATGATGCATAAAAAACTATTCTAAGAAAGTAGCACAACGATATGTCACGTCAACCAATGTCAACGGTCGAAGAATCTTATGACGGTTTATGCCGACAACCGATGAGAAAGGGGTTAAGACGACTGCGTTATATAAAAATTCGGTATAGAAAGTTAGTATTCCCAATAGTTTGTTCCATATGTAATGTATTGCAATCACAAATCGTCCCAAGATATCTGTGCTCTCAAAAGTCCATTTTTTACGTAAGCACATGCATGAAAATACCGACAGATAGTGATAATAGATGCACAAGTTTCATCTGTGAGTTCTATGACGATCACCATGTTAACTTTAGCTAAGCTTTGCAATTAGTTGAGTATTGATCCACAAACGTCACAGACTACAACGCCAAAATCACGCATCATCCATTTCTTATAAGAATTCACTATGAATGGGTGATTCTTACATCAATTTTCATAATTGTGCTATGAAATTTTACAGACGAAAGATCAAATTCAGATAAACTTTTTTTTATGTTATCGCATGCAGGAGAGCACAGCCGGTCAATACCAGTGCAGTTTATGATGCTCAGCCAGGGAGGCTGGACGCTGCATTCGGGAAACGTGTGTTGTGTTCGTGATTTTGTGTGAGTTGGAGAGATTGCAAGTGTATATTTGTCTGTTTCTTGAAGAGATTCAGATTGTAGGATGGAGGAAAAACAGACGCTGCAAGAGCATTCCAAAGCTTACCGGTGGAACTAAGGAAGGAACTTTGGAATCTGCCAGATCTTTGTCGACACACTTTTACCGTGTAAGGATGCTTGGCAAGTGTAAGACGAGTTGGTCCATTCTGTTTGGGTACAGGAAGAATAAGTTATTTAACTAAAGGTATTTATAAATTGTATAAATCTATTAAAAAATATATTTTTATTTTAATATGAGGTATAAAATTCACACAAGAGGGGAAATTATAGAGCATAAAAATCGTTTAAAAACCTTTATTTTTAAAATCTCCATCGGGGATTGATCCCGCGACATAAAGTTTAGTAAGCAATGGTTTTACATCTAACTTATACTCGCCGGTAAACCCTAAGAAAATTTAATTAATTATCTTCAGGGAAAAAACACTTCAGAAGTGAATGCTTTACTCACAGTAGCGTTAGTAGCTATATTCTGATGAGAATTCCTTCGTCACACATAGTTTTTTCCTGTAACACTGTCTAGCAAAAACATTTTTCGTTAATTAATTGAAATTTGGCAGCCGCTATATTGTTGAAGGTTCCTCCGCTTGACCGTGATCTCTTGATGGATCATCTTTAATTAACACCAGACTATTTCTACACCAGATTAATCTCCACAGTGTTATTGATGTTAAACTCAGTCAATCGACGAATTCTCAACTGGCACATTCCGAGGGAGACAGAAAAAGCAGGAGAGGTCATCGATGACACATTTCAAAGAGATTCAAACCATAATCACATTGCACTCAATATATATAATTCATTTAAGTATTAATTATATTACATTTCTCTCTATTTTATACGAGTATTATGAGCATATTCTTCACATATTCGTTCCATATCTGTAATATATGGTAACTACCAGTACCAGCTTTAGACCCTGCGGCGCGCTAGGTAATTTTTTTTCTGTCGCCCCATATTGCTAACATTAAAATAAATCTAGGCAAGATTGGTTGCACTCGGCGCCCCTAGCTTATTTGACGCCCTGGGGCACCGACCCACTTCGCCACCCCCTAAACCTGGTACTGCATCTATATTTCTCATAACTTAACATTATTATCAAGGCGAGCCGCCCGTTAGAACCATATGATTCTGGCCCCAGGAACATCTGTCTCACCATGCGATATCAACAAAAATGAGAGAAGAACAGTAGTAATAAAGTAAAGGGTCCGCCAAATAACTTTTTTTTTATAAAACAGGGTGCAAAACATCGAGTGTAGCTTCGGCTGTGTGGCACGTAGCGCCGTCCTGTTGAAACCAAATGTTGCCAATATTTTTTATATAAATATATATAAATTAAACAAGATATTTGTTACCAGAAATTTGTTTGTAGTAATCCTTGATGTCTTATACGAGTATGTTCGTTATTCGCTCGTATTTTAATATAAATAATTATATTCCCCCTCCACGCGCCTGCTTTGATATATTATTCAAAATAATTAACAGGAATACATCATAAAATATTAACGATAATAAGTTAGTTTAAATTTAATTTCAAACACGTCAACAACCAGTGGAGTCGGATACTTTAAAACATTAAATACGCTGTCTAGTAACGGTATTAAAAAATAATTACACTATATATTAAATGTGTATTAGAGTTATTTAAGTACATCATTTTACCCCGACGTAAATAAACAATTTATATGTAAGCAGTGCCGGTTTTAGGGGGTGGTGCAGTGGATCGGTGCCACAGGGTGTCAACTAAACTAGGGCATCCAAAGTCAACTGATCTCGATTAGACGTTTTTAAGATATAAGCAATATAGGGCGCCAGAAAAATAATGCCCTAGGGCGCTGCAGGATCTAAAGCCGGTAATGTGTGTAACATTTCCACATTATAATAACTTGAGATTCCACAATTACGCATCGTATGCTAGTTTTTAATAACTTAAATGGTTATCTGTCAAAAAATTTAGATTCACGACAATAAATAAAGTGGTTAGTCACCATTAAAAACAAAAATTAACAATGTATATATGTATTTTTTCCATAAACGTAAGCGGTTACTCAATACGTTTTCATTCAATTCAATTATTTTATTTCCTTCAATAACATTACAAAATATTTATATTTTAATTAAATATAAGTGTGGCATTGTAAATGTATTGACACATTTAGTGCCAATGAATCTCACACTCAGAACTAGTGTCCGGATACTCATGCAAATAGTTGGACTTGCAACAACAAAAACCATGTAATAAGTGTATCATGTTTGACACACAAATAACACGGCATTATTGTTACAAAATCAAACGTCTGAAAACATTTCGTATCACTCAACACCAGCACTGAATCTGAAGCAATATTACACTAAATATGTCAATATTTTCACTCAAGTTGGTTTCAACCACTGTTCACTGCGATTCTTTCGTCTTACACGTGTCCAGGGTTGAACGTTGGTCCTTTCAGGCCACACTTTAGGCTCCATGAGAGACTCCAGCGAAGTCGCGATGACCCCGATTTTGAAAAAATTTGACAGCGTCCGTCTGCTGATAATCCTCCTGATGGTCATCCAAGAAGGATTGAATGCAGCGGTCGCTGCCAAGAAGCTCTGCAAGTCATCAGCCGATGTATCTGGGTGAAGACCCTTGGCGTGAAGATACGCCTTCTTCACTCCTGTAACCTTCTTTGAAGAAGCAAACGTATTGAGTAACCACTAATAAAATAACCATTTTAGATGTCGTTCCGTTTGAATGTTAGATGATTACGTAGAGAAATAACGTTTGTTGTACAAAGTACTCGTATATATATATTTTAAACAAGAAACCGTTATTGATATTTAATTAAACCTTAAGAGACCTTAGAATAGCTGTCACTATCTGTCGGTTTCTCCTTGCGCCATGCTTGCAGTGTGCTATTGTCGTTCACAGAGTTTATTACTCCTGAAGGATTACAAGTTTTCAGGAATGTCGCATGGGCGGCTCGTATCTCTGACGTCACCCAATGACTATCTCTGATAAAGAAGGCGTGTCTATATTTAACGACTAAATGTAATATTAACACAATGTGGGCGTGCGGAGGACTTATCGCGAGAAATCGAGATCTTTAGTAATACAGGATGTCGCGAAAAACATTTAAAATAGGTTTTTTTAAACTGAAAAATATTTGTAAGCAGCCTATGTAATTTCTAGCTCTCTGTTTCTCTGCTGGCGAGTATGCTGCTCCAGTATGGGCGAGGTCTGCCCATATCAAAAAAGTGAATATTGCTCTGAATGAAACGTGCCGGGTGGTACGAGGTGCCTAAAACCTACCCCAATATCAAAGCTATATCAACTCTCGGGCATCGCCCCACCAAACATACGGCGAGAAATTACAACCAAGAAGGAGCTCACCAAAGCAACCCAAGACGCACTCCATCCTATGTTTGGGTATAAAAAGATAGTATCAAAAGAACTGGTGATACCTGTGACCACCCTGCGGCTGAACATGTGGAGAAGCGCAACTGAGGGGAATACTTGGATAGCCCCTGGACATAACCAAGGGTGGAATATATGGAGGTCCCTTAACAGACTTCGGACCGGAGTATGCAAGACGAGGACACAAATGAAAGCCTGGCAGTTTCACAGCGGACCGACTGAATGTGACTGCGGCGTAGAGCAGACCCTGTCACACCTTCTGGAGTGTACGCTGTGCCCGAATAGCTGCACCCAGGAAGACCTGATGATGGCAAGAAGAAATGCCATCGTCGTCGCCCACTTCTGGGTAGACAAGATCTGACTCTGTTGTTTCCTACACGATTATTTATATATATTTCGTAGGATTTTACGGCCAGATTTACTATTATGGGTTGCTGAATGTAAAAATTTATTATTAACAGTTGGTGAATGTGATAGTGATGGAAAAATCTCATCAGTGGAATCAATGACGCTTACTTACGATATTGCAAATGTCTACTAAGCGCTACATGTGGAATGTTGAACCGCCAACGTCTTGGGGGCCTTTTCCACGAAAGAGGAACCCAAAATCTTATTTTTTTGCATTGCTTTCGGCGGCGAAAGTACCAGTATAATATTAGCCGAGTATTCACGTCCACTGCGTCTGAATTTTCTTCTCCAACTGCCAATGCTTTCCCGTAAAAAACAGGATGATAAATGTGGTATCCAGTAAGCAACCGATCCTGCAAAACTGGACGTCCGCGGGAAAGAGCGGTAATACGAGTATAAGCGCATATCTGGTCAACAATCGTCGCCGCGATCTTCAAATACGTTAATAACGAATCTCAACGTGATCGATATTATATTAAAATAAGGTAAAAGATATTTATCTGTTTATTACACAATATATATATTTCTTGCAATACAAAGACACCCCGAGTTGATTTAAGTAAGTTGATGTATTTGTGACTTTGGCAATAGCGGGACACCAAATGTACGCTGCTGTGAGAAAACACATCATTGACGTGAGAAATGGGAAAATTCGGTCGAAATACGGCGACAGGTGCCGACTTCGCGAGCAGGTGAAGAGAGGCGGGGGGCGGGCGTCACGTGACAATGACTCTTGATAGAATAACTCACGAAATATGTAATACATGTTATATATATTACATATACATATATATATGTAAGTACGTATCATATTTGCCACGAATTGCGGCCATAAAGTTTTGTCGGCCGCCATGGTCTTCGTCTCATCTCATGTCAGCTTTTACTGCCGTCAACTACATTAATTATTATTATAATTATAATATCAGTATTTTTATAGCGCTTTTTTATTCCGAATAGTCGTTCCAAGAGCGCTTCTTTGGCTCTCTGAGTAAAAAGTTGGGTCTTGAGTCTGCTTCTGAAGGATGCCTCCGCTTTAAGCTCTCTTATGCTTTCCGGTAGTGAGTTCCAGCCCATTGATACCGCGTAGCTGAAAGCACGATTGCCAAAGACCATGCTAGAGCTACCACCCGTCAGCTGCAGGGTGCTTTATTTGCTCTGGCTGATCTGAGTTTCTCTCCACGCGCGTTGTTTTCTGAAGGCTTGATCAGTTCTGTCAAATAGCCCGGTGCAGTTTCGTGTAGTGCTTTATAAGCTAAGAGGCATAATTTGTATTGGATTCTAGCCGGAACTCTCAAACAATCTCATTCATAGTGAAACACTGTAAGAAAGGATGATACGCAGATGCTGTAGTATAGACCTTTATATCGTATAATATATCAAATAAAAGATTCTTTAGAATTTATTCCACATATTTTTTTTGTTGACGACATGTTTCAGCCAGGTCGGATGGCCGTTTTCAAGGCTTGAAAATGGCCATACGACCTGGCTGAAACATGTCGTCAAAAAATATGTATATGTGGAATAAATTCTAAACAATCTTTTATTTGATATATGATATTATGGAATTCCACCAAGAAATATCGATCGAAAAAATCGAAATAATATCGTATAACGTTGACGGATCAACACTTCACATGCAGCACTTAGCTTTCCTTGAAAAATAGCAAGCATCATAAAATCCACAGACAAGGTTTCACTGTCGCCGTCTGTTAGTATTCTCCTATATGTGCTTACATTAAAAAAATCTTCAGTTTATAATTATAAATATTTCACATATCACGTAAGATAAGTTCTCTATTAGGAAACTGTAATTTCGAATATCTCGTAGCCTTTCTCAATATTTCTCTTCTTCAGAGATAATTGAGGTGCGATAGTACTTTGCGAGTGGTCTAACCCATTTTATGTAGGAGAGAGGATAGGGGTGTGTCTTTCAGTCTTCAATAGTCAAAGTTCAAAGTCTTTAATATTTCTTTCAGTCCTTCAGTAAGCAGAACGCTTTGCTGAAAATCGCACGCTAAAAAACATAAATCTTAAAAAAAAACAACTTAGTTTTTTAATCTTATTTTAAAAATCGTAATGATTTGTGATGACAAGGATCCAACCTTGATTTAGTCGAGATTTGACATTAAAAACATGTCAAAAATAAACCGACTCAGAGTGTATGAGAAGGTGTACAAATTGGCGGCGTGGGAGAGATTACCTCGATGAGAAAAACATCGCCACTTCGTTATCTTTGGCTAAACGGACGGGAAATACCTTGAAAAAGGTATAAACTATACCTATTTAATTTAATTTTTTGAAAATATTTTTAATGCCGAGCAAGCGTTGACTGATTAGAGGCTTGTTTGAGATATTTAAAAAAAATAGAATACCGGAAACGTCGTGAATAATTAATTACTTTTAATTAATTAACTGGATGAATCATGAAATATTTAAAAGTTTCTGAATTATAAATTTGATTTTAATGTATTTTTTTAAGCCCTTTCGCATCGGTTGTCGGCATATGCCGTCAAAGATTCCCTGACCGTTGTCATCAATTGACGTGATATATCGTTTTGCTACTTTCAGTACTCATTGTGACATCTACGGTAGGAAATTGGAAGTGCAGTCATTCCCTTTATCAACATACATGTATTATTTACAGGAATCTTTTCTTCTTCGTAGTATCAATCCGGTGGATTGGTTTGCAGCAACAGAATCTTGCATCTCGATCTCCATTCCTCTCGGTCCTCCGCAACCCTTTTCAGCTCAGCATAAGCGCTACAGTTCATGTCCTCGAATACTTGCTGCGAAAAGGAATCTGTAAAGCATGTAAATAAATATCGTAAGGTTTCGTCACAGGAGCGATTTTTCTGTAAACCACATGTGACAATGCCACCACATGTATGGAGTTACATGATGAACGTTTGTTAAATATAATACTTTTACATTATACCGTGTTCGTATTTATTTTATTTTTTGTTCGGAATGTCAGATTATTTTCAGTGATCCCTTCCTGACACGCATAACGATTCCTTCTCAGCAATCCACATATCATAACACTTCCACACACCAGAGTGTGACAGTCCGACAGATATGTCCTAGATCGATAAATGGACAGTGGCAGCTGACAGAACTAAGTGACGGCAATATGTTACAGATGGGAAGAAAAATTAAAAATTAATTTAAAAATAGGTTAAAATGCAACATTAATTTCAACTATAACCACTAAAAAATTAACGTTTTAATTTCTTTTTTAAATATCATAAAAAACATTCCTTTTATTATTCACCCAGAATCTTTGATATTAACATATCAACATTTATACTCATCTATTCGTTCAACGAATGTCATTTTCTTGTTTTAAAAGAGAAGCAATACATCTGTCGAGAAAAATTCACTTTTGAATTTTCTCAAAAAGTTCTTTTTTCACTTTTTTTTTTGTTGCTTCGCCAGACTTGACAAATTGAAAGCACAATGCAAAAGCTCTCGACGATCTGTCATTGTTTCATGAAAGATTTATGAAAGCCTGTCTTACACTGAATTAACAGAAATGTCATTTTTATTTACAAACAATTCATTCTCAAAGTCTTTTTTCTTCGTCAGCTAAATTCTTCATCCACTTTTAATAGTTTTCTCGATAAAGAAATTAATATTTAGACAGAAACATCAAAAAAAGTTTAAAAAAACACAACAGCGAATCAAGAATATATTTGAAAAGCGGCTGTGAGACATAGTGCTTATTTTTCGTACCCTCTATTCTTCACTTGTTTTAACTGTTCTGGAATATGGGAGCTTAGTTTGGAATCCCAATAAATCCAAATACATTCTCATGCTCAAAAAAATTCAAAAAAAAAATCTCCGACGTCTCTATTTTTATATGTACGGTAACTATCCATTCAATTCAATCAATTCCTTCCACTACCCAACTCTTTTTCTTTTGGGGATGCTTTCTTTCCATTGGTTAGAGTCCCGTTGGAAAATTGCTGCTCTCAAACATTCATTCCTTCTTCTTCGCGGTGCAATTCACAACCCTGGGAGTCTTGAAAGTTGTAACTTCCACGTTCCAGATAGGTACACCCGTGCTCGTAGCCATCCATTGTTTTTGATCCCAGTTGATACTTGTGGAGCTTCGAGCACTTAATTTAGTATAACGGCAATGGCGCACCTAAATTGCTCACCAGCACACCTCGATCTTTTTCTTACATGCTTTTCCCCTTTTTTCGATGGCATTGTTCTCCTAGATCTCTGTGATCTTTGACACGTGACATCTTCTTCTTCATTTATGTTTTTTTGTATGTATTGTATGTTTATGTATACTCTATGTTTCTTATTATTTATTATCCTATATACCTTGCAGCTGCGGTTCTGTTAAATATATAATAAAATAAGAAAAGACTAGAGTCCTTTGAAATGTGGTCTTAAAGAAGAATTGACGTAATTTGCTAAAGAGACTTCGTCACGAATAAAGAGGTTCTAAGCATAATCATTGAAGATAGGCACCTAGTAAGAACCATCTCAGAGAGGCGATCGGTCACATCATGCGCCACGATGGTCTTCTTCACGACATTGTGGAAGGGATGATTGAGAGTAGAAACTGTAGAGGGCGCCCTAGACGGAAATATTTGCATCAAGAGTACGAGGACATGAGTTGTAGCTCTTATACTGAGCTAAAGAGGTTGGGTTAAAGATTTTTTTGCTGCAATCCACCTGATTGATACTACGAAAAATAAAAATTATTATATCAACGTGTTTTCTCAACTTACAGCAAGCGCTTTCATAACTTTCACCGTCACGAAATCGCAAATCACAGCGTGGGCTTTTCAGGAATTTCAGTTCTGTCCTCTTTATCCACCCAGAAGCATCTCGTTCTGTTTCTAGGAGCATTAAATTCCTCTCTTTTTTTCGCTCTCATCTCTCTTCTGATTCATCTCAATATCGTCGCAGGAAATAAAACTGTATAATTGATAGCTTCTTTTTTATATACACATATATCTTAGATGCTGTCCCGGAATATGATTTTATGAGTCGACGTATACGAACGCTTCGTGGAGGCGAGGACCAAATCGAAAGGAACGTCGGGTAAATATTAGTAAAATATTATACAGTTTCGAAAGAATGAAGAACATATTAAAATGAAAGCACGCATTTTTTTAAAATCTGACTAAATAAAGCGACTCGCTTTAGGATCGTCATCGATCGTGTGTGATGGAGGATAAGGAGTAGGTCACCAAAACAAATACGAGGGTTATCCGTAAAATAAGTTTCCCATTGATTTTACATGTTTAATTCGATGAATTCACTGCGGCGTGGAGCAGACCCTGTCACACCTTCTGGAGTGTGCGCTGTGCCCGAATACCTGCACCCAGGAAGACCTGATGATGGCCAGAAGTAACGCCATCGACGTCGCCCACTTCTGGGCAGACAGGATCTGACCCTGTTGTTTCCGACACGATTATATATATATTCCATGAATGCGTACATTTTTGGATAGTTCAGACTTTTACCTATTTTTCTACATAGTCGCCACTGAGGTCAATGCATTTTTGTATGCGGTATGCGAGCCTACGAATGCCCGAGTCAAAAAAATCTGCCGCCAAGCCACGCAGATACCTGAGAACCGCTTCTTCCAGCTCTTCTCTATCGCCGAAATGCGTTCCACCCAGGTGATTCTTGATGTCAGAGAAGAGATGGTAGCCACTTGTGACTAAGTCAAGGCTGTAGGGTGGGTATTTGACAATACTCCATCCAAGTTTTGCGATGAGCTCTCTTTGTGGTCTTGGGTCAACATTCTTGGCACCCACCTCGCGCAAACCTTAGCATACCCTAGATGCTCCGTCGAAATCTTGTCAATAGAGGGTTTGATGACATCAGGGATCATTTCGAAGAGCTTACGAACCGCCACTCTTCGATCTGAGAGCATCGCTGCCTCCACTTTTGCGATTGCTTGGTCAGAAACAGATGGCCGTCCGGAACGCTCGTCATCATGGACGTCAGTACGCCCGTTCTTGAACTCTCTGCACCATTTGCGCGCGTGTTGTACGCTCATACACTTTTCTCCATAGATTTCGCATAGCTGGGAATCGTTTTCTACCGGTGCAATGTTTTTTGCAGACAGGAATCGCCTGGCGGGCAAAGCGAGGGGGAGATCAATCACGTACGGCTGCCAAGCTAATACTGAGCTCCGGAGGCAGCTCGCTAGGGAGGAGATTTGTAGTGGGGTAACCAAGGTACACTACAGAATCGCGGGATCCATTATAGCAGCGCTTTTCAGGACTGTAGCGCCATGGGAACTTTATATTACAGATAACCCTCGTAAACCAATCTTATGCCCGTGTTCCATTGATTGCAGGTTAGTTTAAAAGTGTTATTGTTTATCAAACGAATAGTTCTTCTATGTACAGTAGATATGTAAATAAAAGTATATGCTTCATGTATATATATATATAAAATCGTGTCGGAAACAACAGGGTCAGATCCTGTCTGCCCAGAAGTGGGCGACGTCGATGGCGTTACTTCTGGCCATCATCAGGTCTTCCTGGGTGCAGCCACATGTATATGAAGCGGATATATAATGAAGTAGATGAATATATCCGTGAGCTACGTGTGCCCCTCTTTCCCTTACATTTTTGGAGTATTTCCGTCCCGGGTTCGTCCGTATTAGAGCTGCGTGCTTCAAGCAGGCCCGGTTATAACGGGCCAGTGTTTACAGCCGGAATCTCAAATAACGCTAGCGCCACACATACGCATAGTCTCCACAATACCTGTATTTTTGTATCAAAAGAAAACATAAAACAAATGTTCTTTGGGTATTAATACATTGCTGTGTTACCGACGCATTAATTTGCATGCGTAATATTTGAGAATCGCAGTTCTGTGGGATCAAAAAAATGTCCTGACTATACAGCTTTATAGATAGTTTATAGATAATATATCTTCTCCTTCTCTTCGAGATCCACGCTCGAAGTGTCGCTAAAAGATAGAATCCGAAACGAGGAAATACGCAGAAGAACTCAAGTAGTGGATGCTACCCATCGAATAGGCACACTCAAGTGGCAATGGGCAGGACATGTCTATCGAAGAGACGACGGTCGATGGGGAAGAAAAGTACTGGAATTGCGCCCAAGAACTGGCAAACGAAGCATTGGCCGACCCCTACAAGATGGACTGACGATATAAGAAGAATAGCGGGAGTGACCTGGATGCGGAAGGCGGAGGATCGAAGAGGATGGAGACTCATGCGGGAGGCCTACGTTCAACAGTGGACAGACACAGGCTGATGATGATGATGAGATAATATATAGTATATAGATATTCATGGTTATTAGAAGCAATGTGTAGGAGATACAGATCACAGGGAAGGAAAGGTTAACCTTTATAGTCGGAAGTACGTTTATAATTAAACCATTGCTTAGGATGGACCATATCTAGTCCGAAATATGTACAAGAACTTCTGATAATAAAATTGATAAAGTCAATTAAGAATAAAGCCGATTCCAAAATACTAGGTGTATAAAATAGATCACGCTGGTATTTCAACGATAAACAACTTATTCTTCTATATAAAGGCAAAATCCAACCTCTTGAATACGCCAGTCACCTTTGGATTGGAGCCCCAAAATACCTTCTTAACTAAATTGACTCAGTTCAAAGAGGAGCAATTCGTTTGATAAACAATGACACTCTTACGTCTAACTTGCAATCAATGGAACACAAGCGTAAGATTGGTTCACTTTGTCTTTTCTACCGTTATTACCACGGTCGCTGCTCATCGGAACTTAAAGAACTAATTCCTCCTGCACCCACCCACAACCGACAAACTCGTCTTATACTTGCCGAACATCCATACACGGTTAATGTGTGTCAACTTAGAACTGGCAGTTTCCAAAGTTCCTTCCTTAATGCCTTCGGTAAACTTTAGAATGCTCTTCCAGTGTCTGTATTTCCTACTTCCTACAATCTGGATCTCTTCAAGAAACAGATAAATAAACACTTGCAATACTCACATGACATTCGAGAACTTCAACATTTCAGTCATATTCAACGATACAAAAAATCTCTTTATGTCAACAAATGACAGATTCTTGATGTCGTTAGTCATCTCGTCTAATGACTCTGCTCCAGTAACTGTCCTCTAGGACACGTCCTAATTGATGGTAGGCCGGCATAGAGTCTGTGACCCTACTCCCAAAACATTTGCAGAAACCATTAAGCTAATTTGGACCCGCGAATCATATTAATGGCCGCACGTGACCAATATTTATATCAATTTAAATTAAACTTCATGTTTAAATATCTTTTTCGTGTTATATGTAAAAAAGAAACACCACTAATGTACTAAGATGAAGTAAATCATTTAATGTATTTATATAATATGTTAATAACGTAGGACTGTCTATATATACACGAGAGTTATCCGTAATATAAGTTTCCCAGTGATTTTTCACAGTCTAAAACATGTTTAATTCCATGAATGCGTACATTTTTGGAAAGTTTAGACTTTTACCTATTTTTCTACATTAGTCGCCACTGAGGTCAATGCATCATTGCATGCGGATACGAGCTTTCGAATGCCCGAGTCAAAAAAATCTGCCGCCAAGCCACGCAGATACCTGAGAACCGCTTCTTCCAGCTCTTCTCTATCGCCGAAATACGTTCCACCCAGGTGTTTCTTCATGTCAGGGAAGAGATGGTAGTCACTTGGGGCTAAGTCCGGGCTGTAGGGTGGGTGTTTGACAATCGCGGGATCCGCCATAATAGCGCTTTTCAGGACTGTAGCGCCAATGGAATTTTAATTTACGGATAACCCTCGTAATAGGAGTTCTTCAAAAAGTTTGGCCTCTCTTTTTCCTTTACCTGTTCGTGAGATCAAACAGATATTATGTGATGGAGTGCATCATCCATAAGAACAAGAACCGTATTCCATGTTATCGTCTTAAGGTTTCTGCCTTATTTTGGAAAAACCATTTAAAGCTGCTGCTTAATACTGACGATCTCTTTCTGTTGAACTACATACTAAGAGTATCGTCGACACAACGCTGTTATAGACCAACATTTTTTTATGTAAACACATACAGGAGAATACCGACAGATAGTAATAGTAATTCTGAAGTCTCATTTGTGGAATTTTATGACGCTTAAAATGGTACATATGGCTAAGCGCTGCATGTGGAGTGTTAATCCGCCAACTTTATAGACTACAGCCTGAGATTCACGCATCATCCTTAATTATTACAGGAATTTACTATGAATGGGTGGTCTTCACGGGACGACTTACGTCTACCACCAATTTTGATGAATATGCTATGACGGCATTTTACGGGTAAGGGATCAAATTCACACCAACCGGGGGAGATAGATCTCAGAAATCGATTGAAAATCTTTTTTTTTTAATCTCCGTCATCGAAACCACGACCTTTGCCTTGCAAAGCAATCGCTTGACCATTGAACTACACCCGCCGGCAGACATGTAATAGACCGTGTAAAAAGAAGCAGATTGACAGTCTAAGCATGTTGACAGAGCATACATTTCAGAGTATATCCAAACACGAACATTCTTCACACACACCTGTCGCATATTGCATAATCAGATACTCTAATTCCAGAGCTATAAAACTAAACGTGTGTAAAAAAAACTTGCTAATCCTCTTGTATGTTTACAAATTCCTTCAGTTATTAATGTAATCTTATTATTGCGTTTGTATCCAGAGTTTTTTGGCAACTTGTCGCACGACTGAACGTGTTTCTGTCGCAAAATACAAAACTTGAAACTTTTTTCAGTATTTGAAGTCCGAAAAAAGTTTCAGAATCAAACTTTTTTTGCGCGCGAATTATTATTCAGCAAAGCTCACACAAATCACTCAGTTTTATTGCTCTATGTCTAATTAAACTTGGGAATTCTATGCGCGACTGAAATTGTTCCCGGTACAAGTGTTTCGGTGTAAAAATATGATGTGAATTTCATGGGCAGTGAAAAAATAAATACGGTCCTTGGAGATACGTTTTTAAATATACTATAACGTTAAATATAAACGTAAGAATTTCAAAAAAATTATGTTTAAGAGTACATCATGAATGGGACATCAAAATCACAGAAACTAAATCCGAATATTTTTTTAGTTTGCTTTCTTAGAGTGTATTTCAATATTCTAATACTTTATAAATCACTTTATGCGTGGGGCGATTTATTGAAAACATATCTAGAATTGAACTAAGCGAAAATTAAACTTAGTTATTTATTAGGTGTTTCTTATTTTTCATAGCTTTCTTAATTTCCAGTGCCTGGTGGTTATCCAACATTTTTCTCTTACTCTTTCTATATTTATTTCCCGGTTTCTAATCGAATGATTGATTAATACTAAATATATGAAATGCAAGTTCCGAGAAGTTACTATTTGTCAAACATCGTAAATGCTCTCTGACTCGAACATTGATGTCTTGTTCCGTTTTATCTATGATATATAACTAGCATCGTCGCAGTCTTTACATGTTAATTTATAGATACCCAAATGGCTTGATTTGTGATCTTTATCTTTACTATTTTCAATCAGTTTACCTAAACTATGATTTGTATAAAAAGATGGAAGTACTTACAGCTGTTATTTGAAAAAATATTAATATTTGAAATTCTACGCTACTTAAATTTAAGCCCTTTCGCATCGGTAGCCGATATATGCCGTCTAATATTCCCCTACCGTTAACATCGGTAGCCGTGATGTATCGTTTTTCTTCTTTCTTAGAATAGTTTTTTATGCATCATCTGATAGATAAATGAAATAAGAACCAATGTAAAATATGAAAATAGACCAGATAAGTACATTTATGCTTCAAATACTAGTTTTATAATTGACGGCATAATTTGTATTCCACCGAGCCGTAATGAAAGGGTTCAAAATATTTATCTGCCTTAAATAATCGTTCTTCGGACACCTGTCTTTAAATGTGCTACTTGAAATTAAATAGAATTTAAAAAAATAATGTTACATTTGCAAGTCCATCTTTCTTCTTCATCTTAAAAGCTTATGCAAAAAAAATATAATAATCATCATTTGTCGAGAATCTTTCAAAACATTTCCGAACGAGAATTTCATGTCACTCTAGAATTCACAAAAATAAATATATATATTGTAATAATAATATTACGAGTTTATTTATTATTTTTTAGCTTTGCAACTCTTGACTCTTAAATCAAAATTAATCGGCGATAAACATGCTTCGGTCATTTTAGTGTCGTGACGCTTTTAACGTCTAAAAGAGGAATAAAAATAAAAGCAGAATAAGCAGAAGAATAAGTTGTACAGAAAATGTTTTATAAAATATAATATTATTTTTTAATTTAATCATAGTAAACATATACCTAAATGAATTAGTTGGGAGCCGCCCCTGAGTACAAAATGGTTCAGATTTCTTTAAATATACTGATTACCAACCATCCGAATATGATTTCGATACTTCAGCTGCCGTCTATTTAACCCTTTTGCATCGGTTGTCGGCATTTGCCGTAATAAGATTCCCCGACCTTTGACATAGTTTGACGTGATATATCGTTTTGCTACTTTCTTAGAACAGTTTTTTATGCATCATCTGATAGCTAAAGGATACAAGAACCAATGTGATATATGAAAATAGACCAGATAAGTACATTTATGCTACAAACACTAGTTTTATAACTGACAGTATAATTTGTATTCCACCGAGCCGTAATGAAAGGGTTAACATCTAAAAGAAGACAAAGAATAAATATAAAAGCTTAAAAATTATTTTATTTAATCATAGTGAACATCAAGGAAGATTGGCACCTAGTAAGAACCGTGTCAGAGAGGCGTGCCCGATGGATCGGTCACATCATGCGCCACGATGGTCTTCTTCACGACATTGTGGAAGGGACGGTTGAGGGTAGAAACTGCAAATATGCCCTAGACAGGAGTATTTGCAGCAAGTGTTCGAACACATGTGTTATAGCTCTTATGTTGAGCTAAAGAGGATTGCAGAGGATCGAGAAGAGTGCAGATCGAGATGCAAGATTTTGTTGCTGCAAACCAATCCACCGGATTGATACTACGAAGAAGAAGTAAACGTAAGCCTAAATTAATTAGTTGGTAGTTGGTAAAAATGGTTCAGACCTCCTTAAAAAAAGCTGATCAACAAACATCTAAATATGATTCGGTTACTTTAGCGCCGTCTCTTTAAGAGCGCATACATGTCCCTAGGAAGACTTCCGAGGGCAGAGATGTCTTGGATCAAAGCATGGACAATAACAACTGGCAGAACTGTGTGGCGGCAATTTTTGATGACCACATGCTCCAAATATTAAACAAATTTCTTCGCCATCAATTTGGAATTTTTCTACATAATTTAAAAAATAAAACTAAATAGAATTCGACATCTGTTTATATTAGCAAAAAACATTTTCATCCGAGATGCAAACCTTAAATGATAATATCTCAGCTGCTTTAAATAAAAAAAAATAGATGTCGCTAGTATTCTCATATTATAATATTTTCATTTTCTTATTCGCCCACTGCACGTATGTATATTTTTGTTCGAGGGTGCTAATGACGATTGTACAAACAATTATTCCGTTTAATATTCTTACGAAAATATTTGTAAATGAAAAAATAAAACAGATGACCCAGTTCAAAATATTTATTAGAAAATATAAATCGTGCATTCACAATCTGGTAACACTCTCCTGTCAATTTTTTTGTAACGTATTTAAATAATTATTTTTGAATTTTCAGCTTCTAGATCATATAATTTTTATAGGTGAGGTTTCTCCATCACCATCTGTCAGTATTTTCTTATTCACACTCAAGAATTACGCATCATATATCACACGACGAATCCAAAAAACTATTTATTTATAAAAAAAAAACAATCAAATAATATCATATTCAACAACTGATACACATAAAAATTTACAGTAAACATAGTTATATTGTAAATTTGTATGCGTATCAGTTGTCTAATATTGGTATACATCTTCAGTGGCTTATAAATAATCGTATGTTAACTCCAAAAGAGAAGTCGCGAAGTCCGACTCTAAAACTGAGAGACTCCAGCTCTGGCTACAAATCGTATACGTATCAGGAGATTTCATTACCCCAAAGGAAGGCCTCCCAACTGGCAATAACTTTGACCAGCAAACCTGGGAATCCCTGAACAGATTAAGAACAGGAGTCGGTACTGACAACCTCTCACGGTGTAGAATGTCTCGGGAGAGAGAGTCACTGCTGTGTAACAGTGGAGACCTGCAGACCACCTTATGCCTAAGGGCTTTTTCCCACGGACGTCCAGTTTTGCAGGATCAGTTTTTTATGGATACCGCAAAAATCATACCTGTGTTCAAAGACAGAATTTTGCATCCTGTTTTTTTACGGGATAGCATTGGCAGTCGGAGAAGAAAATTCAGACGCAATGGACGTGAATACTCTTCTGATATTATACTGGTACTTTTGCCGTCGAAATCAATGCGAAAAAAGAAGATTTTGGGTTCACCCGATCCTTAAACTACGATCGAGATTGGACACATTTCGTTAACTCATGGGTGATTTGAGAAAGGATCTACTTCAGAATGTCCATGGCCACGTTTGACAAGCTTTTAGAAAATACGAAGAATAATCAAGTAAAAAACCGTATGCAAGATGAGCATGCTAGTGGAAACACTTCCGTTAAACTATGTACTTAACTAAACTGGATACCGTTTTTTATTGGATCCATTCATCCAGTTTGCAGTGGCAAAACCGTACAGCACTTTTCGAACGGATCGAATTTTTGGGGTATCCTGCAAACCGAATGCTCATGTGAATGTTACCACAGTAGCACGTATACTACTAAACGTGATCCTGCTAAACTGGACGTGCGTGGGAAAGGGCCCTAAGATCCCGCCCCATGTGACTAACTACACATCAAGACCTAATACTAGACAGCACATGGGGCATCGATTTTTCCAGATAGGTGGTGAAAACAATGTGAAGTCGCCGACACGAAGAAATATACCCCACAAAAAATTGATGAATTGAAAAAGACCTTACCCCATACTGGTGGATGACTTCTTCGCTTTGCTCCGTCGTCCACGTGGATGGTCACCAGCAGCATGTCGTCCTGGCAAGACAAGTCTATAGCCACGTCACACGGTCTGCTCATCTTCTTCTGTTGTTCTTCCACTCTTCAAGAACACGATGTCAGATGCTCTTCATCATAGACCGCCGCTGAACCTCAAAATCGACCGCGTTATCGCGTCGCATCAAATGTCAAAACTTCACCTTTTTTTAGATATTTAGACGATTTTTTAGAAATATAGATAAGGTATAATAAATAAACGATCTAATAAATTCAAATTAAATGTGTTTGGTGGATTTTTAAACAATACATAACTGTGTTGCATTAAACATCCAAAAATCTTTTAAGTAATTGTTATAATCAAACTCTTTATCTTAGATTCATTCAGTCGGGTACGTCACAGGACATTTTGCCACTCTATGTAAATTGAGGGGATCAAGGTTCAAGACAACAGATATCGAGGAATTCGCGGTGTATGAAATTAAATGTAATAAATATTATTTTTATTAAATAAAGAATGCTTACGCATCGATACGGAGCATTGACCATCCCAATAATCTGCCACTCTATGTAAATTGAAGGGATCAAGGTCCAAAACGGTAACGAGGAATGTGCGGTGTATGACATTCAATGTATTAATATTAATTTTATAAATTTTTACTGATGTTGTAAACTAGGCTATAAAAGTATTTTTGAAGAAAAAAAGTTGTAAATAAACAAATTATGTTAAATGCAAGAAATATAAATTTGAATGTATTCAATTTTATTTTAAAGTATTTGTTATTTAAAGTATATATATACTCTTACATTCCACGTGTCAAGTTCACTCGGTAAGACTATAAAGAATTCAAATTTCTATGGCGATCTATTTCAGTTTCCCGAACGCGTTTCCTTAGCAGCTTTACAGTTTTCAGTCTGGGATATTTTTCATCTCGCTCTTTTGTGCGAAAATCTGCGAAACGGAAAATAGATTTGAAAGCTTCGAGCTTTGCGGCCTTGTATCGGAACGTGGTACAGTCGAGATATTTTGTGAGGTCGTTGCACTTGATAATATATATTACAATTTAATATTTAATATGATGTTAATTATCATCAACGCCATGTTCGCTTCCCTAACTGGATCATATGGTCGTCACAAGTTGCCGCCACAAAGTTATGTCAGCTGCCATTTTTTTTCGCTTCATTTTATATAAGCTCCGACACCCGCAGCTCAGCTGGATACATACTTTATATATAGTTCCCAACGAATTTACAAAACAGCGCGTGCCCAGGGACTTGAAGGAAAGGCAGCCGAATTTTGATGTTTTATTAAATAATATTTGTTACATTATTATAACATGCGAGAAATTTGTGTAAGCCATATGTTCCAGATATGGAACCGATATGGAAGAAAAATAAATTGAAATGTGAAGACTTTTAAAATTAGATTTTGATTTAGCATAGATACCCTTTAGAGACATGTTCTAGGTGTCTCTAAAGGGTATCTATCTAAAGGTCATGTCTCTTCGACGCGGGAGCATCGGGCTAATTATCCGATTTCCTTAAAAAATCGTATAACAAAATATGCTCGGACCCCACAGCTGACGTATCTGTAAGCCCCCGGGCTCCTGCCCTGGACACCGTCGAGAACTAAACATATGTTCCCAAGTCGATCTGCGAGTCCGGATATATCTTGGGATTAGTCATGGACAGTGGCAACTAACAGAATTTAGCGGCGGCAATTCAATGTGACAATTTGCCTCATATATGAATCAGATATATGAATAAAAATTAAAAAATAATTTATTTTGGTTCAAATGCCTTTTTCTTAATAAATTAGTTAATTCGTTTTAAATTTAATTGTCTAAGCAATAATAACAATAAAAACTTTTTGATATTACAATCACGGACATCTTAGAAAATCACAACTGTACAGAAGAGAAATTTAAAAATAAAAAGCAAGATGGACGCCGGCTTCAATGAAATATCACATAACCTCAAAAAACGAACGGAAAACTTAAATAATTCATGAAATACACGAAAACTACACAAAAACATACTAAAAATTGTGTTTTAAACATTAAAACTATTCATTAATATGTTTAAAATGTCTTAATTTAGAAATAAACTCATTCCAAATTCAAATTTAAATGTAAACAAAGAACAAAAACGAACTGTCACTGTTCACAAATGGCAACACTTTTACGTCAATACACTTTGTATGAAAACACTTTTTTAACGTTTTTTAAATAATTTTTAAGCTTTTTTGTCGCGTTTTGGACCGAATGGCGCTTCAAATTGTGTTTATATTTCAAAATGGCGACAGAGCAAACGTCAGAAGGCGCTCGGTTCCGTTTTCTAGCGACATTTTTCCCGGCACGCCGTCGGGACGGGGAATCCGTCGAAGTTAGTATTTTTTTTAACGCCACATCTCTTATAAATAGACTGGACGCGTTCTAAAGCTCTGGCCGAAGCGAGAGTGTACTTGTTTTAAGAGATTCTAGAACTTTCTTAAAATTTCTTTCGAAAAATACAGCATGATCGCTATGACAGCTTGGAAAAAGTTCTCCCAAACAACCATTAACCTTTCGCTGCAGCTCGGTGGAATAAAAATTATACTGTCAAGAAGGCGTGAATTTTTCAAACCATTTTGTTGCTTAAAATTAGTATTTGAAGCATAAATTTACTTATCCGACATATTTTCATATTTCACATTAGTTCTTGTATCCTTTAGCTATCAGATGATGGATAAAAAACTATTCTATTTAACAAACGTTCATTATGTAACTCCGTACATGTGGTGGCATTGACACACGTGGTTTACAGAAAAATCGCTGCTGTGCCGTAACCTAACGATATTTATTTACATGCTTTACAGATTCCTGTAAAGAATACACGTGGGTTGATAAAGTTAATGACTATGACTACACTTTCAATATCCTACCGTAGATGTCACAATGTGTACTGAAAGTAGCGAAACGATATATCACATGATTCCACCGAAAAGGTTAATAGTATAATTTTTAATAATTAATAATTAACAGTATTATTTGTATTCCAACGAAAGGGTTAATAGTTCCTCATAAAACATTATAGTTACAAAACATCACTGCAGTACATCAAGCAAATAAATACTCGTAAACAACTTTTAAAATAAATGTCAGTTGCTAAGTTTTCATAGTGCACTTAAAATTAAATTATTTTCGAAGCACTTACTCATATTTTCCATTTCCCGATAGAAAATCAAGATAATCAGTTCTTGGGTATTAAATTTAATGTTCTCTAACGCCTAAGCTCCGCACGCAACTTGCCAAAACATTTGTTTGGAGCATCTTGATGTACGGCTGTGATACATGGTGCTTATCTGAAAGTGATAAAAAAGACTAGAGGCCTTTGAGATGTGGTCATACAGGAGAATTCTCGGAATTTCCTGGAGAAACCACATCACAAACAATAAGGCTCTCAGCATAATCAAGCAAGATAGGCAACTAGTAAGAACCATCTCAGAAAAGCGATCGGTTACATCATGCGCCACGATGGTCTTCTTCACGACATTGTGGAAGAGATAGTTGAGGGTAGAATCTGCAGAGGATGCCCTAGACGGGAGTATTTGCAGCAAGCGTTCGAGGACATGAGTTGTAGCTATTATGCTGAGCTAAAAAGGGTTGCAGTGGATCGAAAAGAGTGGTATTGAGATGCAAGATTTTGTTGCTGCAAACCAATCTACCGGATTGATACTACGATGAAGACGAAGAAGAACGCCTATACCGTTTATCTAATGGAAAAAGAAACTACAGCTTTAGCAGCAGCATTCGTTACTACGAAGAAGAGCCTCTCTACTAGCAGAAACCTTGAAAATATGGAAACCCTAAACAGGCTGATGACCAAAATTGGAAAAACGCAAGAAGAAGCTTAATGTGGAGTTTTACAACAAGAACAGTCACTGCTGTGTGACTTCGGAGATATCCAAACAGCATCACATTTAATACCCCTTGGCTGGTATCGCACCACCGAACATAAGACGCAAAGTCATATGCGCCGAAGAAATGCGTAAGGCAATCAACCAACCGTCCCACTGCTTGTATAATCAGATACTCCCAACTCCCAGACTGACGTCGCGAAGCAGCTTTCTGAGATCCACACAGCCTCTCACATCCGGCCCTGAAACTGAGAGACTGCAGCTCTGGCAACAAGTTGCACCAGAGAATTTCAGTACTCCAAAGGAAGGCCTCCCAACTGGCAAGAACCTTTACTGGCGAACCTGAAAATCCCTTAACACATTAAGAACCGGAGTTTGAAGAACAAAGGACAACCTCGAGCGATGGGGAATGCTTCGGCAGGGAGAGTCACTATTGTGTGACTGTGGAGACCTGTAGACCGCCTCACACCTATGTGCCCAACAGACTGCACATCTCAGGACTTAATGCTGGGCAACACACGAGCTATCGATGTTGCCAGATACTGGACAAAAATAATTTAACGTTACTGACACGGAGACGATAAAAAAATGGTATTTATTTTATTTTTTCAATATTCTAATCTTCTTTTATAGATCATTCATTGACTATATTCAATCTATAGTTTGGTTCGAGACCCGAGTGGTACTCGCTAACTAACTAAAATACATAGACTTGTGAATAAATGTTGACTGATTGAATAATAAAAAATAATAATATACATACTCTGAATATATACTATAGAGTCGTCTGTCGATAGACGATGATAACAATGGTATAAATACAACTTCTAACGTGTGTCAGCTCATGCAGAGAAATAGCCGAGAAGGCTAGGCGGTATATAAAGACCTGGGTAAAGGTTGGTTCCAAGGCCCGCGGCTTACATCCCGCTTCTGTCGATATTTTCTGAATGAATTGATGAGTATAAAGAACTTGATGCATAGTATGTGTATATTTAATTACTAATGGTATTTATTTACATTTTCTGGTCCTTTTACGTTTTCATTGTTTACCTGTGTCGGAACCTCGCCGATGGCAGTTTTAATACAAAAAGTGGACTCACCTTGGAAGTTCTGCTCTGTCAAAGGCCTTAGAGTGGCCTTGAATGTCAAAGAAAAGGTGGATCCTATGAACCAATGCTGCTGCTCTTCACCCAGCCTACAAATGGCCAAGGGTCAATCTGAAACAAATTAAATTGAAATCAATATTACACAAAAACCAACATATAATATCTCTTGTATAATGAATGTATGTCTTTTTAATTATTATACATATATTGAAATGGGGGTTTATCATTGCATTATAACTATTATACAGAGAGCGGAATAAAAATCTGACGGTTTTCGTCGTTGTTTTGATTTAAAACCGTCAGTTTTTTTTGCCGCTCCCTGTATAATAGTTATAAGGATGAATGGTGTAGTCACAAACAATGAGGTTCTCAGGATAATCAAGGAAGAGAGGCACCTAGTAAGAACCGTCTCAGAAACAAAAAATCTGTTAAATTTCAACAATACCTATTTTTTTTTTAATTTTATGAATTAATGTAGGTGTATTGGTAACATTATTTTTTTTTTAAATTGTTAGACTTGAGGCCTTTGAGATGTGGTCATACAGAAGAATTCTCGGAATTTCCTGGAGAGACCACGTCACGAACAATGAGGTTCTCAGAATAATCAAGGAAAATAGGCACCTAGTAAGAACCGTCTCAGACAGGCGAGCCCGATGGATCGGTCACATCATGCGCTACGATGGTCTTCTTCACGACATTGTGGAGGGGATGGTTGAGGGTAGAAACTGTAGAGGGCGCCCTGGACGGGAGTATTTGCAGCAAGTGTTCGAAGACATGAGTTGTAGCTCTTATGCTGAGCTGAAGAGGGTTGCGGAGGATCGAGAGGAGTGGAGATCGAGATGCAAGATTTTGTTGCTGCAAACCAATCCACCGGATTGATACTACGAAGAAGAAGATTGTTTATAATGTTTTTGTCTACTTAGAAAGCATGTTTGGTTGTTAATAATTAAGTAGAGAAAAATTAAAAAATGTAAAAAAAAACTTTTATAAGGGCATTTATTATGTTCAAAAATATATTTATATGTATTTTTATAATAATTGCGACATCTGTATGTATCAATCGATAGTAAATAAAGTATCGATTTTATTTATTAATTTTCAGAAAGAAAAACGGTTTGAATCCTTGCTAAATAAAAAGCTTCAGGTGAGCTTTAGAAAATCATTTAATAGATGGCGCTTCTGAAAGCTCAAATACTCATATAACATATCAAGTTTTTTTTAATACTTTCACTATTGTTTTTTCATGTACACATATTATCTATGTTATATACATAACAAACGAGTATATACAATTTTACTGGACTTTTTTTTAAATGTAATCGCATGCAGGAGAGCACACCCGGTCAAGATCAGTGCTCTCTATGACGCTCAGCCAGGGAGGCTGGACGCTGCATGCGGGAAACGTGTGTTGTGTTCGTGTTTGTGTGTGGGTTGGGGAGATTTCAAGTGTATATTTTTCTGTTTCTTGAAGAGATCCAGATTGTAGGAAGGAGGAAACACAGACACTGGAAGAGCATTTCATAGATTACCGGTGGCATTAAAGAAAGAACTTTGGAAACTGCCAGGTCTTGGTCGACACATGTGACAAGTCTATTAAAGTTGCGATAAAAGAGCTTGGTGAGACGATTGAACACTTGTTTTCTGTGGACACGTTCCACATGCGTTATTATATATAAATAATTATCACTTAGGCGATGTTTCTGGAAGCAAGTGCATCTTCGGAAGCTACAGGTCAAGTGATTTATGAGCTGACATAAGATTTATAGCGTCCGTCAGGAGATAGCCAGACGTCAGCTGACTGCAAGATCGCGAGATCTAAATGCCTCCCACGTGCAAGTATCGTTGAGAAATTCGCATTTCCGCCAATATATCTAGCAATCTATTCCCTGCTAACCAATTACAAGTAAAACTGCAATAGGTATCTAAAAATATTTAGCTATATCGCCGGCGGGTATAGCTGAAGCCGGTGGGTATAGCTCAATGCTCAAAGCGTTTGCTTTGCAAGCCAAAGGTCGTGTTTTCAATCCCCGATGGAAATTTAAAAAAAAAACGATTTTGTAGCTCTAAAATACCTCCGGTTGATGTGAATTTAATCCCTCACCTTGTAGACTACAGTCCGAGATTCACGAATTATCATTAATTATTACAGGAATTTACTATGAATGGGTGGTCCTCACGGGACGACTTTTTTCTACCGCCAATTTCGATTAATAGGCTATGACTGGCATTTTACGTGTGATATATTCAAATTCACGCCAACCGAGGATATTTTAGAGCTCAGAATTCGATTAAAAATCCATTTTTTAATCTCCGTGGGGGATCGAACCCACAACCTTTGGCTAAGCGCTTTGATCATTGAGCTATACCCGCCGGCATTAGGTTAAAATCTAAAGTGCTAACGGTAAGATCTAATATATCAATATTACGATTAATTTCCTCAGTTTAATAGCATTATTGATTACTTCTGGTTGTATTATTTATGTATGAAAGATCAAAAAGATTCTTGACAGAGTAGACTTTAAGCTAAGCATTAATGTAATCAAATAACATAGTACTTGCGTGATGTCTGATTGATATATAAAATAATGTTATTACCCGAGCTTTGGTGGCTTAATTTATTGCATTGCAAATAGCCGGAGCTTGCGGAAAACATTCGCAAAGCTTTCGAAGAGACACACTTGTAGGAGTACTTCAGAGTTGTATTAGGGCGCATTTAGAACTAAGAAACATACCATCAGAAAATGAAAGGTGACGCCATCTAGTGATTGTAACGCTTTGTCAATTAAATCAGTTCAATGCGAAGTTTAGTTTATGCTCTCCTGCGTAATCTAAATAACATGTCCGACCCACGACCTTCTTCGTCTCTTGACAAACTATAGTATGGAATGCTGTCTTATCCGCTCTTCGCCTCGACATTCTGTCATGTCTGACCTATTTTCAAATATCACATTAGTTCTTCTATCCTTTAGCTATCAGATGATGCATAAAAAACTATTATATTTAACAAACGTTCGTTATGTAATTCCATACATGTGGTGGCATTGACACATGTGGTTTACACAAAAATCACTCCTGTGACGAAACCTAACGATATTTACTTACATACTTTACAGATTCCTGTAAATAATACATCTAGGTCGATAAAGAGAATGAGTGCACTTCAAATTTACTACCGTAGATGTCACAATGAGAACTGAAAGTATCAAAACGATATATCACGTCAACCGATGTCAACGGTCAGGGAATCTTTGACGGCATATGCCGACAACCGATCCGAAAGTGTTAATAATGGATATGATCTTGGATGGTACCTCATACGCGTAAAGGATTGCCCAAAGAAATGATAGGTACGGATTGTCGAATCCTTTCTCGTAGTAGACGAAACATCACGCAAGCGCACTATGCACTATTCGTCACTTTACTTTGTTGAATAAAAGAGTTTAGAAACGGAACAAGTATGCAACCTTATCACACAATGTTCAAAACGTTATTTTAAACATAACTAATTAAAAGAAACCTCCAAAGTAATTGTTATAATCAACTCTTAACTTGAATTTGTCAATAAAGTCAGGGATCAAAGCTCAAAACAACAAGTATCGAGGAAGTTGCGGTGTACGAAATTCTATGTATCAGTAATATTAATAAGGAATGCTTATGCATCGATACGGAGCATGGCAACGATCCCAATAATCTGCCACTCTTTGTAAATTGAAGGGATCAAGGTCCAAAACGGTATCGTGGAATGTGCGGTGTATGACATTCAAATGTATTAATATTATTTTTAACAGCTTACTCATGTTGTAAACTAAGTTATAAAAAGGGGTATATTATCAAATAAATCACTATCAATTCAACTCCGGTCTTTGGTGTTATCCTCAGTACCGGATACTTGGTATTCCGGCATCACCATATAAGCTGACGTTATAATTTCAGGACCGCAACCTCGGTTCCGGAACACACACCTTTTGATTTGCATACATAGTTTATATATTTTTATTAATTTTTATCAAATAAATGTTCCAGTTTGTCTCTGAATCGTGGGTGAGATTTATCGATACCGCGTAGGTCACCTTGCCAGAAAGAGAAAGTATGCCTCAGTCCATTTTCCTCCTGAAATTTTCTATTTACGAATCATTTATTTCAACATGTTGATATATTTCACGTAAGAGAGGCCCAATTCAGACATGAACTCTACGAGTTTCTTTGGAGGAATAATTTGTTGGCGTCGTCTGTTTGATGAGCATTGGGACCTTCTTTGCGTGTCTTTATTACTTTGTTCCTAGTACTTAATCATAAGTAACTATATTTGTTTATATTGTATTTGTTTATTTTAGGATTCATTCTTATTGTACTTCAGAAATGAATTGAGTTGTTCAAATTTGAAATGTATCTAAAAGGAAAATAAATAAAATGAAAATTGAAATTGAAAATTGAAAAACACTCATTCTGATACCAATTCGATACGGCTCTTTCAAGCTAGTGTCAAAAAGCCTCGTTATGCGATATTTCGTCTATTATTTTTGTTCGTACGTCTGACACGCACATATAAAAGTGTCTAAATTTTAGATTCAAGTTTTTTTATGTCAAACACATACAGGAGAATACCTACAGATGTTGATAGTAATTCTCAGGTATCATCTGTGGACTTGTATGACGCTTACCATGCTGCATATGGCCAAATATCTAGAAGACTGCTGGGAACTGTACATGGGATTAGGCAAAGACTATGGCCATGCAGAGCTTCATGAATGCCATGTGCTCCAGTTAAGAGAGAGGATGTGGTGTGACGATGATGATTTTGTTATTTCTTAAGGTGTGTAATGTCGATTTTGATACATCGTTGTTCCGTTCGTCTGTGACCAAGCGATCAATAAGTCTGCGGAATTTTTCGGTTCATTTGCGTTCGTTGTTATCCGCCAAGAAAGTGTCGCATTCCTCACGTCGTCGCGGAAGACTCCAAGCAAACAATGGCCACCCTTTATGAGACCGCCAAGTGGTCCACTTCAATAGGATCTCGCCACCAATTAGCGACGAAAACGCCAATAAATCTTGGTGAGAAAGATTCGCCAAAACGAACATCAGCAAAGTTGAAAGACGCGAGTGCGACTTACTGTTGAATTATTTATTACATTTATACAAATATGTGTAATGGTTTGACATAGTCTTTGTTGTGTATAATATAATAATGCCGGCGGGTATGGCTTATTATCTAAGCTTTTGTCTGACAAACCAAAAGTCGTGAGTTCATCCCCTAATGGAGATTAAACAAATAAATATTTTTTAAAGATATATGAGCTCTAAAATACCCCTTGGTTGGTGTGAATTTGATCTATCACCCGTAAATTGCCAGTCATAGCCTATTAATTAATAGGTGATAGACGAAAGTCGTCCCGTGAAAACCACTCATTCATAGTAAATTCCTATAATAATAAGGATGATGCGTGAATCTCGGGCTATAGTTTATGACGTTGGCAGATCAAAACTCCACATGCAGCGCTTAACCATATGTAACATGGTTAGTGTCATAGAATCCACAGATGAGACTTCAGCATCACTATCATCATCTGTTGGTATTCTCCTGTATGTCTTAACATATATATATATATATATATATATTGTTATCCATTTACGTGAATCTAACATTAGTATTGAAACTATGTATCTCATTTTAACATTATAAATATTAATAAATAACGATTTATGGGTGACATTTTCGAATTCCAAAGCAGATATTTCCAACGGAAGATCTAAAGGTAAGTCGCCATAAATCTTTCTCACACTTGACAACTAGTCGCATCAGGTCGTAACTTATAGCAACTGGTCGCGTGTAGTCGTTTTTGTTTATTAAGTGCAACTACGAGTATCACAACTACAGCACTGAATACTGATTATTCGGTACATGTTTTTTTTTATGTAATCGCAGCATTCGGAAAAGTACATTTTTAAAGTGAAAATTCCGCAATGTCTTAAAAGTAAGACGTTTAACCAATGCATCCTCTCTGTTCTAATTTACAGCGCAGAAACGTGGAATCTATCAGCAAGTCTAACACATAAAATAAAGGTCACCTTGCGTGCTATGGAGAGATCCATGAGAGGAGTGTCGCTAAAAGATAGAATCCGAAACGAAGAAGTACGCAGAAGAACTCAAGTAGTGGATGCTACCCAACGAATTGGCACTCACAAGTGGCAATGTGACATATCTGTCGAAGAGATAATGGTCGATGGGGAAGAAAAGTATTGGAGTGGTGCCTAAGAACTGGCAAACGAAGCACAAGCCGACCCCCTGCAAGATGGACTGACGTCATAAGAAGAATAGCGGGAGTGACCTGGATGCGGAAGGCGGAGAATCGAAGACGATGGATACTCATGCGGGATGCTTACGTTCAACTGTGGACGGATACAGGTTTATCATTATTATTATCATCATTATAATCGCATGCAGGACAGCACAGCCGGTCAAGACCAGTACACTCTATGACGCTCAGTCAGGGAGGCTGGACGCTGTATGTGGGAAACGTGGAAATGTGGAAATTTCAATGGGGAAATTTGCTTTGGAGATACGAGTAATTTGAAATACGAGCAAGGTTGCGGAACGAATTAAACTCGTATGTCGAGGTACCACTATGCTTTGAATTCACGATGTGTTAATCAGTGTTCTTACAATGCTCTTTTATCTTAAAAATAAAACTAAAAAAATATATTATCATCTCAATGAAATAAAACAAAAAATAATTCGAAATAAATTGTTCTCATTATTTGAAAAAAAAAACTTTGTATTTTTTTATTATTTTTATTTTTTAGTAAAGATAAGACAATTAATTATAATTTAAAATAACATTCAAGGTTTCTATGTATACGAGAATATATACAAGTAATATACAAAGCTTATGTATTACTTTGTAAATAAGCCTGCACAATTTTCGCGTGCGAATCATGTACATTTTCTACGGTGTCACCGCCTATCGCACTAGACGTCTAGTAAGCCCCACGTCATTACCGATGAGTCGCTGAACGAATTGTCTGGGAACGAAAAGCAGTGGAACCATTCATTCTATAGTTGGTACACATTATCATCATTTACATATCAGCTTCCTTATTGGAGCATATGGCATTCACGAAATGCCGCCACGAATCTCGCATAGTTTTCGCCTCGCTGATACAAATGACAATTCGCTCATCGACTCATCGGTAACGACGTGGGGCGCACTGGACGTCTGGTGTACGGGACATTTGGCGCACGTGACAACTGCTGCATTTAATGTTTCGCTAACCTAACCTAAGTTATTTCGTTAAAAAGGCCTTGGATGGATCTCTGGACTCAACAATCACAAGACAAATCCTTAGGTTGGGTTAGGTTAGCGAGACAGCCAGTGCACCAGGTGTCTCGTGCGCCAAATGTTCGTTGGATGTCTCGCAAACCTAACCTAACCTAATCTAAGTTATTTCGTTAACGAGACCTATAGATCTCTGGACTCTACGATTACTGGACGAATTCTTAGTTTAGGTTAGGTTAAGGTAGTGATACATCCAGTGCACCAGTTGTCTCTTGCACCAAATATTCGCGTGCAACAGGCGTCAAGTGCGCCCCACGTCGTTACCGATAAGTCGTTGAACGAATTTTCTGGGAACGATAGTTCGTGACACCGCATACACATACCTAATCAGCCACACCTTGCATTATATAAACTCTACTTATTATCTAATTCGCCAGCGGGTATAGCTTAGTTGTTGAAGCGTTTGCTTGTCAAACCTGAAGGTCATGATTTCGATCCCCGACGAAAATAATTCAATCAATTTCTAAGCTCTGAAATACCACCGGATGGTGTGAATTTGATGCCTCACCCGTAAAATGCAAGTCACAGCCTATTAATCAATATTGGTGGTGGACGGTCTCATCTGTGGACACTATGACGCTTACCATGCTACTTATTGTTAAGCACTGCATGTGGAGTTTTGATCCACCATCGTCATAGACTACAGTCCGATATTCACGCATCATCCAATTACTACAGCAATTCACTATAAATGGGTGGTGTACATGAGATAACTTTTCGTCTACCACCAATTTTGATTAATAAGTTATGACTGGCATTTTACGGGTGAGTGCTAACATTCACACCAACCGAGGATATTTTAAAGCTCAGAAATTGATATTGTGGCTTTTGGGTTTAGCCGAGTGTGGCTAATTACTCCTTTCCAATATTTCGACCGCCACTACAGGGGTCTCCTTCAACTAAGTCATCAACCCTGAAGAAGACCCCTGCAATGGCGGTCGAAATATTTGAAAGGAGTAATTCGCCACAAACGGCTAAACCCAAAAGCCACAATATCAAATCTGGCCGTGAAAACCTAAGAAGTTATTCAAGCTTAGGAATTTATTTAAAAAACAGTATATTTTTTAATATCCGTCGGGGATCGAACAAACGACCTTCAGTTTGGCAATCGCTTTAACCACTAAGCTTTACTCAAAATTTTATTTTTACTTACAATATAACTAAACTTGCCACTTTCTTTGAAGCTCTTTATTTACAAGTGTATAGACCAATTACTCTTTAAAAATGCCATGCGATCAGATTTATTTTTCGCATTGTCGTAAAGAATGTCGGGATTTTAACGAAAGTCGCAAAAAAAACTATCAAGGACGCGAGTTGACACAGAAAAACAGCTGTCGGTTTTTTTCGACACCCACACGACACACGATGGCACCTATCTGTCAAATGACATGTGATCTGTCATGTTGGATAAATGGACTGCGACATTCTCCTAATGACATTGACAGAATTCGAACATGATTTTGTATACTTTTGGACAGTGTTATCTTTTTTAATCAACGACCATAGCATGTTGAAATATCAACAATCGTTCGATAAATATTTTTATATTTTCTTATATAATTATCACGGTTGTCGTGGGACTGTGCTCTCGCCCGTAAAATTTCCTGTCATAGCACATTAATCGAATTTCTTGTTTTTTTTCTTAATTTTGCGCGTAATCACACACAAGAATACCGACAGACGGTAATATCGAAATCTCATCTGTAAATTGTATGAAGCTTGCCATTTTTATATAATTAATTTTATATTAATTTGCCGGTGGGTATAGCTCAATGGTCAAGACATTAAAGGTCTAAAAGACATCCCGTATCAGCAAAAAATGATTGTTTGGAGATCGAGATGCAAGATTCTGTTGGGCCGTGGGTTCGATCCCCGGCGGAGATTGCCATTTTTATAATTAATTTTTATTAATTTGCCGGTGGGTATAGCTCAATGGTCTGACCTCTAAAATGCCCCCGGTTGGATTAAGAAAAGGATTTTTAATAGATTTCTGACCTCTAAAATGCCCCCGGTTGGTGTGAATTTGATCCCTCACCCGTAAAATGCCAGTCATAGCCTATTAATTAAAATTGGTGGTAGACGAAAGTCGTCCCGTGAAGACCACCCATTCATAGTTAATTCCTGTAATAATAAGGATAATGCGCGAATCTCGGACTGTAGTTTATGACGTTAGCGGATCAATACTCCAGATGCAGCCCTTAAGCATATGTACCATGGTAAGCGTCATAGAATCCACAGATGAGACTTCAGTATTACTTTCACCATCTGTTGGTTTTCTCCTGTATGTGTTTATACATAAAAAAAAATTCCGACAAAAAGTAATGGCGAAATCAAATCTGCAGATTTTATGTACCTTGCAATTTTTATAAATGTATGGTTAAGCGACCGTTTTAAATAACCTGTACGGCAAGATATCTGAAACTCTCAACCCTTTCAATGGTCAATAACAAAAAAAAAAAATAAACGAACCTTCTTCCGTAACCTATCATTTGGTTGCATTGGCTTTTATTAAGACGCCTATAGCATTCACAGTCGTTAAGAAGTATGGGGACGATACATACGTCGCATAGTCGGCATTTGAAAAATATTACGTGTCGGATCAACACTCCACGTGCAGCTCTTAACAATAAGTAACATGGTAACCGTCATAGAGTCCACAGATAACACTTCAGTATCACATTCGCCATCTGTCGGTATACTCCATTATTTATTAATTAAAATAATAAACATTTATTTATTCACCCTTGTTTTTACATTGATCACGTAAGATAAGTTCTCCATTATATTATGAGACTGCAGTTTCGACTAACTCGTAGCCTTTCACAATCCTTCTCTTGTTAAAAGATAACTGAGCTGCGATTGTACTTTGCAAGTGGTCTGACCCAACATTTTATGCAGGAGGGGGGTAGGGGTGTGTCTTTCAGGGAATGATAAGAGAGGGAGACAAATAGGATTGCAAGGATGAAGATAAAAAAAATATTATAATATTATATGGGTTCGCCATCTAACGTTTTTTTTAAACTAGTGCTTATTTCGTGAATGGTAACACTTAACTCATGTCTGATTTGACAAATAATTAGTTTTACTCTTCCGCTAAATGAATATGGTTGTGTATATGCTTGAACAACGCTGGGAAGGGTTGCGACATTACGCCGAAAATCAGGCCATTTTTCTTTTAAAATGAACAAGGAGTGGCCGTTACAGTCAATGGCGATCGTTATCGGGCCATTTTTGTTCACAAAAATTGAAGAAGAGGATATTGGCAACATTTGGTTTCAACAGAACGGCGCTACGTGCCACACAGCCGAAGCTACACTCGATGTTTTGCGCCCCATCTTCAAAAAAAAAAAGTTATTTGGCGGACCCTTTATATAATCGTGTCGAAAACAACAGGGTCAGATCCTGTCTCCCCATAAGTGGGCGACGTCGATAGCGTTACTTCTGGCCATCATCAGGTCTTCCTGGGTGCAGCTACTCTGACAAAGCGCACACTTCAGAAAGTGTGATAGGGTCTGCTCCACGCCGCAGTCACATTCAGTTGGTCCACTGTAAAACTGTCAGGCTGTCATTTGTTACCTCGTCTTGCATATTCTGGTCCAAAGTCTGTTAAGGGCCTCCGTATATTCCACCCTTGGTAATGTCCAGGGGCTAGGTCCTCTTTCAGGGTAATCCAAGTATTCCCCTCAGTTGCGCTTCTCCACATGTTCAGCCCCAGGGTGGCCTCAGGTATCACCAGTTCCATTGTCGACTGAGCCGTGTGGTTTTTTTCTTTTGATACCCAAACATAGGGTGGAGTGCGTCGTGGGTTACTTTGGTGAGCTCCTTCTTGGTAGTAACTTCTCGCCGTATGTTTGGTGGGGCGATGCCCGAGAGTTGATACAGCTATCATAATAATATATTATAATAATAATTTACATGTTTTCTCTGAATCGAATTGTGTTGTAACGTGTTATAACGTTTTTATCACACGTATTAATGTGGCACGCGCTGCTTCCTCCGTGATTCACACGTTTATTTTGGGATTTCAGACGTGACAAAATTCTCGCTTCTGGCCGATGAAAATAGGCGGGATTCAGTGGCGCGAAATGCACAATCAAGTTCAAAATATAAGCCGACCGGAAAAATTAAAACTGTTCGACCGCATTTATATACCAGACAATTCGTTCAACGAGTCATCGGTAACGAAGCGAGGCATACTGTACGTCTTGGTGCACGAGATAACTGCTGCACTGGATGTCCAGCAAACCTAACCTAACCTAATCTAAGTTATTTCGTTAACGAGACCTATGAATCTCTGGATTCTGCGATCAGTGGACGAAATCTTACGTTAGGCTAGGTTAGGTTTTTTTTTTATGTAAACACATACAGGAGAATACCGACAGATGGTGATAGTATTTTTTTGTCTCATCTGTGGAATTCTATGACGCTTACCAAGATGTATATGGCTAAACGCTGCATGTGGAGTGTTGATCCGCCAACGTCATAGACTGCAGCCCGAGATTCACGCATCATTCTTTATTATTACAGGAATCTACTATGAATGGGCGGTCTTCACGGGACGACTTTTGTCTACCACCAATTTTAATTGATAAGCTATGACTGACATTTTACGGGTGATGGATCAAATTCACACCAACCGGAGTATTTTAGAGCTCAGAAATCGATTAAAAATCTTTTTTTTTTTTTAATCTCCGTCGCGGATCGAACCCACGACCTTTGGCTAGCAAAACAAACGCTTTACCATTGAGCTATGACCGCCGGTTAGGTTAAGTTAGCGATACATTCAGTGCACTAGTTGTCTCTTGCAGAAGAGGACCCTTTTCGCCACACACGGCTAAGCCCAAAAGCCACTGTGCCACGACTAGTGTAATTGGTGTAAGAACACTTCAAGCGTGCCTCGAGATGCATTAGTAAGAAAATAATAAGTTGTTTGGCAGCACGGGTAGCTGACATAGAAAAAAAATATTCACACATAGAACGGATACGAAGAGAAAGACTTTCTTTTGCGTATTTTTCTATAGTGTGATGCCTATTTGGACGCTTTAGCGTGTTCGCATCGGTACCCAATATATGCCTTGTAAGATTCCCCTACCGTTGACATCGTTTGACGTGATATATCGTTTTGCTACTTTCAATAGTCATTGTGACATCTACGGTAGGAAATTGGAAGTGCAGTCATTCCCTTTATCAACCTACATGTATTCTTTACAGGAATCTGTAAAGCATGTAAATTAATATCGTCAGGTTTCGTCACAGGAGCGATTTTACTGTAAACCACACGTGTCAATGCCATCACGTGTATGGAGTTACATAGTGAACGTTTGTTAATTATAATAGGTTTTTATGCATCATCTGATAGCTAAAGGATACAAGAACCAATGTGATATATGAATATATGTCAGATAAGTACATTTATGCTTCAAATACTAGTTTTAAACAAAAAAAATGGTTTGAAAAATTCACGCCGTATTGACAGCATAATTTGTATTCCACCGAGCCGTAATAATAGGGTTAAGAGGGTTGTCTGTATATACAGTGTTTTATATAAACATTCAGTGTATAAATAATGTCTTGAAACAAATATATATTTATAATTAAGAATTTGTTCTAAATAGAACTTTCGAAATTTTACTTCTGGCTCACGATAAAACCCCGCACTTGACACTTTATACAAAGTAAGAACTAAGGGCCTTGGCATAAAACCAAGTACTTGCTAAAAACAATTAAAATAAAAAGTAATCATAGTAATAAATTTAATGACACGTTAACTTTGTAAGGGCGTCATTTTGGCCGTTGCAGTCGATCTGCCGGCTGGTATAGCTCAATGGCCAAAGCGCTTGCTTTGCGAGCCAAAGGTCGTGGGTTCGATTGCCGACGGAGATTAAAAAATATATGAATTCTGTAATCGATTTCTGAGCTATAAAATACCACCGGTCTGTGTGAATTTGATCCATCACCCGTAAAATGACAGTCGTACCCTATTAATCAAAATTGGTAGCAGACGTAAGTCGGCCCGTGAAGACCACCCATTCATGGTAAATTATTTTAATAATAAAAGATGATGCGTGAATCTCTGGCTGCAGTCTATGATGTTGGTGTATCAGTAATCCACATTCAGCGCTTAGCCATATGCACCATGGTAAGCGTCATAGAATTCCACATACGAGAATTAAAAATTACTATCACCATCTGCATGTTAACACATGCAGGAGAATACCGAGAGCCGGCGGTCATAGCTCAATGGTAAAGCGTTTGCTTTGCAAGCCAAAGGTCGTGGGTTCGATCCCCAACGGAGTTAAAAAAAAAAGGATTTTTATTCGATTTCTGAGCTCTAAAATACGCCGGTCTGTGTGAATTTGATCCATCACCCGTAAAATGACAGTCATACCCTATTAATCAAAATTGGTAGCAGACGAAAGTCGACCCGTGAAGACCACCCATTCATAGTAAATTATTTTAATAATAAAAGATGATGCGTGAATCTCTGGCTGTAGTCTATGATGTTGGTGTATCAATAATCCACATGCAGCGCTTAGCCATATGCAACACGGTAAGCGTCATAGAATTCCACAGATGAGAATTAAAAATTACTATCACCGTCTCTCGGTATTCTCCTGCATGTGTTAACATGTGATCTAACGAAACCCACGCTCTTCAAATATGCTATTGTCGTCGGTATTTTTTTACGTTTTTTTAAATTGAAATTTAAATGTCGCAATTTGTGTTGTTGTCAATTAAAAAAAACAATAAAATTTAACGTTCAATAAAATAATCTGAAAATATTTTGATTTAGAGAGATGTCCCATTGTTAATTCGAAAATGATGAATTCGAAACAAACGAAACGTTCTAAATTCAAAAATATCTTTGAAAAAGATTTATGAATAATTATTTTATTATATATTTGTGTTTGTATATATTCTTAACGATTCCCGTTGTATTTTTTATTGCTGCAGGGAAAAAAAACGTTAAAATAGATCATCCATTAAACTAATGTGGGCCATTCATTTAGAAGAACATTACGTAAATGATTTTTTATTTTATTTTTAAATCATCAAAAAGAATAGAGAGGAAAGATAGGATTACTTGAGAAATTAAAAATCGTCTGGCGATAATTTCAGCACTTCGTTATTTAGCATTTGAATATAGACAAAGTTCTTTTTTTTTCGGCGAAAAATGGGACAATTTAGGCGCTATAAAGGCATTAGTTACGTTTTTTATGTAAGCACACACAGAAGAATACCGACTGATGGTGACAGTAATTTGTGAAGTCTCATCTGTGGAATTCTATGACGCTTACCATGATGCATATGGCTGCATGTGGAGTTTTGATCCGCCGACGTCATAGACTACAGCTCGAAATTCGCGCATCATCCTTATAATAACAGGAATTTACTATGAATGGGTGGTTTTCACGGGACGATTTTCGTCTACTACCAATTTTTAATAATAGGCTATGATTGGCATTTTACAGGTGAGGGATTAAATTCACACCTACCGGGGTATTTTAGAGCTAAGAAATCGATTAATAAAAAAGTGTTTTTTTTTAATCTCCGTCGGGCATTGAACCCACGACCTTTGGCTTGCAAAGCAAACGCTTTAACCATTGAGCTTCACCCGCTGGCAATAAAAAAAACTTTATAATCATCGTCATCACCATCACTACAATGTCCGCTCCCCGCTAACTGGAGCATGTGGATGCCACGAATTACCGCCACATTTGAACGAAAATAATATATTTTAGATTCTTAATCTATTCGTGTACATAAGTGGTAAATTGTGACATTAAAACAAAAAACAAACAATAGTAATTGGTTGAAGAAGCATGGCTTAGTGGTTAATGCGTCTGCTTGCCAAACCAAACGTTGATGGTTTGATCCCCGACGGAGATTAAATTTTTTTTTCAATCAATTTCTAAGCTCTAAAAATACCTCTGGCTGGTGTGAATTTGATTCATCACCCGTATAATGTCAGTTACAGCCAATCAATCAAAATTTGTGGTAGATGAAAGTCGTCTCGTGAACACCATCCATTCATAATGAATTCCTGTCATAATCGACTGATGAATGTCGGCATATACACGCATCATCCATATCTAGGGCATCTCGCTATAAACGTGTGGTATTCACGGGATGAGTTACATCTATTTCCGAATTTTATTAATATGCTATGAGTGGCGTTTCACGGGTATGGAATATGAAATGACTATGACGTTGGCGGAACAACAGTCCTTATGCATCTTTTAGTCATATATAACATGGTAAACCTCATATAATCCACAGATGAGACTTGTCTGAGATATCTGTCGATATTCTCCTATATTTTAATTTTATTTTATTTTATTAACGGCCTAGGCCAATACATACGGTTTTAAAATAGAAAATACAATAAATGAAATGGTAAAACAGAACAATATAATAGCTAAGACAATACATTTAGACAAAACATGAACATGAGTAAAAAAACAGATCTAGTACATTAGTAGAGGGATCTGCGAAATGCTGGAAGGTCCACCCCGAAAAAGTCCAAGTCACTAGAGGAGTTAACCAGTCTACACCTTCTTAACATAGGAGAATAGAATCCGTAGTTGGTTTTGGATGTCCTTACATGTAGCAGGTCACTGCCTCTAGTGAACCGGGAGGGAACATTGAACGTAATTTCCTGCAATAATTTCCTGCAATAATTTCCTGCAATAATATGTATTTACATTGAAAAATAAACGGATATCCTCGTTTCGGATTGTATCTTTTAACCTGTTCGCATCGGTACCCGATATATGCCGTGTAAGATTCCCCTACCGTTGACGTCGGTAGCCATGATATATCGTTTTGCTGCTTTCTTAGAATAGTTTTTTATGCATCATCTGATAGCTAAAGGATACAAGAACCAATGTGATATACGAAGAATAGACCAGATAAGTACATCTATTCACGAGGTTTTTAATTTTTTCTATTTTTTATATTATTACCTTCCGACAGTCTATTTATTTAGTAAGTACCACTCGGGTCTCGAACCGAACTACAAACTGAATGTATGAGAAACAACTTCTTGTAAGTCCTACGCGGACTTTACAACCAGTCATTTACCTGTGTTACTGATGAATAATATTATCTTCTTGATGTTGTCTCAAAGTGACATTATTACATGGACTTAAATTTAAGAAGTCATATAGGCCGGCGGTCATAGCTCAATTTTAAAGGGTTTGCTTTGCAAGCCAAAGGTCGTCGGTTCGATCCCCGACGGAGATTAAAAAAAAAAAAATTTTAATCGATTACTGAGCTCTAAAATACCCCGGTTGGTGTGAATTTGATCCTTCACCCGTAAAATGTCAGTTATAGCCTATTAATTAAAATTGGTGGTAGACGAAATTCGTCCCGTGAAGACCACCCATTCATAGAAAATTCCTGTAATAATAAGGTATGATGCGTGAATTTTGGGCTGTAGTATATGACGTTGGCGGATCAACACTCCACATGCAGCGTTTAGCCATATGCACCATAGTAAGCGTCATAGAATTCCACAGATGAGACTTCAGAATTACTATCACCATCTCTCGGTATTCTCCTGTATGTGTTTACATATAAAAAAAAATATGATTCGAATACTAGTTTTATAATTGACAGTATAATTTGTATTCCACCGAGCCGTGATGAAAGGGTTAAAGACACTCAGAGCATGGATCTCTCCATGGCACTTATATACTGTATATCTTCTTTTTATTCTCTGTGTATTAATTGCAGTGGATGTTTTGATACCAATGTTATCATAATATGTTTAGTTGAATGCGGTTTCACTGCAGTGGAATATACCACGCTAAGTAAACACTGCACCGAGACATCTTCGCTAGCAGCGCGTTCGGAAATAGCTCCTAAATGTTCCGGAACTAGATGACTTCACAGATTGCAAACAGCTACTGGTAATCATTTAATTAATTCGCCAGATTAATGGCTATTAAGAAGCAGAGTAGTGTGATTGCTAACGAAGCAGCAGTAATAGCATAATAGCAAGTACTCAAAGCAATTAAATTTTTAAACTAAATGTTTCTACACATTGAAACATCTGACACATGGAGATGAGGCGCACATGGTGAAGAAAGCCTTCAACATATATTCACGCTGAGGAGAAGATCTGGAAGACCACAGACAACCTGGACTGCAACTGTGGACAATTATCTAAGAACTCTGGGCTTGACCGAGAATGCAGCGTAAGACAGACAAACATAGCGAATGTGTACAAGGAGAGCCGACCCCAGATGGTGGGAAATGGTGAGGCTAAAGAAAAGTTTCGAATCATAAAACATCGGCGATAAAAATAAATAATTAAATTTTCCTGCATCATTTTTTTAAACATATCCGCTCCGTGTGTGAAGCACATGGACAAAAAAATGACTGTAAATTGTTGAAAAATTAAATTTATTTGCATGATTTTTCAAATGGCGATAGTTTACTTCTAGCATTTACAACTAATATCTGCACATGTTTAATATTAATATGACCTGGCTTACTTTCAGATCAACTTGTGAGATAGATAGATTCATACAGTACAGCTCAGTTAGTACATTGAATACGTTCAAAAAGAAAACTCTAAGTTCATACCCGGTTTACGAAAGTACATATTTCCTGTAAAAGCTTTTCAGTTACAGTAACCCAGCTAAACATCATAAAATCCACAGGACACACTGTGCTATCATTCTCTTTCAAAAAGTTGTGTTAAACCATTTCGCATCGGTTGTCGGTATACGCCGTCATAAGATTCTCCGACCGTTGACATCGTTTGACGTGATATATCGTTTTGCTACTTTCTTAGAATAGTTTTTTACTCATCATCTGATAGCTAAAGGATACAAGAACCAATGCGATATATGAAAACAGACCAGAAAAGTACATTTATGCTACTAATACTAGTTTTATAACTGACAGTTTAATTTGTATTCAAACCGAGTTGTAATAAAGGGTTAAAAGACCCAAGTGATAACTGTGGTTAATAAGCGTTATTACGCTTCAGAAAATATAACATCCTTTTTATCGTTTTTATCCTGCTTACATCACTGTTAGTCTCTCATCCACTCTCTCATTCACTTTCATCAGCTTTATACAATACATATTGTCTATACACTTTTGATACAATAAACCTCGAAATACACGAAAGTCGAGACCATGTTGTTCGAAATCGTGTAATGGAGGTGTCATACAATGATGGGCTACGTTAATTTTCGCGAAAAATCCGAAACTGACAAAACTAAGGAAACATTCCAAAAGTAAGTGTTTTTAGCTTAAAAAACATATTTATTTTTTGAGAGTAATGTAAGAATTAAATATGTTTATTTAATCATTGGATTATTAAATTTAAAAGAAGTATATAATCAAATAACTTCTTAGGTTTTCACGGCCAGATTTGATATTGTGGCTTTTGTGTTTAGCCGTGTGTAGCGAAATTCTTCTTACCAATATTTCGATCTCATAATTGAATGATTTTATTGAAAAAATCTAACTTTAAGCAATTAATGAATGAAATAATTAAAAATACCCAATGAAAGAACTAAAAATGTTTATTTGATCATTGAATTCAATCAATCATCATTCATCATGAATCATTGATTGTAATGAAAAAAAAAAACAATATTTAGACAATTAATGACTGAAATAATTTAACATACCCAATGAAAGAATTAAAAATGTTTTTTTAATCATTGAAATAATTAAAAATACGCAATGAAAGAACTAAAAATGTTTATTTGATCATTGAATGATTATTTTATTTAAGCAATTAATGAATGAAATAATTAAAAATACCCAATGAAATAATTAAAAATGTTTATGTAATCATTGAATAATTAAATGTAAAAGCGTTATTTGTGCTTTTTTCGTTCGGGAAAGACAATAAAGGTATTTTTAAACTATCACGAGGCACTTTAAGCACGAGTTCTAGAATTTTTATTATGTCAGTTGTTGGGAATTCTAATAAATTAGAATTAGATATGTCATAACATTCGGAATTAGATTATAAAAAATAATAAGCGTGAAACATTTCTTATTTTGTTCGAAAAAAAAAAATTCAAACGAAACATGTATTTTAATATTCGAAATGTTTCGAACCGATCGAAAATTAAAATAAAATATTTTATTGTATTTTTTTCGTTTCTCAGAATCAGAAATATAAATAATTGTCGTAATTGAATTTTTGATGTATTTTTAAAATATATAAATATTAGATTCAGACTGTCGTGAGACAGGTCGCGGGTTCATTGTCCAACTAAATCCACATATTTTTTTACCTTGGCTCGCGCTGTACAGCAAAGACCTTCGGGTACTATACATATAATGTGTTTGGCAGAGGTGACATGGGATGAGGCGAGGATCATGCCGAACGATAGAGTTATCTGGCGATAATTCACGACTGCCATATATATTTTTTTTATTTACTGAAATTAAGTTAATTTTTTTTTGTATAGATTTCTTAACTCTATTAATACTCTGTTGCTGTGAATTTGACCATTAGCTGTAAAATGCCAGTCATAGCCCAATAACACCCAACTAACCAATACGACGCTCGTGGAGGTACGCTTCTTGGAACATACCCACCGTACACGATGCTCCGACATGAAGCTCGTGGAGGTACGCTTCTTGGAACATACCCACCGTACACGATGCTCCGACATGAAGCTCGTGGAGGTACGCTTCTTGGAACATACCCACCGTACACGATGCTCCGACATGAAGCTCGTGGAGGTACGCTTCTTGGAACATACCCACCGTACACGATGCTCCGACATGATGCTCGTGGAGGTACGTTAGGCTGACGGCTAAACTAACTACTAAACCTCCAAACAAAAAATCATTACTAAGTCAACAACGCTGAAGAAGACCCCTGCAATGGCGGTCGAAATATTGAAAAGAAGTAATACGCCACACAAGGCTAAACCCAAAAGCCACAATATCAACATTAAGGAATTCACCTGTACGTGCTTACCTTAAAAAATGTTATTAAAAATGTTTTAACATTTCAACAAAATTTTACTAGAAAATAAAAAAATATACGAAGTTTCTAATCCTGAATTTGAATTTGTTCCTTTCATTGATTAAACAATGTTTGAATTCGGAACGGTTTAAAAAACAAATTTGTTTTCGAATTCCTTTTGAAATATTTGATTTCAAATTTATATAACATCTCTTTTAAATCTCTTATGAAACATGTTACGTACGTCTCACGCTGAAAACGACAGCTGTTGATAGTTATGTGTTATTTGTAAATGTGTTATTTGTAATGATATAGGAATTCGATGGTTTATTATACTTTGCATCCCACGAGTATTATCGGGCGGACCTTCAATAAAGAAACAGTCCGTGAGCCCCGACCGATTGTTAGAAAGGGGGCCATAAATATTAAATAAGCCAAAAGTGTTGCCCTTTGTTGGCCAGCGTGAGATGCGTCTATTCGCGGGAAGATGCCATAAATATTAAATAAGCCAAAAAGTGTTCCTTTGTTGGCCAGCGTGAGATGCGTCTATTCTCGGAAAAATGTCATAAATATTAAATATTCAGAAAGTGTTCCTTTGTGTAGTAAAGCGTGCGAACTAGCCTGGGATACGTTTCAGTTTTAGCCATAAAAACATAAACCGATGTTATGGCTGGGATTACCTATCTCCAGGAATATTTCATAATAAAACCCTAAGAAAGGAATACAGACTCGTGCGAACGTGACTATTCTCACGGCCGCAAAAGTAGGTACCAGAAAATTAATGTATAAAAGCACCGACTTGAACGTTAAATAAATCAGTTTAGACTTGAATCTCTTGCGTTTCATTTCTACCTCCCACCCTCCTGTAAAGCCGCGCCGGCTGCCCTAAATCTGGAGAAATGAGGCTGCCCGCCCACTTCAGATTGATGGCGTAACTAGTTACCTTACAAGTAACTGGGAGAAGATGGTCTAGTGAAGAGCAGAAAACCGATACACGCCCGTAGAGCGGATCGTCAGCGGAATTGAAAGCTGTCGTCTACAAAACATGAAAACAAATAAATTTACCTTCTAATGGATACCAACATACGTTTTTGAAAAATGACTAATTCTATCTTGTTCACTAAAACATCTTTCTTCTATGTAAGCACATACAGGAGAATATCGACAGATGGTAATAGTAATTCTGAAGTCTCATCTGTGGAATTCTATCACGCTTACCAAGGTGCATATGGCTAAGCGCTGCATGTGGAGTGTTGATCCGCCCGAGATTCACGCATCACCCTTATTATTACAGGAATTTACTATGAATGGATGGTCTTCACGGGACGATTTTCGTCTACCACTAATTTTAATTGATAGTCTATGACTGGCATACGAGCGAGGGAACAAATTCACACCAACCGGGGGTATTTTAGAGTTCAGAAATCGATTAAAAATCCTTTTTTTTCATCTCCGTCGGGGATTGAACTCACGACCTTGGGCTTACAAAGCAAACGCTTTGACCATTGAGCTATATCCGCAGGCAAAATGATTCAGGCCTCTTATTATGTCATGGAAGCCATCCACTCGCGCCTCCGTCAACATGCCTGAGGCACTGCAGTATCGCGGCAGACCTAACAACATTCGGAAGGCGTTGTTATACTGGACCCGGAGTGCACTGTAGACCTTCCGAGTATAGCCAGCCCACAGGCCGCACATGAAGAAAGATTGACAAAAGGCTTTAAAAAGCGTCAGCTTAAGGTTTTACTACAACGTCATAGACTACAACCCGAGATTCACGCATCATACTTATTATTACAGGAATTTACTGAATGGGTGGTGGTCTTCACGGGACGACTTTCGTCTACCACCAATTTATGACTGGCATTTTACGGGTAAGGGGTCAAATTAACGCAATAGTCAAAGCGTTTCCTTTGCAAGCCAAATGTCGTGGGTTTGATCCCCGACGGAGATTAAAAAAAATGGATTTATGAGCTCTAAAATACCTCAGATTGGTGTGAATTTGATCCATTACCCATAAAACGCCAGTCATAGTCTATTAATTTAAAGCTGGTGGTAGACGAAAGGCGTCCCGTGAAGACCACGCATTTATATTAAATTCCTGTAATAATGTAATGAGGATGATGCGTAAACCTCGAGCTACAATCTACGACGTTGGCGGATCAACACTCCAAATGCAGCGTTTAGCCATATGCACCACGGTAAGCGTCATAGCATGTCACAGATGAGACTTCAGAATTACTATACATATATATGTGTTTACATGAAAAAAAAACCGTCGGTATTCTCTTGTATGTGTTTATATAAAAATAATGCAACGCAGTCGAAGAAAGGCTGAAATTTATTTGTTATGACAACAACACTGAAACAAATTTATATCGGCCAGAACCACTTAGATCTAAATTCGTATCAGATGTACGAGAATATATAGAAGAGATAGATAGAGGGTCCATCTTTTCTATGTCATAATCGTAAAGCAAACGTCCCACAGTTTCTCCCAAAGAGTATTTTTTTGTACCTTTTTATAAAACACCCTAATTAATGTCTCTAACGCTTACTAAACACTCAAGACAGTGAAATTCGTGTGACTATGTGATCCATTTAAAACAAGTGTTTTTTTTATGTAAACAAATACAGGAGAATACAGACAGACGGTGATAGTAATTTGAAGTCTCATCTGTGGAATTCTATGACGCTTGACACGGTGCATATGACTTATTGCTGCATGTGGAGTGTTGATCTTCCAACGTCATAGACTGCAGCCCGAGATTCACGCATCATACTTATTATTACATGAATTTACTATGAATGGGTGATCTTCACGGGGGACGACTTTCGCCTGCCACCAATTTTTATTAATAGGCTATGTGACTGGCACCATTTTACGGTTGAGGGATCAAATTCACACCAACCGGGGATAATTAAGAGCTCAGAAATCGATTAAAAATCCTTTTGTTTTTAATCTCCGTCGGGGATCGAACCCAAGACCTTTGGCTTGCAAAGTAAGCGCTTTGACAATTGAGCTACACCCAGCGGCAGGGTATGGAATTATTACCTATTTGATATTAAAATGTATCTCAAATTCAATGCTAATAATGTTGATAATACAGCCATCTATAAAAATGGCGTATCAATAATACAAAATGTGTTAATTTCTCGACTCATTGAGTGGAGCATGTGGCTACACTGAGTACACAATGAATTCTGATTGCAAAAGTTCGTGATTCGAATCCCAGCGTATGCCGTTTATTTTTCTTCGATTTATCGATGTGAGAAATGAAATAAAAGGTGATTTTTGTTTTAAATTTGTATGAACGTATCAATCGTTGAAGACGCATCAATTATTTATCTAAGTGCTGGCGGGTATAGCTCAACGGTCAAAGCGTTCGCTTTGCAAGCCAAAAGTCGTGGGTTCGATCCCCGATGAAGATTAAAAAAAAAAAAACGATTTCTGAGCTCTAAAATTGATCCCCCGGCTCCTGTGAATTTGATCCCTAACTCGTAAAATGCCAGTCATAGCATATTAATAAAAATTGGTGGTAGAAGAAAGTCGTCCCGCGAAGACCACCCATTCATAGTAAAATCCAGTATTAAAAAGGATGATGCGTGAATGTCAAGTCAAGTGTCTACAAAACCGTATGCACCGCATTTTAAACAACTACTGACTCTCAATCAATTTGGATTCAGAAAAAGAATGGGAACCAGAGAAGCAATCTTATCCCTGCGTATGATCTTGGAGAAGAGGATAAAAGTGGACCAAGACCATATATTGCCTTCGTGGACATTGAAAAAGCATTTGATAAAGTAGATTGGGAGAGGCTCTTCGATATTATGAAAGAAATTGGAGTCAAATACAAGGAACGAAGACTCATATTTTCACTTTACAAAGAAGAAGCTGCCATAATATCACTTGGAAATGTCAAAAGGAAGCAAAAATACGTCAAGGGGTGAGACAAGGATGCTCTCTGTCACCTGTACTCTTCAACGTATACATACAAAATGCAATTAATAACATCAGGGAAAAAAATGGGCCATAGAGAGGGGTTAAAATACATGGCCAAAGATTGATATGATAAGGTTTGCTGACGACATTGCTCTGATTGCTGAAACTGAAGATGAACTCACTGAAGCGCTGACATCCATGGAAAACATATTTAATTCCAACTACAATATGAAGATAAACAGCACAAAACCAAAGTCATGAGAGTAAGCCGCAATGAGCAGCAGAAAATTAACATATCAATGCTAGGAGTACCCTAAAAGATGCAAAAGAATTTGTATACCTTGGAAGTACGATCACCTGGGATGGCAGAACAAAAGAAGTCAACAGTCGAATACATCAAGCAAGGCTAGCTTTCAATAAAAAAGCCAAAATTTTTGAGTCAAAGAATATTTCTTTAGGGCTCCGCGAGCAACTTGCCAAAACACTTGTTTGGAGCATCTTATGTACGGCTGTGAGACATGGTGCTTATCTGAAAGTGATAAAAAAAGACTAGAGGCCTTTGAGATGTGGTCGTACAGAAGAATTCTCGGAATTTCCTGGAGAGACCACGTCACGAACAATGAGGTTCTCAGAATAATCAAGGAAGATAGGCAACTAATAAGAACCATCTCAGAGAGGCGAGCCCGGTGGATTGGTCACATCATGCGCCACGATGGTCTCCTTCACGATATTGTGGAGGGAATGGTTGAGGGTAGAAACTGTAGAGGGTGCCCTAGACGGGAGTATTTGCAGCAAGTATTCGAGGACATGAATTGTAGCGCTTATGCTGAGCTAAAAAAGGTTGCGGAGGACCGAGAGAAATGGAGATCGAGATGCAAGATTCTCTTGCTGCAAACCAATCCACCGGATTGATACTACGAAGAAGAACTGACTCTCAGCACAACTGCTGTGAGTGGAGCACCGGATCACCGCCGGATTATAAAAATACTTTTTTTATTACAAATATTGTTACGAGAAAATGCGAAAAATAAACATAATGCTAAGTTATTCCTAGTATTACTTTAGTAATGCAGTAATTTTTATGATACATTAATTTTTAATGATCGTCTGAAAAAGATTTCATTTAATTTTTTACTACGCGGTTAATTTTCTTTTAAATTTTGTACCGCAATGTTGAAAAACGATATTTATTACGTTTAGTGACTAAGTATACTTATCTGGGATGGAGTCACGACATATCATTCCCAGACAATTCGTTCAACGTCTAATCGGTAACGACGTGGGGTGCACTTGATGTCTGGTACACGGGACATTCGTTGAATGGGTACAACTGGTGCACTGGATATCTAGCTAACCTAATCTAACCTAAGCATTTGTCCAGTGATTGTAGAGTCCAGAGATCCATAGGTCGCTGACTTGGAATGAGGCGAAGATTATGGCGGCTGACAGAGCTCTGTGGCGGCAGTTCGTCAATGCCATATGCTCCAGTTAGGGGAGCGGGCATGGTATAGTGATGATAAAGTAAAAATTACACAATAATTTAAAACTGTTGCGTCAATGTCACGCTGACGTTGACAGATCAATATACCACATGAAGCGTTTACTCGTATGTAAAATGGTAAGCATTATAGAAATCACCGTTTATTTATATTTTTATGTAAACCCATACAGGAGAATACCGACAGATGGTGATAGTAATTCTGAAGTCTCACCTATGGAATTCTATGACGCTTACCATGATGAATATGCCAACTTCATAGACTACAGCCCAAAATACATGCATAATCCTCATTATTACAGGAATTTACTATGAATGGGTGATCTTCAAGGGACAACTTTCGACTACCACTAATTTTAATTACTAGGCCATGAGTAGCATTTTACGGGTGAGGGATTAAATTCACATCAAACGAGGGTATTTTAAAGCTCAGAAATCGATTAAAAAAATCTTTTTTTAAATCTCCATCGAGGATTGAAACCACGACCTTTGGTTTGCAAAGCAAACTCTTTGCCCATTGAGCTATGACCGCCGGAAAATATCAGACATGTCCTTATTATTATCTGTATTCTCCTGTATACGTTTAGATAAAAAAAAAACAGTCTGCCAAAGCACTTATTTCACATATCAACTTTAAACGGTCGTCGTATTCATTTAATTTTACAAGATTTCAAAATGGAAATTAATTTATAAATTTACTGTCACTTCAAATAACTGGCGTGTTCCAAATTCAAATCAGGTATTTAAAGCCATCTAATATGTCACCTGTCTAAGTAATCAAAATGAGAATTCCATAACTCGAAATAAATTCCAAAATTTCCACGAAAACTAAGTGCATACAACGTATTGATCCACTACCTTACGAAGTCTTAAAAAATATATGTTCCATGTTGTATGAAGACATTTTTCTCTTTTCGTATCTGTTGAACGTATGTTGAACATATGAAAATAGTCACTAAAAATTCACAGTTTTGTCAGTTGCTCATATAGCAGGGTATAGCTCAATGGTCAAAGCGTTCGCTTTGCAAGCCAAAGGTCGTGGGTTCGATCCCCGACGGAGATTAAAAAAGTTGATATTTTTAATTGATTTCTGAACACTAAAATATTACCCGGTTGGTGTGAATTTGAACCCTCAGACGTGAAATGCTAGTCATAGCCTATTAATTAAAATTGGTGGAAGACGAAAGTCGTCCCGTGAAGACCACACATTCATAGTACATTCGAAAGAAATGACGATGGCGGATCAACACTCCACATGCAGCGCTTAGCCATATGCACTTTGGTAAGCGTCATAGAATTCCCGATGATGAGACTTCAGACGTGACGTCTCTTCAATTCCCAAGACTACTACAATGGACATCATTGGAAAATGCATATTTTTCGATTTAAAATTTTGAGTTTTTTTTTTATGTAAACACCTATAGGAGAATACCGACAGATGGTGACAGCAATTCTGAAGTCTCATCTGTGGAATTATATGACGCTTACCATGGTGCATATGGCCAAGCGCTGCATGTGAAGTGTTGATACACCATCGTCATAGACTACAGCCCGAGATTCACGCATCATCCTTATTATTACAGGAATTTAGTATGAATGGATGGTCTTCACGGGACGACTTTCGTCTACCACCAATTTAAATTAATAGGCTAAGACTAGCATTCTACGGGTGAGGGATCAAATTCACACCAATCTGGGGTATTTAGAGCTCATAAATCAATTAAAAATCCTTTTTTTTTAATCTCCGTCGGGGATCGAACCCACGACCTTTGGCTTGCAGAGCAAACGCTTTGACCATTGAGCCATACCCGCCGGCGTATAAGTGCAGAGATGTCTTCGAACAAGGTACGAACAAACTCAACTGGCAGATTTGAGTGGAGTCTCAAATACTATTGTGATGTGTCTTCAAGCCTCAAGTTACTGCAATGAAGATTATGGGGAACCAAGTATGTTCTCAGGTCGCCTTTTGGGTGCAAAGATGCCTTGGGACAATGTTTGAATAGTGAGAACTGGCAGAACTGTGTGGCGGCAATTTTTGGTGACAAAAAAAAAGAAAGAAAAGAAACATATCGGAGATACTGAGTTTTTTTTACACGCAAATACACTTATACGTACTATCACTTAAATAACTTATTTTTTATAACCCTTTCATTACGGCTCGGTTTGAATACAAATTATACTGTCAATTATAAAACTAGTATTTGAAGCATAAGTGTACTTATCTGGTCTATTTTCATATATCGCATTGGTTCTTGTATCATTTAGCTATCAGACGATGCATATAAAAATATTCTAAGAAAGTAGGAAAACGATATATCACGTCAAACGATGTCAACGGTCGGAGAATCTTATGACGGCATATGCCGACAACCGATGCGAAAGGGTTACAAAAATGTATTTTATTTTAAAGACAGTTAAATCAATGTCATTTTTATGTTGAGAGTTTTGACGTTTATAAGACTTTGTGTGGGAATCTTAAAAATACGTGCAACACGTAGAAAAAAAAAACCAGGTAGACAGTTAGGTATTTTTATGATTGGCTGGAACGGTTTTCACTCTGGTGGCCGTGTTTCGTGTGTGTGTGCGTGGAATGATTTATAAAAGTCACAAATGATGATGTTGCGTGATGGTTGTGAGTTCGATGATGGTTGTGGGTGGTTGTTACTCACCACGACCGGCTCGCAGTGCTGACTACAACTAGCGGGGAACCTTCACAACCGTCGGGAACATCGCGCGAGAGAAGAAAATTTAAAGACGTTCCGTACGAGACAGGCATTCGCAACCAAAAGAGATATTCTAATCAAATTATAACGAATATTCGAATTTTATAAACTTATCATTAATATATGACGGTCTACTGTTGAACGCAGCCCTCCGCAAAAGTCTCCATTCTTCTTGATCCTTCACACTTCGCGTCCAGGCCACACGTGCCATTCTTCTGATTCTCCGTTTGCCAGTTCTTGCACGCAACTCCGACGCTTTTCTTTTCCACATCGACTGTCGTCTCTTTAACAGATATGTACATTGCTACTTGAGTTTGCGTATTATTTGCGTATCCTACACTACTTGAGTTCTTCTTCGGATATCCTCGTTTCGGATTCTATCTTTTAAAGACACTCCGAGTATGGATCCATCCGTGGTACGTTGGGTGACCTTTATTTTATGTGTAAGACCTGCTGTTAGATTTGATTCCATGTACCTGCGCCATATGTTAATACATGGAGGATACATTGGTTAAATGCCTTAGTTTTGATACATTGCGGAATTTTCGGTATTAAAATTGATATCCTCCTCTCAAAGTTTGATATCGATTTACTGGGTGACAGGATGTATGATCAGGTTCACAATACAAAAAACTTGTTTTTGTTTCACAATCCGCGTTTATTTGTCAAACACTTGCAACAAAAGACCTTCGCGAGCGAGCTCCAACTGGCGCCGCCAATAGTTGCGGCAGACAAGCGAATTAAAGATGACAGTGGCCAACATGAAATTAAACAACTGTCGTAAAAAATAAGTTGGCGCATACAAACGCCGTGCAACATTATACAATTAAAACCAACGTTAGATGTGAATGTCAGGCGAGCGAACAAAAATAAGAGAAAAAGATCGATTTTCGAGGCTTTACGGCATCAGCCTAAAGGAGCTATATCAAGCTGATATCAAAATGTTAATACAGGAGAATACCGACAAATATCTTGTTTAATATCTCATATCAAGGTTGTCATTCTTGTCAGTATGGCAAACCACTGCGTGTGAAGTGTCGATATACCAAAGTTATAGATTACATCCTGGCTTTTACGCATCATTCATTTTTACATAGAAACACAATAAAAGGTGATATTTACTGTATGACTTTCGTCTAGTGCCAATGTTGTTAATTAACTATAAATGTAATTTTACGTGAGGGATGAAATTTACACAAACCGGATTGATTCATAATAGTTACTATCACCATTACCATGTACGCTCCCCTCTTTTTCGTTCTACCGGGTACGAATTTATATCAACCGCCCATTCCTAGAGTCCCGGAGGAAAATTGCTGCACTCAAACATTCATTCCTTCTTCGCGGTTCAATTCTACAACCCTGAGATTCTTGAATGTTTTAATCTTCTATGTTACAGATAGGTGAAATCTGGATTTTTCGTAGCCATCCATTGTTTTTGATCCCAGTCGAGGTTTGTAGAGCTTCAAGCAGTCAATTTGGTTCAACGACAATGTCAAACAATTAAATCGGCCTACCAGCATACCTCGATCCTTTTCTGTACATCCTTTTCACTTTTGTCGATGGTATTGTTCTCCTTGATCTCTGTGATCTTTGACACGTGTCATCTTCTGATTCTTTGTGTAATTTTATTTTTATTTTTTCTTTATTTTTTGTATATTTTTTCTGAATATTAGTAAAATTGGAATTTCGATTCTGTAAAATAAATAAATAAATTACCATGTCCACTCCCCCAGCTTGGTAATATGGTCGTCACTTACCGCCGCCACGAATTTATATCAACCGCCATGGTCCTTAAATAATCTCATGTCAGCTCTGGCTCACGCAGCTACGCTGAGTACATTACATGCATAGTTCCACACACATTTTCGAGATGGTGCACGCCCGGCGGCTTGAAAAACAGTCATCTGTAGTTTATGCTCTCTTACGGTATTCAAAGTACATCTCCCAACCAGGTCAACCTTCGCCTCTTGACCGACTGTAGCATGGGATGCTGCCTTGTCCGCTATCTAACCTCATCATTCCTTATTACAAAATCACATTATTTTCATCATTTTTCAAATTGTATTATACGGATGCATTGGTTATTAGTCTGATGCCAAGATTGGCAGCCGTAAATAAGATGTTAAGAAAAGAAATTTAATTGAGCATGTAGTACTAGAATATTTTATAATTTCGGATCGTGTGCCAATTGTTTTTCAGCTATGTAGCTCACTATATGTGATTCGCCGGGAGGGCGGGTTAATCTGAAGCGGGTGGGCCGGCTTACGCTGGATTATAAAATCGCGGGAATGCGTTTAAATTTGGAAGGCGGCAGACTGCGAGCGAATAAACGATAAGTGTCACAAATGCTCGTCACGAAAAATTACACTCAATTAATGGTGTAATGAGAGTTTCGACCTTAGCCCCATCGCGGCCTACAAACAATTAAAAACATATTTACGAAAATTTAATTTAAAAAAAAATTCAGGAGAACTTCTCAAAAGGAATCGACAGGCGTATATAACTGGGATGGGCAGCATTTGGAAAACTCAAGTACATTTTAAATCAAATTCCGCAATGTCTTAACTAAGGCGTTTAACCAATGCATCCTTCTTGTATTAACTTGTGTTTGTGTTTATGGAATCTAACAGCAAGTCTTGCCCATAAAATAAAGGTCACCCAGCTTGCTATGGAGCTATATAGGACCGGCGGTCATAACTAAATGGTCAAAGCGTTTGCTTTGCAAGCCAAAGGTCGTGGGTTCGATCCCCGACGGAGATAAAAAAAAAGGTTTATTATCGGTTGGTGTGCCCCAAAGCTTACACCAGTAGCATTAACGAAGGAACTTTGGAAACTGCCAGTTCTTTGTCGACACACATTAACCGTGTATCGATGTTCGGCAAGTGTAAGACGAGTTTATCGGTTGTGGGTGAGTGCAGCAGGAATTAATTATTTAAGTTCCGAAGAGCAGCGACCGTGATAATAACGGTAGAAAAGACTAAGTGAAACCAATCTTACGCCTGTATTCCGTTGATTGCAGGTTAGACGTAAGAGTGTCATAGTTTATCAAATAAATTGCTCTTCTTTGAACTGAGTCAATTAAGTTTAGAAGGTATTTTAGGGCTCCAATCCAATGGTGACGTATTCAAGGATATGTCGGATTTGTCCTTTATATAGAAGAAGAAGTTGTTTATCGTTGAAATACCGACGTGATCTATATTCACACCAATCGGGCGATATTTATAGATCTTAGAAAATTATTTAAAATGTTTTTTTTTATTCTCCATCGGGGATCGAACCCACATTCTTAAATATGGTAAGCAAGCACTTTACCTCTAAGCCGGGCTTAATTGTTTCGCAACAAGTGTAATTCAATGGAGATTGAATTTACTATGATCAAGCGAAACACTTGGTGCCAAGTCTTATTATTACACGAAGCTAAATACAATCAACATTCTTATATAATTTGTTTTTCGAAAATTAAATTCAAAAAATAAATTGAAGAGAAAAGAGTCAATAAAAACGTAGTAAAAGTCACAAAGACTGTTACTGTTTTTTAAAAATTGCCAATTTGATCTCAAATATAAATTCATTAACGTTTTATATGTTTAATGTGTTAACTATACTTAAAGAAATTGGCATGTTTCTTAACTAAATAAATTATATTTACAAGCACCGGGTTTAAAGTTCTTCTTCGTAGTATCAATCCGGTGGATTGGTTTCCAGCAACAGAATCTTGCATCTCGATCTTCATTCCTCTCGGTCCTCCGCAACCCTTTTCAGCTCAGCATAAGCGCTACAATTCACGTCCTCGAATACTTGCTGCAAATACTCCCGTCTAGGGCGCCCTCTACAGTTTCTACCCTCAACCATCCCCTCCACAATGTCGTGAAGAAGACAATCGTGGCGCATGATGTGACCGATCCATCGGGCTCGCCTCTCTGAGATGGTTCTTCCTTGATTAAAGTTAAAATACTTAAAACTTTTGAAAGTATGCCGGCGGCTATAGCTCAATCGTCAAAGCGTTTGCTTTGCAAGCCAAAGATCGTGGATACGATCCCCGACGAAGATTTAAAAAAAAAAATTTTAATCGATGTCTGAGCTGTAAAATACCCCCGGTTGGTGTGAATCTGATCCCTCACCCGTAAAATGGCAGTCATAGCCTATTAATTAAAATTGGTGGTAGACGAAAGTCGTTCCGTGAAAGACCATCGATTCGTAATAAATTCTTTTAATAATAAGGATGCTGCGTGAATTTCGGGCTGTAGTCTATGACGTTGGCGGATCAACACTCACCGTGCAGCGCTTAGCCATATGCATCATGGTAAGCGTTATATAATTCCACAGATGAGACTTCAGAATTACTATCACCGTCTGTCGGTATTCTCCTGTATGTGCTGACATAAAAAAAATATCCGTTGCATATTCGTGGGTCATTTTTACATCGATTTTTAAAAGAGATCACATGATTAGTCTGATGTTTCGTACGTAAAATGCGTCTAGACCTAACTGGCAACACTCTATAAGCGTCAAACGGTAACCCATCTATGTTTGATCCGCGTCCAATGTTGCTTACTCTCGGTGATCTAACGAGATCTGCATTACAACGTGCTATAACATATATTTTTAGAGCGAAAATTCCGCAATGTCTTAAAACTAAGGCGTTTAACCAATGCATCCTCCCGGTATTAACTTATGGCGAGAGACGTGGATCTTACAGAAAGTCTTATTCATAAAATAAAGGTCACTTAACGTGCTATGGAGAAATCCATGCTAGGAGTGTCGCTAAAAGATGCGAAACGAGGATATCCGCAAAAGAACTCAAGTAGTGGATGCTATCCAACGAATATTCACACTCAAGTGGCAATGGGTAGTACATATATCTGTCGATGGGGAAGAAAATTATTGGATTGGCGCCCAAAAACTGGCAAACGAAGCATTGGCCGACCCCCTGCAAAATGGATTGACGACATAAAAACAATAGCGGGAGCGACCTGGATATGGAGCTCATAGGATCGAAGAGGATGAAGACTCATGCGGGAGGCTTACGTTCAACAGTGGACGGATACTGGCTGATGATGACGATGATTATTATTATATACCTGTATACTCGTAATAATGTGTACATATGGATTCGTAAGTAAATAGAAAATAATAATTTTAAATGATGATAAAAAAAAAATTATTAAATAAATCATTTTATTGCATCTAATAAATGCGCATAAATTAATGCGCAAATAAAATAAATATTTGTTTTTTAATAAATTATATTTTTTTTCATATTAAATGGACAAAGAATTAATTGAACAATATATTAGCATTCTACATTAAACTTCAATAAATTTTTTTTATCTAAACATGTACAGGAGAATACCGACAGATGGTGAGAGTGATTCAGAAGTTTTTCACATTTCACCAATAAGAACCATCTCAGAGAGGCGAGCCCGATGGATTGGTCACATCATGCGCCACGATGGTCTTCTTCACGATATTGTGGAGGGAATGGTTGAGGGTAGAAACTGTAGAGGGCGCCCTAGACGGGAGTCATTTGCAGCAAGTATTCGAGGACATGAATTGCAGTGCTTATGCTGAGCTGAAAAGGGTTGCGGAGGACCGAGAGGAATGGAGATCGAGATGCAAGATTCTGTTGCTGCAAACCAATCCACCGAATTGATTCTACGAAGAAGACCATTTCACATATGGTTAAAGAGTGCATGTGGAGTGTTGACCGCCAACGTCATAGACTACAGCCCGACATTCACGCATCACACTTACTATCAAAGGAATTTACTATGAATGGGTAGTAGTAATACAGGAGATTTTTTTAATGTAAATACATACAGGAGAATACCGACAGATGGTGATAGTAATTCGAAGTCTCGTCTGCGGAATTCTATGACGCTTACCATGCTGCATATGGCTAAGCTCTGCATGTGGAGCGTTGAACCACCAATGCCATAAACTACAGCCCGAGATCGACGCATCATGCTTAATTATTACAGGAATTTAATACGAATGGGTGGTCTTCACGGGACGACTTTCGTCTATCGCCAATTTTGATTAATAGGTTATGACTGGTATTTTACGGGTGATGAAATTCACACAAACCAACGATTTTAAAATGCTCATATGCGAGCGTATCACACATTTTGGGTGAGCATCGAAATTAGTGACACTTTTTTTTTACACATATTCGTGTAAGCGCAGGGAAAGTGGTTAAAGGCGGCATTGGAAAAACGTACGACTTAATGTGCCGATTTTCTTAACCCTTTCGCATCGGTTGTCGGTATATGCCTTCAAATATTCCCCGACCGTTGACATCGGTTGACGTGATATATCGTTTTGTTACTTTCAGTACTCATTGTGACATCTACGATAGGAATTGGAAACGCAGTCATTCCCTTTATCAACCTACATATATTGTTTACAGGAATCTGTAAAGCCTATTAATTAAAATTGGTGGTAGACGAAAGTCGTCCCGTGGGAGAACACCCGTTCATAGTAAATTCCTGTAATAATAAGGATGATACGTGAATCTAGGGCTGCAGTTTATTACGTTGGCGGATCGACACTCCACATGCAGTGTTTATCGATATACACCATGTTAAGCGTCATAGAATTCCACAGATGAGACTTCAGAATTATTATCACCATATGTCGGCATTCTCCTGTATGTGTTTATATAAATAGTATAGGTCGAGGATCGAGATTAATGGAGACTCATGCGTAAGGCTTACGTTCAAACGTGCATGGACACGGGCTGATAGATTATGAATTTACCTGTGTTAATAATGTCAAATTAATCATTAATTCCAGTCTGCGAAAAGAATTTTCTTTTCAAGTTCAATAATGAACCGTAATGATAATTAATGACTGGTTTATCAAATATTTACAGGTGCCTAATGAAACAATTCCCACTGCCGATGAGACACCTGTCGTGCGCAAGATTGATGCGAACAAAGAAAGTGTTTGTACAGCTTTTGCGCACATGCTTTCGACTGTGCGAAGCAAAAATACGGACAGGTCTTTTGTTCGAAGATGGTTGGCGATTTAAAATCAAATTCACCAAAGTGCTTGATTGCTAATATAAGCAAAATGAACACATCACATTGTGTATTACATTCAAGAAAATATAGCTTGATCTCTTAGCATTTACTGAAGTAATCGATTTTTACTTTAATTTGTGCACCCCACGACACACTCCACCCTATGTTTGGGTATCAAAAGATAACCACACGACTCAAATCAAGAAGTAGCTTCCTACAGTCAACAACGGAACTGGTGATACCTGAGGCCACCCTGCGGCTGAGGGTGTGGAGAGGCACAACTGAGGGGAATGCTTGGATTACCCCGAAAGAGGAGCCCCTGAGCACGATCAGGGGTGGAATATATGGAGGTCCCTTAACAGACTTCGGACCGGAGTATGCAAGACGAAAGACACCAATGAAAGCCTGTCAGTTTTACAGCGGACCGACTGAATGTGACTGCGGCGTGGAGTAGACCCTACCACACCGTCTGGAGTGTGCACTGTATCCGAGTAGCTGCACCCAGGAAGACCTGATGATGGCTGGGAGTAGTGTCATCGACGTCACTCACTTCTGGACATACAGGATCTAACTCTGTAGTTTCCGACACGATTATATATATCTGGGTCTCCAAAAACAGGATGGGACAGGGAGGGTTTTCACCAAGCGAGATCATGATCTCTGAGTATTTACTGAAGTAATTGATATTTACTATAATTTGTAATGTTTCTACAAATAACTTATATCTTGTATCTACTTCGATCGATTTTAAGTATTATAACTTTTATAAACCTGGCGGTATAGTCCAGAGCAGGCGAATACGTAGCTAGCTTAGCATATAATCCTCCATCAGAGACCATGGTATAAAGTTTGAGAGCAGACTGACGTTCCATGCGCACGTTGAAGCTGTGTGTGGTAAGGCACTTAAGAGGCTTGGTTTCGTTTTACGAAGTGGCAGGGTTTTCTCGAGCACACACGTAATGGTAGTGTTGTTTAACTCATTGATCCGTAGCATAATCAAGAGCGGGTCTATCATTTGGGCACCCCATGCGATGAAATATAGCCTCATGTTGGAGAGGGTACAGAAGAAATTTCTGAGTTCTCTACATGAGGGTGTATGGATACTATCCGTGACTGCATACAACTGACTTCAAACAGGGTATGTTGGGGTACATTGACTTGAAGACAAGAAGGGATGTGTGCTTAGATATGCATTTTTTCCGGCGTGTTTGGGAACCCTGAAATTTTGTTGATAATCGGTCTGATATAAAATATCTGAGAATAAGGAGGCACAGATTGATCGCTCTTCCAAAGAATAACACTAGCCTGACAGAGACTATGCCTCTTGGGAGAGTTATCAGACTGTTCAACCAAATTGCCTTGGATGTTGATATATTTCAAGTAAGGGAGGCCCATTTCAGGCATGAACTCCACGAGTTTCTTTGGAGGAATGATTTGTTGGCGTCGTCTGTTTGATGAGCATTGGGACCTTCTGTTGTTTGTCTTTATTGCTTTGTTCTTAGTACTTAATCATATTTGTAAATTAATCTTGATTGTACTTCAGTAACGATTTGATTTTCTTTTTAATTTGTAATGTTTCTATGAGTGAACAAAAATAATTGAAATGAATTGAATTGAATTAAAAATTGAATTGAATAAAGCTTTATATTTTGATTGTTTAAATGAATATAACTATAATTATGCTATTTGCCAAGAACTATTTATAATTTATTACCAGTTGATGTGTCAACAATAAAAGTAAACTTTCATATAATAAAAAAATACTTAATTATATTGTTTGTGAAAGTTTTACGATATATTAATTTATATATTTATATATATATTTACCATAAGTTTAAATAAAGCTGAGCAAACATTAATGATGCATATATATGTACTCAATTATCGATGCTCTTTACTGCACATTACTTAGTACATGGTGTACATAAAATATATACATATTTCAAAAATTAATATTTTTAGGTGCAGTATGAAAATTTTGAGATGAGATAAGGCAAGACCATGGAAGCTGACAGAGCTTTTTTTTTAAATATAAACACATACAGGAGAATACCGACAGATGGTGATAATAATGCTAAGTCTAATCTGTGGAATTTATGACGCTTACCATGTTAAATATAGTTAAGCGCACAGTATATCAAAGATCAACTTCGGGAGGAATAACCAAGTCTTTTTTTCCATCCATCGAACGCTTATTGACGTGGAAAAAGACAAACTCCGTGGACTTTCATCTCACTTAAGCGTTTACCGGACACGGAATTTTCAGAGAATTCCTAAAAAGATTTGGCTTTTCTTCTTGCGACGCATGTCCATGTGATCCAGGCATGCAACAGACGGTGAGACAGTCTCTCGTGGAGTGCATCATCCATAAAAACAGGAGACGCATTCGTTCTGACGGTCCCTTGCTGTTAAACTTCATCAGGGAAATCGTCGGGGCTACACGAGCAATATATGGTTAAGCGCTGCATGTGGAGTGTTGATCCGCCAACGTCATAGACTACAGTCCGAGATTCACGCATCATCCTTATTATTACAAGAATTTATTATGAATGGGTGGTCGTCTTCACGGGATGACTTTCGTCTACTACCAATTTTAATTATTAGACTTTGACTGGTATTCGATGCGTGAATGTCGGGATATAGTATATGACGTTGACGGATCAACACTCCGCATGCAGAGCTTAGGCATAAGTAGTATGGTAAGCGTCGTAGAATCCACAGAGAAGACTTCAGACATGACACTTCAGAATCACTATCATCATCTTGTCGGTATTCTCCTGTACGGGCTTTCATAAAATAAAGTACCCTGCAGATGACTAAGCATAGTCCTAGTACGATCTTTGGCAATCGTGCTTTTAGCTGCTGAAAAGAATAAGAGAGCTGAAAATGGAGGCATCCTTCAGAGGTACAAAAAAATAATCTAAGATCCCATCATACTCGCATGTACTCGACAAGCTGTTCCTCCCATTACCTCATGTTGATCAAAATACATGTCATCGATGTTGCCAGATATTGAGCTGAACACATTAACGTCACCGATACGAAGAAGCAGATGAAGGTGTTTCAACATTTAACTGCGGCTGAGCATGTGTAAAGGCACAACTGATGGGAATTCTTGGATTGCCTCGAAAGAGGACCTAGTCCCCGGACACAACAAATCACATTGTGTATTACATTCAAGAAAATATAGCTTGATCTCTTAGCATTTACTGAAGTAATCGATTTTTGCTTTAATTTGTGCAACTCACGACACACTCCACCCTATGTTTGGGTATCAAAAGATAACCACACGACTCAAATCAAGAAGAAGCTTCCTACAGTCAACAACGGAACTGGTGATACCTGAGGCCACCCTGCGGCTGAGGATGTGGAGAGGCACAACTGAGGGGAATGCTTGGATTACCCCGAAAGAGGAGCCCCTGAGCACGATCAGGGGTGGAATATATGGAGGCCCCTTAACAGACTTCGGACCGGAGTATGCAAGACGAGGACACAAATAAAAGCCTGTCAGTTGTACAGCGAACCTACTGAATGTGACTGCGGCGTGGAGCAGACCCTGTCACACCTTCTGGAGTGTGCGCTGTGTTTGAGTAGCTGATCCTTTGTCTCCAGGATTCAAGTTTCTTCCGGATTATTTTCTGATATTATTAACCCATCATGCAGGGGGTGTACCAACACTCAGATTTTTGACCAATATTGGGCGCCTGGAAGACCTGATGATGGTCGGGAGTAACCCCATCGACATCGACAACTTTTGGGCAGACAGGATCTGACCCTGTTAGTTTCCGACACAATTACATTTGATATTTAATTTCATTGTATATTTTTTTTGTGAACACCCTATAGTTATTATATGCTGCCATATTTAAATGAGTGTTTTAAGCATTCAAATGTAGTGCTAGACAGTCGTTTGAGATTTATAGTTAGTGTATTTTAATATACTATAGTTCAATAAATCATTTAAAAATGTTCAGAACATTAATATGTGTTTCGATTGCGTTCTTCCTGATTCAGGTAAATACTCGTAATTTCATTTTAATTATATAAAAAATGAATAATATATCATTTTAATATCATATTAAATTAATTAGTATATATTTACTGAAGTGTCGAACTAAGTGGCCTGAACATAAACATGGATAAAACTAAAGCCATGATAAATAGTCATATTTCCCAGACCCTATTTCCATTAAAGGTGGCAAACGACTATGCCTATCTGGGACAAGAAATACAACTAGGACGAAGTAACTTCTCAAAACAAATCGACAGGCGTATACAACTGGGATAGGCAGCATTTGGAAAACTAAATTACATTTTTAAAGCGAAATTCCGCAATGTCTTAATAAACGCGTTTAACCAATGCATCCTCCCTGTATTAACTTATGGCGCAGATACGTGGAATCTGATGGCAAGTCTTACACATAAAATAAAGATCACCCAGTGTGCTATGGAGAGATCTATGCTCGGAGTGTCGCTAAAAGATAGAATCTGAAACGAGGAAATACGCAGAAGAACTCAAGTAGTGGATGCTACACAACGAATAGGCACACTCGAGTGGCGATGAGCAGGACATATCTGTCGAAGAGACAACGGTCGATGGGGAAGAAAAGTATTGAAGTGGCGCCCATGAACTGGCAAACGAGGCATTGGCCGACCCCCTGCAAAATGGACTGACAACATAAGAAGAATAGCGGGAGTGACATGGATGCGGAAGGCAAAGGATCGAAGAGGATCGTTCGACAGTGGACGGATACAGGCTGATGATGATGATATATTTTAATTTATTAAGACAATTCGTTCGACGACTCATCGGTAACGACATTGGGCGCACTGGACGTCTGTTGCACGGTACATTTGGTGCACGGGACAACTGTTACACTGGATGCCTCGCTAACCAATTTATGTATTTATTACTGACCATTTCATGAATAATTACTGTCCATTGATTGAATTTATAACTGACAAAATAATTATTTATCAATAAAATGCCTCTGTACATGTTTTGTTTGACACTCTTCATTCATCATTTGGAGTTCTTCTTCGTAGTATCAATCCGGTGGATTGGTTTGCTGCAACAGAATCTTGCTTCTCAATACCACTCTTTTCGATCCACTGCAACCCTTTTTAGCTCAGCATAATAGCTACAACTCATGTCCTCGAACGCTTGCTGCAAATCTACCGTCTAGGGCGCCCTCTACAGTTTCAACCCTCAACCATCCCCTCCACAATGTCGCGAAGACCATCGTGGCGCATGATGTGACCGATCGCTTGTCTGAGATGGTTCTTACTAGGTGCATATCTTCCTTGATTATCCTGAGAACCTCGTTGTTCGTGACGTGGTCCCTCCAGGAAATTCCGAGAATTCTTCTGTCAATGAAAACGAATTTAATTAATAAAAAAACTATTTTCTGTTCAGGGAACGCCATCACTTGGTCATCATCATCATCATCACCACAAATGCGAATGCCCGAACACGGATCTCAATCTGGACTTCAAGAATTCTACTCAATACGAAGCTGGACTCAAGTAAGCGTCGATGAATCATTGTAATCTATTGAGAATTATCTCGGCCCCCTCGAGCATGCAGATTTTTCGGCCACCAAAAAAATTCACGCAATTACCATTTTCGCTCATATTTCCAATAAGACAATCTATCTTCCATCTCCATCTTCTTTAAAGCCGACTGTGTATCTAATCGTTTTCAAGGGTTCTTTCTCTTTAGCACTTTTGTGCAGTGGCCACAATTGTACTGCTGGGATTCTCCTCTAAGCTTATCAGTTACTAACTGATGATAATGTGAACGAGCGAACCATCAAGGATACTTAGTTTTTTTTATGTAAACACATACAGGAGAATACCAACAGATGGTGATAGTAATTCTGAAGACTCATCTGTGGAATTCTATGACGCTTACCATGGTGCATATGGCTAAGCGTTGCATGTGGAGTGTTGATCCGCCCGAGATTCACGCATCACCCTTATTATTACAGGAATTTACTATGAATGGATGGTCTTCACGGGACGACTTTCGTCTACCACTATTTTTAATTGATAATCTATGACTGGCATTTTACGAGCGAGGGAACAAATTCACACCACCCCCGGTTGGTGTGGATTTTAGAGTTCAGAAACCGATTAAAAATCCTTTTTTTTTAATCTCCGTCGGGGATTTAACCCATGACTTTTGGCTTGCAAAGCAAACGCTTTGTCCATTGAGCTTTACCCGCAGGCAAAATGATTCAGGCCTCTTATTATGTCATGGAAGCCATCCACTCGCGCCTCCGTCAACATGCCTAAAGCACTGCAGTATCGCGGCAGACCTAACAACATTCGGAAGGCGTTGTTATACTGGACCCGGAGTGCACTGTAGACCTTCTGAGTATAGCCAGCCCACAGGCCGTACGTGAAGAAAGATTGACAGAAGGCTTTAAAAAGCGTCAGCTTAACGTTTTAGTACAACGTGCAAACCTACGAATAATATAATATTGCATCGAACCGACAGCGCCCTCCTCTCCCTCCCAATATCAGCGCTATCACTAAGATCCTCTGTAACTCAGTAGCCCAGGTACTTAACCCTCCAGAGACGAATGTTTTTTTTGATACAAACTAAAGTTTTAAGCTATATTTTATCAGCGTTTAGTTTTCTTCGTCTAGCAAAAATATTTTTAAAAAAATACACGATACTTTCTTGTAGAAAAACTATGTGACCGTATGGTCACGCTAGTCCTTACCATCGAAAACTTATTTTGTATGAAACATTATTCTTTATTTTGTTTTTTGTATGTTGAAATACAGCTACACCGAAAATATTTAAAAATATTTATGATATTACCTTGTTAGATCAACATATTGTTATACGAAATGAATTAGTAAAAATTACGTAAACCATTTTAAAAAATATTAAAAATTGTATTTTTATCTTTTGAAGTATGCATTTTATAGCAGAAAAAAAATCATCCTGAAATAAAATAACTCACAAGGGTACTTGGTAACTGTTTCCGTTGCTGCGGCTGCAGAACAACTGTGGTGGAGACACTTCTTAACCGAAACTGAGCGAAAGATACATTGTTCGGGTAGAAAAGGGACCGGAGTAGGGATAAATAGACAATAGTGTTCACTGTAACCATACGGTCACGCTCGTATCTGGAGGGTCAAATTAAACCATAAGTTTTAACGAAGTACCGCAGAGAGTAATCGTTGAAGGCGCGTTGAACGTAAGTTCAGCAGTGGAATCACACAGGCTGATATGACGAATTATAATAAATTCAAGTTCTCCTCGATTGAAAACTTCTTGAATTAAACTGGACAACGTTTTTTATTGGATCCATTCGTCCAGTTTGTAGTGGCAAAACCGTACAGCACATTTCGAACGCATCGAATTTTTGCGGTATCCTGCAAACCGAATGCTCGTCTGAATGTTACCACAGTAGCACGTATACTACTAAACGTGATCCTGCAAAACTGGACGTCCGTGGAAGGGGGCCCTTACTCCACTGAAATATGGATGATTTCAGTAATGTAGGAAACATATCAACAAAAAATTAACTTTATAACATTTTTATATACCGTGTAAGATTTTATGATATTCAAACAACTTTATTCGATATGATATCTGTGTTGGGTGTGACTATGTGGTATATATATATACAGGTATATAATCGTGTCGGAAACAACAGGGTCAGATCCTGTCTGGCCCAAAAGTGGGCAACGGCGATGGCGTTACTCCCGGCCATCATCAGGTCCTCCTGGGTGCAGCTACTCGGACACAGCGCGCACTACAGAAGGTGTGACAGAGTCTGCTCCACGCCGCAGTCACATTCAGTCGGTCCGCTATAAAACTGCCAGGCTTTCATTTGTGTCCTCGTCTTGCATACTCCGGTCCCAAGTCTGTTAAGGGACCTCAATATATTCCACCTCTGGCCGCTAAGATCCTCTTTCGGGGCAATTCAGATATTCCACAGCCGCAAGGTATCACTATGTGGTAAAACGTTTGCTTACCATACCCAAAAGTCGCCGATTCGATTCCCATTAATGATTTAAATAAGGTTTTATTAATATTTAAATTTTTATTTACATTCACATGTGTGTATATTTGCCGAAGGGCGTTTTTTACCATCAAAACGCCGGATTCCCATTAGTGATTTAAATAAGGTTTCTTAAATATTTTAATTTTTATTTACATTACATGTGAATAGATTTACCGAAGGATATGGCTTACAGGAAAAGCGTTTGCTTACCGGTACCAAAGATCGTGGGTTCGATCCCCGATGAAGATTAAAATGAAAACATTTTCCAAACGATTTTCTAGCTGTATAAATAATACAAATGCATCTGGAGCGTCGGGCTCATCAACAGATCTCTTAAAAGAAACTCTGATTATTGAGCAAATCACATTGTGCATTACATTAAAGAAAATATAGCTTGTTCTCTGAGTATTTACTTAAGTAATTTATATTTACTTTAATTTGTAATGTTGTACATATTTCCGCAAATAACTTATAGCTTGTATCTACTTAAATTGATTTTAAGTATTATAACTTTTATAAACCTGGCGGCATATTTCGTATTTTTGAAAAATGATTTAATCAAATCTAAGCTCTGTACATGCTCTTGGTAGGGTTGAACCACCTCTTAAGGAGTCTAAAAATATCCAGGCTTCGTGAGCGTCGGGCTGATCGTCTCCTTAAAAAAATCTGACAGAGCAAAAATTTACGTAGTGTATAGTTACAGAACTAATGGCGTGACATTAGCAATAGGTAGCGATCTGTCACAGCAATCAAAATGGCGGCGTAGCGCCATGTCTTATATTACTTACATGCTTACATATGCTTGTCCGAAGAGCGAAGAAAAGTAAGAGAAGAAATATCGTAAATCGAGGCTTTTCGGCACCTGTCTGCAACAGCTATATCGAGGTGATGTCAGTATATGCCGGCGGATATAGTTCAATGGTCAACGCGTTTGCTTTGCAAGCCAAAGGGTTCGATCCCCGACGGATATTAAAAATTAAATAATGGATTTTGAATTGATTTCTGAGCTCTAAAATACCCACGGTTGGTGTGAATTTGATCCCTCACCCGTAAAATGGCAGCCATAGCCTATTAATCAAAATTGATGGCAGACGAAAGTCGTCCCACGAAGATCACCATTCATTCATAGTAAGTTCCTGTAATAATAAAGGATGATGCGTGAATCTCGGGCTGTAGTCTATGACGTTGGCGGATCAACACTCCACATACAGCACTTAGCCATATGCACCATGGTAAGCGTAATAGAATTCCACAGATGAGACTTCAGAATCACTTTCACCAACTGTCGGTATTCTCCTGTATGTGCTTACATAATATATATAAATATATTTATATAAAGAAAAATATTTTTTTCTCCAGGAAGACGCTCAATGGTCTATGGAACACCAGCCGGCCTGTTCTGGGCAAGAACGGCCAGATGATGAAGAGGGCCATTCTTGGTATGGCGAACAGTGACTCCAGCAAATGGATGCTGATGGCGCTCAGCACCTCAGTGTGGACGTGGAGCAACCTTCCCTTCTACGAGAAGGAACCATCGCTCTGCGTCTTTTCTCAGGTATGCTATGATAACATCAACAGGGACGACGGATTTTTTCAACACGATCAAAAGAGTTATTGGACATCGACGATCGGTAATGATTGGGCGCTTCGCAATATTCGAAAGATGTATTTGAAATTTAATTCCGATCTTCTCACAACGATATTTATGCTTTCTTAAATATTAATTAACAAACCAAAAAGAAATATTTTTTTCGATAGTTTGGGAGATATTCATGTGATGGTGTCAATGGCTGGCACTGAATAAAATTGTAATATATTCTTTTTTTCGAAGATAATTATAAATTATATAGTATATAAATTTGTGTCCGTCCACTGTTGAACGAGGCGTCTTCTCCACAACGATATCTATCCTATTATTTTAAATCCATTAATTAACAAACCATTCCAAAAGAAATCGACCGTTTTTTCGATAGTTTGGGAGATATTCATGTGACCTTGTCAATTATTGGCACTGAATAAAATAGAGGTTTTAAACGACTATATATATTTTTACAACTAGGGCGAAATAACTTCTCATGATGGGCAGCATTTGGAAATACAGTACATTTTTAAAGCGAAAATTCCGCAATATATTATATATATTAAATATTTACAACAAACGTGATGCGTACAAATTTTGCATTTAATTTTATACTACGAGTATCTTACTAAATATTATTTCGTTACATGTATTGATAAATAAATTTCTTAATTATTCACCTCAATATTTAAAATGATATGAGTGACATCTGTTGAGGATTAATCTCAATATTTCAGCGAAAATTAAATTATTCGTTGGTTCAAAAATAAGAATAAATTCGACGCCTGAGAAAACTTTATTAAAATTTCAATAGATCGTTTCAGTCTCCCTATTTATTTAAAGGCCTGTACTTCTTTTTCAGTAACTAATTCAATATTTTGGCAGTAAGTTAAATCAATTGGCTGTATCCACTGTGTTAGTATTAATGTAGTTAGTTATAAAATTAAAATGGCAGTAATAGATTCAGTATTGGTAAAAAAATATGTAAAATTAATAAATAATTAATCGATAAAATAGCAACCCAACCTAACATAACCTTAGCTGTTGTTAATTATGATTAATTAATTATTTCCTGCCAATTTATTATTTTTCTACTCCCTATTGATCTATTTCTACTTCCAAATGATTATTTTTATGTGAAGTATATTGAGGTCCCTTAACAGACTTCGGACTGGAGCATGCAAGACGAGGAATTAAAGTCTGGCAGTTTTACAGAGGATAGACTGAATGTGACTGCGGCGTGAAGCAGACCCTCTCACACCTTCTGGATTGTGCGCTGTGTCCGAGTAGCTGCACCCAGGAACATCTGATGATGGTAGATAGTAACGACATCGACGTCACCCACTTCTGAGAAGACAGGATCTGATGCTGTTGCTTCCGACACGATTATATATATATAAAACGCAAACACAACACACGTTTCCCACATGCAGCATCTTGCCTGAGAATCATATCCACTGGTCTCGACCGGTTAAGCTCTTCTCCGTGCATACAAAAATCACACAAGTCTTCAGCAAATATTATCATATTATCATCATCATCATTAACACCACCTTTTATTTCTTCATAGATTATCAATTCTACGCTGGCGTGGCAGAAGACCAAAGACGGTTCACAGCTTCACAAGGCCGTGGACAATGCTGCAAAGTTCGTCCAGTATTCTTCAATGAGGATACTCCATACGTCAGTCACGAACGCTGGATGTACGCCTCCAGCACAAGAAGTAATAAATATTTTATGTACAATTCTGCAATCTTAGATTTTCTATGCCTTGTCCGAGAACACCAACACCCGGAGGTCCACATGGGAACATACGAGGGTTATCCATAAAATAAGGTTCCCAGTGATTTTACACAGTGTAAAACATGTTTAATTCCATGAATGCGTACATTTTTGTAAAGTTCAGACTTTTACCTATTTTTCTACATAGTCGCCACTGAGGTCAATGCATTTTTGCATGCGGTATACGAGCCTTTGAATGCCAGAGTCAAAAAAAAATCTGCCGCCAAGCCACGTAGATACCTGAGAACAGCTTTTTTCAGCTCTTCTCTGTCGCCGAAATGCGTTCCACGCAGGTGTTTCTTCATGTCAGGGAAGAGATGGTAGTCACTTGGGGCTAAGTCCAGGCTGTAGGGTGGGTGTTTGACAATACCCCATCCAAATTTTGCGATGAGCTCGTTGGTGGCGTTAGCGGTGTGCGGTCGAGCGTTACCGTGATGCAAACGCACCCCCTTGGACAGCATACGCCTCTTCTCTATAAAAAAAAATTTACCTGATATAATATTTTCAACGTTTTCAGCATTCACTTTGAGATCCATTATAAATAAAAAATGTCGTCTCTTGAAAGTGATGGATTGAGAAATGTTACGAGTTAGTCGAAACTGTACTCTCCTAAACAAAGAACATATCTTACGTGATCCATGTTAAAACAAGGTATTTTTTTTTATGTACCCGATATATTATGTATGATGTATCGAAATCCTACGCCTCACAGAGGACATAGACTTTTCTTTATTTGCTTCATACAATGCGGTATAACTCAGTTTTTTTTGTTATTCGCAAACATTCGAGTTATCAATCATAATGATTAAAAAATCCTATGCTATTTGATTGTCAAACACCTACGAAAAACACACCTGTTCTCACCTAGCGAACGCTTTTGAATTATCGAAAGATTGCTGGGTAAAGAAAGTGTTGATCCGTTCATTACAAGTAATGAGTGCACAATCGATGAGTCAACATTGCTAACAGTTTATTTAATTAGTAATCATTAAAAATATATTATATTACAGACTTCATAAATCATTTTTAATGATTTTTCAGATCAAAATAAAAGCCCATTGAATCAACAAATTGCCTCAGATAATTTATTTGAGTAATTGATAGATCGTTTGCCTGTATTATGTACACAAAATTGTCACTATACATGTCTAGCCGATCGAATCAACGTCATAGAATATACAAAGCTCTTTATTGTGAAACTTTTCATTTTAAAAGTTCAACGATATCTAATGTATAGACAGTTTACTTAATAACAAATATTACTTAACCTTTTCACAACTAATGACGTCTTTACCCACTATAGTATTTCTTCTTCGTAGTATCAATCCGGAGGATTGGTTTGTAGCAACAAAATCTTGCATCTCGATCTCCACTCATCTCGATCCTCAGCAATATCCTCTTTAGCTCAGCATAAGAGCTACAAATCATGTCCTCAAACACTTGCTTCAAACACTCCTGTTAAGGACGCTCTGCAGTTTCTACCCTCAACCAAACCTTTCACAATGTCGTGAAGAAGACCATTGTGGCGCATGATGTGACCGATCGCCTCTCTGAGATGGTTCTTACTAGGTGCCTTTCTTTCTTGATTATGCTGAGAGCCTCATTTTTCGTGTCGTGTCTCTCCAGGAAATTCCGAGAATTCTTCTGTATGGTCACATCTCAAAGGCCTCTAGCCTTTTTTTATAATTTTATGATAAGCACCATGTCTCACAGCCGTACATCAAGATGCTCCAAACAAATGTTTTGGCAAGTTGCTTGCGGAGTCTTTACGAGCAATCACTTTTAAGCATCATACGAGTATTACAGCTGTCTTCTACTGTTGTTATGTTCAAAATTAGTAGCTTAGTAGTCTATAACTATAGATGCCAACTGGCATGTGGCATGTTCTTTAACACGGTCGTTATTTTGTAATAGTGGTATTGTTCCTAAATGCTGTTCTTGTTCCTCAATGATTTCCTTATTTCTCAATTCTCTCTTTATTTACCAACGATGACTTATTCTTCAATGCTGTCTTTGTTCCTTTATTCTGTCTTAGTCCTTTATTTTTCCTTTTCTCTTGAGTCATCAATGCCTTTTTTGTTCCTAGATTCATTGTCCTTGTCTTAAATACTCTGCTTTTTTCTTAAAGCCGTCTCTGTTGCTGAATTATGTGTTAGTCCTCTATTCTGTCCTTGTTCATTAATACAGTTTAAGTAACTCTTTAATTTTTATACAGTTTATGTTCCTTAATTCTATCTTAGTCCACTTTTTTATTATTGTTCCTTATTATGTTCTTACTCTTTTATGCTGGTTATGTTCCTCATTTATTTCTTTGTCTTCAATTTTCTTCATGTTCTTCAATAATAATAATATAATAATAATAAAATTTATTTATTCAGCCACTAGTGCCATAATCAAAATTTTACATACAATAATTCCAAGCAAATACAGAAAAAATCAAAATTTAAATTAAACAGAATAGAAAGAAAATATAAATCGGCATGCACCACATTATTATTATTGTACTACTCAGTGAGTGGAGCACCGGATCCCCTCTGTCTGCGTGTCCTGATATTCCGAGTTGTGAAGATTGACTGTCCTGTTGACAGTCTGTGCTGGTGCGCATCCTCGTGGTTGGTCACATGTCAGCATGCCGTTGCCATAACACACAATCTTCTTCTGCGCAGTATTTGGCAACATCGATAGCTCGTGTGTTGCCCAGCATTAGGTCCTGAGATGTGCAGCTTGTTAGGCACATGGAGCAGGATCTTAGGTGTGAGGCGGTCTGCAGGTCTCGACAGTCGCACAATAGTGACTCTCCCTGCCGAAGAATTCCTCACCGCACGAGGATATCGTTTGTTCTACCAACTCAGGGATTTCCAGGTCCGCCAGTCAAGGTTCTTGCCAGCTTGGAGACCTTCCTTTGGAGTAATGAAATCCTCTGATGCGATTTGTTGCCAGAGCTGGAGTCTCTCATTTTCAGTGCCGGATATGAGAGGTTGTGTGCATCTTATAAAGCTGCTTCGCCTCTTCAGTCTTGGATAACACACAATATGAAACGCTTTTTCAATTTATATAATAAACTTTTGTATTAAATTTTGCAGATTCCTAAAATCAGCTGTTACAAGAACGGCGCCGTCTACCCCATTAAAGAGATGTGGGATCTTAGAGGTGAAGAGTTCCCATACGGTGTCCAATGCTCAGCCCTGCAGATGTACAAGTCGCCCAAGTGGGAAGAACGGGCTATGGCAGCTATGGCAACAGCTTCACTGAGCGATGCTTTCACTAGCATACCTAGACTCTTTGACAACAGCGCCATGTTTGGAGTGAGTACTGATATCCTCCTCTCATATTTAGGACATCCATTTACTTGATAAAGAATGCAGGATCGGGTTCACCATACAAACATCTGTTTCGGTTTCACACATTACGCGTTTATTTGTCACAAACGTCGCCCGCCATAGCGAACGCCCAAGGCGCGCGCACTATGACGGCCGCGCGTTAAACTTCAACTGCCAACTCCCCGCGCGTTTTGACTGACAGCGCGCTCTGACATCTGGCGGCAGACATACGAAGTAAATGTGACAGTGGCCAACATTAAATGAATAACAAACAAGATGGCACATGCTAACGCCGTGCAACATTATACAATTAATTTTAGATGTGCATATCAGGCGAGCGAACAAAAATAAGAGACAAACGATCGTTTTTCGAGGCTCTACGGCATCATCCTAAAGGAGCTATATCAAGCTGATATCAGTACATAGTATAATATGAAAATAAAAAAAAGCTTGTGAATAAATGTTGACTGATTGAATCATAAAAATAATAATATACATACTCTGAATATATACTACAGAGACATCTATCGTTACATGAGGTTAACATTGGTATATATATACAACAGGTTTCGCGTATCTTCCCAGGCAGAGAAAAGTCGTGTGGATAGCGCGGTGTGTATAACGGAGCAAAGGTTGTGGTTTGAATCCCGCGTCTGCCGATATTGTTTGAATGAATTGATGCGTATAAAATTTGATGTACAATTGTATGTTTGTATTTAATTACTAACAAAATGGTCACTCCAAAAGCGCTTCTTTGCCTCTCTAAGTAAATAGGTGTGTCTTAAGTCTGCCTCTGAAGGATGCCTCCGTGTTCAGCAAATTCGTCGATACTTGTTGTTTTGCACCTTGATCCCCTCAACATGCATAGAGTGGCGAAATGCCCTGTTTCGCACCTGACTGCATGAATCTAAGATTGATTATAACAATTACTTAAAAGACTTTAGGATGTGTAATACAACACAGTTATGTTCAAAATTACGTTTTAAACATTACTGATGTTTAATATTTATTTCTAGATCTTCAACGCGCAGCTGGTTCCTAAGATTCCCAAATGCTGCTGCCCAGCATTCATCAAGAAAGTGAAGGGCTTGGTGGAAGCCAATCGCGCTGATGCCTTGAGAGTTGTCGAGATCATCAAGAAGAACTATCCTGTGAAGGATTGCTGAAAGCATCTCTTATCCCGAAGACACATCATCTTCATCATCATCAGCAGCCTGTTCCAATCCACCTTTAACCTTTTCGATACGGCTCGGTGGAATACAAATTATACTGTCAATACGGCGTGAATTTTTCAAACTATTTTTTTTACTTAAAACTAGTATTTGAAGCATAAATTTACTTATCTGACCTATTTTTATATATCACATTGGTTCTTTTATCCTTTAGCTATCAGATGATGCATGCAAAACAATTATATTTAACAAACGTTCGTTATGTAACTCCATACATGAGGCGGCATTGACACATGTGGCTTACAGAAAAATCGCTCCTGTGACAAAACCTAACGATATATATTTACAAATTTTACAAATTCCTGTAAAAAATACATGTAGGTTGATAAAATTAATGACTGTACTTCCAATTTCCTACCGTAGATGTCATAATGAGTACTGAAAGTAGCGAAACGATATATCACGTCAACCGATGTCAATGGTCGGGGAATCTTTGACGACATATGCCGACAACCGATGCGAAAGGGTTAAACACAAACATTCATCATTATCTTTATTATGTATTCATTCATTCCATAACACTAAATTTGTCAGTTCTTCGGCTGCCCACGTATTTCGTGGTTAGCAACGTGTTATCAAAGAAGACAATTCGAGACTCGGTGTTGTAGTATACTAATTTCGCAGCCTTAGACTGAGGTATATTTGACGTGTTGTTATCCGGCTGGGGTCTGAAGGCATACGCTCCGCCCCGGACCAAAAATTTGTCAAGTCACCGAAGTATATATGTCAATGTGCTTCTAAAAGCAAACTGTGTGTTGCTCAACTGTTCCTCATCTGTCCACAACGTGTCCTGATAACGATCCCGGCGACGTGAAGTCATCTTCCCTTTAGTAAAGGGGATGTTCCCATGTTAATTTTCAAACCAATTTTGATCGACGATTCTTTTAAATTGTAGAGCATAAAGTGAAGAAATTTCAAATTGTTGAAAAATTCTATATTGGTAACTGAAAGCAATGTTTGGTTTTTTGAATTTTCTAAATATCATAATTTCACTATAAATAGTTATTTTATAATAAAAAATATATATTTTATAAGATCCGTAAGGGTCAACATAATGGTGATCTTTGATTGAAGAAATTATTAGATCACAAAAAAAGAATAAAAAACGATTTAAAATTCAAATTATTTTATTTTTTACTAGAATATTTTTCAATACTCTAAATCCTTTATATTTAAATTGATCTATATGCTATTTTTTATGCAAACACATACAGGAGAATACCAACAGATGGTGATAGTGATTCTAAAGTCTCATGGTATGACTAAGTGATTTATGTGGAGTATTGATCCGCCAACGTCATAGACCCGACGTTCGCGCATCGTCTTTATTATTACAGAAGTTTACTATGAATGGTGTTCACGAGACGACTATTGTCTACCACCAAATTTAATTAATAGGCTATAGTTGGAATTTAATCGACAGAACCGCAGTTCGAAGGTACATAGAATAATAACGAAAACGAAACATAAGGTATACATAAACAAGCAATACGATCTAGGGGAAAAATACCATCGACAAAACAGGAAAAGGATGTAAAAAAAGGATCGTGGTGTGCTGGTAAGCCATTTACGAGCGCCATTGCCGTTGTGCTAAATTGAGTGCTCGAAGCTCCACAAGTGTCAACTGGGATCAAAAACAATGAATGGCTACGAGCACGGGTGTACTTATCTGGAACATAGAAGTTAAAACATTCAAGAATCCCAGGATTGTGAATTGCACCGCGAAGAAGAAGGAATGAATGTTTGAGGGCAGAAATTTTCCTCCGGGACTCTAACGAATGGAAAGAAAGCATCCCTAGAAGAAAAAGAGTTGGGTAATGTACGGAATTGATTTTACAGGTGGAAGAGGGATCTAATTCTCACATTCCGCGATTATTTTAGAGCTCATAAATCGATTATTTTTATTAACATCCCTCGGGGATCGAACTCACGACCTTTGGCTTGCAAAGCAAACGCTTTAACCATTGAGTTATACCCGGCGACGAAGTTGGTCAAAACTTACTGATATATTTCTTACCGGTTCGATACCGGTTCGTTGTTTTTTGTTTGCTTGAAACCTCTCAAGAAAAACATATGGCAGATGATTAATGAAATAAAAATGATAATCAAAATTATTCATTTTAATCAAATAATTATGATAACTAATGCTAATTTTCACGTGTTTTTTATGTTTCGTTTGACGCATTGCTTGCGAGGAATTTACACTATAACAGTAAACAGTACGCAGTGAGTGGGCATTGTGTGTAAACAGACGTGAAAGAAAGCGTATAGGCTGATATCCTCCTCTTCCATTTAGGACATCGGTTTACTGGATGAAGGATGCAGGATCAGGTTCACATTATAAACAACTTGTTTCTGTTTCACGATACATGTTTGTTTGTCAATAACGTTGCCCGTTAAGGGCCGCTCTGAGGGACGGTCCTACCACGAGGACGGGCGAGTTGCGACTACTTGCCCGCTCTCACATTTCGGCGGTACCACCCGCCAAGAGGACAGTCCTACCAACCGGCAATAGGCCAACTGTCATAACAATTATTTTGGCGTATGCAAACACCGCTTAACATTCGATGTAGATGTCACGCAAGCGAACCAAAATAATAGACAAAAGATCGCTTGTTGAGGCTTTACGGCATCGGCCTTAAGGAGCTATATCAAGCTGATATCAAGGCGTATATTGATTATTCATTTTTATTGAATGACGTTGTAACCCTTGCTTTCCCATGATAAGCATACATTTTTATTTTCATGTAAACACATACAGGAGAATACCGACAGACGGCGATAGTAATTCTGAAGTCACATCTGTGGAATTCTAAGACGCTCACTGTGGAGTCTTGATCCGCCAACATAGACTACAGCCCGAGATTCACGCTTCATCCTTATTATTACAGGAATTTACTACGAATGGGTTATCTTTTCGGGACGACTTTCGTGTACCAACAATTTTGATTATTAGGCTATCACTGCTATCCTGGACAAAATGTGGAATAAATATTAACGGAGAGTACATTTCTCACCTCCGATTTGCAGATGACTTAGTGCTTATAGCCGAATCACCTGACAAGCTTCAAGACATGCTCTACGACCTCAATGAAGCGTCGAACAAAATTGGTCTGAAAATGAACATGGATAAAACAAAAGCCATGATAAATAGTCATATTTCACAGACCTTTGATCCTATTTCCATTGGAGGAACAGAAATAGAGGTTGTAAACGACTGCACCTATCTGAGACAAGTAAAACAACTAGGGCGAAGTAACTTCTCAAAAGAAATCGACAGGCGCATACTACTGAAATGGGCAGCATTTGGAAAACTAAAGTAAATTTTTTAAGCGAAAATTCCGCAATGTCTTAAAACTAAGGCGTTTAACTAATGCATCCTCCCTGTATTAAGTTATGGCGAGACGTGGAATCTGACAGCAAGGCCTACCCATGAAATAAAAGTCACCCAGCGTGCTATGGAGAAATCCATGCTCGAAGTGTCGCTAAAAGATAGGATCCGAAACGAGGAAATACGCAGAAGAACTCATGTAGTGGATGCTACCCAACGAATAGGCACACTCAAGTGGCAATGGGCAGGACATATCTGTCGAAGAGACGACGGTCAATGGAGAAGAAAAGTATTGGAATGGCGCTCAAAAACTGGCAAACGAAGCATTGGCCGACCTACTACAAGATGGACTGACGATATAAGAAGAATAGCGGGAGTGACCTGGATGCGGAAGGCGGAGAATCGAACCCACGACCTTTGACTTGCAAACGCTTTAACCACTGAGCTATACCCGTAGGCAAATGAAAAAGTGGTGAGATAACACCGATCTAACCTCTATGAAGAAAACATAAAAGTTCGCGCGATAATTAGGATAACTAGTACACAAGTGTCGCAAAAAAAGGCTCGTAGTAATAAAAAGACTGTCCAGTGACAATGACACATCATTAGCGCGGCTCTCGTTAGATCACCGTTAGTTAAGCAACATTAGACAAATACCACAACTGCTCGAGTTGAGTCGATTCGTGTGCGTCTTCAAACACAATAATAAACCACTGATCATACCCACAGTGAGTCTTGAGGGCAGGGATCTAGCGACAGTGTCTTCAATAAAATACTTGGGCCACATCCTCACAGATGACCCACGTGACATTGAAGATATTAAGCGGCAAAGAAGAGCAATAAGCGTTCGGAGCGGTATGCTTTCTCGGAGGTTCTACCATTGTAGTAATGCTGTCAGAAAAGTGCTATTCGAAGCACACTGTATGGCATTATATATATACTTCAGAACTCTGGTCTAGCTATCCTAAACGAGATTTGGAGAAGCTCAAAGTTGCGTATAATAATTAATATCGCCAACTTATGCAACTCTCTAGATTTTGTAGCGCATCTGACATGTTTGCGGAGTGCGGAGTCCATTCATTCGCAGCATTATTGCGTCACCGTGTTGCCGGCTTCTGGAGCAGGATAAGGAGGTCCAACAACACCATCACCTGGCTGCTTCTGAATGGCTCAACTCCTCCCTGAGCCATCGCTGGATGGAGATGTTGCAGCGACCACCATGAATTATTATGTTTATTTATAATTATTATTTTGTATGTACTATATAAATATTTATGTATCTAAAAATATGGCAGATTGGGTATTTCACAACCCACCCAATCCTGCTGGAATAAAAGCTTATTATTATTATAATTATTATTATTAGGACCTAATGTTCCAGGCCTCGGGAGCGTCGGACTAATCATTCGATGTCGATTTTAAAATCTCCAAGAAAAATGTTTCGGATACTACAGCAGACTTGGAATTGGTATTTCATTATTTACTAATCATCAATAGCAACCGATGGAAAAATGTGGAGAAATGGTATTAAGAATGTTGATTTATGCAAGAAATTTATAGTCGAATGAAAAAAACACCACATGTTTGGTAAATGATAATGAAATTACTTCTTAGTCATACTCGCAGTGTATACACGTATATATGAACAATATCAATATGTTTACTTCAATTGATGATGCTGCAATTTTATTACGAAACGCATTCATTCAAAATTCAGACTTCAGAATCACTCTCACCATTTTTTTTTATGTAATCTCATGCAGGAGAGCACAGGCCAGTGCACTCTATGACGCTCAGCCAGGGAGGCTGGACGCAGCATGCAGAAACATGTGTTGTGTTCGTGTTTGGTGTGTGGAGATTTCAAGTGTATATTTATCTATTTCTTGAAGAGATCCGGATTGTAAGAAGGAGGAAACACAGACGCTGGAAGAGCATTCCAAAGTTTGCCGGTGGCATTAAGAAAGGAACTTTGAAAACGGATAATTCGTGGTCGACATACATTAAGCATGTATGGATGTTCGGCAAGTGTAAGACGAGTTTGTCGGTTGTGGGTGGGTGCAGGAGGAATTAGTTCTACAAGTTCCGAAGAACAGCGACCGTGGTAATAACGGTAGAAAAGACTAAGTGAACCAATCTTACGCCTGTGTTACATTGATTGCAGGTTACACGTAAGGGTGTCATTGTTTATCAAACGAATTGCTCTTCTTTGAAATGAGTCAATTAAGTTTAGAAGGTATTTTGGGTCTTCAATCCAAAGGTGACTGCCGTATTCAAGGATAGGTCGGATTTTTCCTTTATATGGAAGAAGAAGTTTTTTATCGTTTAAATACCTCAGTGATCTATATAATACACCTAGTTTTTTGGAAGCGAGGCCAGCTTTATACTTGATTGACTCGTAATATTTGACATCACTCAAGATTTATAATCTAAAAATTTTGATGGAGCTTGATTTTGGAAGACAACAACCGTTAAAGTTTACAGGATCCATAGCAGTCTTCTTGGTGGAGAAAGTACAATATTGGGTTTTGGAAATATTGAAACTGACGAGGTTGGGGTCACCCCATCATGAAACCCGTTCATCTTCTCCACCAGAGATTCCCTAGCAGCAGATAGTTCCGAATGTTTTGGAGGTTTATGGAAGGTTATACTCTCATGGACAGTGCTGTCGTCGGCATAGCAGTGACTGTTTGCGCATTGCAGCAAATCATTTACATGCAGAAGGAAAAGGGTGGGCGGCAGCACAGAGCCCTGTGGAACTCCCGAGTTGATTTTATGGCAGGAAGAAGAAGAGCCTTCTACGACAGTGATAATGCTTTGATCACTCAAGAAGTTTTCAATCCAGGAGCACAGGGGTTCTGTTTGTGTTATACATTAAATAACGCATTCTTTCAATGCAATCTCTCCAGTACCGCTTCTTGATCTTCCCCATCGCTCGACATATTCCACGCAGCAAACATTTCTTATGTTTCATATTGTTAATAACAATTTTATGCTAGTTTTCGTTATTCCAACGCAAATATTGACAGCCAATATGATATTTCGTTGGTAATCAAAAAAGAAATTTGACGCATTGACATCATTTGCACAGATGGCGCGAATTTTAAATTCAATTTTTTTCTAAAGATTTGGAACATTTGGTGACTTGATCCACAGTATAGTGTGTTTGAGATGAATATATATATAAAATAATATAACTTTATGAATATTGATATCAGCTTGATATAGCTCCTTTAGGCTGATGCCGTAAAGCCTCGAAAATCGATCTTTTGTCTCTTATTTTTGTTCGCTCGCCTGACATGCACATCTAATTTTAGTTTTAATTGTTTTATAATACACGGTGTTTGCATACGCCATTTTATTTGTTATGACAGTTGGCCTATTTCCTGTTGGTACCACTGTCATCTTGAATTCGCTTTTTCTGCTGCGGCGGTTGGCAGCGCGAAATGTTAGAGCGCGCCGTCAGTTGGAGCTCGCTCGCGACCGTTATGGCGCACGCCTAATAGCGTTCGCCATAACGGGTGAACGAAAAAGCAAGTGTTTGACAAATAAACGCGAATTGTGAAACGAAAACAAGTTCTTTGCATTGTGAGCCTGATCCTGCATCCTGTCATCCAGTAAATCAATATCAAATTCGGAGAGGAGGATATCAATATTTATTTATTTACCTTGTTTTTACATGGATCACGTAGGATAAGTTCTCTATTAGGAGACTGCAGTTTCGAATAACTCGTAGCCTTTCTCAATCCTTCACTTGTTAAGAGATCTCTTAACATTGTTTAAAAACGCCTTAATTTTTAGGCATTGCTAACTTTCTGCTTTAAAAATGCACTTATTTTTTCGAAAGAGATGGGGAAATAAAGTGTTGGAGTAGCGCCCAATATTGGTCAAAAATCTGAGTGTTGGTACACCCCCTGCAAGATGGTTTAATAATATCAGAAAAGAATCCGGAAGAAACTTGAATCCTGGAGACGAAGGATCAGCTACTCGGACACAGCGCACACTTCAGAAGGTCTGCTCCACGCCGCTGTCACATTCAGTCGGTCCATTGTAAGACTGCCAGGCTTTCATTTGTGTCCTCGTCTTGCATATTCCGGTCCGATGTCTGTTAAGGGACCTCCAGATATTCCACCCGTGGTCATGTCGAGGGGCTAAGTCCTCATTCAGGGCAATCCAAGTATTCCCCTCAGTTGCGCCTCTCCACATGTTCAGCCGCAGGGTGGCCTCAGATATTACCAGTTCCTTTGTCAACTGTAGGAATTCTTGATTTGAGCTGTGTGGTTATCTTTTGATACCCAAACATAGGGTGGAGTGGGTCGTGGGTTGCTTTGGTGAGCTCCTTCTTGGTGGTGACTTCTCGCTGTATGTTTGGTGGGGCGATTCCCGAGAGTAAATAAAGCTTTGATATTGGGGTAGGTTTTAGGCACCCCGTAACCACCCGACACGTTTCATTCAGAGCAATATCCACTTTCTTGGTATGGGCAGACCTCGCCCATATGTGCGCGGCATACTCGCCAGCAGAGAAACAGAGAGCTAGAGCACTTGTGCGGATCAGGTTTAGTTGAGATCCCCACTTCGTACCTGCCACTTTTCGGTTGTGTCCAGGGGCTAGGTCCTCTTTTGGGGCACAGGCTGATGATGGTGATGCATCATTATAGATGGCGCTTGTTACAAACTGCGTCAACCTTACATTTGATTAATTATATTTAAAAAAATATATTATAAAAAATCATTCCAGTGTTTTTAAGCACCCTGTGAATAACGACACTCGCTACTATATAAAGAAATTTTTCTGTCACAAAAAACAGTAAAATAACAAAATCGCAAGTGACAACATTATCAGAACAAGCACAAACCTTTTACATGTATATCAACATGCAGCTTACATATTTAATTTTTGCATTTATTGCGTTGATTTGCGTTCAAGTAAGTGCATCAAGTAATTTCACAATAAAAATATATATATACTGACATCAGCCTGATGTAGTTCTTGCTGACTGTTACCGAAAACCCCATACAATCTTTCGTCTGCTAACGGGTGTGTTAGTTAAAAACACCACCGCTCGTAGCGCGGGCGAAAGCCGAGACCGAGCGCGGAGATCAGTAGTCGGTGCCCACCCTAAAGCGAGAGAAGGTCGCATTACGGCCACAGCGGCATGTCATCCCGCTTGGCCGGAAGCTTGTAAAGTTATAACGTAAATATAATCAATGTGCTGCTAAAAGAAAGTCTTTGTTTGCTGACCTGCTCCTCATCCTGCCCTCGCGCGACGGAATAACACCCCTTCTGAGAGAGAGGATGTTAATACATATAGTAAATACACAGTATCGGTTTTTTTTTTGGCGCCCCATTTTTTTTATATTAAAAAAAATGTAAGCAAGATTGGTTTTCCTCGGCTCGCCTAGCTTATTTGACGCCCTGGGGCACCGACCCACTTCGCCACCCCCTAAAATCGGCACTGTAAATACAGTAGATAAATATGTGTTACCTAGTTTTTATATGGATGACGTTGCACACTGTTGATTCCCATATTGAAAGACCAAGTTGTAAGTTTTTAGTACATTTTTACATGTGGAAAACTGACGAAGCTCTCATCTCATATATCTGATTTTTTTATACATAGAAGAAAGAATTTATTATTTTTTTATCTTAATAATAAATTGATGATTTAAACATTTCTTAATTAATTTATTTATTTATTTTAGATTTCATCGGGAGGTATTACAACATGTGAATGCCCAAGCTACAAATTGAAATTTGATGTCAACAATGCAACTCAGTACTCTGAAGGACTCAGGTAAGATATATAAAACATTAACAAATAATTCAAATATCACTCTTTCTTCTTTTCACGTTCAATTTGGAACGAGTAACCACCACAAGCCACATACAAAAAAGGGCCAACGTGGGGCGCCATTTAACATCCTCCTCTCTTCAAAAAAGGTTGTTATTCAGTCGCGTGGTGGCAGGATAAGAAGCAAATTTAAAATACACAGACTTTTTCTGAAGCACATTGACATATATTTATGATAAACTTTACAAGCCTGTGGCCCGGACCTAGTCACAGCAGTAGTCCGAGCCACAATACAATATGATCTCGCCAACGGGAGGTACTCAACTGATCGCGCTCGTGGCACTGTTGCACCCCAAGCGGCGGCCTATATAACTAATGCCAAATGCCAATATGACGGAGACATTCATCTACGACAAGCGAACAGAAATAAGAGACGAAAAATTGTATATCGAGGGTTTCGGTTCCAGTCAGCAAGGGCTCTACCATGCTGGATTAAGTTAAAGGAATTTACCGGGCTGTGATGAACTACATAAAGTAACTGAAATGTCTAGAAGCATTTCAAAGCGTATTATAGTATGCTCCACAACATAAAAGCTGATTTAAAGATTTAAAAAATACACTCAAGGGTGCTGCTATAAGGTCTTCTTCTTCTTCCTGTCAGCGACGTCAAATAATTTCTGCCCAGTATCTGGCAACATCAATAGCCCGTGTGTTGCCTAGCATTTGGTCTTGAGGTGTGCAGCTTGTTGGGCTATAAGGTGACTTGATTTTTATGCCATTTTTTTTCATTTTTTTTGACATTACCTAATCATCTGTTCCAGGTCGATAGTCTCAGGCCTCTGGAGCGCCAGCAGTCCAGTCCTGAGCAGCGAAGGGCAGCGCATGAAGAAAGCGGTACTGACTATGGCAAACAGCGACTCCTCCATGTGGAACATGGCTGCCGTATCAGACTCTGCGTGGACGTGGAGCAACCTGCCGCATTTCAAGGACGCGCCAACCCTGTGCGCCTTTTCACAGGTAAATCCACGACATTTACAACAACAATCTTCAACCAATATCTACTTCCTTAACTGAAGTATATCATACGAACTGCCCCGAAAGAGGACCTAGCCCCTGGACACGACCACGGGTGGAATATATGGAGGTCCCTTGACAGACTTCGGACCGAAGTGTGTCCGGCATGTGTAATTGCGCTTCAGAAAATACAACGTATTTTTATTTCGTTTTTATCCTGTTTACATCTACCGTTACTCTCCCGTCCACTCTCTCATTCACTTCCATCAGCTTCATTGAAGAGTATAAAGTCATAAGATAACCACACGGCTCAAATCAAGAAGAAGTTTTCTACAGTCGACAACGAAACTGGTGATACCTGAGGCCACCCTGCGGCTGAGCATGTAGAGAGGCGCAACTGAGGGGAATACTTGTATTGCCCCGAAAGAGGACCTAGCCACTGGACACAACCAGGGGTGGAATATATGGAGGTCCCTTAACAGACTCCGGACCGGAGTATGCAAGACGAGAACACAAGTGAAAACCTGGCAGTTTTATAGCGGACCGACTGAATGTGACTGCGGCGTGAAGCAGAACATGTCACATTTTCTAGAATGTGCGCTGTGTCCGAGTAGCTGCACCCAGGAGGACCTGATGATGGCCGGGAGTAACGCCATCGACGTCGCCCACTTCTGGGCAGACAGGATCTGACTCTGTTGTTTACGAAACGATTATATATATACTGAAGCGTATACTAGTCACAATTGTCAGCAGCCATCTCATGTCCGGAGTACATTCTATGTATGCTTTTCGATAGCCTTCCAGGAGTGCAAAAACTCAAAAGCTTAGTAAAATTTATACATAGTTTACGGTCTCTAACATTATTCAAAGAACACTTACAAGAAAAAAAGTCTGAAAATGAATATGGATAAAACTAAAGCCATGATAAATAGTCATATTAGTATATATTTCCCAGACTTTCGACCCGATTTCCATTGAAGGAGCACAAATAGAGGTTGTAAACGACTATACCTATCTGGGACAAGTAATACAACTAGGACGAAGTAGCTTCTCAAAAGAAATCGACAGGCATATAAAACTGGTATAGGCAGCATTTGGAAAACTAAAGTACATTTTTAAAGCGAAAATTCCCCAATGTTTTAAAACTAGTGCGTTTAATCAATGCATTATCCCTGTATTAACTTTTAGCGCAGAGACGTGGAATCTAACAGCACGTCTTACCCATAAAATAAAGGTCACCCAGCGTGCTATGGAGAGATCCATGCTCGGAGTGTCGTTGAAAGATAGAATCCGAAACGAGGAAAAACGCAGAAGAACTCAAGTAGTGGATGCTACCCATCGAATAGGCACACTCAAGTGGCAATGGGCAGGATATATCTGTCGAAGAAATGACGGTCGATAGGGAAAAAAAGTATTGTAATGGCGCCCAAGAACTGGCAAACGAAGCATAGGCCGACCCGCTGCAAGATGGGCTGACGGCATAAAAAGAATAGCGGGAGTGACCTAGATGCGAAAGGCGGAGGATCGAATAGGATGGAGACTCATACGGGAGGCTTACGTTCAACAGTGGACAGTTACAGGCTGTTGATGATGAATCTATCTTGACTGTGTGAGTGGCACGCGTGTCTATTTTGTGTTCATTTATGTACAAATAAATTGTTTGTTATTTTTCAGGTAATTAATGCGACTTTGGAATGGGATAAAAACAAGGATGGAGCTTCCATTGCCAAGGCAGTGGACAATGTGGCAAAGTACGTCCACTACTCTTCAATGAGGATCTTGACGACAGCTTCCATCAACGCTGGATGCGAGCCTCCAAAGCAGAAGGTAAATATCATTCTTGACCATTCATTATGAAGAATTCCATTGAACACTTTCTTACGTATTTATAAAATAGAACTTGGAAAACGATTAAAAATCATTTTTTTAATCTCCGTTGGAGATCGAACCCATGAGCTTCGAGTTAGAAAGCAAATGCATTAACCACCAAGTTATGCCCGCCGGAAAATCCTTTACAAACTCCTAATATTGTACAACTGTTATACATATTAATTGCCGGCAAATACCATCTTATAGGACATTTTTCAATGAATGAATCTGAGAAATAAACAACAAAAGCGAACCTTTGCAACCATGTTCATTTCGTTACCCAACGCTGGCGCCAGTACCGGCTTTAGACTCTGCGACGCCCTAGGGCATTTTTTTCTAGCACCCTATATTGTTTATATTTAAAACTATATCAGAAAAACCAGTTGCCCTCGGCGTCTCTTACTTATTCGAAGCCCTGGGGCACCGACCCACTTCGCCACCCCCTAAAACCGGCACTGGCTGGAGCATAACCACATGCGCCACCCACATAATCAAGACTTACTGTTCTAACAAGTGTGTGATTTTCATTACAGATACCGACAATTAGTTGTTATAAAGACGGATCGGTGTATCCGATAAAAGATATGTGGAGATCGCGTGGTGACGTCTTTCCCTGCATCCTGCAGAGCTCTTCACAGTCCTTGTACAACTCCTGCAGATGGGAAGACAGAGCCATGGCCGCCATCTCGACGGCAACTCTTACGGAACCGTTCAACGACTTTGCGAGACTCTTCGACAGCAAAGTCATGTTTGGGGTGAGTCCAAATTGAATTGATAACCGCGTTCAAAAAGAGCGCCAAGCTCGGATGCCACTCCAACACTTTTCTTACCCATACCCCAGAGAGTTTGCTTGCAACCTGTCGATAATGTTCTGCAGATCTGCAGTGGAGTGTTCTAAGATGACAGCGTCATCAGTGTACTCCAGACATTGAGAGAATCGTTCACAGCCACTCCTCGATCTGGTGGTATTGACTTGAATTTGCGGTGTACGAAATTTAATGTATTAATATTTACAAAGAATGCTTAAGCACGGAGCATTGATCATCCCAATAATCTGCGGTAAAAAAACGGTATCGAGGAATGTGCGGTGTATGACATTCAATGCATTAATATTACTTTTATAAATGCTTACTTATGTTGTCAACTAGCGTATAAAAAGAGGTCTCGTATCAAATAAATTAGAACCACTTCAACTCTGGTCTTTGGACTTATCCTCTGTGCCGGAACCTTGGTATTCCGGCATCACCATTTAGCTGATGCTGTAATTTCGGGACCGCGACCTCGGTTCCGGAATATATCTATATTTATAAAGTGCTTCTTTTCGTATTATCTTATTTCAGGATCGCATAAAATTTTATTAAATTGAACTTTAATTTGTTCTCGTTACAGATATTCTCAGCGCAGTTGACGAAACCTATCCCGAAGTGCTGCTGCAGTTCTTTCGTCGACCACGTTTCCAGCCTCGTAGATGACAATCGCAGAGAAGCTCTGAGAGTAGCAGAGATCATCAAAAAGGCCTATCCCGTCAAGACTCAATGAGAAAGATCCATCTTCGAAGGCTGAAAACCTGAAGATTTGCTACATTATATAAACTGCTGAATCCTTCCGCACAGACCCAACCAATATCCATCTTTATGACATACTCTCTTTATCATGACGAGATCTCCAATAATATTACTACAGTAAACCCTTTTATATCCATTTAGATGCCATGACCCTGTATACATCTATGCAACGTGGATTATCGAAGATTTGAACCCCTAAATGGTGTCCCATTTTAACCATATTTTTTTATTGGGCAGACGATAGATGTCGCTATAGACCCAAGCTATAACATTGACCGAAAATATACAGTTTTATAACACACCGGTGTGCTCACGGTACTGGCGGGATTCCCGCAGCGGACCCATATTTGGGCTCATGGCATCCATACGGATATAGAAATTGCTATATAATGATAGTGTTCCGTTTTATATCCGTTCCATGTGTTGAACGAAATATTTTCACACAATTATCAGATGCTTTGGTCCATGCTTCATCCCAAGACATATCCATGATGTGGTTGGTGTGAATGTGATCCTTATTCATGAAATAACATTCATAGTCTATTAAATTAAATTGGTAGTAGTCGAAAGTCGTCCCGTGAACACCGCCCTTTCAAAGCGAGTCTAATAATGGACGATGCGCGCATTCTAGGTTTTTATCATGTGACGTTTGTGGATCAACAGTCTACATACTGCGCTCAGGCATCCTTTAACCCTTTCGCATTATATATATATATATATATAGACGGCATATATTGAAAGCCGATGTGAAAGTGACCTAATCTAGATGTACATAAAATATATTTTTAATCCAATGTACCCTTACAAAATATAATAAAAATAATTACAAAATAAAAAATGTATTATCCATTTATTCGTAATGAAATTTCCACTGTGTGGACTTACCGTGCTGGAGACTCTGCTTCGAAGGGAGTCCACAACCAATCGTTCCCAGATAATTCGTTCAACAACTCATCGATAACGAGGTGGGGCCACTGGACGCCTGGTACACGGGACATTTGGTGCACGGGACAGCTGGTGCAATGGATGTCTCGCTAACCTAACGTAACCTAACCTGATTTCGTTAACGAGACCTATGGTAATCTGATACGAGCACTGGACAAATCCTTAGGTTAGGTTAGGTTAGGTTAGCGAGACATCCATTGAACCAGTTGTCCCGTGCACCAGACGTCCAGAGCCCTCACGTTGTTATTGATAAGTCGTTGAACTTATTGTCTGGGAACGAAATGCAACGGAACAGCTTCCTTCGAATACAAGTATCTTCATACTCGTATTCGGCGGATCAAGGACGTAAGATGCCTTAAATCAATGTTTTAATTATATATATATAAGGTTCAATAACACTTCAAATACACACATATTTCGTTCGTTTACATGCTACAAAATAATATTATTACACCAAGAATGTTACCGTTCGAAAAAAATACGAAAATAACTGTTATAATAATGAAGTTCACACAGAAACTGTCACCAATTCACACACATGTCACATCCAATCGGTTATTATTGAAAATGAAATTTTTTTTTTTTATGTAAACGCATGCAGGAGAGCACACCCGGTCAAGACCAGTGCACTCTATGACGCTCAGCCAGGGAGGCTGGACGCTGCATGCGGGAAACGTGTGTTGTGTTATATTATAACGTCTTATTTAATATATTAATTCCGATGATGTTTTATTACTAGCTTGTATCAACATTACATTGTTTTTATTTTGAATTGTTCCATTTTTAAATAATATACCTAACCAAATAGATGCTTCATACATTTCACACGGTTCTAATTTACTCTTCTTCTTCGTGTCAGCGACGTCAAATTATTTTTTCCCAATATCTGGCAACATCGATAGCTCGTGTGTTGCCCAGCATTAGGTCCTGAGATGTGCAACTTGTTGGGCACATGGAGCAGCATCGTAGGTGTGAGGCGGTCTGCAGGTCTCCACAGTCGCACAATAGTGTCTCTCCCTGCCGAAGCATTCCCCACCGCTCGAGGTTGTCCTTACATTCATACTACCAATATTGGATACTGCCAATTTATTAAATTTTCTGCCAAAACCTTGAACTAAATACTGAACAAATAAATGCAGATCTTTTTTTATTAATTAATATTTCAGTTGGAATATTTTTAACAACGAAAATAAAGAAACTTTTGGCGTCATGTAGCACCATTTTTTTTTGTATTTTACTACATATAACTAAAACCAAATATATAAGAGTACTGTTTCAGATTATTATTTTTTAAATTATTCATTAACTATTTATTTATATATAAAATATATAATAAGGCTGTGAGACATGGTGCTTATCTGAAAGTGATAAAAAAAGACTAGAGGCCTTTGAAATGTGGTCATACATAAGAATTCTTGGAATTTCCTGGAGAGACCACTCCACGAACAATGAGGTTCTCAGGATAATCAAGGATGATAGGCACCTACCTAATAAGAACCATCTCACAGAGGCGAGCCCGATGGATTGGTCACATCATGCGCCACGATGGTCTTCTTCACGATATTGTGGAGGGGATGGTTGAGGGTAGAAACTGTAGAGGGCGCCCTAAACGGAGTATTTACAGCAAGTATTCGAGGACATGAATTGTAGCGCTTATGCTGAGCTGAAAAGGGTTGCGGAGGACCGAGAGGAATGGAGATCGAGATGCAAGATTCTGTTGCTGAAAACTAATGCACCGGATTGATACTACGAAGAAGACTACATATAAGTAAAACCAAATATATTAGTAGAGTACAATTTCAGATATATTTTTTAAATTATTTATTAACTATTTATTTATAAATAATATATAATGCAAACAAAATAATTACATTTAATTAATTATATTTTTCGTTACACAACATATCAAATAAATTAAACGAAAATAAAATTTCAATTTTTTCTGTTTCTTTATTTCATCAAATATTTCTTTAGATATTTATATTTTATTAAATAATTCATATTTTCTTTTCATATCAATAACTGCTACTTTTAACATTTTTTCCCTCACTAGGGTATGTCATTTTAAAGATTTTTCTCTAGGGGCGCCACATTTAGTTTGCCCTAGGGCGCCCCAGTGTCTTCATACGGCACTGTGCCAAAGAAATAGTATACGTTAAGTATTGGCGGAACAAGATAGACTGAAGAAATCTGTTTTTTTATGTAAGCACGTACAGGAGAATACCGACAGATGGTGATAGTAATTCTGAAGTCTCATCTGTGGAATTCTATGAAGCTTTCCATAGTGCAAATGGCTAAGCGCTGCATGTGGAGTGTTGATCCAACGTCATTGATTACAACCCGAGATTCACGCAACATCTTTCTTATTACAGGAATTTACTATGATTGGGCGGTCTTCACGGGACGACTTTCGTATACCACCAATTTTAATTAATAGGCTATGACTGGCATTTTACGGGTGAAGGGTGAAATTTACACCAACCGGGGGTATTTTAGAACTTCGAAAATTTATTAAAATCTCCGTCGGGGATCGAACTCACGACCTTTGACTTGCAAAGCAAACGCTTTGACCATTGAGCTATACCCGCCGGCCATAGTAGCTTAGTAGATTGAGGCTGGATGTGGAAGGTGAAGGATCGAGACGGATGGAGACGCATCAATTATAAATGAATGTTGGAGAAATCATAAAACATTTTTTTTTAATATTTTTATTTCTAACAACTTAATTAAATATAAATAAAACAATAAATTAATGTAAATTATACAATAAATACATTTTTTTTAATAATTATTAAATACTCGTTCACATCAACCATTTGATGACACAAAAGAAATAAAATTAAACAACTTTTTAATAAATAAATCTTAAAAATAATTCAATAAATAAATCATATAAATAAATTTTCATGTTATTTAATTTTCATCGATTTTTGCAGTAAAAACAAAAACAAATAATTTATTTCATATTTTTTATTAAATAATATATTTTTCATAAATAAAAATAATAAATGATTTTTAAATTACAATATATAACAGGGCCTTGATATTCCTAAAAATGATATAAATATAATAAATAAATAAATAAATAAATAAATAATTAAGGTTATCAACTGACAATCCTTGGTGAAACTGCATAATTATAATTTTATAATTAATTTTAATTAAAAATTAATAAATCAAAAATATTTAGTTTTGATTCACAATAATTATTGAAGATGGTCTTCAGCAAGGCCGAAACATGTAATCATTAAATAAATTGTGAATCAAAACCAAATATTTTTAATTTATTAATTTTTTTAATTAAAATTAATTCTAAAATTATAAATAAATAAATATTATTAGGATTTTATTTATCAGCGTATTTTAAATACATTATTTAAAATGATTACAAAATCAAATAAATTAAATTATTAATTAAACATACCCATGGCTTAAACATTATAAATTATTTAAAAATGTAAACATAATTATGACATGATAAATTATAAAGGGGGCATTTTTGGATTTAACATTAAAGCCCTTAGATTAAAGAAATGTTTATATATTTATCTATTTCGGGTAGGTAACAACAACAAAAAGACGAATCGTGTACACAATATTCATAAATGAGTTATTAAAAGGCACCTATAACTCTCATTTCTTACTATAAAATATCAGATTTGTTTAAGAATATTGTATAAAAAATCTCGAAGTCGATAGCAAAGACACGAACCAAAGTGTAAATAATAGCAAATTCTCGAACCATATCACTATAAAAAACCATCTCAGAGAGGCGAGCCCGATGGATCGGTCACATCATGCGCCACGATGGTCTTCTTCACGACATTGTGGAGAGGATGGTTGAGGGTAGAAACTGTAGAGGGCGCACTAGACGGGAGTATTTGCAGCAAGTATTCGAGGACATGAATTGTGGCGCTTAAGCTGAGCTGAAAAGGGTTGCGGAGGACCGAGAGGAATGGAGATCGAGTTGCATGATTCTGTTGCTGCAAATCAATCCACCGGATTGATACTACGAAGAAGAAGATCACTATAAAATAGTTCAGTTTATTTGTAACCAGTTCATATAAATATAGATTTAAATCGTGGAATAATCAATATTTTAACTAACAAAAATGTTGCCATTCTGTAACGCTTAAAACCATATTAATAACTGAGAAAAAAAAGTGGTACTCTTTAGCCTTTCGCAACGGTTGTCGGCATATGCCGTCAAAGATTCCCTGACCGTTGACAACGGTTGACGTGATATATCGTTTTGCTACTTTCAATACTCATTGTGACATCTACGGTAAGAAATTGTAAGTGCAGTCATTCCTTTTTTCAACCTACATATATTTTTTACAGGGATCTGTAAAGCATGTAAATAAATATCGTTAGGTTCCGTCACAGGAGCGATTTTTCTGTAAGTCACATGTGTCAATGCCACCACATGTATGGAGTTACATAATGAACGTTTGTTAAATATATTAGATTTTTATGCATCATCTGATAGCTTAAGGATAGAAGAACCAAAGTTATATATCATATAATTTGTATTCCACCGAGCCGTAACGAAAGGGTTAAATGTATCATATGATAATAAGTGTATTAAAAATAAATTCACTATTTTTTCAATAGATGGCATTAGTTATCTGTGTCTTTTATTTACAGATAAGGAACGGATATGGGAAGAATAAAAATATCTATAATACATAATAACACCAGTATTAAGAGACATTCATTAATTTAAGGTTAACCAACTTAACATTTTAGACGGCATATATCGGCTACCGATGCAAAAGGGTTAATATACGTATCAAAATAAATTTTTCTTAAGGTAACCAACCTATAATAGTTAAATTTCTTTACAATTATTAAAGTGAGGAAGCCTCAGCTCTAGAATCAGCTCAAATATTAAGAAACGTCTCTGAAAACTTAATTTATTTAGATTTTTACCATTTACTTAAGATTAAACATAGTAAAGTAAGTATTTAATACCTTGTTTTAACATGGATCACACTGAGCACTGTTTCACTTGATGGAAGACTGCAGTATCGCCATCTACGAACGCTTCATCAGTAGTATACGTAGGATTCTGCACGTTGAAACTGAAGCTTTCGTAGGTCGCGAAACTGCAGTCTTGCAGCAAGTGAAACAGTGCTCAGTGTGATACATGTTGAAACAACTTCCTAAATACTTACTTTACTCTATTTAATCTTAAAATGGATCTTAAGTAAATGCTAAAAATCTAAATAACTTAAGTTTTCAAAGACGTTTATTAATATTTGAGGCTTCCTCACCTTTAATCATTGCAAAGAAAATAAGCTATTATAGGTTGGTTACCTAAAGAAAAATGTAATTTGATACGTATATTAACCCTTTCGCATCGGTAGCCGATATATGCCGTCTAAGATTCCCCTACCGTTGACATCGGTATCCGTGATATATTGTTCCGCTACTTTCTTAGAATAGTTTTTTATGCAACATCTGATAGCTAAAAGATACAAGAACCAATTTGATACATGAAAATAGACCAGATAAGTAAATTTATGCTTCAAATACTAGTTTTATATTTGACGGTATAATTTGTATTCCACCAAACCGTAATGAAAGGGTTAAGTTGGTTACCTTAAGCCAAGGAATGACTCTGCATACGGGTGTTAGTATATATATATATATATATATATATATATCATGATGTCTCGATGATAAATAAATACAACTAAATGGCGTGTAAACTGATTCAAAATGGCGTCAAATATATAATTTAAAATGGCGTCGAAATCCAAGATGGCGTCAAATATACAATTTAAAATGGCGTCGAAATCCAAGATGGCGTCTAATCTGTCATTCAAGATGGCGTTTAGAAATCTGAGAAAGGCAGCGTGTTGCAGATGCCCGTGTTGTCGAAGGTCACTGGCCTGTAGTAGCTGGCGACTTCGCCCCAACCTCTGGCTGCTGTGTTGTAGTTGCGACCCCCGGGGACGGAGAGGGGCGTCACTGGAGATAGGGGCGCCAATGGAGCGAGGGACGCCACGGGGGCCGGTGCAGGGAAGGGCTCCATCTTGGGCAGCAAATTCACGGACGGCTAGAATGAGAAAAATAATAAAAATTAGTGACTTTGTATTGTTATCTATAGCAGGGTTCGTCAAATTGTGAGGTGAGAAATACCAAGTTGTCATAGAAACAGAATAAACACGCTTTGTGGGCGGAAAGGTGGGACTCACGGTTGGAGGGGCACTGGATGCGCCTTCACGTGGCCATCCAGAGGGGATCCGGTGCTCCACTCACTGAGTAGTACAATAATAATAATGTGGTGTATGTGTACATGCCGATTTATATTTTCTTTCTATTATTTTTATTTAAAAAAAAAATCTGTATTTTCTTGGAATTATTGTATATACAATTTTGATTATAGCACTTTCTTCGTAGTATCAATCCGGTGGATTGGTTTGCAGCAACAGAATCTTGCATCTCGATCTCCATTCCTCTCGGTCCTCCGCGACCCTTTTCAGCTCAGCATAAGCGCTACAGTTCATGTCCTCGAATACTTGCTGCAAATACTCCCGTCTAGGGCACCGTTCTGCAGTAATGTTCGAACATTCCAGGTGGCATATCTTGTTGGCTGAAGGTTTTTCTTATTTGTCTTGGTTGTTTTGTCTCGAGCAGTCCCCACCCGGAGATCCGATTGGGGGACTATTTTATCTCCGGAAAATTTTACTTGAGATGCAATCATTTTTTCACTGATACGTGGGATGTCTTTAAGACCTTTAATGTGGTATTTTCCCCTTTATTTCCACATCCTAATGCCGTTGACCATAAAGGTTCATCCGCCTTAGGAGGGCATTTACTACCTCCAGGACAATAGAGTGCCCTAACCAGCTTGACCTGATGAGGTTAGCTGGGTGTTAGCTTATTCCGGCCAACATAGCACTAGTCGCTGAATAAATAAATGTTATTATTATTGTTAATACTAAGTAGTAAAATACAATACTAAAGTCTCATCTGTGTATTTATATGACGCTTCACCAACGTCATAGACTACAGCCCGACATTCACGCATCATACAGTTATTATAAGAACTCACTATGAGTGGTGGTGTTCACGGGAAAAAATCGTCTACCACCAATTTTAATTTATACGCCACGACTGGCATTTTACTGGCGATGGATCAAATTCCCGCCAAATGTGGGTATTTAATATTAATAGACTTTAAAAATGATTTTTTTTTTAATCTCTGTGGGGAATTAAGCCCACGATCTTCGATTTGGTAAACAAACGCTTTAACTACTAAGCTATCCTCGCCGTTTTTTAATATTTTACCAATTATATACGAGGGTTATCCGCAAAATAAGGTTCCCAGTGATTTTTAACAGTGTAAAAGATGTTTAATTCCATGAATGCGCACATTTGTGGAAAGTTCAGACTTTTACCTATTTTTTTACATAGTCGCCACTGAGGTCAATGCATTTTGCATGCGGTATACGAACTTTTGAATGCCCAGAATCAAAAAAAATCTGCCGCAAAGCCACGCAGATACCTGAGAACTGCTTCTTCCAGCTCTTCTCTATCGCCGAAATGCGTTCCACCCAGGTGTTTCTTCGTGTCAGAGAAGAGATGGTAGTAAAAAATTGCTTTTACAATCAATTATATTTGGTATGTTTTAATGATTAAAAATAATGTAACTTAATTTAAATAAATAATATATTAATCACACAAATTAACTAAGTATTGAAATTTAAAAATAACACGCGTAAAAAATAAATAAAAACCTATTACTAAGCATTTATTTAATTAGGTATATTATTTAAAAAATGGAACAATTCAAAATAAAAACAATGTAATGTCAATATTAACCTGTAATAAAATATCATCTGACAATTCATACATTAAATAAAGCCGTTATAATCATTTGTTTTTGACTAACAATCGATTGGATGTGAAACATGTGAATAACTAACAGTTTCTGTACCAATTTTTATTATTGTGATGGTTTTTTCTCGGATTATATCAAACGATAATATTCTTGGTGTAATATCATAATTTCGAAGTATATAAACGAACGAAATATGTGTGATTGTAAGTGTTTTTTAACAGTAAATACAACTTTGACAACAACATTGACTTCAGCATTTAACATCCTTGCTTCGCTGATTGCTAGTATCATCACCCTGCGGCTGAACATGTGGAGAAGCGCAACTGAGGGGAATACTTGGATTGCCCCGAAAGAGGACCTAGCCCCTGGACATGACCAAGGGTGGAATATATGGAGGTCCCTTAACAGACTTCGGACCGGAGTATGCAAGACGAGGACACAAATGAGGGCCTGGCAGTTTTACAGCGGACCGACTGAATGTGACTGCGGCGTGGAGCAGACCCTGTCACACCTTCTGGAGTGTGCGCTGTGCCCGAATAGCTGCACCCAGGAAGACCTGATGATGGCCAGAAGTAACGCCATCGACGTCGCCCACTTCTGGGCAGACAGGATCTGACCCTGTTGTTTCCGACACGATTATATATATATCAAAGCAGAGTCTCCAGCAAGATATGTCCACACGGTGAGAATTTCATTATGAACAAGTGGATAATACGTATTTTATTATAGTTGAGGGTACATTGAAGTAAAAGTACATTTATGTACATCCTATTACTATTTGTATTTTAAGTATATTATTAAGTCTATTTTATTACCTTTATATTTAGATTTCAAATAAACGAGAGTAATCTCAAGTCGTGGGTTTAGTAATTTTACCCATTGGTATCATTATATAAACACATACAGTACACTACATAAAGACGTAATCAAAAAAGAAATGACAATAGTATGACGCTTTTAAGGAAGTTGGAGCGGGCTATGAAGACTGTTAATCCACCGACGTCATACGACTAAAGCCCAGAGTTAACGCATCGTCCATTTTTAGACTCACTTTGAATGGGTGGTGTTCACGGGATGACTTTCGTCTAACGCCAATTTAAATTAATAGACTGTGACTGGTATTTTACAGATCAAAATCAAGCGAACCATAAGTATGTATAAAGCTAAAGCATCAATGAAAAATCTTTGTTATTTTAAAATATTAGAGATTAATCTCTCCCGGTATAGGTATAGTACCCCCGAGCTTTGGAAAAATAAGCAAACGCCAGGATTGTCGTCGGAACGCGTGGTGGAGGGACGAGGAACAGGTCACTGACACAAAAAACTTTTCGAGAAGCACGCTGAAATATATTTAAGATAAAAGATTGACCACCTTCGGTCATCCATCCGGGACCAACAATCTGTGTCTGTGACACAGGTCCCGGACAGACTCCCACTGACACCGACGGTAGTTGTGAAAGCACAGCGCCGAAATTAACACAGTGGCCATTTATGAAACTATAGCGCACCAATACCAGGACATGGCAAACAAACAAAATGGCGACGCAAGCGCCGTGTCTTGTTACTATTTTTTTTATATATGCGTGTCCGACGAGCGAACAAAAATAATAAGTAGTGTACTAAATACAGATATGTTATGTGTTTGATGGTGAGTGTGTTTTTACCTGTACTCTTGGAGCCGGGTTGTTGAATGACCTTGGAAGAGTGTTGTACTTGGGCTGTACTTGCGGCTTGTTGCAAGGTGGACGGTAAGGAGTGTCATGCGTGCTAACGGGGGTTGCTGATGTGCAGTTGGTCGAGGTGTTTTTGCCTGAAAAACAGTACAAAATCGAAAGTATTTATTTATTTCACAGAACCGTAATTCCAAGATACAAATAATAAGAAACATAAAGTATACATAAATATACGAAACATACAAAAGAGAAAAGAAGATGAAGATGACATGTGTCGAAGATCACAGAGATCTAGGAGAACAATACCATCGACAAAAGAGAAAAAGGATGTAAGAAAAGGATCGAGGTGTGCTGGTAGGCCATTTAGGAGCGCCATTACCGTTGTACTAAATTGAGTGCTCGAAGCTTCCCAAGTATCAACTGGGATCAAAAACAACGGATGGCTACGAGCACGGGTGTGCTTTTATGGAACGTAGAAGTTAAAACATTCAAGAATCTCAGGGTCGTGAATTGCACCGCGAAGACGAAGGAATGAAAGTTTGAGAGCAGCAATTTTCCTCCGGGACTCTAACGAATGGAAAGAAAGCATCCCTAGAAGACAAAGAGTTGGGTAATGTTCGGAATTGATTGAATTGAATGGATAGTTACCGTAAATATAAAAATAGAGACGACGGAAAAAAATATGACTGTTTTCGAGCATGATAATGTATTTGGATTTATTTTATAATAATAATTATTTTCAATGCATACTCCATCACAATAGTATTAAGATCAACTTAAGCCAAGAATCCCTTACCCTTCCCTTCGTGCACCCACTTGGCAGACCTCTTCTTTCTGTTGACATACATGGACTGGCCCTTGCTGAGCTGGTTGGCAGGCTCGCTGAGAGAACTGCTGATCTTCCTAGCCAGCTCCATCTGGTCCTTCACAGTGGGGTGGAAACCGCTGTCGTAGAATGACGAAGATGCAAACGAAGACTCTGAAAACATAAATCATCAAGTAATTAATTGACCTTGCAAAAATAACAATACATTTCCATACAGTGACGCAAATGAAAGCCTGGCAGTTTTACAGCGGGAAGACTGAATGTGACTGCGACGTTGAGCAGACTCTGTCCCCTCTTGTGGGGTGTGCGCTGTGTCCGAGCAGCTGCACCTAAGAGGACTTGATGATGGCTGGGAGAAATACCATCGACAGTCACCACTTCTGAGCAGACAGGATCTGACCCTGATGTTTCAGACACGATTATATATACTTGATTATTAATCCTTTCGCATCGGTTGTCAATATATGCCGTCTAAGATTCCCTTACCGTTGATATCGGTAGCAGTGATATATCGTTTAGCTATTTTCATTACTCATTGTGCCATCTACGGTAAGAACTTGGAACTGCAGTCGTTCCCTTTATCAACCTACATGTATTATTTACAGGAATCTGTAAAGCATGTAAATAAATATCATTAGGTTTCGTCACAGGACCGATTTCTGTGTAAACTACATGTGTCAATGCCACCACATATGTTAAATATAATAGTTTTTATGCATCATCTGATAGCTAAACGATAGAAGAACCAATGTGATAAATGAAAATAGGTCAGATAAGTACATTTATGCTTCAAATACTAGTTTTAAGCAAAAAAAATGGTTTGAAAAATTCACGCCGTATTGACAGTATAATTTGTATTCCACCGAGCCGTAACGAAAGGGTTAAAAGCGAAAGTGAAAAAATAATTTTAACAGTTCTTACTATTTTTCTTGATGATGTAATCGTCGGCATCTGGAGCTGGTGTGAAGATTTTGTTGAGATCAATTTCCTTATCTCCAACAGTGATGGGAGATTTAGTGTCACCAAATTCCTCCTAAAAAAATCCCATGTCTATAAAATACTTGTATTTATTGTTTATGGTTTCAATTTTCTATATCCTACTATTTATATACAAGAAAAAGCATATTTACAAAATGTATATAAATACATGTATACATATATTTATTATAATATATAATGGATTTATAGCTATGTACAAGTGTAATGCAATGTATTGATTTTAAATATGTACAGTTTTCTAATATTAAACACTAAATATATAGAAATGTTCGTAGCAAATAAATTTATTCGAGATATACATACAATTATATTTGTATATATTTTATTTTTAAATCGATCACGTTAGATTTGGCCTCTTTTTATGAGAATGCAGTTTCAACAAACTCGTAGCCTCAGTACATCAATGTCATTGTATTATGCAGCTCAGTTGTCTCTTGACAGTGATGGATTCAGGAAGGCTACAAGTTACAAGTCAAAACTGCAGTCTCCTAAACAGAGGCCGTATCTAACGCAATCCATGTATAATATTATATTCTTATAAAAATATTTTAAATATAAAGGAAATCGACAAACAAGAATCGATCGAAAAAAACGAAAAAAAAAAGCCGCAAAGTTAATGTTTTCTTTGAATATTTTTTAAATAAATTTTGTGAAATAAATACATTTAATTGTATTTATTAAATTTAAATAATCTTTTGTATTTATAATAATAAAATTAAATAAGTGTTCTATAAATTTTGTAAATAATTAATTTGAAAGATAGTTATCTTGCGATAGTATTATTCCTACTGTTAGTGTTGCAAATTATATAAAATTATTTTTTTTATAGTTCTATAAAAAAAAGCTTAAAAATAACACAAGCCAAACAATTTCTATGTAAAACATCTAAAAGCGAAAAATAATATAAAATGAGAATATACATAGACAATATAAATATACATATACATTGTGAATTACAAAATAATGTACATTTTCAAAGAAAATTAGATTTATCTATCGGACTTGTACAAATGCATAAAATTCTTCAATAATGTTCTCCTTCTGCATCAACATACTTGTTGCAGAAACGGCACCCTAAAATTCCTTGAAAGAAATGTCTCTCAAGACCATTGTAACATGCTTTTGGACGTTTTCTACGAGCTTCCAATGCTTTTCTTTCAAGTTTTCAGTCGAGACTGTTAGAGTGCTGGGGTACCACAGGGGTGTTGTTTTGGACCAAAAACTTTGGTAACGATAAACGACAGGAAAGAAGATGTCTTAAGGTGCCTTCTGTCAATCTTCTTCACGTATTGCCTATGTGCTGGCTATACTCAGAAGGTATACAGTGAACTCCGGGTCCAGTATAACAACGCCTTCCGAATGCTGTTGGGTCTGCCACGATACTGCAGTGCCTCAGGCATGTTGACGGAGGCGCGAGTGGATGGCTTTCATGCCATAATAAGGAAGCGTTGCGTTTCTCTGTGGGCGCGCGGCAATCCCAACGCAATGGTCGCTGTGTAGGCGGATAGGTGGGACTACCGGTTGGAGGGGCACTAGATCTGCCTTCACGTGGCCATCCAGCGGGGATCCCGTGCTCCACTCACCGATATATGGACGCATTGGCCTGTTTTTTTATATATTTTTTGCATTTGTACACGTTCGATCAACCAATTTATTTTCCCCATTAAATGTGCATTAATTTCATTATCGATGACGTAAGCTGCTATTATCATCATTAAACGTTAACTATCCACTGCTGGATAAAAGCCTACCAATGAAACTATCTTCCCCACCTCACATTGGTATTTATTCTTGTTGCGAAAGACCTTCATTCTGCAGTGAATTGGTATAATTAGCGATGATTTGTTGTTTTAAGTGTTGAATTATAACGACGAATATATATATTATTTATTATATTTTTTAATATATTATTCGCGACAGGGGCTGTCTGACCTAGGAGAGGCAATCAAACCGCACGTTTCCAAACATGTGATATGGTTGGGCGATATATATCAATATCGTTGTTGTCGCCTGGGAGTCTCTACCATTTCTTGGGAGAATTTTCCTGAATTGCTGCTTAGTTTTGACGGTCCTTTGCTGTTAAACTTCATCAGGGAAATCGTCGAGGCTACAAGAGCGGTTAACGAGGCTGACATGGAATAGGCTCCTACGTTCTTCAACTATTTCTCAGACGTATATTTTAACCTTCTGTGTAACTTGCAGGGTACAAATACGCCACTATATACTTTTTAATGAATCTAAAAAAAAAGATATCATTATCAACTTTCAGTGAAATTTCATAATTTTTTAAAATTTCAGGTTTCTTCTAAAATGTAATAAAATTTATAATTGCTTAAATTGTATAATTCTTATTCAGCTTATAAATGATATGTTAACAACAAGTTCATTAGGAGTGTCCTCTACACTATTGTGGCCACTGCATAGAAGTGCTTAAGAGAATTAAAATTAAAATTTGACAAATTAAGGAAATTAAAATTGCAGTCACAGATTGAAAGGAGATGGAAAAGAAAGATACATTCTCTTATCGAAAATATACACTTTATTTACAAAAATACTAAATAACTTTAGGGTTATCAACTGACAATACTTGGTGAAACTGCATAATTATAATTTTAAATTAATTTTTATTAAAAAATTAATAAATTTTAAATATTTAGTTTTGGTTGACATATATTTTAAATGATTACATGTTTCAGCCTCCTGGATACCGAGACTATAAACAAATTATTGAAGATGGTCTCCGGGGAAGCCGTAACATGTAATCATTTAAAATAAATGTGAATCAAAACTAAATATTTATTAACTTTTAATAAAAATAAATTTAAAAATTATAAAAACACTAAAGACCTACACACTCATCGAGTGCAGTAACCATGCAGCTATTATCCAGTGAACATATACAAGAAGTTTTTCTGCTATCAGCTGTTTATAATCGTGCGGTTTGAGTGCCCCACCCGGGATTCGACTGCCATATTGTGTATTCCTTATAAATAAATTCCTACATTGTTAAATTAAAACCTCTTCTTCCTCAAATTATGTATTCCTGAGTATGGAATATACAATGTAAAAATAAAAACAAAAACACGTAAAAAAACACTTGTATTATTTTGAAAAAATAAAATAACTATATTATTTTTTATCCTAGAAAGAAATCGGCTGACAGAGAAGTCAAATCAAAATAAATTTATTTAAATATTTTTCATTATCAATTCAATTTATTTTATTTATTTTTAAAATAAATTATTAAGGAAACATTCGATTTTAATATTTTTAAGAATATATTTTGACTTAACTTGACTTAATGGCGACTGTAACAAGAATAAAGGAATTTTCTGAATTTAATGAAGAAAATATATATAAACTGAAATCCCTTAATAATGATAAATAATGATGTATTTATTTACTAAGCGCTATAGAAGGCAAAAAATTCTGTTAGGGCCCATTCCCACGGACGTCCAGTTTTGCAGGATCAGTTTTTTATTGGATACCGCAAAAATCATACCTGTGTTCACACACAGAAGCTTGCATCCTGTTTTTTACGGGAAAGCATTGGCAGTCGGAAAAGAAAATTCAGACTCAATGGACGTGAATACTCTTCTCATATTATACTAACCGAAAGCAATGCAAAAAAAAAGAAGATTTTGGGTTCCCCCGATCCTAAAACTACGATCGAGATTAGGCGCATTTCTTCTGTAATCTCATGGGCGATTTAAGAAAGAATGAATACAATTTTTTTAACTATTTCAAAATGTCCATGGCCACGTTTGACAAGCTTTTAGAAAAAAATTAAGAATAATCTAAAAAACAGGATACAAATATGAGAAAATGCATAATGCCTGAAGAAAAGTTAGCAATACGTTTGAGGTAAGAATAAAGTAAAAAACCGTATGCAGGATGCTAGTGGGAACACTTACATTTAACTATGTACGTAATTAAACTGGATACCGTTTTTTATTGGATCCATTCGTCCAGTTTGTAGTGGCAAAACCGTACAGCACATTTCAAAGCGATCGAATTTTCGCGGTATCATGCAAACCGAATGATTATGTAAATGTTACCACAGTAGCACGTATACTACTGAACGTGATCTTGCAAAAAACCGAACCCGCAAAAAACGGGACGTTGCCGTGGGAAACGCTCTAAGTCAATTCAGAAGCCTTCAAAAAAATATCTTTTTATAAGTGTGAATGATCTAATAGTAACTAGAAAGATTGTGATGGGAATGAATGTACGAGTATTATACATGTGATATGTTTTATGTTTATGAATGAGATGGTTTCTTATGTTTATGATCTGGAAACACAGATCTTTTGATCCTAACTGACCATAGATTCCTGCTCGAATCCTCCGACGTACTCCTGAAGGAATTGCGTCGGAGAAGGGTCCCTGGACTTCGGGACGTCGTTCTGGATCATCCCGAGACAAAAGAGATAAACCATAGTCTTATTTCTGTGCTCTAAGCTTGTGCTCAATAGGCGCATTCATCAATTGAATGTTTGTTCATATGTACTTAATGTTTTATTAGGTTATTACTAAGAATATATTTCGGGACAAAGTTCTAGATCATCCTAAGATAAAAAAGATAAAGCATGGTCTGTGTTCTAAGCTTGTGTTCAATAGGCGCATTCATCAATAAATGAACTTGTCGTGTGTAGTGTACTTAAAGTAGGTTATCTATTAAAATGTAGTTTCGAGACGTCGTTCTAGATTATCCCGAGACAAAAAAGATAAGCCATGGTCTGTGTTCTAAACTTGTGTATCTATGCCTAAGCTTGTGTTTACTAGGCGCATACATCAATAAATGGTTTATTCGTGTGTAGTTTACTTAAGGTAGGTTGTCAATCAAAAAGTAGTTTCGAAACGTTGCGGGATGATCTAGAGATCATCCCGAGACAAAAAAGATAAGCCACGGTTTTATATCTGTGCTCTAAACTTGTGCTTAATAGGCGCATTCATCATTTTAATGTTTGCTCATGTATATTTAATGTTTTATTAGGCTATCATTTATAATTCGTATTTCGGGACGTCGTTTTGGATCATCCCGAGACAAAAGAGATTAACCATGGTCTGTGTTCTAAACTTATGTATCTGTGCTCTAAGCTTGTGTTCACTAAACGCATTCATCAAATTAATGTTTATTTGTGTGTGCTTAATGGTAAATTATCAATTAAAATGTAATTTCGAAACGACGTTCTGAATCATTCCGAGACAAAAATATATAAACCATGGTCTTATTTATGTACTCTAAGCTTGTGCTTAATAGGCGCATTCGTCGATTGAATGTTTGTTCATGTGTACTTAAAATTTTGTACATATATCGATTAAAATGTATTTAGAGACGTTGTTCTTGATCATTCCGCGACAAAAGAGATGAACCATGGTCTGTGTTCTAAACTTGTGCATCTGTGCTCTAAACCTGTGCTCAAATAATGATTTATTCATGTGTTGTGTACTTAAGGTAGGTTTTCAATTAAAATTTAGTTTCGAGACGTTGTTCTGGATCATTCCGAGATAAAAATGATAAGCCATTGTCTTCATGTCTGTGCTCTAAACTTGTGCTCAATAGACGCATTCATCGATTGTATGTTTGTTCATGTGTACAATAGTATAACTATTATTAGTAGTAACAATAATAAAACGTATTAAGCATTCGTCCATTGAATACTTGCTTATACAAAGGTTATTTTCCCCAAAACAGGATTTCGTGTTCAATGTTAGACGTAGCATTTGTTCCCTAATGTGTGAACATGTAGTTGTGAAGTTTTGGATGGTTGTATTTAGTTATTTGTGCACGTTATTGTTTATTTAATATTTTTTCGTAACTTGTAATTTTGGTCAGTCAATTATTTAAAATAGATATTATATTTCTTTTCAACATGGCATCGGTTGTGTTAAAAATCCAAAGATGTTTTTGAAATATTTGTGATTTTCGAAGTTTTTAGAAAGTCTAGTGATAGTGATTTTTTTTAATTTTAGATATTTTTGAAACCTAAGCCCACGTTCCAGGTATGCAACAGTCAAATATACGTTAAAATAGAAACAGATCAGTTAACATTCATTCGGTTGTACCAAGCAAAAATGTGTTCTGAGGAATATATCCATTTACGTGATACAATTAGTTCTGAAGGAAATGCAGCTAATATTGGTCGATTGACTATTCTGTGGGCGACGTACATAGGCAGTCCGCGTCATATGCATGAATATGCCGCAAGATGCAATGACCATATGTTCGTCATTACGGTAGACCAGATGTCTTCCCGGACAAACATCAAGTGATCGACATGACATCACGTGTATACAGGCAACAGCTTCCTCATGAACTACATTGTTAAACAACGCGTCTTTGGAGATACTCGATGCTGGATGTATTCAATCGAATGGCAAAAACGAAGCCTGCTGCACGCACACGTTCTTATTTGGTTAGTGGAAAGAATTCAACCAGACCAAATATATGTGCCGAAAAATTGAACTTAATAAAATCCAAAATCTGCTCATTTATTACTTCTTAGGCGGAACATCAGGGAAAAAATGGGCCATAGAGAGGGGGTTAAAATACATGGCCAAAAGATTGATATGATAAGGTTTGCTGACGACATTGCTCTGATTGCTGAAACTGAAGATGAACTCACGGAAGCGCTGACATCCATGGAAAACATATTTAATTCCAACTTCAATATGAAGATAAACAGCACAAAAACCAAAGTCATGAGAGTGAGCCGCAATGAGCAGCAGAAAATTAACATATCAATGCTAGGAGTACCCCTAAAAGATGCAAAAGAATTTGTATACCTTGGAAGTACGATCACCTGGGATGGCAGAACAAAAAGAGAAGTCAACAGTCGAATACATCAAGCAAGGCTAGCTTTCAATAAAAAAAGCCAAAATTCTTGAGTCAAAGAATATTTCTTTAGGGCTCCGCAAGCAACTTGCAAAAACACTTGTTTGGAGCATCTTAATGTACGGCTGTGAGACATGGTGCTTATCTGAAAGTGATAAAAAAAGACTAGAGGCCTTTGAGATGTGGTCGTACAGAAGAATTCTCGGAATTTCCTGGAGAGACCACGTCACGAACAATGAGGTTCTCAGAATAATCAAGGAAGATAGGCAACTAATCAGAACCATCTCAGAGAGGCGAGCCCGATGGATTGGTCACATCATGCGCCACGATGGTCTCCTTCACGATATTGTGGAGGGGATGGTTGAGGGTAGAAACTGTAGAGGGCGCCCTAGACGGGAGTATTTGCAGCAAGTATTCGAGGACATGAATTGTAGCGCTTATGCTGAGCTGAAAAGGGTTGCGGAGGACCGAGAGGAATGGAGATCGAGATGCAAGATTCTGTTGCTGCAAAACCAATCCACCGGATTGATACTACGAAGTAAGGGGGAACAAAGTTCGGCAGGTCAACTAGTATACTGTTAAAAACCTAGTAACCTTTATGTAATTTGAAGTAAGAACTTGGTGTTAGGAACCCGCTGAAGCAGGTATCAAAAAATTGGTTTTAGACTCATTTGAGTGCTCCCCTCCACGGAAATCTTTAGTAAAAGGCGAAAGATTTATTCGTATTGAAGGGAAACCAGAGTACCGTCATCGGATAAACATCAGATACTTATACCGGCAAGCGGCGACTAGAACGTGCGAGTTGTAAGCACGGTGCTGCCATCTAGCGGCAGTTATTAATTCAATATGACAGTTGTTCGGTATCGACTGAAACTGAATTGAAATACAAAATACAATACGTACCTATAAAATGTAATTCATGATAGTTATAAATACTCTCGTACATATAAAGTTAATATATTATTATTATAATTATACAACATTTTATTTCTCTTATCTATAATCGAAGTGAATCAATATTAGACGTGGATTGTGTTTAATAGATAACCACTTGGGAACACCGCTTGTCGTTCGTTGAGTCGAATCGCCCCTAGAAGTAATTTTACCAGGCCTGTTATGGTCTGATTAATATTTATCATCTGATCCCATAAATATTATGATTTTATTAACATGCGCCAAAATAGTGTCAGTGGCGTAACTAGAGCGTCTGTCACCAGGGACAGTAACATAAAAAACATATTTTCACATAGCCATAAAAAAAAGGGTTTTTAATCGATTTCTGAACTCTAAAATACCCCCGGTTGGCGCGAATTTGATCCCTCACACGTAGAATGCCAGTCATAGCCTATTAATTTAAAAATTGGTGGTAGACGAAAGTCGTCCCGTGAAGACCACCCATTCATAGTAAACTCTTGTGATAATAAAGATGTAGTCTATGACGTTGGCGGATCAACACTCCACATACAGCGCTTAGCGATATGCATCATGTCTGGGAGTTTTTTTCCTAATAAGCCAAAGAGAGAGGGCCGGATGTGAGAGGTTGTGTGGATCTCAGAAAGCTTCTTCGCGACCAGTCTGGGTGTTGGGGGTATCTGATTATACAAGCATTGAGACGGTTGGTTGATTGCCTTACGCATTTCTTCGGCGCATATGACTTTGCGTCTTATGTGTGGTGGTGCGATGCCAGCCAAAGGGTATAGTTTAGAAATGGGTGTTGGTTTGAGGCAGCCTGTGACGACTCTGCATGCATCATTCAGGGCAGTATCCACTTGATTACAGTGGGCTGATCGACCCCACACTGGTGCAAATGATCAGCTTATGACTAATATAGCGAACACAATATTTAATCTAATTTTGTGACTCATAAAATGTTTGTGACGTCTCACCTTGATCCTAATTTTGGACCACAGTAGTCTTATTGTGTTGTGCAGTGACACTGTTTGATTAATTTCTAACACCTGACGACTGCCGCTGTAATAGTAAATAGTACATAACTCTGTTGCGTCACAGAGCACATAAGAGTATGACACACACAGCCGGCAAGTATAACTCAGTGGTCAAAGCGTTTGCTTTGCAAGTAAATAAAAAAAAATTTAATCGATTTCTGAGCTCTTAAGTATTGGTGTGAATTTGATCCCTCACCCGTAAAATGTCAGTCATAGCCTATTAATTAAATTTGGTGTTAGACGAAAGTCGTCCCGTGAAGACCACCGATTTATAGCTAATTCCTGTAATAATAAGGATGATGCGTGAATCTCGGGCTGTAGTCTAGGACGTTGGCGGATCAACACTCCGTATATGCACCATGGTAAGCGTCATAAAATTCCACAGATGAGACTTCAGAATTACTATCACCATCTGTCGATATTCTCCTGTATGTGCTTGCATATAAAAAAAAACTTGGCTGTCTTGTTAGCGGTCGCAAGTTCGATCCCAGACAAAGCTCAAAATAAATAATAAAAAATATTTAATTACAATAAAAGCAGATAGTATGTGCTTATTGTTGGATTACCGAAGTAAAGCAACATTGGACGCGTACCAAAACTTGGATTGGTCACCGTCCGTGTCCTTGGTAGTGTTGAGCTGCTTGTTAGGACCAAAATAGTTTTATGCTTCGAAAGAGTCGTGGTAATCGTCCGACCTCTTTAAAAATTCTGATTACAACAAATATTGAAAATGTGTCTCGGATACTACAGCTGTCGTCTCTACAGGGTTGTCGGGAAACGCATATGTTTTCAGGTAAACATTTAGATACGGAGATGTCTTAGGACAAGGTATGGATAACAACAGCTGAGAAAACTATATAGCGAGGAATTTCAGGAGTTTCAGGACGAGAGAGTTTTGGGTGATTTGTTGATTGTCATTTTTACGAAGAGCCGATGATTAACACGACGCTTCCGAGACCATTTGTTACCAGAGGGCGACTTAACCCAATCAACGACAAGCGGTAAGCAAAAGGAGGTAACTAATCCAAATTTTGGTCTACGTCCATTGTTGATTGACTTTCGGTGATCTAATGAAAACCGCGCTTTTAATGTGCTATTATCAAAATAGAGTGACATCAGCATGATATAGTCCTTGCTGACTGGTACCAAAAACCTCGATATAAAATCTTTCATCTCTTATTTATGTTCGCTTGCTTATTTCGAATCGTACATGATGTATCGGCATGCCAAGCATTTGTTTGGCATGCTGAGGGTCGTAGGGTTGATCCCCGACGAATATTAAAAACAATAAAAAAACGATTTCTACTATCCATTTTTAAACTCTAAAATACCCCCGGTTGGTAAGAATTTGATCACTCACTCGTAAAATGCCAGTCGTAGTATATTAATCAAAATTGGTGGTAGACGAAAGTCGTCCAGTAGAGACCACCCATTCATAGTAAATTCCTGTGGTAATAAGAAAAATGCGTGAATTTCTGGGTATTAGTCTATGACGTTGGCCGACCAACACTCCACATGCAGCGCTTATCCATATGAAAAATGTTAAGCGTCATAGAATCTACAGATTAAACTTCATAATCACTATCACCATCATTCCGTATTCTCCTGTATGTGCTTACATAAAAAAAACACGTTTGAAACATTTGATTCGAATCTCTGACACGTCATACTCGTAGATTTCTCACCTGGCTTATCTTCACCTGTCACACATTGTCTAATCTTCAATCCAAGCCAAGCTATTTATGCTCAGGTGCATCATAAATTGATCTAAATATAAGCAGTGCATCAAAACTTGAACTGCGTAAGAGATGCGAATCTATATTCGCATGTAGAAGAATAACATTGGTCGCTACTTTGTATTTTTAGCAGGCCTTCTTAAACTATGGGTCGCGACCCCAAATGGGGTCGCGAGAGATTTTAAAAGATACTATTTTGATGAAAAATAGGGCATATAATTTTTGCAACTATAATAAACACATAAATATACATATACTATACATAAAATTCTTTTTTCAACGCGTCAATCCAAGCACAAAAATAACGGCAGAAGCGGGATGCGAACCGCGGACCTGGCGCGTTGAAAAAAGAATTTTATGTATAGTATATGTATATTTAAGTAATAATAATATTGTAATATAGTCAATGATCTATAAAAGTAGATTAGAATATTGAAATAATAAAATAATATTCTAATAAAAATTAAAAAATTCATATAATAAATACAATTGTTTTGTACAATTTTATATTTTTGCATATTTCTTAACGAATTCTACAACTATATATTTTCATATGTATATTGTCACCTAATAAATAAATCATCAAAAAATATTTATTTATCTTTCTTTTATATTTATGTGGGGTCGCCAGGAAACTCGCAATCATAAATGAAGTCGTGAATGAAAAAAGTTTAAGAAGCCCTGTATTAGTCATCATCATCAGCCTGTTCCAGTCTACTATTTAACGTAGGCCTCCCGCATGAGTCTTCATTCTTTTCGTTCCTCCACCTGCCGCATCCAGGCCACTCGTCAGTCCATCTTGATTGGTCAAAGCTCCGTTTGCTAGTTTTTGGACGCCACTGCAACACTTTTCTTCCACAACGACTGTTGTCTCTTCGACAGATATGACACATTGCCACTTGAGTGTGCCTGTTTGTTGTGTAGCCTCCACTAATTGAGTTCTTCTTCAGATATCCTCGTTTCGGATGATATATTTTAAAGATACCCCTCTCATGGATCTCTCCTTGGCACGCTAGGTGATCTTTATTTTATGTCTACGACCTGCTGTTAGGTTCCACGTCCCTGCGCCATAAGTCGATACTAGGATAATGCATTTTCTTTAGCCTCGCCATTTCCCATCATCTGGAGTCGGCTCACCTTGTGCACATTCACCATGTCTGCATGTCCTGCGTTGCATTCTCGGTCAAACCCAGAGTTTTCAGATCCTTGTTGACAGTTGCAGTCCAGGTTGCCTGTGGTCTTCCATGTCTTCTTCTCAGTGTGGGTATGTTGAGGGCTCATTTCATCATGTGGTCCTCATCTCTCCGTGTCATATGCCTATACCATCTTCGGCGGTTTTCCCTTATCTTTTCAGGTATGGGGGCCACCCGAAATGAACCCCGAATATGCTCATTTCGAACTCTATCCACTCTAGTCACACCGCCCGCCTACTTCAGCATCTTCATCTCTGCCACATGAATCCTATCCAAGTCACGTTTCAGCGGGGTCCAACACTCCGATCCGTAGAGCATAGCTGGCCTTACAGCAGTTTTGTAGATTTTACCTTTGATCCTAACTGGAATCTTGCTGTCACACAAAACCCCAGAGAGAGACCTCCATTTCAGCCATCCTGTGTTTATTCTATGCTCCACGTCAGATTATACTAGGATAATGCATGATGCATTGTATTAGTTGCTGAGTATTTGTAATGTACACATAATGGAGCATGAATCTCTCATGGAAAGTATAAAAAAGCTGAACACCGAGGCATCACTTAGAGGCAAACTCAAGACACACCTTTTTACTCAGAGAGGCAAAGAAGCGCTTTTGCAACGACAATTTGGTTACCAAAAAACGCCTTATAAATACTGATATATTAAGTATAATAATAGTACAGTTGTATCGTGCAATAAGTGGACGGAGCGTGCACGAATGACGTCAGCGGATTCACATTTAGAAACATAGATTGACGACAGATTCACGACGGATCCTCTCTGACATTATACATGCGAGTTGCATTTATGTTATGAAATTGAAAATTTGGCAATGGCCACCATTTCAACGTTGGACGGAAGCCAGCGATTTTTTTGCGCTCTTTCGAAAGCCAGGGTTCTAAAAAATTAAATACACGAATCAAATGGCAAAATCGGTGTTTGATTTATATTTCATATAACAGATAATATAGTGTTGTATATATCTTAAATTAATTCCCGTGTGGGGATCCTATCCCCCATCGGGAGCGTCCCCAGGTTGCGGATAAGGGAAGGCCTCCAGATATGGATGGAAGGAGGGAAATAAAATACCTCCCGCGGACAAACAGGTCGGAGAAGGCAAGCTTCGATACAAAAACCCACAAAGGGAGGCTTCTTTAACACATTTTGAAGTAGAGGCTCCCAGTGGAAGACCATCCATAGGCTTCTCCGACACATTCGAAGGCGAGGCTATGATGGATCTATGTGGTGGGCAGAACCTCATAGCTCAGATGGTGGCGGATGAACCGAACTGGCGGTCAACGGCAGCTCTCTAGCTTTCCAAGAAAGCTACTGCCTTTGCGTCAGGTGGCAACCGGCAGTAAAATACCCCGCCAAAAAAAAAACATGATGAATGTGAATGACAGACATGGCGAATGTGCTCAAGGATGGATGGTGGGAAATTGCGATGCTAAAGAAGAAGAATATATATGTTAAATTAATTGTTCATAAATATAAATTCAAACATTTATTACTTACTTATGTTTACACTTACGATACGTCTTAGTGAATGCGTCAAGAAACAAAAAAATATAAATTTCATGAACTCTTGCAAATATACTTTTTCATCTTCCAGCATTATGGTTTAAGCCTAAGCCTAACCTAACCTAAGCTCACCTTATCTAACCTAACCCCATTCTAACCTGATTAGCTAACTGCTTGGAACACGGCATATCGAGAATCAACTTCCGTAGGAATAACCAAGTCTTTCTTTCCATCCATCGAACACTTATTGACATTATTTTGAAAGTTTATAATTGTAATTTATAAGCTTGGACTGAAACTACTATAAAGACAATATATATAAATTGATCAAAGCCAATCTCCAAGCCAAGTAGCTTTATCCATCAGTATATTTATACAGGTTGGGAATTTATGAAGCTTTCATTAAAGACGAAATCGTGATATTCCATCAAATAAATAAATATTTCTGAATATAATCCATGTTAAAACAAGGTAGAAAGTATTTATGTTTAACAAATACGTTAAGTTTATATAATATTCCATATTTAAATTTGAAATTAACTAAATGTAAGTAAAATTTTGGAATTCCCAATAATCTATTCAAAAATAGAATAAAATAAATATTTCGGTATTCAGCTCCCTAGTTTTCGCTACAAGATGGCGTCCATCCGTTCACACTAATTGTAAAATTATCCAAACACTATTAAATCTACCACGCAAATCTAAGCTTTCAGCCGAACTGAATTTCATAATACTAACGACGAAATTCGCGTGCATAATACGAAATGTACATGTAATGTCACAATGACTTAAATGCTAAGTAATTGATGAGCAATTATGAGAGATCAAATGAGCTAAATTCTATTAAGATAGAGATGAAAATGGCAAGCAATTATTTTGAGATAATTAAACATGGAAAATAAATTATGTTCCAATGCGAACGCAACCAATCAGAATAAATTCATTTGAAAATGTATTTAGTTAAGAAATTCTATAGAATTTTATTTTTAACGATTTTATGGCATAAACTATTAGATGGCAAAATTTAGAATGAAAAAATTATAGCAAATTTAGTCATGTTTATTTCTATAGTTGGATAATTGTTTATAAATATTCATAGATATTCTTTTTTCGTACTGTTTTTTCGCTCGATTTTTTCTGTTTTTCCTTTAAAGATAAATTTTGTACTTTATATTTTTCGTCAACAAAAATTAATAATAATATTTTTTTTACTACTTTTCTTTTGTAAATTATATCGCTGTATTTAATATAGCTTAGGCAATATATTGTATCAATATTTGTTTTTTTTTATGTAAACACATACAGGAGAATACCGACAGATGGTGATAGTAATTCTGAAGTCTCATCTGTGGAATTCTATAACGCTTATTACCATAGTGCATATGTCTAAGAGCTGCATGTGGAGTGTTGATCCGCCAACGTCATAGACTGCATCATCCTTATTATTACAGGAATTTCCTATGAATGTGTGGTCTTCACGGGAAGAATTTCGTCTACCACCAATATTAATTATTAGACTATGACTAGCATTTTATGGGTGAGAGATCAAATTCACACCAACCGGGGATATTTTAGAGCTCAGAAATCAATTAAAAATCCTTTTTTTTTTAATCTCCGTTGGAGGTCGAACCCACGACATTTGGCTTGCAAAGCAAACGCTTTGACCGTTGAGCTATACCCGCCAATGTAAATGTAGATTTTGGATTTTTTTTTATGTCCAATGTTGAAGGTCAAAGGTAAGAAGATTAGCAATTTTAGAGATTGTATAAACTACAGTCTCATAAATTTTTCGAAGATGCCGAAAATTCCTAAAATTTACAAAATTCCTTAAAATCCCAATTTAAATAAAATTTCTAAGATCCGATCAACAAAATAAAATTTGTAAAATTACTAACTTTTTTCGCCGCTCCCTGTATAGCTAAAACATACAAAAATCGAATAATTCTAAAATAAGTAATGTATAAAAATATATATAAATATACAGAATTTCTAAAATTTTGAAAATTTCGAAAATATTAAAAATTTCCAAATCTTTTTGTGAAATTTCCAAAAATAATTAAGTTTCTAAAAAATGCGTTTTTATTTTTGAAAGATTGATTAGCCCAATAAAGAGGACGCCGTCGTCTCTGGGCTGTGGAAGTCGTTGCTATTGACGCGGCTCCGTGGTCGAGCGGAGACGACGCGTCTTGCTGGCCATGGTCCAAGGTTCTAATCCCGGCGACGGCTAAACAATACTCCCGCGCAACAAACAACCAAGAACACTATTGTCTCGAATATCAAAGAACGGAAATTTCCAATCAAAATTTATCATAAGATTCTACGAGTACATTCTATGTATAGTTATCGGCGGAGCCAAGAGCCTGGGGGCTTCAAGAAAACGCACCTTTAGTTTAAGCTCTCACAGAATATTAACAGTATATGTCCCAACCGGGTGCACCTTCGCCTCTTGACCGCCTTTATGGAAGGATGCCTTGTACGCTCTTTCACTCGTCATTCCTCACTAAATCAAATCATCGTACCCCCAGTATTCTACGCAGGTCTATCTGGCCTATTCCATACGTATTATACGGCTGCATCAGCTTTGCGTGAAATTTCAAGTGTTGCTTTAAAAAAACATGATTCAATTATCAAATCGAATCTTGACATATATGTTGCATATCTGCCATTGCTCATGCCTTGTACTAAGACAACTCTGCATGCGGAGAATACATATGGTTCCCAACAAACTCCTTGGCAACTACCCCAATGATCAACCTGAAGATGACCTCTACAACAGTGGTTGAAATATCGAAATGATGAAGAAATCCGCCACACACGCCTCAACCCAAAAGCCTAATTATTCACATTAATCAGATTTTTTAATGTTTCACACTTTTGCCTCAAATAACTAATACCATAAAATAAAGGTCACCCAGCGTGCTATAGAGAGATCCATGCTCGGAGTGTCGCTAAAAGATAAGAAATACGCAGAAGAACTCAAGTAGTGGATGCTACCTAACGAATAGGCACACTCAAGTGGCAATGTGACATATCTGTCGAAGAGACGACGGTCGATGGGAAAGAAAAGTATTGGAATGGCGCCCAATAACTGGAAAACGAAGCATTGGCTGACCCCCTGCAAGATGGACTGACGACATAAGAAAACTAGCGGGAGTGATCTGGATGCGGAAGGTGGAGAATCGAAGAGGATGGATACTCATGCGGGAGGCATACGTTCAATAGTGGACGGATACAGGCTGATGATGCACTAATACCTTGTACCTACTTACAATACTCGTAATTTCATGTATTTAAACATTTATACAAGTCCGAATTCTTGTGAATGTGATTTATTTAGTTAAATATCCAGGGATCATGCAAAAAAACTTGACTTTATAATGGTTGTGACAAAGATTTCTTATTGGTTGCTATTTCGATGCTCAGTCATGAGAAACACGACAATAAAGAAAAATTTTGATAATAATAACTAAAGGTTAAATCTTCAAATAGTTCAGTCAATAAAGTAATATTCTGACCTCTAGTTTCGGATATCAAAGAAAATTCTGGTGTGAAATGGTATTTGGCAATGCGTCACATGTCATAATGTGGTGTTCGGTCGATATTTTATGACAGGAAATCCAAATTTATGACTCATGAACATTCGGCCTTGCAATGCTAACATGTTGTTTACCAAACAAAATTAATTTGCCATAAATTACATGAGAGCCGTGATTTGCAGGAGGAGCTCGCTTACTGCCTTGAGAACGATGGAGCGTCTTTTTTTCGTGCGCAATATCTGGGACTCGCAGCTCTAATCGATCAAAAGTAACGCCTGTATATTACTCACACCCTTGTGGCTGGGAATCTTGGCAGCTTACAAAAAGCCAATGCAGCCGTATAAAAGTTTTTACAAAACAGATGCATGCATAGAATATGTACTACCAATGACGAGGTGAGGCAGCGGACAAGGCATCTTTCCATACTGAATTCGGTTAAGAGACAAATTCATAGGACGCCGCAGAAGAGAATAAAGTACAGCGGCCTTTTCTTTCGGGCTCTTGGACTCGTTATACGTCGTTGAAGACTAAAGAAAAGTATATATAGAATGCACTCGGCGGAGTTCCGAGAGGCATAGCTGACATGGAATGATGCGAGGACCATTCTTATACATCCTTAAAAATCCAATTTAAATAAATTTTGGTTAAGTTATATATAACATGTTTTTTTTTAATAATAATAAAAAAAATCTGGCCATACATTTTATTTATTCTAAAAGTAACAATACGAGCAAAAATACGATATATCTTCTATACTCTTCTCTGTTAATTAAACACGTGAAATGGTGATCAAACTATAAAACCACTCGATCATACCTTTCGACAGTCTTAATTGGTCATTAAAAAATATACCTACCTAAATACTTACAAAAAACTTCAAAAATATATTCAATAGCCATAAATCAATATTTAAAAACGAAAACATTTCAAACGCCTTCTTTCCATATTGGAAAAAAAAACATGGCGTCTCGCGATCAGCTGTCACGCTCAACATTTCCCCGAAACGTCACTCGTTCGACGTTTGTTTATTAAAGGTGTGTTTACATATTTGTTATATATTATTATTTACAAAATAAAATGCCGGACGAGCAGCATTTCACGGAGAGTTCACTAAAACATTGACCGAATGTAAAACTCATAAAGCTGTCGGCTATTTTCTCCGCGCGGGATACTCCATCACGCTACGCCCAATAAATATATCTAAGAACCGACCCAATTATTTCTATACTCGCGTAAATATAGCATGATCTCTGACTATTTACCTAAGTAATTTATATTTATTGCAATTTTCAATGTTTCACATGTTTGCCCCAAATAACTGATGGCTTTTACCTACTTTCAGTGATTTTATGTACAATGACATTAATATTATCCTGGATTCTAGTCAATATAATTTATTTAGTTTAATCATCAAAGATTATGGTAAATTTTAGTGTTAAACCATTTGATACCATCTATATATAATCAAAGAAGATATACACCTAGTAAGAACCATCTCAGAGAGGCGATCGGTCGTATCGTGCGCCACGATAGTCTTCTTCACGACATTGTGGAAGGGATGGTTGAGGGTAGAAACTGCAGAAGGCACCCTAGATGGGAGTATTTGCAGCAGGTGTTCTAGGACATGAGTTGAAGCTCTTATGCTTAGCTAAATAGGGTTGCAGAAGACCGAAAAGAGTGGAGATCGAGATGAAAGATTTTGTTGCAGCAAAATAACCCACCGGATTAATACTACTACGAAGAAGCATTGTAAAGTTTTTCAGTATCGTTCGTTGTCATGACAACACAATGTTTGAAATGAGATAGAGCTATGGATGTGATTTTGTTTGAATCTTTTCTATAGTGGAACAATTTTACAATTAGCCATCCATTGTTTTTGATCCCAGTTGATACTTGTGGAGCTTCGAGCACTCAATTTAGTACAACGGAAATGGCGCTCCTAAATGGCCTACCAGCACACCTCGATCCTTTTCTTACATCATTTTCCTCTTTTGTCGATGGTACTGTTCTCCTAGATCTCTGTCATCTTTGACACGTGTCATCTTCTTGTTCTTTTATGTTTTTTTTTATTTTTTATTATATTTTCTATGTATTGTATATTTATGTATACTCTATGTTTCTTATTATTTGTACATTGAAACTTCGGTTCTGTGAAATAAATAAATAGATTCATATAATTCGTATGAATTGGCTTTTACTTAGTATCATTTAACTATAAAAAAAAATTTAAACTTGGACTGTAGATTTTTTGACAAATAAAATAAATTACTCACCAAATAATACAAAACACTGAAGTGTTTTTTAAATATTCAAAAAGTATAAATGTGTATCTACCTACTTGCGTGAAGTATATAAAGAGTTATTAAAACGTTTTATGTATTCAATTTTGTATGTAAACGTTTTTGTGTGTGTGAATGTATTGATAGTTTGTATAGGAGTATGTAATGCTAAGTAGTTATATTTTATGTTATAGTTGTAATATATTTTTAGTGGATTTTCATAATAATAATAAATTATTTTAAAATAAAATAATAAAGGTGTCATTAAATAATATAAATATTAATTGATTTGTAAGGTGGATAAAAATATATAAAAAAAAATGCAAAAACTATAATTATACATAAAAAAAATATTTATTATTAATTATACTATACTTATTATTATACAAATAACATCCATTTTATATGTTTATTATATACTTAGATTTAATACCTAAATAAGGAATATAAATATTAAATTAGTTAATTAATGCAGACATAGTTATTACAACTACATAATCACAACATGTCAATAAATAATTAAATAAATTAAATATAATTTTTAAATAATCATAATAGAATATATAACAATCAGTGTAAAAAAAAAAAAACAATTATTGTTGAGAATCTTGTAATATTGAAATATTGAAAAGCACAAAAAATTTCGTTAGAAAATTTCAAGTCGAGAAAAATTTGTATTCATTAAAATAAGGCGATTTTTTCTCTTTTTAAGTCATAAGCAAGTTAATTTTTTTTAAAGTATGCCAGGCTTCAAAGCAATTAGGGATCGTTGTACACTTTTATTGGGTGGCAATATTGCTGGATATAAATTGAAACCATTAATGGTTTGTCACTCTTAAAAGCCGAGAGCCCTCAAAGGAATCAATATCGATATTTTACCACTATATTACCGCTCAAACAATAAAGGCTTGTTGACACAATTTATTTTTGAAGACTGAATCAGAAAGGAATTCCATTCAATATACTTTTAATACTAGACAATCCATCAGGACATCCACCACATATCGGAAAATTCCATCCTAACGTTAATATCGTGTATTTACTCCCTAATACCACCAATTAATCCCTAATTAACATATCAATGCTAGGAGTACCCCTAAAAGATGCAAAAGAATTTGTATACCTTGGAAGTACGATCACGTGGGATGGCAGAACAAAAAGTGAAGTCAACAGTCGAATACATCAAGCAAGGCTAGCTTTCAATAAAAAAGCCAAAATTCTTGAGTCAAAGAATATTTCTTTAGGGCTCCGCAAGCAACTTGCCAAAACACTTGTTTGGAGCATCTTAATGTACGGCTGTGAGACATGGTGCTTATCTGAAAGTGATTAAAAAATACTAGAGGCCTTTGAGATGTGGTCGTAGAGGAGAATTCTCGGAATTTCCTGGAGAGACCACGTCACGAACAATGAGGTTCTCAGAATAATCAAGGAAGATAGGCAACTAATAAGAACCATTTCAGAGAGGCAAGCCCGATGGATTGGTCACATCATGCGCCACGATGGACTTCTTCACGATATTGCGGAGGGGATGGTTGAGGGTAGAAACTGTAGAGGGCGCCCTAGACGGGAGTATTTGCAGCAAGTATTCGAGGACATGAACTGTAGCGCTTATGCTGAGCTGAAAAGGGTTGCGGAGGACCGAGAGGAATGGAGATCGAGATGCAAGATTATGTTGCTGCAAACTAATCCACCGGATTGATACTACGAAGACGACCACCAGTATTCTGCAACCCATGGACCAGGGAGCTATTGCCACATTTAAAGCCTATTATTTAAAAACTACATTTGCCCAAGGAATAGTAACGCTTGCTAAAGGAAAAACGTTTAAATAATTTTGGAAGAATTTTAATATTCATCAAGCAATTAAAAATATCGGATAGGGATGGCGAGAGTTCACATCATCGTGCATGTATGGAATATGGAAAAGCTTCCTAAGCGTTTTGAAAACATAATTTGTTTTGTTTTTCAATTATTCTTTTTTACACTGATTGTTATATATTCGCTTATGTGCTATAATAAATAATTAAATAAATATATGCATCAGCTGGCTGGTGGTGGTAGTCGTTGGCTTTAAAAAACATAACACTATCTACGAATAAAAATTAATATTAAATTATATTAAAGATCGAACAGTATAATTTGAACTTTGTAGAATTTATTTTTTTAACATTTAAATGATAAGTAACAAATATATTTTGTGGAAGGGGTGGTTGAGGGGAGATGTATTAGGAGACCCATTTTATGTAGGTGAGGGGATAGGAGTGTGTCTATCAGGGAATGATAAGAGAGGCAGATAGGGTTGCAACGATGAATCTTTTTCTTTCCAAAGTTTTGTTAAGACTTGATACAAAAATAGACATTTTCACTATAAAACCAAGGTTTTAAAATTATACTGATCGATTTAAATTGTAAGTAACATGTGTACAGTGGAACCTCACTTACAATTAATTCACTTTTAAATCCATTTCAAATATTAAATATATAAATATTTGCAGTGCCGGTTTTAAGGGGTGGCAAAGTGGGTCGGTGCCCCAGGGCGTAGAATGAGCTAAGGGCGCAGAGGGCAAGTAATCTTTCTTAGATTTTTTTAAATATAAACAATTTAAGGCGCTAGTAATAAAATGCCCTAAAGCGCCGCAGGGTCTAAAGTCGGTACTGAATATTTGTTTAAATCTTGTATGATATGTACACGTTGAACACCGTTCAATCACATACTTGAATAAAGCATTTTCGCTTTCAATGAAAGCTTCTTCAGATCTTTACATATATAATAACTGCAGAAGCTCCCATTGATAACTTTTCTTAACCCTTTCGCATCGGTGGTCGGCATATGCCGTCAAAGATTATCCGACCGTTGTGACATTGATTGACGTGATATATCGTTTTGCTACATTCAATACTCATTGTCACATCTACGGTAAGAAATTGGAAGTGCAGTCATTCCCTTTATCAACCTACATGCATTATTTACAGGAAACTGTAAAGCATGTAAATAAATATCGTTAGGTTTCGTCACAAGAGCGATTTTTCTGTAAACCACATGTGTCAATGCCACCACATGTATGGAGTTACATAAGGAACGTTTGTTAAATATAATATTTTTTTATGCATCATCTGATAGCTAAAAGATAGAAGAACCAATGTGATATATGAAAATAGGTCAGATAAGTACATTTATGCTTCAAATACTTGTTTTAAGCAAAAAAAATGGTTTGAAAAATTCACACCGTATGAATGTATAATTTGTATTCCACCGAGTCATAACGAAAGGGTTAACAACTTTATCATAAGATGGTTGTCTAAGTATTATAAGCTTATAAATATTTTAATAGGAAAATTGAAAATTGCTTGTTATTTTCGTTTTTATTTGCTAAACGTAACAACGCTCGTTATGCGAGTTTCTTTTTATTTTTTTGCTCGTAGTACGAATCACTTTATAAGTAAGGTTCCACTAACTAAACATCATATCAACCGGATGTATATAATAAATAATAATGTAAGTACATAGTGTATAGTGTATGTATACTGAGTTTCCCATAAAGTATGATAAAACTTTAGCATCTCATAGCGAAAATATTACTGCGGCGTGGAGCAGACTCTGTCACAGCTTCTGAAGTGTGCGCTGTGTCCGAATAGCTGCACCCAGGAAGACCTGATGATGGCCGAGAGTAACTCCATCGACGTCGCTCACTTCCGGGCAGACAGGATCTGACCCTGTTGTTTCCGACACGATTATATATATAGCGGAAATATTTGAAAACGAATGTTATTTCAATATTGTAATTACTGAAGACTTAAACCAATTTTCAAAAACTGATACAGATTCAAAGTTACAATAAATATCATCTTATGTATGGTAACATTTATCTCATCTATAATCGCAGAAGAACGAAGTTTCGTGGTTCGAATCTCCGCGTCTGCCGTTTATTTTTTCTGATATTTATATTTAATCAAGCCAAAGCTCTATACATTACCCTGGTAGCTAATAAGGACAAAAATTATTCAAACCTCGGTAGCGTCATGCTTATCATACCTTTAAAAAAAACCTCGATAATTGACCAACCAAATATCTCTTTTATATTACAGCTGCAGTATATGCAAGTTTACAAGCTCTTGCTCTGGGTTCCCGAAGAACATTTATATTCCCATATGGCCCTGCGGAATACAGGCGTTCTGATTTTACAAGATATGTACAACATGAGCTTTAAAAACTGTGAAATGACAATTTGAGGTGTCTTTAGGCTAAAAATTGTGAATGCATATGAAAAAAAAGACTATAACCTTTACACCTACGTTTTTAGAAGTATTTTACTAAAGAAACGCAATGTTTTATCATTCCTAATGGGACACTCAGCAGCAGTATTGTGTAGCGTTCTGTGGTAGTAGCAGTAGTAGTACAACAACAAGAAGAACTAGTAGTAGTAGTAGAAGTCATCGTCATCACTGGTTGCTGAAAGGAATTGGAAGCAGATCAAACTTACCCAACTCACAGGAAATAGTTTGTAACTCAGATTGGTGAGGAATTCCTTCTTTTGAGGGTCGAACATGTCTGAAGGTTTGAAGCCCCTCTTGGTGATGAGCGTCGAGGAGCTGGTCCCGTTGTTGTTGGTCGTGGAAGAAGACTCCTGGACGTCGTTGAAGGAGTCCCTGTGGACGACCTTGTCGTTCAGGGTGTGAACCGAAGACATCTGGTTCGATGAAAAGTTCCGCTCGCTTATGGTCATCATCTTGATGCAGGTGTTTTGACACTATTTGTACTTTTGAATTTTAAACGAATTGTAGAAGTAAATTTTTAGTATATGTGTAACTTTATAACTTGGTTTTAAATGCTGCTGTAGAATTAAATCATAAAATGTAATTGAAATATCTATTTTTTAAAAAATAGCTTTAGCATGACATAGCCCTTGCTGACTGGTACCGAAAACCTCGATAAACAATCTTTCGTCTCTTATTTTCGTTCGATCATCGGACACGCATGTGTTGTCATTTTGTAATGCCGTTAGGAGGACTAATTACATATATCGCTACTTGCGGCGCTGGGTGTCACCGACCACGGCGCCCGGTGTCAATTTTGTGCCGACTAGTAGATTAAAGTTTTTAATTCGGAAAAAAAATCTCATTGCCTAAAAATAAAAGCGCGCAGCGAAATACAGTGGCGCCTTGACATACGAGTCCCCCAACATATAATTTTTTTTAGATACGAGATATCGAGCGAGCGATTTTTTGCATTGAAATACGAACAAAATTTGAGATACGAGCAATCGGCTAGGTTAGGTTAGCGAAACATGCAGTGCACCAGTTGTCCCGTGCGCCAAATGTCCCATGCACCAGACGTCCAGTGCGCTCCACGTCGTTACCCATGAGTCGCTGAGCGAGCTGCTTATAAACGATAGGTATAAAAAAATAAAATTAATTATATTAATGATATTTTTAATTGTTTTGTTAACAATAATCACTATTTCAATTAAATTTATTTTATAATTAATTTATTAAACTCTTATTTAAATAAATAAATAATATTTTTTGTTGGATTTTTTTGTTCCTTGGAAGATTTCCCTATGATAATTTCGCACTTGTTTATTTGGCTTCGTTCCATAATTCAAATCTCACTTTAATTATTTTAGTTTTTAATGTTTCATTTGCAGTTTATTTTTGATTGATGGTCAGTTAACGGAATTTAACCGCTTATTTAATAAATTATTATTTACAATTGTCACGTGGTTTTTTACGTGTTTTTCGATTTATTTCTAGAAATCAATTTATATCGCGAAAAATTAGGTCGACTATTTTTAATGCAATGCGTCTGCACTCAATATTTAGAACGTTCCAAACTGATACTTATACCAGCGATACGAATTGTAAGATTGACCAACTTTTAACCCTTTCGCATCGTTGTCGATATATGCCGTTTAAGATTCCCCTACCGTTGACATCGGCAGCCGTGATACATCGTTTTGCTACTTTTAGTACTCATTGTGACATCAACGGTAGGAACTTGAAACTGCAGTCATTCTCTTTATCAACCTACGTGTATTATTTACAGGAACCTGTAAAGCACGTAAATAAATATCGTTAGGTTTTGTCACAGGAGCGATTTTTCTGTAAACCACATATGTCAATGCCACCACATGTATGGCGTTACATAATGAACGTTTGTTAAGTATAATTGTTTTTTATGCATCATCTGAAAGCTAAAGGATACAAGAACCGATGTGATATATGAAAATAGGTCAGATAAATACATTTATAATTCAAATACTAGTTTTAAGGAAAAAAAAAATGTTTAAAAATTTCACCCCGTATTGACAGTATAATTTGTATTCTACCGAACCGTAATGAAAGGGTTGAATCCTTTGTAAGCATGCCTACACAGTTAATATATGTAAATTCTACACGCACAGTTTCTTATTCAACATCACATTAAGGCATGGAAATGCACTCCCAGCATCTGTGTTTGCTCATACATACAATATGGATATCATAACCATGAAGAAATCTATTAAACACTTGAAATATTTTCAATACCCTAACGCAAACAACCACTACATAAACTTAACACACCCAGTGTTCATCAAAAACAGTAGAGCTTTATAAAGTCCACGAAGTACTAAAGCATTCTTCTAATTCTTTAGTATTTATAGGGTTTATCATTTTGTTTTTGTTGTCGCTGGGTTGAAAAGATTGGCCGGAAGAGGAAGTCCGAGATTCCGTTTCCAGGGGGCACCGCGTGGAGGTTCTTTTCATGCTCCCCTGGCAACAAATCGCACCAGAGGATTTCATTACTCCAAAGGAAGGCCTCCCAACTGGCAAGAGCCTTGACTGGCCGACCTGGAAATCCCTAAACAGATTAAGAACCGGAGTTGGTAGAACAAAGGACAACCTCGAGCGGTGGGGAATGCTTCGGCAGGGAGAGACACTATTGTGCGACTGTGGAGACCTGCAGACCGCCTCACACCTACGATGCTGCTCCATGTGCCCAACAAGTTGCACATCTCAGGACCTAATGCTGGGCAACACACGAGCTATCGATGTTGCCAGATATTGGGAAAAAATAATTTGATGTCGCTGACACGAAGAAGAAGAAGAGGGTTTATCATTTGTATGGAGCATCTTTATGTACAGCTGTGAGACATGGTGCTTATCTGAAAGTGATAAGAAATGACTAGAGGCCTTTGAGATGTGGTCATACAGAAAATTTATCGCAATTTCCTGGAGAGACCACGTCACCAACAATGTGGATCTCTCAGCATAAACAAGGAAGATAGGCATCTAATAAGAACCATCTCAGGGAGGCGATCAGTCACATCATGCGCCACGATAGTCTTCTTCACGATGGTCGTCTTCTTCACAAGTGATGGTTGGGGGGGAAAACTGCAACGAGCGCCCTATACGGAAGTATTTGTAGCAAGTTTTCGAGGACATGAGTTGCAGCTTTTATGCTGAGCTAAAGAGGATTGCAGAGGATCGAGATAAGTGAAGATCGAAGTGCAAGATTTTGTTGCTGCAAACCAATTCACCGGATTGATACTACGAAGAAGATGGAGTTTTTTTTGGGGTCAACATCCTTCATAATAAAAATATATATGTCTTATGTAAAGTTCAATAAATAAACTGTATTTGAAGTAGTTACGAAATAAAAGTGTTGCCACACTGTTAAATTATTTCTGCATACATTTTACGGCACATTAAATTTAATCTACTGGCAACATCGCAAAAAATAACGGATACATGCACAACATGTTTGCACAGCACAATTCCTTGGATTAAAGTCTTACATTATATATACATACAACTAATTAACCTTTAAAAGGCCAGTGGTCCCATACGGGACCGCAAATTTGCGTAGTTCAATGCCCTAGCAGGCCAATGTTTGTAATGTTTCGTCGCACAATAGATTCTTCCATGAACTTACTTTAATACTATTATTACAAATTAATGTAATCCGATTGTGAAATGAACCATAAGCACTCCTGTATGCCACCGTAGGGCATTGAACATAGCAAATCTGCGGTCCCGTAAGTAAACCACTGGGCGTTTAAAGGCTAATTATATTTTTCTATTTAAACTATGTTTTTTACATCTTGATTTTTCACTATATAGTTTTTAATTGTGCTTATTTATTATTTTAATATATATAAACTACATTTAAAAGTATTTGAAATTTAAAAATGTTTTGTTAAAAAAAAAACGTATTTAATTGTTCACTAAGTAATTCAAGGTTTTGGCATTAAGTTTAATCAATTGCCGGCAGGTATAGCTCAATGGTGAAAGCGTTTGCTTTGAAAGCCAAAGGTCGTGGGTTCGATCCCCGACGGAGATTTTAAGAAAAAACGATTTTTGATCGATTTCTAAGCTCTTAAATTAGTTTTGTGTGAATTTGATCCCTCACCCGTAAAATGCCAGACATAGCCTTTTAATCAAAATTGGTGGTAGACGAAAGTCATCCCGTGAAGACCACCCATTCATAGTAAATTCCTGTAATAATAAAGTATGATGCGTTAATCTCGGAATGTAGTCTATGAGGTTGGCGGATCAACACTCCACATGCAGCGCTAAGTCACATGCACCGTGGTAAGCGTCATAGAATCCCACAGATGAGGAGATCGGACAGTGGATGTCAGCAAATAGGCTCGTTCTTAATCCGGAAAAGACGGAAATGATAAAAGCGTTTGCTTTGAAAGCCAAAGGTCGTGGGTTCGATCCCCGACGGAGATTTTAAGAAAAATCGATTTTTGATCGATTTCTGAGCTCTTAAATTAGTTTTGTGTGAATTTGATCCCTCACCCGTAAAATTCCAGACATAGCCTTTTAATCAACATTGGTGGTAGACGAAAGTCATCCCGTGAAAACCACCCGTTCATAGTAAATTCCTGTAATAATAAAGTATGATGCGTTAATCTCGGAATGTAGTCTATGAGGTTGGCGGATCAACACTTTACATGCAGCAATAAGTCACATGCACCATGGTAAGCGTCATAGAATCTCACAGATGAGACTTCAGAATTACTATTAACATCTGTCGGTATTCTCCTGTATGCGTTTACATAAAAAGAAAAAATGGCATTAAATAAAATTAATCAGGATCAGACTTAATAAATAGGTAGTATCCACTGTGTCAGTATGGATGTGGTCATTTATAAAATTAAAATGGCAGGAATGTATTGAATATTAGTAAAAATTAATGTAAAATTAATGAATAATCAACTCTTAAAATGGAAACCTAACCTAACCTGTTATGAATTACGATTCATTAATTAGTTCCTGCCAAATGATTATTTTTTTACTTACCTTTTTAGGTATTTATTTCTGACCGTTCGCTAAATAATTACTTTTTTTTTATGTAAACGCATGCAGGAGAGCAAAACCGGTCAAGAACAGTGCACTCTATGACGCTCAGCCAGGGAGGCTGGACGCTGCATGCTGGAAACGTGTTATTGAATTAAATAGTGCCAAAATCTTCTAGATCTCTGTGATCTTCTTAATGTATGTGGTTTTTTCTTTTGTATGTTTTTTATTTTTTAATGTAAACACATACAGGAGAATAGCGACAGATGGTGATAGTAATTTTGAAGTTTCATCTGTGAAAATCTATGACGCTTACCATGGTGTATATGGCTAAACGCTGCATGTGGAGTGTTGACCCGCCAACGTCATAGACTACAGCCCGAGATTCGCGCATCATCCTTTAATTATTACAGGAATCTACTATGAATGGGTGGTCTTCACGGCACGACTTTCGTCTACAACCAATTTTAATAGGCTATAACTGGCATTTTACGGGTGATGGATCAAATTCACACCAACCGGAGGTATTTTAGAGCTCATAAATCGATTAAAAATCCTCCGTCGGGGATCGAACCCACGACCTTTGGTTTGCAAAGCAAACGCTTTACCATTGAGCTATGACCGCCGGCAAATGTATTGTATGTTTATGTAAACTCTACGTTTCATGTTCTTTATTATTCTATGTATCTTGGAACTGCGGTTCAGTTAAATAAATAAAATTGTTGCCACTAAAAAAGGATTGTTTGTAAATAAATTTATTTCGTAATAAATGATACATAATTGTCTCTCATGGAGCCTGAAGTGTGGCCTGAAAAGACCATCGTTCAACCCTGGATACGCATAAGACGAAAGAATCGCAGTGAACAGTGGTTGAAACCAGCTTAAGTGAAGATATTGACAAATTTGGTGTAATATTACTTCAGATTCAGTGTTGGCGTTGATAGATGCAAAATATTGGGCGTTTTATTTTGTGACAATAATGCCTTGTTATTTGTGTGTCAATCATGATATACTTCTGACAGGGTTTTTGTTGTTACAAGTCAAGCTATATATCTTGAGTCTCCTGACGCTAGTTCTGAGTGCGAGGTCATTGACACTAAATGTGTCAATAAATTTACATCGCCACACTTATGGTTGTATCTACTTTAATGACGCATTGAAATGTTACCTATTTTGTAATGTCATTTAAGGAAAATAAAATAGACTGTCAACAATTGCGCAATATCTATACTAATACTACTGTGCAATAACTTAGCTTGTAGTCGTATCATATTATTAGAACAACATTCTGACATATTGACTTTGGAATTTATATTTTGAAATTCAAGCAGAGTCAAAGCTGAAATTTGTTCCGCGTCGTTTATATCAAAGCGTCAAAAAAAATTTAAACTTTTTTCTAATACGATGTTCCCAGTATTTATTTTTTATGTAAACACACGCAGGAGAGCGCCGATTGAAGGCGTTAGTTATAATGGCATTAATTATGAAGCAAACGGTCAGTAATAAGTATATTTAAAAAAGTAGAAAAAAAAATGGCAGTAAAGAATTAATGAATGGTAATTAGTACTAGGTTAGGTTGGGTTAGGTTAGGTTTCCATTATATGTGTTAATTATTCATTCATTTTACATTTATATTTGTCAATATTGAATACAATTTTAAATTCCAGGGAGGCCGAAACATGTAACGCTCAAAATAAATGCGAATCAAAAGTAAATAATTTTAATCTGTTATTTTTTTTATTAAAATTAATTTAAAATTATAATTATGCAGTTTCACCGAGTATTGTCAGTTGATAACCTTAATAATATTGAATATATTAGTGCAATTTTAATTTTACAACTAAACCCTTCTTTAACTATGGGTCGCGACCCCAAATGGGGACAATATTTAAATACATTTATCTTTCTTTTATATTTATATGGGGTCGCCAGGAAGCTCGTAATCATAAATGGGGTCGTAAATGAAAAAAGTTTAAGAAGCCCTGAACTAAACACATTTATACTGACATAGTGGATAATGCCAATTTATTTAGTCTACTGCTGATTTATTTTATTTACTGATAATTTAATAACTGCCAAAACCTTGAAGCTCTTACACGCCAGAAAATATGATGGTGTGATGATTCTGAGACTTGAACCATTTCATTCTAATGAGTGGTTCGATGTAAAAGAATGAACGTAAACGTTTTAAAGACATCTGTTTGTATCCGGTTGCTTCTGTTTCCGGTATAAATAGCCTGAACTTAATTCTCCAGGCCAAATACATGACTTCAGTTAGACGAACGACTCAGACTATAAATAACAAAGTTTAAACTCCAATGCAAGCTTAAAAATAACTTCTGCTAATCACCAAGATGTGGGACTTGAATCGGTGACCCAGTGAAATGCTAACCATATTCCATACAGTGAAATCTCGTCGTTTGGCTTTTCAAGGGATCGTAAAAAACGTCAAGTGCGGGAAACGAAAAAAAGCAAAAACTCATTTAATACTTAATTTAAATTTAAAAAAATACATTTTCATTAATAGGCTATGACTGGCATTTTACGGGTGAGGGATCAAATTCACACGAACCGGGGTATTTTAGAGTTCATAAATCGATTAGAAATCTTTTTTTTTTAATCTCCGTAGGGGATCGAACCCATGACCATTGAGCTAGCTCGCATGAAACATGACTTACACCACTTTCACAGTCATGAACATAAATATATATCTTCAGTATCCTATTACTATTGATTAACCCTTTCATTACGGCTCGGTTTGATTACAAATTATACTGTCAATTATAAAACTAGTATTTGAAGCATAAATGTACTTATCTGGTCTATTTTCAAATATCACACATTGGTTCTTGTATCCTTTAGCTATCAGATGATGCATAAAAAACTATTCTATGACAGTAGCGAAACGATATATCACGTCAACCGATGTCAACGGTCGGGGAATATTATGACGGCATATGCCGACAACCGATGCGAAAGGGTTAAAGCAAATATTTTTCGAGTCACACTTTGGCGACAACTGCTGTAGAATAGAATGTCCACGCACAATTTTTAAAATACCATTGGCACCGAAATCACGCGAAAACGTAATGCAAAATGAAGCACGTTAAATAGGTTAATTCTTTTTTCAAATTACAATTATAAAAATAAGTGAAGATACTCTTTAACGACATTTTTTCTGTAAGCTTGACGCGGAATAATGTTCCCGTGTTGCCAGAGCGCAATTAATAAATTTGAATCGAGCGGAAAAAATTCGAAAAAATGTATTTGTTTTTACTAGAAAGATCTCTCATTGTTCCACTGTAGCCGTGATGGAATTTGTATTTTTAAACATTGTTACGCATTGCAACCGTTTTTTTTTTGTCTGTAACATTCTTGTCGTGAATTTCGACACTCGAATTAAATATTTACTTTAATGTTAAATATTTAAGTGATTTGCTTTTTGAATTGTGTGATTTTCGTTTTGGAAATTCGCTGGTAAATCGTTTATATTGGGAATGAATTTATACTCGCCAAGTTTTTTAGGAACCCTTTCGTTACGGCTCGGTGGAATACAAATTATACTGTCAATACGGCGTGAATGTTTCAAACCATTTTTTTGTTAAGACTAGTATTTGATGCATAAATGTATGACATAAATGACCTTTTTTCATATATCACATTGGTTTTTCTATCCTTTTGCTATCAGATGATGCATAAAAAACTATTATATTTAACAAACGTTCATTATATGACTCCATAGATGTGGTAGCATTGACACATGTGGTTTACAGAAAAATCGTTCCTGTAACGAAACCTAACGATACATTTTTATATTTTTTACAGATCCCTGTAAAGAATACATGTAGGTTGATAAAGGGAATGACTGCAGCTCCAAGTGCCTACCGTAGATGTCACAATGAGTACTGAAACTAGCAAAACTATATATCACGTCAACCGATGTCAACGGTCGGGGAATCGTTGACGGCATATCGACAGCCGATTCGAAAGGGTTAAAGATTAACGTTGCTTAACGCCTAATCCATTTTTATGATGAAAATACTTTTATAAAACTGAATTATATTTGTGAATTAATATTTTTTTAGTAATATTTTTATTTAATTTGGAAATTTCACCAGTTGACATGGCTTAGATGTAAAGGCCTTGCTTACCATAACGAATTGGGTTCGATACCCGATAAAGAATGACAGATTTCGCTAGAAATTCTTGACAAAAAATAATTTTATTTTCTGAATCGTCGATTTAGCGTCGACTTTTGATTCGAATGTGTTAAAGATAGTTTCCATCTCGACAAGCTTTCGAGGACGACCGCCTACATGAGTTCCTCGGTCGAGACATATACACCAGAAGACGTAATCTGACGGCCCGCGGTCCATATGCTGATAGCTTAATATGTGTTGTATGTCAGGATCAAATGGGCAGGCGCTTTAAGAAGAGAGGCTAAACGCTTTAAGGAACTCTCTGGTTTATTAATCGATCTCGTTAAGCATCCTCCGATTAATAAACAACTCAAAATATGCCTCGGATACTACAACTGGCGTCTATTCAAGTCCCTGAGCTCTTGCTTTAGAGGTCTTTTAAAATCACATATACTCGTATTACAAAATGCATCTTCGGAAGCAGAGATGTCTTGGGAAAAGCCATGTACAATGGCAACTGTCATAACTGAATGGCGTCAATTTGTGTTGACCACATGTCTCAAATATGGAACGAATATGGAAATGAGAAGTTATGTATCCCTGAACTCGTCACTGGGTCAACGCAGCAATACTCGTGAAAACTTTCATCGAGATTTTCTTCTATCGTGTTATTATTGCTAGCATTCTTTGTTGGGAAATATCAGACAGATGGATGAGACCTAATTGTTTATTTTAGATCTGAATCAAACAGTGCGACCAACAGGTTAATGCACTCATCCAACATGCGAGACTTTGTGGGTTCAATCCCCGACAAAGCCCAAAAAAAAAATTAAAAAATATGATACCCTATTCCTTATTCTTTCCATATCCGTTCCATATTTGAAGCATATTAGCATTTCAAATTACTGTTATTATTTTTTTTCAGTTGCTAATGTCCATACCTTTTCTCCAAGACATCTCTGAATTTAGAGGTAAACTTAAGAACATATGTATATGATTCCTGACAGACTGCAGGGCAGAACCCATGGACTTGAAAATTCGAATACACTGCAACCTTTTTATACGAGGCATATTTGGGTTGATTTATTAATCAGTTAATTTATGGACATCAGGTGATTATCACGACGCTCCCAATGCCTGGATCGTTTGGTCCAAAGTGACGGTTCAGTCCATACCCGCATCAATTCCTATCAAAGTTTCGAAATGAGTAATAGATAAAAGTTCTCCGTGAACACCAATAGTTGTTTTATTCACCGATAGTCCCGACGAAAACAATTTTGAAAGGTTGGTGCATTACTCGCATATCATTCGCTCCATAGGTGGAGGGAACGGACGCCACTAATTCCCGCTACACGTTTTCATCGGCTGAAACATGCGGTACACATGTGGCAAGAGCTCAAAAGCTGAAAGAGAAGGCAGATGCAGAATCTGAATCATATTTGGATATCTGTAATTCATTATTATATTTTAAGGAGATCGGGTGACAAGGCCAACACTCCTAGAGATTGAAACATTTAATCGTATGCGGTGGTTTAGCCCAACCAGCGACATACTGTGTACACAAGCGGTCACCATTTGAATACGTTACGCGCCCAATGTTGCTTTACTTCGTCATATCGTATAGAAAACCAGTGTTACAACATGTGTCACAGTTAAATACGAGTACATCGCTTAGGCATCTTTATAAATGGTAAGCGGCGTAGCATCTACAGATGAGATATCTCCATCAACGTCATTAAGCATTCTCGTGTACGTGTTTACATAAAACTAGAATAATTATGTAAGCAGGTGCATGAAATAAACGCCGATGATGATGTGCAGATTTTATTTGTGGGTACTACGAGTATGACGCTTGCCATTTTGAGGACGGCCAAGCTTTGTATGTGTAGTTTTATATTAAGGTGGTCGACTATCATGCAAGATGTTGTAAGTTCGACCCCAGCGAAGCTGTAAATATATAAAAAATATTCCAAATAATTTATTCGTTTATCGAAGAGTTCAGATTGTAGGTAAAGAAGAAACACAGATGCTGAAAAAACCTCCTACATAACACGTTCAATGATTTTAATAAGGATAATTGTAATCACTTCTTATCAATCCCTGCACATAACTACTACACATACTTCCCACACGCAGCATTTGCATATATTTTCATACATAGTTACCAATAGCCTCCTCCTAAGAGAGCTTAGGGTTTTTTAATTATAATTTTTATGGTGATCAAACGATTAACCCAACGCTCCTGAGGCCTGCACCATTTGGTCATAAATGTCAATTCAACACAAACCAAATAACTTCTTAGGTTTTCACGGCCAGATTTGATATTGTGGCTTTTGGATTTAGCCGTGTGTGGCGAATTTCTTTTTACCAATATTTCGACCGCTATTGCAGAGGACTTCTTCAGGAATTGATCCTGGTTATTGGTGAAAAGAAATTCGCCACACACGGCTTAACCCAAAACCCACAATATCAACAACAAACCAATTAAGAATTAACGTTACGCTCCAGAAAGCTGGATCTTTTGTTCCTAAAAAGAAACTGAACCTAAAAAACTAGTTAATTTAAGCAATGTAACAAAAATTTAGATTTTTCTTTTAATTTCGCTTTTTTAAATATTAAATATGCATTTAAGAAGTTAACAATTTATCATAATTTATTATTAAGTAAGTCATCTTAAATTTCACACTATTATATACATCTTCACATACATTTTCTATATATAAAACGTGAATCTCGTAACAACAGCTGCCGTCGAAGAAAAAAACAAAAAAAAAACACAACCGAACAGCTCAACAAAAAAGAAATAAACGAACTCAACAGCCAAATATAAATTTAAAAAAAAAACTATAATTCGATTATTTAAATTACGAAAACGCGTTGATTAACAATATATTTAATATTATTATTACGAACCACTTTTGATTATTGTTTATATTCAATTTATTATTAAAATATGTGATGTATTTGAAATAATATAAAGCGAGTTTAAAATTTCGCTTTGGAATATTTTTGAATCGGCGAGTATTTCGCGGTTCAACTTTTTCGAATCTTTTTTTCGTCCAAGATGGCCGCCGCGTATTATTACTTTCGTATTATTATTTTTGATTTATTTTTTGCGGACCTTGCGTGATTTACCGATCGATCGTGTGACTTGTCTGGGATCGCGCTCGGCGGTACTAATTTTACAGCCGGGGCCTTTAAGCTCTCCGCCTGCAGCGGAGGGTTATTTTTAAATTCGCCGGCCGGACTGTTGCGTCATGTGCGAGAACGCGCATGCGCGGCGGCCATCTTTGAAAAATGCTCAAATGTCAAAAGTTTTCGATTTTCCCGCGAGAATCATTTCGAAACGAATTTCAATAACTACAACGCTTGAATAGCGGAATTTAAGGAAACGCATGTATTGCAATAGGCAGTATTTTGGTCATCTTTTAATTGTTTTTTAAATATTATATGTTCACTTTTATGTTCTATATATATATTTTTAGCGTTAATTTTTAAAACAATTTCGAATATTATTGTATAAATATAGATACACACTTTCTACGTTGTTTTAATTTGGAACACACTAAGCACTTTTTTTTTGCATGCTGGAATACCGCGGGTTCAATGAAAGCTACATCAGTTTCCGACATGTATAAACATACTAATAGATAAATAATTTTGAAAATATAGGCAGGTATGTAGGGAAGTAGGAAGGAGGGGTGTGTGGAGCTTAAGTGATTTAAGGAAGGGACTTCGTCTTGGGAGTTCACTATTTATATTGAAGCAAATTTAGTATGATTCCTGACTATTTAACCTTTTCATAGCCGCAAATAAATTACGCCACAGTGGTCAAATATTTTTTGTCAAAATAAAAGTTGTCAAAAATGTTTTTTTGTTGTGTTCATTAAATTTAAATTTACTTACCAAAGACTATTTCCCGCTTCGACTTTTGAAGTTTCCTTATTGAAGTTGTCAATTTATGGAAATACGGCGCAAAAATACGCCACCAAAAGTGCTTCCGAGATATCTCGTCTCTGGCCATACGGGTACTGCGCAATTTGCCGAGATATCTCGTCTCTGAAAACCATCGGATTAGCTAAATACGTTTTATTTACTAGAATCTAGGCTTATACAAAAATTAAAGTATGTACTTGAAAAAACATTAAATAGATGGGTAAAATATCTGACCTTGAATCACTATCATACCATATCTTTAACTAGAGCATATGGCATTCACGAACTGCCGTCACAAAGCTTTGTCAGCCGCCATAGTCTACGCTTCATCCCATCTCAGCTCCGCCTCCTACACCTCCACTGATTACATTCTACGTATAGTTACCGACAACCTTCCAAGACAGCGCGAGCCTGGGGGCTGGAATTAAATAATTTATGATCAATGGGATCAAATTGACACCAGCTATTTTAGAGCTCAGAAATCGATTAAAAATCTCCTTCGGGGATCGAACCTACAACTTTTGGTTTGCAAAGCAAACGGTCTTTGGCAATCGTCCTTTCAGCTACGCGGCACCAATATCCTGGAACTCGCTGCCGGAAACCATAAGTTCTCTTAAAGCGGAGGCATCCTTCAGAAGCAGACTCAAGACCCACCTTTTTACTCAGAGAGGCAAAGAAGCGCTGCCGGAATGACCATTCGTACATAAAAAAGCGCTATACGAATACTGATATAATTATATAATAATAATAAACGCTTTGACCACTGAGCTATACCCGCCGGCTTGGATTGGATTGAATTAAATTAAAATAATGTAAAATAATTTACAAACTCTGTTAATTTTCCATCACTTTTATTGACAATATTTTTAATGATAAAATTAACTCACTTATGTTACGAAATATGCTTACACCATACAACATTACTTTTGAAAGCATTGAAACAATACAAATATTCATTTCAACAATGAAAATATAAGCAGAAAATCAATCAATTGGTTTACATCAATTCATAGTAATGATAACACAAGATAACATACATATTGTTACATACCCATTGAAATGCATTACGAACCGCGCTTTAGAGCGTCGGGACCCAGCCTCCTTAATAACGATTAAATCTCAACCACTACAACCTCAGACGCCCAAGAGATACATTGAAACAATGAGGTTCTCACCATAATCAAGGAGGATAGACACGTAGTAAGAACCATCTCAGAGAGGCGTTCGGTCACATCATGCGCCACGATGGTCTTCTTCACGACATTGTGGAAGGGATGGTTGAGGGTAGAAACTGTAGAGGGCGCACAAGACGGGAGTATTTGAAGCAAGTGTTCAAGGACATGAGTTGTAGCTCTTATGCTGAACTGAAGAGGACTGCAGAGGATCGAGAGTGGAGATGCAAGATTTTTTTGCTGCAAAACAATCCATCGGATTGACACTACGAAGAAAAAGCCAATGAATGTACTGAGTAGTTATTTAATAAAGGTCTCTGGTGGAGGTTTAATGTGGCATTATGCTCCAGCTAGGAATCTGTTTGACTCTTTCGGCTTACACACTTAAAAATTTCCTATTTTTTTTTACTTTTCAATATTAACGCTATCATATCTATTCCTTAGACCTGTTTAATTCCATTATTATTTTTAAATAATACAGATTAGGATAAACAAGTGTCACGTTCGATACCGCACAATAAAATACCCTTTCGACTAGATTTCCGTTTCATTTAATTTTTTATCCATCAGTTTTCACAATCAAATATTTTTTTCTAAGCAGAATCGGTACTTTGCCGAAATCTGGCAGAAACAACGACAAACACAATAGCCACAAAATTGTGTGATTCTATTTTATCTATGAATTGTTGTTGCAATGTCAGAAATAATAAATTCACAAAGACTATAAATATCTGACAACAGTTCTTTAGTATATTTAACCCTTTCGCATCGGTTGACGGCATATGCCGTCAAAGATTCCCCGACCGTTAACATCGGTTGACGTGATATATCTTTTTGCTACTTTCAGTACTCATTGTGACATCTACTGTAGGAAATTGTACGTGCAGTCATTCCCTTTATCAACCTACATGTATTATTTACAGCAATCTGTAAAGCATGTATTATAAATAAATATCGTTAGGTTTCGTCACAGGAGCGATTTTTCTGTAAGCCACGTGTGTCAATGCCACCACATGTACGGAGTTACATAATGAACGTTTGTTAAATATAATAGTTTTTATGCATCATCTGATAGCTAAATGATAAAAGAACTAATGTGATATATGAAAATAGACCAGATAAGTACATTTATGCTTCAAATACTAGTTTTAAGCAAAAAAATGGTTTGAAAAATTCACGCCGTATTGACAGTATAATGTGTATTCCACCGAGCCGTAAACGAAAGGGTTAAATACGAGTATATATAAAAACAAATTTGTGTTAGTTACATTATTTTTATCATCAGTTTTAATGAGAAAAAAAATATTTGTTATAAAAAATGTACAGATTTAAAATACTTAGGAAGGTAAGTAAAAAAATAACAAAAAGAGCTTGTGTTTTTTTATTTAGTAAGATAAGGTGCTATTAGTTAGTAAAGTTAGATGAAGAGCTTAATAAATAATTATTGGATTAAAAAAAACGTAGGGTTTGAAGTGAAACTTGTTCAAAATTGATTTGGCAATTGATGTGGATTAGATGAAAAATTAAATAGTTCATGTGGACAGACAGACAGTCTTCGCTCATGCTCCGTGGGTATTGTGTTAATACATAGCATGACAAGTGAAATTGAGGAATATGTATGTAAAGAATAAATGCGAGTGTTTCGAGAAAGAAAAATAACGGTTAAAGTAACAAAAAAGCGCGATAAACCACACATATTCAATAAATTTAATGAGGCCCGGTTATGCAAAAAGCGCTGTTTTTTATTATTTTTTTTAAATATCAATATTTCTATTGTTTTTCAGAAAACAATGATGCAGCAGTAAAATACATTTTTTTAATTACCGTTAATAATATTTAGAAAATTATACGAACGTGTAAAAGGACGTAGACAACTTACATCGATTATTTTTATTTAATTCATTAAATTGTTTATTTTTCATTTTATCATTTTTTTAAATAAAGTTCTAAAGAAAATTGTTTTATTTTTCAATTAATTTTAAATTTGTCGTGTTTCTTGGTCTATTCAATGTAAAAAGAATCTAAACGCCTTATGAAAATGCATTTTTTTAAATCAAAAATACTAAAATAATTGGAAATACTTGTAAATATTAAATAATTCGTTTTTTAAATATATAATTAGCATCTTATTTATTTTTTAAATAAAGATTTTATAATAAAAACATTAGAAATTTACTTATAAATAAATTTATCAATGTATAATAATCGAATACCTACACTTGACCCTATAAATTCATAGTCATTGCATAGCAATAGGTATATTTTTGTCTATGCCATGTACAATCGATAATAAAAGTATTTCCAATTATTTTATTTTTAAACATACCTTACATACTTTTATATCCCTTAAGGTGTCTGTTTTATACATAAATTAATATACAATAAGAAAATAAAAGTAATGCTTTCTTTGAAATATCCCACAAAAATATTCCATTAACAGTACACATGCAATATTGTGCAATATTTCTCGTTGAAATTATTGTAAAAATAGCGAAATAAACTTATAATTAACTGTATAAGTGTCTCTCTCTCGCTTTAATACATTTAATTTACAATAAGAAGCTATTGATGCAATATATTATCAGCAATATTGCAAGTGTACACGCCCTTCAAGATGTTTATTATTACATAATTCACGTTTTTTTATTAGTTTAAATATGTAGGTATTATACAAAACGGTTAGTAAGTAATAGTGTTTTTTTTTCTTTTATCAGTTTCTATTAGATTAGACAATTATTCCATTATATTTCCAGATAATATACATATACAAATATACCACATACATTCGCCTAACTTAAGTATAAACGAAAACAATTATCGACACATCCATTCGGCTATTTAATTTTTTTGAAATAAAAAGTATTCGATAATGGCGGCCGGGAGACGATTTGCGCAAGTTCGCAAATAACCGCATGAAATCAACACAGAATTACACATAATTACGTTAAGGATTTTTATATTAAAACTTACACATATGTAGTTGTAGGTTGTATATAATAATAATCATTATTTTATGTACAAGACGCCGTCATTGGCCGTCACATATTTTTTACAATAAATGTTTCAAATATACTCCTGCGCTTCTACAGTCGCAGAGAAAAGAATTTTTCAAATGCCCTCTATTCCGCGTTCGCTCCTAAAACATATGTCCACCACAGCGACTATAAATGTGACAGATTCCAGATCTTTCACCTTTACAAAATTAACCAATTTTATGCAATGGTGGGATCCTAACGTAAATGCAACATTTTCATTATTCTTTAACACTATCCAGTCTGATTACACAATGTGTGTGTAATCGCCAGGCCAAACTTTAAAGGCGGGTCACACAACTTGTGTGTGATAGTTCCGCCAACGCTTAGTGGCCGACTATACACAGCTTGTGATGTTTTTTCAAACGTTAGTGGCCGATAACACAACAAATGTGTTGTTTTTACTTTCGACCATAAATCAAAGATCTCAAACCTTTTCAGTGAGGGTCATATTTAATTTTATTTGAACACATGTAGATGTATTTAGCAATTCTTAAAAAAAACAGTCGGCCTCCAGCGTAAGTTTAATCGCGTAACGCGCGGACTGGATAGTGTTAAGAACTGCTCTCTAGCATTTGGCCTTCAAAATCCAACATATCTCAATTATGTTTACAGTTTTCAGAAGCTGCATGGTGGAAACACCATTAATATTTTTAAGGAGGTGTGAAAACTAATCCGACGCTCAAAATTCCACACTGCGGTACATGTAAAATATCAAATATTTAATGCCGTATTGTAATATATTTTTACTTTGTTCCGATCATTTTTTTTTTCATCAAAATCTGAGGCACTTTTGTCTGCGACTGTACTACCATAAAGCAAAAACTTTTTTTAAATCAACCATAAAAAATAAATGTTTAAGAATAATTTTTAGGTATTTTAAAAATTATTTCGTAATAATATTTATTTAAAAGCACCAGCAAGGTGAAAAGCAATATTAAAAATAGTGCTTTGAGAATTCCAATAAATTCAAAAGCAAAAAATAAGACTTTTTTTTATTAATTCTAGAACAAATAAATTATTTTATAAAATTTGTTTTATTTAATATAGATGCTTACGATACGATATTTTAACAGATTTAACTGTTGATAATAATTATAATCTAAAGTTCCACCAAATACATCGTGTTTTAAAAGTTTTTCATATGTTTCGATGATTTAACGTTAAATATGTTATATATGGTAAATTAAATCAAAGAGCATAAATTACGCTGGAAAAGCTGCTGCAGTGATGAAGTAATCTATGTATTTTTAAGGACGTTAAATTACTAACAGAAATCATTTATAATATTATATCGCATGGATCGTTTTTTTTTTAAATTAAATTCAAATATATTTATAAATAAATCAAAATTTAAATATTTTCGCCGACATTACAACTCGTCATCAGTTTATAATCTACATACGTACATAACAATAATTTTTTCATGCAATTTCGAGCAAACGGATTGAATTTCAAAACACGAGATTTTCAAATTTTTAAATTGTTCTATTTTTCATTGTTTGGAATATTATGCTTTGCAAGAATTATGTCATTGATAATAATAATGACTGTTAATACTTTAAATCAACATTCAAAATATAATCTTTTTATTTCGATTTGGAGTATATGGCGGCTTGAACTAACAGCAGTGTTATGGTTCGTTCCAAATTAGCTCTACATCTTCAAATTACGATGAATAAATTATTATATGGTAGACTGTTGTCTAAGATTGAGATTATGTTACATTTAAGAGCACAAGTATTCATACACTTAAAAATGTATAAAAAAATGTACCTACAAGATCCAAGTATTAAAAGCCATTGAAAATATCATTAAATTGCTACTCCAATAAAAAAATTACATACATTAATTCTCTAAATAGTTTTTTTTGTAGTTTATATGTTCTTCGATTGTGTTTATATATACAGGGAGTGGCAAAAAAAGCTGACGGTTTTCGTCATTGTTTTGATTTGAAACCGTTACTTTTTTTTGCCGCTCCCTGTATTTTATTGGTAATATCTCGTGTTTTGAAACTATTTTCCATTGTACAATAGGTAACTTCACCTAAATAATCTTTAAACCGTACACAATCTAATATATTTTTTTTGTAATAAACCGTATAAAACGTGATATTTAAAGTTATTCCAATACATATTTAGATACTCACACACACATACATACACACATGTCATGTATGTAACATAAGAAATTCCAGATGGACCCCGATCTAACAATACCACGACAATGAAAATCCACAAACATGCTCCACGCGCTTCCATAGAATTAAAAAAATAAAAACAGTAATCCACACAATGGGCCAGTCATGCTTTCTGACGATCAACACATAACGCATAGCATAATATGATAGATTCCATATAAACCCCGATCCAACACCACGACGATGAATTTCCACAAACAAATTCCACTTTTCCAAAACTTTATATGTCATCCTATCTGAATATTTGCTCATAATATTTAGTATGACATCAGTAATTCCAGATGAATCCTCATTTAACAATAAACAAATTCCACTCCTACAAAAAAATGTGAGGATTACATGATGAATATGTGCATATAGTTTTGATTGTATCATAAAAATATCCAAATTTAATTCCATGACGAATAAATTCCACTCTTTTAATGTTTTTATGTTAAATATGGATAAGATTTTTGTTAGATGTTGTATAAAATGGTGATGGGTATTATTTTTTTATAAAAATTCAAATCGAAACCCAATCTAATTCCACAATACTCCTGTATTAACAATGGGCTTTATAAATAGTTTGCAACTTATTTACCCTGAATTATGCATTTACTCGTATCATTGAATGAAACAAGAGTAATTCCACATGAATCCCGATCTAATTCCACAATACTCCTGTATTACAAAGGGTTTTATAAATAGTATGTGACTTATTTACCCTAAATTATGCATTTAATCGTATCATTGAATGAAACAAGAGTAATTCCACATGAATCCTGATCTAATTCACAATGATCCATTTGACTAATTCCATGATTCCACATAAAAAAATATTTAAATATTTTTTGTAAAATCAAATACATTAACTTATTTATCTTTGACAACCAGGCTCAATATATATATATATATATAACTTTTAAACATAAATGTATCTTATTATGAGCGCCATATAAAATTATATATAGTCTAGAACCTTTTAGGCTAAGAAATAAATATTTATACAATAATCATTCATTAATAAAAAAACAATTAAATTAGTTTATGAAAAATGTTTTTTTTTATATAAAATATTTTGTAATTTGATAAACATTCTAATAAGTATATGATTTTTATATATTTAATTTTACTTAGGGATATATTTTTGATTAATTTTCTTGAATACCAATTACCTTGTATTAGAATGGATCACTTGAGCGGAACTAAACTATCTTCTTGGGCCAAAATAAATATGAACAAAATTTTTCCATAGTAGAAAAATAAAACCTGCTAAAAAAAACAATGCAATTAGCTATTTTTGACTCGAAAGTATTAAATTGTTTTTTCTTGATTAATGAAAAAAATATACAGAAATATAATTAATTTATATGACATTTGTACTATATTCTGACAATTTGTTATTGTGGCATTTGAGTTCAGGCATGTGTGGGGAATTGGCAGGGGTTATCTTCAGGGTTGACGACTTTGTTCCGAAAAAGACCCCAGACACACGGCTAAACCCAAAAGCCACAATACCTTGGCTGTAAAAACCTAAGAAGTTTTTCTTACAATTTGTTTGAAAAAATATAATTTTTGGTTGAGACCTCAAAAAAAAATTATTTATTTTTTAGTGTACAAATTCAATCCAAAAAAATAAATAATGTCGGATTTAAAATGTAAAACTTGTAAAATGTGGAGAAGTTTATGGGTTAAGTGTAAAAAATAATGTATGTGAAAAAAACAACAATGAAAAAATAAATAAAACAAAAATAAAATACAATAGTTTTTTTTATTTTGACAAATATAAACTGCATAATATTATTTATTTATATTAAAAACGAGGCGGGGGTTCCTGCAATATTTTAAATTATAATTAAAAAATAAAGTAATAATAATTATAATAATAATAATAGACTTTGTGATTTTTCAAACCTCGAAATAATTTCAATTTTTTTTTTTTGCTAAATAAATTTAAAATAAATAATCATACAATTAAATGGTAATATAATCCCAAAAAAATAACTAAATAGTATTTTATCGAATTAATGTGCATTTTTTTTTACATTTATTTTAATAATTTTGTTAATTCTCAGTCCATAAGCAAGAAAAAAATAATGTTATGGTATTATTAATATTAGGAAGAAAAAAAATACTTGCAGCATTCTGATATTCAAAAATATATTAAAGATAGGACTAACCTTCATTAATTATCAACCATTGTGTATTTGACCCAGAATCAAAAAATTGGAAGAAGTAAAATTCAATAGTATACACTCCGACAACCGACTTGCAAAACGAATTACATTCATTTTCATGCTGAACATTACATTCATTCTGAATTTCAATTAAAACAATTCATTTCATTTATTAAATGAAAAGGGGAGAATACTTGGATTGCCCTGAAAGAGGACCTGGACACAACCAGGGGTGGAATATATGGAGGTCCCTTAACAAACTTCGGACCGGAGTATGCAAGACGAGGACACAAATGAAAGCCTGGCAGTTTTACAGCGGACTGACTGAATGTGACTGCGGCGTGGAGCAGACAGTGTCACACATGCTGGAGTGTGCGCTGTGTCCGAGCAGCTGCACCCAGGAAGACCCGACGACGGCCGGGAGTAACGCCATCGACGTCGCCCACTTATGGACAGACAGGATCTGACCCCGACACCATTACATATTATATATATTGAATGGAAATATGAAAAATTTGCAATTTTACAATTCGTATAACTCTTAAGACAGATAAAATCACATGATTTGTACAAATTTAGGTTTTTCTTGTATTTTCATTCTTCCAATTATTTAGACGAGCAAAACGCTGTTATCTACGTCTTCTGTACATCGTCGTTTCGCTCAGCGCATTTAACGAAACCCCCCTTTCTCCGGCATCCATTGTACAGACTAAGACAATGCAAACTGACGTAAACATTAAAATATAACCTATACAACTAGAATAAAGAATAATATACAAAGGCTATGTTATCATCCGTCCGTCGTCTTGAGAGTGTCAGTAATTATTCATTCCGACAATAAACTGACAATAATAATAATAGGTAATCATCAACTGACATAAAATATTAAATCGAGTGATTATTTTTTAAATCAAAACTTAAAGATAAAAAAAAAATATACAAAAAATATAATATATATAAATGTTTATAAATTAACACTAAAAGTAATAGTAATATTCATGTATTTGTTTTAAAAAAAAAATTTGTTCCAATTCAATACAAAAAAAGCTTAAATGCAAACTATGGATGGGTATCCAAAGTATACGTTTCCCTTTAAACGCCCAGTGGTTTCCTTACAGATTTGCTATGTTCAATGCCCTACGGTCCCATGCAGGAGTGCTCATGGTTCATTTCACAATCGGATTACATTAATTTGTAATAACAGTATTAAAGTAAGTTCGCGGAAGAATCTATTGTGCGACGAAACATTACAAACATTGGCCTGCTGGGGCATTGAACGACACGAATCTGCGGTCCCGTATGCGGCCGCCGGGCGTTTAAAGGTTAAATCTTATTTGGAGCATATGGCAGTCACAAAAGTGTGCTCAAAGAACACGTCAATCGAAATTCTTGCAATGTTTCACCGAAACCAAAATATATATCAATCGTCATATTGTTTTAACAGGCAGTACAACGAGGATTTAAGCTCTCTTGCAGCGTGACCGCTACCTAATTGAAGCATATGGCCAGCGCAACAGTTAAAGATTCAGCGTATACTTTGAACGTATTTCGCGGTGCTTTGAACGTAATTTCATACATTAGTTACGTATATAAAAAAAAAGAAAAAATAAATCGCGATTTACATTTTAAAAAATAAGCCCTCCTGTTATTACCAAATTATTCTTACATAGGCACATATAAAAAATTATGTAATATTTATATATATGTATAAATATTGTAATAAAAATAGAAAATATTATTATGCTATTATTACAATGTGTTTTTTTTTTTGATAATTTTAATTTTTAAAAAACACAAATTATTTTAAAAAAAAATGTTAAGGCTCAATTTGTTTCTGTTAATGTATTGAAAAAAATAAATCAAGCAAAAATGTAGTAATTTCGAATAATGGAAACATTTTTTTTAAAAAGCAAATCACATACAAAAAAAAACTCAATTTATTTTTTTAGCGTCTATGTGATGTACATAGAAATTAAAAATGAAATAACTTTTTTTAAACACGTTGCATTTTTAAAATTATTTCCATTTATCGATATCGCATACACGTAAAATAATAAATCAATTTTTAATATAACTACAATAATCATAAAAATTAAAATTAATAATAATTAAACATTAATAATTATAATAAAGGATATTGACGGAAGAACGACGCAACTGAAAATTATACGTTTTTTAATCCCGATTCAGGCAGACATTTGAATTTTCTTCAAGAAATTTGCTCTCATAGTTTCAGCTAAAAACCCTTTAATACAGAATGTACATGATGGAAATTAACGATGCCGAACTCACTGTGAATAAATGCATATTTTCACTGACAGTTGCTCCATTTCATGTTGGTGCAACTGTCATCTTTAATTTGCTTTTTTGCCGCGACTATCTTGGCGGCGCTAGATGTCAGAGTGCTCCAAGTGGTCAGTTAATGCCAAACCGGTCGGGCGTAGAAATCAAGTCTTTATTTAAAATAAATGCGAATTGTGAACCAAAAACAAGTTCTTTGTGTTGTTAATCTGCTCCTGCATCCTGTCACCGCGCAATTAAATAATAAACTTAGATAGGAGGTTGTTAATATGTATTTTTTTTAGTTGTTTCGTTCTTCCGCTGATAGATACAACATACACGACATAATCATTGATGTACCAAAACAAAGAAAAATAAGGAATCTCCACGAACGACCAAGTACCAACAATACATCTCTGTATCGTCTCTAATATCCTAAAAATACTTTACACAATAAAAAGGACTAGTTAAAAAAGATACATGGAAAATAAATTACAAAAAAAAAAACAAAAAAAATGTTGTGTCACCCTATTTTTATACAATTATAAACTTTACTTCTAAGTCGAAAAAAAAATTAAATCAAGAAAAATAGTTTTTTTTATTAACAATATTTATTTATTTTAAAAAAATGGGGAGGGGGAACAAATGAAGGATTATAAAAAAACGGAATGGAATTTTAGAGTTTTTAAAAAAAATAAATGCAATCCATCAAAAGTAGACGGTACTAAATAAAAAAAATAAAAAAAAAATAAAAAAAACACTTGAAGTCTCACCAATGGAAAATGAAACTTATTCATTTTATGATTAATTCAATAATATTTATTTCTTCCATAACTTCGTGACATAATTAGAAAATTTAAAAAAAAATGTGCTCATTTAATCAAGTCTAAATGTTAATAAATTTGCGCTAATTTGTATTTTCAAAAAAAAAAAATTGCCACAAAATTATATGTAAAAAATATATATTATATCCCCTCTCTTTTATTGAAATAAATTGTTTAAAAAAAAATAGTTTACAAAAAAATATATATATTTTTTTTACTTTATTATGTGATATGGCCGATTATATAGAATTGAAAAAAAAATTGTAGTAAATTACAAAATATTAAAAAAAAAATTCAATATTTTCATATATATATATTTATATTATTTATAAACGCTTTGGTATCATTCGTAAGATCTCCATTACAACATTCCAGTCACAATAAAAAAAAACCTAAACATAATTAAATTTTCCTCAATTTTATGACGACTGAAAATATATATTTAAAAAAATATATGCGAAGAAAAAAAATTTGTTGTTGACAGTTGAGCTTTTGTACCATTAACCCTCCAAGGACGAGCGTGACCGTATGGCCACAGTGAACACTATTGTCTATTTATCCCTACTCCAGTCCCTTTTCTACCTAAACATTGTATCTTTGGCTCAGTTTCGGTTAAGAAGTGTCTCCACCACAGTTGTTCTGCAGCCGCGGCAATGGAAATAGTTACCAAGTACCCTTGGGAGTTATTTCATTTCGGGTTGAATTTTTTTCTACAAAATGCATATTTCAAAAGAGTAAATACAATTTTAGATATTATTAAAAATGATTTACGTAATTTTTACTAATTCATTTCGTAAGACAATATGTTGATCTAAGAAGGCAATTTCATAAATATTTTCGTTGTAGCTTTATTTCAACCCCAAAGGCAAGCCAAGGTTAGAATCCATACAAAAATGTTTTTTACAAAATAAGTTGTCAATAGTTAGTAGGACTAGCGTGACCGTATGGGCACATAGCTTTTCTACAAGAAAAGCAACGTGTATATTTTAAAAATTATATTTGCTTTATGAAGAAAACTACATGCTGATAAAGTATAGCTTAAAACTTTAGTTTTTATAAAAAAAAAAAAACTTTCGTCTCTGGAGGGTTAATATAGTTTTAAGCTATGAAAATAAATGCACTTTTGACGTGCGTCATTATTAATTCCGGTCATCAGAGGTATTGTTGTTCACAAAAAAAAAAAAACAGCAGATTCCCAATGCGGCACTAAAAGCGTCATACAAATGTAAACCGTCCCAATCGACGCATAGCAAATGTTGTCATTCACACGTAACAGACACAAGCAGAAATATATTACGTACGTTTGCAGTTTAACCAAAAAATTATCAATAGTGAAATGCTGAATAGTTGAAAATCTTTGAAATAAAAAAAAACATGACCTTCCCTGTGCGTCGTGTGTTCAACGCAATTAAAAAAAAAGTTCATCGTAAAAACAATCTCCCTCTCCCTCTAGCACTGGCAGACATTTTGCCCTAACACCACGTATTATTTTTCCATCAACCGATTCACTGCGTTCGCATTGATATGATACATCGTCTATGACAAAAAAGTGCATATAATTCAAAATATATTGTGTTCATAAATAAGTAGCCTTTTGAGCGTTCCACGACTTCTCTGAGCAGAAAAATCATCTAAATTTTTTTATATATATAATATCCCAACGCAGTGGTCGCTGTGTAGGCGGATAGGGCGAGTTGGAGGGGCATTGGATGCGCCTTCACGTGGGCGTACAACGGTGATCCGGTGCTCCACTCACAGAGAATCACTAGTTGTTTAAAATTAAATAATAACTATGTATCAAAGTGAAATATATATTATTTGCTCTGTTAGATGTTCGATAAAGACTATATTCTTACACTGTAGCAGTTATTAATAAAATATATATTAACGTAGTGATTTTATAGTTATTTTTTTGTACCCACAGAAGCCCCTGGAACGTACTCAAAATGCACGTAAAACACATACAATCGAATATCAATTCTGCAGTGAACAACTCGATAAAAATACAATACCCCCTTATAGACACTACTGCATAAGATTGATTATTACACAACAAATAATAAATAATAAACAATGGCATCGCTCGAAGTTTCTAAAAAATATATATGTATAGTTAAAAATGGCAAATCCGTTGATACAAAAGAAAAAAGAAAATAATACACTTACATTTAAATATAAAGCATACATTACTTCAAAAATGTTCCAAATTCAAACATTTCTAAAATGTATGTTCACTTTACTCATTCCGGCGTTTTTTTTCTTCATTATTCACGATCAGGGGGCAGGGGACCATTCCAGTCTTTGAAATGACTTGGCAAATATTATAAAGTATATATATTTTACATTTACGTGTAGTAATTATGACATATACATGTTTCATACAATTTTCTAGATGGTTTATTTTTTGTTTTCAAATCATTTTTGAATACATCCATTTGTCTTTGATTTATCAGTTTTTTGACGCAGTCGTATATATTTAATTTCTTTAGAAGATGGAGGATCGGAGAATGTTTGCGAAACCCTCCATCCACAAGAGATGACCAACAATTTAAAGTATAATACTCACATATGTAATAATTAGAGAAAATCTCTGTATGGACCAGATCAAAATTTGACACCATTCATCAGGCTTTAAGTTATTAGTAACATTAAGTTTATCAACTGACAATACTTGTTGAAACTGCATAATTATAATTTTAAATTAATTTCAATTAAAAAATTAATAAATGAAAAATATTTAGTTTCGATTCAGATTTATTTTAAGCGATTACATGTTTCGGCCTCCCTCCCTGGAGACCATTTCCAATAATCTAAAACATGTAATTGTTGTAATAAATGTGAATCAAAACTAAAAATTTGTTTTTTTTTTTAATTAAAATAAATTTAAAATTACATTTAAGTTATTAGAGTGATAGATCACTTCATTTTGAGTCACTTCGTCTATTATATTTGATTATTTACAGTTCCATAATGTTAGAACTAAAAATAACAGTTTTCTTTCTTGTTGTCTAGTGTTTAGACGGACGTTTGCATGGCCAATGTGAAGCAAGTCCAACCATTGATCAACCGCTATAGCAATAATGCCTAATTGTAGTAAACACTATAGAACCCAACCATGTGTCATATTTTGCAACCGTAATGGTTGTACTCAATAAAATTCATTGTAAAATACGCTGCCAAATAAACTTATATTCAAATGACAGATTCTCATATATTCGTAGAACACAGAAGTGACTTTGTGTGAGTTGTTATATAAAAAGAATAAAATAAAAAAAAACTATGTAGAAACATTTAAGTATATTTGTTGGTGGATCTCTCGCGGTGTGTAGGTTTTTGAGGGTCGGGGTGTGGGTGTTGTTGCGGGTGAGGGTGTGGAGAGGTGGGCTTTTGTTTGTTGTTTGATGTTTTGATGTTCTTCGTCTAGTTCCAGATGCGCAGGAATGAATCCCAGGAACCGGTTGCCACAGCCATTCCGTTCTCTGTCACGCCGAGGCAGGACACTCGGTTGTCGTGGCCGGCGAGAATGCCTGAAAGGAAAAAACATTCATTCGTTCATTAAAATCAATTTTATTTCAATTTGGCACAGAGCTGTTGAAGAAGCAGAATCCGTGAAACAGATTAGAATAGCACTTAAAAATTAAAGAGATGGTAAAACCAGATAGTCTCTTATCAACACCAAAAATACGTAAATTAGTAAATCTCCGGCAATAATTATATGTAGTTTTTGGAAGAGTATTACAATATGTTGACATAATTATTTTTTTTGGGACCTTGTACCTGCGCTCCTTGGGAGCACTTACCATGGCATTGTTTTCAGAGTACTTTCTCGTTATACAAGTAACAGTTTTTGGTGAGCAACAACAAACGTGGGTGTAAAAGTTAGTAGTTCAGACGTTAAAATTTGGACTTTTTTACTTCTTCGCCAAAGGTCGTCGCGTATACAGAAAATGCATGGTAGTTGGGCTCCGTAGATATGAGGTCAATATATCCAACCGGTCTAGGCTTCTGTTGGATTACGCTAAAGAACCTTTCCCTAGATAAATCTAATATTGGGCAACGCCATAGAACGTGTTCAGCGCCCTGCAAGGGGCTACTACATGGGCAGTCTGGACTATCAACGAGGCTGAACTTGAAGAGTTTAGCCTTAAAATTGCCGTGCCCAGTCATGAATTGACTAATCCAATGGTTTGGAATAAGCCACGGCATCTCCATTCTGTCGAGGACGGAAGGAAAGAAGGAATATGTGTCTACCCTTGAGCGAGATTGACCATCTGCTCTGCGATGCTGCGAGCGCCGCCAGTCTTACTTCTTTTTCGGTTTCTTTCGTGATCTTACCCTGCGGAGGATTGAAACAAGTGCCCTTGACCTCCGCAGAGAAACCACGTGCATGATATAGCCCTTGCTGACTTGGACCGAAAACCTCAATATACTATCTATCGTCTCTTATTTCTGTTCGCTTGTTATACATTTATGTGTTGCCATATTGTCATTTTGGACAAGTCTGCTCACGGGTGTGTTAGTTATATACATCGCCACTCGAGCGCTGGACGAGAGCCGCAGCGCCGACGAGCTGGCCAAGAAGCCAGTTGTGTACCGCGCGTTGGCGAGAACATATTGTATTGTGGCTCGGCTTAATGCTGCGACTAGGTCAAGCCCTAAATTTGTAAAGTTTTATCGTAAATATATGTCAATGTGCTTCTGAAAAAGTCTGTGTTCTCAATCTGCTCCTAATCCTGCCATCACGAGACTGAATAACAACCTTTTGAAAGAGAGGAGGATGTTAATATATATCAATGCTTTAAAATTTATAGATTATTAAATATTCATATCAATATTTATAAAATCCTATTAGATGATGTTGCCTGTGAATTTGTATGTATGTAATAATTGTTGAATTTTATGCAGCCACAAAGTCTGCATGACTTTCTTCGACCCTTCTATCTAGCAAGAGGAGCCGGGTAGATTAGTGTGCTCACCGGCCCTCTCCGTCTTCATGGAGTCCCACACGTTGCAGTTGAAGTCGCCGTAGCCGGCCAGCAGCAGGCGGCCGCTCCGTGAGAACGCCACCGACGTAATGCCGCAGATGATGTTGTCGTGAGAGTACATCGCCAGCTCCTGCAACCACACACACATCCATTAGCATAATGATGCACAACCCCCCAGTTATGTATATGTTACACTCAACTGTGCTTATTTGGTACCTCAGGTGTTGTACTAGGGTGATCCGTAATATAAGATTCCCATGGCGCTACAGTCCTGAAAAGCGCTGTTATGGTGGATCCCACGATTCTGTAGTGTACCTTGGTTCCCCCACTCCAAATCCCTGCCCCAGCGAGCTGTCTGCGGAGCTCAATCTTGGCTTGGCAGCCGTATGTGATGGATCTCCCCCTAGCTTCGCCCACGAGGTGTAAGCTGTGCTTGGTGATCCGTTTCCTATCGGCGACTCTGGGTGCTTCCATTGTTTAGACTGTTCTTTGGTTTCGGGTATGAAGGTGTGCACCCAAGTCTCGTCTTCACTGACGATGGAGTCGAGGTATTACTCGCTATGAGTCCGATGATTAGCCCGACTCTACCGAGCTCTGGACCATTTGGTCATATTTGTTATACAACAAACAACATGCGGTATTTGCAGTGGAGTGCGATGTTCAGTCAAGACATATGATTGATAATATTGCACAGGTAGTTTTTTAGATTATCTCACCTGATCGGAGCGGATGTCAAACACCCGGCAGGTGGCGTCATCGGAGCCTGTGGCGAACGCGAACCCTGACGGGAAGAACTGAAAATGAAAAATAAACAAACATTTAAAAACACTAACATAATACAACACTATGATTAAAACAGATACTTTAATTTTAATTTAAGCCCTTAAACCCACTGTAATAGAAATATGAGGAACTTCGTCATAAAAAATTTGGTTCTTGTATCATTTTACCTTGGCAGACATGAATCTGAAGTCCATTTATGTTAAATGCTTACCTGAGAGTGCAAGGTGAAATGATTTTTCAGTTAAACCAATAACACCTTCTGTAGAAGGTGTTCGTAAAATACTCATTTTGGACTAAAACATTTTTTTTAAACAAACTGATGACATATTCAACGACATTAAAGTTATCAACTGACAATACTTGGTGAAACTGCATAATTATAATTTTAAATTAATTTTAATTTAAAAAATAATAAATTTAAAATATTTAGTTTTGATTCACATTTATTTGAAATGATTACATGTTTCGGGCTCCCTGAAGACCATCTTCAATAATTATTAAAGATGGTCTCCAGGGAGGCCGAAACATGTAATCATTTCAAATAAATGTGAATAAAAACATTTTTTTTTTAATTAAAATTAATTTAAAATAAAAAAAAATGCATTAAAAATAAATGAGATTTTAGAGATACCCTTCTATATATAGGTATAGGCTTGGGCATACTATTTGACTGCCGAACCTCATTGGATATTTGAAATGGTCTGCAGGCCGTGAATAAAATAAACATAGATCTTTGAAAAAATTTGTGACCAATAAAATGGTACTACAGTTTGTTCTGCATTAAAAGTAGATAACTAAAAGAGACAATTATCATAAAAACTGAATCAAAGCTAAACATATCTCGCCCGACAGCTATATGTCAAATATGTATCTGGTGTTAGTCTGGTCTAGCTATCCTAAACGAGAGTGGGAAAAGCTCAAAGTTGCGTATAATAATTCATATCGCCAACTTATGCAACTCCCTAGATTCTGTAGCGCATCTGACATGTTTGCGGAGGGCAGAGTCCATTCATTCCCAGCATTATTGCGACACCGTGTTGCTGGCTTCATACATATATATATCTGGGACAAGTAATACAACTAGGGCGAAGTAACTACTCAAAATAAATCGACAGGCGGATACAACTGGGATGGGCAGCATTTGGAAAACTAAAGTACACTTTTAAAGCGAACATTCCGCAATGTCTTAAAACTAAGGCGTTTAACCAATGCGTCCTCTCTGTATTAACTTATGACGCAGAGACGTGGAATCTAACAGCAAGTCTTACCCATAAAATATAAGTCACCCAGCGTGCCGTGGAGAGATCCATGAGAGGAGTGTCGCTAAAAGATAGAATCCGAAACGAGGAAATACGCAGAAAAACTCAAGTAGTGGATGCTACCCAACGAATATGCACACTCAAGTGGCAATGGGCAGGACATATCTGTCAAAGAGACGACGGTCGATGGCGCCCAAGAACTGGCAAACGAAGCATTGGCCGACCCTCTGCAAGATGGACTGACGATATAAGAGGAATAGCGGGAGTGACCTGGATGCGGAAGGGGGATGATCGAAGAAGATGGAGACAACAAACAGTGGATGGACACAGGCTGATGATGTGGTAGTGGCATGGGTGTTACCGTGACGGCGTTGATGTCGCTCTCGTGGCCCGGGAAGGTCTGGCGGCACATGCCGTCACGCACGCCCCACAGCTTGGCAGAGGCGTCGCAGGCACCCGACACGAAGGTGCGCATGTCGGGGGCCAGCGACAAGGACATCACGTCCCCCGTGTGCCCCACGAAGGAGCCGCACTGCTGGCCCGTCTCTATGTCCCACAGGGCGCTGAAACACACAACAACAACAATCAAACTTTTAACCTTTTGGATGCCATGACCCTGAATAAATCTATGTAACGCCTCGTGGATTATCGAAGATTTGAACCTCTAAATGGTGTCCAATTTTAACCTTTTTTTTCTTGGGCAGATGATAGATGTCGCTATAAACCCAAGCTATAACATAAAACCGAAAATATACAATTTTATAACACACCGGTGTGCTCACGGCACTAGCGGGCTTCCCGCAGCAGGCCCATGTTTAGGCTCATGGCATCCATAAGGTTAATATTTTGTATCTTTTTCTATCTATAACTATTTGACATCCCCCGTCTTTAAAAAGACGACAAGTCATGGGTTTGTCACGTGGCCGCGTGAAAGAAGGATGTAGGAGCAAATTAACAACACAAAGAACTTGTTTTTGAAGCACAATTCGCGCTTTTTTTTATATTAAAGACTTGATTTTTCGTCCGACAAAAAGGAAATTAAAGATGACAGTTGAACCAACATATGGAGCAACTGTCGTAACAAATAAAATGGCGTATGCAAATGCCTGTGTAATATTCTATAATTAAAACTAACATTATTAGATATGCATGTCAGGCGAACGAACAAAAATAAAAGACAAAAGATCATTTATCGAGGCTTTACGGCATCAGCCTAAAAGAGCTATATCAAGCTGATATCACATTATTTATCTGAAGAATACGATTGCCAAATTATTTCCAGTACTCGGCTCCCATTTTCGATGCTTTGTCCCCACAATGGTGCAGTGATAAATAAATAGGTACCACAGGTCAATCAATGTTTTTTTTTTTTTTTTAATCATATCTCTCGAGTTTTAAACTATTTGTTACGGCTCGGTGGAATACAAATTATACTGTCAATACGGTGTGAATTTTTCAAACATTTTTTTTGCTTAAAACTAGTATTTGAAGCATAAATGTACTTATCTGACCTACTTTCATATATCACATTGGATCTTCTATCCTTTAGCTATCAGATGACAAATAAAAAACATTTATATTTAACAAACGTTCATTATGTAACTCCAAACATGTGGTGGCATTGACACATGTGGTTTACAGAAAAATCGCTCCTGTGACGAAACCTAACGATATTTATTTAAATGCTTTATAGATTGCTGTAAAGAATACATGTAGATTGATAAAGGGAATAACTGCACTTCCAATTTCTTACCGTAGATGTCACAATGAGTACTGAAAGTAGCAAAACGATATATCACGTCAACCGATGTCAACGGTCGGCGAATTTTTGACGGCATATGCCGACAACCGATGCGAAAGGGTTTAAGAGATTGGATGATCAGACAGATGCTCACGAGGCTTGTATCACAGTAAGGGTAAGGTAGTATGGTTTCTCACCAAGACATGTCCCCGGAGCTAGTGAGGATCTGGTTGTCGTCCAGGAAGCGGCAGCAGGATAGGTAGCCCGTGTGGCCGGGGAGCTCGCGGCTCACCCGGACGTTGCCCTCACGAGTCTTCAAACTGGAACAAACAAGGATCAATGTTTGAGCCACATAAAATACAATAATAAATGATTAGAGTTTTTGCAGATGACCACAACTTTTTTTTATATCTGAAAAGCAAACAAAATATAAAAATTAAAGAGAATCAAACTCAGTGCAATATCATTGTCACGGTCCCAAAGTAACATAAATATTATTGTTGTTGGAGATGTTGGGGGTGTTGTAGTTCGGGGTGGTGTAGTTGGGGGTGGTGTAATTCAGGGCAGTGTAGTTGGGGGTGGTATAGTTCAGGGCGGTGTAGTTAGGGGAGGTGCTGTTGGAAGTAGTGTAGTTCGGGGAGGTCTAGTTAGGAGTGGTGTAATTCGGGGCAGTGTAGTTGGGGTTGGTATAGTTCAGGGCGGTGTAGTTAGGGGAGGTACTGTTGGAAGTAGTGTAGTTCGGGGAGGTCTAGTTGGGAGTGGTGTAGTTCGGGGCAGTGTAGTTGGGGGTGGTGTAATTCAGGGCAGTGTAGTTGGGGGTGGTATAGTTCTGGGCGGTGTAGTTAGGGGAGGTGCTGTTGGAAGTAGTGTAGTTCGGGGAGGTCTAGTTGGGAGTGGTGTAGTTCGGGGCAGTGTAGTTAAGGTTTACACTGCACCTATATGCAATTGCTTTTATTCAATACACGTATCATATATAAGTGGTGTTGTGTCTCACCTGTAGATGGAGCAGATGTTGTCGAGGCCGCCGCAGGCCACGTAGGAGCCCGAGGGAGCGTAGGCGCAGGTCATGACCCAGGAGGAGCGCAGGGGGATGGCGTGCACCTTGTTGGTCGTGTGGCTGTCCCACACTATCAGCTTGCCGTCCTGGCTGGCAGACACCAGGTTCCTGCAACACCGACCGACAATGTCAACAGTGATTGTGGACTGTCCCACACATTACAGAACACGTCTCCCGTTCTCGTGGATGATGCACTCCATTCTGAAGGATTTGCCGTACCTGGAGTCGCTTCCCCAGTGCATGGCGTATATCTTGGCGAGGTGGCCGCGCAGCGTGCGCCTCGTGCGCATCTGTATGCGGCCGATGGGCTCCAGGCTGACCGTGGCCTGCACCAGAGATGTGTCGCATGCTGATTTGCGGGCATCCTGGAACCAAGCAAACACTCATTTAAGGAAATTTACTCAATTACAATGTTTTTAAAAAATCTGCCAAGTAATCTTACTTACTCTGGCTGATCTGAATGTCTCTCCACGCGCACTCGTCTCCAATGGATTGATAAACTCTGTCAAAGGGTGTCTTATCTAGCCAGAACTCTCAACCGATGCAATCGGTGTAGTAGCGGAGTATGTGACGAAGTTTGGGCGCGTTTTACACCAGTTGCGCCTTGCGTTTTGTAATCTTGAGTATTAGTGTTGACATTCTCCAGCTCGGTTGCTACCAGGTCTGCTGTCCTGCTACTGTCAGCTACTTTCTGTGTCTGCTGTGTGTCGACTTACCCTGATGGCATTCTTGAGGGTCTCTGCCTCCTGGCGGAGGCTGTCCAGCTCGTTCATGGCGCTGGCCGGGGCGCTTCACCGCCCCTGGCTGTCCGTCTGCTGTCTGCTGCTGTCTGCTGCTGTCTGCTACTGTCTGCTGCTGTCTGCTGCTGTCTGTCTGCTCCGCTGCTCCCGGCGAGAGCTCGACTCAGTCGGCGCTGAAGTGCTGTACTCAAGGCGCACGAGGCTAACTCGGTGATTGCAAATATCTGAAAATAAAACAAAATAAAAATTATTTTTTGGCTCATATTCATCAATATTTTTTCAATACTATTGAAATTTTATCAAATGTGTTTGAATTTATATCAAATTGTAACAATGTATATGTAATCACATAACAGAAACCTCACTTGACCACTTCACCCTTTGGTTATTTAACCCTTTCATTACGGCTCGGTGGAATACAAATTACACTTCAATTATAAAACTAGTATTTGAAGCATAAATGTACTTATCTGGTCTATTTTCATATATCACATTGGTTCTTGTATCCTTTAGCTATCAGATGATGCATAAAAAACTATTCTAAGAAAGTAGCAAAACGATATATCACGGCACCCATGAGGGATTGTGTGTAATGCCAAATTCATTTTGCACGCATCGTGCATACTTTCGGGTAACTTAACCCAACTGAATGAAACCTAACCTCAAATGTACGTATATAAGAAACGAATCATAAAACAATACGTTATATATGTCACATCTTTTACACTGCATTTTAACTGAAAACATATAAATGTAATGTTAATTGTTTGCACATACTTCATTGATAAATGCTTTTATTTATCAACAGTTTAGCACTGAGACGATACACAGTCGAGAAGCTATAAGACTGCCTGCGAGTATTTCAAAACATTTGCACAAGCACCTGAGAACCGTACCGTCTCTACTGATACGGAAATCATACGAGACTTGGGACCTTATGTTTACTAACGCTTAATACTACCCGAGCATCAGAACGTCGTAAGTGCTGCAGAATTTGTATACTTTTTGTCTGTTGTTGCATTATGGCATTTTTTTAATCTTTTTTTTTATGTAAACGCATGCACGAGAGCACACCCGGTCAAGACCAGTGCACTCTATGACGCTCAGCCAGGGAGGCTGGACGCTGCATGCGGGAAACGTGTGTTGTGTTCGTGGTTGTGTGTGGGTTGGGGAGATTGCAAGTGTATATGTATCTGTTTCTTGAAGAGATCCAGATTGTAGGAAGGAGGAAACACAGACGCTGGAATAGCATTCCATAGCTTACCGGTGGCATTAAGGAAAGAGCTTTGGAAGCTGCCAGTTTTTGGTCGACATATATTAACCGTGTATGGATGTTCGGCTAGTGTAAGACGAATTTGTCGGTTGTGGGTGGGTGCAGGAGGAATTAGTTCTTTAAGTTCCGAAAGCGACCGTGGTAATAATGGTAGAAAAGACTATCTACTAGAATGTCACCTGAGAATCGTAACGTATCAAGTGATATATAATCCAGAACGTTGTGAATTGATAGGAGTATAGCGGTGATTAAAAACATACATTGATTCGCACATATTTTGAATGTTACAATGGCAGAAGGCAAAACGTCATAAATGCCTTAGAACAGAAAGCATCAAAAAAATATTTTTTGCATTATTTTTATATAACAGGGCATTACATCCAAAAACAATGGGCTCCCTAGCTGTCAGCGCATAGCAATACCTGGCCCTTTCGCATCGGTTGTCGGCATATACCGTCAAAGATTCCCCGACCGTTGACATCGGTTGTTGTGATATATCGCTTTGCTACTTTAGTACTCATTGTGACATCTACGGTAGGAAATTGGAAGTGCAGTCATTCCCTTTACCAACCTACATGTATTCTTTACAGTAATCTGTAAAGCTGAAGGAAGAAGGAATCTGTTCATCACAGGAGCGATTTTTCTGTAAGCCACATGTGTCAATGCCACCACATGTATGGAGTTACATAATGAACGTTTGTTAAATAAAATAGTTTTTTATGCATCATCTGATAGCTAAAGGATACAAGAACCAATGTGATATATGAAAATAGGTCAGATAAGTACATTTATGCTTCAAATACTAGTTTTAAGCAAAAAAAATGGTTTAAAAAATTCACGCCGTATTGACAGTATAATTTGTATTCCACCGAAGCGGAAACGAAAGGGCTAGAGGATAGCTGACATGCTGCCCCTGAAAATGGTGATTTTATGATTTCAAATCTAAACTTGCGGCGCATTTAATCCTCCCTTTACTGTTCTAAAAACATCCAACAGCTCCGATGATATGTATTTTCTATACCATATTAAAATGTCATTTAAAAACCGTATAAAATGTGAATATTTCAAATATGGCTTTGATTGACTATGGTTGTAGTTAAAACGTAACAATTTTAAGTATCTAAAAAAGAGAAAAAAAAATTGCAATAAGCCGCTATAGCTGGGAGCAGCCAACAATTCATACTGATGTTGAAGGTTCGCGAAGCCGCGCACGTGCCCGGTTCCGTCGTCTGCGCCGTTGCTTACGCAGATGCATGACACGGGCGCGTAATTCTATCCCCGATTATTCTACAAATTAGTTATTTCCATCACCACAAATGAATAACTATACATTATTTTAATTTTATTTAATACCTTATAATATTACTTTAGAATATAAAAATTGTTCACTCAGTATCTATTATATTTTATATGGATATTCTCATTATTAGGAGATGAGTTGTAAACATACATATCATCAGAAAACAAGAGTTAATCACAAATATGCATACCCAATGCATTCCGTTATCAATATGCATTGTATTACAATCTTTATTGATAGTCGAAACGACCTTAAAATCAAAACATCTCAAGTAATACGAGAACAGTATAATCTTAAGACATTTTGATTTGTATTTATTTGAAAAATCCTATCAGTAACAAAATAATTAATAATGAATGCATGTCAATTGGCAAATGGTAAAAATATTTGATATTATCATTTTGGTTAACATTTTTTTGTTATCTAGACAGATGCTGAAAAACGCCAATAGATGCAGCATTATATATTTTTCATATCAACATATTCAGGAAAATACCAACAGAATGCGAAGAAGAACTCTCGTCTGTGGATTCTATGACGCTCACTATTATAATTATGGGTAGGCGTTGTATTTGGAGTGTTGATATGTACAGCATTGATACACTCATACAAATTCACAGCAAACATCATCTTATATGAAATTTCTAGTTGAATATTGATAGGGATCTTCAATGATATATATAAAATTTTAGAATATTGAAATATATTCTAAAAATCTACTTAAAACAATTGGATAAACAACATTACTCTAATTATTCAAGTCTTTTTGAGTTGAACCGTGTGCGATCATACATCATACATTGCTAATGATGACCCCTGCAATGATTGATCGAAATATTGGAAAAAATAAAAAAATAGGCGCACACGGTTAAACGCAAAAGCCATGTTTTTTTTTAATCTGGTTGGGTAAACCCATGAAAATTCAATTAACTATTTTTGTTTGAAAAACATGATTCAAGTGTGCTTCAGAAGTGATTTTATAGTTACGTAAGCTTGCATTATTATATTCCGTAACGACTCTCTCTCTCTCTTCCTTACACGTGTGTACGCACGTAGGGTGAAGGTTGATTTTAATGGCTGCCGATACAGGGAGAATGATAATTAATAATTGTTAATGTATACAAATATATATGTATATACAGGATGATTTACAATTACTGTGATGTTCTTACTAAAATAAATAAATTATAATGTTGGAAACTAATTTACAGAATTACTCTCTTCCTGGCATATTTAGGCCCAACTATGTGACCAATGTGGACCTCCGGACATACAGGTGTTCCAGGACAAAGCATAGACAACTTGAGCTTACATAACTGTGAAAAGACAATTTTTGGTATTCATTTGCTCCAAATATGAAGTTGATATGGTAAAGAAAAGACAAATTTATACTTTATTTTTTACAAATAAGAAAAAAGATGTTAGTTTATTAAACTATTATTTTTTAATAAAGTAACTTATGTCTAAAGTCACTTCCATTTTATTCATATATATTTAAAAATATAATTAAAATAAATATTAATAGTAATACTACAGCTGCCGTTTGTAAGTAAGTCCTGGGTTCTTGCACTAAGAGCAAAGCAAACCGGCCGGCGGTCATAGCTCAATGGTCAAAGCGTTTGCTTTGCAAGCCCAAGGTCATGAGTTCAATCCCCGACGGAAATTAAAAAAAAAAAGAATTTTCAATCGATTTATGAGCTCTAAAATACCCCCGGTTGGTGTGAATTTGATCCATCACCCATAAAATGCCAGTCATATTGATATCAATTAAATTGGTGGTAGGCGAAAGTCATTCCATGAAGACCACCCATTCGTAGTAAATTCCTGTAATAATAAAGGATGATGCATGAATCTCGGGCTGTAGTCTATGACGTTGGCGGATCAACACTCCACATCCAGCGTTTAGCCATATACGCCATGGTAAGCGTCAAAGAATTCCACAGATGAGATTACAGCATTACTATCACCATCTGTCGGCATTCTCCGGTACGTGTTTACATAAAAAAAAAAAACACAATCCCAGATGAACCTCCGAGTGCACAGATGTCTTGAAACAATGCATTCACAATGGCAACAAACAGAACTGTGTGCTTGTGACAATATACTTCAGATATGAAACAGAATCAGAAATAATAAAATATAAAATAAAATTACTAGTCGTGCTGTATAAGGGAGACAGAAAGAAAGGGAGTGGCCATTTTTATGTCACCGTGCGTAGAATAGAAGTATCCACATTATTACCACACCTCACCCTCGGGAAATAAGCCTATGGTGGGTTATAGACTGTATGGAGGACTACAGACAGCTGACCAGGCGCCATACTAATAATAGAGGAGTTATTAACCCTTAAGCGGATGTAAAGTAATCCATAGCTTTTTATGCGGCTTCCTTTTTAAACAGATACATTTCCCGTATGCACTTTTAGACATATTTTTTTTTAATAAAGAATAAAATATTTTTTAATTGTTTGCGGTCTTGGTTCAATAACAATGAGCATAAAAAACATGGAGAAAAAATAATAGTAGTAGTTAGTTATCCGTAAAATAAGGTTCCCGTGGGGCTACAATACTGCTAAAGGAAGTCTATGGAGACAAGTGTATGAGCGTACAACACGTGCGCAAATGGTGCAGAGAGTTCAAGAACGGGCGTACTGACGTCCATGATGAGGAGCGTTCCGGACGGCCATCTGTTTTCTGACGAAACAATCGCAAAAATGGAGAAAGCGATTCTCTCAGATCAAAGAGTGACGGTTCGTAAGCTCTCCGAAATGTTCCCTGATATCAGCAAAACCTCTATTGACTAGATTTTGACGGAGCATCTAGGGTATGCTAAGGTTTGCGCGAGGTGGGTGCCAAGAATGTTGACCGAAGCGGCCCGAGAAATTTGGATGGGGTATTGTCAAACACCCACCCTACAGCGTCAAGTGACTACCATCTCTTGGGTGGAACACATTTCGGCGACAGAGAAGAGCTGGAAGAAGCGGTTCTCAGGTATCTGCGTGGCATGGCGGAAGATTTTTTCGACTCAGGCATTCAAAAACTCGTATACCGCATGCAAAAATGCATTGACCTCAGTGGCGACTATGTAGAAAAATAGGTAAAAGTCTGAACTTTCAAAAATATACGCATTCATGAAATTAAACATTTTTTACACTGTGAACAACCACTGGGAAATTTATTTTACGGAAAACCCTCGTAATTATGCTCCAAATATGGAAAGTCTGTGTTGGGTTAGTGGTCCATAGTTCAAATTATGCGTCTTCTAATTCTATGCGCAATATCTGGGATTCGCAGCTTTATACATTCAAAACAGTGCGTACTTTAGCCCCTATGCTTCTTTACAGCTGTGAATGTGATACACGACTAGTTGCAACCTTTTCAGGGTGTTTCTGTTCCTACGTATGTCGTAAAAATTTATGCATTCACGTAATTAAACATGTTTTACAATGTGAAAAATTACAGGGAAACTTATTTTACAGATAACCCTCGTATATTACTTTTTAATTATTACATAACCATTACAAAGATGCAGAATAGTTGATTTTTACCTAAATGAACTAAAGAACTGTCAACCCTGACCCGTACGCAACGCTAATAAAAACGAGTGATTAATTTGTATGTTACAAAATCTAAGACAAATATTTATTTCATTTTTTACTAAAAAAATATTTATTTTTAAAAGTCACACACACACGCACATACACACACAAGTCATCCTTATCTGTTTGGTTGTCCGATAGCAATATTGTGATAGGTCGAGTTCACATTACTTGCTTGCCAACATAACAAATAGATACAAAAAAAATATGTTACAATTTGTCTTTCAAAGTAATCGAGGGTCAAGGCCCAGAGTAGTAATTATATATAAGTAATATAAAAATAATTGTAAAATGCATTGATAAAATAAAATAAAACTATTTACACCTCTTATGGCAGTGAACCTTGGCGTCTCACCAAAAGCCAATGCGGCCGTATAATGGTTTTCGAAAGCTGAATCGTGGCGGAAGTTTGTGACACACATATGCTCCAGTGCAAAATTTAAGAATGATTGCTCACCATGCTAGAAGCTGTGGGTTCGTTACCTAACAACGCTTTAAATAAAAATATCATTTTTTATCTACGCCTAATTTTTATTTATCTTTTGACCACTATTGGAGACTTTGGTGGATTTGTTAATCGATTTTTGGAAAGTTAATAAAAAAAAATTAAGACATTTTCTATTATTTATATTCAGTAAAACACAATCAGCTAGAATGAAGCTGTTATATCATGTTACATACATTTCATGTGCAGTTTATTACGGCCATAAGTGTCATATCTAGTTAATGGGTCTAACGGTCATCATCTAAAAATGGTGCATGTCCGATGAAACTTAACTTTAGCGATCAAACGAAAAGCGATGTTGCAGCATGCTATGCTCGTTTTTTTTATGTGCAGGAGAGCACAGCCGGTCAAGACCAGTGCACTCTATGACGCTCAGCCAGGGAGGCTGAACGCTTTCGTGTTTGTGTGTGGGTTGGGGAGATTGCAAGTGTATATTTATCTGTTTTTTTTAAGAGATCCAGATTGCAGGAAGGAAGAAACACAGACGATGGAAGAGCGTTCCAAAGCTTACCGGTGGCATTAAGGAAGGAACTTTGGAAACTGCCAGTTCTTGGTCGACACACATTAACCGTGTATGGATGTTCGGCAAGTGTATGTCGAGTTTGTCGGTTGTGGGTGGGTGCAGGAGGAATTAGTTCTTTAGTTCCAAAGAGCAGCGACCATGGTAATAACGGTAGAAAAGACTAAGTGAACCAATCTTACGCCTGTGTTCCATTGATCGCTGCTCAATTTATTGATACCATGTCTAATTAAGCAATACTATTTGTATGCATGACAAAAATCAACCTCACTTCCTGTACAATGACTTTGTTATGTACAGTGGTTTTCCCTATAAATAACATCATCATCATATCCGCTTTCTAGCTGAAGCATATAGTCGTCACAAATTGCCACCATATAGTTCTGTCAGCTGTCACGATCATCATCCATCTCATTTAAGCTCTGCCTATACAGCGCCTGTACTATCTCCATCCAGCTACGAATCCTGGCATCCAAACAAAATCCAAACATGTATTTTTTTTAATAATAAATATAGGTAATGAAGATATCTTGAGTGTGGATTCTATGAAGCTTGCGATTATTAAGTATGGCTAAGCGCAACATGTAGATTGTTGATTCGCCACCGTCATAGTCAACAGCATTTCCGCATCATCCATTTTTACTTTTTCTATGTAATCGCATGCAGGAGAGCACAGCCGGTCAAGACCAGTGCACCCTATGACGCTCAGCCAGGGAGGCTGGACGCTGCATGCGGGAAACGTGTGTTGTGTTCATGTTTGTGTGTGGGTTGGGGAGATTGCAAGTGTATATTTATCTGTTTCTTGAAGAGATCCAGATTGTAGGAAGGAGGAAACACAGACGCTGGAAGAGCATTCCAAAGCTTACCAGTGGCATTAAGGAAGGAATTTTGGAAACTGCCAGTTCTTGGTCGACGCACATAAACCGTGTTTGGATGTTCGGCAAGTGTAAGACAAGTTTGTCGGTTGTGGGTGGGTGCAGGAGGGATGAGTTCTTCAAGATCCGAAGAGCAGCGACCGTGGTAATAACGTTCTTACTATGAATGGATGGTTTTCACGGGACGATTTTCGTCTATCACCAATTTTGATTAATTTACTAACAGTTTACGGGTAAGGGATCAAATTCACAACAACCAAGGGTATTTAGAGCTTGAAAAAAAAAATGTCCTTCCTCCTTTCCTCAGGGATTGCGCCTATAACCTTCGGCATGGTAAGCAAACGCTTTACCTTTAAGCCATACCCACTGGGAAACGGTTTTAAAAATAAATGTTAACGTAGAATATCAGGAATACAATAGATTGACTTTGTGAGGAATTACAAAGCAGCCTTCCAACGTATAGTCAATCAAGAGAGATTCTTTTGATATCGCAAGAGAGCATAAACTCCATCTGCCTTATCTTCACACCATCGGGCACTTATCGTCATAAACGCAGGCAAATAACGATTAAACTAAAAATAAATGTTGCCACTTTAGTATGCAATCCACCTTCACGTTTTTACTTTAACCCTTTCATCACGGCTAGGTGGAATACAAATTATACTGTCAATTATAAAACTAGTATTTGAAGCATAAATGTACTTATCTGAGCTATTTTAAAATATCACATTGGTTCTTGTATCCTTTAGCTATCAGATGATGCAAAGAAAACTATTCTAAGAAAGTAGCAAAACGATACATCACGGCTACCAATGTCAAACGGTCGGGGAATCTTACACGTCATATATCCGGTACCGATGCGAAAGGGTTAAAAGCTTGCAGAAACATGCAAAAATTGGAAATTGTAAAAAATTCCAAACAGCCATTTTCAAATATTTAAAATCGCCAAACGATGCGTTCTCTCTTGTATAATCTATTCGTATCCGATACGTAAGAGGACATCTCTCTAATTGGTCGGCTTTGTCTCCGGTGATAGAGATCGCTGTGCTTTTGTCTCGACTCCAACCAATCGCAACGCGAGGCTGCTGTAGAGTTGTTGTGGACGAGAGAACGCGCCTGCCGTCAATGGGGGCTCATTAAAATCAATAACAGCTTCTAATAACAATTAAGATGTGAGCAATGCCGAGGCGTGCATATACACATATAAACAAAGCTAAAATCTCTGCGGAGAAATTTAAATGAAGCATTATGCATATGAAAGAAAATCAGTTTGCACACTTTTTACTATATTATATATATTTAATTTGTAAATCTGCATAAAAAAATTATGTATACACAAAATTATGGAAGATCAAGAAATGGTAATTAACTAATATAATTGTGCCAAATAGTCGAGTGGACTGTGCGGTGTAAAAGAATAGAGCAAAGATTGGTTCCAAGGTTCGTGGTTTGAATCCCGCGTCTGCCAATATTTTTTCTAAATGAATTGATGCGTGTAAAAAAATTTGATGTATAATTGTATGTATATATTTAATTACTAATATAATTGTGGAACGCTTTTGCCTTAGTGATGCATGGTTCAACGAAAATAGCACTCTATGAGCAAGGGTCTTGTTTGATCACCTCTTGTCGATGGTTGCGTTGAGCTGCTTCTTAGAACCAAATAACTCAGGCCACAGAAGTATCGTGTTAATCTTGTAATCTCCTTAAAAATTCTAATTAAAAAATCACACAAAATATGCCTTGAATATTAAAGCTAGTGTGTCTTCAAATCCCTAATCCCAAAAACTCCATGGTCTTGCCTATATACAGGTGCGCGCCGCACTCTAACGACATAAAATGGCATGCCGATGTATAGGCACGGCGCATCTAAAGAGTTAAAATAAACGTCAACGTGCCTCTCGACAAGTTGTTTGATTTGTGACTTGCTCCTCATCCATTCACCACGGCGTTCCGATGACGATCCCGACGACCTGGAGTCAATTTATTGAAACGGGAATGTCAATATGTTACCAAACAAAAAAATTATAATAATAAGGATCTGTAATAATCACATATATAGGAAATGACCATTAGGAATCTCATAAATATTTTATATATGTAAACATAAAATATAAATATATTAATGGTGACACATAATTCAATGCTATATAATTAAATAAAGTAAATAGACACTTCACATTACTCATATTTCTAAGAAATCAAAATATTACATTCCATATATTAATACTAAATATTATTATTATGATGTCATTTGAAATAATTCATTTTCATATCATGAATAATTTGAGTTTAAGTGTCTATAAAATTTGTAAGCAATGAGACTCTGGGTTAACGACCATATCATGTTGTAATGCCGATTATGTTTTGATCACCAACAGTTATATAATAAGACTTCGGACCGGAGTATACAAGACGAGGATACAAATGAAAGCCTGGCAGTTTTACAGCGGTCCGACTTAACCGCTTGCGGCATGCAGCAGACCCTGTCACACCTTCTGGAGTGTGCGCTGTGTCCAAGTAGCTGCACTCAGGAAAACCTGATGATGGCCGGGAATAACGCCATCGAAGTCGCCCACTTCTGGGCAGACAGGATCTGACCCTGTTGTTTCCTACGTGATTTTATACCAGCAGTTGAATATATATGTATTTTTTTATATAATCACATGCAGGAGAGCACAACCGGTCAAGGCCAGTGCACGCCATGACGTTCAGCCAAAGTCGCTGGACACTGCATGCGAGAAACGAGTGTTGTGTTTGTGTACAGGTTGGGGAGATTACAAGTGTGTATCTGTTTCATAAAGATATACAGATTGTAGGAGAGAGGAAACAGACGCTGGAGAAGCATTCTAAACGGTGGCATTTACGAAGAAACTTTGTAAATTGCCAGTTCTTGGTCGACGCACATAAACCGTGTATGGATGTTCGGCAAGTGTAAGACGGTTTGGATTCAAATCCAAAGCAATAGGTGATGATTGATATTTTTTTTGTCGAATGGACTGACTGAATGTGATTGCGGCGTGGAGCAGACCCTGTCACACCTTCTGGAGTGAGCGCTGTGCCTGAATAGCTGCACCCAGGAAGACCTGATGATGGCCGGGAGCAACGCCATCGACATCGCCCACTTCTGGGCAGACAGGATCTGACCCTGTTGTTTCCGACACGATTATATATATATAGCATGGTTCGATGACCGAAGTTAAGCAAAGTTGAACGCAGACCAAAACATGTATGTGTTTACTGCCTGTTGCTTACCGCAAGACCAAATGGTTTAGAGTCGGGTGCAGAGATATCTTGAAACAAGATGTGTATAATGATGGCCAGTAACAGAACTGCGTGGTGGCAATTTGTGGTGTCCATATGCTTCAGATATGGAACATATATGGAACAGATATGGAAAGACAACAAAAAAAAAGAAATAAAAAATGTTTAAAAAAATAACAAGACTAATACGTGACTGGAGCTAGACTGGCCAGTGTTGCAACGTTCTAAATATAATTAATAGCATATGACAGGTGTTTTTATTTACACGATAACTAAAAATAAGCTGTTTTCTATCACATCAAAGTAGCGACCATGAAATTTGACTGCAGTGCCCAAGCACTGCCTATTGAAATAAACAAGAGGGGTTAAAAAATATGTTTAATCGAAGGGTGTGACCGAGAAGTCGTGCAAGAGTTTGCGGGTTCGATTCCCGGAAAAGCTAAAATAAAAATATATTTCAATAAATTTAAAAACCTTAAACTGCTCACAAATATATATAATAATATAAATATTCATCATGATCATCATCACCATGTCTACTCTCTTTAACAAGAGCATATCGCATTCACGAGCTGCAGCCACAAAGCTCTATCAGCATCCATAGTCTTCGCCTCATTCCATAACAGTTCTGACTCCTGCAGCTCCGCCGAGTACATTCTACACATAGTTCCTGACGGCCTTTCACGATGGCGTGAGCCCTAGGACTTAAAAAAAGGCAGCTCTATTTTATGCTCTCATGCTGCATCCTTAGTAAATTTCCCAACTGGGTTCATCTTCACGTCTTGACCGTCTAGTATGGAAGGCTGCCATGTCCTCTCTCTCACCTCGTCATTCCTCACCATACTCATATTGGATTAAAATTAATCAGGTTTAATTCCTCTCAAAGCCTATAGATAAAAATTATGGTAACACTTTACTTTAGTACATGGAACTCTATAAAGCCGATTATATGTCATAAAAGATAGATAGTAAGTATCCCTTAGTAGCCTTGCTCTTTATCAGATTGCTGGCGGGTATAGCTCGATAGTCAAAGCGTTTGCTTGACAAGCCAAAGGTTGTGGATTCGATCCCCAGCGGAGATTACAAGAAAAAAGATTTTTAATCGATTTCTGAGCTCTAACAAATCCCCGGTTGGTATGAATTTGATACCTCACCCGTAAAATGCCAGTCATAGCCTATTAGTTAAAATTGGTGGTAGACGAAAGTCGTCCCGTGAAGACCACCCGTTCATAGAAAATTCCTGTAGTAATAAGGATGATGCGTGAATCTCGGGCTGTAGTCTATGACGTTGGCGGATCAACACTCCACATGCAGCGCTTAGCCATATGCACCATAGTAAGCGTCATAGAATTCCACAGATGAGACTTCACAAATTACTATCACCAATTGTCGGTATTCTCCTGTATGTTTACATAAAAAAAAAAAAATTAAAAAGATGAATCAGTTACATTAAAAAATACTTTATTTTATTACTTTGACAAGAGAATTAAATTCCAAAATATTTAATCAATTTTGTTAAAAAAATGAATTGATTCTGTTGGGTTAGGTTAGGTTAGGTAAATTGTTACAGGAAATTGAATAATTATTTTATATTAGATTTTTTCCGGTTTAGAAGTAACATAATTGTGATGTTTTTTCGCGATTATTAACGGTATGAAGTAAAATAATAAAATTAAGGTTTATTCATTTTAAGTAGACATTTTTAGATGTCGGACTCAAAACACATATATAAAAAAAAATACATTGATTTATATTTCATCATGTAAATGGTGTAATAAATATTGTTACAGAACACTAATTAGAGTTTTTACTGTGAAATTATGATTTAAAATCTCAATATAATATTCACCGTCTTATTACTCAGTACTATAGTAGACTTGTTTAGACTTCCCGAAAAGGGCTCCAAAATCGTGTATATAGTGAAATTTTACTTCAAAACTATGTATCACCTTATAAAGCGTGTAGTTTATTTTGATGTTGTGTGCTATTTGTTGCTTTTAATGCGTTTTCGGATGTCAAATGTCGTTATGAAGTTGGAGGAAAAACGTAAAGGAAACGTTCAGTCGTCCGACATCATGAATGGCCGATAGTGCGGGTAGGTGCGACAAGTCCCTGACATTACACAGTCAAAAAACGCACAATAAACTTATCTCTGTGCGTGATGAGTATCGCAAAACGTTCATTATTAGTTCTAGATCAGTTTAAGATAGTGATAATTTGATAAATTATCCTGTCAAGGCGTGGATTGTCATTTTGATTCGGCATATTACCCTTCTGTCAGCGGTCGCGGTTCGCGGCGTCTGGCTTGCTCGTTCACCGTGTCCACAGTCAAATAGACTTCATCTTGGCCGTCTCGTGCATTGCCTTGATTCCTTCACACGCGACACGGCGACTCGCACCTTAATTAACACTGTATTTTGTGACAATTTCAAGTCGGCCCGTTCACAGTGTCCTACGCCTCTTCTCTTTTCACGGCCATTTGCAAACTGACGAGAATACTTCTTCGCTATTGGTCGAATTTCGCCTCATACATTTGGCTCGCGGCGCGCACAAAATTCTAAAACGACGTAACTCTCATACAAAACGCTGCTTTTACACCAGTACCAAATCGCACTAAGTCTTATACGAAAATATATTTCCTCGTCGATTTTGAAACGTTGTAAGTCATGCACAAAATACTCTACTGAATGACGTTCTGAAATTAAGATGATGTGTAAACGTTATTAGTCTGTATCCAGATCATACATTTGACTCTCAAAAAATAAAAACTCCACAGTAAAATTCCCCTAAAATATCGCCTGTAAAGAGGAGCGGAGGAGACTCGTACGTTCGTAAAGGATCGTCTGCGCTAGGTTTTTCAGTCACGAGAACGACCCGGCTATGGAAATAGAGAGTCTACGTGCGTCCGAGTTTGTATGGGGCCGGTACTATAGATTCCAAAACGTCTCAAGTCTCATACAAAAACAAATTCCAAAACGTACTAAGTCATCTACAGAGTATCAGTTCGAAACGTTGTAAGTCGCACACAAAATAATAAGCTAACCTGAATATTATGTAAGATTTGGATAAGTGTGCTTTTGGGGTACGTGTTATAATTTGTATAAAGCCGGTAGTGTTGATAACAAAATGTTATATGTGGCACAGAAAACTGTATGGCAAAATGATTATTTTGTAACTTTGTAATAAGTATTATGAATGCTTGTACTGTTGAGTTCGGGGTTCTTCGTCTCGGAGGAAGTTGGTAGAGAACGAAGCTCGGGACAGGGCGCGGTGTGTTTCCGGCGTAGACCCCGTACCGCGAGTGACGTCAAACAGGGCGTACCGGCTGTAAGGGCGCCAAATTCGAATGGGACTCATTATCATTACTGTCATTTCAACCATCAATATTATTTTAGTACCGTACGGTACTCGAGTTATTCTGTAGATATCGTCATTATACATATTTAAGCCTGTTTATATCATTGAAGTGAAACGGTAATGACACCAAATGTTTTATTATTATTTTACGTAAACGCATACTGGAGAATACCAATAAATGTTAATAGAGAAATCTCATCTGCGATTTCTGTGACGTTCACCATTTTGCATACGACCAAGCCCTGCATGTGGAATGTGATACTAGAACATCATAGGCTACAGCCCGCAAATTATACATCATCCATTTTAAGCAGAAATTCACTTTGAATGGGTGGTGTTTACGAGACGACTTTCATCAACGGCAAATTTTAATTAATTGTTTTTGACTGGCTTTTTACGAGTGAGAGATCAAATGAACTTCATCCCGGGGCTTTATAAAGCTTAGAAATATATATAAATCATTTTACCATATACAGTGGAACCTCTCATAACGAGCATAATTCGTTCCAGAATCTTGCTCCTTATGTGAAATACTCGTTAAGCAAAACTAATTTTCCCATATAAATCAATGTAAAACACGATAATGCATTCCATGTGAAACATTTTTTTGTCGTGTATTCTAATAAAATTACATGCTTATAAATTGTTAAAGATCGTAACAACCTGGATGAAACATTTTGAAAAATCGACCTTGTTTGTTATTTTAATTATTTATGACAAACAATTAATTATTTTTTACTAGAATGCTGTCTAGAGACATTTGTTTTAGCCGAATCTTTAAAATTTAGTGAAAATGTGACACCTCCCAACTCTCAAAAAAAATTACAAATAATGTCTGCACGTAAGTTAATAAAAATGTGTGTTCACATGCAAACAACACTAACGTGCTAAGGATACAAGTGCTAAACACTGACTGACGCAATGACGCAGAAGTCCCGGCTCACAAATGCGTCGTACGTTATGTGACTTCCCCTGTCTGCGTTACTCGTTATGCGAAACATCGCTCGTTAAGGGAGCAATTTTCACTTTTTTTTTTGCTCGTTATACGAATTACTCGTTATGCGAGGTGCTCGTTATGAAAGGTTACACTGTATTCTGTTAAATATATTTTTATTAACTAACGACCTTTGGTATGATAAGCAAATGCTTTTGCCACTGAGTCATACCCGCAGGCGATTTTTACGAGGCAACGTCTATTGTGATTGGTCGAAATCTAAAAGACAAACAAAGCACTCAAAAGTTACATTAAAAATAAAAGAAATTGTGGAATGTATTGGTTTTTAAATTTATTTATGGAAATAATTGAATGTGAATTATTTTTCAGTTAATTAGAAGTCTATTAAAAATTTATCTTAGCATATTTTGAATTGTCGTGGTGCTGCCACAAATATATATATTTACCACTTTTATTATTTTTCTGTATTTAATATGATCATTCTTTTCATAAGAAAATAGTGGATTAAAATATTATGAAAATTAAATATATATTTTTTTCAATGTTTTTAGATTATTTGTATTGTTAAAAATGTTCTCATAACTCGAGTGTTTTCTTTCTTCGAATTTTGAAAATTTATTTCATTATTTTTATCCTTTGTTCTGCTAACTTTTAATTTTTACTTAAAGTATTTTTAAAGAATTATGGATAGTAAAAATACATGTCAGTTATAAAATAAATAAAAAATAATCAGATTCTTACAATTTTTGGAGCTTAAAATTTAAGCCTGCCATACGAAGATTTAGTGTGGTAGGTACTTTAAATTTACCTACATTATATTATTAAAATAAATGGCTTAAAACAGATACAAATAATATCCAATAAATTAAATTAAGTAAATTAAATGATAATGAAGAATATTTATTTATTAAAATTCACCAAGTAAAATTTATTAATTTGCTCTTTTGAAATTTTTTGAGCGCTTTTCCAATTTATCTCAAGCGATAAACTATGATTTTCGTACAAAATTTCATACAGGATCTAAGCGTATTCGTTATTTACTTTAAAATTTGCTGAAATCCGTATAAGCATTATAAATATTATAAAAATATGTAAAGGTTTTTTTTATAAATCGAAATATATCATTGTACAATAAATAGAAATGGGGCGACAATTATTTCACTGCCAAAGGAGTATCGCAAGTTAGTACCGTAAGAAAGGTATATGTGCCTATAGTGATTGCTCGATTTAACCCCAGCCCTAAAAATAAAATTTGTGAAGAGAAAAATAATTTATGAAGCAAATATTTTTCTATGGCGTACATAATCGTGCGGTAGTAAGTCACGCGTCTACGGTCCTGTGACGTATCTGTGGTTTCGCCAAAATGGCTTCCTCAGCGGAGACCTACTGTCTCTGCGGTCAGCCTTACAATGTCGGCCAGTTTATGATCGAGTGCGACTGCTGCCGCGAATGGTTTCACGGGAGGTATAAAACTAAATAATCCATCCTCCACGTAAAAAAAATCTCACAAAAATTGAAAGGTTTTCAAGAAATCCTCAATAAATGATGCATAATTATCTTCCAAACATACCGTCGCGTTTTGCCGGTTTTTTAAATGAAACGCGCATTAATTCACAATAATAACGTTCGAGACTCATCCTTAATAGTTTTTTAAGCGCCGTGTAAAATTATTTAGTGTATTTTTTGTGAATTTGTGTGGGTTTTTCGCGTTCAAAATTCATTGTTTACCTGGGGTTGCTAGGGCGCTTTTATTCTTTACAAACGTCAAGGAACAACTAAAAACAAAGATTCCAAATATTTTCGAACAATCGTTGTTTATCGATTCCAAAACGTCAAAATTCGCATACAAATCGTCAAGCATTTACGACAATGTATTTCTAATAAACATTTGTGTCAAAACTAATTTCAAAAAGTCTCTTTCAAGTTCTCATTTTTTTTGTAATATTTTCGTGCCTTTGTTGTTTCTAATAACCAAAACATGTAAATAGCATACAAAACGTGTAAACACTTGCAACCTTATATATCTGAAACATAAATGGATAAAAATAAAAATAATTGCTATCGAAACTAGCAACTCCAAACAGTTCAAATTGTAAGTTTGTGTCTAATAATCAAAACATAAACAATATAAAATTTCAAACACTTAAAGCTCTACGCAATGAATCCTAAACGTATATACATATTTACATTTCATAAATAATTTTGTGTTTTATTTTTTATAATTACAATATGGCCTAATACAATACCCACAAGAAAGCATTTATTGCACTAAACACCAATAGCTTATTATATTTAATTTAATTATTATTAATCTTAAATTGTACTATAATGTATAATGTAATTGTAATATTTTGCATATATTTATGCTTTCTTAAAACAATTTTATGCAATATCAACAACTAACACAAGTGAACTATCCGAATAAGTAGTTTATACATAAATCTAAATATTTTTCGACTTCAAAATGCTCCTTATTGGAATCAAATATGGAATTTAAAAGTGAATATTGTGATTAATTAACAAAACTTTGTTTTTTATTTCAGTTGTGTTAATGTAAAAGTATATCAATCGGAAGATATAGACAAATATCATTGCCCAAAATGTGTACCAACGTATGGACCATCTATATGTAAGTATCAGAAACATTTGTTTACCATAGATAATAATCCCTTACCATTTAACTAAATAAATTGTATTAACTGTAATACGGGCTTATATATAAGTTAAAAACACTATAAAGTATGTACAAGCTATCAATTATTTGGTGTAAACATGTGAAAATTCTACATGTGTAGTCTTGGAGGTTGTCGGGATAGTGACAGCTAACAAAAAAAATAGGGTTAATTTGTGGTGTACGAAGGTTATCCATAAAATAAGGTTCCCATGGTGTTACAATCCTGAAAAGTGCTGTTATGGTGGATCCCGAAATTCTGTAGCGTATCTTGGTTCCAAATCCCTTCCCTAGCGAGCTGTCTGCAGAGCTTAGTCTTGGCTTGGCAGCTGTACGTGATGGATCTCCCTCTCGTTTCGCCCGCCAGGCATTTCCTGTCTGCAAAAAACATTGCGCCTATAGAAATCTATTCCCAGCTATGCGAAATCTATGGAAACAAGTGAGCGTACAACACGTGCGCAAATGGTGCAGAGAGTTCAAGAACGGGCGTACTGACGTCCATCATGAGGAGCGTTCCGGACGGCCATATGTTTCTGACGAAAAAATCGCAAAATTGCAGGCAGCGATGCTCTCAGATCGAAGAGTGACGGTTCGTAAGCTCTTCGAAATGATCTCTGATATCAGCAAAACCTCTATTGACAAGGTTTTGACAGAACATCTAGGGTATGCTCAGGTTTGCACAAAGTGGGTGCCAAGAATATTGACGGAAGACGCCACCAACTAACTCATCGCAAAATTTGAATGAGGTATTGTCAAACACCCACCCTACAGCCTGGACTTAGCCCCAAGTGACTACCATCTCTTCCCCGACATGAAGAAACACCTGGGTGGAACGCATTTCGGCGATAGAGAAGAGCTGGAAGAAGCGGTTCTCAGGTATCTGCGTGGCTTGGCAGCTGTTTTTTTTGACTCGGGTATTCAAAAGCTTGTATACCGCATGTAAAAATGCATTGAGCTCAGTGGCGACTGTAGAAAAATAGGTAAAAGTCTGAACTTTCCAAAAATGTACGCATTCATGGAATTAAACATGAAAATTCACTGGGAAACTTATTTTACGGATAACCCTCGTACTATAATTTTTCTTTATATATATTAATTTGAAAGTATAATTGTTTGACGTTTTCAGACAAAGTGGCCACGAACGACCACCGCCAGGACCGCTACGAGGTGAATGCGGAGCGCCGCCCGGTGCAGACAGGCAGCCAGGCCTTCGTGGCAGCTCTGGCCGCCAGGACCTTCCCGCAGCAGAGGCATGTGCTCACGGTGCAAGCCAGGAACTTCACGGAGGCCAGTCTCAAAGAGAAGGGTGAGGGCTCACAACAAACATTTAAAATCAAATAAATATCAATTATTTGGGAAATACTCAGTGATCAAGCTATATTTTCTTGAGTATAACTAACCTCATGTTCTCAACCATCTCAGGTCTTGGTAATTGTTACGTGTATCTTTTATTGCAGCGTGTGTTCTGTTTATAAATAAATAAATCAAATAAATTTTCATGGTCCAGGTTTCAACCAGCCGCTGCTGTTCGAGAGTTCCGCCGGACTGGAGCTCCGCGTTCCCCCGGCCAACGCCTTCAACGCGCGTTCAGTGGAACGTCACTGCGGAGCAACCAGAGAAGTGGACGTCATCGACGTGACGCGCCAGGCAAACATCAAGATGCCGCTGGCTGACTTTGTGGATTACTTCACGAGCGCCGAGCGCACCAAAGTGCTCAACGTGCTCAGCCTGGAATTCAGCGACACACCGTAAATACAGTTTATATTAGGTGTACCGGAAAAAAATGTCGTTTTTAAAGTTAAAAAATTGCCGGATTTCAATTTTTTAAACCACCAATGGCATTAACGAACATTCAGAATGTCTCCCAGTTAATCACAAATTTGTAGAACATGTAGCACTTTCTTTCTTCATGAAATGGTAAAGCATAATATTTCGAATATATTCCTCATTCGGTACAAAGCTCTCCATTGTATATAGAGTTTTAATTTTTCTTGTTTAAAAGTCCTAGTACACTCCAGGTATACGTAGTCAGAGAAACAACACAGAACACGTTGTAAAAGTTTGACTGCCGAACCACAACTGATCACTCAAAACCACTCAAAAAAAACGACATTCTTTTCCGGTACACCTATTATATCGCCAAGGATACGTAAACACGTCTAATCTGCTGACACCCCCCGTTTAATCAAGGGCGACTCCATATTGCCGGGATCGCTATCGGGACACGTGGTGAATGGACGAGGAGCAGGTCAAAGCAATGAAATCTTCGTGAAGCACATTGGAATGTATTTAGGTAAAAGACTGACAAGCTTTGTCTTCTGTCCAGGACACAATCAATGATGCGTACCTGACAGTGCCCGGGTAGAAAGTGACTCGAAGACCACAATCGGCCATCTCACAAATTATCCGCTCTCACATGACAGGTAGCAGCTGTCAGAATCAAAGAAACAAAATGGCGCCTGTAAATGCCGCATCTTATAATAATAATATATCTAAAACTTGGACTAACATTTTTATATGTGCATGTCAGAAGAGCATATAAAAATTAGACACAAAAGACCGAATATCGAGGCTTTTCGGCACCAGCCTGCAAGGGCTATATTGTGTTGATATCACTGCGATCAACGGAACACAGAAACACTCCCCACTGCTCGAGGTTGTCCTTTGTTCTGCCGACTGTGATTCTGAATTTATTCAGAGATTTTCAGGTCCACAATCCAAGGTTTACAAACTTACCAGTTGGGAGGCTTTCCTTTGGGTTAATAAAATCTTCTAATGTAAATTGCTGCCAGAGCTGGAGTCTCTCAATTTCATGTACTGATGCAAGAGATTGTGTGGTTATTAGGAAGCTTCACATAGTATGAAATTCGACTGTAATATGGAAGGCTCTCATGTCAACAATATGGTGAACGTTTTATGTTGCAGGATGGCCTCGTTAGTGACTCCGCCCCTGCTGGCGCGAAGGCTAGACTGGGTGTGCGTGGTCTGGCCCCCGACCGCCACCCCACTGCCCCCGCCCGTGCAGAAGTACTGCATCATGTCCACGGCTAGCTCTTACACCGACTTCCATGTGGACTTTGGAGGAACGACAGTCTGGTATCACGTGCTGCACGGCCAAAAAGTAACTACCAATTTGCCATCATTATTTTTTTTTTTAAATGCTTATTGAAATGAATATACAAAGAATAGATGCCAGGGCACCATTTAAAAAAAAATGTTGATATATGTCAATCGACATTGTATATCATGATCCAACAAAAGCCGGGGGGTATAGCTCCCGGCTTTTATTGTCCCACTCTAGTATAGAGAAGAGACCTTGCAAGGCCACCGTGGACACGGTAAGGGCACTCATCGCACGGCAGTGGCAGCGTGAGTGGGAAAATTCAAAATGCTTTCTACGAGGATACTTCCCATCAATTCGCGAGCGAATGGCTGCAAAGTGGCTCGTCCCGAACCACCACACGAGCCAGCTGCTAACCGGACACGGATTCTTCCGGAGCTACCTCGACAGGTTTGGACAGTTGAATCCCACATCCCAGGCAGAGTGCCCATGTGACGGCAGCTCTCTGCAGGACGCACCTCACGTTCTGTGGAACCGTCCGCTGCACCACTCTGTGAGGATTGCGCTCTTTGAAGTGGTCCGGCCGGCATCAGGTCCAGAGGATACCAGGACTTCGTTGCTAACAAACGAAATTAAGTCCATCTGCAAGAGTGCAGACGCAAGCAATAACTCCCAACTGATGTCTACCATTTGCAGAATCCATTTCCCAACCTCACATTTCCTTATCCATTTCCACGTATTTCGTGGTTAGCAGCGTGTTACCAAAGAAGGCAATTCGAGACTCGCTGCAGTATACTAACTTCGCAGCCTTAGACTGAGGTCTATTTGACATCTAACTGATGCACCTAAAATCACGGGAAGGCCTTCAGCCACTCTAACTCTTTTTGCGCTCCGTCCAGTAACAGGTCCCCATCTGGGTCTCCAAAAACAGGGCGGGACAGGAAGGGTTTTCACCAAGCGAGTCCGTTTGTCAATTCTTAGTCACTACTTTAACACTTTTCTTCCCCATCGACGGTCGTCTCTTCAACAGATGTCCTGCCCATTACCACTTGAGTGTGCATATTATTTTGGTAGCCTCTACTACTTGAGTTTTTCTTCGGATATCCTCGTTTAGGATTCTATCTTTTAGAGACACTCTTCGTGTGGATCTCTCCACACCACTTTGGGTGACTTTTATATATATCTTTTGATGAGCTTTTGATAATAAGTGCTTTATCAATGTGCCTAAACGTTTTTTATTATTATTTTCAGGTGTTTTACATGATACCGCCCACACCTACAAACCTGGCTTTATACCAGCAGTGGTCACTGTCGCCAACGCAAAATGAAGTTTTCTTTGGTGATCTGGTGAGTATTATATTAACATCCTCCTCTCTTCAAAAAAAAAGTGTTACTCCGTCGCGTGGTGACAGGATGGCGAGCAGATTAATAACACCGACTTTTTCTGAAGCACATTGATATATATTTACGATAAACTTTACAAACTTATGGCCCGACCTAGTCACAGCATTCAGGCCGAGCGACAATACAATATACTCTCGCCGACGGGCGGCACACGACTAGCGCGCCCGTGATGGGCTGTCGCACAGCGCTACCAGTGACGATCTCCGTAACTAGTCAAAAATACCAATATGGCGGACACATACATGCCGCAAACACAATAGAAGATTTTTCTATAGATGTGTAGGCTGTAGGGCTCACAGTAATTATGTAATATATTTGTCTTTTAGGTTGAGTCATGCTCGGCGTGCGTGCTGAAGAGGGGACAGACTCTGTTCATACCTACGGGATGGATCCATGCTGTTCTGACACCAGAGGACTCGCTGGTCTTTGGAGGGAACTTCTTACACAGTCTCAACATGGAGCTACAGCTACAGTAAGTGAAAACAATCCTCCAAATGATAAAATATAACACAAACGTGCTATTCAACAACAATTGATACACATACAAATCTTTTGCTAGCCCGGGAGCTAGAAGAAGAAGCTGCTGTAGTTCTATGAGGCGGAAACCGTGGTGGCTGACAGAACTTTGTGTTGACCATATATCCAGCTAGGGAGCAAATAAAAAAAAAGTATTTTCAATCTATTTCTGTGCTCTAAAATACCCCGGTTGGTGTGAATTCGATTCCTCACCCGTAAAATGCCACTCATAGCCTATTAATGAAAATTGGTGGTAGACGAAAGTCGTCCCGTGTAGACCACCCATTCATAGTAAATTCCTGTAATAATAAGGAAGATGTGTGAATCTCGGGCTGTTGTCTTTGACGTTGGCAGATCAACACTCCACATGCAGCGCTTAGACATATGCACCATGGTAAGTGTCATAGAATTGCACAGACGAGACTTAAGAATTACTATTACCATCTGTCGGCATTCTCCTATTTGTGCTTACATAAAAAAATATACATATGAAATGATGATGTTGTGTTCTGAATTTAGCACGTTTCTTAAATCTTTGTTATCAGAGAAATATTATATAAATAATTTATATTGCAACTTCGATGTACACATATTGACCACACCCCTTACCCCCACCTATTGACGTCGCTGACACGAAGAAGAAGAAGACCCCACCTATGAACTCCTATCTTATGTCCAGTAAAACTCTTTTCTTATTTGTCATTCACGTACGTAAATCCTACCTAATTATATGGGAGTATTTGCAGCAAGTGTTCGAGGACATGAGTTGCAGCTCTTATGCTGACCTAAAGAGGGTTGCAAACCAATCCATTGGATTGATACTACGAAGAAGGCCTAATTAGAGAATTGATTTGTCTTTGTAGGGTTAACGAGATAGAGAAGCAGATCGACACTCCCACCATGTACCGCTTCCCTGCATTCGAGGCCATCCACTGGCACGCCGGGGCGCACCTGCTGCAGCGCCTCAAGAGGATCAACGAGGAGCAGCAGGTCAGTTATCTCATCAACTGTTACACAAGTAGACAGAGATAGAGAAGCAGAACCATGGTCGCTGCTCTTCGGAACTTAAAGAAACTAATCCCTCCTGCACCCGCCCACAACCGACAAACTCGTCTTACACTTGCCGAATATCCATACATGATTAATATATGTCGACCAAGAACTGGCAGCTTCCAAAGCTCCTTCCTTAATGCCACCGGTAAACTATGGAATGCTCTTCCATCGTCTGTGTTTCCTCCTTCCTACAATCTGGATCTCTTCAAGGAACAGATAAATATACACTTGCAATCTCCCCAACCCACACACAAACACGAACACAATACACGTTTCCCGCATGCAGCGTCCAGCCTCCCTGGCTGAGCGTCATAGAGTACACTGGTCTTGACCGGGTGTGCTCTCCTGCATGCGTTTACATAATAAAAATAGAATATTTATACTATCAACTGTTATGTAAGCAGACAGTAAAATAGAGAAGCAGACACTCAGAGAATTAATGGCAATTTTTTGCATTCTTTAATCCCCAGCAAATCAACCAAGATAAATATTTGACGAATGGATGATGCAAGATAAGAAATTGAAGAAAACAGCTATAAGTCTTCTTCCTTACTAGAAAGATTTATATCTGGCACCCGCATGCAGAGTCATTCTTTGGCTTAAGGTAACCAACTTAAGACCCTTATACAGAGACATTTCTTGAGGTAACTAGCCTTTAATAGCTACTTTCCTCTAGAATAATTTAAGTGAAGAAGCCTTAGCCCTCGACTCACCACAAATCTTAAGAAACGTCTCTGCAAACGAGTGTTAAGTTGGTTACATTAAGTCGGCGGGTATAGCTCAATGGTCAAAGCGTTGGCTTGACAAGCCAAAGGTCATGGGTTCGATCTCCGATGGAGATTTAAAAAAAAAATGCCAGTCATAGCCTATTAATTAAAATTGGTGGTAGACGAAAGTCGTCCCGTGAAGACCGCCCATTCATAGTGAATTCCCGCAGTAATAAGGATGATGCGTGAATGTCAGGCTGTAGTCTATGACGTTGGCAGATCAACACTCCACATGCAGCGCTTAACCATATGTAACATGGTAAGCGTCATGAAATCCACAGATGAGACTTTAACATTGACTTTAACTATCACCACATAGTTAATTTTCTTCTAATGAATTTGTGATGAGTTTATGTTTTGAGGTAGTTCAGCCGTCAGCCTAGCTTACCTCCACGAGCGTCATGATGAGTATGTTCTAAGGAGCATAACTCCACAAACGTCATGTCGGACTGTGGTCGTCCTTGCTTGTCTGTGCAGGTTTTTGAGTGTGTGCTAGAGATGGAAGTCATGCTGTTTGAGAATCAAACCGTCACCCCTGTTGATGTTGATGGGATATCAAGTATTCAATTTTTCAATTTCAATTTCAATTTTGTTTATTTTTTCCTTTCAGAAACATTACAAATTATATCAACTCAATTCATTTCTGAAGTACAATAAAAATTAAAATAAAAAATATAATATATACAAACATAGGTACTTATGATTAAGGACTATGAACAAAGCAATAAAGACAAGCAACAGAAGGTCCCAATGCTTATCAGACAGACGACGCCAACCAATTATCCCTCCAAAGAAACTCTTGGAGTTCTTGTCTGAATTGGGCCTCTCTTATGTGAAATATATCAACATCCGAGGCGATTTGGTTAAACAGTCTGATCCCTCTCCCAAGAGGCATAGTCTCTGGCAGGTTAGTGTTACTCTTAGGGAGAGCGAACAATCTATGCTTCCTTATTCTCAGATATCTATCGGGGGGACACAAACCGATATTCATCAAAATTTCAGGATTCCCGAACACGCCACGCAACAGTCGGAAGAAATGCATACCTAAGAATAGTACATATTAGCACATACATGAGAAAATCCCAATCCACTTAATTTCTTAAGCAGAATGTCATAGTCTACCTTATCAAATGCTTTTGAAAAGTCATTATAGGAACAGTCAACTTGTGCTCCACTATCTAAAGCTCTCGACACACAGCTAGGAAACACCATAAGATTCGTGTCAACCGAGCGACCCGGCCTAAAACCATGCTGTTGATCAATCAAAATTGATTCAGTTCCCGAAGCAATGACTTTATGAATCATCATTTCAAAAACCTTAGCCGGGGCCGACAGTACAGCCACAGGTCTATAGTTTTCAACTGATGACTTTATGCCACTCTTGTAAACAGGAATCACCTTGGATATCTTCCATTGGCTTGGAAAGATACCTGATTTTAATGAGAGATTAAATATATGACAAAGGGGTATTTTGAGTAAATCGACACAACCCTTTAGAATAAATGTAGGAACATTATCTGGGCCTACAGATCGCGTGTTTCTTAATCTTTTTATGAAATAAGATACATCACTCTCGTCGACACTAGAAATATCTACGTACGAGGCCCCACTTGATGGTTGCTTAGATGCTTGCTCAATATCAAGGTTGGGCGGTTGATTACAGTACACAGATTTAAAATGCCCTGCAAATGCCTCTACTACTTGGCGCCCCTTATATTGCTGGCCCTTCCAGTCAACGACGTCTGTGAAGCCTCTATCCTTTCGAAGCGAGGTGATGTATTCCCAAAATATTTTTGAATCTTGCTGAATGCAACGTTCCATTGTACTCACGTAAGTCTGATAGGCCAGTCGAACATTCCGCCTTACCTTTGATCGAAGCAGACTAAACGCAAGTATTCAATGTTGTTGTGACGTTTGTTCCCAGGATAAGGACTTCACGCTCAACGAGGGCGCAGACAAGAGTGAGGCGGCCTCCAAGGCCCCCATCAACCTGCCCCCCTACCTGGTGCGCGGTTTGCGCGCCCTCGCTGCCACCCTCAAGGAGTGGCACGCCTCCAAATCTGTGAGTCTCACTATATAATCCTAGCATCATAATAATTAGTACATCTTTTTAAATTTTCAATTGCCCACCAACTATTCTGCCAAATCCCCAGCCCATATTTGCTTGTGACTATGCTCGACAAAATGAAAAACGAGCATATCAGAGGGAGCCTCAAGGTAGCCCCCATTATGGACAAAGCGACAGAAAGCCGCCTGCGCTGGTATACACATGTCTGTAGGCAGGATAGCACACACATTGTGAACGCAGCCCTGCAGCTGGAGGCGGGAAGGCTGGGACTGGGTCGGCCTCCTGCATCATGGCTCAAGACAGTCAAGAAGGACATGGAACGTCTTGGGGTCGACAGCGAGCTTATCTTCGATCGAGCATCTTGGAAAAATGTTATTAGGAGAGCCGACCCCAAGTAAATGGGATGGTAAATGCACTAGAAATTTTAAAGAACTTTTGTATTAATTAATTCTGTTTTTTTATAATTTCTAGTATGACCAGTCAAAGAAAGACAACATCCCAGACACCATCAGCAGTGGACAGTTGGTGAGAGAGCTGGCGAGAGAGCTGCGACGCTTGGAGAGGTTGCTTCCTCCCGCCAACGCTCCGGTGGTGCAGGCTTCACCGGCAAAGAGAAAGAGAAAGAAACCCAAACCACAGGTATAACCAAGTTAACCCATTCACTGCGTATGACGTTTATAGCGGTCATGAGCTTTACATGGAATTTGTAGCCTCGTATTACAGCTTTATTCTACTGTTGTAATGATTAAAATTAACTTACTATGTAACTGAATATAAAATATATTGGATTCCAGTCAAAAATTAAAAGCAATATCTGATATATTTGTTTACTAGAAAATATATTACAGTCTATATAATTTGGACAAAAATAAATTTTAAAATCTACCAAAAAGACGCCGTCGAGTTCGAAAGACTAATGTCTGTAAATTTAGGAAATAAGGATATTTTGTTGGTAATCGGTTTGTTTATCCAATTATCAAAGGATAAGGAGTTGCGGTTTGTTCATTTTCGCTAGGAGTAATACAAAGCTGCCAGAGACTCGTGTCTCGGGAGAGTGGTCGGAATGTTCAACCACATCGCCTCGAATGTTGATATATTCCACGCGAGAGAAGCCCAGTTCAGACATGAGAACCACATTTTATTTTGTAAAAATAATTTCTTTCTTTCGAGTCTTTTGTTTCTATAGCTTTGGTAATTTAAAAATTAAAATCTCGCGTGGAATATATCAACATTCGAGGCGATGTGGTTGAACATTCCGATCACTCTCCTGAGACACGGGTCTCTGGCAGCTTAGTATTACTCCTGCTAAAGCATACTTAGATAAATTGTTTCTTATTTTTTCAATTTGAAATGTTTTTTTTTAATTTGATGTTTCTTAATTTATTTTTTTAGTGTTTTAAAAATGAATTAACCAAATTGCAATATTTTTAAAAGTAAAAATAAATTAACTCAATGAAATTGAATAAAATAAAAATATAATATTGATTGGTAATTAATTATGTTCTCAGTATTTAATCCAATTAATGGCTAGTAAATATTTAAGAAATGATCAGCAATAAACACGTAAAAAAGGTCATTAAAAATAATATATTGGCAGTAAAAAAATGGCAGTAAAAAATAAAAAAGGTAGTAAATAATTAATGTTAGGTTAGCTTTCCATTTTATGTGCTAATTATTCGTTCATTTTCCATTGATCACTAGCAGCATTGAGTATATTACTGATATTTTAATTTTAAAATTGACAACATTCATACTGACACAGCGGATATTGCCAATTTGTATAATATACTCCCAATTTATTTATTTTCTGTCAATTGACGGATCAACACTTCACATGCAGTGGTTGGCCATATGTAGAAATGCTAAGGATTATAGAATTCACAGATGAGACTTCAGAATCACTATCACCATCTGTCGGTATTCTCCTGTATGTTTTCACATAAAAAAAAAAAACTGCCAAAACATTGAATTAGTTACTGAAACAAAAAAATACAGGCTTTATTGATTTCATTAGCAATTAAATATATACATACAATTATACATCAAATTTTATACGCATCAATTCATTCAGAAAAAATATCGACAGACGCGGGATTCGAACCACGAACCTTGGAACCAACCTTTGTTCTTTTTCTTTTTGCACCGCCCGGTCCACTCGACTATTTCTTTGCCCGAACGGATGCGCGATAAATGTTGTATTTATACCATTGTTACCATCGTATAACGATAAATGTCTCTATAGTATATATTTATAGTATGTATATTGTTATTTTTTATTATTCAATGATTCAACATTTATTCAGAAGCTTTTACATATTTGTACTTTCTGACAGTCTATTTATTTAGTAAGTACCACTCGGTTTATTTATTTAGTAAGTACCACTCGGTTTATTTATTTAGTAAGTACCACTCGGTTTATTTATTTAGTAAGTACCACACTTTTCTTTGCAGGAAGTGAAAATGAAGCCTCTGCCGTCGCTGATTCCGCCCGACCGCCATTTCGCGGCCGTCTCTTCCATGAAAGCCGCGGCCGCCATTCACTCCAACTACGACCCTGAAAACCCGCGCACGCTGTACAGCCAACACCACAACAAGTCACCAAATAACAGCGCCCTCCCGTTACCCGGGACAAAAAAATCACTAAAGCTGACATTGCCCCGCCCGATAATGCACGTTCCCGACTCGACAAACGCCATGTTTTCAAATTCTAGTCAGGATTCGGAAGACGCTGAGCTCGCGAACATGGCGACCATGGCCTGCAGAAGCGGGATGGCCTCGTACGGGCAGGGGTACGATTCGCAGGACTCGTTTGGAGCGGAGAACGATTATCGCGTGCCCGGAGAGCAGGGAAACGTTGGGAAGAGGTCGGCTTCGGGGTCGTATTCGGAATTGACTAGCAATGAACGCGGCGGCGCCGTGTTGAAAATTAAATTGGGGTGAGTTAATTTTTTATTATTTGAAATCAAGTAGATGTGATTGTATTAAACTTTTGATTGTAATTCATTAATCATTTTGTAAATAATTAATCCTTCATAAATTAAAAATATTTAGTTTTGATTCACAATTTATTTTAATGATTACATGTTTCGGCCTTCCTCAAGACCATCTTCAGTTAATTAGACGTAGCTAAGTCGGACATAACTAATATTATTCAAATATCAAAGGTCCAAACCTTTTTTATGTAATACCAAAAAAAAAACCATAGGTGGTTGATATATAAACCTTAAAAAAAAATTAGTTGAGCGTCGAATATTTGATGCATTGTCTTTTTTGCATAACAATAGACCGTCGAATATTCGACGCTTAGTAACCAAAGGGTTAAATATGATAAACCACAAAGTTTCTGCATTCTACGAGTATGTTTTACTTAAATTCACATTATATTATTAAGTATTCATTAATTGTTTATTTTTCTTTCAGTTCGCCGCCGTCAACTTCAATAGATGGCACATCGACCCCTGCGCAAGGTCCTCCCCCCGACTACGCCACAACCGAGCACTCCATCCTCAAGTCGCACCTAACCTCGAACCAGCACCCGCCCCGACACCCGCAGCAGAAGCCTTCAAATAACAACCAGTGGACCATCTCCAAGAGTCAAGTCAAGAACAACATCAACGACACAACAGACGAACAAGTCTTATTTACAAACGAGAACTTAACAATGCCCGGGACGTCGCAAACTATAACGACGACTCTCAGCTACGATCCGAACGCGACGTTCGACGCAAACGGCATCGTCTACGGTCCGGGCATGTACGAAAACACGACAGTCGATTCGGTCATTGTTCAAACTGACAATTACAATCCCGATTTCATAATCGACGATCGCAAAAACGGCGGGATGCTGCCCGATTACTCGCCGACCAAATCAATCAACGAATATTTGGTTAATAAAACTTCCACTTTCGAAAGTGAAAAGCTCGTCTTTCAAACGGGGAATTTCGCAAATAATTCCGATCCTTACGCACAAGGCGTCGGCGCTCTACCCGATGAAGCTTCTCCGGGTTTCAGCGACGATTCGACAGTTTTGACGGGTACGGACGGGTACAGTTTGATGCAGGATGAGCCTAAGGGTATGATGCAGGGTAGGATACCCGGGTACCATCAATACGATCAGGGCGTCATGTACGTGGAGGACGGGAAGGTTACTCAGGGTCCCGGGTTTGTGAGGAGCAGCGGTGTTGATGTTGTTTCGAGAACGGCACCTGGGAAGAAAACTGGAAGAAGGCAGATGCTGGAGCAGCACGGAGTCGTGTACAAGGCTGTGGATAATGATGGACTGGTGCCCCCACCTGCATATGTAAGTACATATGTATTTTTTGTATGTAAACATGGAGAAAAGTTATGTGTAGATTCTAATATAGGTTACTATTTAATAACATACGGCAGAATTCTGATGTTTCATCTGTGGATTCTATGACGCTTACCATTCTTTATATGGCTTAGCGCTATATATGTTTAAATAGTAACTGTATGTGTTTAAATATTACGACTACAGCCTAATATTCACGCATTATGTAATTACTACAGGAAATCACTATGAATGGGTAGTGTTCACGGGACGACTTTTATCTACCGTAAATTTTGATTAATGGACTATAACTGGTATTTTTTGGGCGAGGGATCAAATTCCCACCCACTTGGGGTATTTTAGAGCTCAGAAATCGATTAAAAATATATTTTTTAAACGTGCCAGGCTTCCCTTTGAAATAATTAAATCTTCTGATACGATTTGCTGCAAAAGATGAATTCTCTCGTTTCAGGGTCGTACGAGGTTGTAGTTTGAGCGTTGCAGTATTAATTATATTGTTTTTGTTTTACATAGACGCCCCCATCTAACACGGTGACTCCACCACGCAGAACGGATCGACCCAGCCGTCGACGCGTGGATCCTCGCTCTTCCATTTACGACTACGAGGAACTGGAAGAGGGGGCGCTCTGCATCGATGAGGCGCCTGTAAAGGGCACACCCAGGAGGAGGCTCAAGCCTGCAAAACCACCCGGCGCCTCCACACAGAGTAATATAACCTACAACTTCTGTGACCCCTGCTCTATTATAATTTACTTATGTCCGGGATGTGGAAATGTAGTGGAAGGTGTTGTGATCTGCGGATTGCTGAGAAGGAATCGTTATGCGTGTTGGAAAGGGATCACTGGAAATACTCCGACATTCCGAACAAGAGAGAAAATAAATAAGAACACGGTATAATCTCATAAGGAATTTATTGTCGGTAAGTAAGCTTAATATTTAAACAGTTTTAAAGGTGAAAAGTTACAGAATATTAACACTAGATTGAATTGAATGATTAACGAGATTCAATTTGATTGGAAAGTTCTAGAAATGGTTTTTGGAATAATGAAATGTTACTAGTAGGTAGGTGTGACTTGATCGGTTTGTAGAGCAGCACGGGACACAGTGATTTCTCTAACGGACGGCTTGATGAGTGCTCAGGCTATGGAGGCGTTGAAGTGGAGAGAGAAGAGATCTGGTCCGTCTAGTCGTCTGCTTATATAGAGCCAGCTCGACTTCCACCTTGATCGGTGCAATAGTACTTGAAACGATCTCTGGTGACGGCTATTCTACCGACATATATGGAATATATAAGACAAGATTATTACACGAAATTGGTACAATTGATAAAATAGAAGTCTGCCACACTAACTGATTTTCAAATCCAACAAATTAAAGATCATGAAAATCGATCTAGCCATTCTTGAGTTATAAATGGTGTGACTCACATGACTTTCTTTTAAATATATATTCAGTGATTTGTTTATTTTCCAGGTCCACAGTTCAGACAGGAGGAGCGACAGCCGGCAGACAGTTCGCGGGTGCAGGGCGCGTTCGCCGCTCCCAAGAACGGCATAGAGTCCCTGCTGCAAGCCTCCGCCTTCACGGGCTCATCCGACAACCAGTTAGTGGATCATGCTATGATAACTGGATGTTCAATCACCAATTTTAATAACAATGGTCGTGAAACTCACTTGGATGGTCACCGCTTAGCAGTACACCTCATGTTGCCAAACAATTAAATGGTCCATGCTTTGGAGCGTTGGGCTTATCATGCAATCTCGACTAACGGGTGTGTTAGTTAAGCATACCACCGCTCATGGCGCTGAGCGAGATCTGTAGCGCCGGCGTACCCACACGGCAGTTGGTCCCCACCTTTTGGCGAAGAAAGGTCCGCATTGCGGCCGCGCTGGCATGTCATACCGCGTGGTCACAAAGTTGTAACGTAAATATAATCTGTGCTACTAAAAGAAAATCTGATGACCTGCTCCTCATCCTGCCCCCTCGCGACGTAATAACTCCCTTTCTTTGAGAGAGGAGGTTGTTACAACCCAAAACTACTCCATAGTAACTAAATTTTTCACAGGCAAGCCTTGTTGCAACAAGCCGATATATAGGGTGTCAATATATTTAATGATTATGCAGCTAGAAGTGTGAAGTTGGCTGTGAAATAATTAAATTAATTACCAACTGAAATACAGTGGTACCTAAACATAGGAGTTTAATTCGTTCGGCAACCTTGCTCGTATTTCAAATTACTCATAGCTCAAAGCAAATTTCTCTCTTTGACAGTGAGAGCACACTGATAATTGATTCTCTGACCGTGGCCGAGGGATTCACGCGGGAAAGCGTGACACGCGGTTCGTGTGCAACCGGCCGACCCGCTAAGCCGATTGCTCGTATCTCAAATTTTGCTCGCATTTCAAAGAAAAAAAAACGCTCGCTCGAAGCCCCGTATCTTAAAAAACTCGTATGTTGGGGCACTCGTATGTCAAGGTACCACTGTACATACAAATTCACAGAAAAAAACACCACATCGTACTTACATTTCTCTCATCAATAAATTGGAATGGCAGATGCGGGGATTGGAACCATGAACCATGCACAACGTGGTCATTTCTTTATCCACCACATTCACCCACATGACCACTTGCACCCATCAAATCGAGAAATTAACACTCACATCGAGCCCTTTTTTTAATGTAATTTTGCTTTTACGCAATTTTTTTTAGGCTGCGTTTCAATGACTTGCTACTTTTGGACCTAAAGCCACCAAGTCTGTTTTGCCATATGTTTTCAACGTAAAGTTTTTAGTGACCTTTTAGTATAACTAGAGTGTTGACTCTTGAAGAAAAGACAGCTGTAGTTTTGGTTTGTCTTTCCAGGGAGCGGGACGCCGTGGCCGGCATGCTGTCTATAGGGCAGAGTTACGGCCTGGCTCGGGCCGAGGCCGCGCCTCGCAGACCGCCGCCGGCTGAAGCTCCACCAATCAGAGCCGTCCATCGAGATGACGAATATGGTGAGTATTTGATGTGCGAGGCGAGAACCGTGGCGGCTGACAGAACTTTTAGATGACCATATGTTCCAATTATAACAATATGTAGCATGGTAAGCGTCATAGAACTCCATAGATGAGATTTCAGAATCACTATTACCATCTGTCGGTATTCTCCTGTATGTGTTGACATCAGCACGTTGTAGCCCTTGCTGACTTTTACCGAAAACCTCGATATACAATCTTTCGTTTCGTATTTCAAATCGCTTGTCATACATTTACGTGTCTACCGTATTGTCATTTTTGACAGGTCTGCTAACGGGTGTGTTAGTTATAGACATGGCCACTCGAGCCGGCAAGCCCATCACGCCAGTCGATCCCCACCCTTTAGCGAGACAAGGTCGCATTGCGGCCGGCGGCATGTCGGTCCGCCCGGCCGGAAGCTTGTAAAGTTTTAACGTAAATATAATATATGTCAATGTGCTTCTGAAAAAGTCTTTGTTTGCTGACCTGCTCCTCATCATGCCCTCACGCGACGGAATAACACCCTTTTCGAGAGAGAGGAGGATGTTAGTGTTTACATAAGGATGGTAGAGTAGATTTGTATCAGTCGTTGATTGGTGGTATGTTTCTTTCCAGTTTACCCGTCACTGGACATGTCCTCAGATGAAGAGGACAGCGCCATCATGCGCCGCGCCCAGGCGCCGCGCAGCCACAAGCAGCGGCCCTCGGGGGCGCCCGGGGGGCTCGACAGGAGCGACAGGTAAGCACACACTTCATCATCAGCCTGTATTGTATATATGTAGAAATTAAAGCATTCAAGAATCCTAGGGTTGTGAATTGCAACGCGTAAAAGAAGGAATGAATGTTTGAGAGCAGCAATTTTCCTAAGGGACTCTAACAAATGGAAATAAGCATTCTTCGAAGAAAAAAAGTTGGATAATGAACGGAATTGACTTAGTTGAATGGATAGTTGCCATACATTACTAAAAATTGAGACGTTGGAGAAACTTTTATGAATTCTTTCGAGCATAAAATTGTATTTATTTATTGGGATTTCAAACTAAGCTACCATATTCCAGAACGCTTAGAAAAAGTGTGGAATAGAGGGTATGTGATTTCAATGTGATGTTGTTTTGTATTCATCATTCATCATCAGCCTGTATCCGTCTACTGTTGAACGTAAGCCTCCCGCATGAGTCTCCATCCTCTTCGATCCTCCGCCTTCCGCATCCAGGTCACTTACGCTATTCTTCTTATGTCGTCAGTCCATCTTGCAGGGGGTCGGCCAATGCTTCGTTTGCCAGTTCATGGGTGCCATTCCAATACTTTTCTTCCCCATTGACCGTTGTCTCTTCGTTGCCCGTTGCCACTTGAGTGTGCCTATTCGTTGGGTAGCATCCACTACTTGAGTTCCTATGCGGATTTCCTCGTTTCGGATTGTATCTTTTAGCGACACCGAGCATGGATCTCTCCATAGCATAGTGACCTTTATTTATGTGTAAGATTTGCTGTTAGATTCCACGTCTCTACGTCATAAGTTAATACAGAGAGGATGCATTGATTAAACGCCTTAGTTTTAAGACATTGCGGTATTTTTGCTTCAAAAATGTACTTTAGTTTTCCAAACGCTGCCCATACCAGTTGTATACGCCTGTCCAACACACACCTATAAAGCTGTAATATGATATTACAAAATTCATGCAAAGCACTGGACTACCACATACTACATGCCATAAGCATTAAACGGGTTTATATGCTCTTGACTCTTGATTTACGATATTACAATGTTCTTTTTTTAATTTAAAGATTTTAATTATAGAATTCTACTAAGACTTATCAACTGGAAAAATCTTACAAATTATTATGATCTCTCTACATGAGGGTATATGGATACTATCCGTGGTTGTATCCAACTAACTTCATACAGGGTATGTTGGGGTACATTGAGTTGAGGACAAGAAGGGATATGTGCTTAGGTATGCATTTCTTCCGACTGTTGCCTGGCGTGTTCGGGAATCCTGAAATTTTGATGAATATCGGTTTGTGTGTCCCCGATAGATATCTGAGAATAAGGAAGCACAGATTGTTTGCTCTCCCTAAGAGTAACACTAACCTGCCAGAGACTATGCCTCTTGGGAGAGGGATCAGACTGTTCAACCAAATCGCCTCGGATGTTGATATATTTCACGTAAGAGAGGCTCAATTCAGACAAGAACTCCCAAGAGTTTCTTTGGAGGGATAATTGGTTGGCGTCGTCTGTTTGATGAGCATTGGGACCTTCTGTTGCTTGTCTTTATTGCTTTGTTCTTAGTACTTAATCATAAGTACCTATATTTGTATATATTGTATTTTTTATTTTTATTGTACTACAGAAATGAATTGAGTTGATATAATTTGTAATGTTTCTGAAAGGAAAAAATAAACAAAATTCAATTGAAATGATATTGTGTTATTTCCAGAGAGGATGAATCGTGGTCTCCCCGGGGCCGTTTGGGCCGCCTTCTGCCGCGACTGAATCGCCCGACAAGGCGGGGCTCCCGGCGGGAGGCTGTGCAGGCGGCGCTGCGGGCCGCACGGCTGCGCGGAGTCAGCGCGGACCATGTGGACCTACCACCGGTAACTACACATTCATTCAAATAATCATTTATTTAACTTTTTAGGTTTTCGCAGCCAAATTTGATATTGTGGCTTTTGGGTTTAACTTAGTTTTGCAAATTACTCCTTTCCAATATTTCGGTGTAGTGTTCTTCAGGGTTGATGGCTTACTTAACCCTGAAGAAGACCCCTGCAATGGCGGTCGAAATATTGGAACGGAGTAATTCGCCACACACGGCTAAACCCAAAAGCCACGATATCTAATCATTTATTATGTAGAAGAAATATGATATATCTATTATCTAACAAAACACAGACCAGAAAAAAATGTTATGTGAAATTTTTGAATTCAATAATAATTTTAAAAATTTCATAAGGTTATGTCAACCATAACCCAACATGCCATGGAGAGATCCATGCTTGGAATGTCTCTAAAAAATAGAATCCGAAGAATTAGTCGAGGCTACTCAACGAATAGGCACACTTAAGTGGCGATGGGTAGGACATATCTGTCGAAGAGAAGACGGTCGATGGGAAGAAAAAGTATTGGAGTGGCGCCCAAGAACTGGCAAACGAAGCATTGGCCGACCCCCTGCGAGATGGACTGATAACATCAGAAGAATAGCAGGAGTGGTTTGGATGCGTAAGGCAACGGATCGAAAAGGATGGAGACTCATGCGGGAGGATTTCATTCAATAGTGGACGGATACAGGCTGATGATGATTATGTCAACCATTTTGGAATGTTTGGAAAGGGGACGTATGGAGATGTCCCTTTTTTGATGTTTGTTTTGGATTAACCAATGTCATGCAATATTATGATGCGATTAATCTGGTCTGATGATGGGGACAATTGTTAAAGTTTCTAAAAGTTAACATCCTCCTCTCTCTCAAAAAGTGTTCCATCGCGCAAGGGCATGATGAGGAGCAGGTCAGCAGACTTTTTCAGGAGCACATTGACATATATTTACGATAAGTTTTACAAGCTTCCGGCCAGGCGGAATGACATGCCGCTGGCCGTAATACGACCTTCTCGGCCGTCCACACTCAACTGCCGCGCTCGTGATCGGGCTCTCGCCCGCGCCACGAGTGGCGATGTCTATAACTAACACACCTGTGAGCGGACAAGCGAACAGAAAATAAGAGACGAAAGATTGTATATCGAGGTTTTTGGTACCAATCGACAAGGGCTATATCGTGCTGATGTCAAAGTATATACACCCTTTGAGTGTGGGACTTTTGATTTGTTTTGAGTGTTGAGTATGGTTAAGATTGTCCTGTTTGTTTCAGGCGCCCCTGGCTGTCCCCGCTGTGGCCGCCATGTTGCCCCCCACCCCGGCCCCCGCCCCCGCGCCCGTCGCGCTGCCTCAAGTGGTGCCCCGGGCCCCCGTCACACCTGTAGCTCTGCCACAGGTAAACATCATGTCCACAAGCGACTGCCATCCCCCGTCTAATTAAAGTGAATCCAGATCTCAGGATTGTCATGCGTGGATGGGTAGATGAGGAGCAAGTCGCCAAAACAGAGAACTCGTTGAGAAACTAATAACATTTATTTTACGTTAAACAAAAAAGACTGACAAAATTCAGACCTCAGACAATGCTAATTACCTAAGAGCACCCATGCAGAGACTACCGGCCGGCGACAGTGACAGCAACTGCACAGAAATTAACATAGCCGCCATCTATGGAACTAACCGCTCTCACATAATATGGAGCGCCAGTCAAAACCCAAAGTATGTAGTTAACTTAACAGCACCCGTGTGGAGACCGCCTGCCGGTCGCAGTGATAGTCACTGTGCCCGAAAACTACATAGCGGCTATATGGAGAACTATGCTGCTTCCGCATGACAGGGGCATTTTCAAAACAAAATTTAAAAAATGGCGCATACAAGCGCCGCATCTTATAACTACTTAAATCTAAAATTTAGAGTAAAATTTTTATATGTGCATGTCAGACGAACGAACAAAAAAATGCAATACCGTGAATAGAGTGATCCTAAAGCAGGACCGACTCAATACTCGACCAGCTCGCAAGCGTGGTAGGCGTCAGACTGACAAGGCCATGTGGGCAGTGGTACCTTCTTTGAACACTTTATCCTTGAGTGGTGTCTTATGTTAATTGCTATGTCATGAGCAGCGCCATAGAGAAACACGGTTCTCCTGTCGACCACTATTTGTAAGTGGCGCTACATGACAAAGAGATGAGGACCACATGGTGAAGAGAGCCCTCACCATACCCACGTTGAGAAGAAGACCTGAAATACCACAGGCAACCTGCACTGCAACTGTAGACAAGGATCTAAAAACTCTGCGCTTGACCGAGAATGCAGCGCAGGACAGGCAGACATGGAGAATGTGCACAAGGAGATCCGACCCTAGATGACGGGAAATGGTGAGGCTAAAGAAGATAACATTCAATGTAAATTGTAATAATTTTAATGACATAATAATGTATTTTGTATTCCAGGCACTCACCAGTATGAAGAAACCTTACAGAAAGAAAAGGCCTTTGAAGCCCTTGAGGCCCGTCCCGGTGCAGCACGTGCTGCCATCTCCCACCACACCAAAGAGTAAGACATCCATCGTTGTTCTGTTCATTTCACTTTGTCATTAAAGTATTTTCTTCAAAGTCTTCTTCCCATATCCGTTCCATCTCTACAGCATATGCTTTACTACTAAATGCCACCACACAATCCAGCAGTAATTGGTAGAAGTTAAACAATATTGGAAACGGAACAAAACTTGGATGGGTACCGCCTGTTGTTAACCGAAATTGTATGAAATTGGTGTGAATTTCATCCGTCACCATAAAATGCCAGTCATAGCCTATTAATTATAATTGGTGGTAGATGAATGTCGTCCCATGAAGACCACCCATTCATAGTAAATTCCTGTAATAATAAGGATGATGCGTGAATCTCAGGCTGTAGTCTATGACGTTGGCGGATCAACACTCCACATGCAGCGCTTAGCCATATGCAGCATGGTAAGCGTCATAGAATTCCATAGAAGAGACTTTAGAAATACTATCACCATCTTTTGGTATTCTGTTATACTGTATCTCCTGTATACACTTTGACCAATGAGCTATACCTGCCGGCGTATTTACCCGAAGTTAGTATACTACAGCGAGTCTCGAATTGCTTTCTTTGGTAACATGTTGCTAACCACGAAATACGTGGAAATGGATAAGTATGAGGAGTTGAACGTTAACAATTTATATTTGATATTAATTTTGCGTTTCAATCTTTTTCTTTTTCAGCCGTGAAATTCAAAAAAGGAATGAAGACAGCCAAGCAGAGACTCGGGAAGATCCTGAAGATACACAAGATGATGTGCTGAACAAAGAACGACACACAAACATACAAACAAACCTACGGGTAAACACTTATCATGCCTTCTACCAACAACAACAAACTAGCATTAATGTTTAAATATCAACTTTTACACGACAATTTTACACCCACCTTAATAAATTTACCTATTTATAGGATTTCCTGTTGAGGACGATGGAACTCTATAAATAAAATAAACAAAACCTATTAACATCCCCTTTACTTAAGGAAGATGACTCCACGTCGCCGGGATCGTTATTAGGGCACGTGGCGGACAGATGAGGAGCAGATGAGCAACGCAAATACTGTTTCAGAAGCACATATATTTAATTAAAAGGTTGATAAACTTTCGGTCTGCTCGAGTAATGACGTGTTGTTAACGCCTCGAGCAGACACGGACTGACGACTGGCGACCGAATGCTCTTAGTCGGTGACACAGAGCGCCGTAATTCACCCAGTGGCGATCCACAGAATTACACCTGTCAAACAGGCAATATGGCGACACATACATGTCCGACGAGCGAACAAAAATATAAGATGAAGGATCATATATCGAGGCTTTCGGCACCAGCTTGTAAGAGATATATCATGCTGATATCAGAGCATATTCAGTTCTGTAAGCTCGGCTTGTCTATGCCTTATCCCAGAACACCTGCATACCTGGACGTCCACATGGAAACATAGATGGTTCCCGGGAGCCTCCAGGGCAAGAGCCCGTGAACTTGCATAGACTGTAGTATGAGAGAAATATTTGGCTATTCAATAATCAGCGTTTTTAAAGAGCTTGTATGATCAGCCCGACGCTCCCGAGGCGTGGACAATTTTGTTTTATTCTCAAGGGGTGGATCAACCCTTAACTTTTATACATCCCCAGATTCAAATATCTATAATTTATTTAGGTTTTTTTTCATTTTCAGAGATCATGCTAAATTCTCTCTAGTATAATTAAATACAATGAGTTACACTGTGAATAGGTGGTGTTCACGGGCGACATTCATCTTGCTTTTTACGGGTGAGGGATCAATTTCACGCTAACCTTTTAAAAAGGTCATAAAATTATTTAAAATCATTTTTATATAAAGCTTCCTCAGGTATTGAACCCACGATCTTTGGAATTATAAGCAATTGATTTACCTCTAAGCCATACCTCTCAGAAAGTTAATAATTAAAAAAAAAAAAAAAACATTGTATTGTGCTATGAATATGCTATCGTCCTTAATGGGAAATCTTATTTTATGGAATGAAAAATATAATCTCAAAAAACAATGTTATCGCGTGTATATTATCACTTGTATCGTTTATATTGCTTAATGAAGCAATCGAATGACCTCAAAAAATATGTGGCCCTCCTTAAAAATATTAGTGGTAGACGATTTGTCCTGCATCCAAATTTTTTTAATTTAAAAAATTAACTACCACTGGTGTGTTCAAATTTAATGTTCAATATTGATGTCTTTATGGTTATTAAGGACATATGAAACATACCTTAAATTTAAAATAATAAAAAACATTTTTTTTTTTTGAGTCCCTTGTTTTGTTTTGTTGGTTCAAATCTTGTTCACTATTTCGTTTAGTGGAAAAAAATGGAAAACTTAGTGGAATAGAGGTCGTGATAATGACGGTTGAAAAGACTAAATAGATTGACTTTACGGTCGCGTTCAATGGATTTGACGTTAGACGTTAGTGCGCTATTATATATCCGAGTAAAGAATGATGCAATTTTTATGTTGTTTCTTCAATTTATTTGACTAATTATACACACTTTCCTGGCAAATTATTTTGGCAGAAATGTTCCAAAAAAAAAACTATTTTTCTTTAAGTTTACTTTGATGCATATAAACATAAGTATTCATCAAAGAGGCTAAAAGAATAACAAGCGTCTTCATTGAAATTTAAATAGAACCAAAACCGGTTTAGAAACCCGGATTTTTTGTTTGTCAATGTCAGAATTCGTGAAATTATATGAAACACGTATTTGCGTGAACGCCGAAAATCGAACGACGATTTTAAAATGCTAACATTGGCGCACTTCGGGTATCACACCTATTTGCGTGAGCGCCGAAATGGTACACTTTTTTTACACACATTTGTGTGAACACTGGGGAAGCATATATATATATATATATATATATATATAGATATTATTATTGTACTCAAGATAATATAGCATGATCCCTAAATATTTAACTAAATAATTCATTTTTATTATTATTTGTAATGTCTCACATGTTTGCCTCAAATAACTAATAGCCTGTACCTTGTTTCAGTGATTTCAAGTATTTTAACTTCTATATAAGCCTGGATTTTATTAAATATAATTTATTTTGATCATAAGTACTCAGGGATCTTGCTAGTTTTCTTGAGTACACCTAAGCGTTACATTCAAGAAAAAAATAATAAGCTACTTCAGGCATTTATACTTTCCATCAGTCTCACACCGACCGTTTGTATTTCAAAATATTCAGAGTTTATAAATTAGTAATATTATTTTTAAGTTTGCCAGGAGTTTGAGCTTGCGTTCGCCCGCATGACAATCGAGCGTCCTTACCTCTCCTAATATCAAATAGTGTTGTAAAATATTATTATTTTTTGTAAATTTTGTATGAATTTTTTTGTTGTTGTGGCGATACTCGTGTTTTATTTTTTTTTTATTTAAAAAATATAAACAAAATTGTCATCTAGTATTAATACAACTGATACCACCTAAACAGTGTTATTTTATCTTCCTTAAAATGTAAGCCATTTTGTTGAGTTCTTCTTAGTTATAGAGGAACCACTTCATGAACCTGTAACCATGAATATGTAAGTACAACACTAGCTCACCAAACTGATGCAATTCTCATACGAAAAAAAAAATCCCTAAGGGCCCTTTCCCACGGTAACGTCCCGTTTTTTGCGGGTTTGGTCTTTTGCAGGATCACGTTTAGTAGTATACGTGCTACTGTAGTAACATTCACATGAGCATTCGGTTTGCAGGATAACGCAAAAATCGGATCCATTCGGACAACTGGATCCAGTAAAAAACGGTATCCAGTTTAGTTACGTACATAGTTTAATGTAAGTGTTCCCACTAGCATCCTGCATACTGTTTTTTACTTTATTCTTACCTCAAATGTATTGCTAACTTTTCTTCAGGCATTATGCATTTTCTCATATTTGTATCATGTTTTTTTAGATTATTCTTCACTTTTTCTAAAAGCTTGTCAAACGTGTCCATGGACATTATGAAGTAGTGAAAACAATTGGATTCATCCTTTCTTAAATCACCCATGAGATTACGAAATGTGCCTAATCTCGATCGTACTTTTAGGATCGGGTGAACCCAAAAATCTTATTTTTTTGCATTGCTTTCATCGGCGAAAGTACCAGTATAATATCAGAAGAGTATTCTTGTCCATTGCGTCTAAATTTTCTTCTCCGACTGACAATGCTATCCTGTAAAAAACAGGATGCAAACTTCTGTGTGTGAACACAAGTATGATTTTTGCAGTATCCAGTAAAAAACCGATCCGGCAAAACTGGACGTCCGTGGGAAAGAGGGGTAAGAGAACGCTAGTGTTGTGCTTGCAAATGCTATTATCAAGCGGTCTTTCCTCAACTGACAAGTGTCTTTTGTCCTAAATTTTATGCGTTCTACTGTTTGTGTCGATGCCCAGTGATAGAATGTAACGTGTTTGTAAATATAGTATAAAATTAAAAACTCGATATAAAAATATTATATATACGTTAAGAAAAAAACACTTTTAAATTGAAAGATATATATTATAGGATATTTTTTATCTACAAATACATTTGTATAAGCATTTTATTTGTAAAAGTTTGTTTTGAGACATCTATTGCTTTTCGTGCAAAACTTTTTAAGCAAAGAAACACACCTCGTATTATTAATACATGGCTATTAACACATAATAATTATTAATCTATTTTAAATGTTTTATTATTTAATATAGTTAATATATTTTAATTTTCACGACATTGACTCTATTATATTTAACCGTATGGCCGCCTCAAAATTACAACGTTTGTATAATCATTTTATTTCTATGTTATGAGTCCTCCCACTGCAAGAGTAAATATTTAATTTTCCAACACTTGAAAAAAAGTTTGTTTTGAGACATCCATTGCTTTCGTGCAAAACTTTTTAAGCAAAGAAACACACCTCGTATTATTAATAAACCTAATAATTATTAATTTATCTGGTTCATTATTTAATATAGTTGATAAATATATTTTTATTTTCACGACATTTACCCTGTTATATTTAACCAGCCTCTAAATTCCAACGTTTCTATGATATCTTACAAAAATATTTTTTTATGTCGCTTACTTAGCACTGGAAAACAGCCACTACACTGTTAAAGCATATCACAGTAAACACAGAAAGATTTTTTTTTCTGGTTAAGTTAACATTACTTTGGTATTATTTTGAAACCCTGTGAACTCTTTCCATTTCGACGTTTTTTTTTTTGCCGTTGTAAAAAAAATGGAGAAGCCTTTTTCGAAGAGATCCAGATTGTAGGAAGGAGGAAACACAGACGCTGGAAGAGCATTCCGAAGCTTACCGGTGGCATTAAGGAAGGAACTTTGGAAACTGCCAGTTCTTGGTCGACACACATTAACCGTGTATGGATGATCGGCAAGTGTAAGACGAGTTTGTCGGTTGTGCGTGGGTGCAGGAGGAATTAGTTATTTAAGTTCCGCAGAGCAGCGACCGTGGTAATAACGGTAGAAAAGACTAAGTGAACCAATCTTACGCCTGTGTTCCATTGATTGTAGGTTAGACGTAATAGCCTGAGATTGAAGAACCATATTTGCGCTATTTTATGCTTTTTTTATTCGATATAGGATAACAAAAAATCTAGTTTATTTTTTCCTGGTATTATTGTAAAGAACCCATCTTTCGTCCCCGGTAATTATCCTGAGAAATGGTCCTGTTTCAAGCTTGTATAATAGGGAAGCACAGAAAGAAATGGAAAGAGTAAACACAAAGCTTCAAAATGATACCAACCACGACGTGCAAACTCAACGGCAACCATTGACAAACTAATTTTTAAGTGACGCGACAGAAAAATTGACATTTCTTTCTGGTTTATCTAATATGTGTGATACAATAAAAAATATAAATCGTGTAATTCATTAATAAATACAGTGCTACCTCGACATTTGATTTTAATTCCTTCCACGACCTTGCTCGTATTTCAAATTACTTGTATATCAAAGCAAATTTCCCCATTGAAATTAATTGAACAAATAGATGCTTTGACAGCGAGAGCACACTAATAACTGATTCACGCGGTAAAGCGTGACGCGCGGTTCGTGTGCAACCGGCCGACCCCCTAAGCCGATTGCTCGTATTTCAAAGCGAAAAATCGCTTGCTCGACAGCTCGTATCTCAAAAAACTTGTATGTTGGGGTACTGTATGTACCACTGTAATTGCTACTAACGCCCTGTTTTATTTCTGGTATTTAAACCTTCTACCTATAAGTAACATTAGCTTATCACCAAATGTTTTTGTACATTTATTTTATTTTTTAGACATAGTTATGTAATTTTTTTCACTTTATATTGAAGGCAGCTTTTTTTTAAATAATAAGTAATAAAATGTGTTTAAATTACAAATAATATTATAATGACAAAGTCTTACAAATGCTTTCGTTAATATTTAATTTTAATTGTACATTACTGATAACTGAAGATCTGACTTTTAAAGTAATTATCAATATGTCAGGCATCGGTGTTGTGGCTTTTGGGTTTAGCTGTGTGTGGCGAATTGTTTTGATGCAATAATTCGACTGCCATTGGTCACAAAGTCGTCACCACTGAAAAAGACCCCTGCAATATCGGCCGAAATATTGGATCGAAACAATTCGCCACACAGGGCTTAACCCAAAAGCCACAATACGAAATCTGACCGTGAAAACCTAAGAAGTTATTTTATGCATCATTAATAGTTCAGAATGTGTGTTGTAATTGAATTTACTTAGATTTTTTTTTTTAAATTGGCTTCTTTATTTAACAGTGTTAAGTAAATTTAACTTCAAGTGTCGACAATTTGTTAAAAATAAATGGAGAAAATGAGAAAATACAACTTATGATAGTAAATATATTGGAATGTTTTTCTTCAATAAAATATAGAAAAGAAGAACAATTGACAAAGACATGAAATAACATGAAAAATTCTGGCCTCTAAGTGTGTTGTTCGGTATCAATAATTGATAAATCCTATAAATATAATAACAATATATAAATAAAAAAATGCTTGAACCTCTGGTACTTACGAGGGTCCAATAAGTACTTAGCCTATAAAAGAAAAATGAAAATCTTGGAAAGTGTCATGCCGATATAAAGGCAGTGCCATCTTTAGCCCTTGTGGTGCCCTGGGCAAAAAAAAATCTGGCACCGTCTGTTTTTTTCTGGTGGTAGGGGAAATCTTCAGAAAATACGCCCTGTGGGAGCTAAAGCTGAACTGAGCGCCCTTAGTTCATTCGGTGCCCTGTTCAGCCGACCCACTGCCCCTAAAACCCCTAAAACCGGCACTGTTTATAGGCACGCCGCATCTAATGGGTTAATAAAAGTTACTAAAGATTACATCATTTATTTTATGAAACCTTGATGATGTTATTTTGAATGTTATATTTATTTGAAGGATTTGTCAATTATTGATACCAACATTACAAATGATCATTACAAGCCCTGCGTGACGCTAACAAAATAAAACGATAAAAATGTAAAAAAGTGTTAAAAAAAGTTCTATGTACAAAAAATATAAAACAAGTAATCTTATTATTATGTATAACTGGATGCAGAAATTATTTACGGTGATGAGTGAAAGTTTGGAAACCTTAATCTGTATATTTATAAATAATGTTTGGTTTACATTGAGTGTGTATTACGTTGTCGGATGCAAGGTGTGAGGTGATGCAGATCTGCGGCGTGGGTATTTTGTTGGTGTGATGGGGTTTCTCTGTTTGGGAGAATATAATATGGATAATATGTAATATGACCCTTTGTACATACAATTTTTATTCAAACAAATATATTTAGCGAATTTCCCAATTGTTGTTTTATTTTATTTATTGTTGTCATATTTTACTCATTTTTTCATTTTTTTAAGCGTCAGGCTAATCATCCAATCTTAAAAACCTCCAGTGTCTGTCCATTGTAAAACGTAAGCCTCCCGCATGAGTCTCCATCCTTCTCAGTCCTCCGCATTCAGGCTACTCTCACTATTCTTCTGATGTTGTTTTCATTTTTATTTATTTTTTTCCCTTACAGAAACATAATAAATTTGAACAACTCAATTCATTTCTGAAGTACAATAAGAATTAATCCAAAATTTAAAAAATACTAAGTACTAAGAACAAAGCAATAAAGACAAGCAACAGAAGGTCCCAATGCTCATCAAACAGACGACGCTAACAAATTATTCCTTCAAAGAAACTCTGGAGTTCATGCCTGAATTAGGCCTTCCATCTTGTAGTGTGTCGACCATAGGCTCCATTTATCAGTTCTTGAACACTCCAACATTTTTCTTCCCCATCGACCGTTTTCTCTTTGACAGATATGTCCTGCCAATGTTCACTCGAGTGTACCTATTCGTTCTGTAGCCTCCACTGTTTTCCAAATGCTGCTCAACCCAGTTGTCGATTTCTTTCAAGAAGTTATTTCGTCCTAGTTAGATTATTTCTTTCAGATTCAATTAACATATCACTCAAAATGTGCCTCAGATACCACAGTAGCAATTTCTTTAAAGTCCCCTGGTTTCTGCCTTGGAGGTCGCCAGGAACCATATTGGTTCCCAAGGAGGACTTTCTACCGAGATATCTGAACATGAGGTATAAACAATGACAACTGAGTAGCAGTAGTTTGTGATGACCATACATTTCTATATATAGGATATTTTACAGCACCGCACCAATAAACAGGTTTTACAATTTAAATTGGACATTTTCTGAATCAAATAGGACAAATCCTGAAAAGACCCGTGGGGTCGTAATTTTTTATCATAAATAACAATATTTGTTGTGGTCTTAAGATGTTCAAAGTGTCATAAGGACATTTATTTTTAAAACCTATTTTTTTTTAGTCAGTTACTTATAGTGACTATTAAAGTTTTATCATCACCACTGTGAGCTAGCAATGTCATTCTTAACTTCAGTTCCCCTGTACTTTTTGATGAACAAAAACAAATAAAAATGTTCTCAAAATTGCAAGTTGCTGTTTAGCAAGTGTAAGACGAGTCTGTCAGCTTGGATTTCAGAGTAGTAGTCATGGTAATAATGGACAAAGCGAACCTTACGACTATGTTCCAAATATTGGGGGTTACACGTAAGTGTGCCATTATTTGTTCCCATAATTATGAAATTGGCATAAGTCATGTTTTCTTTCGTTCTGAGATATTTAAAGGTTCGTGTTTTGATGTTGGTTGAAAACCAATGAAAGTGACAACTTCATGTTGCATAAAATTATATATTCAGATTTTTTAAATTCATGTTGTATGAAGATTATATCAATTCAGAACAATGTGAACTGAAATAAATTAATAACTCATTGTTTTAAATTTCTTGACATACACCACTTTCATAATTATAAGCACATATATTAGAGAAACTGATATATTTTCTTAATCAAGTCGATTAAGTTTAGAAGGTATTTTGTGGCTCCAACCCATAAGTGACTGCGAATTCAACGACGGCAGATTTGTCCTCTTTATAATTTATATGTTCATATAAAAAATAATTCTTAAAACCAACTTCGTCTGAGGCAAAGGTGTACCTGGTTGGGACATACACTTAGGATGCTGCAGGAGAGCATAAACACAGTTGCCTTTTCTTCAAGCCCCCAAGCTCACGCCGTCCTAGAAGGTTATCGGGAAATATACACAGAATGTACTCGTAAAGTTGCGGGAGACAGCCGACATGGGATGAGACGAGGACCATGGCAAATGAAAAAGCTTTGTAACAGCAGTTTGTGGAGACCATATGCTTCGTTAACCGTATGGATGCCATGAGCCCAAATATGGGTCCATTGTGGGAAGCCCGCCAGTGCCGTGAACACACCGGTGTGTTATAAAACTGTATAATTTCGGTCAATGTTATAGCTTGGGTGTATAGCGACATCTATCGTCTGCCCAAGAAAAAAAAATGTTTAAAATTGGACACCATTTAAGGGTTCAAATCTTCGGTAATCCACGAGGCGTTGCATAGATCTATTCAGGGTCATGGCATCCAAAAGGTTAAGGGAGTGGAAGTGATGATGATGTTATAAGACGTGGTTTTTTTTATTATATTTTTTATGAAAACGCATACAGGAGGATACCGACAGACGGTGATAGTGATTCTGAAGTTTTCATCTGCTTGTTTTGCATCTAGAAATCGATTACAAATATACATTACTTTTTTCAATCTCTTCGGGGGATTGAACCCACGACCTTCGGATTGCTTAGTTAAATTATACCCGCCAATAAAGCGCCAAGACAATAGTTTGGTAATGGATGTGATTGAAATACAATAAAACACGATATACAGGGTTCATTTTGTTTATTACAATGTTTAACTAGCGATAAAGGACATTTTAGATTGCCGCAATCTCAACCTTATACAGGGTGTTGCTTAAACGCGATCAGTAATATTCTTACATACAAAATCGTTTTATATCACCTTAACAACTAATGACACGTCTCCCCAAGTCCTCCAGTTTATTATTTATTAGCTAATTCACTTCATATTCAACAATTGCCTCCTTCACGACGCGGAGACACAATAATATAGTTATATAATATATAGTAATAGTGTAGTAACATTAAAAATTATTACAAGTAACTAAATTATATATATAGTATTAATAATACGATACAAAACTAAACATTATAAAAAATGCAGTGACAAGAAACGTGTATCATATTATTGTGTAAATCACTAAGTTTATAAAAAAAATTAAAGTAAAATTACAAAATTAATTGAGACATTTACACATTAATCGATTAATTAATTAATTAATTAAAAATAACAATTGCTAGGACATTTTCGATTAAAAAATTATATAATTCACATGAACTGTAGCTTTAGCAATTACTTGATTATTATACACAGTGAGTTTTGCTCTTCAATATATTACAAAAAAAAAATCTAGTTTTAAAGATCTTGACAATAACATTACGGCAGCAATTTATGGTGACCATATGATCCAATTAGAGATCGAATATAGAAAATAAAATAAAAAAGACATATTTTACACGTTGTTACTTATTTATTTATTATAATGTTTAACCTTTAAACGTTCAATGCCCTACGGTCCCATACAGTGTGCTTATGGTTCATTTCACAATCCGATTACATTAATTTGTAATAATAGTATTTAAGTAAGTTCATGAAAGAATCTATTGTGCGACGAAACAATACAAACATTGGCCTGCTAGAGCATTGAACGACACAAATTTGCGGTCCCGTATGGGACCACTGGACGTTTAAAGGTTAATACGGGGAGTGGCAAAAAAAGCTGTCAGTTTTCGTCGTTGTTATGATTTGAAAACCATCAGCTTTTTATACCACTCCCTGTATTATAAGTATAAATTATTCCCTCCTAACACATTATTATCAGAATAATGAAAGAAATTACACTGCAAATGTTGTAATTATATTTAAATATCGAAATTGGAAAAAAAAGGAAAACAGGGGCCAAGATGCATTTTATTTTTTTATATTTTTTTGATATACAATGTCATATAATGTGTAATTAACAAATACACTTGAAGCTACAGTTCTTATTAGAAAATGTATATTTCCAAATAAAATTATCGATAAAAAAAATTGTCGCAATTATTTTTAATTATTAGATTACCCAACAAAGGAAATAAAAATAATGTCTTATGATAATGTAAATTGCATTAAAATAAAAATTATTTTTGAAATTCCAAATTTAAAAAAAAAAAATCTAAGAAGTCAAAAAAAACAATATCGACAAACATTGGTTGTTTAGCATTATACAAATATTACAAATTAAAAAAAACACAAATATTGCTTAAATGTTAACAAAATCAATGTTTGAATTGTTATAATCAGCAAAAAAATAATTTTATAGTAAAATATATATAAAAAAACTGCCATTTTTTTCCTTTCATTTTAATTTGTCATTAAATAATAGAGCACCATTAAATATTTTGCATTAACAAAGAAAAATGACAGCCATTTACATTATTTTATTGATTATTTAAAATGATACAAGAGTATTGTGGATTTTGGGTTTGGCTGTGTTTTTTTAAATTTAGAGCACAGCCGGTGCACTCTATGACGCTCAGCCAGGGAGGCTGGACGCTGCATTCGGGAAACGTGTGTTGCGTTTGTGATTGTGTGTGGGTTGGGGAGATTGCAACTGTGTATTTATCTGTTTCTTGAAGAGATCCAGATTGTAGGAAGGAGGAAACACAGACGCTGGAAGAGCATTCCAAAGCTTACCGGTGGTATTAAGGATGGAACTTTAGAAACTGCCAGTTCTCGGTCGACATATATTAACCGTGATGTTCGGCAAGTGTAAGACGAGTTTGTCGGTTGTGGGTGGGTGCAGGAGGAATTAGTTCTTTAAGTTCCGAAGAGCAGCGACCGTGGTAATAACGGTAGAAAATACTAAGAGAACCAATCTTACGCCTGTGTTCCATTGATTGCAGGTTAGATGTAAGTGTCATTGTTTATCAAACGAATTGCTCTTCTTCGTGTGCGAGTACATACACATCATTACACTCGTGGAGGTACGCTCTTTGGAACATACCCACTATACATGACTCTCCGGCATGACGCTCGTGGAGGTACGTTAGGCTGACGGCAGAACTACCTCAAAACACCAACTCATCACAAAGTCGTCAACCCTGAAGAAGACCCCTGCAATGGCGGTCAAAATATTGGATCAAAGCAATTCGCCGCACACGGCTAAACCAAAAAGCCACAATATCAAATCCGGCCGTGAAAACCTAAGAAGTTGTTTGATACAAAAGTAGATATAATTATTTAAAAATATATTTGTAAAAAATGCAATTTTAATATGAAAAAAAATAGGATTTTTTATGTGATTTGTGATTTAACAGTAGAAATAATCTCATAAAGTGTTATTTAACAATGGCAGACAACACATGACATTTACAATAATTGAAAATATATATAAAGACAGACATGGAGAATGTGCACAAGAAGAGCCGACCCCAGATGATGGGAAATGGCTAGGATAAAGAAGAAGAAAATATATATAAAGGCCAAATAATCATTACTATATTGACCCAAAGGCAGAAAATTTCAAGTTATTTTTTGTAATCCTTTTTTGGCAGTCTTTAATTCAATAAATGGGCTGTATTTTTTTTTTTTACTTGCATTTTCTATGAAGTAAGTATTAAAAAAGGGGGACAAATCCATTAAATACACAAGTTAATACAAAAAATAACTAATGTTTTACATAATTCATACAAAACACACAATAAATGAACTGATTTAACATTTATTTAACACATCTTTAATAATCCATTATAAATTTGTTTTTAATTGAATTATTTTTAATTCTAGATTTTTTTCCATTTACACAAGATTTAATTATTTTTCACAGGCAAGAATTCAAACATGACTAATAAAGAAAAATACAAAACACATCCGACCACAAAAATTTCCCATTAAAAGCGTATTTATTTTCATCACGACATTTTATTTTATAACATTACAATAATTCACATTTAAATATACAGGGGGGGGCACCGCCAATCGCAGGGGGCCAATCTAAAAAAAAAATTAAAAATTACAGCATAAAACACCGCCGATAAAAATTAAAAAATCTCAACGGCAGTGACTAAGACGCTTGCCATTTTAAAATTGCTAAACGCTGCACGTTACGATTGCAGTTTTACATTAATAATTAATTGTGGATCGTGAAAATTATTATATAAACAATTATTTGCAGATATATTCAATGCCGGCTAACTCATGAAAAATTAAAAAAAAAATGTATTTATTTACTATATGTACAGTATATAATTATTTATGTACATAATGTTTTTTTTTAATATCTTTTTAATTCTGCATGAAAATCTTTCAATTGTCCAGTAATTTGTTTCTACTTAAAAATAAGTATAAGTGACGTAGCTTTTTTAATTGAATTTTACTTTCACTAATTTTCTACATAAAAAAAAATGCTCTAAAACGCACAATGTATACTTTAATTTATAAAGGTTCGTGCAAAAATAACCGCAAACAAAGATACAACAACAATAGCACACTGCAAGTGCGGTACTCGTTATATAAGTGAAGTTAAGCAACACTGCTTGCTGACCAAAACTTGGATGTGTTAGCGTGTGTCATATTTTTGGATTCGCCCGCCTTTTGGGATTAAATTTTTCTCGGGGCCTCTGGAGGGTCAGACTAATCACTTAAATCACCAAAAATACGCCTCAGATACTACAATAGCCGTCTCTCAAGTTGACTCTCGCTTTGGAGTCAGTCGGGAGTCATATATATTTCCAAGTGGACCTTCAGATGCAGAGATGTCTTGAGCCAAGACATGAACAAGGCTACCGATTGAACAGAGTGGAGGCAATTAGCGTCACGTATATACACGTAAGCACATACAAGAGAATACCAACAGATGGTGATAGTAATTCTGAAGTCTCGTCTGTAGAATTCTACGACGCTTACCATGCTGCATATGGCTAAGCGCTGCATGTGGAGTTTTGATCCGCCAACGTCGACTGCAGCCCGACATTCACGCATCATCCTTATTATTACAGGAGTTTACTATGTGTGCGTGGTCTTCACGGGACGACTTTCGTCTACCACCAATTTTAATTAATATGCTATGATAAATGTTCCGTAATGGTCATTTCAGTGTGCTGGGTAAATCATAGGATCTCCTTAAAAAAACAATGATTATTTCTTCACCGAGCCGCTTGAAATATTTGTTACATATTGTGGTGGGCATATGCTCCAATTACAGAGCAACTTATAGTAAAAAGTTGACTTTTAACATGTGTAACGCCACGTAGGTCACCAGTGACCTACGCTGTTGTTGAAAAGGGCGCCATCTAGGTCACCGGTGACCTACGTTTTTTTTTTTGCACAAACACTCCCTGTACGCCAGCGGTTACATTTCAATGGAATTTTAACATTGAATGTGACCTATATGGCGCCTCTGAGTCGAATAATACATTAAAAACATTACGTGGCGTTAAACGTGTTAATGGTTATATTACAACACAAAACAGTCAAATACTCTAAGTATTTGACTTTATGTGTATTTTTTAATTCACACTCAATGTGACATGCTTTGTGAAAGCACATATGCTCCAATAGCAAGTGATATATGCTCTAACTAAGTAACAGCTTGCTAAAGAAGTGGTACCTCAACATACGAGCTTAATTCGTTCCGCAACCTTGCTCGTATTTCAAAGCAAATGTACAAAAGTCACAAAACGCGAGCGCGACTTATCAAAGATGCTTTGACAGCGAGAGCACAAAGATAACTGATTCTCTGACGACTGTTCGTGTGCAGCCGGCCGATCCACTAAGCCGATTGCTCGTATCTCAAACTTTGCTTGATGCAAGCTCGACGGTTCGTATATAAAAAAACTCGTATGTTGGGGCACTGTATGTCAAGGTACCACTATATATATATAAAAATATTTAAAAACGAGCTCACTGCAGTGCAGATACAATCAATGTTTAAATAACTTATTTAGTTTTCACGGCCAGATTTGATATTGTGGCTTTTGGGTTTAGCCGTGTGTGGCAAATGTAATAATCTCGTAAAAAGATAATTTGACACCGACTCACAACTAAATCGTCAATCCTGAAGAAGACCCCTGCAATGGCGTTCGAAATATTGGTTGAAGGAAGTTCCGGAGAACGTGGGTATGTTCTAAGAATACTGTAGGTATGTTCTAAGAATTGTAACTCCACGAACGTCATGTCAGACTGTGGTCGTCCTTGCTTGTCTGTACAGGTTTTGAGTAGAGAAAGTAGTAAGAAGACCCCTGAAATGGCGGTCGAAATATTGGTTAAAATAAATTCGCCGCACACGGCTAAACCCAAAATATCAAATCGATGTTTAATTTTATCAAATTTTTTAAAACATAATTAACATTTATAAATGAACAAGGATAATTATAATCAAACTGTGCATCGCGACCGTTTTTTTATTTTATTATTAAAATTAATTAATTTATCGATTGGTGACACAGTTTTACAATCTAAGGACATTCACTCGCGTTTTACAAATTACTTCAGTTAAGTTCACCTAATCTAAGTGAATATGTTAATTTAATTATATTGAGATCTCATCCGTCAAGAGTAGCGCCCATGAAATGACAACCTTTACTTTGAAAATTTCACCGAAAAAAATTGACAAGGACCAAATGGGAAGTGCCTTTACCATTAGAGTAAAAGACTACAAAAAAGATGCCAGGGAGGCTGGATGCTGCATGCGGGAAACGTGTGTTGTGTTTGTGTGTGGGTCGGGAACATTTCAAGTGTATATTTATCTGTTTCTTGAAGAGATTCAGATTGTAAGAAAGAGAACACAGACGCTGGAAGAGCATTCCAAAGCTTACCGCAGGCATTAAGGAAGAAACACACATGGATGTTCGGCATGTGTAAGACGAGTTTGTCGGTTGTGGGTGGATGCAGGAGGAATTAGTTCTTTAAGTTCCGAAGAGCAGCGAAAGTGAACCAATCTTACGTGTTCCATTGATTGCAGGTTAGATGAAAGAGTGTCATTGTTTATCAAACGAATTGCTCTTCTTTGAACCGAGTCAATTAAGTTTAGAAGGTATTTTGGGGCTCCAATCCAAAGGTGACTGCCGTATTCAAGGATTTATACTTGCCAGCATTTGTAATATTTTAAAGCATTAATATTATAAATATATAATATATTTAGAAGGAAAAACAGATGCTAGAAGAGTATTCTAAAGACACATAAAAAAATAATGAAAAAATTGTTTGAAATTTTGGTTAATTTTTCAGTTTCAGGTCTGACATTCAAAAGGCATTAAGCTCCATAATTTATCATAAGTATGTAATATCATGTTTCATGGTGTAATAATTATATTTATTTGTATTATTAATAATAATAATAATTTCAAACACTTAACATTGCTCTGTATTAACAATTGATTTTACAATTCACAATCAAATTAAATATTTAAATTACAGGTAAACATTGTTATTGGACCATGCATTGTTAAGTAATAATAAAAAAACCTTTTCATTATCTTTTTTTTTCACATCTAGAACAGTCCTTCACAGACAATTCGTTAAACGGCGTGGGACGCACTGGACGTATGGTGCAAGAGACAACTGGTGCACTGGATGTCTCCCTAACCTAACCTAAGGATTTGTTCCACTAATTGTAGAGTCCAGAGATCCAAAGGTCTCAAAATAAATTAGGTTAGGTTAGCGAGACATCCAGTACACCAGTTGTCCCGTGCACTAGACGTCTAGTGCGCCCCACGTTGTTACCAATGAGTCATTGAATGAATTGCCTGGGAACGATAGGTCGTGACACCCTTTATTATACGCAACCACATTATTTTTATAATTTTATACTTTTGTAAAATATTTGAAATATTAATTCCAGAAATTCAAATATATTAAAAAATGCATAATCACAAAACAATGCCTTATTTGTAATTCAAATTATTTATTTTTTAACATAACCTGTACTAAATTCTATTTTTTAAAAATCCAATAAAAAAAAAACTTATAAATGATTACTTTTTAGGCATATCTAAAAGTAACTTTACATTTTTAATTGTTATTTTACATTAAATATTTGATTTTGTTTTTTAATTAAATATTTAATAATATTTATTTTTATAAACTATCATACAAAACTGGTTTTTTAAATTTATTTTATTAAAATGTTACAAAAAAATAATAAAAAGACAAACTTACAATGTTATATATATATATATTGTATAATACAGGGTGTTACAAAATTTTATTTTATTAAAAAAATCTGATATCGGGTGTAAAAAAAGCGTTTTGCTCTTAGAAAAAATGTTATTTTATTTTTATTACAATTTATTAGGTAAGGTTAATGTATTAAATTACCCTGGCATTTACTTTTATTTTTGATGATTTAATAAATTTATATTTTAAATATTTAAAATGACAAAAAAATGCACAAATGAACACGTTAAGCACTCCTTATGACACGTCCGATCCAAAATTGGAACGGACGTGTTGAACGGTGTGACCACCACACAACCACACCAAGAACCTTTGCTTTTTATTTATAAATGAAGATGTATTTTATGTTTATTAACCCTTTGGTTATTAAGAATTTTCTTTTACAAACTTGCGAAAAAAACGAAGCGATTTTGGAGCATTTTTTAGTGCTTTAAAAATTTAACATAATTTTTATCTTTTTTACGCTAGATTGTAAAAATAAAAATATTCTTCATTCCAAACAGTTCATACTTCAGATAAAGCGAATAAAAATTTAATCAATAATAATTATATTTGCCAATAAAAAAATATAAACATCAATAAATAAAATATACAAACTGAAATTTTGATTTTGAGATCATATATGATGTAAGTAATAAATGTTCATTACTTGCAGCTTGTGTTTAGATGAGTCGCTTAGTAACCAAAAGATCCAATTTATGCATTACTTGTTTATGATGACTTTCTAACAACACATTTTAAAAGCTCGAAGTATGAATACGTATGATATGTTTCAAACTAATGTTATTCAAATATCAAAGATCCAAACCTTTTTTATAGAATACCAAAAAAAAACATAGGCGGTTGATATATGAACCTTAAAACAAATGTTTAGATAAGCATTGAATATTCGATGCTTAGTAACCAAAGGGTTATTAACGATTTGATACATGAGGCTTTGATGCATGATTTTGCGTAATAAATGCTCGCTAATTGGAGCATACAGCCATCACATGTCTAAGAATATATAGCAAATAGGTTCTTGACGTCAGAGGCTGGTGTGGGGAAGAAACAATTATTTTATTAAAGAGGTCGGGTGATGAACCCAAAGATTTGGTTATAGACGGCGGCGATTTTTAAAATACATCTTAGAAACTTGTGGACATATTATGTAAAAAAAATTTTTTTATTATTAATTGTTTTTCAGTCATTTTGAAGATATTTTAATTCTTATAAAGACTTGTAAAAAAATGAATCATCGATCAATTTTTTTTTTTTTAATTTATACAAGTAAATTTTGCAAGTACAGTGAGACCCCACTTAACGCTGTTTCGTTTAGCGCTGTTTCGGTTTAGCGCTCTTTTAATTCAACCCGGGGATTCCCCGAAATTGTGCGCAGCGCCAGATTTAAGTAAGAGCGAAGACATTGGACACTGCCGATATGGATGAAATAGTGGAATAAGCGAAACAAACCGGTTTAGATGAGGTAAATGTGGAAGACGTCGAAGAAATAGTTCAAGAAACAGCAGCTGGTCTTTCTAATAATGAGCTCAAGGAATTAACTGAGCAAGAGGAAAACAAAAATATTGATAGTAGTGATTTCGAAGAAGAGCAAAAAGAACTTTCGATGGCGTTTGTAAAAAGGAGTTTAACCACTATAACTGAAATTATGGACCAATTTGTTGAAAATGATCCAAATTTTGACAGGAGTTCAAAAGCAACGAAGACGGGGTGTTATAGATGCTTTATCCACTTATCAACAACTTCTAACAGAACGCAAAAGGAAAACGCAAACTACATTAGATGCCTTCTTGACAAAAAGGCAGAAAATTGGAAACACAGAATAGACTGAATGATCTGACTGACTTAGAATTTTATTTGTTTTTATAAGTACATTCGTTTATATTGTTTTTATTTTTGTAAGAAATAAATGTTTGGTTTTATTTTTATTAAAAAAACATAATTATTAAATTTAATACCAAACTTCCATCTTCTATCCATCTTCCCCTAACTCCATTATTTACATGTTAAGATAGCCTCGTTTAGAGCGCTGTTTCGCATTACGCTCTACTTTGATGGAACGTATCACACGCGTTAAGCGGGGTCTTACTGTACAGTGTTACCTCGACATACGAGTTTAATTCATTCATTTTAAAATTGTTTCAGCTCTTCATTAATTTTTTAAGGGATACTTCTTTCTATCAGGTGTACCGGAAAAGAATGTCATTTTTATTAACAAACAAACTGGTGCATTCAAAAAATATAAATATAATTGTTAATGTATATATATTTTTATATATATAATTATATATATTTAATTATAAATATTTATATATATTTAAATTATAAAATTATATTTATATATGTAATACACCAATTATATTATATATATTATAAATATTAATTTAATATAAAAATTTGTCGGATTTCAGTTTTTTAAATCACCAATGGAATTTTCGAATAAATTTCTTATTCGGTACAAAGCTCTCCTTTTTATAATTATATTGTTGTATTTTTTTGTTGTTTAAAAGTCCTAGTACACTCCAGGTATACGTAGTCAGAGAAACAACACAGAACACGTTGTAAAAGTTCGACTGCCGAAGCACAACTGACCACTCAATACCACTAAAAAAAACGACATTCTTTTCTGGTACACCATTATAAATGGCGGCAAAAATTTAATTATTAATTTAATTTAAAAATATTGTTTGGTCGCAAGTATTACAATAGAAGCCTTGGCGTTGAAATATATTAATTAATAAAGTAAAGACCGTTCATGACCCCCTTTAACGTTCAATAATACAATTCACCTATACAATTAAAGCTCGGACTCAGTAAGCCTCCACAGTGCGGAAAGCGGAACCTTCCACGTGCGTAAAAAAGATTGTCAAAAATGCTCAAAACACGCATAATTTTAATGCTTTATATTTAATTTATTACAAGAAGAAATGCAGCTTTTATATAATTATAGCCAACGTTTGCAGTGCGTTTGAAATTATTTATAATACTTCAAAAAAAATACAGCACGTTTCCTAAGTATTTAACTAAATCATTGTTTTTTTTCTATTCAATTTTTTCAGCATTCACTTTGAATGGATAAGCCCTGATCACTGGTCTACCCAAATAATGACTGAGCACGGCGCTTTTAATGACAGATTATATTCATTTAATTTACTTTCAAACCCTAGTTACCCCTGTGGCGCCCCCTTCCAGACCTCAGAGCACATTCTCTGGGACTGTCAGTTATAAGACTTAGAAAGAGGAGTCCTTTTCGAAGCAGTTCGAGGGAATTGCCTCGGCCCTATCGGGCATGCAGACTTTGTGGCCACTAAATTTTTGAATGAATTGAAAAAAATATAATAGTTTTTTATGCATCATCTAATATCTAAAGGATAGAAGAACCAATGTAATTTATGAAAGTAGGTCAGATAAGTATATTTATGCTTCAAATACTAGTTTTAAGCAAAAAAATAATTCGAAAAATTCCCGCCGTATTGACAGTATAATTTGTATTCCACCGAGCCGTAACGAAAGGGTTAAGGACGTTGCGTGCATTAATTTTAATAATAAAATAAAAAACCTACAATCGATTAACATTTTAAATATTTTTTTAAATAATAAAGGACGTTGCAGTGAGTTTTTTTTTAATTTGCGTATTTTTTAATGTGGCTATACAACAAAATTAAATATCAGTCCATAGTTAAGTAGGTAACTTAAATGGTATAAACAAAATGAGAGGGCCTTTTTAGTTTTATCATGTGAGATCGCCGTTTTTACTTAAATTTTAAGAAGTACATTAATTAATCTTTAAATAAAGGAACTGTCAAAAAATATTAGTCTTTGATCGTTTTGAATCTCATAAATTGTTGTCTATTGTTGTAATAAGAATAAATTCAAAGATTCATGTCTTTTAGGTGTAAGGTCATAAGAGTAAGCCGCAATGAGCAGCAGAACATTAATATATCAATGCTAGGAGTAACCCTAAAAGATGCAAAAGAGTTTGTATACCTTGGAAGAACGATCACCTGGGATGGAAGAACAAAAGGAGAAGTCAACAGACGTATACATCAAGCAAGGCTAGCGTTCAATAAAAAAAACTAAATTCTCGAGTTAAAAAATATTAATTTAAAGCTCCGCAAGCAACTTGCCAAAACATTTGTTTGGAGCATCTTGATGTACGGCTGTGAGACATGGTGCTTATCTGAAAGTGATAAAAAAAGACTAGAGGCCTTTGAGATGTGGTCATACAGAAGAATTCTCGGAATTTCCTGGAGAGACCACGTCACGAACAATGAGGTTCTCAGCATAATCAAGGAAGATAGGCACCTAATAAGAACCATCTCAGAGAGGCGAGCCCGATGAATCGGTCGCAACATGCGCCACGATGGCCTTCTTCACGACATTGTGGAAGGGATAGTTGATGGGAGAAACTGCAGAGAGCGCCCTAGACGGGAGTATTTGCAGTTTGGTTGAATGTATTGAAATCTTTGAATCTATTCTTGATATTAAAAAAAAAATAAATAATAATAATAGTGTTTGAAACTATTTTTTAATTAATAAAAGGAATATTTTAGATATTTTTAAAAAATATTTATAATTAAAAGGCTGAATATTTTAAAACATTATTCATGTAAAATGTGTCATTTTTTAATTATTTTGAATATTGAATTTAATTGTTTATCTTAAAAAAAAACCTTGCATAATTAAAGTCATTTTAAAATTAATAAAAGTCATATTAAAAGGCATTAAAAAATGCGTAATATTATTAAAAGGCAGTTTTATAATAGGATTTTCAATTAATAATAATAATAAAAGGGTTCCATTTTAAATTCAAAATGAGTGATTGTAAAATATTGGATTATTTAATTATTCATTTTTCAATTTCTAAAACAATTATATATCAGAGCTTCTAAACACGTGCGAAGTTTCTCAACTATATACAGAGCTACCTCGAAGAGTTTAATTCGTTCCGCAATCTCATATTCCAAATTACTCGTATCTCAAAGCAAAATGTACAAAAGTCATAAAACGCTGGGCACAACTTATCAAAGATGCTTTGACAGCGAGAGCACACTGATAACTGATTCTCTGACAGTGGCCGGGGGGATTCACGCGGGAGAGCGTGACGCACGGTTCGTCTGCAACCGGCCGACCCGCTAAGCCGATTGCTCGTATCTCAAATTTTGCTCGTATTTCAAAGCAAAAAATCGTACCGCTGTATATATATTTTTTCAAAGCCAGGAATGCCTATGTCTATTTATTTAGAATTAATTACATAATATATGTATATAAAGTTCAATATTTTCCATATATGTCAGAATCAAAAAAAATAACAAGAATATTTTCCTTGACTTGATTTTTAAATCAGTATATATACTTTTTTAATGATCAAATATGTCAGTTTTTACTGACAATTTACAACACAAAATGAAATAAATTACATATTCAGTAATTCAGCTAATTTTGAATATTAACACAGTACAAAAAAGCTCTGATGTGAAATATTTAATCCTCCTTCGTAACCATCCTTAAGTAAGGTTAGGTTACCGAGACATCCAGTGCACCAGTTGTCCAGGGACCAAATGTCCCATGCACCCCACGTCGTTGAACGAATTGTCTGAGGCAAAATGCGGCAGAACCGCTTGGTGAAACCCTCCATATACTGTCCTGATTTTGAAACCCAGATGGGGACCCGTTACTGTCAGAGAGTGGCTGAAGGCCTTCCGTTAAGTACATATATATATTTTCACTTTATCAACAAGTTGAATGAAATTTTTTTTTAGATTGAATCGACGCCCGGTTTTAGAACCTCCGACTTTAAAAAAAAAAACGGTGTCGAGACATATCGCCCCCAGACAATTCGTTCAAGAACTAATCGGTAACGACGTGAGGCGCACTGGACGTCCAGAGATCTATAGGACTCATTAACGAAATAACTAAGGATAGGTTAACGAGACATCCAGTGCACTAGTTGTCCTGTGCACCAGACATCCAGTGCGCCCCACGTCGTTACCGATGAGTCTTTGAACGAATTGCCTGAGAACGAAATGCGGCAGAACCGTTAAGTACATATAAATTAAATTGCATTTATTTTTTGGATTGAATCAACGCGTCATTGAAAAACCTCCGATTAAAAAAAAAAAAAACACAAATTTTTAAAATCATGTGTGAATTATTGATTAGATTATTTTTAATTTTGATTAATTATTATTAATTTCCGTGATTACTTAGTAATTGATAACATTTTTTTTTTAAAACATAGTCAGTCGTGTTCTAAAAGCTCAATGTTTTTTTGCATGAAAACTTGCATTGCTCAAAAAAAAAAAAACATTAAAAAAAAATTAAACCTAATCATTTATAATAATAATTATTATTCTAAATATAGACAATATTGCAGTGATGCCACTATTAATATTATTATAAATCGATAATATTCCATAATAATATTATATATATTTATATAATATATATATATATAAAGACATTTTATATAAACATTGTAATAAATGATTTTTTATTATTATTTATTTGTTTACAAAATGCCGTATTTAATTATCTATGTATATTTTAATATAGGGGGGGGGCATAGACAAAAGTCATATCCGCATTATTATTATAATAATTATATTATTTTTATTTAATTCACATTTACGCATTTTTTTTATTTTTATTTAATTATCGCTTTGTGAAATTAAATAAAAATATTACGTAAAATGTCGACCACAAAAAAATCATTGATTATTCTTATACAACTACTTTTCACATACTATTGGACACTCATCATGCAACAGTAGAGGGGGCGTATGACAAAATGGCGGTCGATTCGGCCATTTTGAAAAAAAAACAACACTTATTATTTCAATTCCGCTAAATATTATATAAACATCATCTCTTACAAGTTTCTGTGTAATTCTTCAATGTCCAAAAAAAAACCACCAAATTTCGATTGAATGAAATTTGAAATGAAGTTAACACGCCACGTAGATCACCGGTGACCTACACTGTTGTTGACCAGGTTGCAACATAGGTCAAAGGTGACCTACGTTTTTTTTCGAACAAACAGTCCCTGTACGTCAGCAGTTACATTTCAATGGAATTTCAACATTGAATGTGACCTATATGGCGCCTCGGAGTCGAATGCATTAAAAACATTACGTGGCGTTAAGCGTGAAGAAAAAATGCATCCACAAAGAGGAGAGTCGATCACGTGACCTCCTTAAAACAAATACATTGCAGCTTGAAATGTATAAATTGTTAAATTTTACTAAGCCATCCAAAAAAAAAAAAAAACATTTATATTTCATAACAAAATATATCTAAGAATTCTTAATTGTAAGAATTTTCTTTCATATCTGAAGCATATGGACCCCACAAATTACCGCCACTCGGCTGTCAGTTGCCACTGTCTATGCCTTGTCCCCAGACATTTCTGCACCTGAATGTTCACCTGGAAACATATACGGTTCCCGATAACCTTCAAGGCATTATCCCGGGGAAGGTATGTCAACTGTAGTAGAAGTAGTAATCAAAGCATATTTTAGCGATATGTAAATCGGAATTTTTAAATGGCAAGATCGGTTCGATGCTCTGGACCAATTGGTCCTAACCTGTTAACCAAGGAATTTAATTTTGCTCATGTTAAAAAGTGTGTACATACCGCGAGTAAACTAGATGTACATGGTATTTGATATATTTCACGTAAGAGAGGCCCAATTCAGACATGAACTCCAAGAGTTTCTTTGGGGGAATAATTGGTTGGCGTCGTCTGTTTGATGAACATTTTGACCTTCTGTTGCTTATCTTTACTGCATTGTTCTTAGTACTTAATCATAAGTACCTATGTTTGTATATATTGTATTTTTTATTTAATTATTATGTACCTCAGAAATTGATTGAGTTAGAATTGAGAATAAAATAAAATTGAAATTGAATGATGAACAAACAAAATAAGCCGTAACTCGTCACGCCCGTCAGAGTGGAATTTCAGAAGTGTCTTGACGGAATATATCATCATACCCGGTACAGTTGCTCTCTTGGAATGATGGAATACTACGTCATACTCGGTTAACAAGTTAGAAGAGATCTGGAAGACCACAGGCAACCTGGACTGCAACTGTAAACAAGGATCTGAAAAACCTGGGTTTGACCAAGAATGCAACGCAGGACAGACAGACATGGCAAATGTTCACAAGCAGAGCCGACCCCAGATGATGGGAAATGGCTAGGATAAAGAAGAGACTCGGTTAACAGGTTAAGGAGCAGCTCAACCCGACTAGCAAAAAGCGGTTAACAACAAGAGTTAACCTATCCGATTCGAAAGAATGGTGCGATATATTAATCAAGCTATTTCTTGCAAGTTTCATAGGACGTCATCAAACTTGACTACATAGGTGAAGTCAATGGACTATTGCAGTGGGGAAGGAGAGCATTGTGGGAGATCATTGGCGCCACAACACAAATTACACAGAAATTATAAGAGGAGTCAACGCAGTTCCTTCGGCGGCACTTACATCTATCGTAAAATCACATGTTTCGACTTAAATGAGAATAAAAACTATTTAAAACATACAAAAAAAAATGCACAAACATCAAGCTTCATAATATAACAAGAGTTCATTTATAATAAGAGTACTCATAGATTGACGCACTTGTAAAGTTTAAACTTTAAACACACACTTTCGATTATGCGTCACGTTTTATCCAAATGCACTACAAAATTATAAAATTAAAAAAAAAAACACATTTTTTTGCGTAACGTTCAGACAAGATCAAAATCCCTATCGAATGACCCGTACCGATCGTCAATTCCAGTGTCTAAAAAGTCCATATCGAATGACCGGTCCACGTCGAGACTGTGACGGAAGCATCGCTCGTCTTCGGAATCGAAATTCAAATCGAAGCGGCTGACGCTCTTACGCAGATTCCTCCGCACGTATCCAGTCGCTTTCGGTTCGAGATGCTCCAGCCTCTTTGATAAATCTTCTTCCAGATCGAAATTTCTAAATTGCGTCTTTGCGGCGTCGCCCTGCGTCAAGTCTTGCTTTGTCGACGAGCGTCCAATGTCGAGCGACTTCTGCCGACGGTGACCCGACTTTCTCGAACGCTTCCTCGAGTACTTTCCGTCGATCGGGTCGAACCCGTCGCTTTGCGCTTGCGTCACGGCTCCCGGGCTGCTGTCATCGCTAGCCTCGCGAGCCGATGACGCGGTGCGAAGTCGCGCGCAGTCTCCCTCAATCAAATAGCTCCGAGAAGATTTCAGCATTTTTTCGGCGTAATCGTTTGACGTTTCGTTAAAGTTTGCGATTTGACAGCGGGATGTAGCGGCGTCAGCAGTTTCTGTAAAATTGCTTCGTTGCGTTCGCGCCTTTGTTCTTCTGTTGTCTATTTCGCCGAAGCTTCGCCTCTCATTTTCGCACTCGACAAAGTACTTCCGTCTCGCCTGAGCTTCGCTTTCTTCGCTTTTTGAATCTTCAACTTCACCGAAGAACGTGATTCGCCTGCTTTGATCTTCTGCTTCCACGGCATCGCTTTCGCCGTAAAAACTTCGGCGATCCGCATTACCCGTCTCGTCGCTCTCGAAGAACTTCGATTGGTTGAGAGCCTCTCGCCGCAGTCGAGATTGATCATCATCAAAGAAGTCTCCCTGAGAATCGTCATCCGGAATGTACAGGCTCCTCCGATTGCTAGCCTCCGAGAGTTCATCATCGCTACGCAAAACATTGTTTTCGCTGTAAAAACTACCGGACAGCTTTCCTTGAGAGTCGGCGTCTCTTTCACTATAAAACGAGAGTCGTTCCACACCGGACGCATCGTCCACAACAAAGATATCTCCTCTTTTGGGTTGCGAATCATTTCCTTTATCGTACCCTCCGTTCTCGCCGTAATAGCTACGCCTATCAGTCGCCGACTTATCCATTGAACGCCGATCGTTATTATTATCAATGGATCTCTTATCGGCGTGTCTCTCAGGACTGTTTTCAAAGACGTGTTGAGAATTCCGTCGCTCCGTTGTCAACTGTTGTCTATCACTCTCAGCGATGTTCCTCTGCGTCTCTTGAACGGTGTTATTGATACTGCTTTCAGCGATGAGCGTCCTACGTTCCCCGCTCTGAATCGCATCCGGATGATAAGAGCTCCTCCGTTCGGTCTGTTCCGGAACAACGATACTATGCCGTTCGTTAGCCTGACTCTCGATAACGATGTGTCTCTCAATATTACCTGTAGACTCGACGTAACTCCTCCGATCACTTTCGTTCCCGGTCCAACGTTCCGCGTTGTTCCTCCGCCTGTCGATTGTGTTTCTTCGTTCGGGATTGTTCGAAGGAGAATTCTGATTAGCAACACTTGTATTGCTGGCTTCTTTTCTCGGCGTTCCATTAATCTGTCTCTTATCCGAACTGTTTGAACGTCTATCAACCGTATTCACGCCGGAACGTCTTTCCGAATTGTTTCGCCGTTCGTTTCTATCGACCGTAGCCGTATTGCTTACAATCAAGGAGCGCCGATCAGAATTACTAGGCGTTTGTCTATCGCCGCTAACGTTTCTTCTTTCAACGTTATTCCGACTTTGCAAGCTTTCGATTCCGACACGGTTGGTGCCGACATTCGATCGATTTGATTTATCCGTTGAGCGGCGTTCCGCTGTCGCGTTACCCGAACGTCTCTCCCCGCTAGATTGCCTCTGTTCGACATTGTTCGACTTGCTATTAACGCGTCGCTGTTCATTGTTCACGTTGATTGTTGACCGACGTTCTAGATTGTTGACGAGCGTGAGTCTTCGCTCGTTGTTGCGTTTTGAGTCGGCGTTTGTGGCGGGCGCGTTGTGCGCGGTGTTGACAGTCAGTGTTGGGTGCTCCGGCAGGCTGGCGCCGCGGGCGAGGCGCCGGGCCGGCTGCGGGCGCTAGGAGAAGCCGGAGGGCGCCGGGGGCTCGCCCGCCGCGGCCGTCTGCGGCTGGGCTTGCTGCGGCTGCGCTTGTTGCTGTTGCGAGTCTGACGAAGGAGGAGACGACCCGGATGGATGGTATTTGACGCCGCAGGCCGGCAGGAGACACCTGACTTGCTTCGGCTCTGAAACTAATAAAAAATAAACATTCAATTAAATTCTTTATTCACATTACAAGTAAAAAAAATGGTGCAAGGGTTAACCTATCAAGTAATATATAATATCACTGTGGTTATGTATTTGATATATTCAGTGTAAACGAAATCATATCCAGCACTAGTGGTGACACAATACTGAGCGCCGGAAAATCAAAATCATCTCACACTTAAGAGCAGTGCAAGTTGGTGTGGATATATCCGCACCTCGCATCTATAGGGTTAATTAATATAAAGGGTGAATTTTATACTATTTTTTTTTTGGCAACACTGATTTTGACAGCTCACGTACGTTTCTTGTTTTGTGTCACTGTCAAACATCTTCAGTTTGGTCTATAATTTAACCATGAATCGTCTTACAAACGAACAACGCTTGCAAATCATTGAATTTTATTGATCCATATTTTTATCGAAAAATTGTGTTCAGCGGCGAAGCTCATTTTTGGCTGAATGGATTCGTAAATAAGCAGAATTGTCGGTTTTGGAGTGAAGATCAGCCAGAAGCATTGCAAGAGCTACCAATGCATCCAGAAAGAGTAACTGTTTGGTGCGGATTATGGGCTGGTGGCATCATTAGACCGTACTTCTTCAAAGATGATGCGAATCGCAACGTCACTAACTGTGAATGGTGAGCGCTACCGTGAGATGATATCCAACTTTTTTTTGCCCAAAATGGAAGAGCTTGACTTGCATGACATGTGGTTTCAACAAGACGGTGCCACATGCCACACAGCACGTGAAACAATAAACCAATTGAGTGGCAAGTTCGGTGAACACTTTATTTCACGTTTGGGACCGGTCAATTGGCCGCCTAGATCGTGCAATTTAACGCCTTTAGATTATTTTTTGTGGAGCTATGTTAAGGCTCATATCTATACTGACAAGCCCGCTTCGATTGACGCATTGGAAGACAGCATTGAGCATTTATTCGTGAGATACCGGCCGAAATGTTGGAAAGTATGCCAAAATTGGACTAAGCGGATGGACCATTTGAGACACAGCCGCGGTCAACATTTGAATGAAATAATATTCAAACATTAAATTATATGGACTGTACTATCAATTCAAATAAAGATTTCATGCATTTTTCTTAATTTTATGTCTTTTTTTGGAAAAATTTCCTAGAGCTATTAAAAAATAACCCTTTATTAAACTTAATCATTAACAAATGGTTTAAGTTTTTATTTTTTTAATTTTTTGAAATTATTTTATTAACTATGAGGTAGAGTCGTAGTTTGCACTTTTGGATGCGGTTACACACAGGTATGTTATTCCGTCCCAATGGGTTAACGCAATAGCGAAATGTACGAAATGTACGTAATTGATAGTTTTACTTACTCTGTGGACAGGTGAGCACCAGCGTACACTTGGGGTCCTGAAATCAATACAAATGAATATTATAAGTAATTAAATATACATATACTATATATAAAATTCTTTTAACGAGTCAATTCATTCAGAAAAAATATCGGCAGGAGCGGGATGCGAACCGCGGACCTTTGGAACCAACCAAAGTATATGTGTATTGTAATATAGTCAATGATCTATAAAAGTATATTAGAATATTGAAAATAATTAAATAATATTCTAATAAATGTTTTTAAAAAATCCATACAAATGAATATTTTAAAACATTGTAATATGTAAGAATTGAAGATGAAATATCTACTGTTTGATCACATGTGGTGGAAAGGAAAAGGTGATAATAAATACAGCTGGAAGCCGACCCTTTTTTTTTTGTATATGCATAAACATTGAACATATGCGAGAGCTGCAAAAATAGAAAATGAACGCTCGTAACAGTTTTCCTGCACCGGTATGAGTGCGAGCATGAAATGGTTAATCTCCGTCGAGGATCGAACCCTCGACCCCTGGCTTGTAAAACAAACGCTTTGACCATTGAGCTATACCCGCCGGCAAAAGCTTATAACTAGGACAATATTAAAAAAAAGACTTCTTAGAATAATTGATTATGTAGTTCAGGACATACATAAAAAGACCTCAAAGACTCACTTTACATCATTCCTATTCCTCGAAAAAAAATCACAAAAAAGACAAAAAAACAGCCTCCTAAGTGGTTGCTTCCGGTAAAAGTATTTTTATCTTTAATATTTGAAAAGGATCTCAAAGTGAACCGAAATATATAAATAACAAGTCGTGCTTGTGCCGGGTAGAGGAATGGCTGTACCATGGCACACAGCGAGTGGCACTTGACGGGGGCGGAGGCGGGCGTGGGCGCGGGGTCGGGGGGCGCGGCAGCGGGTCGGGCGGCCGGGGCAGGCGCCTCCTCAGCCACATGTGCTTCAGCGCCGCCGAGGGGGTCATCCTCTCGTGGGGCTCCCACATCAGGCACCTGAAAGACAAACAATCAATCAACAATGTGTTCCACACCTTATCTAAAATGCGTTGTTGGAAGAATTTAGGATGGCCATAAAAAGTACAAAAGGAATAATGCCTCTTGGGAGAGGGATCAGACTGTTCAACCAAATCGCCTCGGATGTTAATATATTTCACGTAAGGGAGGCCCAATTCAGACGTGAACTCCACGATTTTCTTTGCAGGAATAATTTGTTGGCATCGACTGTTTGATGAGCATTGGGACCTTCTGCTGCTTGTCTTTATTGCTTTGTTCTTAGTACTTAATCATAAGTACCTATATTTGTATAAATTGTATTTTTTTATTTTATTATTCATTTTGATTGTGCTTCAGTAACGAATTGAATTTTTTAAATTTGTTAGTGAAAAAATAAATTCATTAAAAATAACTCGTCAGGCATATACGGCTGAGCATGTGGAGAGGCACAACTGAGGGTAATGCTTTAATTGCCTCGAAAGAGGTCCTATCCCCTGGTCACAACCAGGGGTGGAATATTTGGAGGTCTCTTAACAGACTTCGGACCGGAGAAATGAAAGCCTGGCAGTTTTACAGCGGACCGACTGAATGTGACTGCAGCATGGAGCAGACCCTTTCACACCTTTTGGAGTGTGCGCTGTGTCCGAGTAGCTGCATCCAGTAAGACCTGATGATGGCCGGGAGTAACGCCATCGTCGTCGCCCACTTCTGGACAGACAGGATCTGATCCTGTTGTTTCCGACACGATTATACATATATACATTAAGGGTGAAAGGTGAGGAAAGGAATTCCAAAAGCAGCTTACCTCTGTATGAAGTCTAGGAAGTTAACGTCTAAGCTGGCTCTGAGGACTGTCTTGAGTCCTTTAGAGCCCGGCGGTCCCCTCACCTTCCCTCTCCGCGAGAAGCCTGAAAACATCAACACATCACACGTCAAATATAACCTAAAATGTTGATGTACAAATCTTATTCAAACAACTTAGGTCATCGGAATTTCGGATACATATCTCCTAAAAACAATAGTAGTTTGCACACTTAACCCTTTCGCATCGGTTGTCAGCATATGCCGTCAAAGATACCCCCTACTATTGACATCGGTTGACATGATATATCGTTTTGCTACTTTCAGTACTCATTGTGACATCTACGGTAAGAAATTGAATTGCAGCCATTCCCTTTATCAACCTACATGTATTCTTTACAGGAATCTGTAAAGCATGTGAATAAATATTGTAGGGTTTCGTCACCGGAGCGATTTTTCTGTAATCCACATGTGTCAATGCCACCACATGTATGGAGTTACATAATGAACGTTTGTTAAATATAATAGTTTTTTATGCATCATCTGATAGCTAATGGATAGAAGAACCAATGTGATATATGAAAATAGGTCAGATAAGTATATTTATGCTTCAAATACTAGTTTAAAGCAAAAAAATTCACACCGTATTGACAGTATAATTCGTATTCCACCAAGCCGTAACGAAAGGGTTAACACAAGAGACCTAATATGTATCTAAAGTATGACTAGCCTTAGTATCATAGTTGAATTATTTTTTATGTAATCCGCATGCAGGAGAGCAGTTGGTCAAGACCAGTAAAGTCTATGACGCTCAGCCAGGGAGGCTGGACGCTGCATGCGGGAAACGTGTGTTGTGTTCGTATTTGTCTGTAGGTTGGGGAGATTGCAAGTGTATATTGATCTATATGAGTTTTTTAATTTTTTATTAGAATATTATTTTATTATTTCAATATTCTAATCTACTTTTATAGATAATTGACTATATTACAATATTATTATTACTTAAATATACATAAAATTATTCTTTTTTCAACGCGTCAATCCAAGCACAAAAATAACGGCAGAAGCGGGATGCGAACCGCGGACCTTGGAAACCAACTATGCCCAGGTATTCATGCCGCTCGGCGAACTGAGCCATTGCTATGCCTAGACTGACTCGCGTTGAAACTAGTATTTATATCATTGTTATCATCGTACGATAGATGTCGCTATAGTATATATTCAAAGTATGTATATTTTTATTATTATTCAATCAGTCTTCATTTATTCACAAGCTTAATATTATTACTTTCCGACAGTCTATTTATTTTAGTAAGTACCACTCGGGTCTCGAACTAAACTATAGACTGAATGGATGAGAAACGACTACTTATAGTTCCGACCCGGACCTTATAACCAATCATTTACCTGTGTTACTGATGAATAATTTTACCTTCTTGATATTGTCTCAAGGAGACATTATTATATGAATTTTTTAATTTTTTATTAGAATATTATTTTATTATTTCAATATTCTAATCTACTTTTATAGATCATTGACTATATTACAATATTATTATTACTTAAATTAGTTTATAGTCCAGGCATAGTAATAGCCGAGTCGGCTGAGCGGTATGAATACCTGGGCATATTGGTTGGTTTCAAAGGTCCGCGGTTCGCATCCCGCTTCTGCCGTTTATTTTTGTGCTTGGATTGACGCGTTGAAAAAAGAATTTTATGTATAGTATATGTATATTTAAGTAATAGTATATTGATCTGTTTCTTGAAGAAATCCAGATTGTATAAAGGAGGATACTTAAGGCTGGAAGTGCATTTTGGAAACTTCTAGAATGTTCTGGTTTACCTCCCCCAACTTCCGTGGTGCCGTTGGTCATGGTGTTGGCGGTGCAGTATCGCGGCAGCCCGGCGCTGGTGATGAAGGTCTTGGAGCGTTTGCCCTCCACCACAAGTCCTCGCGGCGGCGCCCCCAACAGCTCCATGATGCAGGCCAGTTGGTCCGCTTCGTCCTCGCCAGGCAGCAGCGGGAATCCTGAAACCGTCACACAAACAACATCGGTGATGCAATCTTTCTCAGGGCCCAGACACACGCGGGTTAAACGCACTAGGCTGCTTTTCATTACTAAAAATTACAGCAACCAAAAGTGGTCAGGATTGAGTGGGTTCCTTATAGGACCGCTGTTTCTGACTGTGATAAAGCCTAAAGGGCGTTTCACTAACGAATATTTGAGGTTTTAAGTAAAATTCTTGTAAATGCATGGATTTTTTATTTTATGGCCACAAAGTCTGCATGCCTGACAGGGCCGAGGCGATTCCTTCGAACTGCATCGAAAAGGACTCCTCTTTCTAACAAGAGGAACTGACAGTCCCAGAGAATGTGCTCTGAGGTCTGGAAGGGGGTGTCACAGGGGCAACTAGGATTTGAAAATAAATTAAATGAGTATAATCTGTCATTAAAAGCACCGTGCCCAGTGATTAGTTGGGTAGACCAGTGATCGGAGCTTATCCATTTAGCAAGTAGTGGAGGCTACACTATAAACAGGCACATTCAAGCGGCAATGTGACATATACTCTTATGTCTAAGAGACGACGGTTGATGGGGAAGAAATGTGTTGCCCAAGAACCGGCAAACGAAGCGTCGGCCAACCCCCTGCAATATGGACTGTCGATTTCAGACGAGTATGTGAAAGGCGGAGGATCGAAGAGGATGGAGAATCATGCAGGAATGCTACGATCAACATTTGACGGTCACAGACTGATGATGATGAACACAAGACTTAATATTTAAAAAATTAGAATGTTCTAGAATCGATTGACAGCGGGTCGCGAAGTGGCGTCGGTAATCTGGCGCTAAATGTTTTCTTGACTTGATAGACACAGCTGGAGTGTAGAGTATGAAATGTGGATCACTCACCGAGGAAGAGTTCGGCAAGGATGCATCCCAGCGACCACATGTCCACCGGGCGGCCGTACCTGGCGCCCAGGATGATCTCCGGCGCTCGGTAGAAGCGGGACTGGATGTACGTGTAGACACGCTCGTGCTCGTAGCAAGAACTTCCGAAGTCAATGACCTGCAATGCAACAAATAATACACGTCAATAATCAAGTCAATGGGGCAGTGGTTTTAACAGCGTATCACATTATACTTATTGGAATCAAATACTCCAATTAGGATTGATACCAGCTCAATATAGCCTTTCAGGCTGGTGTTTCTTGACTACCCAAACAATACATTTTAGGAAAATTTCCCGGAAGAAAATTTAGGACCGGAAGAAAATTTAGGACTTCATGCTGGAGATTGCTTAAAAAAATGAGTACAGTGCATATAACAATAAAGACCTTACATAACAAACCTCTACTTTTTTTATTTCTGAAAATCCGATTTTTTCATTCTGTAGCATAAATATTATTATTCAACAAATTCACTCAAAACAGCTTGGAGATGGTGAAACTTGTAAAAAAAAAACATTGGAGCCCAATAGGTTAATCTTGATTGTACTTCAGTAACGATTTGAATTTTTTTAGGTTGTAATGTTTCTGTAAGTAAAAAAGTAAAAAAAATAAAGAAAAAAAAAATGTTTCGAAATCGTAAAAAAAATGCTCTCCTTGTTATTCACGAAAGCAAACCATGTCTCGAGGTTACTATATCAAGATAATTAAAAAACACACATATTTTTTTCACATTCATTAACCCAAAAACGAGAAAGCGAAAGAAGAAAAAAAAAGCGAAAAAAAATGTCACGATTTTTATTATTAAAATAGATTTATTTTCTTCGGTCTTCTCGAAGCGTGTAATAATCTCATCTCGTCAAAAGATTTGGCAAATCTCCCAGAAATTAACACTCCAAGTCACAGTCCTATCGTCGAGACGGTGCGTCGACACTTGGCGAGCGCGCTCAGAATGTGACAGACGACGAAAAAAAAAAACTGGGTTGTGAGTCATTTTTCTGTACCATTTCTCAATGGGGGATTCCCTCGAATTGCTCGCGATCCGCTTTTGCGCGACACACTCATAAGTGTTTTCGAAATCGGCCGGTCATTAGCGCTTGCAAAATCCCAGAAAGCCGAAAAATCGGCCCACACACTGATGATCTTTCTATACAGTGGCGGAGATGAAAGTTTTTTTTTTTGATAAAAACTTAATACTAAAGTATTAAGCTACATTTTATCAGCATGTAGTCTTCTTCATCTAGCAAAAATATTTTTTTAAATAATAGATGCTTTCTTGTAGAAAAGTTATGTGACCGTATGGTCACGCTAGTCCTAACTATTGGCAACTTATTTTGTATAAAACATTATTTTGTTTTTTGTATGGATTCTAACCTTGGGGGTTGAAATACAGCTACACCAAAATATTTTAAAATATTTATGATCTTAGATCAACATATTGTTAAACGAAATGAATTAGTAAAAATTACGTAGAAAAAAAAATCAACCCGAAATAAAATAACTCACAAGGGTACTTGGTAACTGTTTCCGTTGCCGCGGCTGCAGAACAACTGTGGTGGAGACACTTCTTAACCGAAACTGAGCGAAAGATACAATGTTCAGGAAGAAAAGGGACCACTATTAATCCCTAATAAATTTAGACAGTAGTGTTCACTGTGACCATACGGTCACGCTCGTCTCTGGAGGGTTAAGCTGATTGGAGACCCCGGGCGTATTTTTGAAGCCCTATTTTTTCGAATTTTAAAAAAGCGAACATTCTCAACTGATGCCTCCTGCACATACGGGTTTTAAAACAATCATTTTCGAACAACAACACAAGCAGGTTTTGTGGCATTCAGACTTTGTGGCCACTAAAAAAATCCACGCATTCACTATTTTCGCTCCTATTTCGGTAATAGCACACCCAGTGTGGGGTCGATCAGCCCACTGTAATCAAGTGGATACTGTCCTGAATGATGCATGCAGAGTCGTCACAGGCTGCCTCAAACCAACACCCATTTCTAAACTATACCCCTTGGCTGGCATCGCACCACCACACATAAGACGCAAAGTCATATGCGCCGAAGAAATGCGTAACGCAATCAACCAACCGTCCCACTTCTTGTATAATCAGATACCCCCAACACCACGATTGAAGTCGCGAAGCAGCTTTCTGAAATCCACGCAACCTCTCACATCCGGCCCTGAAAATGAGAGACTCCGCTCTGGCAACAAATCGCACCAGAGGATTTCATTACTCCAAAGGAAGGCAAGAACCTTGACTGGCGGACCTGGAAATCCCTGAACAGATTAAGAACCGGAGTTGTAGAACAAAGGACAACCTCGAGCGGTGGGGAATGCTTCGGCAGGGAGAGACACTACTGTGCGACTGTGGAGACCTGCAGACCGCCTCACACCTAAGATGCTGCTCCATGTGCCCAACAAGCTGCACATCTCAGGACCTAATGCTGGGCAACACACGAGCTATCGATGTTGCCAGATAATGGGAAAAAATAATTTGACGTCGCTGACACGAAGAAAAATAGCACACCGTAGGCGCGGTTTGTGTAAGATCACCGAATTTAAGTAATATTGGGCGCGGACTAAAACCTTGGACTGGTCACCGCCTGTCTCTGGTCGGATTGAACCGCTCTATAGAACCAAATATTACAGGCTCCGGGAGCTACGGACTCATAATCCGATCTCCCCTTTTGGATGCCATTTAGTTACATAATGAACGTTTGTTAAATATAACAGTTTTGTATGCATCATCTGATAGCTAAAGTATAGAAGAACCAATGTGATATATGAAAACAGACCAGATAATTATATTTATGCTTCAAATACTAGTTTAAAGCAAAAAAAAAATGGTTTGAAAAATTCACGCCGTATTGCCAGTATAATTTGTATTTCACCGAGCCGTAACGAAAGGGTTAAGTTAGTTACCTGAGGTCGAGGAATGTCTCTGAATACGGTTGAGAGTTTTCAGAGGACAAAAGCCTCAACGACTTCAATATTAGGAGTGGATTTAATCCAAGCCATCGACCCTTGATGAGTTGATAAAAATAAAACTGAGTTTTTTTCCCAAGAAGCGAGCTTCGGTGACCGATCCAAGTATTTATAGTCTTACGAACAGAGAAGAACTGAGAGCAGCTCACTGAGATACACGAGAGAGTCATCATCAACCAAGGGCCCACAATCCAAGAGTGCCAACTATTAGGTTGTTCATAAAAATAAAAACAAACTTTTTAAACCTAGGCGTTTCAAATATATATATATATATAATCGTGTCGGAAACAACAGGGTCAGATCCTGTCTGCCCAGAAGTGGGCTACGTCGATGGCGTTACTTCTGGCCATCATCAGGTCTTCCTGGGTGCAGCTATTCGGGCACAGCGCACACTCCAGAAGGTGTGACAGGGTCTGCTTCAAGCCGCAGTCACATTCAGTCGGTCCACTGTAAAACTGCCAGGCTGTCATTTGTGTCCTCGTCTTGCATACTCCGGTCCGAAGTCTGTTAAGGGACCTCCATATATTCCACCCTTGGTCATGTCCAGGGGCTAGGTCCTCTTTCGGGGCAATCCAAGTATTCCCCTCAGTTGCGCTTCTCCACATGTTCAGCCGCAGGGTGGCCTCAGGTATCACCAGTTCCGTTGTCGACTGTAGGAAACTTCCTCTTGATTTGAGCCGTGTGGTTATCTTTTGATACACAAACATAGGGTGGAATGCGTCGTGGGTTGCTTTGGTGAGCTCCTTCTTGGTTGTAACTTCTCGCCGTATGTTTGGTGGGGCGATGCCCGAGAGTTGATATAGCTTTGATATTGGGGTAGGTTTTAGGCACCCCGTAACCGCCCGGCACGTTTCATTCAGAGCAATATCCACTTTCTTGGTATGGGCAGACCTCGCCCATACTGGCGCAGCATACTCGCCAGCAGAGAAACAGAGAGCTAGAGCACTTGTGCGGATCAGGTTTAGTTGGGCTCCCCACTTTTCGGAGTAGGTTGTTTCTGGTGGACACCTTTTACTTAACAGACTGACAGTGTTTCTGATAAGGCGTTTCAAATGATCATGAACGATCAATCCAATCAAAGTAACATCCCCCATCTTTAAAAATGCGACAACAGGTCGCGGGGTCGTCATCGTGACGCGTGGAGGAAGTATGCAGGAGCAGGTCGCAAAGCAAAGAACTTGTATAGAAGCACAATTCGCGTTCATTTCCAATATAAGACTTCGGTTTTCCCGCCCGACGTTGTATCGTGGGCCTCGGTCGGACGGGGACTGTCCGCGGGCACTAGCTGACAGACGGGCACAGTAACATGTAGCGCCCCAAAGATTATCGCGGCTAAATCGGAAACTAAAGTAGACAGTTGAACCAACATGATTTGAAGAAACTGTCAAAACAAATAAAATGGCGTATGCAAGCGCCGTGTATTATATATAAATTTAAGACTTCTATTATTAGATGTGCATGTCAGGCGAGCGAACGAATATAAAAGACAAAAGATCGTTTTTCGAGGCTTTTCGACATCAGACTAAAAGAGCTTTATCAAGCTGATATCAAAAGATTTAATCTCTCGGCGATCTCACGAGTTGCTAGTCTCCGGTTTAGAACAACCAATAACATTATTGTGTCGTCGATTTCAAATCTTAGCCACACACATAATCTTGAACAACAAACTTTCCGAATCGAAATTTCTTTCATCCCATTCCATATCCGCTCGCTTAGGTTTTATCACAGGAGCGATTTTTCTGTAAACCACATGTGTCAATGCCACCACATGTATTGAGTTACATAATGAACGTTTGTTAAATATAATAGTTTTTTATGCGTGTGTTGTCATTTTGTTATACCGTTAGGAAGACTAGTTATATAGATCGCCACTTTCGGCGCTGGGTGTCACCGACCACGGCGCCCGGTGCCTAGTCACTTGTGTGCCGACCGCGGCGAGGTCGTATTATGGCCGGCCCGGCATGTTATTCCGCTAGGGCCGGAAGTTTGTAAAGTTGAAAATGAAAATATATGTGTTTCTCGAAAAGTCTGTGTGTTGTTGATCTGCTCCTCATCCTGCCACCACGCAATTCAATAACAAATTTAGAGAGGACGATGTCATTACAGTAAAAAAATATTGAAACATTTTTTGAAAAAAAAATATGCATAGTTCTCATTGGCGAGAGCCCGGAGCCCTAATAACAAAAGGCAGCTGTAATTTGTCATTAATGAATATTGTATTTAATATTTTTTAACCCTTTCATTACGGCTCGGTGGAATACAAATTATACTGTCAATTATAAAACTAGTTATTTGATTTTTTCGATCGATATTTCTTGGTGGAATTCATAATAATCTTCAGTATCAATCCGGTGGATTGGTTTGCATAATTTAATCTTGCATCTCGATCTCCATATTTTTCAAGCCAGGTCGGATGGCCACAGTTCATGTCCTCGAATTTGCTAAAAATTTTCTAGGGCACCTCTCAGTTTATACCCTCAACCATCCCTCCACAAATCGTGAAGAAGACCATCGTGGCGCATGATGTGGCCGATCCATGGCTCGCCTCTCTGAGATGGTTCTTATTAGTTGCCTATCTTCCTTGATTATTCTGAGAACCTCATTGTTCGTGACGTGGTCTCTCCAGGAAATTCCGAGAATCCTTCTGTACGACCACATCTCAAAGGCCTCTAGTCTTTTTTTATCACTTTCAGATAATTCCATAATATCAGATATAAAATAAAAGATTCTTTAGAATTTATTCCACATATATATATTTTTGACGACATGTTTCAGCCAGGTCGGATGGCCATTTTCAAGTCAATTAGTAAAAATTTTGTTGGCTGTATATAAAGCAAAGGAGTGAGCGAAAAGGTGTTTATGAATTGTGCGATGGGTATATGTGGTTTTAGGAAATCATTAATGTATAAGGGAATTCATTGATGTCACAACAAAATAATATTTATAATTACAAAGCCATTAAAAAACAATTAACATTTACATCAAAATGCACTTAAGTAAGAATTCTAGATAATTTTAGAAAAAAAAATATTTTGGCGGATAATCATATATGAAACTAGTATTTGAAGCATAAATGTACATATCTGGTATATTTTCATATTTCACATCGGTTCTTGCATCCTTTAGCTATCAGGTGATGCATAAAAACCTATTCTAAGAAAGTAGCAAAACGATATATCACGTCTGCCTGTGTCAACGGTAGGGGAATCTTACACGCCATATATCGGGTACCGATGCCAACAGGTTAAAGGTTGCTCTTCTCTGAGCCCTCTCTCGCGCATATATTAGTCTATTGCATGTTTACACTGGTTCCTTGTGTATCGCTGAGCAGCGGCAGCGAGAAGCAGAGAAGCCGCTGCCAAGACCCGGGGACAGCGAACCTCACCAAGGAGACTTCCGCGAATATGACTACGCTACCAGAAAATAAAAATTAAAATAAATATATACATATATGAAAAAAAATAAAAAAAATTCAAAGAATTTTGTATGACGCCAATAGATATGACGACAGATAACAGGTGACGTGTGACTTGGTGACATATTTTATTTTTATTATGTCATGTTTATTACACTATAAGATTATTTCTCATTCAAAATATCATAAATCAACAAACGACAGATTTTGCAACACTTGGTATTTGGTTAGATTGAGTTGTAAAATGGTTTCAACACTGTACAGTCCGCGCTGCATGCGATTAAAGTTACGCCGGAGGCCGACTGTTTTATTAAAGAATTGCTTACAAAAAAAACGCATATATTTATTTGTTTATATATATCCATCTCCCATCATCGTCACTGTCTTGGATCTCCTCGGCGTCTGAGGGAATATCGGACAAAGCATCAGCGTATATAAGGAGACTAATTGTAATCAAAAATATATTGCATTGGAAGGTAAAATAAAATTAAAAAAAAAAAACAGTTTATATTTTGGGAAATACTTATTTTGTTAACAAACATATAAAATTAAAATGCATACATTCTAAATATTGATCGAGAAAAACGATAAACGTTTTCCCAAATTAAAAATAATAATTATAACAAGCGAGATAAAGTCTAATCTCACATTATTATTTTTTACAAAATATGCTATTTTAAAATTTTTACCGTCATGTGTTTAAATAAAATTAAATATGACCCTCACTGAAAAGGTTTGAGATCTTTGAATTATGTTCGAACGTAAAAACAACACATGTGTTATGTGATCGGCCACTAACGTTTGAAAAAACATAAAACAATCTGTGTATAGTCGGCCACTAAACGTTGGCGAAACGATCACACACAAGTTGTGTGACCCGCCTTTAACGTTCGGCCTGGCGATTACCACATACTGTGTAATCGGACTGGATAGTGTTTTAATGATACAGAAGGCTTCCCGGATGCGTAAATAAAATATTTATAAAATTTCACCGATAAGCAGTAAAGGCATATATAAATAAGTAACATGTTCGTACATAAAAATTATACATATTACGTACATTCATCATGAATAATACGCTTTTGCAGTCGACACATATTTAAAACATGTAGAAATATTTAAAATTAGGTATATTTCCGTTCCCCACCCTATATAATCAGCAGAGAGATGTTGATTACGGTCAACCTTCCTAAAACGCACGCTTTTTAATATTTTTCCCACACCGTCAAAATCTTGTCAAAAGAGGTTTTGCTGACATCAGGGATCATTTCGGAGATGTTACTATCCGTCACTCTTCGATCTGAGAGCATCGCTGCCTCCACTTTTGCGATTGTTGAAACAGATGGCCGTCCGGAACGCTCCTCATCATGGACGTCAGTACACCCGTTCTTGAACTCTCTGCACCACGCTCATACACTTCTCTCTATAGATTTCGCATAGCTGGGAATGGATTTCTACCGGCGCAATGTTTTTTGCAGACAGGAAACGCCTGGCGGGCGAAGCGAGGGAGAGATACATCACGTACGGCTGCCAAACCAAGGTACACTACAGAATCACGGGATCCACCATAGCAGCGCTATTCAGGACTGTAGCGCCATGGGAAACTTGTTTTACGGATCACCCTCGTATTTTACGGGATTATGCATTGAACCTAATAAAAAAAAACGTTTTGTATATAATACACATATACTTGGTAATATATTACATAAATATATTTTATATTACATAATAAAATATTATATAATATATTAGAATTGTAAAAAAATAAGAAATCATAATGCGGTGTTTTGTTTCTAAGCTCAGCACGCGTTAAAGAAATTAATACTTCTGTGATAACTAGAATCTACCATTAACAGTTCGGCGACAAAAAAAAACGAAAAAAAACATACTTTTGACATAATCTTTCTTCAAGTGTTTGTGCGAAAAAAAATTTGGCAAAGTCAAAGATCTTAAGAGGAACTGAAAAAATGAGGTGAAAAAAATATACAAACGAGAAAAACGGGCGAGAGGTGTCATCGAATTTATTGGGAAAATGACAAAACTTTTGGATGGACATTCTCGGTAAGCAGCCGCGCGTGAACGGTCAGTGTTTTAGGTCAGAGATCATTGGCGTAGTTTTTTACGTTTCCGATGGGTATACCCGTGTTCGGAGCTGTCTATTGATGAGCATTTCATTTGAATTTCGTGTAATCGATTCGGTTAAGCTGCTATGGCGCTCCTAAAAGTGAACCAACACACCTCGATCTTTTTCTTACATATTTTTTCACTTTTGTCGATGGCATTGGTTTCTTGGATTTTTGTGTTAATATTATTATTTTATTACTTTAAATGCCTTCATGGATAGACGTATACAACTGGGCTGGCAGCATATGAAAAAAATTGTTAATTTTTAAAGCGAAATTTCCGTAAAACTAAGAAGGCGTTTAAATGCATCCTCCCTGTATTAACTTATGGCGTAGGACGTAGAATCTAACATCAAGTCTTAAAAAAAGATAGAATCCGAAACGAGGATATCCGAAAAATAACTCAAGTAATGGAAGCTATCGAAAGAATAGGCACACTCAAGTGGTAATGCGACATATCTGTCGAAGGGACGACGGTCGATGGGAAAGAAAAGTGTTGGAGTGGCGTCCAAAAAGAGGCAAAAACTATGACAGCGTTGCACGTGTCGAACCGCCAACGTCATACCCTCCATCCCGGTATTCACACATTATCCATTGTTACAGAAATTCACTATGAATGGGTGGTGTTAACGCGACGACTTTACGTCGTCTAATTTTAATTAATAGACTACGGCATTTTACGAGCGAGCAAACAATTCACAACAACCAAGGGATTATTTATACACAACAGATCATATAAAGCGATTTATTTTTTATTTCAATTTTCATGGGGGATCAAACCCACGAACACGTACACGGTAAGCAACGCTTTACCATTAAGCCACACCCGACGATCGAAACAAGTGTGTTTCTCGACACACAGTCAGGACACGGCTGGACGCTGCATGCGGGTGACACGCCTTGTGTTTGACGTATAGGTGTCAAGGTCGCGTTTACGATTACCCCCAATAACCGACAATAAAAAACTGCTATCCCGGTACATATTTACGGTTCCGTTTGCAGGTCACACTGCCGTCAGGGTCACAGCGACACTGACACTCGCACACAACATACCTATAATACTGACTGTGTAAATATAGCCGCCAATGCCGCGAAAATGTGGGAAGACTCCTGTGTATATATAAACTCTTCTGTAGTGAAAATCTTATTCCAGTCTTTAAGTTCGTGCCAAACGTGCGTGCGTGCATATTCTTACGGGAGAGCGTGCATCGAGAAAAAAGTTTTTTAATTTAAAAAAAAACTACAAAAAAACTGCGGTGAAGTGTTTTTTTGAACGATTTGTACGTCGCGTTGCATCCGGGTGCATTATTTTGTGCGTTAACACTTGAAAGCGTGCGAGTCGCTTTTTAGTGTCATCTCAACAAAAAATAACATACGAGTGTAACAAAAAAAACAAACAGAAAAAATTGTGTTTACAAGCTGTAAAAAAAGCCCTAAATTATGTTGCCTGCTACTTATATGGCGATGATTCGGAGAAATCAGGTGAATACAATAAAATATATATATTTAATTGTCAACCGTAACTAGTTACAAGTTTTAAATTATGAAAAAACATATTATGAAATCATTGATGCTCACGATGCATGGACCATTTAGTCCTAAGAGGCGGTTCAAACCAAAATAACAACATTGGTTATATGAAAAATCACTGTAAACACTACGTAACAAAGCGTGCTTTATAACAGGTTTTGACTGTATAAACACACAGGCAGTGTATATGTCAATCATTAGGTTAGGTTAGGTTAGCGAGACATCCAGTGCACCAGTTGTCCCGTCGATACTGATTAGTCGTTGAACGAATTGTCTGGGGACGATAGGTCGCGACACCATATATAATATCATCATAAATTGGTTAATGACAAAAGAAAAAAAATCTAAAAAAAAAATGAAACTTAAAGTAGTGCTTAAACAAGGGGCTCAGTTTAATCATATAAAATTTTGTTGTTATTGTATTTTAGAATGTAATTGTAAAAGAGCAAAAATGTCTAATCGATAGTTATTGACATTAATCAACTATAATTCGACACACACGGGCATACTCAAAATCTATGAATTATATTGGAACGTTTGATAATACATAGTAAAATGTTTAATTTCGTCACTCAAACTGACCGGTGACACGTCTCTTTGCGGTTGCTGTTATCAAGATATAGTAAACTAAAGGAAATATTATTAAAAAATAAAAAATATACTATTCCATTGTTGAAACAAAATCTTTATAAAAAACTTTTATTATTAAAGAAACATATCAAAAATAATTTATATGCATAATAACAATAAAATATCGCATACAAAAGTAACAAGTATCAACGAGTATAAATCGCGTAAAAAAAGTAACGGTGTGGCCCAAAAAATCGCGCAAAAGATAAAAATCGTTGTTGTGGCTTTTGGGTTTAGTCGTGTGCGGTGAATTTCTTCTTATCAATATTTCGACCGCCTTCTTCAGGATTGATGACTTAGTTGTGAGTTGGTTTCAGGAGGAAGTTTAGACGTTAGCCTAACGTACCTCCACAAGCGTCATTTTTATCTCCACGGCAACTAACATACTCAATTTCATTCCGTGTACGGTGGGTATGTTCTAATAAGAGTACCTCCACGAACGTCATGTCGGACTGTGGTCGTCCTTGCTTGTCTGTACAAGTTTTTGTGTGTATGCTTGTGAAGAAGACCCCTGCAATGGCAGTCGATACATTGGTGAAGAAACACGGCTAAACCCAAAAGCCACAATATCCAATCTGGCCGTGAAAACCGAAGAAGTTAGATAAAATATCGTGTTAAAAAAAGGGTGTAATAGTTCATAACAATACGTATTAATTTATAAATATTGACAGTTTTACGCAATGTTTTTACTAAAAAATTAATATATTTCTTACAATAAAGGCTTATATAAAATTAATAAAAAATACTCACGTCCTTACAAGGTCGTATAGAGAGTAAATTTCACAAGTGTCGTATGTATCGTGGTATAATTTCTCGTGTATAGTGTGTTTTGCGAGACGGCCGTTGTGATATTATTGTATGACGCTAATAAAGCCCTTTGTTCGTTGACGTGAGTAATGCAAAATGCGACGACACCCAAAACAAAGAACATCGTAATGTCATCTAACGACAATGGCACACTGTAAGCGTTGATTCTCGTTCCATCACTGAAGTTAAGAAACATTTGACTCGAGATCTAAGCTTGGATGGGTTACCGCACGTTGCTTACAGCTTGTCGTCGATTAGGATGAGAGGTCCGATAAGACTAAAAGGTCACCCCACGTGCCATAGAGAGATCTATGCTCGGAGTGTCTCTAAAAGATTAAGTCCGAATTATACGAACACTCAAGTGGAAATGTCGAATCTGTCGAAGAGCCGACGGTCGCTGGGGAAGAAAAGTGTTGAGAGTGTGACGCATATTCTTATGATTTAATAAACGGATTTTTATAAGAAGACCGGACGAACGCGCTCAATTCCTGGACTTCTTCTTCGTAGTATCAATCCGGTGTATTGGTTTGCAGCAACAAAATCAACAGGGCAACCCTCTTTAGCTCAGCATAAGAGCTACCACTCATATCCTCGAACACTTGCTGCAAATACTCCGTATAATAAATACTCTGCAGTTTCTGCTCTCAACTATCCCTTCCACAATGTCGTGAAGAAGACCATCGTGGCGAATGATGTGACCGATCTATCGGGCTCGCCTCTATTTATTCTTAACCCTTGGGCATCGGTTGTCGGCGTATGCCGTCATAAGATTCCCCGACCGTTGACATCGGTTGACGTGGTATATCGTTTTGCTACTTTGAAATAGTTTTTTATACATCATCTGATAGCTAAAGGATACAAGAACCAATGTGATATGTGAAAATAGAGCAGATAAGTACATTTATGCTTTAAATACTAGTTTTATAATTTACACTATAATTTGTATTCAAACTGAGCCGTAATGAAAGGGTTAAAGATCAGCTCTACCCGACCAGCGACACGGTGGTGACCCATTCAAGTTGCTGTCCGCGCCCAATGTTCTGTGACTTACGAAAAGTTCGATAACGATGTGCATACTATATGAGTATATGATACAACGAGAATTCTCGAACTCTACCTCTCTTTCTTTACGTTTAATTCTCTTTCTTTTGCAATTTAGGTACAACAAAGGGCAATAAAAAAGTCATATCAACGTTTTTAAGACAACTAATTACACTTGGCGTACGTATATAACAAAGCTCGAAGAAAATATTTCTCGGAAGGGCTCGCAACAGCTGATTTCAACTCTGCCCACACACACCGGTGTAATATTTCAAATTAAGAACAATACCAAGAAGTTGCAAGCAGTGCCCGCTTCATACGCGTTCTCGGGATTCGGTTAAAAATAATATAATTCAAAAAATAATCGCTAGCTAAACGTGCAAAAATAAATAAACAAAAACTTGTAAATATATATATTTGCCGGCGGGTATAGCTCAATGCGTTTGCTTTGCAAGCCAAAATTCGTGGGTTTAATCCCCGACGGAGATGAAAAAAAAAAATTCAATTTCTGAGCTCCAAAATATCTGGTTTGTGCGAATTTGATCCCTCACCCGTAAAATGACAGTCATGGCCTATTAATTAAAATTGGTGGTAGACGAAAGTCGTCCCGTGAAGACCACCGGTCGTAGTAAATTCCTGTAATAATGATGATGCGTGAATCTCGGGATGTAGTCTATGACGTTGGCAGATCAATACTCCACAGATGAGACTTCAGAATTACTATCACCGTCTGTCGGTATTCTCCTGTGTGTGTTTACATAAAAATATATAAATATATATTAAATATTTATAATAAAACAAAGACTCGATCTGATAATTGAAGATATACTCGATTAAAATAAAGTGTTGCCTTAACATAAAAACATAAAAAACTTGTGAATAAATGTTGACTGAATAATAAAAGTAATAATAAATATACTCTGAATATATACTAAAGAGACATCTGTCGTTATACGATGTTAACAATGGTATAAATACGTCAGGTTTCGCGTATCTGCCCAGGCAGAGAATGTTCGTGTGGACTGCGCGGTGTGTAGAATAGAGCAAAGGTGCAAGGCTCGAGGTTCGAATCCCGCGTCTGCTGATATTTTTTCTGAATGAATTGATGCGTATAAAAGTTGATGTAGAATTGTATGTGTGTATTTAATCACTAAAAATATTGAAATATAGTCAATGACCTATAAAAGAAGATTAGAGTATTGATTTTTTAAATCCGAATTAAATTATTTTGAATATTTTTTTCTCAGCGTATGAAGCGCGCACTGTCAGACGATTTCTTATCCTTTACTCCCACGTTCAAGTTCTCAAACGCTTCTTTATCCCTCATTCCTTCCTGCCGTCTGGGTCTTTGTGCATATCAGACCACGTGCGTGTAAACAATGATTAACAAAAACACCCAAAAATGCTTAGTCTGCTACTACAGTCTACTACTGTCTTTTCAAGACATCGGATTTTCATATTATAAATTAGCGCTCACGGGTTTGTTAGTTATATACATCGCCACTCTGGCACTGGGCTAGAGCCGCAGCGAGCGCGCGGAGCCGGTAGTGTCCCGCCCTTCGGCGAAAGCATATTGTATTGTGACTCGGCCGAATGCTGTGACTAGGTCAGGCCACAAGGTTGTAAAAATTACCGTAAATATATATGTCAATCTGCTTCAGAAAAAGTCTGTGTTATTAATCTGCTTCCAAATCCTGCCACCACGCGACGGAGTAACACCTTTTTGAAAGAGAGGAGGATGTTAATATGTACTTTTGAAGCTCGATCAGTCCCGCTCGCCCACACTTGGCACTTCGTTAGTAATATCTGTATCCTCTATACTTCATGTGTCCCTTATATTCTTTGTTCACAAAACACATTACATGCAACATACTTATACTTCTATATACTCATGTATATACATACATAATTACTAAGAAAGCCCTTTTTATATAATACGGTAGCGCCACGTACGCAATGAATAGCTATCGGCTCTTGTGACGTCATAGGCACTAACTCAAAAGAAAGAGTAATATTTTTGGCAAAGTCGAATACTCCGTATGCCTTTATTACTCTTCCGAGAATTAAATAAACGAGTGTATAAACGTAGACGGTGTCTATGACGGTTGCCATTTTGAAGGTCGCTCAGCGTTGTATGTAATTCATATCCGGCGGGTATAGCTCAATGGTCAAAGCGTTTGCTTTACAACCATTTTTAGGAACTCTCTAAATATTCCGTGACCAGTAAACGCTGGCGTGAGATGTAAAAGAGTTCTTCTTTTTCCACGTCAATAAATGTTCTATGATGGAAAGAAAGACTTCGTTATTCCTCCGGAACATATGGAAGTTAACTTCTTGCAACTTTGACAAACGTCAGCCATACTTCGACTAACTACAGTAACGGGTCCCCATCTGGGTGTCCAAAAACAGGACGGGACATGGAGGGTTTTTCACCAAGCGAGTACGTCATACCTTGGCTTCTGCGCACCTAGTCATTCTTCACAATGATTCGAATGGCGTTATAGAGCTGCATCGATTCTCGATACTTTACCACGATTCGCAACTATATAAGAGGAACCAAGGTACATAACAGGCGCTATATACGCGGCAGTTTACAGTACGTATGAGTTTGTAGGTACTGAGTTAAAGATTGTGGCGTAGGTCGCAGGTATGATGGAAAGTCGCATTTTGTGGCGCTCGGGGTGAGGATCGCGTGTGTTGAGTGACCCGTGGACCTGCCACACGCGGTGACCTCAGGGCAAACAGAAAAACACACCAATCAATACAAAGAGTCGCCAACTCGCAACCACCAATAGTAATACCACTCAAATAGCTACTGTATGAAAGCTCTGACCGTTACATCATAGCATACCGTTAAGCCTCCACTTGAAACATGCTAAAGAGGATGTTTCTTTACTCTTTCATCAATCTTAATATCATTTTCAGCCTGCGTACTTCCACTGTTGAACGTAGATCTCCCGCATGCATCTCCATTCCTCTTGATCCTCTTTCTTCCGAATCCAGCCTACTCCTGTTACTCTTTTAAATTTATTCAGTCTATCTTATCGGCCAACACCCCATTTGCTAGTTCTTGGGCGCCACTCTATCACTTTTCTTCTCGCATCGACAAATGTGTACATCGTTCATTGCCACTTAAGTGAGCCTATTCTCTCGATAGCGTCCACTTTTTTAAATTGGTTAATTGCCCTTATGTGCTTTCCTTCAGTGACTATGAGCATCTCTCTATAGCTAGTGAGACTGGCAGCGAAAATCAGTAGTCTTATACAATAGTTCCCTTCTTTACTTAGTTACATGATCCACGCTTTTTTTTACATTTATTATTTGAACGCGTAATGCAGTGTTTCAGCTAAAAGCTGACGGTTAAATTTTAACTGCGACTCAACACTTGAATCAACCGCAATGATTATGTGGCTGTTTTATCGTTTTAACGGCTAACCTCATGGGATTCAGTATAATCAAATCGGTCAGCGGTCAAGTGGTTAAAAACGAAAAGTATCTAATCTACATACGAATATATACGCCGCAAGGGAATACATTCAAGGGGTTTTTTTTTAATGATATGGAAAAATAAAATGAATTAACGGCTTAACTTACCTTCTAAACTACACTTCATACTTTGAAATTGTTTTCAACGTTTGGTATTCGCGCTTACCTGTAACAAAAAGAAAATAAAAAGATCAATAAAAATTCACCCGAATTAATAATGCGAATATTTTTCTAACAACATTTTCATTATTATTTTTAATGAATAAATCAATGAAGCTTTATAAGTAATATAATAATTAAGAATTATTAAAACATATACATAATATAAAACTATATTATATTCAATGTGTTTATTACACCCGCCGTTGACCACTGCGCCATTTCACATTTGATGTATTTGTAACGTGCTCTCTTTAGCCTCGCCCTTTCCCATCATCTGGGGTCGGCTCTCCTTGTGAACATTCGCCATGTCTGACTTTCCTGCGTTGCATTCTCGGTCAAGCCCAGAGTTTTCAGATCCTTGTTCACAGTTGCAGTCCAGGTTGCCTATGGTCTACCAGGTCTTCTTCTTAGCGTGGGTATGTTGAGGGCTCTCTTCACCATGTGGTCCTCATCTCTCCGTGTCACATGCCCATACCATCTTAGGCGGTTTTCCCTTATCTTTTCAGGTATAGGGGCCACCCGAAATGAACCCCGAATATGCTCATTTCGAACTCTGTACACTCTAGTCACACCGCCCGCCCACCTCAGCATCTTCATCTCTGCCACATGAATCCTATCCAAGTCGCGTTTCAGCGGGGTCCAACACTCCGATCCGTAGAGCATAGCTGGCCTTACAGCAGTTTTGTAGATTTTACCTTTGGTCCTAACTGGAATCTTGCTGTCACACAAAACCCCAGAGAGAAAATAAATAACAAATATTTAGGTAAATACCCTTTATTCTATATTTTGTTGAGTATATAGATTTACTATGTGTATCAATAATGCGGAGATGGCATCTGATGTAGCTGCAGCAATGTCGTGTTGCGATATGTAAATCGATGGCTTAGTAAGGTGTGCATTATCCGCTCAGCCGACCGCACCAGACCGCCGGCCAAACGGAGCATATCGCCATCGGTTAGTGGCGGACTAGAGCGGTAGTGTCCACAGCGATACATGCATATTCATTAGCGACAGCCACGACAGGTGAGAAGCTTGAACGTTTACCTGCCCATACTGCGCATCTCAAACTAAGAGATTGGGAATCAATGATTTATTAAATAACTTCTTAGGTTTTCACGGCCAGATTTGATATTGTGGCTTTGGGGGTTAAGCCGAGTGTGGCGAATTTCTTTTAACCAATATTTCAACCGCCATTGCAGGGGTCATCATCTTCAGGATTGATGATTTAGTTGTGAGTTGGTGTCGGGTAATCTTTTTACGAGCGTTATTGATATCTCCATGGCAACTACATAGCACGTTACATTGGTCCGGAGAATCGTGGGTATGTTCCAAGAATACGGTAGGCATGTTCTAATAATTGTACCTCCACGAACGTCATGTCGGACTGTGGTCGTCCTTGCTTGTCTGTACAGGTTTTAGAGTATGTGCTAGAGGTGGAAGCCATGCTGTTTTGAGAATCAATCGTTAACCGCGTGCGGTATTTCTATACATTCTTGATGTAGTTTAACAGCAAGGTCCCCGTCAGGACTAAGCAGCAGTTCAGGAACATCCTTCCAAGAAATGGCAGAGACTCCCAGGCGACAACACAGAATACGTATATCTGTTCTCATGGCTGATGCACTCCATCAGAGAATCTCTCACTGTCTGTTGAATGCTAAGATCAAATGGATATGCGTCGCCAGAAGAGAGGCCAAAGATTTTTAGGAACGCTCTAAATATTCCGTGTCCAGTGAACGCCGGCGTGAGATGAAATCTATGGATGGAAAGAAAGACTTCGTTATTCCTCCGGAACACATGGAAGTTCGCTTTTTGCAACTCTGACCAACGTCAGCCATACTTCGACCAACTACAGCGAGCAACTTTCCACGTGATCGCACACATAGTAGCGCGTGGATAATACAGATTGAGGAGCGTTGTTACCGGGGACAATGCAGCCGTGTGATGATTGCTGTCGCGCCGGGCTGGGCAGGCTTTCTCAAATGTTTCGAGCGGAATTTCACATGCTCGCGGAAGCGGCACAGATATAATCCGAAATAAGGTGACCGAGACATTGAATATGAATTCATAACAGTATGGTTGCCGCTCCTTATAGAACCCAGTAATGCAAACATTTGACATACTAAACACTTCGGAAGATAACATTACCTAAAAATAAAGTCGTTTAAATTTTTTGGGGTACATATAAACACCCTAACCCACAACCTAATTCCTCATTTAGAATAGCAACATGTCACCAAGGAAGTCAATTTAAGACGCGCTGTAGCATACTAACTTCGATACCAATAGACTGAGGTTTATTGATAGCTATCCGATGCTCTTAAAATCAAGAGAATGCATTTTTTACACAGCGTGGGGCTGATCAACTTAATACGATTTTCGCAAAATACCATAATATTCTCAGCACAGTTGTAGAATATATCGGGCATGCAGACTTTGTGCTTATGGCGCAGAGACGTGGAATCTGACAGCAAGTCTTACCCATAAAATAAAAGTCACCCAGCGTGCTATGGAGAGATCCATGCTCGGAGTGTCGCTAAAAGATAGAATCCGAAACGAGGAAATACGCAGAAGAACTCAAGTAGTGGATGCTACCCAACGAATAGGCACACTCAAGTGGCAATGGGCAGGTCATATCTGTCGAAGAGACGACGGTCGATGGGGAAGAAAAGTATTGGAATGGCGCCCAAGAACTGGCAAACGAAGCATTGGCCGACCCCCTACAAGATGGACTGACGATATAAGAAGAATAGCGGGAGTGACCTGGATGCGGAAGGCGGAGGATCGAAGAGGATGGAGACTCATGCGGGAGGCCTACGTTCAACAGTGGACGGACACAGGCTGATGATGATGCAGACTTTGTGGCCACTAAAAAAAATTTCCACGGATTTACCGTTTTTGCTCGTATTTTCGGTGAGAAAATCTATCTTCCATCTCCATCTTTTTGCAACCCGTGAATGCGATTCTAATCTCTTTCACGGGTTATTTCTTTTAGCACTACTGTGCAGTGGCCACAATTGTTCAGAGGGGACTCCCACTGGACTCACCAGTCGCTAACTGATCGTAATCTGAATGAGCGCATCATCAAGGACACTTAACTGTCCTCCGGTGTGATGCGGGTGTGAGGCGGGTAAGTTGTAGAATGTAGCTGCGAGTCCCAGATATTGCGCATAAATAAAAATTGATTGAAAAGCATCATTTAATTTGTCAAGTCACGCTAAAATATCACGCTGTATGTATGCAAGTACATGCACCATTAGTTTTTAATTTTTGCAAGCGATTGCGAATATTTATGTATTATGCTGATACATCATCATCATCATCATTACTGATATGGCAGTTGTACGCGGAAGAGATTTTAATGCTTATTAAATTAAACTAGATTATTGCAGCGTACATGTGAGCTGTACACGAAACACTGTATACATGTGTGTGCGTGTTGCAATAAACACGTTATACAAACATTAATAATACTATCGATAATGATTTTAACCCTCCGGATACGAGCGTGACCGTATGTGACCGTCGCAGTGAACACTTCTTCTGCGTAGTATCAATCCGGTGGATTGGTTTGCAGCAAAAGAATCTTGCGTCTCGATCTCCATTCCTCTTGGTCCTCCGCAACCCTTTTCAGCTCAGCATAAGCGCTACAATTCATGTCCTCGAACACTTGCTGCAAATACTTCCGTTTAGGGCGCCCTCTACAGTTTCTACCCTCAACCATCCCCTCCACAATATCGTGAAGAAGACAATCGTGGCGCGTGATGTGGCCGATCTATCGGGCTCGCCTCTCTGAGATGGTTCTTATTACGTGCCTATCTTCCTTGATTATCCTGAGAACCTCATTGTTCGTGACGTGGTCTCTCCAGGAAATTCCGAGTATTCTTCTGTATGAACACTATTGTCTATTTATCCCTACTCCGGTCCCTTTTCTGCCTGAACATTGTATCTATCGCTCAGTTTCGGTTAAGAAGTGTCTCCACCACAGTTGTTCTGCAGCCGCGGCAACGAAAACAGTTACCAAGTACCCTTATTTCGGGTTGATTTTTTTTTTTCTATAAAATGCATACATTTAAAAAGTAAATACAATTTTTTTAAATGATTTACGTAATGTTTACTAATTCATTTCGTATGACAATATGTTGATCTAAGAAGGTAATATCTTAATTTTTTTTTCATATTGTAGCTGTATTTCAACCCCAAAGGCTAGCCAAGGTTAGAATCCAATAAAAAAATCAAAATAAAGAATAATGTTTCATACAAAATAAGTTGTCGATGGTAAGGACTAGTATTTAAAAAAAAAAAACATTTTTGCTAGATGAAGAAGACTACATGTTGATAAAAGATATAGCTTAAAACTTTAGTCTCTGGAGGGTTAAGTATATTATTGTCGGGCAATTAACGTTGTTGAGTATATTTGCATGTCCGGCGTTTTTAACGTTCTGGCTCACGAATCGTCGTGTTAATCGCAGCCTCCTTAAAAATATTGATCTGATACAAGACACAACAGTCATATTAACCCAGATCGTCGGTCTAATAATCAAATTAATTATTTATATCATAGAAGGACGACATAAGACAAACTCGTAGTAATATATACACTAAAATATTTCTCTAGTACTACCATCCAGCCGCAGTCTATGTAAGTTCGTAGGCTCTTGTCCTGAAGGCTTCCAGGAACAAGCCGGCGGGTATAGCCCAATGGTTAAGGCGTTTCCTTTGAAAGCCAAAGGTCGTGGGTTCGATCCAAGACGGTAATTAAATAAAGAGCTCTAAAATACCCCGGTTGGTGTTAATTTGATTCCTCACCCGTAAAGTCATAGTAAATTCTGTAATAATAAGAATGATGCGTGATTTTCGGGCTGCAGTCTATGACATTGGCGGATCAACACTCCACACGCAGCGCTTAGCCATGTGCACCGAATTCTATGACGCTTACTTATAATGCATATGGCTAAGCGCTGCGTGTGGAGTGTTGATTCGCCAATGTCATAGACTACAGCCCGAAATTCACGCATCATCCTTAATATTAAAGAATTTACTATGAACGGGTGATCTTCGCGGAACGACGTTCGTCTACCACCAATTTTAATTAATAGGTTATGACTGGCTTTTTACGGGTGTGATCGATCAAATTCAAACCAACCGGGGTTATTTTAGAGCTCAAAAAACGATTAAAAACCCTACATATTAAGAACGCTGCGGAAGAGCATAAGCTGTAGTTGCCTTTTATTCAAGCCTCCGGACACGAAACGCCGTCGGGAACTCTGCATAGAATGTACTCGCGAAGAACACAGCTGAGATAGAATGAGCCGAGTAACCGTGGCGGCTGACAGAGCTTTGTGGCGGAAGCTCGTGATGGACATGGTGATGATCACGATGATGATATATTTTACATGAAGTAATGAGAGATTGGTTTGAAAATTTGCGTTCTTTAATTTAACGACGCCACAGAGATGGAAGAGTCGGTCAAACGAGAGTAATGCACGTGTAATTGTATCATTGTGTCAGTTTAGAGAAGTAATCAACACTTTCACACTCGCGTTATTATATGTCTTGATGGGCGAACGCTTTCGCTGAGAATTTCTGCTGTTAAATGTACCAAAATCTAGCTAATTGGTGTTGAAAAAGTGCGTTTGTATGCGTTGGAGCATCAGCAGTGGGCAGAACTGTGAAAAATAAAGCAGATCCAAATTTAAAAAATAAAATAAAATAATTTTTAAAGAGTAAAACAAGTAAAACTTTAATTAATTTTTTAATTTTTATTAGAATATTATTTTATTATTTCAATATTCTAATCTACTTTTATAGATCATTGACTATATTACAATATTATTATTACTTAAATATACATATATACTAAACATAAAATTCTTTTTTCAACGCGTCAATCCAAGCACAAAAATAACGGCAGAAGCGGGATGCGAACCGCGGACCTTGGAAACCAACTATGCCCAGGTATTCATACCGCTCGGCGAATCGCGCCATTGCTATGCCCAGACTGACCTGCGATGAAACTAGTATTTATATCATTGTTATTATCGTACGACAGATGTCGCCATAGTATATATTCAAAGTATGTATATACATTTATACATATGTATTTAGTATATATGTATATTTAAGTAATAAGTAAAACTTTGATTAACACTATACATTCCGATTACACAACATGTGTGTGATCATCTGCCAACGCTTAGTGGCCGACTATATACACAGCTTGTGTTATGTTTTTTTTTATATTCCAATGCAATATATTTTTGGTTATTCTTAGTCTCCTTATATATGCTGATGCTTTGTCCGATATTCCCGATGAAGCCGATGAGATCGAAGACAGCGACGATGATGGGGAATGGATATATATAATCAAATAATTATTTCCGATTTTTTTTGTAAGCAATTCTTTAAAAAACAGTCGGCCTCCGGCGTAAGTTTAATCGCGTACCGTGCGGACTGGATAGTGTTAATAATCACTCTACCGGCTTTGGTGACACCGCACCTTCCTCAGAAGCTACTTACTAAAGACTTACGGTTGTAAGGAAGACCGGACAAACCACAATCTACTACGTTCTACGAGTATGTACAAAATATTGATCTATTTAACTAAGCATTGAATTTGAGATCCATTTTAAACGTGAATGCTTACTTATAGGAAGACAAAACATGGCGTGTCAAGTATCATTATGCTGCGCAGAGCAATAGAATCACACTGTGTGTGTTCTCGTATGCACAATATGTATATGTCGCGTGAAATGCAAGAGAAAATCTTCATTTCCGAGTCTGGTCGCGCACCGGCACGTCACGCCAGCACGTTACACGGCCAATTTACCACGAAAAATGTTGAGAAACACAATAAAATATATATATTATATACTCTCTTAGTAATTATGCGACGGTAAAAAAAATAAAGGTCGCCCAATTGCCAATATTTAAAAGCGTTTTGATTAGATTGGATGATTAGCCCCGATGCTCCCGAGGCTTGGACCATTTTGCCATAAGAGGCAATTAAACCCAAAATGAACAATATAGAAGCTTGTTGTTTAAGTTGGTTTCCAAGGTCCGCGGTTCGCATCCCGCTTCTGCCGTTATTTTTGTGCTTGGATTGACGCGTTGAAAAAAGAATTTTATGTTTAGTATATGTATATTTAAGTAATAATATAGAAGCTATTTACAAAATATCATCGTAATCATCATCATCAGCATGTATCCGTCGACTATTGAACGTAAACCTCCCGCATGAGTCTAAATCCTCTGCCTTCCGCATCCAGGCCACTCCCGCCATTCTTCTTATGTCGTCAGTCCGTCTTGCAGGGGGTCGGCCAATGCTTCGTTTGCCAGTTCTTGGGCGCCACTCCAATACTTTTCTTCCCCATCGACCGCCGTCTCTTCGACAGATGTGTCCTGCCCGTTGCCACTTGAGTGTGCCGATTCGTTGGGTACCCTCCACTACTTGATTTCGGCGGATATTTTCGTTGCGGATTCTATCTTTTAGAGACACTCCGAGCATGGATCTCTCCATACCGCGCTGTGTGACCTTTATTTTATGTGTAAGACCTGCTGTTAGATTCCACGTCTCTGCGCCATAAATTAACACTGAAAGGATCCATTGATTAAGCGCCTTAGTTTTTTAGACATTGCTCATTCAGTGCACATTGATATCTCCAGATATTCGGAGTTCGTTTCGGGTGGCCCCCACACCTGAAAATATAAGGGAAAACCGCCTAAGATGGTATGGGCATGTGAAACGGAGAGATGACGACCACATGGTTAAGAAAGACCACAGGCAACCTGGAGTGCAACTGTAGACGAGGATCTGAAAACTCTGGGATTGACCGAGAATGCAGCACAGTACAGGCAGAAATGACGAAACTGCACAAGGAAAGCCGACCCCAGATTTTGGGAAATGGCGAGGCTAGAGAGAGAGATGATATCTCCAGTTCACCTTTTACGATACACCACTGAAATGGAAACGTTACTTGAGCGACGTTTATTTTTTTAATGAAATAATGCATGTAAAATTAAATTGACGCTAATTGTGTGCAAGTAGGAAGAAGTGGCATATTATTATTGTTGTTGTTGTATGTTTGAAAGTGAAACGCGAAATATGTACAGACTTTGTGGTCTTAGGGTATAACTGGGTCATCGCCCATATGCATGCAGCGCAGTGCAGTCACTGCTAATTACGAATACCATGCAATGTAAAGCGTAATGTTATACGAGTACAACTCAATAAAATGAACCATGTGATATATTAATTACATACAAAATACCTAGGACTTTACTCGATCAAAACAAAGCGCCATCTACACAGCGTCTGTATCATACTCGTTCTTTTTTGAGGCTGCGAATCTTGGCGTCTCACCAAAAACCAACGCCGGCGGGTACAGCTCAATGGTCAAAGCGTTTGCTTTGCGAGCCAAAGGACGTGGGTTCGATCCCCAACGGAGATTGAAAAAAAAAAAAGGATTTTTATCAGATTTCTGAGCTCTAAAATGTGAAGGTGTCTAAAATAACCGGTTGGTTTGAATTTAATCCCCCACCCGTAAAATGCCAGTCATAGACTATTAATTAAAATTGGTGGTAGACGAACGTCGTCCCGTGAAGACCACCCGTTCATAATAAATTCCTGTAATAAGGATGATGCGTGAATCTCGCGTTGTGGTCTATGACGTTGGCGGATCAACAATCCTTTATATCCTCTCCATTGGTGAAGCATATGGTCGCCGAAAGACCGCTGCCATACGTTTTGCAATTTTTTTCGTAACTTATTTGTGAATTCATTATTCCGTTAATAAATAAATAAAATAAATGCAGTTACGCCCATGGACAGAGGCTATATTAATAATGAATCCATCAGCGGTGTAGCATATAAGCGTTAATTAATAAAACACTACATGCATACATTATATACCGGCGTGTATGTACTCGCTAGTCGCTACACAGTCCTGTATATACATAGCACTCGTATATATCCAGGTCGTTACTAAATGATTAGTTTGCTCAGTGGATTATTATGGCCACCCCAAGCATACGCTGCCGCCATTAAGTCGGCTGTCTCATCACACAACATTCACGCATATACGAGTATGTGCGCAATATCTGGGACTCGCAGCTTTGCTCGATCAAAACAAGGTGCCTGTGTCATGTCGCTTCATTAGTACAGCTGTGAGAATCTTGACATCTCGCCAAGAGCCAATGCAACCGTATAATGCGTCTCGAGAGCAGATGCCTAGGTTGAATACTGGTGGTACGATGGTTTGTGATTTTGATGTATAGTTTCAGACGGCGTTCCAAGAAGATGCGAGCACGAAGGCTTTGGAGGAAAAAAAAGGGAAGCTATAGTGATGTTGTGGCTTATGGGTTGAGCCGTGTGTGGTGAACTTTTTTCAACCAATATTTCGACCGCCATTGCAGGGGTCTTCTTCAGGATTAATAATTTATTTAGTTTTGAGTTGGTTTATTCAGATTATATAATGGCGGTCGAAATATTGCTTGAAAAAAGTTCACCACACACGGCTCAACCCATAAGCCACAACATCAAATCTGGCCGTGAAAACCTAAGAAGTTATTTAGGGAAGCTATAGTGTTTGCTCTCCTGCGGTATCCAAAGTATATATCCCGAACAAGTCCATTTTCGTCTCTTGTTTGACTACAGTATGGAAAGCTGCCTTGTACGCTCCCTCACTTCACAAAAAAAAAACCTGCATCACACCAACGGATAGTTGAGTCTACTTGATGATGCGCTCATTTAACAAATCTATCTAAAAACCCCATCTGTGACAATTGTGGTTACTACACAGAAGTACCAAAATCTTTAGGCGTCTGCAAAAAAATCTCATCCGTGTAATTTCGTAAATTTTCAAGGCCAGATTTGAAATTATGGCTTTTGGGTGTAGCCGTGTTTAAAATTTCTCCTTCTCTTTTATATTTCGAGCGTCATTGTAGGAGTCATATTCAGTGTTGATAAATGTGTCCAAGGCACCAAAAATTCCACCTATAAACATGTATGGTTTCCGACGACATCAAGGTTAGGAGAGCACGGAGACTTCGGTGATCTAACGAGAACCGCGCTAGCAAAGTCTCAACTAAAAAGACGAAGAAAAAACGGCTCCGAAATTCGAATTCAACACTCTCATGAAATCACCAACCTTGGCAATATGTATTTTTTAGAGGTTAGCGCTGGCAATCCTGTCGTGAGCTTAGCCTGTTATATAAATCACCGCAAAACGCTTAACCCTTTCGTTACGCCTCGGTGAAATACAAATTATACTGTCAATACGGCGTGAATTTTTCAAACCATTTTTTCTGCTTAAAACAAGTATTTGAAGCATAAATGTACTTATCTGACCTATTTTCATAATCACATTGGTTCTTCTATCCTTTATACATACATCAGATGATGCATAAAAATCTTTTATATTTAACAAACGCTCATTATGTAACTCCACACATGCGGTGGCATTGACACATTTGGTTTACAGAAAAATCGGTACAGTGACGAAACCCAACGATATTTATTTGAATGCTTTACATATTCCTGTAAAAAAGACATAAAGGCAATGACTGCACATCCAATTTCCTACCGTAGATGTCACAATGAGTACTGAAAGCAGCAAAACGATACATCACGTCAACCGATGTCAACGGTGGGGGAATCTTTGACGGCATATGCCGACAACCGATGCGAAAGAGTTAAAAGCAGAGAGCATACGCACGCGGCTCTCTGGCGTGACGTCACACACAATAGCGCGGGCGCGTTGCCATGGAGACGGGACATAAACACTTCGTCGGCCGGTCATATAAACATATATATAGTAGTATGGGAAATATTTATATTTATACATATAATATCGTATTGAAAAAATAAATCTATACGCATTTATTATAAAAGCAAAATATACTCCTATATAGTAAATGCTGTACTAAAGGCATTCGTGATAGGCTTTTGTTGGCAGAAAGAAGTCTTGAAGTTTGCATGAAAAATTGAGCCCATACATTGGCTGGGATATACATTTTTTAATATGTACTGTAAATACATAGCAAATTAAATTTCATATATTTCGTGGTTAATACAGCGGTTCTAAAACGTTTTTGGTTATAAGGACACGTCTGGTGAGCATTAACACTATCCAGTCCGCGCGTTACGCGATCAAACTTACGCCGGAGGCCGACTGTTTTTCTAAAGAATTGCTGAATCTATCGTCATATGTACAAATAAAATTAAAAATGACCCTCACTGAAAAGGTTTGAGATCTTTGAATTATGGTCGAAAGCAAAAACAACACATATGTTGTGTGATCGGGCCACTAACGTTTGAAAAAACATCACAAGCTGTGTATAGTCGGCCACTAAGCGTTGGCGGAACGAAACGTTCGGCTTGGTGATTACACACATATTGTGTAATCAGACTGGATAGTGTTAAATACGAGGAGAGTAAACAAAAAAAAGCAAAATCAAGTGCGAAAATGGCTTCTCGAATAAGCCGAAACATGTAGTAAATAAATATATATTTCATGTACATCGTTATTATGAAATTTCCTTATAAATTATTTTCCTTATTTAAAATATACACGTCACAGCCTATTAATTAAAATTGACGGTAGACTAAAATCGTATGGTGAACACTACCAATTCATAGTACACCCATCATAGGATAAGTTTTTTTTTTATGTAAACACATACAGGAGAATACCGACAGAGGTGATAGAAATTCTAGTCTCACCTGAAGAATTTTATGTCGCGTATCATGGTTTAAATGGCTAAACGCTGCATGTGGAGTGTTGATCCGCCAGCGTCATAGACTACAGCCCGAGATTCACGCATCATCCTTATTATCACAGGAATTTACTATGAATGGGTGGTCTTCACGGGACGACTTTCGTCTATTACCAATTTTAATTAATATTCTATGACTGGCATTTTACGGGTGAGGGATGAAGCTTACAGCAACCGGAGGTATTTTTTTAGAGCTCTGAAATCGATTAAAAATTTTTTTTATCTTCGTCGGGGATCGCACCAACGACCATTGGCTTGCAAAGCAAACGCTTTTAACATTTGTGATAATAAAATGTTTTTTTATGTTATCTCGCAAGCATGTGGATCCCTTCCAATCAAAGAACTAAAATACACATTTTTAGGTTAGCAAAACACGCTGGGCAAATGGTAAGCATCTAAATAAAACAGATTGTTATGAAACCATGCGACATTTAGGCATCCAAACAAAAATACACACCACACGACGACTTAAAATATAACATAGATATACGACGAGCTTGTTTCCGAAACATTATTTCACGAAATCAAATAGAAACTTTAAAAACTTCTTAGGTTTTCACGGCCAAATTTGATATCGTGGCTTTTGGGTTTAGCCGTGTGTGGCGAATTACTCCTTTTCAATATTTCGACCGCCATTGCAAGGGTCTTCTTCAGGGTTGATGACTTACCTATGTCACAATAAAAAATAGAAACTGATTATCATAGGTTGTCCATTAAGAGGGCTACTTTTCGATGCAATTCGAAGAAAGTGAATTAATGCGAAGTAAATACTCTAATCTCTTCATCAAGTTTTATATTTATAACTTCTGTGCACCGGCCACTAGTATTATATTAAATCATTCACTAAAACTCATTGTAGGGTCCGCGTCTGGTGATGCCTAATGATGTGGCTCATCGTCTGCTTGATGTTTCTTCGTTCTCAGCGTCATGAGCAGCCACAGCCGCGATATTCTCTATCCCTGCAAGGTCTCCTGTGGTTCTAATCTGTTCGAGTCGAGTAGCTAGGCGAATGTTCGCCCAGTTGGCGCGACACGATTAGGAAATCGACGTCGAAATTCACGCTGCACGTTGATCAAAAAACCAACATAATTATTCCACGCTCTTGCCGAGTTCAATACTTCAGTTCCACCTCATTTCGTTCCCAGATAATTCGTTCTACGACTCATTGGTAACGACGTGGGGTGCACTTGACATTTAGTGCACGGGACAACTGGTGCACTGGATTTCTTGCTAACCTAACCTAAGTTATTTCGTAAAAGGGACCGATGGATCATTGGACAAATGTTAAGGTTAGGTTAGCGAGACATCCATTGCACCAGTTGTTTCGTGCACCAAATTTCCCGTGCACCTGACGTCCAGTGCGCCCCAAGTCGTTACCGATAACTCATTAAACGAATTATCTGGGAACAATAGGTCGTGACACCGTCTAGTTCGTAAACCTCAAATATGATTGACGTACGACTCCATTCAGGGATTCTTCTTCCATACAGATATAGCTCCCTTCCCTGGACGGGGTCCCTCATTAGTTCCCGGGGAGCAACAATTGGTTCCTGCCCCAGATTTGGTTTTTATTCATGAGGGAACATTCAAACCCTCAAAACACCATTACATTGTTCGATAATTTAAAAACGAATCCAAAATTTCATCGCCCCTACAATTTGCAGTGGTAATAGATATTTTTGATGCGGGCCATACGAATTCAATACTTTTATTAATCGAACGTAAAAAACATTATTATATTATTAATAAACAATTAGAATTATATATTTTACATAGATTTTGACAGCAGAATTCATGTTTTTTTGTTACATTATTTGTAGGTGTTGTAATTTCATATTTCACGGCATGTGTAACATCCTCCTCTGTCAAAAGGTGTTATTCCATCGATTGATGGCAGAATTAGGAGCAGATTAATAACACAGACTTTTTTGGAAGCACACTGACATATATTTACGTTAAAAATTGACAAACTTCTGGTTCGACCTAGTCACAGCATTAGGCCGAGCCACATTACAATATGCTCTCGCCAACGGGCGGGACACGACTGACGCGCTCGTGATGGCCCTCGCCCAGCGCTACTAGCGGCGGTCTATATAACGAGTGTCAAATGCCAATATGGCGGACACATTCATGTACATTCACAAACTGAAATAAGAGACGAAAGGTTACCGTTTTATAGTATAGCTAAGCGCTACTTGTTGATTATAAATCCGCCAATGTCATATATTACAGCCACTGTAGTCACGCATTTAAACATTTTTACAAGGACACATTATGAATGGGTGATGTTCAGGGGACGACTTTCTTATACCACAAATTTTGTTTAATAGACTACGATCGTCATTTTACGAGTGAGAGGGATCAGATTCACACGAACAGTTGTATTTATAAAGCTCAGATAACGGTTACCAATACAGACGTACATGTTTAAAAGCGTTGAAATGTGTCGTCACGTGTCTATGTTGGGCGTTACAGAGTTTAAGACCCTTACTGTTTTGTCGATGGGGACAAACGACACAAGGGGGAAGTGTTGACAAAAATGGACTTAACCAAACACAAGAAGCCCTTGTAATGCCTTTTGCTTCTAACACATTGGGCAACGCAACGAAAGGGGATTACGCCCATTACTATGAAAACATTAAATTTAATGGAAAAATATGGCTTCTAAATATTTGACAAACGTCATAAGCCCATTGAAAGCGCGGTGTTCGTTAGATCACTGAGATTAACCAGTTCTGTGGTCAACCTCTTAGAAAAAAAATGGATTCAAAATTAAATATTATTATAATAACTATACTATAATAATTTTATATTATTATATATAGTATACACTTATAGGACTGACCCGAGCTGGATTCGGGCAAATCACTATAAAAAGTTTCGTGTACGATGTGCCCGAATCCAGTTCGGGCAACTTACTGTGTCAGCAAAATACCTACCCGAATTGTAATCGGGCAAATCACACAAGGGGTTAAGCAAAATTAAATGCGGACCGAAACTTGGATGGGTTACCGCCTGTTGTTTATAGCGTGAATGAGAATTAGCACATTGTATGCCCATTTTTTAGATAACTGAAGTTAAGCAACATTAGACGAGGACCGAAACATGAATGAATTACAGCGTTTTTTTTTTTACGAAAACGCATGCCGGCGGGTAAAGCTCAATGGTCAAAGCGTTTGCTTTGCAAGCCAAAGGTCGTGGGTTCGATCCCCGAAGGATTAAAAATAAAAATCAATTTCTGATCTCTAAAATACCCCGGTTGGGGCGATTTTGATCCCTCACCCGTAAAATGCCAGTCGTAGCCTATTAATTAAAAATTTTGATAGACGAAAGTCATCCCGTGAAGACCACCCATTTATAGTAAATTCCCGTAATAATAAAGATGATGCGTGAATCGCGGGCTGTAGTCTATGACGTTGGCGGATCGACACTCCACATGCTGCGCTTAGCCATGTGCATCATGGTAAGCGTCATATAATTCCACAGATGAGACTTCAGAATTACTATCACCATCTGTCGGTATTCTCCTGTATGTGTTTACATAAAAAAAAAACTGAACACATACATTTATAATATTTCCTATAAATTTCTTTTTTAATTGCCTTTTAATTTGATACAATTTTGATAGAATGAATTTTGTACTCAATTGAACAATATAAGCGCTAAAGAACGGTAAACTTATAACAATAACAAATCAAATACATTCAAGATTACTGTAAGCATAAGCGACTAGTCGATTTTATGGTTCACAGTGTGTTGAAACATGGAACGTAACCCAATATTATATATGTGGTCTAACAGTCGATGCGGGGACCAACTGTTGGTGTCTGGATTCGTATACCAGATGGCGCACAACGCATGGCGGAACGTGCACGACAGACATCCAGAGTCTATACACTCTGTGGAGCATGTCGGTATTTCGCCGACAAACAACTACAGCGTGTATATATAAAGGACAAATCTGTACTGCCCTTGAATGCTGCGCTTTTAGGTTGCGTCACAAAAATACTTTCTAAAACTTATAAAGACTCGGTTAAAAAAAAAACAGTTCAAAGTTTATAATCTACATACGAATATATGTAGTATACACGTCACGAACAATGAGGTTCTCAAGATAATCAAGGAAGATAGGCACCTAGTAAGAACCATCTCAGAGAGGCGAGCCCGATGGTCTTCTTCGCGACATTATGTCGGTTGGGGATGGTTGAGGGTAAAAACTGTAAAGGGCGCCCTAGATGGGAATATTTTCAGCGAGTGTTCGAGGACATGAGTTGTAGCTCTTATGCTGAGCTAAACAGGGTTGAATAGAGTTGCAGAGTGTCGAGAAGAGTGGAGATCGAGATGCATGATTTTGTTGCTGCAAACCAATCCACCGGATTGATACTACGAAGGAGACGAATATACGTAGCAAGAGAATACATATAAATGTTTTTTTTATGATATAAAAAAATTAAATTAATTAACGGCTTAACTTACCTTCTTAAACTACACTTCATACTTTGAAATTTTTTTCAATGTTTTGTATTGGCGCTTACCTGTTGTTACAGGTAAAAGAAAATGAAAAGATCTGTAAAAATTCAGACACCCGAATTAATAATGCGAATATTTTTCTAATGGCATTTTCTATAATTATTTTTAAATAATAAATCAATGAAGCTTTATAAGTAATATAATAATTAAGAATTATTAAAACGTATATAAAACTATATTATATTCAATGTGTTTATTACACTCGACGTTGACCACTGCGCCATTTCACATTACTAATAAAAATTGGGTCGATCAGCCCACTGTAATCAAGTGGATACTGCCCTGAATGATGCATGTAGAGTCGTCACAGGCTGCCTCAAACAAACACCAATTTCTAAACTATACCCCTTGGCTGGTATCGCACCACCAAACATAAGACGCAAAGTCATATGCGCCGAAGAAATGCGTAAGGAAATCAACCAACCGTCCCACTGCTTGTATTATCAGATACCCCCAACACCCAGACTGAAGTCGCGAAGCAGCTTTCTGAGATCCACACAGCCTCTCACATCCGGCCCTGAAAATGAGTCTCCAGCTCTGGCAACAAGTCGCATCAGAGCATTTAATTATTCCAAAGGAAAGCCTCCCAACTGGCAAGAACCTTGACTGGCGGACCTGTAAATCCCTGAACGTATTAAGAACCGGAGTTGGTAGAACAAAGAACAACCTCGAGCGGTGGGGAATGCTTCTGCAGGGATAATCATTATTGTGCAACTGCGGAGACCTGCAGACCGCTTCACACCTGACCTAAGATCCTGCTCCATGTGCCCAACAAGCTGCACACCTCAAGACCTAATGCTAGGCAACACACTGGCTATCGATCTTGCCAGATACGGGGCGGAAATAATTTGACGTCGCCGACACGAATAAGAAGAAGAGTAACAAACAAACATTCGTACATTTATTTTTATTTACATAGATAATATACTTCCGCCATCTATACTAGAGTTCATATCGAATTTGACCCATCCAAGATCATCCATATATGGAAGCAGAAGGTTTGTTATTACTACTATAACTACTCAATTATATATTCATCGTGATACTTATGTATAAGGAGTTAATCTATATATGGGCTCATAATAATTATTATAAATAAAAAGGGCAGAGTATATTTATTTGCCTTGATCGACGTTCACATATGTATAATAATATTTCCTTAATCTTCATGTTAAAGTTAAGCCGAATTTGCGTAATTGTTTTTTTTAAGCTAGTCCATGAATATTGCATTTTTTTATGTAAACACATACATGGAAATACCAACAGATGGCGATAGTAGCTAGAAAGCTTGATTGTTATTTTATACCTTGTTTTTAATATAGATGAAATTATTTTGAATACCTTGTTTTAGCATGTCGGAAGAATTCCAGCAGGTGAAACAGTGCTCAGTGTGATCCATGTTAAATAAAACAAGCTAGGAGGATACCTATATATTTAATACTTATAAATATACCATTTACAAGTGTATTATTTCAAATTTTAAAACGTTCCTGGCATACAGGGCCATTGTGTGGTCGCTGGTGGAGAGTCCGTTGGTTGGTGTTCAGACGCCCAAGTTTTTGCTCCACATTTTTTGTTGCAGCAAGCGTTTTTTTGTCTATGTCTAAACGCGTTCTCACCATTGCCTACCGATAGAGGGGACCACCAGTAGACTACCGGCTCGGGATCGCAGGTACACCAGTCAATATTACCTGTGTATTGTATTAGGCCGGGCGGCATAGTCCAGTGGTAAGAGCGTTTATTTGTCATTCAGACGCTGTCAGTTCAAATCACCACCAAGCTTGATTGTATTTAATTGATTTAATCGAATTTAAGCTCTTTACATGCCCCTCCGGTAGGGTTGAGCCACCCCTTGAAGACAAAAACCAAATGTGCAGGCCTCGGGAGCTTCGGGCTAATAATCTGATCTCCTTAAAAAAAACTGCTCATTTAACATCCAAATATTTGTCTGGTACAACAGCTGCAGTGCATGCAAGTTCGCGGGCTCTTGCCCTGGATGCTCCCGGTAACCACCTATATTCCCATGTAGACATCCGGGATACAAATGTATGGTACAAGGCATAAGACAATCTTAGCTACAGATCTGTGGAACTGAAATTCGCGGTGTCCATATATGCACCAAATATGGAGCAGATTTTGTCAAAAAATATATTAGTTTTACACCCACGTTTGGTGTTTCTCACCAAAGCCCGTTACTTATTTAACAAAAAAAGTGCTCTGAAAACAATGCCTTCATAAGTACTCCCAAAGAACGCAGGTACAAGGTAACCGGCCCGTAGGGCCTAGAACCCTAAAAAAAGTCGAACTCTTTAAAAAAAATAGCACATTGCCTAAATTAGTAACAAAATAAATAGCCTAAAGCCATACCAGCCAACAAATTGAAACAATAACTTGATAGTTTATATATATCATTATTAATACAATATGTTAAGCACATGATGAGATTGCCAATGCTTAGCCACAAAAATAAATATCTTATGGACTTGGGTGGGTGCGCACATGCGTAAATTTAATTTATTTGACAGAACAATTATTACAGAATTTCCAAAAAAATGTAAAATAATACAATTATATGCAATCGTATGTAGAGTAATATTAGAATACGTATTTACAGTTTACCACACAAAATAAATTCTAATTACTTTGGATATACATAATTGTTTGTTCTAAATGCGCTCTAAATTGACGATCGCTCTAAAACATCTCGACGATTGCACACATCAAAGATCACCATATCTTTTGTGCCGTTGCTCGATCGTAACTGGAAGCCTTGGTACCAAGGTTCAGAAGTTTTTGCTGCGATCAATAGAACCATCAGATCAATGGCACTTGTACCAACAGTGGGTGCTCCGTCTGACCTTCCATGGCAGCACCAGATAACTTTAAAAATCCAGAAATTTTATATAAACAGGGTGGCGCAAAATTAATTACCCTATCGGAAGATGTTATAATATTTTTAATTTGTGAACTAGACCAGCTGCAGTTTACAAACCCTATACTCCGCAAGACTGTGGAATAATTTTGTCGAATTTTTTTAAACAATCTCAACCAATATACTCTGACATCAGCACTATGTAGCTCTTTCTAACTGTTATCGAAAACCTCGATACACAATCTTTCGTCTCGTATTTCTGATCGCTCGTCATACATTTATGTGTCCACCATATTGTCATTTTGGACAGGTGCGCTAACAGGTGTGTTATAGACATGGCCACTCGAGCGCTGGGCGAGAGCCGCAGCGCCGGCAAGCCCGTCACGCCAGTCGGTCCCCACCCTTTAGCGAGACAAGGTCGCATTACGGCCGGCGGCATGTCATTCCGCCCGGCCGGAAGCTTGTAATGTTTCAACGTAAATATATGTGAATGTGCTCCTCATCTTGCCCTCACGCGACGGAATAACACCCTTTTTGAGAGAGAGTAGGATGTTAACTCATAGACTGACAGAGCTTTGTGACGACATTATGCTTCATTTAGGGGAGCATATTTTGCACTACGCAATCGATTGTTTAGGGTTAGTTTTTTTTTTGTAAAATATGCAATGCTGATGTAGATCAAAACTAGGATGGGATACCCCACTTGTTATGTTCCAAATGCCGTTCTTTGTGTTAAGCCAACCCTTGAGTCCAAATGGAGCAGGTCTCAGTTGCGTCGTGCTAGTTATAATCCGATGTCCTTAAAAACATATATTAACAAAATCACAATGGTAGAATACGGATCAACCGTTTACACCAAGCGAATTCGAAGGAGTGGGCATAGAATGCGCGAACGATCGTTTGGTTTTAACAACCGGAGGTGATTAACAACGAGCAATTTGAGTGAACAATTATAAGCTTATCTGACTATAAACATTATTTCATAAGCCAGGAACTTGTACGATAATTACGTTGTCCTAATTAAATCAGCATACTTAAGTTCTATTACTATTAAATGAACAGTTATTGAACAATATTTTATAACTCAGTTAGTACCTGAACCCGATAAACATTGCAATGCAATCCGTTTGATTTAAACTCATTTGCATACTTTTGAAAATTACGAAATATCATAGATTTTCAACACGAAACTGACAGCCGAGCTGACGTCACTCAAATGGCCTCATTCCTGTTTTACCGTTCCTGTTTTTTTTATACAAAAACCATCGGGAACATATACACAATAACTCCGAAAGTTTCATTACAATCGGTCGAACGGTTTAGGAACGCATGCAAGACAAACATACATTGATTTATATATACACACGAGTATATCGTACATATTTTTTTGTTTGAAACTGCACTTGAGATGGAATGAATGACGGGACTGCATCAATGCATCTGTTCTCTCTTGAACGCATCGAGCAAAAAGTGTAATCACTGCGAAACGTGACACAATCAAGGAATTCACTATTATGACAAAGCGCTGTGCAGTTTTATTCATTTTGTATAAACTGCATGCGGTAACCTTGAACGAGGCGTCATAGGAAACTCTTACTTTCAAATAAAAAAACTAAAAAAATATATGAATTTAAATATTAAATTGGTTGACAGTCGAACAACGCAATTTGTATTGATCACACACAGCCCGTTATGTAAGAAAACATTAGTAATTTTTTAAAGCAAAAATTTATGTCTAAAAACTAAGGCGTTTAACCAACGCATCCTTCCAGTAATAACTTGAAAAATAAGTAGTAAAAGTAATTGAATAGTATTTTGCATCCAACAGTAAGTTTTGCTCATAAAACAAAGATGGTTTATCCTGCTATGGAGAGATCCATGAGAGGAGTGTCTATAAAAGATAGAATTCGAAATTAGAAGATATCCGAAGAAGAATTCAAGTAGTGGAAGCTACCGAAAGAGTAGGCAATAATGTGCAGAACACAACTGTCGAAGAGGCGACAGTTTATTTATTGGCAAGAAAAGTGTTGGCTAAAGACAAATTAGTCGACTTACTGCTAAGTCCTATGACATAGTTGCACCCGATGGTCCACCTGGGACGTATATATATATTTATATGGTTTATCAGCGATATCCAAGGCAGGAGTACTGGAATCTGAAGAGACGACAACTGCAGTATCTGAGGCATATTTTGCGCGAATAATTCATTTTCAAACAGAAAATTTGCAATGTCTTTAAACTAAGGCGTTTAACCAATGCATCCTCCCAGTGTTAACTTTTAACGCAGAGACGTGGAATGTAACAGCAAAACTTATCAATAAAAATAAAGGTCGCTTGACGCGCTATGGAGTGATCCATGCTCGGAGTGTCTCCAAAAGATAGAATCCGAAACGAGGATATTTGAAGAAGAATTGAAGTAGTGGAGGCTACCCAACGAATAGGTACACTCGAGTGGCTATGGGCAGGACATATCTGTCGTAAAGACAGCGGTTTATGAGGAAAAAAATTATTGACGCGTAAGAACTGGCAAAAGAAGGTCTACCTACATATATATGGTGCTCAGCAATATCAAAAGGCAAGAGCACTGAATATGAAAAGATAACTTTTTTTTTTTATGTAAACACATACAGGAGAATACCGACAGATGGTGATAGTAATTTTTTGAAGTCTCATCTGTGGAATTCTATGATGCTTACCATGGTGTATATGGCTAAACGCTGCATGTGGAGTGTTGATCCGCCAACGTCATAGACTACAGCCCGAGATTCACGCATCATCCTTTATTATTACAGGAATCTACTATGAATGGGTGGTCTTCACGGGACGACTTTCGTCTACCACCAATTTTAATTGATAGGCTATGACTGACATTTTACGGGTGATGGATCAAATTCACACCAACCGGGGTATTTTGCAGTATATGTAGCATATTTTGTGTAAATTTTTAATGGTAATTTTTAAGAAGTTCAAATTATTAACTCAATGCTCTCGAGGAAGGCCTCCCAACTGGCAAGAACCTTGAAATCCCTGAACAGATTAAGAACCGGAGTTGGTAGAACAAAGGACAACCTCAAGCGGTGGAGAATTCTTCGGCAGGGAGAGCCACTATTGTGCGACTGCTGAGACCCGCAGACCGCATCACACCTAAGATCCTGCTCCATGTGCCCATCAAGCTGCACACCTCAAGACCTAATGCTGGACAACACACGGGCTTTCGATGTTGCCAGATACTGGGCAGAAATAATTTGACGACGCTGACACGAAAAAGAATGCTCTCGAAGCGACCATTTGGTCGTAAAGGGCGGCTCATGCTGATGAGTTCAGCGTGTTGTAATGATAGACACATGACCCGAGATCATAGTTCTATTACGTGTTGCACATTTAAAAGAATGTAAAAAAAATATGAGCGCATAATTATGACCGTCGGGCGGGTGTCGGGAGGTCGACCGTCAGCCGTCAGATGATGGTGGAGACGGTCAAAAAACATGAACGAACCGGTCCGGGTGGGGGTAACGACCCCGAGCAGGCGCCGGGCCGAGACGGTCCGAGGACGATGCACTCATGCCGGTACGCAACACGGATAACCAATCAAATATATTCATTTTGAATAGATAACCACTTCATACCTTGTCTTATTAGCATGGATCACACTGAGCACTGTAACATTTGATGGAAGAACACACATTCGCAATCTATTATAGCACAACGTAAAATCGGTTTGTTTGTCCCTGACAATTATTTAAGGATAAGGAGGCACATATTGTTTGTTCTTCCTAGAAGTAATACTAACCTAGAAGTAACACTAACCTGCCAGAGACTATGCCTCTTGGGAGAGTGATCAGACTGTTCAACCATATCGCCTCGAATATTGATACATTCCACTTGAGAGAAGCCCAGTTTCGACATGAGCTCCGCGAATTTATTTATCAAAGTAATTTCGTGGAGTCTTCTGTTTAGCGAGCTTCAGGACTTTTTAATAATTGTTGTTAATAATCATAAATACCTATATTTATATTTTTTGTATTATATCTTATTTCAGGATCGTATTAAATAAAATTTGTAACGTTTCTGAAAGAAGTAAAATCACCTGAGTAACGTAGTTTAGTACGTTTGTGCACGTTGGACATGGATCACACTGAGCACTGTTTCGCGTAATGGAAGACTGCAGATTCGCAATCTTTTAAAAAACAGTTCAGTGTGTTTGTGCACGTTGGAACTGATGAAGTTTTCACGAATCACGAAACTGCAGTCTTCTAAAATAGTTAAGAATGTAATACTTTACTTTTTTTTATTAACATGGATCACACTGAGCACTGTTTCACTTGATAGAAGAATGCAGATTCGCGATCTATGAAAGCACAACGTAGTATAGTACGTTTGTGCACGTTGGAATTGATGAAGCTTTCATGGATCGCGAAACTGCATTCTTCCATCAAGTGAAACAGTACTCAGTGTGATCCATGTTAAAATAAGTTATGGAAATCTTATATATTTAATATTAAAATGGATGTCAAAGCGAACGCTTAAAATATAAATGACGTAAATACATTTGTTATTGTATATTTATACATATTATTTATATACAATATACATATTATGAACAAACGTAAAAAAAACACGTGACAAGATTAGAATCTTGCGATCTTTAATCACCATGAACTGAATCTCACATTTATCCAAGGACAATAGCATATCATTAGCGCAGTTCTCGGTAAATCACCTAAGTTAGCCGACATGCCCCTTGCCTCATCCCATAACCCGTATATTATAGGAGACTGTATTTTATGTTTATACCATCTGTAGCCTCAGCCGGATCCATCTTCGTCTTTTGACCGACAGTAGTATGGAATGCTGTATTGTCCGCTCTCATCTTGTCATTCCTCGCAATGTCAAAACATCTGACATCAGCACGATGTAGCCCTTGCTAACTGGTACCGAAAACCTCGATATACAATCTTTCGTCTCGTATTTCTGATCGCTTGTCATACATTTATGTGTCATATTGGACAGGTCCACTCACGGGTGTATTAGTTATAGACATGGCCACTCGAGCACTGAGCGAGATCCGCAGCGCCGGCGAGCCCACCACGCCAGTCGGTCCCCACCCTTCAGCGAGACAAGGCTGATATTGTGGCTTATGGGCTTAGCCGTTTGTGGCGAATTTCTTCTTTCCGATATTTCGACCGCCATTGCAGGGGTCTTCGTCAGGGTTGATGACTGTCAAAATATCGGAAAGAAGAAATTCGCCACACACGGCTAAACCCAAAAGCCACAGTATCAAATCTGGCCGTGAAAACCTAAGAAGTTATTTGAGACAAGATTGCGTTACAGCCAGCGGTATGATTTCCGCTTGGCCGGAAGCTTGTAAAGTTTTAACGTAAATATAATCAATGTGCTTCTAAAAGAAAGTCTTTGTTTGCTGACCTGCTCTTCATCCTGCCCTCACGCGACGGAATAACACCCTTTTTCGAGAGAGAGGAGGATGTTACATCGTACCCTCAGTATTCTAAGCAGGCATCTGCTTTCGAAATATACATAATAAATAACTTATTAATTAATATGGTCTTGTATGGTAATTTCACTAAACAAAGTCACGTTAAACACACATTCAAATTACGATTTTGATTACGTTCCGTAAATTGAATTACCACAACAACAAAAAACGCGCTTTAAAATTAGATTCGCAAAAATTTAATTATTATAATTGAAGGGCAATGACAGGCGTTTATTATATACTCGTACATTTTAGCGAGTGAGGTCATCGGTCTCACACCAATTGGCGACCGATTTCGGCGCAGACTCAAAGCCAATTTGTAAGAATTTATAGTCATAAAATTGGATTGAAAATATATAATATGTACAAATTAAATGATTGTCTTTTTATTGGCATCTAATGATGCCTCGATTAATGATATAATTGATAGGCTTTGACTGCGTCTTGATTGGGAAGGCGTCTATCTTTTTATTTATGGCGTTTGTCATAAACCGCATGTATATTTATTTTGCAAGGTTTAATCATAATTTATTCATCACTATCATCATTATCATCATCAGCATAACATATCTGCTCCCCTAACTGGAACATATAGCCGTCACGAACTGCCGCCATAAAGCTCTGTAAGCCTCCACGTTTCTCGCCTAATCCCGTGCCTCCTGAAGCTTATTCGAGAACATTCTATGCCTATTAACATCCTCCTCTCTCTCAAAAAGGTGTTAATCCGTCGCGTGATGGCATGATGAGGAGCAGGACAGCAAGACATATACTTTTTCAGAAGCACATTGACATATATTTACGACAAGTTTTGCAAGCTTCCGGCCAGGCGGAACGACATCGGTCGTCAACGCATAACTGAAGTGATGGGCTCGCCGGCGCTGCGGCTCTCGCCCAGCGCTCGAGTGGCCATGTCTATAACTAACACACCCGCGAGCGGACCTGTCCAAAATAACAATATGAAGGACACATAAATGTATGACAAGCGATCAGAAATACGAGACAAAAGATTGTATAGTGAGGTTTTCGGTACCAGTGAGCAAGGGCTACATCGTGCTGATGTCACAACTATTGTATGTTCTACCAGGACGGCGCTAGCCTGGTTAGCTTGAAAAATAAGGCATCTGTAGTTTATGCTCTCCTGCGGCATCAGAAGTACATATCAAAAAAAGTTCACTTTACCTCTTAATAGACTAATGTCTTCTTCGTAGTATCAATCCGGTGGATTGGTTTGCAGCAACATAATCTTGCATCTCGATCTCCATTCCTCTCGGTCCTCCGCAACCCTTTTCAGCTCAGCATAAGCGCTACAATTCATGTCCTCGAATACTTGCTGCTAATGTATAGATTGATTATTTATTGCCTCGTCATTTCTCACAAAATCAAAACCATCGTACCTCTAGTATTCAACGCAGGCATCTGCTTTAGAAGCCCATTATACGGCTGCATTGGCTTTTGGTAGTAATGCCAAGATACACAGCAGTAAGGAGAATGATGAAAATACAGGCACTGCACAGTTGGCACTCTCGGATGAAATTCGTATTGTATTTATATCATGTCTGAGCATTGTTTCGCATTTCACATCCGTTGATAGTATACATACACATATAAATATGTAAATATAGGGCGGCGTATTCCAGTGGTTAAAGCGTTTGTTCGTCATTCAGACGATGTCGGTTTAAATCCCGACCAAAATTGTTTTTAAAAAAACTAAGCTCTATACATGCCCCCCGTGTAGGGTTGATCCACGCCTTAAGGACAATAAAAAACATCCAGTCCTCGGGAGCGTAGGGCTGATCATCCGATCTACTTAAAAAAATCTTGATTATTGAATATCCAAATATTTCTCTAGTACTGCAGTCGCAGTGTATGCATGTTCGCGGGCTCTTGCCCTGGAGGCTCCCAGGAACCATAATGTTCCCACGTGGACCTCCGGATATACAGGTGTTCTGGGACAAGATTACGTTAGGTTAGACAACCTTAGCTTACAGAACTGTGAAACGACAATGTGTGGTTTCCATATGCTCAAATATGGAGCGGATATGGTAAAATAAAATAAAAATATGTCACTGTCCGGGGTGTATACATGTAATACGGCGTCGCGACCTATCGTTCACAGACATTTCATTCAACAACTCATCGGAAACGACTTGGGGCGCACTAGACGCCTGTTGCATGAGACATTAGTGCGCACGGGATAACTGGTGCACAGCATATCTCGCTAACCTAACCTAAGTTATTTACATGTCATACATATTAACGAGACATATGGATCTCTGGACTCTACGATCACTGAACAACCCACGTATTTCGTGGTTAGCTACGTGTTACCAAAGAAGGCAATTCGAGACTCGCTGTAGTATACTAACTTCGCAGCCTTAGACTGAGGTCTATTTGACATCTAACTGATGCACCTAGAATCACGGGAAGGCCTTCAGCCACTCTCTAACAAATATCTTTTTGCGTGCTTCCAGTAACGGGTCCACATATGGGTCTCCATAAACAAGACGGGACAGGGAGGGTTTTCACCAAGCGATCACTGAACAAATCCTTAGGATAGGATAGGTTAGCGAGACATCCACTACAACAGTTGTCCCGTGCACCAGACGTCGTTACGATGAGTCGTTAAACGAATTGTCTATGAACGAAATGCGGCGGAACCATGTAATACTCGTACATAGCTTTAGTGGGCCAGGCGATCATCTGGTATAGCAACAGGGTTCGCAGTATGTGTGTACATAGTATCAAGTAGAGGAAGAGCGTCCCGGCTGATGCCGATGGTCCAGTAACCCATATTCCGTCACCTAATTATAGCGCCAACTAGCGCCGACGAAGATATACGTCGTAGAGTATTATATAAATACGCACACAAGCTCGTGATAAGCAATAAATCACCGCAAGGGAAGCGTCAAACTATGTACAAGAGGCGCGAAACGAAAAAAAAAACAAATATTTATACTATCAAACGTATTAAATGTAATCTTGTACGACACTGGATCACGTTCAACACAGTATTTCAGAAACATTAAAAAAAATATAAGACGATCATGAAATAAGATATAATACAAGAGAAACAATTTATAAATATACGTATTTATGATTATTAACAACAATTATTAAAAAGTCCCGAAGCTCGCTAAACAGAAGACTCCACGAAATTACTTTGATAAATAAATTCGTGGAGCTCATGTCGAAACTGGGCTTCTCTCAAGTGGAATTATATCAATATTCGAGGCGATATGGTTGAACAAACTGATCACTCTCCCATGAGGCACAGTCTCTGGCAGGTTAGTATTACTTCTAGGAAGAACAATATGTGCCTCCTTATCCTAACATAATTGTCATGGGACAAACAAACCGATTTCCAACAAAATATCAGGATTTCTGAACACGCCGCGCACTAGCCGAAATAAATGCATACTCAAGCACACATCTCTTCTAGTTCTCAGCTCATTGAATCCCAACATACCCCGTATTAAGTTAGATGGGTATAAAATTAAGGGGGGCAACCACTTTTAGGAGGCTGTTTTGTAATATTTTTTTGTGATTTTTTTTCGAGGAGAAGGAATGATAAAAAGTGATCCGAATCTTTGAGATCTTTTTATGTATATTATGAACTAAATAATCAAATATTTTAAGAAGTTTTTCTCGATTATTGTCCTAGTTATAAGATGATATACAGAATGTTCTGAATTTTGGGTATATGTTGTCGTGCACGATGGGGGTCGCAAAATCAACCTGGAAGCCATATGAAAAGTTTGGCAATCACAATCAAAACAATATCGCTTAACTTCGTTTTTGTTTTTATGTAAACACATACATGAGAACACCGACAAATGGTGATTCTGAATTCTCATCTGTGGAATTCTACGACGCTTACCATGCTGCATGCGGAATGTTGATCCGGCAACATCTTAGACTACAGCCCGACATTCACGCATCATCGACATTGTTACAGAAATTCACTATGAATGGGTGATCTTCACGGGACGACTTTCATCTAGCACCAATTTTGATTAATGGGCTATGACAGGCATTTTACGGGTGAAGTATCAAGTCGATTAAAAATCTTTTTTTTAAATCTCCCTCAGCGATCGAATACACGGATCTTTAGCTATACCCGCCGGCAAACATCGATTATGGAACGAGAACAGATTTTTGAAACACTGAATAATCTTTGTTTCCATATGTCCACCACAATACTCGAACAAGACAACTCAACGAGACGACAGAGTGATGTCAAGGCATGCCCTACAAGGCACCGGAATTACACTTAAACCATGCTTCCATTGTATTAACACAGAATGATGGTTTCACAGTCGCATCACGTACCATCAGACTAATCAATGATGACCGATGTTTCGGTGAAGTTGACGACGTCACCAGGAAGCGGGTGACGTCATACCGACACAGGACAACGCAAACATTAAATATTAATTAAGAAAAATATGTCGTTAGTATTTTAATTAGTATTCTATATACGTAAGGATATGCTAATGTATTTGATAGTTATACATTACAATTAAGTAAATTTTACATTATCCTTGACTATTTAAGTAAATAAAATATATTTACTAGAATTCAAGCTTATATAGCCTTTGCTGACTGGTACCGAAAACCTCGATATACAATCTTTCGTCTATCATTTCTGTTCGCTTGTCGACATGCATGTGTCGCCATATTTTAATTCTGGGACTAGTTACGTAGATTGCCACTTGGGGCGCAGTGCGACTGCCCATCCGTGCCGCTAATCGGCGAGAACATTTTGTATTGTGGTTCGGCCTGAATTCTGTGAATAGGTCGAGCAATAAGTTTGTAAAGTTTATTGTAAATATATGTCAATGTGCTTCAGAAAAAGTCCGTGTTATTAATCTGCACACGCAACTGAATAACACCTTTTGAAAGAGAGGAGGATGTTAATACTTAAAATCATATGAAGAGTCAAACATGTGAAACATCAAAAAAGCGCCGAAAGCCTAGCCCCCTGGATACGACCAGGGGTAGAATATATGGATGTGCCTTAACAGACTTCGGACCGGAGTATGCGAGACGAGGACACAAATGAAAGCCTGGCAGTTTTACAGCGGACCGACTGAATGTGACTGCGGGGCGGAGCAGACCCTGTCCCACCTTCTGGTGTGCGCTGTGTCCGAGTAGCTGCACCCAGGAGGACCTGAAGATGGCCGGGAGTAGCGACATCGACGTCGCCCACTTCTGGGCAGACAGGATCTGACCCTGTTGTTTCCAACACGATTATATATATATAAATTTAAAATGTTCAAAAATAATAATAAATATCAATTATTTAGATAACTGCTCGGGAATCATGCAATTGCATAAACCCTTTACTTACTGAATTTCTGAAATGTTTGAAATATTTCTGATTCTTTTTATACGAATAAGTGTTGATAGGATTTAGAGAAAAATTTAGAAAGAACATCTTTTCTTTCTAAAATAAGCATATATTTCATAGTTTTATAAATCCGACGAGAAGTCCCGGCACAACTGCAGCAAAATGCACGATCAATATTGGATTTTGCGGTATGGGACTTATAAGTCCTGTCAGTAAATAAAGGGTTAAGTCGGCGATCGGTATGCCGCCAGCGTTGCTGTGTTATCAATAAACATTATTATTATATATAAGCGCTACTGTCAATACATAACAGTGTCATATTGCTTATTCAGCGATCGTATCAACATGTGACAATGAAAATTTATATGTTTGTAAAAACAGTTGTCAAACAGAAAATGTACAAGTCACGTGACTAAAAGTCAACCAGCCTGTAAAGTTTTCATAAGATTTGATAATTAGCCCGACGCACTCGACCATTTATTGCTATGAGGCGGTTCAACAAAAAAAAAACAAAAAGGCCTTTCAGCCTGTATCCATGCACTGTTGAACGTAAGCCTGCCGCTTGAGTCTCCATCCTCTTCGATCCTCCGCCTTCCGCATCCAGGTCACTTCCGCTATTCTTCTTATATCGTCAGTCCATCTTGCAGGAGGTCGGCCAATGCTTCGTTTGCCAGTTCTTGGGCGCCATTTCAACACTTTTCTTCCCCATCGACCGTCGTCTCTTCGACAGATATGTCCTGCCCATTGCCACTTGAGTGTGCCTATTCGTTGGGTAGCGTCCACTACTTGAGTTATTCTGCGTATTTCCTCGTTTCGGATTCTACCGGAACTTTATATGCTAAATGAAAAATGCGTTTGCTTACTATACTGAATTTGTGGGCTCGATCCCCGACAGTTATTTATAAAAAATATTTTTTTCTAAGCTCTATAAATAAGGTTGATGTGAATTTGATGCCACACTCATAAAATGCTCCTCACAGCCTATTAATCAAAATTTGTAGTAGATACGAAAGTCGTCCCGAGAACACCATCCATTCATAGTGAGTCCCCGTGAAAAAATGTATTAACGCGTGAATGCCGAGACTGTAGTTTATACGTTGTTTAATTATTGTCGACAATTCTAAAAAAGTGCCTCGTCCCTGTCGGGCATGCCGACTTTGTGACCACTAAAAAAACGCATTTAACATTTTCACTTTCATTTTTGATGAGAGAATCTATCTTTCTGTGCAGTGCCCACAATTGTTCGGAAGGGACTCCCACAGGACATATCAGCTGCCAACTGATCATAATCTGAATGAGCGCATCATCTCTCTCAAGACTCATTTAATTTTGTGTAAACGCATGCAGGAGAGCACAGCCGGTCAAGACCAGTGCACTCTATGACGCTCAGTCAGGGAGGCTAGACGCTGTATGCGGGAAACGTGTTTTGTGTTCGTGTTTGTGTGTGGGTTGGGGAGATTGCAAGTGTATATTTATCAGTTTCTTGAAGAGATCCAGATTGTAGGAAGGAGGAATCACAGACGCTGGAAGAGCATTCCAAAGTTTACCAGTGGCATTAAAGAAGAAACTTTGGAAACAGCCAGTTCTTGGTCGACACACATTAACCGTGTAAATTGTCCTCCGGTGTGATGCAAGTGTGAGGCGGGTAAACTCCAGTCCAGGTTATGATTTTGCGGATAAGCAACCCAAATGCTGTGCTTAGCCATATTAAACAACGACACGCGCCAGAGAATCCACAGATGAGATTTCTTCATCAACTGGTCCAAACCTTTGTTGAATTACGTTAAAGAACCTTTCCCTACTAAGTCTAATATTGGGCAATGCCAAAGAACATGTTCAGTGTCCTGCAAGGGGCTACCACATGGCCAGTCCGGACTATCGACCAGAATTCATTACTGTACAGGTATATCGGCATTATCACTCTTCTGCATATATAACAATCGAGTCCATATATGGGCCATGATTTCCATACACAACATCATCATCATCATCATCAAGATCGTGACAGACGGCAAATGTCATCGTTCACGAATAGTTCTTATAAGGTGGTCGCCAATCGTCCGGACGTGATGCGGAAGAACACCATGAACACATCTCTCACGTCCACTGGACCACGAATCTTTATAGTAAGCACGTACGAGCCCTATCGGGCAAGAGGACCTTGTGGCTACCAACAAATTATATCCGTAGTAGTAATTTTCAATGAACAATTACGGTCGAAAACAATTTGACCGAACGTACATTTGGCAAAAAAAAACAATGATTTATTTAAATTATTTGATGTGTACTCAAGACTAGTGTAATATTTCCGTATGCAGCGTACAGCCATCCAAGCTGACCCTCATAGAACCCACTGGTTTCTACGGGTTGTGCTCTCCTGCATGTGTTTCATCAAAAAATATCACGTCCATTGACCTTCTTTCTTCGTAGTATCAATCCGGTGGATTGGTTTGCAGCAACAAAATTTTGCATCTCGTTATCCACTCTTCTCATTCCTCGGCAACCCTCTTTAGCTCAGCTTAAGAGCTACAACTCATGTCCTCGAACGCTTGCTGCAAACACTCCCGTCTAGGACGCCCTCTACAGTTTCTCACCTCAACCATCCCTTCCACAATGTCGTGAAGAAGACCATCGTGGCGCATGATGTGACCGATCGCCTCTCTGAGATGGTTCTTACTAGGTGCCTATCCTCCGTGATTATGCTGAGAACCTAATTGTTCGTGACGTGGTCTCTCCATTGACCATTTTTAGTTAAAAGCCATCAAAAACATATAATTTGTTAAGATTTTTAGTAGAAAGGTGTGCTAATTTTCAATCACAATCTATTATATTAGTGGTATACAGTAAAGGTGACTAATTGTGGCGACCATGTGACCCGAATTCGGAGCGAAAACAGCATATAGAGGGAGCTTAGTTTGGAATCCCAATAAATCCAAGTACATTATCATGCTCGAAAAAATTCATAAAAAAATTCTCCGACGTCTGTATTTTTATAAATACGGTAACTATCCATTTAATTCATTTAATTCCGAACATTACCCAACTATTTTTCTTCTAGGGATGCTTTCTTTCCATTCGCTAGAGTCCCGGAGGAAAATTGCTGCTCCCAAACATTCATTCCTTCTTCTTCGCGGTGCAATTCACAACCCTGGGATTCTTGAATGTTATAACTTCTACGTTCCAGATAGGTACACCCGTGCTCGTAGCCATCCTTTGTTTTTGATCCCAGTTGATACTTGTGGAGCTTCGAGCACTCAATTTAGTACAACGGCAATGGCGCTTCTAAACGGCATACCAGCACACCTCGATCCTTTTCTTATATCCTTTTCCTCTTTTGTCGATGGTATTGTTCTCTCTAGATCTTCTTCTTCTTTTATTTTACTTGTTTTTTTTTTGTATGTATTGTATGTTTATGTATACTCTATGTTTTTTATTCTGTATTATTATATGTAGCTTGGAACTGCGGTTCTGTTAAATAAATAAATATAGAGAGTCCATTACATATATACAAAGGTTAAGGAAATATAAATGCATAGGTAAACCACTTTTAAGGCATTTTTTTAGCCCTTTATGTGCGTATTATTTATTATGAATCCATATATAGAAGAATTCCTTATATATACATAATAATCACGATGAATACATAATGTTTTAATTAAAGCATTAATGAAACCTTCTGCTTCTATATATGGATGATATTCGTTGGGTCAAATTCGATGTGAACTCTAAACAAACATGTCGGAAGTATATTATCTATTTCCTCGTATACAAAAACCAACGTATATATGTTTTTCACGTATGCGTTCCTATGCCTTTCAACGGATTGCGATAAAACTTACACTAATTATTATTAAGTGGATTTCAGGATTAGTTTCTGTTATATTTTTTCCCCCAAAAACGGAAACGGGAAAACATAAATGAATGGTATGCGCATACAAGTACGTCCCAATCACTCAGTCGTGTTTAAGTTATATTCTACTAGTTTTAATATTTCCAATTTGATACATAATCGAATATTTAATATAATTATCCGCTATCAATCTTCAAGCCCCCGGACTCGCACTATCCTGGAAGGCCAATGGGAACTATATGTAGAATGTACTCGGTGGAGCTGACATGGGATGATGCGGGGATCGTGACAGCTGACAGCTTTGAGGCGGCATCTCGTGATGACCATATGCTTCATTTAGGAGAGCGGACAAGGTGATGATAATGATAATTTAAAAATTCACGCGGTAGTTTGTAAAAAATGCATAGTACGTTTCCTGCTTGATAGAAACGCGCGCTCCAGGAAACTTAAATAAATGATTTCTCTGCTGTCATTCTCCTGTGTGCGTTTACAAATCAAATATACTCCTATATAGAACACATTAAACGGATGGTAAATATTTGTATTTGAAAAACCGCACGTAAAAGGGAATCCCAGTAAAAAATATGTTTTATTAACTTACTGATAAAGAATGATTAATTCCAGGAAATGATAAGGACGAGGAAGGATATTCATATTACTACGAAATATATTATGTGAATTTTATAATACTCGTATCACATTAAATAGAAAAAAATATATCACACCACAAAACCAAGGAATATATTTTTATTTTTCCCGCATGCAGAGTCCATACCATAGCCTGAGCGTCATAGACTGCGCTGGTCTCGTTTGGCTGTGGTCTCCTGCATGCGATTACATAAAAAAAATAGCTTAGAGCCGCTCAGACCAGTGATCTTTAACCTATTTTAAACCATGGAACACTTCTATGATAATGTAAATTAGTGGAGCACCAAAAAAATTACAATAACTCAGTTTGTCTTAGAATTGCGATTGTTCATGCCTTATCCCAAGATATCTCTGCACCCGAAAGTCAGTCTGGGAACTCATATATAATTCCAGACGTCATTCAAAGCAGCAGTCCGAGAACTTGAAGAAACATCAGCTATATACTCGTAGTAGCTGTTTACAAATGGGCGGGTATCTCAAACACTGATGAATATTTTGACGTCTAATTGGGCGCAGATGTCAGCAATTCTAATCGCTTAGCCCGCGAAATTTAAATTCAAATTTCCCGGATTTTTTTGTCTACAGTACTCGTTATCAGTATTCTATTTTGAAGGTCGTCGGGAACCATTTACACTTTCCTGAATATACTTTTATGTGCAGAGTTATGGTGACCATACGTTCCATCTTCTTCGTAGTATCAATCGGGTGGATTGGTTTGCAGCAACAAAATCTTGCGTCTCGATCTCCACTCCTATCGGTCCTCCGCAACCCTCTTCAGCTCAGCATAAGAGCTACAACTCATGTCCTCGAACTTGCTGCAAATACTCCCGTCTTGAGCGCCCTCTGCAGTTTCTACCCTCAACAATCCCCTCCACAATGTCGTGAAGAAGACCATCGTGGCGCATGATGTGACCGATGGCCTCTCTGAGATGGTTCTTACTAGGTGCGTATCTTCATTGATTATGCTGAGAACCTCATTGTTCGTGACGTGGTCTCTCCAAGAAATTCCGAGATTTCTTCTGTATGACCACATCCCAAAGGCCTCTAGTCTTTTGGAAAAGTTCCGTATATGGAAATAATAAAATAAACATGATTGATTATCATATTTTCTATCAATTTTTCATTTCATATCAACAATTAATCATTCACACAAGAGCAAGATTTTACTATTGGAGGTCATTTCTGCATTGAATACTATGTGCTTCAAGTACACACATTATTATATATACTATAATACATATATTGATAAATATATATATAAATTATTATTATATTTACACTAGCCAGATTGATATATAATTCGTGACCATGAATGAATGAACGTATGTAAGTGTAATAAATAAGTCTGAAGAAAAAAAAAACGTTTTGTCATTGTTGGAAGGATTGAAAATTGTAAGTACGCTGTACGTACAACATTAAATTAGCTAATAAAGACCAATTCACAGCACGCTTTTATTTTAAGTGAGCGCACGCTGAGATCGCAACCGGTTGAAAGCAAGTGACTCTGTGACGATCGCAACAGTGCGGCTGGACACTTGTGTTAAGAGTTAGTGAGGTTGCAAGTGCATATTGACATATTTCTTAGAAATACGTAGATCGTATGAAGAAAGAAATTCTGGGACATACTGGAGGAGCATTGAAGACCTTACAGGTGGGTCTTTAACCATTTCGTTACGGCTCGGTGGAATACAAATTGTACTGTCAATACGGCGTGAATTTTTTCAAACCATTTTTTTTTGTTTAAAACTAGTATTTGAAGCATAAATGTACTTATCTGACCTATTTTCATATATCACATTGGTTCTTCTATCCTTTAGCTATCAGATGATGCATAAAAAACTATTATATTTAACAAACGCTCATTATGTAACTCCATACACGTGGTGGCATTGACACATGTGGTCTACAGAAAAATCGCTCCTATAACGAAACCTAACGATATTTATTTACATGCTTTAAAGATTCCTGTAAATAATAAATGTAGATTGATAAAGGGAGTGACTGCAGTTCCAAGTTTCTACCGTAGATGTCACAATGAGTTCTGAAAGTAGCAAAACGACATATCACGGCTTCGATGTCAACGGTAGGGGAATATCTTACACGGCATATATCGACAACCGATGCGAAAGGGTTAAGGAAATAATTCAAAGTCTATTCTTGATCAATATACAGGTACATTAAATGTTTGAATACGTGTGTTTAGCAAGTATATTACTTTTTAGTTGTTTTGTATTCAGGACGAATTGATGCGTTTAGTTCAGAAGAGCAGGAACCGTAGTGATACTAGTAGAAAAGACTAACACTCGTATACAGCGACATTAATTTACATAACAAACCCATAATAGCTACTCTGCTTTAGAATGATTAAAGTGAGGAAGACTCAAACCTCGACTCACCTCAAATCTTAAGAAAACGTCTCTGCATACAGGTGCAAGTGAACCAATCTAACGTCTGTATCCGAGGATTGGAGTTATAAATATGGGTCATCGATTACTAGACGAACTGGTTTTTTTTTAACGAAGGCGATTAAGTGTAAGTTTTTTGGTGTTTCAATCCTAAGGTAACTGCCGTATTCCAAGGAAGGGCGAATTTGTTATTTATATATATGAAGTAGTTGTTAGTTGGTCGTTGAAATTCGAGTACGTGCGACATAACCCAGCGATTAAAAATACTTAGTGGACCAATAGTACACACAAACTGGCAAACGAAGCATTTGCCGACCCCCTACAAGATGGACTGACGACATAAGAAGAATAGTAGGAGTGACCTGGATGCGGAGGATCGAAGAGTATGGAGACTGATGCGAGAGGCTTACGTTCAACAGTGGACGAATACAGCCTGATGATGAAGTACACCCGTGTTCAAAAGATTGGATATTAGGTTACGTTTGGTCCAAACTTACATCTGTGTCCAAAGGATTGCATGTTAGGTTAGGCCCAATCTTACATCTGTGTTCAAAGGATTAAATGTTAGGTTAATCTTTACCGAGACTTCTATAGAGGAAACCGTGAATGAGTCTTTTGGCGTCGTTGATGGGGGCGTCGTCTATCGGTCAAGGTCACAACACTCTCTCCCATTGGCAAAAATTCAAATATTATATGCGTCATGAAATTAAAACCGTCAATGTTTTCAATAACGCACTCAGCGGACCTCCGGGAAAGTTATATGATACTACCGTTGCCGTGTAAGTCCTCGCACTTTGGCTGTGGAAATCGTCAAGAACCATGTGTATTCCTGAGATGGATCTCTGAGTGCAGGACATGTTTTGGGACAAGATATAAATTAACCTTTAAGCGCCCAGTGGTTTCCATACAGGACCGCAGATTTGCGTCATCAACGCCCTACGGTCCCATACAGGAGTGCTTATGATTCATTTCACAATCGGATTATATTAATTTGTAATAATACTATTAAAATAAGTTCATGGAAGAATCTATTGTGCGACGAAACATTACAAACATTGGCCTGCTAGGGCATTGAACGATGCAAATTTGCGGTCCCGTATGGGACCACTGGGCGTTTAAAGGTTAAAGTATGAGATAAAATAATTGTATAGAGTTAAGCCATTGCTCAGGATGGACCTAATGGGTCCGAAACATGTACGTTCTTCATGGCAAAAGCCCGGGGACTCTTGGAAAAGAGACGGCAGGTTTACTCTCGCAATTTTGATGAAAGATCAGATGGTCAACTTGACGTTCCAGAAGCCTGAACCATTTGGTCCTATGGGGCGGCTCAATCCAAGCGATTTGGCGAAGCGACACGCGGGTGAGCAACGGCCGGTAACCTATCCAAATTTTTGTTTCGTGTACAATATTGCTCAACATTGATGATAACCTTACAAATTTACAACGATTTAATAAGATAATCCTTTACGTTGCACGCGTCTACACGTTGGAACTTATGAAGCCTTCTATCGTGGCAAAACTGCAGTCTTACAGAAAGCGAAACAGCGCTCAGTGTGAACCACGTTTTTTTATTATTTATGTAAGCACACACAGGAGAATACCAACACATGGTGATAGTAATTCTGAAGGCTCATTTGTGAAATTCTATGATGCTTACCATGGTGCATATATCTAAACGCTGCATGTGGAGTGTTGATCCGCCAACATCATTGACTACAGCCCAAGATTCACGCATCATCCTTATTATTACAGGAATTTACTATGAATGGGTAGTCTTCACGGGACGACTTTCGTCTACCACCAATTTTAGTTAATAGGCTATGACTGTAATTTTACGGGTGAGGGATTAAATTCACACCAGGGGGTATTATAGAGCTCAGAAATCGTTTAAAAACTTTTTTTTAATCTTCTTCGGGGATCGAACCGACGACCTTTGGCTTGCCAAGCAAACGCTTTGACCGTTGAGCTATACCCGTCGGCAAAACGACGTATGAAATTATTTATCAATTAATAAAGATAATCCTATTTTATGAAACGAGATCGTCGAATTCCATACAGTTCGTCCTTACCACTTGGTTTCACTTTAAAAAAATTAGGACAACAGGTACTTGTATACTCGTATGTATTATGCATGACACTATTTTTGCTAATTATTGAAACAAAAAAACGAGTTCGGCACTAGAGATCGCGTGGGAGTCCGCGGGGCAAGGCCGAGCGAGGAGTCTCAGCGGTGACCTTCCTCTGGGAGAACGGCAACCTTAACCGCTGTCCGAAGCCAGTGCCCCCGCACGTCTGATGTCACTTTTTGCACACACAAGAGAAAATAACATTTCTTCCCATATTCGTTCCATCAAAGACTAACAATTACTATGAATGGGTGGTCTTCAAGGGACGACTTTCGTCTACCACCAATTTTAATTAATATGCTACGACTGGCATTTTCGGGTGAGGGATCAAATTCACACCAACCGGGGGTATTTTAGAGCTCATAAATCATTTAAAAATCCATTTAATCGTGTATATGTCGACCAAAGCTCCTTCTTTAATGCTGCCGGTAAGCTATGGAATGCTCTTCCAGCGTCTGTGTTTCCTCCTTCCTACAATCTGGATCAAGAAACAGATAAATATACACTTGCAATCTCCCCAACCCACACACGAACACGAACACAACACACGTTACCCGAATGCAGCGTCCAGCCTCCCTGGCTGAGCGTCATAGAGTGCACTGGTCTTGACCGGGTGTGCTCTCCTGCATGCGTTTACATAAAAAATATATATATATTAAATGTTGATATAAAAAAAGGCGCGCATCACCACAACTCAGTTTTGTCAGTTAACATTGCACATGCCTTGTGCTAAGACATATCTGCACTCGAAGGTTCACCTGAGAACGTATATTGTTCTCGACAACCTCCAGGACAGAAGCTCGAGGATTTGAAGAGACGGCTGCTGTAGTACCCGAGGCATATTTTTACCACATCCACTGCACACTTGAAGTATATTGACACCGCAATATTCAGTTCCACAGTTTTGTAGCTCAGATTATACACTCTCTACTCTGGACTTTACCCGCCTCACACCGGAGAACAGTTAAGTCTCCTTGATGATGCGCTCATTCAGATTATGATATTAAGTCCAGTGGCAGTCCCCTTTGAACAATTGTGGGCACTGCACAGAAGTGCTAAAAGAAAGAACCCGTAAAAGATATTAAAATCGCATTCACGGGTTGTAAAGAGATGGAGATGGACACACTCTCTACTCTATTCCTTGTCCCAGAACACTTATGCTATACATACCCGCATGTCAAAGTAGGAACATAGAAGCTTCCCGGGAGCCTCTAGGACAAGCGCTTGCGAACTTACATAGACTGCGGCTGTAGTCCCAGAGAAATATTTGGATGTTCAATCATCAGCGTTTTTTTAAGGAGATCGGGTGATGAGTCCGACGCTTCCGATGATATATAGATACATAAAATGTCTCATAAGTTCACCACAATTACACTCAAATCACATAAGCGCCTCTGTTGACAAAAATAAAAAATTTAAATAATAATTTTACGAGTTTCTAAAAATATCTTCGATTTACATTATTAGTCACTCGGCGAGATCAGCCACCGGTACGAAAGCGATAGAGAGGGAAGATAGTTTCTCGAGAGCGAGATATAGGAATGGTCTGCGTCGGTCCCACGCTGTCCGCGGACGCGCGGGCGAGTCCGGCGAAGGTCGACGACACCCTCCTCTTATTTGCATGGTCACCGCCAAAGGAATGAGCGAAACTACAAAAAAAAACTAAATTGCATTTGCAAAAAAAAAAGTTTGAGAATCGGTCGTTTTTTTTTCAAGCAACTGAAAACTTATCAACACAATGAATGTGAATGCGTTTGAAGCGTCACGTTTCATATTTTTGCTACTACTACTGCGATACAAATCGCAAGCATAAATATATACACTATTAGTCATAAACCATGATCCATTTCTCGTACAAGTGATTTCTACCCACGAAGCTTCGGCGAATACATTCTTAACATTGTCATACGCTAAGTTCACGACGGGAGCTTAAAAATGAAATATCTCACGGTCGGTATTTAAAATGTGAATTTATTTATTTTCTTTTTATTATCAATAATGCACATAAGAAGGTGGACCTAGCTGGGACATGTACGTATTAAGAATGCCGCAGGAGAGCATATACTATAACTATATATACTATAACTATATATACTATAGCATATACTACAGCATATACTATATAACGGGTCTGCCAAATAACTTTTTTTTTTTTGAAAATGGGGCGCAAAACATCGAGTGTAGCTTCGGCTGTGTGGCACGTAGCGCCGTCCTGTTGAAACCAAATGTTGCCAATATCCTCCTCTTCAATTTTTGTGAACAAAAATGGCCCGATAACGATCGCCATTGACTGTAACGGCCACTCCTTGCTCATTTTCGAAGAAAAATGGCCTGATTTTCAAAGTAATGTCGCAATATTTCCCAGCGTTGTTCAAGCGTATACACAACCATATTCGTTCAGCGGAAGGATAAAACTAATTATCTGTCAAATCAGACATGAGCTAAGTGTTACCATTCACGAAATAAGCACTAGTTGAAAAAAAAAACGTTAGATGGCGGACCCTTTATAACAATGTGATATTTGAAAACAGACGAGATAAGTACATTTATGCTTCAAATACTAGTTTTATAATTGACAGTATAATTTGTATTCAAACCGAGCCGTAGTGAAAGGGTTAAGGCGCGACTCAAACAAAAAAGGGCCTTCTGTAAAACGCAAAACCCTTTTACCGTATTATAGTTAGCACGAACACTTCCACCAAGACCACGCTAGTCGCTAAATAATTCATTTTTCAATCAATTGAAAGTCAGTTACTACTTTTTGTATACACGGCGACGGCCAGGTGACTTGGGTGGCAAAATAGCGTATTGAAAAAATACCCTATGTTTACACATATAAATTTATTATAATAATACTCGTATATGCCAATCCGTGCATAAATTTCAGTACATTTAGCCGTTGTTGGTTATGACTCACATAGTGTGTTTGGTAGTCAATACTGTTTAATTCTACCAACTGACATTTACCGTACAAGAAAATAATAATGTATATGTATTGATATCAGCTTGATATAGCCCATACAGGCTGGTGCCGAAAGCCTCGATATATGAACTTTAGTCTTATATTTTTGTTCGCTCGTCGGACATATTGCTTGTTTGACAGGTGTAATTCTGTGGATCGCCACTTGATGAATTACGGCGTTCGGTGTCACCAACTAAGAGCGCTCGGTCGCCAGCCGGCAGTCTGTGTCTGCTCGAGGCGTTAACAACTCATCATTCCTCGAGCATTTAAAGAAAAATAAACATTAGACGTGAGGATTCGAACGGCAGACAGTATACAACACGTTTAGTTATGTATTTTCGTTGGAATTATAGCTTTTGGGTTGAGCCGTGTGCTGTGAATTTCTCCTTCTCGAGAAGCAATCTATATATGTATTCAATATTATAAGTAAGAATATATTATATGATTATTGACTGTTTTTTTTCTCTATTTTTGCAGGTAAATTGACTACTCTCACTAATTCCAAAGCGATGACATTGATGTAAAAATGGCCCATGAAGCATAGTTTCAAAAAGTAAACATAAATAAAAAGTAAGTACAATAATAAAAAAAACATAAATACATTTTGAAATAAGAAACATAAGCAAATATGAACTTTTTAAATTAAATCGTAGTCTTCCTCAATCCAGCACTGTCAAGAGACATACCCCCTACCACCTCTAGTACATAAATTTCGTCGGGTATACTTCGATGGTCAAAGCATTTGCTTTGCAAGCCAAATGTCGTGGGTTCGATCCCCGACGGAGATTTAAAAAAAAAAAGTTTTTTAATCCATTTCTGAGTTCTAAAATACCCCCGGTTGGTGTGAATTTGATCCCCCACCCGTAAAATGACAGTCATAGCCTATTAATCGAAGTTGGTGGTAGACGAAAGTCGTCCCGTAAAGACCACCCATTCATAGTAAATTCCTGTAATAATAACGATGGTGTGTGAATGTCGGGCTGTAGTCTATGACGTTGGCGGGTCAACACTCCACATGCAGCACGGTAAGCGTCACAGAATTCCACAGACGATACTTCAGACTCACTATCACCAACTGTCGGTATTCTCCTGTATATGTTTACATAATATATATCATTTTGCCAAATCAATTTGGAGCTTTGTTTATTAATTATTGCTGAATGATAAGAAGAAGTATCTTTGATAGTGGTGATGCGTATAAGGTGACGTCATCAGAGACGGTTGGTGTTGATTCGTCATTATTAATATTGACATTCCCTTCGCAAAAATGTGCAATCTTTATTATTAATCTTAAGTATCTTATTATTGGGCATTCATATTTATAATCAGCGAAAGCGATCGAGCAACTTTCGATCGCGAACGAATTTAAAAGTAGTCACAAAATGTAAATATTTACAAACACGACAGCCCATCACGTGCGCTTCAGTCGTGTCCCGCCCTTCGGCGAGAGCATATTGTATTGTGGCTCGGCCGAATGCTGTGACTAGTTCGGGGCCACAAGGTTGTAAAGTTTATCGTAAATATATGTCAATGTGCTTCAGATAAAATCTGTGTTATAAATCTGCTCCTAATCCTGCCACCACGCGACGGAATAACAACCTTTTTGAAAGAAAGGAGAATGCTTAAACTAAATGTCTAAACGTCTTATGTAGAAGTACATATGTTTATATACGCCGAGAACTAATGAAGGTTTCATAGAGGTCGAAACCGCGGCATTCCAGCATATGAATATACAGCGTTGAATGTGATAGATGTTAAAACAAGGTAGGAAGAAGCGGTTCAACTTAAAATTAAAACATTAATAATAGGAGAAGATAAGAAACCGTTATATGAAAAATAGACGCAAAAAGATTTCAAATGAATAAAAGCGTACGTTATAGGAGGGCTCACTTTACATACTATGTATAGTTTCCGGATGGCCTTACAGATCAGCAAGAGCCTTTGGTGAAAACCCTCCCTGTCCCGTCCTGTTTTTGGAGACCCAGATGGGGACCCGTTACTGGTCGCACGCAAAAAGCTACTTGTTAGAGAGTGGCTGATGGCCTTCCCGTGATTCTAGGTGCATCAGTTAGATGTCAAATAGATCTCAGTCTAAGACTGCGAAATAAGTATACTACAGCGAGTCTCGAATTGCCTTTGGTAACACGTTGCTAACCACGAAATACGTGGGAATTGATAAGGAAATGGTGAGGTTGGAAAATGGATTCGGCAAGAGCCCGGGGGACTGAACAAAGAGTAACTATAGTTTATGCTCTCCTGCATTATTTTTTAAATGTTTGTTTGGTCTAAATGCACCGCATCTCGATATAACTCGTACCTACTATCCGAACTCTAAGCCAACGTTTGTAGAAACCTGTTTTATCATCTGCCGCATATCCTTATCGCAAGAAATTCGAATAATTCGATAACCGCCATTGGAATCTGCCTATGAATCACTTTCGATGCATATTATTAACATTCTAATCGAATGCTCGTTAGATACATCACATGTTTAAATAGCGTAATATTATGCAAACTTAGAGTATAGCGTAATACGAAAACGATAAATTTTTTCCTCTTAAATTCTTAGCAAAATATCACAAGTTCGTAGTTGAAGAAAGACACGTAATAATGATCGCTTAAGAATGACGAATTTCTTGGTGTTAATACCATCATCATCATGATGACGATTGAACGAATCCCACAGTGGATTCCATGACTCTCATTATCATTTATATAGGATTTTATTTAAGTTTCTTTGCGAGGACCGCTGGTCAAATTGTCGTGCATGCGACAGTAAAATGTCCAAAATTTGTTTTTAAAATGATTTTTTTCCTTTACGTATGCATTAATCGGTCTCGAATAAATTTATATTATATACATATTATAAAGGATAAATAAATGGTAAGGACGACGAGCGTTATTGATATCTCCATGGCAACTACATACTCAAGTTTCATTGGTCCGGAGAATCGTGGGTATGTTCTAAGAATTGTACCTCCACGAACGTCATGTCGGACTGTGGTCGTCCTTGCTTGTCTGTTCAGTTTTAAGAGTATGTGCTAGAGGTGGAAGCCACGCTGTTTTGAGAATCAAGCCGTCATCCCTGTTGATGTTGATGGGATGTCTTTTGATTTCAATGGCTTCCCTTACTAGGCGTGCATACTTTCTTTGTGTTCGAGCCACGATTTCGGGTTAGAACGAAAACTTATGTCCCGTGTCAGCCAGATGCTCTACCAGTGCTGAACGCTATTGGGTAGCCTAGTATGCACGATCTCTCATGTTCGCTTACACTTAAGTTTAAAAAAAGACTGAAGTTATTTGACGTGCATATTCAATCAATTGTGATGAGCAGCGTTTAGAAACTTTTAAACTTTATTTATTTTTGGATCCTTGCACGAAATGAATCAATATACACTTGCAATCTCAAAAACACAACACGCGTACATTTTCAACACGAAATTCGAATATCTAAAAACTAAAGCGTTTAACAAAAGCATTATCCCAGTACAAATTAACTTATAGAGCAGACTTTGAATCTAATAGCAAGTATTTCCCATTAAATAAATGTCACCCAACGTGGCAGTATAGTATGTAGTGTGTTTAAGACAGAGAATTCGAAACGACGATATCCAAATAACTCGAGGAGTGGACGCTACCGAAAGAATAGGCACTCACAAGTGGCAATATCTGTTGAAGAGACGACGGTCGATGGGAAAGATGAGTGCTGGAGTGGCGCCCAGGAACCGACGAATCTCCAGTGTACACCGATTTGCTAGATACACCGACGATATTAGAAAAAAAGCGGGAGTAACCTGGATACGGAAGATGGAGGATTATTTTGGAATGACCATTTGGTCATAAAAAGCGCTATATGAATACTGATATAATAATAAGTACGAGGGCGTAGTTATTACATTTTAAATATATTTTTACCAATGCGTTGTGAGTATAATATAATTATAATTGAACCGAATAATTGAATATACATGTAATATTATAAGTGTGTGTGTATTGTTAATGTGTTTGTGTGTGTATTGTTAATGTGTTTGTGTGGTCATATACATACACACATGTATTACCAGACGGGTTCAAATATAGAACACGACCTAACGCGCCAATCAACTCGCGTCAATAGACGACGAATCTCCCAAAACGTGGGGATAGCAAATGGATACAATGTTAAACCTCGATTAAGCGGACCTCCATTTAACTGCCTTCGGATATAACGGACACAAATGCAGCCAAATTAAAAAAATGTATATAAATGTCTTAACCTTTTGGATGCCATGACCCTGAATAGATCTATGCAACGCCTTGTGGATTATCGATGATTTGAACCCCTAAATGGTCTCCAATTATTTCACAGCAACTGGGTCTTTTGACATTAATTCGCATGTCCAGTCGCAGAGTTTGCTTGCAACCTGTTGATGATGTTCTGCAGATCAGCAGTGGAGTGTTCTATGATAACAGCATTATCAGCTTACTCCAGCAAGCAGATATTGAGTGATTCGTTCACAGCCAGTCCTCGATCTTGTGGTATTGACTTGCGGAATATAAGTCCACATGGAGGTCCCTTAACAGACTTCGGACCGGAGTATGCAAGACGAGGACATAAAATGAAAGCCTGGCAGTTTTACAGCGGGCCGACTGAATGTGACTGCAGCGGGGAGCAGATCCTGTCACACCTTCTGGAGTGTGCGCTGCACCCAGGAAGATCTGATGATGGCCGGGAGTAACGCCATCGACGTCGCCCACTTCTAGGCAGACTGGATCTGACTCTGTTGTTTGAAGAGAAAGGGGACAAGTATGCAGCCTTGTCACACCCAGTGGATACCTCGAACAAATTCGTTTTCATTGCTCCAATCTGCACGCGGCACTTGCTATCCCGAAGTGAGAGAGTCGTTTACAGCGACTTGATCTAGTAGTAACAATGCTTATATAACTTGAATTATCTATGTGATGAAGAAGGCTTTCTTTGGCACGCACATGTAAGTCATCCACATTTGAGAAGCGCCGCGAATGTGCGTCCCATGTGCAGGCGAAGCGCAGTGTTTCGTTACGCAATACATTTACTTGTTGGTAATAATAAACGCTCGTCCGTTATATAAAACATCGCCACAAGGGACCCCGACGCACTGGCTAACACTGGCTGGACTAATGCAGTGACTACTAACACAAAGTTGCATTGAGAGAAATGTATGCTGACATCAGCATAATGTAGTCCTTGCTGACTGGTACCGCAAACCTCGATAAACAATCTTTCGTCTCTTATTTTTGTCGCTTGCCATACATTTGTGTGTCCGCCATATTGGGACTAGTTATATGGACCGCCGCTTACGGCGCTGGTGACCGACCACGGGCCGCACGGGTCAGTTATGTGTTGACGACCGAAAAGGTCGCATTACGGCCGGCGGCATGTCATTCCGCCTGGCCGGAAGCTTGTAAAACTCATCGTAAATATATGTCAATGTGCTTCTGAAAAATCTGTGTTATCAATCTGCTCCTAAACCTACCATCACGCGACGGAATAACACCTTTTTCAGAGAGATGAGGATGTTAATAGAGATCGTGCACTTACCAGCGCAGGTCAGACAGACCACTGAGATATACAAGTGAAAAGCAACCAACAGCTTCTGTACAATAAACCATAATGATGGATACGTTGGGATCAGTATCTGTAACCATATGCACAACATAAAATGCCTTCTACGAGGATTATCCGTAAAATAAGGTTCCCATGGCGCTACAGTCCTGAAAAGCTTTGTTTTGGTGGATCCCGTAGCGATTTTGTAGTGTCACTTGGTTCCCCCTCTCCAAATCCCTTCTCTAGCGAGCTGCCTGCGGAGCTCAGACTTGGCTTGGCAGCTGTACATGATAGACCTCCCCCTCGTTTCGCCCGCCAGGTGTGAGCTGCGCTCGGTTATCCGACCAAAGTCTCGTCTCCAGTGACGATGGAGTCGAGGTATTCCTCGCCATGAGTTTCGTGTTCTTGAAGAAGTTCTTGGGCCGCTTCAACGCGTTGACGTTTGTGCTCGTATACCGCATGCAAAAATGCATTGACCTGAGTGGCGACTATGTAGAAAAATAGGTAAAAGTACAAACATTCCAAAAATGCACGCATTCATGGAATTAAACAAGTTGTGCACTGTGAAAAATCACTGGGAACATTATTTTACGAATAACCCTCGTATTATTCATTGATTAGTTTCTACAGTTACACAGCATATAATCTATTATGCGTCACGTCTGCACCTGTAATGACACCTCACGCCGAAGAAAACCTTGCCCTTTGGCCGAGGCTCGGTGGTACAGTGGTTAAGACCATAACTCGACCGGCAAACACGCTTCTGTTCGTATAAGGTTAGGGTGCGTTTTTTTGCAATAAAAATTATTAACATATCGTATGGGGGACTGCGCAAGGAACTGGTGGCACACGAGCCGCGAAAACTCTATTTTGTATTGAGCCACCACTTGGAATAAAATGGTCCATTCCTCAATGTGTTCGAGATAATCTTCTCTCATTTAAAATGCTGATTTTATAGAAGAAAATAAAATTAGGTCCTTTGATAATAAATATTTTTTTAATTTTTCACATGTTTATGTCCCGGCTTCGTGCTGCGCATTATCCTTATTTTTTTATGTAAAAACATTCAGGAGAATACCGACAGATGGTGCTGAAGTCTCAACTGTGGATTCTATGGCGCTTACCATGTTACATATAATAGCTAAGCGCTGCATGTGGATTGTTGATACGCCAGAGTCATAAACCACAGCCTGACATTCACGCATAATCCAATTATTACAGGAATTCAATATGAATAGATGATGTTCATGGGAAGACTTTTCGACCACCAACAATTTTGATTTATATGCTATGACTGGCATTTTACAGGTGGGGAATGAAATTTACACCAACTAGCAGTATTTGTAGAGCTTACAAATCGATTACGAATATATTTTTTTCATCTCCATTGGGGATCGAACCCACGATCTTCGTTTTAGTAAGCAAACCCTTATACCACTAAGCCATACCCGTCGACAAAGTTTTAATACTTACATCCAAATCCTCCATTCCACCATATATGTCGAAGAGGTAACGGTCGATGGGGAACAAAAGTGTTGAAATGGCGCCCAAGAACTAGCAAACGAAGTGTCGGTCGATCTAAAAGATGGACTGACGACATCAGAAGAATAGCGGGATTGGCCTGGATGCGAAAGGCGGAGAATCGAAGAGGATGGAGACTTATGCGGGAGGCCTAAATTCAACAGTAGACGAACACAGACTGATGATGATGACAATGAAAAGTGTGAGGCACGCAAAAATATACAGACATATAAAATAATGATATTGTGTCTTTTGGGTTTAGCCGTGTGTGTCGAATTACTTCTTTCCAATATTTCGACCGCCATTGCTGGGGTCTTTTTCATGACTAAGTGATGAGTTGGTGTCTGGAGGTAGTTTAGCCGTCAGCCTAATGTACCTCCACGAATGTCATGTCGGAGAATCGTGTACAGTGGGTATGTTCTATGGAGAATACCTCCACGAACGTCATGTCGGACTGTGGTTGTCCTTGTTCGTCTGTACAGGTTTTTGAGTATGTGCTAGAGGTGGAAGCCGTGCTGTTTTGAGAATCAAACCATCATCCCTGTTGATGTTGATGGGATTTCTTCTGATTTCAATTGCTTACCCTTCAGACACCAACTCATCACTAAGTCATCAACCCTGAAGAAGACCCCTGCAATGGCGGTCGAAATATTGGAAAAAAAAAATCGCAACACAAGGCTTAACCCAAAAGCCACAATATCAAATCTGGCCGTGAAAACCTAAGAAGTTATAAAAAATAATATAAAAAAGGTTTACTGTGGCTGATATCAAATATGCAGTATAAACTGTAGGTACTCGTATATATGTGTATAAAAAAATCCAGGTGCTGTCTGGTTTCATACACTGACTGCACCTGAGTACCTACGCACGTTAAACGCAATATTATACGCCTACCTGTTATGCTTTGTGCTCGTGAACGCACGTGTGTGTGTGTGTCGTGCGTGTGTACGAGGGGTCAGCTACTGTGCGTGTGTGTGTGAGGCATCAGCTGTTCGCCCACCTGCCGCCAAGAACCGGCGAGACAATCTTTTGTTGCATGCATTTGATATATTCCACGTGAGTGTGTCTCAGTTCAAATTCACAACGTCCGACGCCCGTTTTGCAAAGACGTTTTGTTAGATTTGAGATGAGTCAAGGGCTGAGGCTTCCTCACTTTAGCCATGAAAATGAATGACTCTGCATACGGGTGTGAGAGACTGTTGAACTGGCGAGACGATCTTTTGTTGCATGCATTTGATATATTCCACGTGAGTGTGTCTCAGTTCAAATTCACAACGTCCGACGCCCGTTTTGCAAAGACGTTTTGTTAGATTTGAGATGAGTCAAGGGCTGAGGCTTCCTCACTTTAGCCATGAAAATGAATGACTCTGCATACGGGTGTGAGAGACTGTTGAACTGGCGAGACGATCTTTTGTTGCATGCATTTGATATATTCCACGTGAGTGTGTCTCAGTTCAAATTCAAAACGTCCGCCGCCCGTTTTGCAATGACGTTTCGTTAGATTTGAGGTGAGTCGAGGGCTGAGGCTTCCTCACTTTAGTCATGACAAGGAATGACTCTGCATACGGGTGTGAAGTTGGTTACCTTAAGTCTCTGCATACAGGTGTGAGAGACTGTTGTTCATTACAATGACAATCGTGATAGATATACTATAGTCAATCCACTCATAACGTTTTCAAGATCGAAAGATTAGCCCGATACAACCGATTATACTTATAAATATTTATTATTTATAATAGAGTGAATTCTAAAAACATAAAAAAAAAGATTAACGAATCCATTAAATATGCCTCCGATACTACAAATGAAGATAACATGAAGATAAACAGCACAATAATCAAAGTCATGAGAGTAAGCCGCAATGAGCAGCAGAACAATAATATATCAATGCTAGGAGTAACCCTAAAAGATGCAAAAGAGTTTGTATACCTTAGAAGTACGATCACCTGGGATGGGAGAACAAAAAGAGAAGTCAACAGACGCATGCATCAAGCAAGGCTATCACGTTAAAAAAAAAACAAAATTATTGAGTCACAAAATATTAATTTAAAGCTCCGCAAGCAACTTGCCAACACATTTGTTTGGAGCATCTTGATGTACAGCTGTGAGACATGGTGCCTATCAGAAAGTGATAAAAAATACTGGAAGCCTTTGAGATGTGGTCATACAAAATAATTCTCGCAATTTCCTGGAGAGACTACGTCACGAACAATGAGGTTCTCAGCATAATCAAGGAAGATAGGCACCTAGTAAAAACCATTTCAGAAAAGCGATCGGTCACATCATGCGCCACGATGGTCTTCTTCACGACATTGTGGAAGGGACGGTTGAGGGTGGAAAGGCGCCATAGACGGGAGTATTTGCAGCAAGTGTTCGAGGACATGAGTTGTAGCTCTTATGATGAGCTAAAGAGGGTTGCAGAAGATAGAGATGCAAGATTTTGTTACTGCAAACCAATCCACCGGATTGATACTACGAAGAAGAAGACTACAAATGTATGAACGACACATGTACCAAGTGTCCTTCATATATGTCTTAGTACAAGCTGACAGAACTATTGCATGCAGCAGCAATTTATGTTAAAAATATGTGTTAAAGATATATGAAGAATATAAAATACGTGTTCTGTAGATAGAATCATGTAAAAAAGCAAGCAGTCTAGAATGCATTACGTGATTTTTCTTGAATTATATTAAATATGTATTTAATTGTCCATCAGTCTGTGAGAAAGAGGCTCGGCACGTGTTTTTTCTACTTTCTTTGTAACGTTTTCTTTCTTTAACGTACTCTCGCAACAGATAAGGCACATACTGTTGCATTTTCCAAGGTGGAGGTCACACACAGCACTGTACGTGAGCATAATATAATCAAGACTACATACATTATTTAAAATTAATAAAACAACCTTTGTTTTAAGAGATTAGATTTTTTAACGTCCATTTATGTTACAATGGCAAATTGTAATCGCGTATTTCGATATATCATTGATCTTAAGGGCCTGTATTTATTTGTAAAGTAGCTGATTCAAGGTTTTGGTAGTAAACTAAATGAATCGGCAGTAAATTAAATGAATTGGCATTAGACTAAATACATTTGCAGCATCCACTGCGTCCATAAGAATGTGGTCAGTTATAAAATTAAAATGACAGTAATATACTCAATACCGCCAAGTAATTAATGCAAAATGAATGAATAATTAAATGGAAAGCTAACCTAACATAACCTAACCTATTATTAATTTTCATTAATTAATTATTAAATGCCATTTTATTATTTTTACTGACCTTTTTATGTATTTATCACCGACCGACCATTTCTTAAATATTTGATGGCCATTAATTGAATTAAATACAGACAAAACAATTAGTTGCCATAGTCAAGTAACATTGGGTGGGTAGCAAAAGTTGGATTGGTTACATTTGACATGTTGCTTACCGCGTGTCGCAAATTAAATTGATCAACTTTTTTTTTTATATATAAACACATACGGGAGAATACCGACAGATGGTGATAGTAATTCTGAAGTCTCATCTGTGGAATTCTATGACGCTTACCATGGTGTATATGGCAAAACGCTGCATGTGGAGTGTTGATCCGCCAACGTCATAGACCACAGCCCGAGATTCACGCATCATCCTTTATTATTACAGGAATTTACTATGAATGGGTGGTCTTCACGGGACGACTTTCGTCTACCACCAATTTTAACTAATAGGCTATGACTGACATTTTACAGGTGATGGATCAAATTCACACCAACCGGGGTATTGGAGCTCAGAAATCGATTAAAAATTCATTATTTTTTTAATCTCCGTCGGGGATCGAACCCACGACCTTTGGCTTGCAAAGCAAACGCTTTACCATTGAGCTATGACCGCCGGCATTATTTAACTTAAAATGAAGCAAGCATCGCGAGCGTTGGGCTAATCCCGATCTCCTTAAATAAAATACATATGTATTGATATCAGCTTGATATAGCTCCTTAAGGCCGATGCCGTAGAGCCTCGACAAGCGATCTTTTGTCTATTATTTTGGTTCGCTTACGTGACATCTACATCGAATGTTAAGCGGTTTTTGCATACGCCAAAATAATTGTTATGACAGTTGGCCTATTGCCGGTTGGTAGGACTGTCATATTGGCAGTTGGTACCGTGGAGATGTGAGATCGCGCCGTGGGCTGGCAGTTGAAGTTTGACACGCGCTCGCCACAGTGCGCGCGTCCTGTGCGTTCGCTGTGGCGGGCGACGTTTGTGACAATAAACAAATAATATGCGAAACAAGTTGTTTATAATGTGAACCTGATCCTGCATCCAGTAAGCCGATGTCCTAAATGGAAGAGGAGGACATCAGTATGTATTAACTAATCATTCAAAATTTAGCCTTATCAAGTGCTCGAACTCCTGCTTTGGAGATCGTCAGAAACTATATATGTTTTTAAGAGATACTGCGTAGTTAAATGGAAAATATTTGGATACGGACTCAAAAATAGCATCATTCAATCATCGCCAAGTAATTGATATTTATTATGATTTGTAATGTTTGACATCTGCTCCCCTAATAACTAATTACTTGTACCTAATTTCACTGATATTAAGTTTTATAACTTTTGCATAAGCCCGGATTCTAGTAAATAAAAAATACTTTGTTAAATAGTCAGAGATCATGCTGAATTTTCTAGAGTATAATGCGTGATGTGGAAGGATTTCTTCCCATTTTGTTCTTCTGCCTTTTCGTTTTCTAGATCTATAATGCCACTATGATGGGTTTTGAAAGGGTTGGGGTTTGCTCAGTGCACTTCCGCTCGGAATGTCGGTGATCGACAGTGGGGAGGGGTAGTTTACCGATGCCACATTGTTGCGCGGAAGATCGGTTAGGCCTGTCCGCCGTATTTGGGTCAAGTCGTTAGCGTTTGGTCTTGCGGCGGTGCTTTCACGGTCGCGTCCGCCGCTCTCATGCTCCCAGGGACACTTGCTGCACATATCGCACGGCGGAAGCCTCGCCAATCACCGATATTTTACCGACATTTTTCCGATACTTTACCGACACAACTAAAATATCACAGTATTCATCCAAACATACTCAAATCCTGTGTTCAGACATTAATTTATCATTAAAATTTGTATTTACGTTACCGATACTATCGACACTTTACCGATATTTTTAATTTATCTTCGTTTGCATAAAAAATAAACTCGAATCCTTTTCACAGACATAAAATTAACAATATATATTATATTTACACTACCGATACTATCGATACTTTACCGATACTTTTCAATTATCCTCTTTTTTTTCCAAATATAATCGAATCCTATTCGCAGACATTAATTTATACATAAAAAAATGTATTTGTGTTACCGATACTATCGATACTTAATATCGCAATTATCTTCAACATATGCTAACTTCTACAGCGTATAGAATTCCACAAATGAGACTTCAGCATCACTTACATAGATCACATCGGTATGTCAACGATAAACAACTTCTTCTTCTGTATAAAGGACAAATCCGTCCTATCCTTGAATACGCAGTCACCTTTGGGTTGGACTCTTCTAAACTTGATTGATTCATTTCAAAGAAGAGCCATTCGTTTGATAAACAATGACACTTTTGCGTCTAATCTGCAATCAATGGAACACAGGCGTAAGATCGGTTCGGTTATATTGTCACTAGGCTACACTGGAGCAGATGGACGTCATAAACTGCCGCCACATAGCTCTGTCAGCCGCCACGGTCCTTATCTCATCCCATATCACCTCTGTCGAGCACATTCCATGTACAGTTTCCGACGGAGGCAAGAGCCCGAAGGCTTGAAGCAAAGGCAGCTTTAGTTTATGCTCTCCCGTGACATCCGAAGTATGTCTAAGTATATGCCCTAATCAGGTCTATTATCATATGCCGATATTATCCTGTAAATGTTTACAAAAAAAAAAAAAAACTATACGTATAAAATTAATTATTACGACTGTAGCTTTTATAATATGTACTACCACTATTAGCATCATTGTGTTTTACAGTCTAGTGGTGATCTCAACCCTGCTGCATGGAGGATCGTTTTCGGTGTGATCAGAACCAGTTCTAGACCAGACATCGACGCTCTCACACACGCTCGGACTTGCCCGACATCTCTCGTCTTGCACACAACTCTCCGAGAGTTCGTTTGCCAGGCAGACAGACGTCTAGTATGGCTGAGTGGTAGAAGCGCACGATCGCCACGCAAGAATACGCGGACTCGATCTCCGAATAAACTTAATAAAAGAAAATAAATATCAGAACTCCGCAAGCAATTTGCCAAAACATTTGTTTGGAGCATCTTCAACAATGAGGGTCTCAGCATAATCAAGGAAGATGGGCACCTAGTAAGAACCATGTTATAGAGGCGATAGGTCACATCATGCGCCACGATGGTCTTCTTCACGACATTGCGGAAGGGACGGTTGAGGATAGAAACTGCAGAGGGCGTACTCTAGACGGGAGTATTTGCAGCAAGCGTTCGAGGACATGAGTTGTTGCTCTTACGCTGAGCTAAAGAGGATTGCAGAATATCGAGAAGAGTGGAGATCGAGATGCAAGATTTTGGTGCTGCCAACCAATCCACCGGATTGATGCTACGAAGTAGAAGAATTTTCAAAAATAATGGTTTCAAAAATTTGAAAAAATCGTTGGCCATTTGTCGCACCTTTGCTTAGTTTGACCTCGCATATAAAAATATATTTTTTACGTATTTTTTTTTATACTTTTATTTTTTACGCATGTTTGTATTTACTATCTAATTTCCTATATCCTTGAGCCGATTATGCACCCTTTTTCCGATAAGCGTTTATTATCTTTTTTCTCGGTTTCAATGTCACCAAATTCAATTAAAGGAAGAAACATTCGATTAAGAACACCCATTGTGATTCGCTGGGAAAATTTAGCACGACGTTAAAAATTAAAAGAAGAAAAAAAACATGCTAGACTTGCCGACAATGCAGCCGTGTAATGAATTTTGAAAACAGACGCTTGCGTAGAATATATTTATTTATTTATATACAGAATCGAAATTCCAATTTTTTTTTTACAAATATTTAGAAACATAGAGTATACATAAATATACAATAAATAGAGAAAATAATAAAAAAATAACACAAAAGCATAAGAATATGACACGTGTCAAAGATCACAGAGATCAAGTAGAACAATACCATCGACAAAAGAGGAAAAGGATGTAAGAAAAGGATCGAGGTGTGCTGGTGGGCCATTTAGGAGCGACATTGCCGTTGTACCAAGATACCGCAGTTTGAATTTGTGAGCAATGACGAGATCAACAAATCACCCAAAAATATACCTCAGTTTTTTTTATGTAAGCACATACAGGAGAATGCCGACAGATGGTGTTAGTGATGCTGAAGTCTCATCTGTGGAATTCTATGACGCTTACCACGGTGCACATAGCTAAGCGCTGCATGTGAAGTGTTGATCCGCCAAAGTCATAGACTACAGCCCGAGACTCACGCATCATCCTTATTATTACAGGAATTTACTATGAATGGGTGGTATTCATGGGACGACTTTCGTCTGCCACCAATTTTAATTAATAAGCTATGGCTGGCATTTTACGGGTGAGGGATCAAATTCACGCCAACCAGGATATTTTAGAGCTCAGAAATCGAGCTAAAAATCCTTTTTTTTTAATCTCCGTCGGGGATCGAACCCACGACCTTTAACTTGCAAAGCAAACACTTTGACCGTTGAGCTAAAACCGTTGGAATGCTCTTACGCCACAATTTTTAAGAGCTTCATCAAGAGCACCTATAAACAGAGCGCTTTCTCGTTATTCAAGTACATAATGTGTTGTTTGCGAGCTACACCAAAAATGGATGCATAAATTAACACACGTAAAAAAAATATATATATGTAATTTTTTTGTGAATTTTGCAGCAAAATTGAGAAAGCATGAAACAGAAGTAGTTTGTCTATCTTTTATATTATGGTCATTTATTCTACAAAATTAAAATCGTCAGAAGATTCGTTTTTGTTGGCAAAAAATATACATAAAGTAAGATCAATGCATTTCTCGACATTTTCGCTTTCGATGAAATAAAACGAAAAAAAAGTGCGGCCGATTATTCGACGAAAATTTCACTCATTAGACTAACTATCTGACCATATCATTTATTTCACTTTACCTTTTTGTATGGAATGTAAAAAACAAAAGGGAATTTTTTTAGACTTTGGTCCAATAAATTATAATCAAGTTTGGATATTTACATAATTATTTAACAAAGTATTTTATACACCTTATAAGAACTAAGCTCAGGTTGGCAATGCCTTGTCCCAGAACACCTGTATACCCGGAGGTCCACATGGGAACATACATGATTCCCGGAGGCCACACACAGGGCAAGAGCCCGCAAAATTGCTTAGACTGTAGTAGTACCAGAGAAATATTTGGGTGTTCAATGATCAATAAATGATAGTGCCCTAATGTCTTATCCGGTTGAGCCGCTCATCTAGGACATAATGATCAAGGCCTCGAAAGCATCGGACTAAGCATCCGATTTTCTTAAAAAAATCAATTAACAAATCACTTAAAAACATGCCTCGGTTACTACAGATACCCCATTTTAAGCACTCTTCGAGTCGAACAGACTATAACCATAGGAGAGCTTGCAGGGATTGAGAATATCGCGGCTGTGGCTGCCCATGTCGCCGAAAACGAAGAAACATCAAGGAGGCGATGGACATCACCAGATGGATTCTACAGCTAATTTTAGTGAAATACTTACACATGTTCAAGTACAATCTTCTTTAGCCTTGCCATTTCCCATCATCTGGGGTTGGCTCTCTTTGTGCACATTCGCCATGTCTGTCTGTCCAGCGCAACATTCTCGGTCAAGCCTAGAGTTTTCAAATCCTTGTCTACAGTTTGCTACCTGACGCAAAGGCAGTAGCTTTCTTGAAAGGCTAGAGAACTGCCGTTGACCGCCAGTTCGGTTCATCCGCCACCATCTCAGCTATGAGGTCCTGCCCACCACATAGATCCATCATAGCCTCGCCTCCGAATATGTCGGAGAAGCCTATGGATAGTCTTCCACTGGGAGCCTCTACTTCAAAATGTGTTGAAGAAGCCTCCCAGTGTGGGTTTTTGTATCGAAGTTTGCCTTCTCCGGCCAGTTTTTCCCCGAGAGGTATTTTATTTTCCTCCTACCATCCATATCTGGAAGGCCTTCCCCTATACGCAACACAGGACACATGTTTCCTTTTAAAGTATGCAAACATTATATCAGTCAATGCCTGCTGAATATCAGTCACATGGATGGTTAGTTATGTAGGAGTATTCTGTAAAAAATAAATTGAAAATTATAAATATAAAAAAGAGTAACCTTACCTTAATGCCAGATCTCCCGGGTTGCTTCAGCAGTATATTTTCAGGCTTCATGTCGCAGTGTATGATGTTGAACTTTGAAAGTGCGTCCAGACACTGCAGCAGACTATGCGAGAACTTCCTCACGAGCTGCAAACTGAACCCTTGAAACTTGTTCTTCTTGATCAGCTCGTACAAGTTGATGGACAGCAATTCGAACGTTATACACATGTGATTCCTGAAGGTGAAGCTGTCGAGCATGTGTATCACGTTCATCGTGTTGTTCCTATCCTTCCTGCGCAGATGCTCCAAGATTCGCACCTCCTCTCGCGCCTGTCTATAGAATCTCTTTTGATTCCTCACCATCTTCAACGCGACCTGTTCGTGCGTTTTATGATCGAAAGCTTTGAAAACCTGTCCAAAGCTTCCTTTACCAATCTGTTTCAATATTTCATATCTATACGCTATGTGATCGTTCATAGTCGGTATATAACTTCCATGCTCATCGTCGTAACTTGACAACGACAGCAACATATTCATGTAGCCTGGTCTTTTTTTGGCGTTCAGACCGAAGAAGTATATCTCAGTGTATTCTCTGATCTCTTTGTGTTCGTCTTCGGTGAGCTTGTGTTTGTAGTAGGATAGTATGGTGCCGGGACTGTGGGCGAAGCTCTTTCCTGGATGGGAACCGCCGGGGACGTTGTCCGGCGGCGCCGACGGCAGGCTGTGCGGCATCTTGAGGATGGGCAGCGGCTCGGCCTCTGATGGGTAGGGAGGCTCGCACGGGGGCCTCGACTGTGGCATCGCGCGGACACCACCGCTAAAGGCAGCGCTCAACATGGCGGCGGCACATGGGGGGCGCGAGCGCGCGGCGCGACACCATCGCAGATCACACTCTTTTAAACTTCTTCATAAAAATAATATTTTAAAAAAAAATACACGTCGAAAATAAAAAGTTTTTGGAGTCTGCCTAAAACAAAAAATAATATTTATTTATAACTTTCTAGCTTTTTTACAACCACATTAGTGATTGCGGCTTTTGGGTAGAGCCGTGTGTGACATTTTTTTTAATCGATATTGCGGGGCATTTTTCTTAGTTGATTAATTAATCCTTTTTTTAAAACAAATCGGCTGATTAGCCCGATGTTATCGAGGTCTGGATTAAAAAATATGCCTCGGATACTACAGCTACCCTTTCATAAAGTACTAGGATTTCTGCTCTGGAGGTTATCGTTTTTTTTTTGCTTAAAACGAGTATTTGAAGGATAAATGTACTTATCTGACCTATTTTTATATATCAAATTGGTCCTTCTATCCTTTAGCTATCAGATGATGCATAAAAAACTATTATATTTAACAAACGTTCATTATGTAACTCCATACATGTGGTGGCATTGACACATGTGGTTTACAGAAAAATCGCTCCTGTGGCGAAACCTAACGATATTTACACACATGCTTTACAGATTCCTATAAAGAATACATGTAGGTTGATAAAGGGAATGACTGCAGTTCCAAGTTCCTACCGTATATGTCACAATGAGTACTGAAAGTAGCAAAACGATATATCACGACAACCGATGTTAACGGTCGGGGAATCTTTTGACGGCATATGCCGACAACCGATGCGAAACGGTTAAAATCTTACAAAAAATAAAGTCTTGAAAATGTCTACTAGAACAAGCCAAAATGTGTCACTTAAAAATAAATTTGCGGAATAATTCTAAATATTTTATTTTACAAAAAAAGCCACCCATTATGCAGAAACGAAATCGAAAATATTTATATACGTTAATAGAAAAACATTTAAAAAATCAATGCTTTAAAGTCAATAATAGTCGCTAATTGCTGTTCTGCTAAGCAACGTTGCTCTGCGGAGCACAGAATTTCGAGCATTATTTTTGTATATATGTATTTGTATATACTATATCATTATAATACATACTGAATTAGACAAAAAAAAACTGATCTATATGCTACAAACATAACCTCAAAATGTCTGGCTAACCTAAAAAAATATATACCTGCTAAATGTATGAGAATTTTAATGTTTTCTTTTATTTAAAATGGACAAAATATTGATTTATTTGATTATTTATGCTCATTAAAGACATAATGTTTTATATTTATATAATTTTTAAGTTGTATTTAATGTATTTACCTAAATTTAAAAGAAACTTTGTTCAATATAGACGCAAGGTTTTATATGTAGCATTCATATTTATTTAATTTGTAATGTTTCACATGTTTGCCTCAAATAACTAATAGCTTGTACCTATGTTCAGTGATTTTAAGTATTTTAACATTTATATAAGCTCAGATTCTAGAAAAATATAATTCATCTATTGAAATAGTCAAGCAAAATTTTCGTTGATTAAAAAAAAAACTATAAATTCTAAAAATATATATTCCATTAGGATTTGAAATTTAAATGTTTCTAGAACCGTTTCCTTAAGTATTATTAACAATGCAAACGTTCATACTAAAATGCCACTTATAATGTAAAAATGTACAAGAAAATACTGTCAGACAATAATGAATAAATCTTAATTATACGACGCTTGCCATTTACGATTGCTAAGCGCAATACATACGTTGATTGTTGATGTTTTAAAATGTGAACATGTGATGTTCACGGGACGACTTTTGTCTACGGTTTAAATAAATAAGTATTCCTGATGGTTTGATAATAGGAATTCTAACCTAAAATATGAAAAATGTTTGATACTCCAAAATATAACCATCATTGGAATTACCGAAGTGTATGCAGAAGAGGTTAAACAATTGCATACTATGCAAAAGGCCACGGATTCAATCCCCGAAGAAGCATATAATACAAGTTGTATTTTTAATTGTTTTATAAGTTCTATATTATTCGAGCATTTTTATAAATATTATCGGCTAGTGTGAGACTGATATTTTATCAGTTAAAATCCTGTCATAGCCAATCTATCATAATAACTGGTAGAGTATAATCAGTGAATGCCAAGTTGCAGTATAATGACGTTGAAGAACAACGCTTTATACAATGCGATTAGGCGTGCTTAAAACGGCAAGCGTCATTTAATATAAAAATATGATTTCTCAATCATAGTCTGCCGGAATTCTCTTGTAAGTGTTTACAATGTATATTTTCTTAGTGTTTTGATTGTGATACAACATATTTTCAAAACCCTCGAGGCTCTTCTAAGCAATGCACTCGCTCGCATTGCTTTTAGTGGCCAACGTAACTAAACGATTTTTTCTATGGAAATATATCATTTTTTGTGCCAGGCGTCTCCCTGATGATGCGCCAATCTTTACGAATGCTTTAAAAGGCCTCCCCGACAAAGCACAAGTCACTTTTCCACACAGCCACCCAGCAAGGGGTCTCCGTTCCGCCATTAACAACAAACACTCACCCGGACCGCACTATCACATCACAATTTAACCGACAATCCCGCACATTTTCACCATTCAAACAACCGATCCGCGTAGATCGACAACCTAACAATATATTCCAGCAGTTGTTAGGTGTGCTTTAATAGTTTAAAACGTGTTTAATTCGGTTTTCGGTGTGGCCGGCCGCGCGAACAAAGAATGACTGACTCGAGCAAAATAGAAACTCGACTGGAGCGAGTCATTGAACCATTTTGGTTCCCCGACTCGCGAGAGAGAACGAGATGCAATGACTCACATCGAAATCAAAACGCCCTAATGCTCTACAAGAGCGAAAGAGATGTCACTAATTCTTCTTTATTCACATTCAAACAAAAAAGAGACGCACATACACGAGCGTTGCTATTATAATGCTCCACACTCGTACAAGTGCAAAAGAGAAATGCTTAAATTCATCAGTATTTTTAGATAATGTACAAATATTTTAGTTCGTTTTCTCTGCGAGTGAGACGGCGATGCAAGATCTCACGTTTTGATATAATTTGTTCAAGTGTGCGAAAGAGATATAACTAGTTTGATCATAAAGGTTCGTGGACAAGTGCGGTGACCATAAGATAACTATGTTATATTCGCTTCCAATTAGGAACATGTGGTTATCAAAATCTATTATCGGTCATCATTCCCAAATGCCAAATCTGAATCTAAATTATTAATCAATTTCGTATTTAAAGTTCCACAGATTATGTTCTTACGTGAAAAGTCTTCTTTCATAACCGTAATGGAATCTTTAATTTTAATATATATATTTTTTTTTATGTAAGCACATACAGGAGAATACCGATAGATGGTGATATTAATTCTGAAGTCTCATCTGTAGATTCTATGACGCTTGCCATGGTTAAGCGCTGCATGTGGAGTTTTGATCCGCCAACGTTATACACTACAGTCCGACATTCACGCATCATCCTTATTATAACAGGAATTTACTATGAATGGGTGGTCTTTACGGGATGACATTCGTCTACCACCAATTTTAATTAATAGTCTATGACTGTCATTGTACGGGTGAGGGATCAAATTCACACCAACCGGGTTATTTTAGAGCTCAGAAATCAATTATTTTTTATTTTTTAAATCTCCGTGGGGGATCGAACCCACGACCTTTGGGTTGTCAAGCAAACGCTTTGACCATTGAGCTATATCTGCCGGCTAATATGACTGACTTGAAAATAAATGAAAAAAAAATAAGTTAAGGAAACAATCGCTATTTATTTTGTTTGACTTTCACATTAATCTCAGAATGGGAATAATCTATAACTCACGTCGGTATTTCAATAATATTTCACATAGTACTTTTCTACTCAGTACAAATTCCTATACTCGCTGAATCATTGAATACGGCACTAATGATTTAAAGCCCCAAAGCTTAATATCTCTTGGGGTGGATGTATGCTATGAGGTAAGTTGTTTTGCCGCGAAATTTCTGATATTTATTTTTGAGCGATTTCTTGCGAAATATTATATGTACTCTGTTTCCTTTCTTTTATCCAATACAATATGGTCACTCCAATTATGAGTATTTCTGTCCGTTGACTTCTGTGCGAGTGCGAAAGAGACAGCGATAGTTGCGTGCTTGTGTTTTGTAACGCCAGGTGGCGACACCATCTAACAACATAGACAATAAACTGAGCATAGACGTATATTACTTTAAGGCTCCGCAAGCAACTTGCCAAAACATTTCTTTGGAGCATCTTGATGTACGGCTGTGAGACATGATGCTTATCTGAAAGTGATAAAAAAAGACTAGAGGCCTTTGAGATGTGGTCATACAGAAGAATTCTCGGAATTTCCTGGAGAGACCACGTCACGAATAATGAGGTTCTTAGGATAATCAAGGAAGATAGGCACCTAATAAGAACCATCTCAGAGAGGCGAGCCCGATGGATCGGCCATATCCTGCGCCACGATGGTCTTCTTCACGACATAGTGGAGGGGATGGTTGAGGGTAGAAACTATGGAGGGCGCGCTAGACGAGATTATTTGCAGCAAGTATTCGAGGACATGAATTGTAGCGCTTATGCTGAGCTGAAAAGGGTTGCGGAGGACCGAGAGGAATAGAGATCGAAATGCAAGATTCTGTTGCCGCAAACCAATCCACCGGATTGATACTACAAATTGTGATACTTCTTCTTTGGCAGTATGATATTTCAAATTCAATGTATTTTATATTATATTGAAAATTAGTATTTTATTTAAAACGCCCAGTTTATTATTTGAATCAAAATCGATGGACTGATTAAAAATATGATTCGAAATGTATTTGAAAAAGTTTGAAATTCTAATTTGTTTATGCACTTTATCTTTTTTTGATCCTTAGAAAGATTAATAAAGTATAAAAAATCAAAACATTTTTATACGACTAATAAATTATTTAAGTATTATAAAAGACGTAAAATAAAAATCATATATTCTTGGTCAAACCAAATTATAATGCTCACATTTAATGACAATAATTATTTTGGTTAGTATAAAACCATTGAAATTATTTCATATGTATATAATTTATTATTTATTTATGTTATGTAAATAAGGCACAGTATTTTATTGCTTAAATTTTAACTTCAAGAATATAATTACAACTTAATAATTGTTATACTGAATATAACGAAAGAAACTCACGTCGGTACCTACTTAAAAAATAAAATATTTTAACTCTAATTGTTTAAAATATGTATGGTATAATAAAATATTTAAATACTTTTAAATATTTATAAACACATGATGAACACATGTAATTTTCTAATTGTGTTAGTGTCTTCCCCCTTTTAATACATTTTTACTTATACCCATGTTAAATAAATGATCTTGGTTCGTAAAGTTAATTTGAACTAACCTTAAAGACAATAATATATACATTTACATATATGTAAAATACCACGATGCTCAGCAGGCACCATTACAGGAATAGACGATGAAAAACATAATATTGTAACCTCCTGTTCTGAAGGTTCGAATAATGAATTAAGTATTGTAAATATATAAGATAAAACACAATTTAGGTATTTGTGAAATAATGATTTTTGGAAGACTACATTGCATTGACTCGGAGACAAAAAATAAGAGATCGTTGAGATCTGTTATAATAAAATGTAACATTGTTCCATTTAAATATCTACACAAAAACTTAATAAAGAACTTTTTTTTAAGTAAGACCACAATGCTCAGCAGTGTCTATAACGAACAACAAAGAAGAATATTAATTTCCTAAGATTTCACGGCCAAATTTGGTATTGTGGCTTTTGGGCTTAGCCGCGCGAATTTCTTTGCACCAATATTTCAACCGCTCTTGCAGGGGCCATCTTCATGCATCATCGTCGACCCTGAAATCTCTGCAAAATATTAGTGCAGAGAAATTCGCCACACACGGCTAAACCCAAAAGCCACTATACCGAAGAAGAAAAAGTTAATTTTATGACGTCACCGTCTGAACGTCGAACTCTAGCGCTCGGCGGTTCTCAAGTGAACCTTTCACATCTGTCATGGAGAGCGAGGAGGGCGGACGGCGCCAGTGTCGCTCCACATAATCGCCCAAAAAACGTCATAGAATCCACCGTTAACACACAACCAACGCGCGAAAACGACCTCCACTAACGTACGCGTCACGTAAAAATAAAATCTGTGAAAACAATCGTGAGATTAGTGTCCAAAACCGACTTCGTTTTTGTGTGTCTCCTGCCTTCTAGTCTGCTCCACAGTGTGAACATTGAGCTATGTAAGTGATTTTTGTACGGCTTGTAATTTATTTATTTTGTTTAACGTACGATTTGTATGTTTTCAATTTCGCGACGCTCGTTTCATGTGTTTATTATTGTGAAATATATATTTAGATTCACGATCGTTTATATCAATTTAATGGCGGTGGGATCCTTAACCTTGTAACTAAGCAGAATTTAGATGCACCGGATTTCGCTGAGTTTTGTTTTGTGTTTTGTTTATTTGTTTTTGATTGCACAGCAATTATTTGACATTTTATTTATTAGCAGACATATTCATTATGTATTAATATACATTTGTACAACATTGAAAGCCGGTAAATATCCTTTAACCTTACAACTACGTAATGTTAAATATTTATTCTTCCTGACCGTATTGTATGTAATTGCACTTACTATAACATTCGATTAATTGATTGTCAATATAACATCTATTATGCTAGTAATTTATCATTATAATATATTTTATTTGTGTATTAAATATAGATTTATACAAAATTCATTAAAAGCCGGTAATATCCTTAACCTTGAATTGTATAAGGGAAGTTTTTATTTTCATACGTTTTTACAGTTAAATTTGAGTTTTTGTCTTTTGGGTTGAGCCTTGTAGGGTTTATTGTTGATTTATTGATATTTCGACCGTCGTTGCTGAGGCCATGATCAAGATGTGACTATCTATTTTTACTGCGATAGATTTTAACGTAACTTTGTCCAAAATTTGATGTTTTACTAGCAATTTTGATGATTTTTACTAGACTAACAATTTAATTAATGTTTACTGATTATAACGTTATTTTACTTGAATTTACTTTGTAATTTGTCAATGCTTACATATTCCAATGGAATTTTGACTAAGATTTACTTATTTAATCACTGTTTACTGATTCTAACGTAATTTTGACTATAATTTACTACTTTAATCAGTGAAGACTGATTCTAACGTAATTTTGACTAGAATTTACCAATTTAATCAGTATTTACTGATTGTAACGTATTTTTGACATGAATTTATTACTTTATTACCTGTTTACTGATTGTAACCTTATATTGACTAGAATGTATTAATTTAATCAGCGATTTTAACGTAATTTTCACCAGAATTTACTAATTTCATCAGTGATAACTGATATTAACGTAATTTTGACTAGAATTTACTGATTATAACATCGATTTGACATGAGTTTGCCGATGTTATCGTTATCATGAGTCGCGACCCGAGTGCGAGTTCATTGTACATATTGTAAAACTTTACCATCATTTGTTAATTACCAGCGTCCATACGTATGCTTACATATTTTATGCATACTTTTTACATAACATGATTTAGATCAATGTTACCTTATATGAATGTAATTTTGACCAGAAATTTACTTATTTGAACGCCATTTAGATGCAAGTTTAATTGAATTAACATCAATTTATCGAATTTGCTTAATTTATGATAACATAGACCGAAATATTCTATTTTGACGTTAATTTTTTAGCAGATATTTTTGAATTTATTGTTTTTTTTTGTTGTTCTATAAATTGCTACTTTTATTGTTATTTTTGGGATGGTATACCTCTGACGTTTTCGAAGTATTTGCTTATCATACAAAAAGTTAAATCTACCACGAAGGTAAAAATTAAAAAAATATTTTCCAATAGATTTCTATGCCCTCAAAATACCCTCGGTCGTTGTGAATTTGATCACTCACTTTTAAAATGCCTATTAATCAAAATTTGTGGTAGGCGAAAGTTGTACCGTAAACGCCGCCCATTTCATCATCATCATCAGCAGCCTGTATCCGTCCGCCGTTGAACGTAGGCCTCCCGCACGAGTCTCCACCCTCATCGATCCTCCGCCTTCCGCATCCAGGCCGCGCCCCCGTTATTCTTCTCACGTCGTTAGTCCATCTTGCATCGGCCAATGCTTCGTTTGCCGGTTCTTGGGCGCCACTCCAATAATTTTCTTCCCCATCGACCGTCGTCTCTTCGACAGATATGTCCTGGCCCATTGCCACTTGAGTGTGCCTATTCGTTGGGTAGCATCCACTATTTGAGTTATTCTGCGTATTTATTCGTTTCGGAAACTATATTTTAGCGACACTCTTCTCATGGATCTCTCCATAGCACGAGGGGTGACCTTTATTTTATGGGTAAGACTTGCTGTTAGATTCCACGTCTCTGCGCCATAAGTTAATACAGGGAGGATGCATTGGTTAACCCTCGCCTTACTATGTTAAAAACTTCCGCGCGTTCCGATGGTGTGTACTCGTTACACATTCTGATTTAAAGTGAATAAAACGAGTAGAAATTCGAAAAATGAAAATATTCAAAGATATCGCTTAATTTTATAATAGTTGATGTCAATAAGCAGTAATAATTGACATTTAATAGCTAAAAACATGAAAAACATCAGACGAAGATCTCAAACGGCCAGACGCACCTTGGCGCGTGAACTTCCGAGAGCTACTAACACTACTTAGCCTGTCGACATATCGTGAGCCGACGCGCATCGAAATCATTTCGAACTAGCCGACCAACTAAGGTTTCCCGTCTCGCTCACTCATATTAGTACGTCAGCGAAAGTGAGGAGTATAGATGCCGACGTATCTGGGTATTTTTTAATTTTATTTTTGCACACGCTTTTGTATGACTCCGACAGGTCGAATGAATACATGACAGTTGACGCGTCTTGAGTGTAGTGGTGAATTTATTCCGGATTGTAGAAAAATATTTCCTGCTCCCGATGAGTGCCTATTATTATAAATATATATATTTTTTTCAATACGTAAATGTATTAAGGAGGAATACCTAAAATCTGAACCCTGTGTGTATTATATTTACAGAGATATTTAAGTTATTACAAGCAATGTGTAGTCGATAGACATCACCGGGGAGGAGAGGTTAAACGCCTTAGTTTTAAAACATTGCGGAATTTTCGCTTTCAAAATGTACTTTGGTTTTCCAAATGCTGCCCATCCCAGTTGTATACGCCTGCCATTTTCTTTTGAGAAGTTACTTCGCCCTAGTTGTATTACTTGTCCCAGATAGGTATAGTCGTGTACAGCCTCTTTTTGTGTTCCTCCAATGGAAATAGAGTCAAAGATCTGGGAAATATGACTATTTATCATGGCTTTAGTTTTATCCATGTTCATTTTCAGACATAGAGCATGTCTTGAAGCTTGTCAGGTGATTCGGCCACTATGTCGTCTGCAAATCTGAGGTGAGAAATGTCCTCTCCGTTAATATTTATTCCACATTTTGTCCAGGATAGCAGTTTAAATCACTATCACTCTTCTGTCTGTATTCTCTTGTATGTGCTTACATAAAAAAAATGTAAATATTTACTCCAAATTTCTAAATGTCCAAATGTTGTATCTAATGTAAATATTTTCAATGTTAACCATGTATAAATACATACTCGACTGTATATATGTAGTATATATACATATGTATGTCTGTTATGTAGTTGGTTTGACATTGAACATAATCGGCCTTATGTTTATGTGTTGTGTATCAAGCTGATGGGGAGCGGTGAATCAGCACCACAATCAATGGCGCTCTCTCATGACTTGACACTATCATGGTGCCGTGTCGGCTTATCTGTATGGAGCATACGGTCGACACGAAATTTTTTTTTTATGTAAACACGTACAGGAGTATACCGAGTGATTCTGCAGTCTATAAGCGCTGCATGTGGAGTGTCGATCCGCCAACGTCATAGCTGCAGACCGACATTCACGCATCGTCCGTATTATTACAGGAATTCTCTATGAATGGGTGGTCTTCATGGGACGACATTCGTATATCACAGATTTTGATTAATAGGCTACGACTGGCATTTTACACATGCAGGAGAATATCGAGTGATTCTGCAGTCTCATATGTGGAATTCTATGACGCTTATCATGCTGCATACGGCTAAGCGCTGCATGTGGAGTGTCGATCTGCCAACGTCATAGACTGCAGCCCGACATTCACGCATCATTCTTATTATTACAGGAATTCATTATGAATGTGTTATCTTCACGGGACGACTTTCGTCTACCACCGATTTTGGTTAATAGGCTGTGACTGGCATTTTACGGGTGAGTGATCAAATTCACATCAACCAGGGGTATTTAAGTGCTCAAAAATAGTTTTTTTTTAATCTTCATCGGGGATTGAACCCACGACCTTTGGCTTGCCAAGCAAACGCTTTAACCACTGATCTATACCCGCCGGTTATTGTTTGAAGGGGTGTTGATTTATCAGTTGTTCAGGAATTCACTATGAATGGGTTATCTTCACGGGACGACTTTCTTCTACCACCTATTTTAATTAATAGGCTATGACTGGCATTTTACAAGTGAGGGATGAAATTCACATCAACCGGGGGCACTTAAAAGTTCAGAAATAGTTTATTTTTATTTTTGATCCGCTTCAGGGATTGGACCGACGATCTTGGGATTGCCAAGCATACGCTTTAACCATCGAGCTATACCCGCCGGCAAGTATAATCTCACGGCCATCATCAGGTCATCCCGGGTGCAGCTGCTCGGACACAGCGCGCACTCCAGAAGGTGCGACAGGATCTGCTCCACACCGCAGTCGCATTCAGTCGGCCCGCTGTAAAACTGCCAGGCTTTCATTTGTGTCCTCGTAATGCATACTCCCGATACCATTATTTTTTTTATCTCCGTCGGGGATCGAACTTACGATCTTCGGCTCATTACGCTCATTACACACACGATCATTTCTTACACATGAAGTATTAATTATCACGTAGTCGTTCGTTTTGATGGTTCTCGATGTCTGTTGTCGTCTCCAATGAAGGCATGACTATCGCCGTGAGAATTTCAATGACACCCATATCCTCCCAATGGATCTATTAACCTCGTGGGTCAATCCTTTTTGTATGGGAATTCCTACGCACCGTGATCTCTGAATGTTATCCATAGAGTCATCATAGATGTAAAGTACCGCGCACTCTAAACTCCTATAACGTATTTATAAGATCGGTTGATTAGCATCAGTGCCGGTTTTAGGGGTGGCGAAGTGGGTCGCTGCCCCAGGGCGTCGAGTAAGCTAAGGGCGCCGAGGGCAACAAGTCTTTCCTATATAGTTTTAGATATAAACAATATGGGGCGCTAGAATATAATGCCCTAGGGCGTCGCAGGGTTAAAAGCCGGTACTGATTTTTTTTTTTATGTAAGCACATACAGGAGAATACCGACAGATGGTGATAGTATTTTTTTTTTTTTTTTTTTTAAGTCTTATCTGTGGAATTCTATGACGCTTACCATGGTATATGGCTAAACGCTGCATGTGGAGTGTTGATCCGCCAACGTCATAGACTACAGCCCGAGATTCACGCATCATCCTTTATTATTACAGGAATCTACTATGAATGGGTGGTCTTCACGGGACGACTTTCGTCTACCACCAATTTTAATTGATAGGCTATGACTGACATTTTACGGGTGATGGATCAAATTCACACCAACCGGGGTATTTTAGAACTCAGAAATCGATTAAAAATCCATTTTTTTTTAATCTTCGTCGGGGATCGAACCCACGACCTTTGGCTTGCAAAGCAAACGCTTTACCATTGAGCTATGACCGCCGGCATGATTGGCATGATGCTCCCGATACCTGGAGCATTTAGTCCTGAGAGGAGGTTTAGCAGAAAAATTGCAACATAGAGATGACCGTTGTATCAAAAATCGCAGCAAACAATTCTTCTTTGTAGTATCAATCCGGTGGATTGGTTTTGCAGCAACAAAATATTGCATCTCGATCTCCACTCTCGTCGATCCTCTGCAATCCTCTTTAGCTCGACATACGAACTCATGTCCTCGAACGCTCGCTGCGAATACTCCCGTCTAGGGCGCCCTCTGAAGTTTCTACCCTCGACCATGCCTTCTACAATGTTGTGAAGAAAACCATCGTGGCGCATGATGTGACCGATCGTCTCTCTCTGAGATGGTTCTTACTAGGCGCCTTGTCATTATCATCAGCCTGTTTCCGTCCACTGTTGAACGTTTTTTTTTTTATGTAAACGCATGCAGGAGAGCACAACCGGACAAGACTAGTACACTCTATGACGCTCAGCCAGGGAGGCTGGACGCTGCATGCGGACAACGTGTGTTGTGTTCGTGTTTGTGTGTGGGTTGGGAAGATTGCAAGTGTATATTTATCTGTTTCTTGAATACATATAGATTTTAGAAAGGAGAAAACACAGACGCTTGAAGAGAATTCTAAAGCTTAGCATTTAAGAAGAAACTTTGGAAACTGACAGTTTTTGGTATATATACGCTGTAATGCAACTTGCGGCATACAGTCATCTTTAAAATGGTAAGCGTCATAGAATCCACAGTGCGATTTATCAATAGCCATCTGTCAGTTATATCTTGTATGTATTTTACATAAATAACATTGCATATGTTATATGAGTCACATCGTTTCACACTAAACAAAAATGTCACCAATGATTAGATTAAAATAATCAATCTATCGATTACTCATTATATACTTCGGAGAATGAATAAATGATACATCGCTTATATACTATTTAACCCTTTCGCATCGGTTGTTGGAATATGCCGTCAAAGATTCCCCGACCGTTGACATCGGTTGACGCGATATATCGTTTTGCTACTTTCAGTACTCATTCGGCCTATTAATCAAAATTGGTGGTAGACCTTAGTCGTCCCGTGTACACCGCCCATTCAAAGTGAATTATTGTAATAATTGGATGATGCGTGAATGCCGCGCTGCATGACGTTGGAGGATTAACACTTAGCCACACGTAACATACTAAGTGCCATAGTATCCAAAGAAAAGGCTATTCTTCGGTATTCTCCTATATTTGTTAACATAAAATAATGTTTTTTTTTGTTGATTTCGCTTGGTGAAAACACTCCCTGTCCTGTTTTTGGAGACCCAGATGGGGACCCGTTGCTGGCCGCACGCAAAAAGCTTCATGTTAGAGAGTGGCTGAAGGCCTTCCCGTGATTCTAGGTGCATCGGTTAGATGTCAAATAGACCTCAGTCTAAGGCTGCGAAGTTAGTATACTACAGCGAGTCTGGAATTGCCTTTTTTGGTAACACGTTGCTAACCACGAAATACGTGGGAATGGATAAGGAGATGGTGAGGTTGGGAAATGGATTCTACAAAAAGCAGACATCAGACATCAGCCAGTCTTACCCATAAAATAAAGGTCATCCAGCGTGCTATGGAGAGATCCATGCTCGGAGTGTCGCTAAAAGATAATACGCAAAAGAACTCAAGTAGTAGATGCTACCCAACGAATAAGCACACTCAAGTGGCAATGGGCAGGACATATCTGTCGAAGAGATGACGGTCGATGGGGAAGAAAAGTATTGGAATGGCGCCCAAGAACTGGCAAACAAAGCATTGGCCGACCCCCTTCAAGATGGACTGAGGATGCAAGAAGAATAGCGCGTGTGACCTGGATGCGGAAGGCGGAGGATCGAAGACGATGGAGACTCATGCGGGAGGCCTACGTTCAACAGTGGACGGACGCAGGCTGATGATGATGATCGAACGCCCGCTCGGTTTGAATGCACGTGAAAGTGACGCCCTTTTTTAATGGCCGCCGTGAGTCATGGCTAAGTGGTAAGCTGTCGCTGCATCCACAGCACATCCGTCCCTCCTCTGTCTGATGCACAGTGAGTCACTCGCATTCTCCAGCGGTCTCCAGCTCTCTCGCAGCGACAGACTCACCGTGAACGTATACTATGTGCATTGTATATGATATCTTGCGGCTGATACAGGGATGCCAACATAACTTGCTAAATAAAATAAATGTGTGTATATTATCATATGTATTTCCATTGTAGGAACACAAATCGAGGAATTTGTAAACGACTACATATATCTATCAGGGGCAAGTAATACAACTAGGACGAAGTAACTTCTCAAAGGAAATCGACAGGCGTATACAACTGGGATGGGCAGCATTTGGAAAACTAAAGTATATTTTTAAAGCGAAAATTCCGCAATGTCTTAAAACTAAGGCGTTTAACCAATGCATCATCCCTGTATTAACTTATGGCGCAGAGACGTGGAATCTGACAGCACGTCTTACACGTAAAATAAAGGTCACCCAACGTGCTACGGAGAGATCTATGCTCAGAGTGTCGCTAAAAGACAATACGCAGAAGAACTTAAGTAGTGGATGCTACCCAGCGAATAGGCACACTCAATCGGAATAATATTTACATTTAAGACGATAGATCTGGGAAAACGATTAATCAGAGAACGGCTTATGTTACAGATTAATATCATAGAGTGCACTGGTCTCGACTGGTTGTGCTCTCCTGTATGCCATTGCATAAAAAGTGTATTTTTAATACCGGACTGTGATTCGTCTCATTGACTTAGAATTTTGTAAACGCGTTTATATACATGTAAACATTGAGTCGGCATATATTGAGGATGCCACGGGAGAGCATAAACTTCTGGAAGGCCGTCGGAAACTATATATATATAATGTATTCGTCGGAGCTGCGACTCGGGATGAGGCGAAGACTATGTCTGCTGACAGAGTTTTGTGACGGCAGTTTGAATACCATATTCTCCTCTAAGAAGAGCGGACGTGGTATAATGATGATATGACATTTCCCAGCCCTGCAGAGTGTGCCATGGCCGGCGTTTGCATTGTCTCGTACCTACCAAGGTAAATGGGATCTGAACCCAACGGCGCGGAACCCGTCATGACAGCGCGACAGTACGTGACTACACCACTGGGCTATGTAATAATACCACTCATTGCTTCCTTATAAAGTGATGTTGTATGCAGCATCATACGCTAATACTTAAAAATGACTGTCATCGTCTAGTAATCATTACCTTTACTCAAGAAAAATTTGCGTGATCCTTACTATTTAAATAAATAGACTACTTGTATATTTACTTATATAAGTGACGCCAGCTGTAGTGTCAGAGTGGATGATTTAAAATATCGACATCACCACTGATTGAATAATAAAAAAATAATAATATACATACTCTGAATTTATACTATAGAGACATCTATCGTTATACGATGGTAACAATGGTATAAATACATTCTTCATACGCGTGTCCGTTCAGGCGGAGAAATAGTCGAGAGGACTAGGCGGTGTAAAAAAGACCTGAGCAAAGGTTGGTTCCAAGGCTCGTGGTTCGCATTCCGCGTCTGTCGATATTTTTTCTGAATGAATTGATGCGTATATAAACTATGATGTATAATTGTATGTGTTGATATCCTCCTCACTTATTTAGATATCTTTTACTGGATGAAGGATGCAGGATCAGGTTCACAATACAAACACTTGTTTCTGTTTCACATATTACGCGTTTATTTGTCCCAAACGTCGCCCGTTAAAGCGAACGCCTTCATGCGCGAGCGCTATAACGGGCGCGAGTCAAACTTCAAGGAACTACTGCCCGCGCGCTCGGACATCTCGGCGCTGCCAACCGCCAAGATGACAGTCTTAGCAACAGGAAATGGGCCAACTGTCATTACAAATATTTTTGGCGTATGCAAACACCGTTTAACATTATACAATTAATATTAATTAATACAATTAAAATTAGATGTGCATGTCAGGCGAGCGAACAAAATAAGAGACAGAAGATCGTTTTTCGAGGCTTTACGGCATCAGCCTAAAAGAGTTATATCAAGCTCATATCAGTGTATATTTAATTACTAATATATTTTTTGTGATTGACACTCGTAGCATGTTAATGGAGCTCTCACCGACAGTAAAGCAAATTTTCGACCGTACATTGGTATTATTTATTAGAAAATTGCCACTTTTTAATAAAATATTTACCTTAACGTCAGCTTTCATTATTTTTTATACATTGTCGAGAACTTTCTTTAATTAACTTATTGTTTTAACCTAAATGAATTTGCGCGTAATCACCTGGACAGCCACGTGTTTTGGACACGTGTCTCAAAATTAACAATTAATCATTGTTTGCGTAACCAGGTGACATACATCACGTGGTAGAACATGAAATGAATCAAAGACTGTTTAAAAAAATGTATAAAGTAAAAAAAATACCTTTCTTTGAGCGCTATAGGAAAAATATACGTTCTTCTTCGTAGTATCAATCCCGTGGATTGGTTTGTAGCAACAAAATCTTGCATCTCGATCTCCACTCTTACCGAGCCTCTGCAACCCTCTTTAGCTCAGCATAAGAGCTACAACTCATGTTCTCGAACGCTTGCTGCAAATATTCCCATCTAGGGCGCCCTTTGCAGTTTCTACCCTCAACCGTCTCTTCCACAATGTCGTGAAGAAGACCATCGTGGCGCATTATGTGACCGATCGCCTCTCTGAGATGGTTCTTACTAGTTGCCTATCTTCCTTGATTATGCTGAGAACGTCATTGTTCGTGACGTGGTCTCTCCAGGAAATTCCGACAATTCTTCTGTAAGACCACATCTCAAGGGCCTCTAGTCTTTTCTTATCACTTTCAGATAAGCACCATGTCTCACAGCCGTACATCAAGACACCTTAAAAATATTGATTAATACAGGTTGTTGCAAAATTAAGCACCCTCTGCAACCCTTTTTAGCTCATCATAAGAGCTACAACTCATGTCCTCAAACACTTGCTGCAAATATTCCCATCTAGGGCACCCTTTGCAGTTTCTCCCCTCAACCGTCTCCACAATGTCGTGAAGAAAACTATCGTGGCGCATGATGTTGCCTCTCTGAGATGGTTCTTACCAAATACTAAAGTAACTATCGAAAAATTGCCCATTGTTCAATGTTTCTAACATTGTAATATACGAATACATTGGCAGTCAATCTAATCAACTATATATTTTAAAAATGCTGTACTTTCTTTTCACATGCCTCACGTAAATAATAGTTGTATGCGTGTTCGATACTCTAGGAAAAACGCCTATAATAACACATTGCCAGCTATTAATTTTATGCTCTCTATACGACCACTGTGCTATTATTAATGCAAACGATCGAATGCGAATAACAGCTGTGTTTTTTATTATTTTTTAATTTACTGGCAAAGGAAGGGAGGGCAATCAACCCTCCTTTAGTATCGAAGGTAATGAGTTGTATAACACATGCTATATACGACTGAGTTAGTTTTTCCCCACATATTCGTTTTTTCGATTGCCCCGAAAGAGGACCTAGCCCCTGGACATGGCCACGGGTGGAATATATGGAGGTCCCTTAACAGACTTCGGACCGGAGTATGCAAGACGAAAACACAAATGAAAGTCTGGCAATTTTACAGCGGACCTACTGAATGTGACTGCGGCGTGGAGCAGACCCTGTCACACCTTCTGCAGTGTGCGCTGCACCCAGGAAGACCTGATGATGACCGGGAGTAATGCTATCGACGTCGCGCACTTCTGGGCAGACAGGATCTGACCCTGATGTCTCCGACACGATTATACATACTCAGTTGTGTCAGTTATTGTTCATGCCTTGTCCCAAGATACTTTTTTTTTTATTGAACGCTAGCCTTGCTTGATGTATGCGACTGTTGACTTCTCTTTTTTTTTCTGCCATCCCAGGTGATTGTACTTCCAAGGTATACAAACTCTTTTGCATCTTTTAGGGTCACTCCTAGCATTGATATATTAATGTTCTGCTGTTCATTGCGGCTTACTCTCATGACTTTGGTTTTTGTGCTGTTTATCTTCATATTAAAATTAGAATTAAATATGTTTTCCATGGATTAGGTTAGGTTAGTAGTATATATCGATTTAATCGATATTTAAATCGATATTTCAAAACTTTTGCAGCTGACCACACCCTTAACTATATAATTATTGAGCATTTTATAAGAAAGTTAAGTATTTTTGTGCATTTTTGGCAAATTTCTTTTTCTGTTGTTACGATTATGTTACGATGGACTATTTGGTGGCTTCACGAGCGCACGTTCGTAAACACACGCAGAAAGTGACTAATATAGAAAGTTAGCATCAAATTGAACACAACTATGTACATATACTTCTATAGCCGGGCGGCATAGTCCAGTGGTAAAAGCGTTTGTTTGTCATTCAGACGCTGTCGGTTCAAATCTCGACCAAGCTTTTTTACTTTTGTATGTAAACACATACAGGAGAATACCGACAGATGGTGATAGTAATTCTGAAGTCTCATCTGTGGAATTCTATGACGCTTACCATGATGCATATGGAGCTAAGCGCTGCATGTGGAGTGTTGATCCGCCAACGTCATAAACTACAGCCCGAGATTCACGCGTCATCCTTGATTATTACAGGAATTTACTATGAATGGGTGGTCTTCGCAGGACGACTTTCGTCTACCACCAATTTTGATTAATAGGCTATGACTGCCATTTTACGGATGAGGGATCAGATTCACACCAACCGGGGGTATTTTAGAGCTCAGAAATCGTTTTATTTTTATTTTTTAAATCTCCGTCTGGTATGGAACCCATGACCTTTGGCAACCGCCGGCAGTAGAATGCCGACAAACGATGATAGTGATGCTGAAGTCTCATCTGTGGATTTTAGCACGCTTAACATGTTACGTAAAAAGCCAGTCATAGCCTATTAATCAAAATTGGTGGTAGACGAAAGTCGTCCCGTGATGACCCACCCATTCATAGTAAATTCCTGTAATAATTTAGGATGATGCGTGAATCTCAGGCTGTAGTCTATGGCGTTGGCGGATCAACACTCCATATACAGCATGGTAAGCGTCGTAGAATTCCACAGATGAGACTCCAGCATCACTATCACCATCTGTCGGCATTCTCCTGTATGTGCTTACATAAATAAATCGTTTGTTTAGTTAACCTTGATGTTTTCCTTTGTGCTATCGATACAAAGACCCTGTTCCAAGATGACGAATCACCATTCACCAGCTGATGCGGTATCAGACAAGGAAGTCAACTGGGGTCTCGAGACGTCCCGATTATTGCGTTATCTAAAACATGTAGCCCAGTTCATGTTCACTTTACGACAAGTCAATCCTTATCATACACATTTGACATCAATACAAGACTTGACTCAACAGTAATTGACAATATTTATTATTTTAATATACGAGGGTTATCCGTAATATAAGATTCCCAGTGATTTTTGACAGTGTAAAACATGTTTAATTCCATGAATGCGTACATTTTTGGAAAGTTCAGACTTTTACCTATTTTTCTACATAGTCGCCACTGAGGTCAATGCATTTTTGCATGCGGTATACGAGCTTCTGAATGCCCGAGTCAAAAAAATCTGCCGCCAAGCCACGCAGATACCTGAGAACCGCTTCTTCAAGCTCTTCTCTGTCGCCGAAATGCGATCCACCCAGGTGTTTCTTCGTGTCAGGGAAGAGATGGTAGTCACCTGGGGGCTAAGTCCGGGCTGTAGGGTGGGTGTATGACCCCATCCAAATTTTGCGATGAGCTCGTTGGTGGCGTCTTCGGTCAACATACTTGGCACCCACCTCGCGCAAACCTTAGCATACCCTCGATGCTCTGTCAAAATCTTCTCAATAGAGGTTTTGCTGACATCAGGGATTATTTCGGAAAGCTTACGAACCGTCACCCTTCGATCTGACAGTATCGCTGCCTCCACTTTTGCGATTGTTTCGTCAGAAACAGATGGCCGTGCAGAACGCTCCTCATAATGGATGTCAGTACGCCCAATCACCGAGCGTAGCTCACACCTGGCGGGCGAAGCGAGGGGGAGATCTATCACGTACGGCTGCCAAGCCAAGACTGAGCTCCGCAGGCTGCTTACTAGGAAAGGGATTTGGAGTGGGGGAACCAAGGTACACTACAGAATCGCGGAATCTACCATAACAGCGCTTTTCAGGACTGTAGCGCTATGGGAATCTTATATTACGGATAACCCTCGTATGTAGCCTGAGAAAAAACGAAAGTCACCTTATCTTTTGAACGTTTTTCATATATAAACTAGTAAATATTTTTGTATATACTTAAGATTAGTCATAGATATTTGACGCTGTAAGATAGCTCAAAACAATTTGCCTTGTGTTTAGTTTATCTGACTTTGAACTCGCATGTAAAAACTGATAAGAAAATTATCAATGATTAGCATAAAATATTACAATAATAATGAAATACGATCATTGTTCAGTAAACCTTTGTCACAGAGAAGGTAAAGCATACAGTGTAGAAGTTACTTAATAGGTTTGGCCTCTCTTCTTACGTCGCTTATCCATGTTATCCTAGCATACAACATACAGTGAGAGAGAGACATTCATTGATGAAGTGCATCATCCATGAAACTAGACATACATTCTATTTAGTATTCAGTTTTGTCGCCTGGGAGACTGCCATTTCTTAGAAGGACGGACGGTATACTCGTATATATAATCAGGGTAAAACATCAGGATCATATCGAGACGATATCAGAAAAATAGCGGGAGTAGCCTGTATGGCTGGTGATGGAAGAGGATGGAGACTCATGCGGGAGGCCTACGTTCAACAGTGGACGGATACAGGCTGATGATGACGAACACAGGACTTAATATAAAAAAAAATTAGAAAGTTCTAGCATCGATTGTCAGCGGGTCGCGAAGTGGCGTCGGTAATCTGGCGCGTAAAGTGCTGCTTGTGCCGGTCGGAGCTCAAAGAGGGCGATCCAATGGCGCTTCTCGTTTATTTAGGCTCCTTGTCCGGCGGCCGCACACTCACACAAGGCGACGCCTATTGTGATTGGTCGAAATCTATTGGATATATAATACAAACATTAGTCGAGAGCTATAAAAACAAAAACACTTAATCAATCAATTCCGCCACAGTATGTATTATTATAAAAAAATCTTCATTTGAGGTTGAACCCGGTAATGGTGATATGACAGTCGAATCGTTTGCCCGCTGTGTGGTATTTCAATTTATTCCCATCGTATTGTAAACGTAAATTTAAAGATACGTTTCTACAAATTTTGGCTCCGAGCCAATTTTTTGCCAAGACTTGTAGCCAATTTTTCTTATTGTTTTTGTTTTATTATGCTGATACTTGTTGTATCACTTTTTCAAATGTATTTTTAAGCGACATTGTGTGCACAGATTGAACGACTTCAGAGAGCTTTGAATATCTTGGCATACAGGCCACTGAGAGAGTACTGGCAACTTTTAAGCTTTGTTTTTTTGCAATTTAAACCCTTTCATTACGGCTCGGTTTGAATACAAATTATACTGTCAATTATGAAACTAGTACTTGACGCATAAATGTACTTATCTGGTCTATTTTCATATATCACATTGATTCATGTATCCTTTAGCTATCAGATGATGCATAAAAAACTATTCTAAGAAAGTAGCAAAACGATATATCACGTCAAACAATGTCAACGGTCGGGGAATCTTATGACGGCATACGCCGACAACCGATGCGAAAGGGTTAAATGACATTGATCATATTTTAAAATATTTGATCCACTTTATCTAACCTAACTAAATCCTTTCTAATCTAACCTAACCTAACTTATCCTAACATAAAATAACTTAACCTAACGTACCCTAGCCTAATCTAACGTGATTCTGAACGTATATTTTATGCAGGTATCTTCTTTAAATCCATTATACGGTTGCATTGGCTTTTGGTGAAATGCCAACGCAGCGGCTTAAAAAGAATGAGGACGATACGGGCGCTGTATAGTCGAATACTCAAACACCTGTTCTCAAAACCCCGAAAATACACCTGCATTGGCTCATTAAAGAGATTGAAGAAGTGTACAACGAACATATAATCGCGATCGCAATTATTTAAAAATATATACAGGCAGTGGCAAAAAAGCTGACTATTTTAAATCATAACAATGACGATAACCGTCAGCTTTTTTTGCCGCTCCCTGTACCTTACGCGATGCATATTATGTGTAATATGTATAAATTTTAGTTATTTTAATTTTCTGTAAAAAAGACTGAGCTGTTATAAACCAACGAGGATTCTAAAACGAACGCCACGGTTGTTAGAAGCTGCATGTGGGTGTAGAACCGACATTCATGCTAAAGACACGAATAGCAGCATGATTGATATGCTGCGTTACCAGCATGCTCTACCGTATACACTGCAAATATGCAGTGTAAATTGAATTAACATGGTATGTAGCGAACTATAAGGAACCATACTGACTTTAGCATGATATAGCCCTTGCTGACTTGTACCGAAAACCTCGATATATTTCGTCTCTTATTTCTGTATGTGTCGCAAGTTTGGTCACAGGTGTGACGTTAGTTATATAGATTGCCACTTGGGCGCTGGGCGACAGCTCATTAAGAGCGCGCTCAGTTGTGTGCCGACGTCGGCGAGATCGCATTGTTGTTGGCCTGAATGCTGTGAGTAGGTCCGGGCCAGAAGTTTGTAAAGATATCGAAATATATAGATGTCAATGTGCTTCTGAAAAAAGTCTAAATGATTATTAATCCGACGCTAAAGCTTCATAGGTGTGGAATTGATCCTAAAGAGCGGCTCAACACATTTATAAATTTTTTGAAGTTTCTTTACATGAGGATGTATGGATATTATCCGTGGCTGTATCTAACTTTATACGTGGTATGTTGGGATACAATGAGTTGAGAACTAGGAGAGATGTGTGCTTGAGTGAGCATTTCTTTCGGCTAGTGCGCGGCGTGTTCAGAAATCCTGATATTTGTTGGAAATCGGTTTGTTTGTCCCTGACAATTATTTAAGGACAATGAGGCACAGATTGTTTGTTCTTCCTAGAAGTAATACTAACCTCCCTGAGACTATGCCTCTTTGGAGAGTGATCAGACTGTTCAACCATATCGCCTCGAATATTGATATATTCCACTTGAGAGAAGCCCGGTTTCGACATGAGCTCCACAAATATATTTATCAAAGTAATTTCGTGGAGTCTTCTGTTTAGCGAGCTTCGGGACTTATTAATAATTGTTGTTAATAATCATGAATACCTATATTTATATATTTTTTGTTTTATATCTTATTTCAGGTTCGTATTAAATAAAATTTGTAATGTTTCTGAAAGAAATAAAATTGAAAATTAAATGTAATGGTCAATGATCGTGTCTGGAAGCTCAGTACATAATATTTTTGTCATTTGTCGATAGTGTGCATTTAACAAATGGATATGCATAACAACACAAAAAAAAACGTTCCAAACAATGTCGCGTATTCGAGAATGCATTAAGTCCTATACACACGCCATATCACTTAAGTCGCTTTGTGTATTATACTTGTCGCATATTTGAAAACAATTGAATTGTTCGATTGCCGTTCTTTTTTTTCAAATATTTTTTGAACGTTTTTTTTTCTAAGCAAAGTACGTCAACCGAATTTTCAATGTTAGAGCAAAATATGTACTCGTTTTTTATTTTTATTTTTTTATGTAAACACATACAGGAGAATACCGACAGATGGTAATAGTAATTTTGATTTCTCATATGTGGAATTCTATGACGCTAACCATGGTGCACATGGCTAAGCGCTGCATGTGGAGTGTTAATCCGCCAACGTCATGGACTACAGCCCGAGATTCACGCATCATCCTTACTATTACAGGAATTTACTATGAATGAGTGGTCTTCACGGGTCGACTTTCCTCTCACTCATTTATAGTTAATTCCTGTAATAATTGGATGATGCGTGAATGATCGGGCCGTAGCCTATGACTTGGGCGAATCAACACACCACATGCATTGCTTACAAGTGTAGTAAGCGTCATATAATCCACAGATGAGACTTCAGCATCACTATCTGTCGGTATTCTCCTAGTAATGACTCATAACTGATAATGTCTGCCATTTGCAGAATCCATTTCCCAACCTCACCATTTCCTTATCCATTCCCACGTATTTCGTGGCCGAAAGAAGGCAATTCGAGACTTGCTATAGTATACTAACTTCGCAGCCTTAGACTGAGGTCTATTTGACATCTAACTGATGCACCTAGAATCACGGGAAGGCCTTCAGCCACTCTCTAACAAGTAGCTTTTTGCGTGCGTCCAGTAACGGGTCCCCAAAAACAGGACGGGACAGGGAGAGTTTTCACCAAGGTAGTGTCGGTATTCTGCTGTACGTGCTTACATAAAATAATCTACACAGCGCCTGTATCACTCCGTGGTTTCTATGTGCAAAAAAATGCATGAATTTTTGATGTCCTCCGATGTCGCTGAACGCGATTCCACCGCCACAGGGTTGAACGCCACCGTTCGTAGTAAATAACTACTATAATTTGAATATTATCGATTGAAAATGTGTATGGGATGGTTGCTAACACAGACTGATACATACACGATACTATAGTACATATGTAAACGAACGATATATACATATAGATGCTGTCATATCCTATCAGTGTGTTTCATGTATAGTAGTCACGCTATAAGCCAAACATTGGATCATATTCAAGTAAATTTAGTATGATACCTGTCTATTTGACTGAATACGAGGGTTATCCGTAAAATAAGTTTCCCCAGTGATTTTTCACAGTGTAAAACATGTTTAATTCCATGAATGCGTACATTTTTGGAAAGTTCAGAGTTTTACCTATTTTTCTACATAGTCGCCACTGAGGTCAATGCATTTTTGCATGCGGTATACGAGCTTTAGAATGCCCGAGTCAAAAAAATCTGCCGCTAAGCCATGGTGGTGTTCACGAGACGAATTCGCCTACCACGAAATTTGATTAATAGGCTATGACTGTCATTTTACGTGCAAGGGATCAAATTCACATCAATCGCGGGTATTTTACAGCTTAGAAATCGATTAAAAAATATATTTTTTTAAATCTCCGATTGGATTCGAACTCACGATTTTCAGTAAGCAAACGCTTTAACCACTAAGCTATACCTGCCGGCAAAGAGGTAATGTAATTTTTAATAGATGTAAGAGATCTTTCGTTCGATCCACGTTAGCTCGAAAGCGAATAATGATTTTCAATCGTCACCATAAAGTCGTCAACCCTGAGGAAGACCCCTGCAATGGCGGTTCAAATATTCGTGCTGGAAAAATGCCCCACACGGGTAAACCCAAGAACCGCAATACCAAATCTGGCCGTGAAAACTTAAGAAGTTATATAAATGTCATTGTTTATATAAATATATATGTATTAACATCCTCCTCTCTCTCAGAAGGTTGTTATTCAGTCGCGTGAAGGCAGGATTAGGAGCAGATTGATAACACACACTTTTTCAGAAGCACATTGACATATATTTATGGCAAAAATTTACAAATTTAGGACCTCGGCCTACAACAGCCTCGTCGCAGTTGTAGGCCGAGCCACAATTAAATGGGCTCTCGCCCGCGCCACGAGCGGCAGTGTATATAACAAGTCCCAAATAAAAATATGGCGGACACATTCATGTACGTTAAGCGACCAGAAATAAGAGACGATAGATTGTATATCGAGGCTTTCGGTACCAGTCAGCAAGGGCTACATCATGCTGATGTCAGTATTTAATATGCTTCTTGAAGTGGTTCATATCGTACGTGGGATGAAACACACATGCTGCGAGAGCATTCCAAAGCCCGGCCGTGTTGTCATATAAGGATTCAAATCAATAGTTTTCGTTCAAAGTCGACACAGTATCGAATAAATAAATTAATAATAAATTTAATATATAATTTACATAATCAAGCATTACGACAATAGATTAGCATGCGAATGTAATTGCGGTTTCAACAATCGTGTGCGTGACAACAGTAAGATCGAACGTCGTCACAGAATTCTTGGCGACAGGAAAGGCACGCTCCTTGTGCGTCGACAGACCTTGGATGGGCACCGGTAGTCGAACAGGTAGCCCCGTGACACGCTTCTGTGTGAATAAATTACAGGTAATTAAAGAATCAAACACTGCATCGAAAAAAACCACGTGAATATATATGTTATGGACGTATTATATACTTGTTCTTAGAGTAACAACGGTGTATTTATTTTATCTGCACTAGATAAAGATGGATCGATCAGCCAGCCTATTGTAATCGAGTGGATACTGTCCTGAATGATGCATTTAATATCAGTTTTTTCTACCTTATCCGCTCTTGCCGTTTCGCAGTTCTGTAAGCTCAGATTGTCTATGCCTTGTCCCAAAACACCTGTAAACTCATAGGAATATAGATGGTTCCCGGGAGCGTCCAGGGCAACAGCCTGCGAACTTGCATAGACTGTAGTACCAGAGAAATATTTGGGTGTTTCAATAATCATCGTGATTTTAAGGATGATTAGCTCGACGCTTCCGATGCTCGGGACAATTTTTTATACTTAAGGGGTGGCTCAATTCTACCAGGGGCATGTTGACAGCTTAGATTTCGGTTTGGAAAGCGTTTGCTTTGCAAAACGAAGGTCGTGGGTTCGATCCTCGACGGAGATTTAAAAAAAATAATTTAATCGATTTCTAAGCTCTAAAATACCCTTTTTGTTTGTGTGAATTTGATCCCGCACACGTAAAATGCCAGTCATAGCCTATTAATCAAAAGTAATGGTAGACGAAAGTCGCCCCGTGAACATCACCCATTCATAGTGAATTCATATAATAATTGGATGATGCGTCAATGTCGGGCTGTTGTCTATGACGTTAGCGAATCAACACTCCACATGCAGAGCTTAGCCATACGTTACATGGTAAGCGTCCTAGAATCCACAGATTAGACACCAGCGTCACTATCATCATCTGTCGGTATTCTCCTGTACGTGCTTACATAAAAAATAATAGCTTAAAACTATTTAAAAAAAAAAAAAACGCTCTCGTCTCTGGGGGGTTAATTTTAGTGATCGAACGAGAAGCTGAGCAGTCTGAAATCATTTTTAAAATACGATTCTTTTGCTCTGAGGTCCGAAATGAAATAAGTAGGTCGTAATAGCAACAGCTGTTTGCATACTCAACAAAAATATTAAATTACAAGTTCATAACATAAATATTGCATACGATGTGCATGCAAGAGAAAACCTGTCAACACTATCATTCTTATTTGGAGCATATCATCATCAACAGCCTGTATCCGTCCACTGTTGAGCGTAAGCCTCCCGCTCGAGTCTCCATCCTCTTCGATCCTCCGCCTTCCGCATCCAGGTCACTCACGCTATTCTTCTTATGTCGTCAGTCCATCTTGCAGGGGGTCGGCCAATGCTTCGTTTGCCAGTTCTTGGGCGCCATTCCAATACTTTTCTTTCCCATCGACCGTCGTCTCTTCGACAATGCGTATACAACTTTAGCTTACAGAGCTGTGAAACGGCAATTCGCGGTGTCCATAAAAAAATACATATTTTATTATTTGATCAATCTAACCTTACCTAACCTAACCTAACATTACCTATCCTACCCTGATTCTGAGCATACAACAATTGTATTCTAAACCAAATTTTTATTATATTCTGACCAGAAATTGATTTAAATTCGAAAAAGATGAATTCGAATAAACCGATCCGTTTTTAAAAACGTTATTTGTAGAGTAAAGCATGTACTATTATTATTTTTTTCTATTTTGAATACATTTGGCATTCTCTGTTTGTGTAAACACAGCGAGTCACTCTCAAACAAAAAAGCAAACATTCGAAACTATTCACCAATGCAAATAATCAAACGCGTCTATATAAATATATTTGTATGTTTATTTATTTAGAGTAGTTTGAGAACCGTGCCACTGATGAGAAAACTTTGAAAACAGTTTGTTTAACTGTTTGTGTTGTACTGGCTGTACGTACTGGGAGTGCAGTACTTCTCAAATTGTTAATTAATAGGTGTACCGGAAAAGAATGACGTTTTTTTAGTGATTTTGAGTGGTCAGTTGTGCTTCGGCAGTCAAGCTTTTACAACGTGTTCTGTGTTGTTTCTCTGACTACGTATACCTGGAGTGTACTAGGACTTTTAAACAAAAAAAATTACAACCCTATATACAATGGAGAGCTTTGCACCGAATGAGGAGTCTATTCGGAATATTATGCTTTACCATATTGTGACTTTTGGGCTTAGCCGTGTGTGGCAAATTTCTTTTAACCAATATTTCGACCGCCATTGCTAGGGTCTTCTTCAGGATTGATGATTTAGTTATGCTTTAGTTTTGAATTTTGTGTCAGTTTTTTTTTTACGATTTTTAATAATCTGACACCAACTTACAACTAAATCAAAACTAAATCAGATCAACACTGAGTGTTAAATAACACGTCAAAATATCCATTAGTGTTTGAGATACCCGTCCATTTGGAAACAGCTAAAAGTATATGCTTCAAGACAGAAGACTTTAAAAGACGCAGATGTAGTATCCGAGGCATATTTTTGTGTGATTTCTTAATTGCATTTTTTCTTAAAGATAACGATTGATTAGCCCTACGTTCTTGAAGATTGGATTATTTGATTCTAAGGAGCTCAATCCAATTTACTTATCAAATCCATAATCTTCTTCTTTAGCCTCGCCATTTTCCATCATCTGGGATCGGCTCTCCTTGTGAACATTCGCCATGTCTGTCTGTCTGTCCTGCGTTGCATTCTCGGTCAAGCCTGAGATCTGTTATGAAATCCATAATCTGTTTGTTATTAATGTTTTTTTTCTTCTTTTATTTTCAGAACAGGCGCTTGGCGACTACGGCAACAGAAAACGGTTCGACTCTTAAAAATTCTTCTCCAAATAGTGGCTCTTTTAACCGAAAGTCCTCCGAGAGTCACAAGAACAAATGTATCTTCGAACCGAGAATATCCGAACTCAAAAGAGAGGATATCAATAGCCTTTACGGCAAGACGAAAGTGGAACAAAGCTGTTCCAAAATTAATGAAAAACCTTCAGCTCCAAGAAATCAGCAGGTCTACGGTGGTGCTAAAACAGATAACTATTTCTGTGAACCCGAAAGATCTGTGCCAGTCGCTGTCGGTCAAAGAAAGAAGCTGGTAAGAAGAGAGACGGTTATTGCCAGTTGGAAGTATCTAAAGAGAGAAAGAGAGCAAGCTTTGGGTCTGGAAAAGAACGCGGAAGAAAATTCTAGAAGCAAAAAAGAAGCGGATCATTGCGGTTCGCGTAAGGGGATCGATTTGAAGAAAGAATTCAATAACAATTGTTCTAAAAAGGGGATCGATTGCAATTCTAAACGTTTCAATAAAGAAGATTGTTCCAAAAAGGGGATCGAGTATAAGAAGGATTGTTCCGAAAAGGGGATTGAATTTAATTCGAAACGCTTGAATAAAGAAAATTGTTCCAAAAAGGGGATCGAGTATAAAGAAGATTGTTCCGGAAAGGGGATTGAAAATTTTGGTCTTTTCAAGCGCGATCGAAAAGAAGTCTTTTCTTTTTACGATTCTTCCGATTCTTCTGATTCTTTCGAAGGCGTTTGCAAGAAGAGGAACGCTGTCGGGAGAAGCAACAGTGAAAGACAGCATTGCAAAGCCGATTTTTCTCTCGATAGGTTTTCTTCTGCTAAAAGAAAGAGCGTTCTTTATACTTACGATCCCGATAGAAGGGTCGTGACGAAGAAGTATCGATTCTTGAAAGAAGGACAAGAAGACGAAGGTTCTTCTTGCGACTATCTGGGAAGCGAGCATCTTTCAGTAGACGACGAGAGAGACCGGATAGACCTGGTTGTGTACGACGAATTTGAAACGCAATGCGACATCGTCAAGTCATCTTCTTTCACCAAGTTCAAGAGTCTTTTGAAGCGAGTCTTCACAAATAATAAATCACGATTGTAAAATAAAAAAAACAATTTTAGACGAAGAAGAAGAGTAGAGCGGTGTTGCCGAATTATAAAAAACATTTTTTTTTATTTTAAATATTTTCTTAAAAGCAAAACAAGAAGAAGTTTTGTTTGTGTGTAGTTTTAATAAATATGATCATTTTTTTATTTTATTAAAAAAAAACAATTATTCAATAATTTCAAAAATTTTTTTTTTAAAGACTTGGTGTGAATTTTGCATTTTTTTATATGGCTAATAATAAATATTAATTTAATTAATAATAATTATTCATATTTTTTGTGATCGTTTTTGTTCCTCAAGTTGATTTTTTGTGTTTTTTTTATTTTTTAAATATCATTATTTTTCCTCAATTTAATAAATGTGATACAAATTCAAAAATTAATAATTAATTGATAAAAATAATAATATAAATAAAATAATTGCATTGAATATATTCTATGTGGTACATTTTTATTGGCTCAATAAATTTAATTAAAAAATAAATAATAATAATAAATATATATATATTAATAATGATTCTTAATTACTAGTGTTTTTTTTTTCTTGCATAAAATTTACAAATAAATGTCTGCTGATACGAGAACATTGTGCGCCATTTTGAATGCGATGGGAGGCCGCTATAGAGAAAAGTTAAAAACGCCGCCATCTTGAATCGATAAATAAAAAATAATTAAATTAAAAGAAGAAATAAATAAAGTGAATTAATTCATTTTTATGCACTTTTGTCTTGTGTCTGTGAGACGATATTTCTTCACGAAATACTATGCGGTTTTGTTATCACATAACGCCATTTTGAATTTTCGTCTATAGTGACGCCATTTTGTGCCGATTTTGGTGCGAGATTCAAAAGTAATTTAGAATTTTGATTAGTGCATACATTGGTGTATAGTTTTTTTATTATTGGAGATGCGAAGGTGTTTCGTTTTGTAAATATATCATTGTTTGATAAAAATCTTTCAAGATTCCATCCAAATCAAAGAACAAGATGAAGGCGGGAGCTGACAAAGAGAAAGATAGAGAGAAAGATACGGAGGTGGTGTCTGTTAGAGAGAGACACCACGGTTCGTCGTCTGCGAGAGACAGAGACATGGAAAACCTGATGAGAGAGAACAAAACAAGCACCCCGAATGCTAAGGAAAGCGGGGTTGTTAAAGATGTTGATCCAATCGGAAGGATCAAAGATAAGGATGGACTGCAGGTCATTGGAGCTGCTGTGAAACATCCCAGCAGAAGCCAGTCACCAGCTTTGGCGGACATGCGAGCCGAATCTTTACCTTTGGGATTAAGCTATCAGGTACGTTATATATTATTTATGTATGCATGTTTTTTAATTATTGATACACACATTCAAATTCACAGCAAACATCATCTTATATGACATTTCTTTCTTCAATAAATTGGAACAAAAATAATCATTAGATTACGATGATAACAATGATATAAATACTAGTTTCAACGCAAGTCAGTCTAGGCAGGGCAATGGCGCAGTTCGCCGAGCGGTATGAATACCTGGGCATAGTTGGTTTCCAAGGTCCGCGGTTCGCATCCCGCTTCTGCCGTTATTTTTGTGCTTGGATTGACGCGTTGAAAAAAGAATTTTATGTATAGTATATGTATATTTAAGTAATAATAATATTGTAATATAGTCAATGATCTATAAAAGTAGATTAGAATATTGAAATAATAAAATAATATTCTAATAAAAATTAAAAAATTCATATAATCATTAGATTAGCTCAAGCCGTTTATTTTTCTCCGATTTATTGATATTGATATCAGCATGATATAGCCCTTACTGACTGATACTGAAAACCTTGATACACAATCTTTAGTCTCTTATTTCTGTTCGCTTGTTGTACATGTATATTTTGCCATATTGGCATTTTGTACAAGTCCGGTCACTGGTGTAGGTTAGTTATATAGATCGCCACTTGCGGCGCTGGCGACAGCCCGTCACGAGCGCGCTCAGTCGTGTGCCGATGGCGGGGAGGTCACGTTGTTAAGTCCCGATCGATCAAGGCAAAAGTAACGCCATGTTACGATCGATCAGGGAAACCAAGTCTTTATCGAAAACATATGTCAATGTGCTTCAGAAAAAGTCTTTGTGTTGTTAATCTGCTCCCCATCCTGCCACCAAGCGTCTGAATAACAACCTTAAATTAGAGAGGAGGATGTTAATACAATAAATGTTATAATAGATTATGTTTACTGTGAATTCGTATGTGTGTATCATTTGTTGAATATTGGTGTACAAAATCTGATGAACAAAAAAGCAATTTAATATGTTTTTGTCACATTCCTTGCATATCTGTAAAATATGATCAAACACAAATTGCCGCCACTTAGTTATGTCAGTTGCCACTGTCTATGCCTTGTCCCAAGATGTCTATATACACAAGGGTTATATTAACTGTAAGAGATTACTGATCGTTATGGCTTATTGTCACATAGTGTTATATAGACTAGATTTAAAGGAATATTGGACATATATAACATTATCATATATAACGGGTCCGCCAAATAACTTTTTTTTTTTTTGAAAATGGGGCGCAAAACATCGAGTTTAGCTTCGGCTGTGTGGCACGTAGCGCCGTCCTGTTGAAACTAAATGTTGCCAATATCCTCCTCTTCAATTTTTTTGAACAAAAATGGCCCGATAATGATCGCCATTGACTGTAACGGCCACTCCTTGCTCATTTTCGAAGAAAAATGGCCTGATTTTCAAAGTAATGTCGCAATATTTCCCAGCGTTGTTCAAGCGTATACACAACCGTATTCGTTCAGCGAAAGGATAAAACTAATTATCTGTCAAATCAGACATGAGCTAAGTGTTACCATTCACGAAATAAGCACTAGTTGAAAAAAAAAACGTTAGATTGCGGACCCTATACAAGACTTTGGTCACGTTCTAGGAGCCCCCTTCGTCGACCTCCTCCAAGCACAGCAGTGAACGCAGCCACCATTCCAAGAGCCACTCGCGGGACTTGAGCGGGAACCCTCTCGTCACTCAGCCGGCGCCCTCGACAACCAGCAAAAGGTAACCTTAAAAATATATGTATTATATTATTAGGAGCTTTTCTTGATGGCGAATTTCTTGATACCAATATTTCGACCGCCATTGCAGAGGTACCATTTCTTATTTAAAAAACAATACTTATGACTTACATGTTGTTGGGATCATTGTAATTTACTATGTAAAGCGGATTTCGCTACTATATAAACTTACAGACAAATTGATGCGATATCTATGGGCCTCTCGCTACCAGTATATTTTGTAGTTCCGGACTATTTGATGTGTTTCAGTTGATTTAAAAGTTTTTTGTTCTCTAGTGTCCTATCTGATATCTGAAAAAGAAAAACAATGTTTTTTTCAGTTTCAACGATTCCGGCGACGTGACGTCGTCTTTCCTTAAAAGGGATGGTAATACGTTGGGTTTATACATGTTGATATCAGCTTGATATAGTACTTTTAGGCCGATGCTGTAAAGCCTCGAAAAATGATCTTTTGTCTCTTATTTATGTTCGCTCGCCTCTCATGCACATCTAATAATGTTAGTTTTAATTATAGAATATAACGCAGGCGTTTGCATACGCCTAATTGCGTTCGCCATACTGGGTGGAAGAAAAAGCACGTATCTTAATAAAATAAACGCGAGTTAGGAACCAAAAACAAGTTCTTTGTATTGTCAATCTGATCCTGAATCCTGCTGCCCAGTAATTCGACATCAAACTAAGAGAGGAAGATATCAATGTATTAAAATCACAAAATTATATTGTATCAATTTTAACTTTTTGATTTTTCCTGCTTTTATGTTATTACAGCTTATTTGTACAATACCTTTCTATAGTTGTTACTATTACTGTGTTGATATTATGGGAACATCAAGATGCAAGATCGACGGCAAGACTCCTATCTTGGATGCCAGGACCCTCGCTGGAGATTCTCAATCGTCGCTGGATATTTGTTGCACATATCCGTATCACACCGGTGGATGTTGGAACACGCTATGATACGGATATGTGTAATAAATGTACTTATCTGGTCTATTTCCATATATCACATTGGTTCTTGCATCCATTAGCTATCAGATGATGCATAAAAAACTATTATATTTAACAAACGTTCATTATGTAACTCCATAAATGTGGTGGCATTGACACATGTGGTTCACAGAAAAATTGCTCCTGTGACGAAACCTAACGATGTTTATTTACATAATATCATGCCGCAAGAGAGCGATAATTACAGCTACCTTTTATTCGAGCCCCTGGGCCCTTCAAGACCTTCAGGAACTATACAACTATACTAAAAGACTGAGACATGTAATTTATGTGCTATAAGAGAGCATAAACTACAGCATCCTTTTCTTCAAGCCCTATAGTACTCGCCGTCTTAGAATTTTGCCTGGAACATTAAAATATATTGAATGTATTGTTTTGTAACATTGCGAATCAATAATGAGGCAATGCAGCCACTTGATAGGTAACATTTTTTTTTTTTGTGATTTTAGCATAGAGGACTCCCCGCAAAAGCAGCTGCACGGGAACCTCAGCTGCCTGACCGAGTATGGCGAGTTGTCGGGAACCTTCCCAAGTGGAAACATCTCTTACGGGGCACTCTCTGGAGACGAATTCGGGTCACCTTCACCTGCGTACAGAGGTAATTCATTTACTAAAAAAATTCTAACAAAAAGTGATGTTAACTACTTGACATATCTTGATTTGTGTATTTGATACAATCAAAGATACGAGGGTTATCCGTAAAATAAGGTTCCCAGTGATTTTTCACAGTGTAAAACATGTTTAATTCCATGAATGCGTACATTTTGTAAAGTTCAGACGTTTACCTATTTTTCTACATAGTCGCCACTGAGGTTAATGCATTTTTGCATGCGGTATATGAGCTTTTGAATGACCGAGTAAAAAAATCTACCGCCAAGCCACGCAGATAGCTGAGAACGGCTTCTTCAAGCTCTTCTCTGTCGCCGAAATGCGTTCCACCCAGGTGTTTCTTCAGTCAGGGAAGAGATGGTAGTCACTTGGGGCTAAGACCGGGCTGTAGGGTGGGTGTTTGACAATACCCCATCCAAATTTATCGTACGGTCAACATTCTTGGCACCCACCTCGCTCAAACTTTAGCATACCCTAGATGCTCCGTCAAAATCTTGTCAATAGAGGTTTTGCTGACATCAGGGATCATTTCGGAGAGCTTACAAACCGTCACTCTTCGATTTGAGAGCATCGCTGCCTCCACTTTTACGATTGTTTCATCAGAAACAGATGGCCGTCCGGATCGCTCCTCATCATGGACGTCAGTACGCCCGTTAACTTGTCTCCATAGATTTCGCATAGCTGGGAATGGATTTCTACCGGCGCAATGTTTTTGCAGACAGGAAAAGCCTGGCGGGCGAAGCGAGGGGGAGATCCATCACGTACGGCTGCCAAGCCAAGACTGAGCTCCGCAGGCAGCTCGCTAGGGTAGGGATTTGGAGTGGGAAAACCAAGGTATAATACAGAATCGCGGGATCCACCATAACAGCGCTTTTCAGGACTGTATCGGCATGGGAACCTTATTTTACGGATAACCCTCGTATTTTATATGGATATTCTCATTATTAGAGTCCAGTTGTAGGAAATACATATCATCAAAAAGCAAGGGTTAAAGAGTTTCGCCAGTGATTAGGAAGAGGGATGGGTGGAGCGAATATGTGTTGTTATATTTAAAAATAAATATAAAATATTGTTATTTTTTAAACTTTTACATATATATTACGTACACTATTATATTTTTTATAAATGGTCATTTATTTAATGGAAAGTTTTTAAGAGAAGATAATTAATTTTGGTTATTTACGATATGTGACATATTGCTTGGTGAAAAAATGTAGAAATTCCGGAACATCGTGTTCGGCCGCTGCTGATGTCCAGCTTGTCCAACCCGGGGCACGTTCACATTGAAGAAGAAGCTGCGGAGACCCATCAAGGTGCCACACAAATAATGCATCCCGCTCTAGGCAAAAATCACTATCACTTCCCAATGTAAAGCAACGTAGTCGCATATAATGAAATGGCGTTTCTGTGCTTTTAAACCAAAGGATCATTTTATTTTATTAACCACTTCATTGCCACATTTATTTCTTTATTTATTACATATAACCAAATTCTAAGGTACAAAATTATAAGAAACAGAATATACATAAATATACAATACATACAAAAGATAATAAAAGATAAAAATAACATAAAAGAATAAGAAGATGATACGTGTCAAAGATTATGGGGATCTTGGAGAACAATACCATCGACAAAAGAGGAAACGGATTTAAGAAAAGGATCGAGGTGTGCTGGTAGGCCATTTAGGAGCGCCATTGCCGTTGTACTAAATTGAGTGCTTGAAGCTCCACAAGTATCAACTGGGATCAAAAACAATCTCTGGCTACGAGCACGGGTGTACTTATCTGGCACGTAGAAGTTAAAACATTCAAGAATCCCAGGGTTGGTAGGTGCACCGCGAAGAAGAAGGAATGAATGTTTGAGAGCAGCAATTTTTCTCCAGGACTCTTAACGAATGGAAAGAAAGCATCCCTTGAAGAAAAAGAGTTGGGTAATGTTCGGAATAGATTGAATTGAATGGATAGTTACCGTACATTTAAAAATAGAGACGTCGGAGTTTTTTTTATGAAAACATCAAGATGCAAGATAGACGGCAAGACTCCTCTCTTGGCTGCCAGGACCCTCACTGGAGACTCTCAATCATCGCCGTATATTTGTTGTACATATCCGTATCACACCGGTGGATGTTGGAACACGCTATGATACGGATATGTGTAATGAATGGCAGCGGATATCAGCAAGAAGGAGAGGCGTTCCACAACACGACATAAAGAAGAAGCCGTTACAAGAAGAATAAAAGAGAGATACATTCAGTAAATGAAGAACACAGTATGATGATGATGATGATTAGAGTGAAATATAGAACAATACAACGCAATATTTTTTGTTCTATCGCTTCCACGTATCTATGTGTTGCTTTATCATTTTCATATAATAAATTGCAATTTTTATTGAGCTTCTATTATTATAGATGTGCAATATTGCATGTCTACAAATTTACGTATTAACACCCGTATGCAGAATCATTACTTAGTTTACTTTAACCACTTCATCGCCACATGTTTGTAGACAAATAAAAACACTACTTTTACTAATGAATAAATTATTTTAATATTTTTAACTTACATTATTGGTGAGCTGCAATCGATTGAACTAAATAGTTTGTAGATCAAATACTCGATAATTTAACCGCCCTAGTTGCAGGTATATTTCCAAGATATATTACATAACTGTCTCCCTACATCGTATGTACCTCCAGCGCATCACGTTTCTTGTAAATATTTAAGATATATATACCATATAATTGTTTTCGAAAAAAATAAATTTTATTATAATCTTACCCTTGACATGAATATCTCCCAAACTATCGAAAAATATTGATCCTTTTTTTGTTTCTTAATATGTTAAAATATTCATAGATGAGAAAATCGGAATTAATTTTGAAATACTTCTTTAGAATATTATAAGCACTAAGGCTTAAATTAAATTTTATTGAAAAAATAAACATTTTATTTGTTATTTTTTGTTGCTGCTTAGAACAACTGAAAAATAATATTCCATTTTTTTGAATGTAGCTTTGTTTTGTTTTTTTTTTCATTGCAAAATGTTGTTCATTGTTTATTGACATTTATAAAAATCAGTTACTTCCTTTAATTGTAATTAATGTTTTTTTTTAATTATTTTATTATCAATGGTATTGTATTATACAATTTCTTATGAACTTGTGTTGTAAATATGTTTAAAAAGGACTATTTTAATGTATCAGTATCTGGTTCAAATTCGTAAAGTAAACAAAATATTTTGTAAGTAATATGTCAAATTGATATGTATTATATTTTTTTTATGTAAACACATACAGGAGAATACCGACAGATGGTGATAGTAATTCCGAAGTCTCATCTGAGGAATTCTATGACGCTTACCATAGTGAATATGGCTAAGCGCTGCATGTGGAGTGTTGATGCGCCTCATGCTTTCACGCATCATGGTTATTATTATAGGAATTTACTATGAATTGGTGGTCTTCACTGGATGACTTTCATCTACCACTAATTTTAATTAATAGGCTACGACTGGCATTTTAAGGGTGAGAGATCAAATTCACACCAACCGAGGGTATTTTAGAGCTCAGAAATCGATTGCAATTCTGTTTTTTTTAATCTCCATCGGGGATCAAACCCACAACCTTTGGCTTGCAAAGCAAACGCTTTGACCATTGAGCTATACCCGCCGGCAAATTTAAATATTTTCTAATATTTAATGAATTTATTATAAAAATGCTTCTTTTTCTCCGATTTTTGTCAATTTATATGTAATTTTTTTGATTTCAGGTCAGGTTGGTGACGAAGGGGACGGTGCTGGAAGTGGAGGAACATCGAGAGCGACAACGGCAATAGCACACTTGAACAATAAAGTGGGCCGCACCAAGGATCTCATACGATTGGAGCAAACTATAAGAGACGGTCAGTATTAATCATCATACCATCTCCTTCTAGAAATCTAGACTCAATCAACTCTGTTAAAAAACAGCAGTTTACCTATTATTTTTTTTGGTATTTAAACACTTACAGGAGAATACCGACAGATGGTGATAGTCATTCTGAACTTTTCATCTGCGGATTCATGCTACCATTTTACATATGGATGAGCACTGCATGTGTAGCAGACTACAGTCCGACATTCACGCTTCATCCTTATTATTGCAGGAATTTACTATGAATGTGTAATCTTCACGGGAAGACTTTCGTCTACCATCAATTTTGATTAGTATGCTATGACTGGCATTTTACAGGTGAGAGATCAAATTCACACCGACCAGGGTATTTTAGAGCTCAGTTGTTTTTTTTTTTGTTAATCCCTGTTGGGAATCGAACCCACGACCTTCGGCTTGCAAAGCAAACGCTTCAACCACTGAGCTATACCCGCCAGCATGAATCGGTGATTTTTAAAATATTTTATTATTGCTTGGTTTCCCTCATACAATGTGAACAGTGGTTATCAGTGATTATATGAGTTGACATCAGCATGATGTGGCCCTTGCTGACTGGTACCGAAAACATCGATATACAATCTTTCGCCTCTTATTTCTGTTTGCTTGTCAGACATTTATGTGTGACCACATTTTCATTAAGGACAAGTCCGCTCAAGGGTGTGTTAGTTATATACAACACGTCGCCACTCTAGCGCTGGGCGAGAGCCGCAGCGCCGACGAACCAGTTGTGTTCGCTCTTCGGCGAGAGCATATTGTATTGTGGCTCGGCCTACTGCTGTGACTAGGTCCGGGCCACAAGCTTGTAAAGTTTATCATAAATATATGTCAATGTGCTTCTGATTACCATGCATCTGACTACCATGCATTTTCTGTATACGCGGCGACCTTCGGTGAAGAAGTCAAAAAGTCCAAATTTTAACGTCTGAACTACTAACTTTTACACCCACGTTTGGTGTTGCTCACCAAAGGCCGTTACTTGTATAACAAAAAAGTACTCTGAAAACAATGCCTTGGTAAGTGCTCCCAAGTAACGCAGATACAAGGCGACCGACCCGGGGGCCTTAAGCTCCAAAAAAAAAATGTGCTTCTGAAAAAGTCTTTGTTTTTCTGACCTGCTCCTCATGATTTCAATGTATGTGTTTGGCTGCAGACAATGTGAACGAGTACCTGAAGCTGGCGGGCAACGCAGATAAGCAGCAGCTGCAGCGCATCAAGGCTGTATTTGAAAAGAAAAACCAGAAGTCGGCGCACTCCATAGCCCAGCTGCAGAAAAAGCTGGACAGCTACCACAAGCGGATCACCAACTGGGAGGTCAGTAAGACACATCACCTTCATCCATAACAAACGGAATTACGAAAAAGATTTTGTATTATTGACCCTCATTATTGAGTCTCCATCAACACTTATCCTCTGCCTTATAAATCCACCTTAATCCTGATATATAAAATCCTGTAAGAAACATCAGCTTTTTGCGTGCGTCCAGAAACGGGTCCCCATCTGGGTCTCCAAAAACAGGATGGGACAGGGAGGGTTTTCACCAAGCATTCATGTGTGTAAAAGAAAGTCGTTATAGTTAAAACGATAGGAAATATTTGCGATTTGAGGCTTAAAAATTTCATGAGCGCCATAGATGTCATCTAATGTTTTGTTATTTATTTTTTTCTAGACTCACGGGTCCAATTGGGGTCAGGGTTCACACAGACAGCCGAGAGAGATGCTCAGAGATATGGGGCAGGGACTAAAGTAAGTTATTTTCAACTATATACTTATATTTTTATCAATAATACTTGCTAATTATGTTTTGTGTGGCAGCAAGATTCCAGTTAGGATCAAAGGTAAAATCTACAAAACTGCTGTAAGGCAAGCTATGCTCTACGGATCGGAGTGTTGGACCCCGCTGAAACGCGACTTGGATAGGATTCATGTGGCAGAGATGAAGATGCTGAGATAGGCGGGCGGTGTGACTAGAGTGGACAGAATTCGGAATGAGCATATTCGGGGTTCATTTCGGGTGGCCCCCATACCTGAAAAGATAAAGAAAAACCGCCTAAGATGGTATGGGCATGTGACACGGAGAGATGAGGAGCACATGGTGAAGAGAACCCTCAACAAATCCACGCTGAGAAGACCTGGAAGACCACAGGCAATCTGGACTGCAACTGTAAACAAGGATCTGAAAACACTGGGCTTGACCAAGAATGCAATGCAAGGCAGACAGACATGGCTAATGTGCACAAGTAGAGCTGACCCCAGATGATGGGAAATGGCAAGGCTAAAAAAGAATAATACTTGCTAATTAAACATTATATTTCGTTATTTTCCCAAAGTAATTTAGTCTTTTTTCAACTCTTGCTTGTACTGATTGACACAGCTCCAAATACAAGCCATTATCCGGATGGTCAAAATACTCAGAGATGGATGGATAATTACAAAAACTCACCGAGGTCTTGACCACGTGTTAGGGTGCGTGACGATGAACGTCGTAAGGTCAATCCAGGTAGCGAGAGCACCATCCGCCTCTAGTGCCAAACATAAATCTTTTCTGTTTTCTATGAGGATATTTTATTTGAAGCTTTCATTGAAGACGGAAACCGCGGTATCCAAGCTGAGTGTATAAACTGTGCTCAGTGTGATACATGTTAAAACAATGTACAAAGTATTTAACCCTGTCATTACGGCTTGGTTCAAATACAAATTTTACTATCAATTATAAGACTAGTATTTGAAGCATAAATGTACTTATCTGGTCTATTTTCATATATCACATTGGTTCTTGTATCCTTTAGCTATCAGATGATGCATAAAAAACTATTCTAAGAAAGTAGCAAAACAATATATCACATCAACCAATGTCAACGGTCGGGGAATCTTATGACGGCATATGCCGACAACCGATGCGAAAGGGTTAATAATAACTATTTAATCATTTTGGTGTTTTCTTTGTGTTATTAGGAACGTAGGCGGCAACATCAGAGACGGCATCACGGGGCTGGGGGGTTCAGTCATGTCCAAGCCAAGGGAGTTTGCTCATCTCATCAAGAACAAGTTTGGATCCGCGGACAACATCAACCAGATGGCAGCACGTAAGTCCCGAACAATTCAACTTAACCTAACCTAACGTCAAGTGTTGTTATTTTTTTTTACTTAATTACTTAACAGAGAATAAAGACAGATGTTGGTGGAGAAATCTTATCTGTGGATTCTATGACGCTTACCATTTTACATGTGACTAAATGCTGCATATGGAATGTTGATCTTCAAAAGTGATGGGTCTACAGCCCGGCATACATGCTGATATCAGCATGATATAACCCTTGCTGACTGGTACCGAAAACCTTGATATACAATCTTTCGTCTCTTATTTCTGTTCGTTTGTCGTACATGTATGTGTCGCCATATTGTCATTTTGGACAAGACGGTCACGGGTGTGACGTTAGCTATATATAATAGATCGCCACTTGCAGCGCTGGGTGTCACCGACCAAGGCGCCGCATGGCAGTCAGTTGTGTGCCGACGGCGGTGAGATCATATTGTTGTTGGCCCGGCCTGAATGCTGTGAATAGGTCCGGGCCAGAAGTTTGTAAAACTATCGAAATATATATGTCAATGTGCTACAAACAAAAAGTCTTTGTGTTGTTAATCTGGTCCTCATCCTGCCACCACGCAGTTCAATAACGCATTCGGAGAGGAGGATGTCATTGCACTGTCCATTTTTAACAAGAATTTATTATGTATGGGTGCTGTTTACGGGACAATTTTCGTCTATCACCAATTTTGATTAATAGGCTATAATTGCCATTCTATCATGACGTTGTATTGTGATGTGATGGTGTATAAACGGACGTTTCGAACCTTTTCCGAGCCCACAAAGGACATTTTTGTATATTATTGTAAACATTCTGATAACTTCACATCTTGTATTGTATATTCATCAAAAAGAAAACTAACAAATACTTTTCTTTTACAAGCACCCCACGTGGAACTCAGAGGTAATGTTATTTATTGTGTAGTTTTATTGTATTTTATGCTTCTGAAGATGGTGCCTTATCACCGAAACCACTACAGTGATTATTAATTAAAACTCAGTGGTTTTACACAAAGTTTTACTTGTTTTATTCTTTAATAGAAAAATTCAAGAATCGGCGAGCATTAAATATTGATGTCAGCTTGATATAGCTCTTTTAGGCTGATGCCGTAAAGCCTCAAAAAACGATCTTTTGTCTCATATTTTTGTTCGCTCGCCTGATATGCACACTTAATAATGTTAGTTTTAATTATATAATATTACACGGCGTTTGCATACGCTGTTTTATTTGTTATGACAGTTGCTCCATTACATGTTGGTGCAACTGTCATCTTTAATTTGCTTTTTTGCTGTGATTGTCCTGGGATCGCTGCATGTCACAGTGTTCGGCAGTTGATAGTTAACTTTTCGTCCGGCCGGCGAACGTCATACCGGTCGGACGAAAAATCAAGTCTTTAATAAAAATAAGTGCGAATTGTGTTTCAAAAACAAGTTTTTTTGGGTTGTTAATCTGCTCCTGCATCCTTCCTCCACGCGGCCACGTGAAGAACCCGCGACTTGTCGTCTTATTAAAGACGGGGGATGTCAATATATTTGATTATTGAATAAATAGTTTCACATTCAAAAATAAAACAGTTAAAATTTGTTTATAACCACTTGGTTTACAATTTATTGTCTACTAGTTTCGGTAGCACCGTCTTCCTAACCTTATAACTGTAAATGTTGTCCTGATGATGGGTGCTGCCGAAACTAGTAGACAATAAACTGAAAAAACCAAGGGGTTTAAACAAATTTGAACAGTTTTATTTTTAATCATGTCTGACCACCAAGTTATTGCTTTTTATAAAAATAAAGTTTTACGTTGTATTTGTTGTTTTCAGGTAATAACTGGGCCGAGGGGAGGAGGATCGAGGGCGAAGGCGGAGGAGCTCACACGCTGCCGGGCGCTCTGAGGGCCGAGCAGCCGGCGCCGGCTGTCGCTCCGCTGTCGCAGAACAAGCTGACCTCTGAGGAGGGCAGCGAGTGCTCGTCAGTCACCAGCGAGAGCATTCCAGGGTCAGTGTAACCACGTCATAACGATTTCATTGGGCAGCATATATGTTGATACCGTTCGTCGCATGTGCGCCACTGACGACAGCGGACGACGAAAGAATCATTGTTTCTAAGTAGCGCCATACGCAGAGCAGCGGCACAAGGAAGGAACTACTCCCACGCGGTCTGACAAAATGTATCACTTGTTTTAATAATAGGATTGTTTCTTTATTTCAGATATCCTAATCAAGGAGTCGCATCGAACCTGGGAGACAGTGTCTTCAGCAAGCAGATCTTTACGGAGCTGCAGGATCGCAGGGAGGACATTAATAGACTCCGGGAGAAGATGGACTCCTACAAGGTAAGGACAACTAGAGACGGCATCTTCAGCAAGCATGACCACTTTATTAGTTTTGACAGCCAGCCCTGTCATGTGAGAGTGGATATTACCATAGACGGCCGGTATGTTAATTTCGGTGCAGTGACTGTCACTGCCGCTGGCCGTTTCACTCGAGCAGAGTACCAAATTTCATCAGTCTTATTAACATAAAATAAATGGAGTCTGCCCGGGACCTGTGAAATGTTACGTCCCGGGCAGATGACTGAATTTTGTCGGTTATTTTATTTAAAATAAATTTTAATGTGCTCCTCGACGAGTTTTTTGCTATGGCGACCTGCTTCTCATCCAATCACCACGCATGCCAATGACGATCTTGGCGAGCTACCGTCGCCTTGAATGACAAAATCATAGCATTTATTAAGTTACTTTTATTTTCTTTTACGTGCAAAAAACAAGGCATCCTTGCCTTTGGTGCATAGCATCAGCTGAAGAGTTACTGCCACCAGTAAAGTAAAGCTGTAATATGAGTTTGCGAAATCCGTGTAAAGCTCAAGATCGCTATAGACATTAGTATTTATGTTATTTTTTTTCTTTCAGTCACTGTCCCAAGAAGTGTTCAACCTATCTTCAGCCCTTCAGGAAGAACGCTTCAAGTCGGAGAGGTTAGAGGAGCAAATCAACGATCTCACGGAATTGCATCAAAATGAGGTGATTTTAAATAACTTCTCAGGTTTTACGGACAGATTTGGCATTCTTGAGGCATTGGGGCTTTTGTTGTAAGTCATATTTTTGCACTTTTTTCCGAACAATATTTCGACCGCCATTGCAGGGGTCATCTTGGTAATCTTTTTAATCCAATCAATTACAGTAGAACCCCGAATATTTTTCTTATTCTTGCATAATACTCGCATTTACTATTGCTTTTACTCATTAACTAAGCTACAGCTGATATCTCTGTATAGATGTGCACTTTGATGACCTTGTTCTGATCGTATTTTGTGTTGTGTTGTCTAGGTGGAGAATCTGAAGCAGGCGCTGGCCGATGTGGAGGAGAAGGTGCAATACCAGAGTGAGGAGCGAATGCGGGACATACACGAGATGCTGGAGCTCTGTCAAACCAAGGTAAGTCTGTTGATATCGAGCTCAGATCTAGCAAAAGCAAGGCCAATCAAGGCTATGGGCGAGACAAGAACTATGCTCTCTATTGGTAATAAATAATATATTTTACCTTGCAAAATAAATAGTCAATCAGTATCCATTTATCCTGCTAAATTATTTTTGTCAATTTGTTCCAATAAAAAATAATTCTGCTGATAGACTCACCCCTATCCCCTCCTCTACATATAATGGGTTCAACCACTTATGAAGTACTATGCAGCTCGGTTGTCTCTTGACAGTGATGGATTGAGGAAGGCTACCAGTTAGTCGAAACTGATCCATGTAAAAACAAGGTTTTCTAAACTTATGTTCAGACGTTATTTGTATCTTTTTTTTTGTGCAAAGTTTAATAACCCTTGCAAAAATGTACCGGAAGAAAAAGCCACAAGAAGATTATAAAAGTAACTGTAGAAATGAAACGTAAAATCATTGAAAAGCAAGAAGATGGTGTAAGCGTAGCTGATCTAGCGCTCTCATACAATCGATCTACAACAACGATTTGCACTATTCTCAAGAAAAATGTCAAAATTAAGGAGATAAATGCTTCAAAGGGAGTGTCAAGAATGTCTTCGAAACGTCTAAGCTTTCTTGATGTTGTTGAAAAGTTGCTTCTCATGCGGATAAACGAAGGGGATTGCAATAATCGCATGGAGCGCATTATCATGTTTTACATTGATTTATATGGGAAAATTAGTTTCGTTTAACGAGCAAGACTCTGGAACGAATTATGCTCATTATCAGAGGTTCCACTATAGTTTTTTTTTTTTTTTAAAACGTGATATATATGAGGCAATTATGTCTATTATAACACATATTTGCGTCAACAGCAGAAATCGAAAGCAACTTTAACCGGTTGTGGGGAAGTGGTTAATAATTTTTCTTAAACTTTAGATAAGCTTTTCGGCATCAGCCTAAAAGAGCTATATCAAGTTGATATCAGTGAAGGATGGCGACGACCGGTATTAATGCATACATTTTTTTTTCATATTTCAGATAAGCAAGATGGAGCACCAGGCCGCCCAGCAGCAGCAGTATGTCAACCTAGAAGGCATCGAGGGGCTCAACGCGCGGGTGCTGGCCGTGAAGCTCATCAACATCGTGCTGACCGTGCTGCAGGTGGTGCTGCTGCTGGTGGCAACCGCCGCGGGCATCCTCATGCCCTTCCTGCGCACCAGGTGAGACCACATCCATACAGTCAATATCCACTATCTTGCAATTACCTTCTGACCTTAAATGATAATCCTTCATTTAAGAATCTCATTTCACCATCTTGGAATCACTACTCGCCATCTTGGAGTCACAATCTGCCGTTTTGGAGTCGATATCCACCGTCTTGAAGTTACGTTCCGACTTTGCATGATATTCCTTCATTAAAGAATCACGTTGTACCATTTTGGAAAATGTAAACATAAAATGCTAGTCATAGCCTATTAATTAAAATTTATCCTACATCTTGAAATTACATTCTGACTTTGAATGATATTCCTTCATTTAAAAATCGTAGAAATCACATTTTACCATTTAGGAAAATGTAAACGTAAATTGCCAGGCATAGCCTATTAATTAAAATCGGTCATAGATGAAAGTCGTCCCGTGAAGATCACCCATTCGTAATAAATTCTTGTTAGAATGGTGGTTAAAGTGTTTGCTTGCCCTATCGAAAGCCGTGGGTTCGATCCCCAACGGAGATTATTATTTTTTAATAATAATAATTGATTTCTAAGCTCTATGAATACCGACGGTTGGTGTGAATTTGATCGTTCACCCGTGAAATGCCTGTCATAGCCTATTAATCATAATTGTTGGCAGACTAAAGTCTTCCCGCGAAGACCACCCATTCATAGTAAACTCCTGTAATAATTACGAATGATGCGCAAATATCGGGCTGCAGTCTATGACGTTGGCGGGTCAACACTCCACATGCAGCCGTATGCAGCATTGTAAGCGTCAGAATTCCACAGATGAGACTTCAGAATCACTATCACAATCTGTCGGTATTCTCCTGTATGTGTTTACATTAAAATTGAGCACTGTTTCACTTGGTCACTCAATATTTAGCTTTTTTTTATTGATTTTTTACTTTTATTTTGTAACTATTTTTTTTATATTTTTCTGCCCTTTTTAATGTTTTTTACATGTCTCCCCCCCCATTCTATATCTAGACTGTCTCGAATCATTTATATTACTATATTTTTGGTTGTTTTTTTATTTTTTTATTTTGGTTTTTTTATTTTTGTTTTGTATGACATCCCACAGAGAAAACCTGAGGTCCAAATACTATTACGGCCCCAGTGGTCACACAGAGTCCCTGTTTTTACATACGTAAGTCAAGAAAAAAATTTGAAAAATAAAAAAAACTTTATTTTCATTAACCACTTCCCTGGCGTTCACACGAATACGTGTAAAAAAGAAAGGGGTCAAACGTTGGGTCATAACATGAGCTAAGAACATTAACCGCTTCCCCGGCATTCATACGAGGGTTATCCGTAAAATAAGGTTCCCATGGCGCTACAGACCTGAAAAAAAGATATTGACATATTTAGTGTAATATTGCTTTAGATTCAGTGCCGGTGTTGATTGATACGAAATGTTTTCAGATGTTTGATTTTGCAACAATAATGCCGTGTTATTTGTGTGTCAAACATGATATACTTGTGACATGGTTTTTGTTGTTGCAAGTCCAACTATTTGCGTGAGTATCCCGACACTAGTTCTGAGTGTGAGGTCATTGACACTAAATATGTCAATGCATTTAAAATGCCACACTTATGTTAATACGTACTTTAATGACGAATTGAAATCTTATAAATTTTGTAATGTCATTTAAGGAAATAAAATAAATAATTGAATTCAAAAGCGCTGTTATGGTGAATCCCGTGATTCTGTAGTGTACCATGGTTCTCTAAATCTACTCCAAATCCCTTCCCTAGCGAGCTGCTTGCGGAGCTCAGTCTTGGCTTGTATGAAAATGCACGCTTTCATGGAATTAAACGTTCTTTACACAGTGAAAAATCACTGGGAAACTTATTTTACGGATTACCCTCGTGTGTGTAAAAAAAAAATGTTCCAATTTCGGCGCTCACGCTAATAGGTGTGATACCCGAAGCGCGCCCATGTGAGCATTTTGAAATCGTCGTTCGAATTTCGGTGTTCACGCAAATACGTGTTTCATATAATTTCACGATTTCTGACATTGAAACAAAAAAATATGTGTTTCTAAAGCGGTTTTGGTTCTATTTACATTTCAATTAAGACGCTTGTTATTGTTTTAGCTTCTTTGATGAAAACTTATGTTTTGTATTTATAAGTATTTTGTGTTATAGATTATGGAATATTGAAAACATATTGTAAAGTAAAATGAATTATATTAATTGTACTAAATAATATTCCTTTTCGCTTTTTATATTATTTTAAAAACTATTATAGGAAAATATTCAAAGCCTAAGACAGAAGACACCCTAACCATATTTTTGTGTCTCTTATTGTACCAATTTTTACTGTGTCACAGATTCCCTATTCAATTATATTTATATATATATTGCTCTTGCTAAGTGCTTCTTCTAAACAATTCCTAACGGTACATGAAACGAGGGCTTAAAAAATAGCCTTTGAAGGATTAAAAAAAGGTTTTTTCAAACATTTTTGTCAATACAATTTGTCTGGGAAGTGGTTAAGCATTATTCATTTTTCACTAACAAAAATTAACATTTCTATCTACGCGTTTACATGAATTTAGTGACGAGAATTAGTGTTACTTGCCACGCTCGCAGCCAAATAACACCCGTATCAAAATGTAAACGCAAAACATTAGTATTAGTGTGCAGTGTTAGCTGCTGGTTGATTAGTAAACAAGTGTAATTTTTTACGTATACACCGATACCATTTCTTATGTTTATGCATTGAAAGCGGATGTGTGCGTGGATAACACTAATGGTCAACACTAAGTTCACGTGAACATGGCATATCTTTCTTCTTGATCGTATTTTGCCGGCGTGTATACCTTAGTGGTGAAAGCGTTTGCTTACCAAACCTAAGGTCGTGAGATTGATCCCTGATTTAAAATGAAAAGATTTTCAATTGATTTCTAAACTCTATTGTGTATATTTGATCCTCACACATAAAAATGCCAGTCATAGCTTATTAATTAAAATTGATGGTAGACAAAAGTCATCACGTAAACGCCACCATTTTATAGTGAATTCCTGTAGTAACACTACACATGCAGCGCTTAGCCACATGTAACATGGTGAAATCAATAGAATCCACAGATTTCTGCATCACTATCACCATCTGTCGATATACTCCTGTATGTCCGCGGGTATAGCTCAATGGTCAAAGCGTTTGCTTTGCAAGTCAAAGATCGTGGGTTCGAAAAAAAAAGAAAGGTTTTTCAATCGATTTCTGAGCTTTAAAGTACTCGGTTGGTGTGAGTTTTATCCCTCACCCGTAAAATGCCAGTCCATAGCCTGTTAATTAAATTGGTGGTAGAACAAAGTCGTCCCGTAAAGACCGCCCACTCATAGTAAATTCCTGTAAGAATAAGGATGATGCGTGAATCTCGGGCTGTAGTCTATGACGTTGGAGGATTAACACTCCACATGCAGCGCTTAGCCATATGACCTATGGCAAGCGTCATAGAATTCCACAGATGAGACTTCAGAATTACTATCACCATCTGTCAGTATTCTCCTGTATGAGCTTACATAAAAAAAAATTGTACGCAAAACAATGATGTTTTGTCAGCTGCCATTGGCACATTTCTGCATCACCTAGAGGTCTGCCTGGGAACATATATGGTTCCCGACGGACTCGCGTAGACTCAAATGGACATCGAATGTAGTGTCTGAGACATATTTGCATGTTTATTGATTAGCATTTTTAAGGAAATCGGATAATTAGCCCGACGCGTTGTACCGTTTGGTACTAAAGAGCAGCTGAATCCTGCTATTGTAAACAGTTACAAGAGATATAGAATACGCATAGTTTGGTGGTATTTTACTGTATGTGCTTGCAATAATAATATTAACCGTACAGATGCCATGACCCTGAATAGATCTATGCAATGCGTGGATTATTAAAGATTTGAACCCCTAAATGGTGTCCAATTTTAACCATTTTTATTTCTTGGGCAGACGATAGATGTCGCTATAGACCCAAGCTATAACATTGACCGAAAATATACAGCTTTATAACACACCGGTGTGCTCACGGCACTGGCGGGCATCCAGCAGCGGACCCATATTTGGGCTCATGTCATCCATACGGTTAATAATATTGTCATCTAAACATTCTTAATCATACATTTTCAAAATTAATTAAACATTTATATTTTATTTTATTTTTAAATTTAATTATCAGATTTAATTTAATTTTAGCCTCATATATGGTTTTCTACTGTTGGGTGTCTTTGAAATAAAAACTATACAGTGGTACCTCGACATACGAGTTTAATTCGTTCCGCAACCTTGCTCGTATTTCATATTACTCGTATCTCAAAGCAAATCTCCCCCTTGAAATAAATAGCGAGCACAACTTATCAAAGATGCTGTGACAGTGTGAGCGCGGTCGAGGGATTCGCGCGGGAAAGCGTGACGCACGGGTCGTGTGCAACCGGTCGACTCGCTAAGCCGATTGCTCGTATCTCAAATTTTGCTCGTATTTCAAAGCAAAAAATCGCTCGCTCGACGTCTCGTATCTCAAAAAACTGGTATGTTAAGGTACCACTGTAATTAAAATGTTGTAAATTATATTGTGCTACTTTGAGATTGAGGTCATTATGGACTTGAGTCACAAATGCTTTTGATGCATGCTATAATTACAATGTATATATAATGTATGTGTATATATATATATATTTATATATATATATGCTAATACTAACAAATTAAATAAATTTAATACTTTCAAATGTTCTTTTAGAAATTAATTTTGTATTAAAAAAAATTAAAAAATGCTGCTTTTCTCATAAAAAAGTCACTCCGTAGAATCAATTAAACCTTGCTATATCAGCTGTCAAAATATATAATGACTATGCAGCTCAAGTGTGAAGTTGACTGTTCAAAATTACAATTGAATCATGTTCTGGGAAACAAAAATCGAAACAACGTAATATGTTTATTTTTTTATTTTTATTATTGGTAATAATTACTTCTTCTCTCTCAGTTGTGCCAACAATGGCAATGAATAGTAATTCATAATATGTTAGGTTAGGTTAGCTTTCCATTTTATGGGTTAGTTATTAATTCATTTTACATTAATTTTTACCAATATTGAATATATTCCTGCCATTTTAATTTTATAACTGATCACATTCATACTGACACAGTGGACACTGACAATTTATTTATTCTACTGCTGACGAATTTTATTTACTGCCAATTGATTTAATTGACTGCCAAAACTTTGAATCAGTTACCGAAGAAAGAAATACAGGCCTATTATATACAATTGAAAATATATAAATTTATATGAATAAAGACAATTTGTCCATGATTATGAAAGTGGTGTAAGTTTCATTCGTTCTGAGATATTTAACCCTTTCATTACGGCTCGGTTTGAATACAAATTACACTGTCAATTATAAAACTTGTATTTGAAGCATAAATGTACTAACATCCTCCACTCTCAAAACAAGGAGAGAGAGGCGTTATTACGTCGCGAGGGGCAGGATGGGGAGCAGGGCAGCAGACAAAGAGTTTCTTGTTGAAGCACACTGATTTTATTTACTTATAAACATTACAAGGTTAGGGCCGAGCGGAAACATACCGCCGGCCGCAACAATGACGTTGTCTCGGTTATCGCTCGGGGCTGACTGATGCCAGCCGCACTGGCGCGGCTCGAGGCCGTCAGCGCTGGTGGCGAAACTACGTACTAGCCAATGTGACCATATACATCAAGGTGTGGCGAGCTATGAAAATATAAGACGAAAGATTGTTTGTCGAGGTTTTCGGTAACAGTAAGCAAGGACTACATCATGCTGATGTCAGTACTTATCTGGGCTATTTTCATATATCACATTGATTGATCCTTTAAAGATATTTTATGCATCAGATGATGTATGAAATACTAGTCTAAGAAAGTAGCAAAACGATATATCACGTCAACCAATGTCAACGGTCGGGGAATCTTATGACGACATATGCCGACAACCGATGCGAAAGGGTTAAAGGTTTGTGTTTTGATGTTGGTTGAAAACCAATGAAAGAGACAACTTCATGTTGCATAAAATGCTATATTCAAATTTTTTAAATTCATGTTGGATGAAGATTATATTAATTAACAAAAATGTGAACTGAAATAAATGAATACACCACTTTCATAGTCCATCTATGGATATAACCTATTTTATTTTCATTTTGAAAGCTTCTTTTATTGATGCATTGTATTTTTTTTTAATTTCAGGGTCAGGATATTGACGACGCTCATGGTGGTCATAGGCGCCATGTTCGTGCTGAAGCAGTGGCCTGAAGTTTGGGAGATCTCCTCGCATCTGATGGAGAGACTGAAGAAGACCGTCGTCGGGGCAGACATGCCTCCGAGGTAGCTGCAGGACCAGGGCTAGGACACTATATATAAGCCAGTCTATCTGAGGTATATCCATGATGAAAGGTGGACTCGACAGCAAGATGTATACACTGTTTGAGGAAAACATTTAACTCATTAATGTATGTAATGAAACGGTTTTAAAAACTAACGATGAAAGGTGGACTCATCAGCGACAAGTACACTGTTTGAGGAAGATGTTTAACTCATCAGTAAAGAAGTTGTCAGATGTTTTGATGAACTGTGATATAAATGGTGGATTCATCAGGGACAAGTACGCCGTTTGAGGAAGAATTAAGTCATCAGTATATCTAATGATGTGAACTGAGATCTTTAGATTCAATTTGATATGACAAGTTGACTCGACAGCAAGATGTGTACACTGTTTGAGGAAGATGGTCAACTCATCAGTATATGTAATGAAATGATGAAATGTGGACTCATCAGTGACAAGTACATTGCTTAAGGAAGATGTTTAACTCATGAATTTATCTAATTAAATTGCCTAAGATGTTTTGATGAACTGTGATATAAATGATGGATTCATCAGTGACAAGTATGCTAGTTGAGGAAGATGCTTAAGTTACCAGGCTATTTAAAACAGTGCTCTGAAATCTTTTGACAACGTGTCATAAAAGGTGGACTTACCAGCGATAAGTACACTGTTTGAGGAAGACGTTTAACTCGTCAGTCTATCGAATTTATAGATGAAATGTGATATGACAAGTGGACTCGACAGCTACAAGTACGCTGCTTAAAGTCTAATGAAGTGATCGAGATATCTTGATTAGATGTGTTGTGAAAGGTGGACTCGTCAGCGATAAGTACACTGTTTGAGGAAGGCGTTTAACTCATCAGTCTTATGTAATGAAATTATCTAAGATATCTTGAAGAAATGTGATATGACAAGTCAGCTATAAGTACGCTGTTTGAGGAATACATTCAAGTCACCAGTGTTGTCTAACGAGTTTGTCTAAGAGTTTTTGATGTAATGCGATATGACAAGTGGACTCGACAGCGACAACTACACCGTTTGAGGAATACATCCATCAGTGTAGTAAATAGTGAATAGTAATACTAAAAAATGCTGCCAAATAAGAAAATCATTGTAGCTACACGTATACATCTTTTTATGCCATATTCACTACCAATTTGTGCTGCATATAGCCACCACAGCTCATCGTTATTAGCTTTAATCGTTTGTGCATTGTTGCAATGTTTCACCGAATGAATCCTGTAGTCGACAGATGACAAAAGCCCGGGAGTTCTGAGGAACTGCAGTTTTCTGCCACAGCTGATGGTGCATATGGACGCCACAGTCTTAGTGTACACGGAGAATCACTCCAAAGCTTACTCTCTATAAAAATACTGTTAGTAACTATGAAGTTAGTTACATAAAGAATTTTATAACATTGTTATTTTTTTTTGTAAACACTTCAAATTGAAGATTTTTGAAGAATGTTAACACGTTTCACGCCACGTAGGTCACCGGTGACCTACATTTTTTTTTCGAACAAACAGTCCCTGTGCGCGAGCGGTTAAATTTCAATGGGATTTTAACATTGAATGTGACTTATATGGCGCCTCTGATGAGAATGCATTAAAAACATTACGTGGCGTTAAACGTGTTAAAATCATTTGAAGATATCTGTGAAACGTATCTGATCATTATTTATCGTTAAAGACCACGGTCTTGTTAATACATCGTAATTTTTAAACGACAAAAAACAAAACATGTTTACTTCCACCAAACAAATATGTTTTATTATATTTTATCCATTTTTGGGTTTAAAATCCAACAATTCACCGTATATTTTTAAGACCATGCTTTATATATATAATAGTACAATGTGTTCTCTCTCTTTGAGACCGTGGTCTAAATGTGATATTACACACGTCATCAAAACTGTACAATTCAATTCTACTAGTGAATCTAATATATTTAAAAAAATTATAATGATATATACAATTGATACCAGTTTTGTGAAACTGTGTTTGATGAAATTTGGTAAATTGGTTATTTAATTTTTACGCTGTTTTTGTTTGCTTTGACCAATCCGGATAATCGAGGTCCGGATAATCGAGGTCCGGATAATCGAGGTCCGGATAATCGAGGTCCGGATAATCGAGGTCCGGATAATCGAGGTCCGGATAATCGAGGTCCGGATAATTGAGGTCCGGATAATCGAGGTCCGGATAATCGAGGTCCGGATAATCGAGGTCCGGATAATCGAGTCCCGGATAATCGAATATCCGGATAATGGAGGACCGAGGATGATCGAAGTTCTACTGTATAATAAAAGTATTTAGATTACAGATATTATATAAATATTTTGTACCTATTTCTTCTTATTTGACCTCTTTGTAAAAGCTAATTTATGATCCATTAAAGATCCATCCATGTATTATATATAATTAATACATAACTCTAATAATAAAAATATTAATTTTTAAATTACCAGTCAATTTTTGTATTCATAACGTTTTTTAAAATAAATAATTTAAATTTAAAAAAAAAATGCCAATGCAATATTCTAATAAGAAAATAAAAATAAATTATTGAATAAAAAAAAGATTTTTTTACAGTAGAACTAGTACAATATTATAAATATAGTAATAATTATATAAAAATATATAACAAAATGTATTATCTCAATCCAAATTATATGATTATTATATACATGGAGCGGCAAAAAGATCTGACTGTTAATTAGAACAGATTAGAAGCAAAACCGTCAGATTTTTTTGCCGCTCCCTGTTTAATATATAATATAACTACAATTTGTACGAAAAAATTCTTAGTAAAAGCCCCCTAGCTCTCTTAATAAAATACCTAAACAAATATTTTTACTATTATTTTTTTTAATTAAAAAAAATATGGTTAGTATTTGTTTGTAGATCGCCGGCAAAAATAATAATATTATATATTTAATAATTGTAATTATATATTTTAAAAAATATGTTATTTAGAGGAAAAAATCTGTTTTTTTTTTACATTTTTTTTCAATATCTGTTACATACTTTTATATCACCACAAATTGATGTCACTCAGTATTATTATAAGATGCCATTGTTCATACCTTGCTTCAAGACATATCTGAACATAGACTCGCCTGGAAATAAATATGGTTCTTAAAGGTATGGCAGCTGTAGTATCTGACGGATATTTTTATTGATTTGTAAAACGTAATTTAAAAAAATAATTGAACGATTTATCCTGACTTTCCTGAGGCATGGACCATTTGGTGCTAAGGGGTGGTCAATATAAAACTTACACTATTGAAAAGGAACGTTTTATGAAAAACTGCTACAAACGCTATAGGATTTTTTTTAAAAAAGTGTACGCTATAGGAAGATTGACTGTTTATATATATATATATAAACTATCGTGTCAGAAACAACAGGGTCAGATCCTGTCTGCCCAGAAGTGGGCGACGTCGATGGCGTTACTCCCGGCCATCATCAGGTCTTACTGGGTGCAGCTACTCGGACACAGCGCACACTCCAGAAGGTGTGACAGGGTCTGCTCCACGCCGCAGTCACATTCAGTCGGTCCGCTGTAAAACTGCCAGGCTTTCATTTGTGTCCTCGTCTTGCATACTCGGGTTCGAAGTCTGTTTATTAGTTATTTATCTGTCTGTTATTGACTGTACATAGTTTCATATAACAGTGTTTTTCCTCTAAATTATATATTGCCTATGTAATATGTAAACTAGATAAATATTGTGAAAATGCTCAATTTATTCATTTATCTGCTAAATAATATATATTATATATTTATATATATATATGTAATAATATAAAAATTGGTGAAACTGCAGAGTTATTATAGTAAAGTAGTAAAAAAATATATACAGGGGTACCTTGTCATACTAGTGCCCCAACATTCAACAAAGATAACTTAAAGCGGAGGCATCCTTCAGAAGCAGACTCAAGACCCACCTTTTCACTCAGAGAGGCAAAGAAGCACTTTTGGAATGACTATTCGGTCATAAAAAAACGCTTTACAAATACTGATATAATAGTAATAATAATGACATTAAAGTTTTTTGAGATACGAGCCATCAAGCGAGCGATTTTTGCTTTGATATACGAGTAAAATTTGAGATACGAGCAATTGGCTTAGCGGGTCGGCCAGTTGCACATGAACCGTGCGTCACGCTTTCCGCCGTGAATCCCCCGGCCGTGGTCAGAGAATCAGCTATCAGTGTGCTCTCGCTGTCAATGCATCTTTGATGAATTGTGCTCGCGTTTTGTGACTTGTGAAATTTGCTTTGAGATACAAGTAAATTTTAAATACGAGCAAGGTTGTAGAAGGAGTTAAGCTCGTATGTTGAGGTAGTACTGTATGTATAATTTTTCTGGACTATTTTCTCAATGCATATGACAAATATTGACAATATTATTGACACATTGCAAAACGCGTCCAGTAACAATTGTATGGGAATGATTGATCAGATAGGTTGCCCACAAATTTTATTGAAATACCTATAAATATATATAAATATCACTGTATATATACAGTGGAGCGATGGGGTATTGTCAAAAACCCACCCTACAGTCCAGACTTAGCCCCAAATGACTACCATCTCTTCCCTGACATGAAGAAACACCTGGGTGGAACGCATTTTGGCGATAGGGAAGAGCTGGAAGAAGCGGTTCTCAGGTATCTGTGTGACCTGGCGGCAGTTTTTTTTTACTTGGGCATTCAAAAACTCGTATGCCGCATGCAAAAATGCATTGACCTCTGTGGCGACTATGTAGAAAAATAGGTAAAAGTCTTAACTTTCCAAAAATATAAGCATTAATGGAATTAAACATGTTTTACACTGAAAAATCACTGGGAAAAATATTTTACGGATAACCCTCGTAATCATGAAATGGCTTCCCATGCTTTCAGCATTTCTCTTATTGCGTCAGAAGATTGTTGCTTTGCTGCTTCCTCTCCCTCCAAACTCTCCTTCATAATTTCTTGCTGTGAAATACGGTAATAATGTCTGAACAAAATTATAGAAAAATGTGTGATCACATGCGACACTAACGGTACGAGTGCTAAACACAGACTGACGCAATGACGCGGAAGTCCCAGCTCACAAGTACGTTATGCGAATTACTTGTTATGAGAGGTTCAACTGTAGTTCTTGAGGTATTTCAATGCTTTTGTTGGTAATGTATATAAAGGGATGTGTTTTTTTATACTTTTATTATATGAAAAATTAAATTTTGAAATTTTTTGTACGTTTCAATTTTGTGTAATATAAGAAAAAAACGTTTTAAATCAGTGCTTTTCAAATACTTTTAGAAGCCATCAATTTTTTTTTTATAACTTGCGGTTCTCAAATATTTCTATCAACTTGTGTTTTGACGTATTACGGTTTTGGATGCACTGGTTGATGCTCATGGATTATTGGATTATTTTTTAAAATGAAAAACACGTAGAAGAAGAATAGGATGAAGCATGCATACGCAGTTGATCAAAGTAGTGTTGTCAGTGTATGTGACAAAAAAAAATTCTGAAGTGATATGGGATTTTTAAACTATTTATGTAATGTATGTTTTTTTTTTAATATTTGTGAATAAAATATGTAATAATATTAATATTATTATTATTATTTATTATTATAATGTTTATATGTTTTTTTTAATGTTTAAAAATGTAACAATTCATCCAAAGATAATAATTTTTACAATTTGTGTATATTCCAGTGTTTTTAGCTTAATTTATTATTAATTAATTATTTAATAATGACGATAATGATGTGATTATTATTTTTGGGATTCGGGGGTCAGAAAAATTGATTGAAAAATATGAAAAAAAATTATATATTTGTGAAATGAATTTGAATAAATTTATTTTAATATTTTTATTTTGTTAAATTGGTGGTGTACACTTGCAACAAAAAAATCTTATCAAATTATTGTATAGGTGTGTCTCTCTTGAGCTCACACAATTTTGAAGAAAAGAAAATTTTGGTCACCACAAATTTCTGCCACTCTGTTTTGTCTGTTGTCACAATCAATGCCTTGTTCCAAGACATCTCTGCGCCTAAAGGAACGAAAAAAATTCTCGAAGACCTCCAGAGCAGTAGGCTATAGACTTGGAGAGACGGCAGCTGTAGTATCGGAGTAGTATCTTTGACGGATTTCCCTTACCATTTCAGGTATGGGGGCCACCCGAAATGAAACTTCATTATTTTCAATATGTATATGTATATGTTTTTTAATATTTTTTTCTGACCCCCTAATTACACGCTATTTTATGGTCGGCCATCCATGTTGAGAGGTTAAATGAAAAAAAAAGTAATAATGCGAGCTTTAATATTTTTTTAAAGATATGAAATGTTTTGTAAATATATTTGTAAAAATGGAAAAAAAAAATTGTATGTAATATTATGAAATCTTTTGCATGTTTAAAAAAATTAATTACGAATTATAATTTTTTTAATTACAAACCCGATTTATTATTTTTTTAAATAAACACAACTTTGCCTATACATACGAGGGTTATCGAATGCTAGGGTATGCTAGGGTATGTTAGTGTATGCTAGGGTACGCACACCGCTAACGCCACCAACGAGCTCATCGCAAAATTTGGATGGGGTATTGTCAAACGCCCACCCTACAGCCCGGACTTAACCCCAAGTGACTACCATCTCTTCCCTGACATGAAGAAACACCTGGGTGGAACGTATTTCGGCGACAGAGAAGAGCTGGAAGAAGCGGTTCTCAGGTATCTGCGTGGCTCTGCGGCAGATTTTTTTGACTCGGGCATTCAAAAGCTCGTATACCGCATGCAAAAATGCATTGACCTCAGTGGCGACTATGTAGAAAAATTGGTAAAAGTCTGAGATTTCCAAAAATGTACGCATTCATGGAATTAAACATGTTTTACACTGTGAAAAATCACTGGGGGACTTATTTTACGGATATCCCTCGTAGTAAAAGAAATTTAAGTTTATTATTTTTTTAGAATATATGGCCAAAACACAGATTGCTGCCACACATTTATGTCAGCTCTCATTGTCTACGAAGACATCTATCTGTAGACCAAAAAGTCAAATTGAAAACATATATTTCATTACCGACAACCTCCAGAGCAGGTACCTGGACTCTTGAAGAGATGACGCTGCTGTAGTATCCGAGGCATATTTTGTGTATATTTTTTTTCATATATTTTTTAAGACAGATGATTAGTCGGACACTCCATAGGCATAGACCGTTTTAAAATAAAATAAAATTCGGACAGTCTTCTAAAATAATGGCAAATGAAACAGGCACCCGTAATATCAAGAGTAAAATATTCCGTTGTTGGATCACGAAATTTTGTTGGCCATTTTTTTAATGCTTTATTATTTGATTTTATTACAATAATATTAATTACTACTACAATGTTGAAATCATCATGATATAGCCCTTGCTGACTGGTACCGAAAACCTCGATATACAATCTTTCGTCTCTTATTTCTGTTCGCTTGTCGTATATGTATGTGTCGCCATATTGGCATTTTAGACAAGTCAGGTCACGGGAGTGATTTTAGTAATATACATCGCCGTTTGTGGCACTGGGCGACAGCCCATCACGAGCGCGCTCAGTTGTGTGCCGACCGTCGCATTATGGCCGGCCCGGCATGTTATTCCGCATGCGCCGGAAGTTTTTAAAGCTTATCGTGAAAAAATCTGTGTTGTTAATCTGCTCCTCATCCTGCCGCCACGCGACTGAATAACACCTTTTAAAGAGAGGAGGATGTTAATATTACTTAAATATACATATACTATACATAAAATTCTTTTTTCAACGCGTCAATCCAAGCACAAAAATAACGGCAGAAGCGGGATGCGAACCGCGGACCTTGGAAACCAACTATGCCCAGGTATTCATACCGCTCGGTGAACTGCGCCATTGCCCTGCCTAGACTGACTTGCGTTGAAACTAGTATTTATATCATTGCTATCATCGTACGATAGATGTCGCTATAGTATATATTCAAAGTATGTGGAGGATGTTAATGTTTATAAGTACAAGAAGATGGTTGTTATGGATGGTGTGCTGTTCAGAAGTGAGTCGTTGGTTGTGGCATGGGTGTGTTGTTTCATCGCTATAACGTTAAAAACTGTACAAAATTATATTTTTCATTTAACGCTTGTAATAAATAATTAGATTTATGTTAAAATAATGAATATTACAAAAAAACTAAATTAAATACGAACATTTTGCAAGAAACAAAGCATTTTATTTATTTATTGTGCGTAAGTGTAACTTATCTAGCAGCATCGGCTGATGTTACGTTTGCCGGTTCCTGGGCGCCACTCCAACACCTTTGTTCCCCATTGAATGTTGTTTTTTTGACCATATTTAGAGCATATGGACACCACGATGTTACAGCATTTTATATACTTAGGTGGATTTAGCAGGCAGAGGAAAAGTGATGATGGAGACTCAATAATGAGGGTCAATAATACAAAATATTTTTTTATAATATAATAAATTTTTATTAATTATTAAAATTATAATTTTTCTATTATTTGTTTAAACCTACAAATGAGGTAACATTGTTGATTTTAAATAATTAACAATCAATTAACCTAATCTACAAATTAAGGGGGAAACATAAAATATCAAAATACATATAAAAAAAAATATTTTTCAAATTTATTTATTGCTTAAAGCTAAGGTAAAAATAATGTTTCTTGGTATTCTTAGTCGTCATACTAAATGGTGTTTTTTTACATTATTTATATTAAACTATATATATATATATATATATATATATATATATATATATATATATATATATATATATATATATATATATATATATATATATATATATATGTATATATATTGACATCCCCCGTCTTTAAAAAGACTACAAGTCACGGGTTAGTCACGTGGCTGCGTGGAGGAAGGATGTAGGAGCAGATTACCAAGCAAAAGATTTAATTTCCTTATTCGACCGGTATGGCGTTTCACCATACCAGTCGAGGTTAACTGACAATTGCAAAACACTGTGACATGCAGCGCCGCCAATGATCGCGGCAAAAAAGCAAATTAAAGATGACAGTTGCGCCAACTTGAAATGGAGCAACTTTCATAAAAAATAAAATGGCGTATGCAAACGCTTGCGTAATAAAAACTAATATTATTAGATGTGCATGTCAGGCGAGCGAACAAAAATAAGAGACAAAAGATCGTTTTTTCGAGGCTTTACGGCATCAGCCAAAAAAAGTTATTTCAAGCTGATATCAATATATATATATTTCTATCAAGTGGAACAAAAGAGAGGGTGCTATACACGATATAAAGTCTCATTCACATTTCTTACAAATATAATATCGTTCGCATTTCGTTCCCAGACAATTCGTTTAACGACTCATTGGTAACGATGTGGGGCGCACTGGACGTCTGGTGCACTAGTCTTGAGACAAAACATGTACAATAAGAATTAAAATAACAGAGTGGTGGTGTATTGTAGTAACTATATGTTTCTGATGTGAAGGGACATGAGAAAAAGTAAAGCAAATAATTTGTAATGTTTTTTTCGTCATTTTCATACAATAATGAAACATTTTTATAAATATACGGAATTTATTTCTTAGAAAATTGTGCGCATTTTCTTTAGAACCTATTCATTATATATATTAAGTGTAAGTCTACAATATCCGCTACATACATGGAGGATATGTCCACCATAGATAATGGGAAACAGCCAAAGTGTGTCAGCTGAGAGCGAATACGAAGAAAAAAAAAAATAGGCTTTTAAAAAAATACAAGTCGAATCACATAACTATAATAAATAATCGACATGCGCCCTTTTATTTCTAGGTTCATCAAACTGACACCATCGAAAAAATGATAGTCACAGTATTGAAATAAAATTATATGCTTTGAATACATAAGGTTCTAAGTGGTAATTTTTTTAAACATTTGGTTTTGGATAAAAATAAAAAACTTAAAACATACCTATTTATAAATTAATTATTAATACAAAATGGTACTTAGCATTATTTTATAATTATTTTTATATTTATTTTTTTAATACTTGACTTGGTCCTTTTATTTACGAATTGATAGTTAGTCCCACTTAATTGGCCTCAGACACTATACATATAATGAGATATGTTACGAGCTTAACCTTTAAACGCCCAGTGGTCCCATACGGGACCGCAAATTTGCGTCGTTCAATGCCCTAGCAGGCCAATGTTTGTAATGTTTCGTCGCACAATAGATTCTTCCATGAACTTACTTTAATACTATTATTACAAATTAATGTAATCCGATTGCGAAATGAACCATAAGCACTCCTGTATGGGACCGTAGCGCATTGAACGACACAAATCTACGCTCCCATAAGAAAACCACTGGGCGTTTAAAGGATAATGGTGTCATTACAAAAGAGAGTTAAAAGAAGAGTGTATGTTTTAATATTGGCCATATGTTTAAAATTCAACTAAAACATTTTGTGTAAGAGCATGGGACTGTCTGTATTGTTTTTTTTTAAAACATTTTAAATTCGAATTTACAAACTATTTTTCGTTTTTCGTAAGCATTAAATACATAAAAATGGTAAAAAGTACAATGTCACGACCTACCGTTCCCAGACAATTCGTTCAACGACTCATCGATAACGACGTGTGGCGCACTGGACGTCTGGTGCACGGGAAATATGGCGTACAGGACAAATGGTGTACTGGATATCTCGCAAACCTAACCTAAGTTATTACGTTAACATCTTTGGACTCTACGATCACTAGACAAATTCTTAGGTTAGGTTGGGTGCACGGGACAGCTGGTACACTGGCTGTTTTGCTAACTTAACCTAACCTAAGGATTTATCCAGTGATCGTAGAGTCAAGCGATCTATAGGTCTCGTTAACGAAATAGTTTAGGTTAATTTAGGTTAGCGAAACATCCAGTGCACTTGTCGTACCGTGCACCAAATGTACAGTGCACAAGATGTCCAGTGCGCCCCAAGTCGTTACCAATGAGTCGTTGAACGAATTGTCTGGGAATGAAATGCAGCGGAACCAAAAAGTACACAGCCCAGAAATATGTATTACAAGTTCATATAGCAATATGTTTCCATATAATATATATATCATGAATATTATATGTTGATGTTATATGATCGGTCATTGCCATCTTGTTGATCGATAAGCATTGTATATTGGGGCTTTTGGGTTTAGCCATGTGTTGCGAACTTCCTTCAACCAATATTTCGACCGCCATTGCAGGGGTCTTCTTCAGGATTGATGATATTTTATTTAGTTTTGAATTGATTTATTCAGATTTTTTTTTATGAGCGTTATTGATTTATATCTCCATGGCAACTACATACTCAAATTTCATTATAACTTAATGCTCGAAGCATTTGCTTTGTAAGCCAAACGTCGTGGGTTCGATCCCCGACGGAGACTAAAAAAAAGAAGGATTTTGAATAAATTTCTGAGCTCTAAAATACCCACAGTTGGTGTGAATTTGATCCGTCACCCGTAAAACGACAGTCACAGCCTATTATATAGACGAAAGTCCACCCATTCACTGAATGTGAATGTCGGGCTATAGTCTATGACATTGGCGGATCAACACTACACATGCAGCGCTTAGCCATATGCAGCATGGTAAGCGTCATAGAATTCCACAGATGAGACTTCAGAATTCTGTTATTACTATCACCATCTGTCGGTTTTCTACTGTATGTGTTTACATAAAAAAAAAATTGCCAATATTTATAAATACATCTGTAAGGTGTGAGACTTATCCTTCACCTGTAAAATATCTGTCATAGCTTATAAATAAATTTAAGAAATTGTTAATAGATGAAAATCATCCAGTAAACATCATCCGTTCATATATAAGATAAAGGATGTAGAGTGAACGCAGGACTAGTACATTGATATTGGTAGATAAATACTTAAGATGAAGCGCTAAGTCATTGTCAAAATGGCATGCGTCATTGTGATTTGATTTTTAAAAACAATTAGACCAGCTATGAATGCGAACGTTTTGCTAAGATTATTCTATGATAGTAAATGTAAAACAATTTTTTGGTCAAAATGGGATTTGAAAATTTATACATAGTTTATTTCCCATTGTCACAAATGATTATAAAAATAGAAAAAGATATATATAGTAAAACAATTGACATTCTTTGAGCTTTTCTTTGGACTTTTGTCTTTAAAGGAATACCCTTAAGTTTGTCTAAAGAATGGTAAATAGATTTTTCGCTTTCGAAAAAACATAAATTAAAAAATATTGATTACTTATTTATAATAATTGTTTAAATAAACTTAAATAACATTTTTTAATTAAGTTTAGTGCATTAAAAAAGCGTTGTCGTAAATTCAAATAGGTTAAAAAACATATTTAGAATTATTATGAATAAATTATTTTAAAAATGCTGCTTGAATAATGTAAAAAATTAACCCTTTCGCATCGGTTGTCGGCATATGCCGTCCAAGATTCCCCGATCGTTGAAATCGGTTGATGTGATATATCGTTTTGCTACTTTCAGTACTCATTGTGACATCTACGGTAGGAAATTGGAAGTGCAGTAAATGCCTTTATCAACCTACATGTATTCTTTACAGGAATCTGTAAAGCATGTAAATAAATATCGTTAGGTTTCGTCACGGGAGCGATTTTTCTGTAAACCACACGTGTCAATGCCACAACATAAAGAGTTACATAATGAACGTTTGTTAAATATAATAGTTTTTTATGCATCATCTGATAGACTAAGGATACAAGAACCAATGTGAAATATGAAAATATGTCAGATAAGTACATTTATGCTTCAAATACTAATTTAAAGCAAAAAAAAAAAATTGAAAAATTCACGCCGTATTATCAGTACAATTTGTATTCGACCGAGCCGTAACGAAAGGGTTAAATAAACTGTAATCATTGAAAGCATGTTTAAAAATAATGTTATTGTCTGTGATTTTTTTGCAAAGATAGCCAAAAAAATTCACTAAAAAATACAACAAGTCATCAAAGCAAAGTAATCATCAAATTCCGCATGAATTTCAAACAAAAAATCATTTTTTTATCACAATTTTGCAAGTATTTTTGGTTTAAGAATCATGCGGAACAGACTTAAGGCATGTCTTAAATTCTAGGCACTTCATTTCACTGCATCTTTCTCACTATCAGGTACATTATCTACTTCTGTCACGACGTTATTTTTTTTGACACTTTCTAAGCCATTTAACCCGTTATTGTTACACGAAGCGTCGTCAATCTTAACAATAGATTGTTTCTCATCAACATTGTTAAAAGAATCTTTACTTTTGACAGAAACTGGAGGCCAGTTTCCTTCTAATTCAAGCTCCTTTTCGATGCTCTTATGGGACAAATTCAACATAGAACCTTCTTGCAATCTCTTTGGTATCATCTTTTTATATTGCAGCAAGTATTGCACCACGAATTTTTCACCTATCAAGCTAACAACAAAATTAGCAAGACCCAAACCTATAATAACGTATCTGAAATTCATATCTGGAGGCATTACTAACTCCATTAAATTGATAATCCATTGCGCTGGATACAACGTGATGTACGCACAAATGGCTGTCATAAGTATGAGAACGAGCATGAATACGTAATTGGTGAAAATTGACTTTCTGTAAGGAGCCCCGTGAGAAAACGTAACAGCTAATATTATATACTGAAACATTGTAACACAAAAAATGGCGTAGTTTTCGTGACATAGATATTTTATATCGCCTTGATATGTGTTAGGTTCGTACCAAGAATACTGAATCAATATTATATAAGCTAAAGCTTGGAATATAACCACAATGAATATTTGCAATATCATTGAAAAAAGTGGCACGAATCCAAGTAGCGATATTCCAGGTGGGATTTTGCACAGTGATCCAGGATATGCTGCAGTCTTACCGAAAAAGAATGTAAAATTAACTACTAGAGCGATGTCGATGAAGAGGAATTGGAAGTCTGTTAAGTTGGAGTCGAAGTAATATAAGAAGGCAACGCTAAGGAATTGCGCTAGAGAGTAGGCGACCATGAACTTGAACATGCCGAAGGACGTTGTAAGGGCAGCTCTTCCTTCTCGTATGACGAGCGGTACGCATCCCACGTGACCTTCTCTGGAGGTGAAGGGAGAGGCTACGCTGCTTTCTTGTCCGGAAACGGAAATGCCGGCGTGAGCTGCTTTTAAGGCACCGCAGTCGTTTGCGCCGTCACCACACATTGCTAGAAAAAATAAAAAAACATATAAGATTCATGAATTAGTAGTAAAATTCTTAAATTTTAAATTGTGCAGCGCCAAATGCTTGTGTCAAATAACTTCTTAGGTTTTTACGGCCATATTTGATATTGTGGCTTTTGGGTTTAGCCGTGTGTGGCGAACTTCCTTCAACCAATATTTCGACCGAGGACTACTGCTATAAAGATATATATATAATCGTGTCGGAAACAACATGGTCAGATCCTGTCTGCCCAGAAGTGGGCGACGTCAATGGCGTTATTTCTGGCCATCATCAGGTCTTCCTGGGTGCAGCTATTCGGGCACAGCGCACACTCCAGAAGGTGTGTGACAGAGTTTGTTCCGCGCCGCATTCACATTCAGTCGGTCCGCTGTAAAACTGCCAGGCTTTCATTTGTGTCCTCGTCTTGCATACTCCGGTCCGAAGTCTGTTAAGGGACCTCCATATATTCCACCCTCGGTATAAAGATGAGTGGTACGTACCAACATAGTATCCTAGTCCTTGTAGGTCTTGCACTAGTTGCTGCTTCTGATCGGAGCTCATTCTCGCAAAGACAGCCCCCGTGGTCACGAGTCGGGGGACCAGCTGGGGGTAATGTTCCCTGACGGCGCGCCACGTGGCCCCCGTGAGGGCCAGCCTCACTGAAGACCTGGAGACAGGTTCTGCGCCGTTCTCGAGAGACGCGGTGGAGCCGGATGAGGCGATGGACGGCGGACAGAGATCGGCGTCAGATGATGACGTCTCGACGGCGCCAAAGATGGCGCTCGGTGTCACTTTTGTCATTGTCGGGACGTTTTCTGGGTTCGTTTTTGACTGCCTCAACTGTGAAAAAAAAACAGTATAATGAATGCCTTCCATTTTTAATAATGTTAAGGTTTTTATAGAATAATTCTTAGTGCATCTGCATAATAACAATTCAGGTTCTCAACATAATCAAGGAAGATAGGCACCTAGTGAGAATCATCTCAGAGAGGCGATCGGTCACATCATGCGCCACGATGGTCTTCTTCACGACATTGTTGAAGGAATGGTTGACGGTAGAAACTTCAGAGGGCGCTCTAGACGGGAGTATTTGCAGCAAGTGTTCGAACACATGAGTTGTAGCTCTTATGCAGAGCTAAAGAGGATTGCAGAGGATCGAGAAGAATGGAAATCGAGTTGAAAGATTTTGTTGATGCAAACAAATCAACCAGACCAGATAAGTACATTTATGCATCAAATACTAGTTTTATAGTTGACAGTATAATTTGTATTCAAACCGAGCTGTAATGAAAGGGTTAAAGAGTTCAAATTGATGTGAATTTGATAAAATGAAACATGAGCAAGCAATCTAGTGAGAAGTGTTCTTACCCCTTGTACGCTGATGATGGCAGAGGTGTAGTACAGAGCTGGAGGAGTGTTCTTGTGCTCTGATGGAACAGCCTCACACATCACTAGTCTTTCTCCACTACGAAGAAGTCCACATTCAGCTGCCACAGAAACTGCAGTGTCCAAGTTGTCACCTAAACACAACACAAAGAAGTCTTCAATATTTGGATACATAACTAGTAACATCAGCATGATGTAGTCCTTGCTGACTGTTACCGAAAACTTCGACATACAATCTTTCGTCTCTGATTCCTGGTCGCATGTCATGCATTTAGGTGCTCCGTGTTGTCATTTTGGACGGTTCCGCTAACGGGTGTGTTAGGTAAAAATACCACCGCTTAGAGCGAGCGAAAGCCGAGACAGTGTGGAGATCGGCAGTCGGTCCCCACCCCTTAGCAAGACAATGTTGCATTGCGGCCGCACGGCATGTCATTCCGCGTGGTCGGAAGTTTGTAATGTTTTAACGTAAATATAATCAATGTGCTTCTAAAAGAAGGCTTTTGTTTGCTGACCTGCTCCTCATCCTGCCCTCACCCCTCTTTTTGAGAAAGAAGAGGATGTTACTAGTAACATCCTACTCTCTCTCAAAAAGGTTGTTACTCCGTCGCGTGGTAACAGGATTAGGAGCAGATTAATAACACAGACTTTTTCTGAAGCACATTGACATATATTTACGATAAACTTTACAAACCTACGGCCCGACCTAGTCACAGCATTAGGCCGAACCACAATACAATATGCTCTCGCCGACGGGCGGGACACAATTGGCGCTCGTGATGGGCTGTCGCACCGCTCCACGAGTCACGATCTCCGCAACTTGTTCAAAATGCCAATATGGCGACACATGCATGTCGACAAGCGAACAGAAATAAGAGACGAAATATTGTATATCGAGGTTTTCGGTACCAGTCAGCAAGGGCTATACCATGTAGATGTCACTGGAAATGAATTTTTGATATATTGTTTGCTATTGAACTTCAATGAAGTGTCGAACAAAATTGTTTTGAAAATGAACATGGATAAAACTAAAGCCATGGTAAATAGTCACGTTTCACTAAATTTTGAGCCAATCTCAATTAAAAGAACACAAACCAAGCTTGTAGATGAACATACTTATCTGTGACAAGTAATACAACTAGGATGAAATAACTACTCGAAAGAATTTGACAGGCGTTTGCAACTCGGATGGGCAGCATTTGGAAAACTTAAATTGAAAATTCCGCAATGCATCCTGCCTGTATTAACTTATGACGCAGAGACATGTAATCTATCAGCAGGTCTTACACATAAAATAAAGGTCAGACTATCTGCCATGGAGAGATCTGCGAGAGGAGTATCTAGAAAAGATAAAATCCGAAACGAGGATTTCCGAAGACGAACTCAAGTAGTGGAGGCTACACGAAGAATAGACACACTCAAGTGGCAATGTGACATATCTGTCGAAGAGACAAAGATTGATAGGTAAGAAAATTGTTGGAGTGGTGTCTAAGAGGAGTGGTGGCAAACGGAGCATTGGGTGACCCCCTGCAAGACGATCAGGAAAAAGTGGGAGAACTCTAGATGCGGAAAGCGGAGGATCGAGAAGCTTAGAGACTCATGCGGAAGACCTATTGACATCAGCACGATGTAGCCCTTGCTAACTGGTACCGAAAACCTCGATAAACAATCTCTCGTCTCTTATTTTTGTCGCTTGTCATACATTTATTCAGCCATATTGGGACTAGTTATATAGTTTGGCCACCGACGGCTCTGGTGACCGACCACGGGCCGCAGAAGTCTAAGCGCCAACGAGCGCGTCAGTTATGTGTTGACGATCGAGAAGGTCACATGACGGCTAGCGGCATGTACTCCCGCTTGACCGGAAGCTTATAAAGTTTATCATAAATATAATCAATGTGCTTCCAAAAGAAAGTCTTTGTTTGCTGACCTGCTCCTCATCCTGCCCTCAAGCGACTGAATAACACCCCCTTTTGAGAGAGAGGAGGAAGTTACTATATTCAACAGTGGACGGACACAGGCTGATGATGATATTATTGTGATATAAAAGTTTAACTAGTTTTAGCTGATGTAAAATGTATTGGGAATCAAATTTGACAAAAAATGTGCAGAATATATTTGACAAGGAAATTTAATATTGCTGTTTGCTTAGCTATCATTACAAGATTAGTCACCTGTGATCATGACGACCTTGATGTCAGCGTCCCTCAGCTCTTCTATGACGGGCTGCGACTGCGGTTTCAACCGATTCTCAAGCACCACGAGCCCCAGCAGCCTCAGATTGGCCTCCGCCTCGTGCCTGGGGAGGCGCTGCGCCTTCAAGAAGGAGGCCCCCGTGTCCAGGGGGCGCCAAGCAAGTGCTAGCACGCGGTAACCTTGTTGGGTGTACGTGCGCAGAGATGTCTTAATCTTAGCGGGAACTGAAAATTAATAAAAATAATTCAATTTTATTTATTATCTTCAGAAACATTACAAATTTTATTTAATATGATCCTGAAATAAGCTAATATATATTTTTTTATATAAATACAGTTACTTATGATTAAGTACTGAATAAAAACAAAACAATAAAGACAAGCAACAGAAAGTCCCAATGCTCATCAAACAGAAGACTCCAACAAATTACTCTTCCAAACAAATTCGTGGAGTTTGTATCTGAACTGGGTCTCCCTTCCATGTGTTTAGCCTTGAAGGGTTGCCCTTTACCCCACCTTTTTTGGAACGAATGGATTAGGAGGAGTTTGAGTGGGAAGTAAAATTGAGAATGGGGAAACACTACCTGGAGGGGATATGGAATGCTTGGCAGTGAACGGTTAAGGTATCTTACGATCAACAGGCTCATGATTTACTGGATTGGTAAGCCCTTGAGGGTACCACTATATATATTGACATCAGCATGATGTAGTCCTTGCTGACTGTTACCGAAAACCTCGATATACAATTTTTCGTCTCTTATTCCTGGTAGCTAGTCGTGAATTTATGTGCGCCATGTTGTAATTTTGGACGGGTCCGCTAACAGGTGTGTTAATTATAAGCACCACCGCTCGTGGCGCGGTCGAAAGCCAAGACCAAGCGCGGAGATCGGTAGTCGGTCCCCACCCTTTAGCGAGACAAGGTTGCGTTACGGCCAGCGGTATGTTTCCGCATGTCCGGAAGCTTGTAACGTTTTAAGTAAATATAATCAATGTGATTCTAAAAGAAAGTGTTTGTTTGCTGACCTGCTCCTCATCCTGCCCTCACGCGATGTATTAACACCCTTTTTGAGTGAGAGGAGGATGTTAATATAATACATATTTTTCAATTTCAAGTATACTTGGAACTTCGATTCTGTCAATAAAGAATTTGGTTGGTTATTATTTCTGACCTGTTTCTGGCAAGGAGAGCGCCATGATCATTTCTGGGGAGCCCTTGCAGAAGAGCAGGAACTTGTCAGAAGTCAGAGAGCGCACTATGACGCTTGCTCGCTGCAGAGAAGAGCTAAACTGGAACTGCTGGACTATGCCCCACTGGTGACGAGACTGGAACAATACAAAATATTGAAATTATGATACCATTTTTGATTAATTTATCATTTTCGATTGAGCAACAGCACAGTTTCGAATCTCATGGCTCAGTTGATACTGTTTCTTTTTCCGGGTATTTGCTAGTTCCTTGATACAGTTCAATGACATATTATTATTTATATCAATAATTTCTATAACTTATAATTTCTGTATATATATATATACTCGTATATATGAGATGTTCGGTGAGTGTAAGACGAGTTTGTCGGTTGTGGGTGGGTGCAGGAAGAATTAGTTCTTTAAGTTCCGAAGAGTAGCGACCGTGGTAATAACGGTAGAAAAGACTAAGTGTACCAATCTTACACCTTTTTTCCATTGGTTGCAGGTTAGACGTAAGAGTGTCATTGTTTATCAAACGAATTGCTCTTCTTTGAACTGAGTCAATTAAGTTTAGAAGGTATATCGGGGCTCCAATCCAAAGGTGACTGCGGTATTCAAGGATAAGGCGGATTTGTCATTTATATAGAAGAATAAGTTGTTTATCGTTGAAATACCTCAGTGATCATGATATAATACACCTAATTTTTTGGAAGCGTGAGCGGCTTTATACTTAATTGACTTAATTAACAATTCCTTCTCAGCAATCCACAGATCACAACACTTTCACGACACTCCCACATTCCGTCAGATCTTTTATGAAATGAACTGCAAGTTACCGTGGCTTCTCCTGGCTGTAGAGGTGATCGCACAACTGTAGGAACAAGAAGATCAAACTTTGTTGTGTCAGGAACTTTGGGTTCTTCAAGGATCCAACCCGTCGACTCAAACATCTGCAAAATCAAAAATTTAATACATTAAATCATCATTTTATTCCCTGTATCAGTTTCATATCTGAAAAATATTTTTTATATTATTTTATGCTTCTTAATATTTTAGTATTATTAAATATGTAGAAACTAAATAAATTGATATCAGAGAGGCGAAGCTTTGTCGATCCAATGTTCTATAAATGGCTTTGATTTTGTATCGAATTTAATAAGTAGAATAAAAGCTTATAATTATATATATATTAGCCGGCGGGTATAGCTCAATTGTCAAAGCGTTTGCTTTGCAAGCCAAAGGTCGTGGGTTCGATCCCCGGTGGAGATTAAAAATAAATAAAAATCAATCGATTACTGAGCTCTAAAATACACTTGGTTGTGAATTTGATCCCTCACCCGTAAAATGCCAGTCATAGCCTATTAATTAAAATTGGTGGCAGACGAAAGTTATCCCGTGAAGACCACCCATTCATAGTAAATTCCTGTAATAATAAAGGATGATGCGTGAATCTCGGGCTGTAGTCTATGACGTTGGCGGATCAACACTCCACGTGCAGCGTTTAGCCATATACACCATGGTAAGCGTCATAGAATTCCACAGATGAGACTTCAAATTTACTATCACCATCTGTTTATATTCTCCTGTATGTGTTTACAATGAAAATAAAAATAAATTGATTCATTATAAAATATTAATTAATATTTACCTTCAAATCCAATGGATCACCCGACAGTTCCCCATTCACAATTGTCAAACTGTGACACACGTTCATTCCGATCTTCAGCAAATCTTCATCAGCAAGAAAGCTTGGATCTCTTACAGGAGCATCGAGAACCATCTCATCTCCTTCAAGAACATCCAGATCATCTAATTCACCTTCAACATAGCACCTGTTTCTTCCGAACTGTTCAATCTTGTCCAAACTCTGATCACTTTGACCCAAACTGAACGGCTTTCCACTTTGTACGACTCTGTCAACAAAACTGTGTTCTGTGTGGTCATCTTTGGTACTTCCAGCATCCATTGCTTCGTCTGTAAGCTTGTTTTGCATATTTGTTGATCCTTTCCGTCGGTTTTCGTCACTCTTTTGCGAAGTTTTTGATCTTGTCGATTGGGTTTTCGCCAATTTTTTGAGAGCTCCTCTTGATATCTTCGCGGGGACGACTCCCCACATGTCGAGACCATCCTCGGTCAAGGTTCCAGTCTGTAAAACACAATATAAATAAGTAATTAAATACACACATACAACTGGGATGGGCAGCATTTGGAAAACTAAAGTACATTTTTAAAGCGAAAATTCTGCAATGTCTTAAAACTAAGGCGCTTAACCAATGCATCTTCCCTGTATTGACTTATGGCGCAGAGACGTGGAATCTGACAGCAAGTCTTACACGTAAAATAAAGGTCACCCAGCGTGCTATGGAGAGATCCATGCTCGGAGTGTCGCTAAAAGATAGAATCCGAAACGAGTAAATACGCAGAAGAACTCAAGAAGTGGAGGCTACCCAACGAATAGGCACACTCAAGTGGCCATGGGCAGGACATATCTGTCGAAGAGATGACGGTCGATGGGGAAGAAAAGTACTAAAATGGCGTTCAAGAACTGGAAAACGAAGCATTGGCCAACCCCCTGCAAGATGGACTGACGACATAAGAAGAATAGCGGGAGTGACCTGGATGCGGAAGGCGGAGGATCGAAGAGGATGGAGACTCATGCGAGAGGCTTGCGTTCAACAGTGGACGGATACAGGCTGATGATGATGAATTAAATACACACAAACAATTATACATCAAATTTTATACGCATCAATTCATTCAGAAAAATATCGGCAGACGCGGGATTTGAATCACGAGCCTCGTGATTAGCCTATTCTATGAACCGCGCAGACCACACGACTATTCTCTACCTGGGGAGATACGCGAAAGTTGATGTGTTTTTACAATTGTTAACATCGTATATTGAATGGTTGTATTACCTTGTCAAAGCACACGCAGGCGATGCTCCCACAGACGTTGATGACCCTCGGGTTGATGCAGAAGATCTGCGCCTTCCTTAGTCTGGACACTGCATACAGCCTGCCCAGGGTCATGGCAGCTGGCAGAGCGGGAGGCACCACAATAGTCAGGATGTCCAAGGACTTGATGATTACGTCACTGACTGTCACCGATCTACCACTCTGAATAGAAAAAATCACATAGTACATACGAGAAAAATATCCCCGGTTGGTGTGAATTTGATCCCTCACCGGTAAAATACCAGTCATAGCCCGTTAATCGCAATTGGTGGTTAAGGAAAATCGTCCCGTGAAGACCATCAATTCATAGTGAATTACTGTAATAATTTGATGCGTGAATGTTGGGCTGTTAGCGGATCAACACTCCACATGCAGCACTTAGCCATATGTAGAATGGTCAGCGTCATAATCCACAGATGAAACTTCAGAATCACTATCACCATCTGTCCGTATTTTCCTGTGTTTATATAAAAAAAACTTCGTACCAGGAATTTATTTGCTTCATTGTTGTAGAAAATTACAAGTTTATTCTTCTATGCATCGAGGACTCTATTATGTCTCTATCTGTGATGGGAAACACCTCAAACAGACTTTTGGTAACCCTATGCTAAGATGACAAGACATAAGCTTGCTATAGCGAATTTTTGGCGTGGATTGAGGCGTCAGTTGAGCTTGGCCCGTCTCACGGAGAAGATTTCTATCACATTATTAGTGATGAATTGTTGTTTACTACCTTGATAGTGATGGTGTAGATGGCGCCCATGATGGCGAGGACAGAGAGGATGATTATGAACTTGTAAGAGTCCCGATCGAACTTGAAGTCTGCAGGTAGGGGGTACATGATGGACCGCACCAGCTGGCCCTTGGTGGTCAGGAAACCTGTGCGAAGAACCACTGCCCTAGAAAATATAAATATTATGTATTAGACTTCAAAACACTATTTTATATATATTGTTCTTGTATTATTGATAAAAACGCGTTTTTCACTTGCGATGAATAAAAAAACCGTCAAATATATGCAGGGCTCGTGTTGTAATACAAATCTATCGCAAAAAAGGAGTTAGTATCTGATATGTATGAAAATTTCGCGATAAATGCATACTGAAATACGTTTCACATACGGTTTGATCAAAATATGTTTTTCACTTGGAATGAATGAAAAATGTGTCAGATATATGCTGGGCACGTACCGTAACACAAATCCTTCGTAAAAAACGTATTTAAGTATCTGATATGTATGAAAACAGTCACTTTATTTTTTGTGATACTAAATATTTAAAATGCTTTGACTTACTTGACTGGTTCATTGTCATAGTATCTTGTCTGAATGACCTGTGTTCCACAGTACAAAGTGTGGCTGGAGTCTTCTTTGATGTCATAATGGCGAGACAAGCGAGGAAGAGCCGTTTTGGTCACAGGAACTGATTCGCCTATAAACAAAAAGAATACAAAAATTTACACCTGAGTAAATATTTTGACTGCAATGGTAAACATAACAATCAAATGTCGGATGTTTTGATATCAGCTTGATGTGCAGTTAGTTGCAGGATCTGGTGCACAGAAAAGCCTTACCAAATATACACAATATTTCATCACTTTTTTTATTATGTAAGCACGTACTGGAGAATACCGACAGATGGTGATTGTAATTCTGTAGAATTTTACGGATTTCATCGGCGCATGACTTTGCTTCTTATATTTGGTGGTGCGATACCAGATACAGCCAAGGGGTATAACTTTGAAAGTAGTGTTGGTTTGAGGCAGCCTGTGACGACTCTGCATGCATCATTCAGGGCAGTATCCACTTGATTACAATGGCAATCGGGCTGATCGAAGAACACTGGGCTCCCCAGTGAGTGTTGGTCAGTTTGCGGATAAGGTTGTATCTTGTTGCAACTTTCGTTTGGTGTTGCTGCAATGACGCCTGAAGATGAGGGTGCGATCGAGACTGAGGTATTTTGGATGGTCGCTATGTTCCAGTACTCTACGACACGAAGCTTTCTGTTAGCTTCCCTGTTTCTAAGGTGGAAACAGCAGACTTGTGTCTTTGATGGGTTAGGGGTGGTTTGGGACATCTCATTGAGTGAGTGTTGGTCAGTTTGCTTGGATGAGGTTGTATCTTTGGTTGCGGATGGGTTGAGGAGGAAGTCGAAATTTCATTGGGATGTGGAGGTTCTTTTGATGCTCCCCTTATTTAATCAGACTCCCAACACCCAGACTGAAGTCGCGAAGCAGTTTTTGGGATCAGCTTTGGCAACAAGTCGCATCAGAGGGCCTCCAACTGGCAAGAACTTTGACTGTCGGACCTGGAAATCGCTCAACAGATTAAGAACCGGAGTTGGTAGAAAAAAGGACAACCTCGAGCGGTGGGGAATGCTTCGGTAGAGAGTCACTGTTATGCGACTGTGGAGACCTGCAGACCGCCTCACACTTAAGATCCTGTTCACAACAAGCTGCACATCTCAGCACCTAATGCTGGGCAACACACGGAATATCGATGTTGTCAGATACTGGGCAAAAATGATTTGACGTCGCTGACACGAATAAGAAGATGACTTCGATGTACAAAGAAAAACTAGGAAGAGATCAACAAACCTGTTAGCATGCTCTCGTTGACGATACATGATCCATCCAGCAGAACAGCATCCACGTGCATGGTGCATCCATGTGCTGGTATGAGCATGAGGTCCCCGGGAACAAGCTGCGAGCTGTCAACGGTCTCGAACAGTCCTGTCGCACGATCCCTACACACCTGCACTTCACCTGTCGATTGGACTGTGCTTTGAAGATTTCTTTGGTTCTGTGGAATACAATACAAACTAATATTAGCAAACAAATAAAAAATTGAGGTGCAACACATTTTCAGCTATTTGCAAAGGTGTCACGACCTATCGTTCCCAGACTCATCGGTAACGACGTGGGGCGCACTGGACATCTAGTGCATGGGATATTGGGACAACTGGTGCACTGGATGTCTCACTAACCTAACTAATCTAAAGATTTGTCCAATGATCGTAGAGTCCAAATCCAGGTCACACAAATAAAAACCGTTGGATGGTGATAGTAATTCTGAAGTCTCATCTGTGAAATTCTATGACGCTTACCATGCTGCATATGGCTAAGCACTGCATATGGTGTTGATACGCCAATGTCATAGGCTACAGCCTGAGATTCACGCATCACGAATTTTTACTATGAATGGGTGGTCTTTACGGGACGACTTTTGTCTACCACCAATTTTCAATTAATAGGCTATGACTGGTATTTAACAGGTGAGCGATCAAATTCACACCAATCGGGGGTATTTTATTGCTCAGAAATCGATTCTTTTTTATTTATTTTTAATCTCCGTCGGGGATCGAACCCACAACCTTTGGCTTGCAATGCAAACGCTTTGACCATTGAGCTATACCCGCTGGCAATACTGATATAAGAATAATAATAATAAAATATTTAAATAACTTCTTAGTAAGGGAAGCCAATGAAATCAAAAGGTATCCCATCAACAGGGATGACGGCTTGATTCTCAAAACAGCATGGCTTCCACCTCTAGCACACACTAGAGAACCTGAACAGACAAGCAAGGACGACCACAGTCCGACATGACGTTCGTGGAGGTACAATTCTTAGAACATACCCACGTTCTCCGGACCAATGAAACTTAGAGTATGTCACAAATCTGACACAAACTCACAACTAAATCGTCAATCCTGAAGAAGACCCCTGCAATGGCGGTCGAAATATTCGTTAAAAGAAAATTCGCCGCACACGGCTAAACCCAAAAGCCACTATAATACATAGAATTTCGTACACCGCAAATTCCTTGATACTTGTTGTTTTTTTACCTTTGATCGTACCTGACTGTATGAATCTAAGATAGAGAGTTTGATTATAACAATTACTTTAAAGACTTCAGGATGTTTAATACAAATCAGTTATGTTCAAAATAACGTTTTGAACTAGAGGGTTGCTGTAGTATCCGAGGCATATTTTAGGGAAATTTGTTGATTAATCGGATGATTAGCTCTACGGTCCTGAAGCCTGGACTATTTTGTCCTAAAGGGCGGCTCAACACCATCTTAACATATAGTATAATGAAATATTTGTCATGTTTTTCTACCTTCCTCGTCTGTATGACCGATGTGGTGATGCCGAAGACGCTCATGATGACTATGGCGACACAGTAGTAGTAATAGTTCTCTGCCAGCCACACTCCGATGGTGAAGACTTGGAACATGTAGAAAGGGTTGAAGAACTCTAGCGCCAGAAGAGTCAGGATGCTTTGAACTGGCACACCAATCTGGTTCGCACCATACGCTCTTTGACTGTAAAACAAAAATAACAGTATTAACATCACCGTCTAATCAAATGACTCCAGATCGCTGGGATCGTCATCGGAACGCGCAATGGATGGATGAGGAGAAGGTTATAAAGGCAAATAACTTTTTGTGAAACACATTTTTTTTATGTAAACACTTACAGGAGATATTGTGGCTTTTGGGTTTAGCCGTGTGTGGCGAATTATTTTCGACCTGGATGCGGAAGGCGGAGGATCGAAGAGGATGGAGACTCATGCGGGAGGCCTACGTTCAACAGTGGACGGACATAAGCCGATGATGATGAATATTTCGACCGCCATTGCAGGGGTCTTCTTCAGGATTGATGATTTATTTAGTTGTGAGTTGGTGTCAGATAATCTTTTTACAAGCGTCATTGATATCTCCAACTAAATCATCAATCCTGAAGAAGACCCCTGCAATGGCGGTCGAAATATTGGTCAAAAGAAATTCGCCACACACGGCTAAACCCAAAAGCCACAATATCAAATCTATGCAGTGAAAACCTAAGAAGTTATTTACATACAGGAGAATACCGACAGATGGTGATAGTAATTCTGAAGTCTCATCTGTGGAATTCTATGACGATTACCATGGTATATATGGTTAAACGCTGCATGTGGAGTGTTGATCCGCCAACGTCATAGACTACAGCCCGAGATTCACGCATCATCCTTTATTATTACAGGAATTTACTACGAATGGTTGGTCTTCATGGGACGACTTTCGTCTACCACCAATTTTAATTAATAGGCTATGACTGGCATTTTACGGGTGATGGATCAAATTCACACCGACCGGCGGTATTTTAGAGCTCAGAAATCGATTATATATATATTTTTTAATCCCCATCGGGGATCGAACCCACGACATTTAATTGCATAGCAAATGCTTTGACCATTGTTACAGCCCGGCGCCGCAAGTGGCGATCTACAGAAACTAATCGCGCACCAATATCAGACAGCCACGTACAATACTAATGGCACACTTGTGACCGGACTTGTCAAAAAACCAATATGGCGACACGTACATGTCCGATGAGCAAACAAAAAGAGATGAAAGATCGCATATCGAGGCTTTTCGACACCAGCCTGAAAAAGCTATGTCAAAGTGATCAATAGCATACAATAAGTTGAGGACAAGAAGGGATGTGTGCTTGGAAATTCATTCCTTTCATATTTTGTTGAAAATCAGTTTGTATGTCACTGATTATCTGAGCATAAGGAGGCACAGATTGTTTGTTTCCCCAAAAAGTAACACTAACCTGCCAAAGACTATATCTCTTGGGAGAAGTATCAGACTGTTCAAACACATCGCCTTGGGTGATGATATATTTTACACAAGGAAGGCCCAGTTCAAGCACGAACTATGTGATCAAAGTGATATCAATTGATATCAGCTTGATATAGCTCCTTCAGGCTGATGCCGTGAAGCCTCGAAAAATGATCCTCTGTCTCTTATTTTTGTTCGCTCGCCGACATGCACATCTAATCTTAGTTTTAATTGTATCATGTTAAACAGTTTTTGCGTACGCCAAAATATTTGTTATGACAGTTGCTCCATTCCATGTTGGTGTAACTGTCATCTTTAATTTGATTTTTTGCTACGACTGTCTTGGGGGCGCTAGATGTCAGAGTGCTCCGGCAGTTGTCAATTCACTCGCGCCCGGCTGGCGAAATGCCATACCGTTCGGGCGTAGAAATCAAGCATTTATTTAAATTAAACGCGAATTGTGCTTCGAAAACAAGTTCTTTGCTTGGTAATTTGCTCCTGCATCCTTCATCCAGTAAATTGATATCGAATAAGAGAGGAGGATATCACAATATACATGTATCAGAAGACTTACATCCTTGTTTGCTGGTCTGCAGAGAATCCTTGCGCGTTGTGAAAGTCCAAACATGCCGATGCTTTCTCCAGCCCGACCAGACGCAGGAAGATCTGTCGAGAGTCGTCCCATACAAAGGACACCTTTTTGCTTCTGAATGCCTTGTAACTGGTAACATCTAAAGGATAAAGCATATTTTGATATACACATACAAATTCAAGCAAATATCATCTCATATGACGTTTCTCTCATCAATATTTTGTAGAAAAATAAACGTCAGACGGTGGGATTCGAGCCACGAAATCATGCAACTATGGTCATTTCGTGCCAGTGGTCAAAGCGTTTGTTTTACATGCCAGGGGTCGAGGGTTCGATCGCCGACGGAGATTGAAAAAAAAGTAGGATTTTTAATCGATTTCTGAGCTCTAAAATACCCCCGGTTGGTGTGAATTTGATCCCTTACCCGTAAAATGCCAGTCATAGCCTATTAATTCAAATTGGCGGTAGACGAAAGTCGTCCCGTGAAGACCACCCATTCATAGTAAATTCCTGTAATAATAAGGATGATGCGTGAATCTCAGGCTGTAAATGTACGTCATAGAGTTCCACAAATGAGACTTCAGAATTACTATCACCATCCGTCGGTATTCTGCTGTATGTGTTTACATAAAAAAAAAGTAAGCCCAGATTTTAGTAAATATATATATTTTAATTTTGATGATGATATGACTGAAATTTCACGGGCGAGGGATCAAATTCACACCAACCGGGGGTATTTTAGAGCTCAGAAATCGATTGAAAACCTATTTTTTTTAATCTCCGTCGGGGATAGAACCCACAACCTTTAGCTCGCAATATAAACGCTTTGACCATTGAGCTATATACCCGTCGGCTTATATGAAAATTAAAACACTTAAAATCACTGAAAGTAGTTACAAGCTATTAGTCTTACTTTCGGGGTAGGTCTTATATTTTCTTCTTCTTTAAAACGTAGCTAGGTCTTTCATTCCGGGCAGGTGTTATTTTCTTTGGAGAAATACGGTAGTACTAATATGAGCTGGCAATTAAATACTAGAATAGAATTTGAACTTACCTCTAAATGTGCCATCTTCCAAGTATATTCTAACTGAGTTTCTTTGTCCCTCTGGCGAGTTGATATCGAAGTTTGCATTCTGGTAATTGTAATGTCGTTCTTCACTGAAACCATGAAATAAATAAATCAATAAAATTGTACAAATATGAAATAGTATTAGAAGAAAGAATTATCCATAAATTAGTTTGATTTAGTTTATTAATTTAGTTTCGAACCATAACTCATGTGAATAAAAATTGATATCCTCCCTTCTAAATTGGGTATCGAATTACGTGGTGGCAGGATGCAGGAGCAGATTAAATTAACAACACAAAGAGCTTGTTTTCGAAGCACAATTCGCGTTTATTTCGAATAAAGACTTGATTTCTACGCCCGGCCGGTATGGCAATTCGCCGGCCGGGCGCCAGTTAATTGACAACTGCCGGACCACTCTGACATCTAGCGCCGCCAAGACAGTCGCGGCAAAAAGCAAATTAAAGATGACAGTTGTACCAGCATGAAATGGAGCAACTGTCATAACAAATAATATGCCTTATGCAAACGCCGTGTAATATTATATAATTAAAAGTAACATTATTAGATGTGCATGTCAGGCGAGCGAACAAAAGTAAGAGACAAAAGATCGTTTTTCGAGGCTTTACGGCATCAGCCTAAAAGAGCTATATCAAGCTGATATCAATTGATTTATTTACTATATTACCTGTCAACATGTATGACTTTGGCTTCTTTGATGTGGTAGGTTTTACACTTGCTTTGGTAGGTTTCCTGTGGATAAACAAAGACCACAATATTATAATAATTAAATAATAATCATTACTCTTTAGTGAATATCTGGGACAAGTAATCCAACTAGAACGAAATAACTTCTCGAAGAAATCGACAGGCGTATACAACTGGGATGGGCAGTACTTGGAACACTTCAGTACATATCTAAAGCGAAAATTTCAAAAGTCGTTAAACCCTTGCTTTACGATGATATGTATTTACTTCAACTAGACTTTAATAATGAGAATATTCATATAAAATATAATACATACTGAGAGAACATTTTTTTTATTCCTCCATAATATTATTAAGTATTGAATAAAATTCTAATAATGTATATTTATTCATTTGTAGCGATTGAAATAAATAATTTGTGTAATAATCGGGGATAGAATCACGCACCTGTGTCATGTATCTGCGCGAGCGGCGGCGCAGACAGACATATTTGTTGGAACTGGGTACATGGGCGGTTTCGCGAACATTCCTTCAGTATGAATTCGTAAGCGCACTATGCACGCTGAATTCGTTGACTGCGCTAGCTATAGCGGCTAATTGCGATATTTTTTTATCTTTTTCAGATACTTGCATTACAAAAATTGTTTCATTTCAACTTCAACCATAGCAGACTAACTGCTAAATAGATAAGCCCTGATCACTGGTCTACCAAACTAATGACTGGGCACGGCGCTTTTAATAACAGATTATACTCATTTAATTTAGTTTCAAACCCTAGTTGCCCCTGTGGCGCCCCCTTACAGACCTCAGAGCACATTCTCTGGGACTGTCAGTTCCTTTTGTTAGAAAGAGGAGTCCTTTTCGATGCAGTTCGAGGGAATCACCTCGGTCTTATCGGGCATGCAGACTATTTGGCCACAAAAAAATCCACGTATTTACCATTTTCGCTCGTATTTTCGGTGAGAGAATCTTTCCATCTCCATTTCTTTACAACCCGTGAACGCGATTCTAATCTCTTTCACGGGTTCTTTCTTTTTAGCACTTCTGCGCAGTGGCTAAAATTGTTCAGAGGGGACTCCCACTGGACTTATCAGTTGCTAACTGATCTCAATCTGAATGAGCGCAACATCAAGGGTGTGATGCGGGTGTGAGCCGGGTTAAGTCCAATCCAGTATTAACTTATGGCGCAAAGACGTGCAATATTTTTCGATCGCCGGGGGGTATAGTTTAATGGTCAAAGCGTTTACTTTGCAAGCCAATGATCGTGGGTTTGATCCCCGACGTAGATTAAAAAAAAGATTTCTGAGTTCTAAAATACCCCTTTTGTGTGAATTTGATCTCTAAGCCGTGAAAAGCCAGTCATTACCTATTAATCAAAATTGGTGGTAGACGAAAATCGTCCCTTGAAGACTACTTATTCATAGTAAATTCATTTAATAATTAAGGATGATGCGTGAATCTCGAGCTGTAGTTTATGATGTTGGCGGATCAACACTCCACATGCAGCGCTTAGCCATATGCAGCATGGTAAGGGTCATAGAATTCCACAGACTTCAGAAATACTATCACCATCTGTCTGTATTTGTTGCCTATATGTGTTTACATAAAAAAATATAACAGCAAGTTCATAACGTAATATAAGAAGAATGATATTACCAGAATGAGTAGCTTGCTGGCTTGCGATAGAGAGCATCTAACGTGCGTGGATAGGAGTCGAAGTTTGGGTCTCCAGTGGAAGACCAGCAGTAGTAGTCCGCATGTCAGAAGAGCACAGATCCAAGAAACAGCTGTGCGGCAGGTACTGGGGGTGTAGCCATGGATCACCTGGAAACAAGATCTAACAGTTATACTTCGTTCATCTTAGGAAGATCCCTACGACACGTTTATTACGCTGTGCAAAAGGGATGGGGCAAAAACAGTTTATTCGAATCTCCCCAACCCACATACAAACACGAACACAACAGACGTTTCCCGCATGCAGCGTCCAGCCACCTTAGCTGACTGTCCTAGAGGGCACTGGTACCGACAGGTTGTGCTCTACTGAATGTGATTACATAAAAATACGTCTTCTTCGTAGTATTAATCCGGTGGATTGGTTTGCAGCAAGAAAATCTTGCATCTCGATCTCCAATCTTCTCTATCCTCTGCAACCCTCTTTAGCTCAGCATAAGAGCTGCAACTCATGTCCTCGAACACTTGCTGCAAATACTAGTCTAGGGCGCCCTCTACAGCTTATACCCTCAACCATCTCCTCTACAATGTCGCGAAGACGACCATCGTGGCGCATGATGTGACTGATCGCTTCTCTGAGATGGTTCTTACTAGGTGCCTATCCTCCTTGATTATGCTGAGAGCCTCATTGTTCGTGACGTGGTCTCTCCAGGGTATTCCGAGAATTCTTCTGTATGACCACATCTCAAAGGCTTCTAGTCTTTTTTATCACTTTCAGATAAGCACTATCGACACTTATACTTGGGATATATTAGCACTTTTATTGTTCTGTGTAAAAAGGATGGGGGCCCATTTTTTTATTAAATTATATTGTTTTTCTTTTCTTCGTCTTCGAAAATAATCGTATTTTGGTATCATTTATTCCGCAAGGCGTGTCATATCAGTACAAATGCCCAACTTTTGTAAGAGTGTTGTGTTTCGATCGATACGTGATTTTTTTGTAATTATTGTATTTATTGAATAGTATTGTTAAAGTTTTTTTTTAAATTATATTTTTTATGGTTCTACAATGCCGAAGAGACAGAAAAGAACTGTTCTCAATAGTGAATCGAGTGAATTTATCGTGCGTTTGCGTGATTATTTTCATCGAGAAAAGCAAAGGCACATGTTACGGTTGGGCGGGGAAACCGAAGTCTTATATTGAAAATAATCGCGAATCGTGATTCTGAAAAAGTTCTTTGCTTTGCGACCTGCTTCTGCGTTCTTCCTCCACGCAGCCCGACGACGACCCCGTCACTGTTGTCACCTTTTTAAAGATGGGGGATTTCAATATTATTTTAAAACATAAATAAATTTTATTACGTCGATTCCCAATTGATGAAATGATATTTAATCAATTCAATTTTGTCCTTTGTTAATCGATAAATTGAAATATAAAGGAACTGCGAGTTATAGAATTGAAGCTGCGATAAAACATTTAGCTGGGGTTGGGTTGCAGTGTGCACATGCAGGAGAATACCGACGGATGGTGATAGTAATTCTCAAGTCTCATCTGTGGAATTCTATGATGCTTACCATGCTACATATGGCTAAGTGCTGCATGTGAAGTGTTGATCCACCAGCGTCATAGACTACAGCCCGAGATTCACGCACCATCCTTGATTATTACAAGAATTTACTATGAATGGGTGGTCTTCACGGAACGACTTTCGTCTACCGCCAAATTTGATTAATAGGCTATGACTGGCATTTTACGGGTGAGGTACTAAATTCACACGAACATATTTTAGAGCTCAGAAATCGATTAAAAATATATTTTTTTAATCTCCGTCGGGGATCGAACCCACGACCTTTGGCTTGCAAAGCAAACGTATTGACCATTGAGCTACACCCGCCGGCAAAGTATAGTAATATTGGAGAAATAAGAAATAACAATAAGTAAAACAAGATTGAACATAAGTGTGAGTAGTTTCCTAGGTTTTCACGGCCAGATTTGATATTGTGGCTTTTGGGTTTAGCCCTGTTTGGCAACTGAGACTAAGTATTCAACCCTGAAGAATACCCCTACAATGGCGGTCGAAATAGTGGAAATTAGTAATTCGCCACACACGGCTAAGCCCAAAAGCCACAATATCAAGTGTGAGTAGATTAAACATAACTTATACTATATAAGTGTAAGCAGATTGTAAGATTGTTCGAACCTTTGCCCCATAAGTTCCATATTGACATCCATCTATCTTCAGTTCTACAACTTCTGCTCTGGTGGTTTCCTCCACATCGGACTCTAGGTCTTCATCAAGCAGTGGTCTATCGTCCTCCATGACGACACTGAGCTTACCACTTTAAATCGACACTATTTCACAACACTTCAGTCACATTTCGGTACTTGTTGTATATATTTCGGTTTGAAAAAACTATGTGCCTAACACATTTATTTAAAATATTTTTATTAATATTATCTATGTCAATAAAAATATATATAATTTTATGTTATTTAATATTTAATGGTATTAATATTACGCCAGTCGGTCCCCACCCTTTAGCGAGACAAGGCTGCATTGCGGCCGCGCGGCATGTCATACCGCGTGGTCGAAAGCTTGTAATGTTTTTAACATAAATATAATCAATGTGCTTCTAAAAGTGTTTGTCTGCTGACCTGCTCCTCATCCTGCCCTCACGCGACGTAATAACTGCCTTTTGAGAGATGAGGATGTTAATAAGTACAATATATGTATGATTACTGATAGCATTATCAACTTATGTGATACATTTTTATGACCTAATAACGATTGAGTTTGCATTAGATAATGAAATTTATATTGGTTTAAAATATTGATTGCTTAACTAATTATAGTAAAATGTTCTTTATTTGCGTAAATTCTCAGACAATATATCAATATGTGTAATAGTTTATCGAAAATAAATATATGTGTTTAAAACTAAGGCGTTTAACCAATGCATCCGGTGTCACGACCTATCACTCACACACAATTTGTCTAACTACTCATCGGTAACGACGTGTAGCGCACTGGACGTCTGGTGCACAGGACAACTGGTACACTGGCCATGAGGCTTGGACCATTTAGTCATAAGATGTGATTCAATAAAAAAAACCATAGAATGGATCGCAATGTAAAAAATAACAATATGAGAAAAATTAGAAATTTAAAAATACCGCGCGTTTTAGGAGGGTTGCAATCATCTTAATCCTTTCGCATCGGTTGTCGGCATATGCCGTCAAATATTCCCCGAACGTTGACATCGGTTGACGTGATATATCGTTTTGTTACTTTCAGCACTCATTGTGACATCTACGGTAGGAAATTAGAAGTGCAGTCATTCCCTTTATCAACCTAAGTGTATTCTTTACAGAAATCTGTAAAGCATGTAAATAAATATCGTTAGATTACGTCACGGGAGCGATTTTTCTGTAAACCACATGTGTCAATGCCACCACATAAAGAGTTACATAATGAACGTTTGTTAAATATAATAGTTTTTTATGCATCATCTGATAGCTAAACGATACAAGAACCAATGTGATATATGAAAATAGGTCAGATAAGTACATTTATGCTTCAATTACTAGTTTTAAGCAAAAAAATGGTTTGATAAATTCACGCCGTATTGACAGTATAATTTGTATTACAACGAGCCGTAACGAAAGGGTTAAAAAAATAACAAACGTGATAGTGATGCCTTTATTATGTGATGATCAGGCAACAGCTGATGCTATGACACATACACGTGTTTACAAACATATGTATAGCATATAATGCCAAGCATCAACATAATTGTTCATAATGCGACTATACACGTTATGAATCATGTTCAGTTACTACGTATTGATATCAGCTTGATATAGCTCTTTTAGCTGATTCCGAAAAGCCTCGAAAGACGATCTTCCGTCTCTTATTTTAGTTCGCTCGCCTGATATGCACATTCACTCTTCTCTCTAAAATTTTGTTATTCAGTCGCGTGGTGGCAGCATACGGAGCAGATCAATAATACACAGATTTTTTTTGAAGCACATTGACATATACTTACGATAAACTTTACAAACTTATGTCTCGGGCCTAGTCGCAGCATTCGGCCGGACCAAAATACAATATGCTCTCGCCGACGGTCGGCACACGACTCCCGCGCTCGTGATGGGCTGTCGCCCAGCGCCAAAAGCAGCGGTCTATATAACTAACGTCACACCCGTGACCGGACTTGTCCAAAATGCCAATATATACGACAAGCAAACAGAAGTAAGAGACGAAAGATTGCATATCGAGGTTTTCGGTACCTGTCAGCAAGAGCTATATCATGCTATATATATAATCGTGTCGGAAACAACAGGGTCAGATCCTGTCTGCCCAGAAGTGGGCGACGTCGATGGCGTTACTTCTGGCCATCATCAGGTCTTCCTGGGTGCAGCCACTCGGGCACAGCGCACACTTCAGAAGGTGTGACAGGGTCTGCTCTACGCCGCAGTCACATTCAGTCGGTCCGCTGTAAAACTGCCAGGCCCTCATTTGTGTCCTCGTCTTGCATACTCCGGTCCGAAGTCTGTTAAGGGACCTCCATATATTCCACCCTTGGTCATGTCCAGGGGCTAGGTCCTCTTTCGGGGCAATCCAAGTATTCCCCTCAGTTGCGCTTCTCCACATGTTCAGCCGCAGGGTGGCCTCAGGTATCTCCAGTTCCGTTGTCGACTGTAGGAAACTTCTTCTTGATTTGAGCCGTGTAGTTATCTTTTGGTACCCAAACATAGGGTGGAGTGCGTCGTGGGTTGCTGATATCATGCTGATATCAATAGTCTTAATTTTATATGAAATACACGCCATTATTTTTATTTTAACAGTTGCTGCATTTCATGTTGGTTCAACAGTCAACTTTAGTTTCTGATTTAGCCGCGACAATTTTTGGGGCGCTACATGTTACTGTGCCCGTCTGGCAGCTCGTGCCCGCGCACAGTCTCCGTCTGACCTACGATACAACATGTTACGGTAGGGCGGGGAAACCGAAGTCTTATATTGGAAATAAACGCTAATTGTGCTTCTAAATAAGCTCTTTAAAATTATTTATATAATTAACGTTCTAATTACAAGACAAGATATTTGAATATAAAATAAAAATATATTTAACAATATGACAATTGAGATTTATGTACTTTTAATGATTTGAAATTATCGCATTTTGGAATTTTATTCTTGTTATTTAACGATAAAATATGACACACTTTTTTCTTCGTAGTACCAATCCGGTGGATTGGTTTGCAGCAACAGAATCTTGCATCTCGATCTCCATTCCTGTCGGTCCTCCGCAACCCTCTTCAGCTCAGCATAAGAGCTACAATTCATGTCTTCGAAAACTTGCTGCAAACACTCCCGTCTAGGGCGCCCTGTACGGTTTCTAGCACTCAGACCATCGTGGTGCATGATGTGACCGATCCATCGGGCTCGCCTCTCTGAGATGGTTCTTATTAGGTGCCTATCTTCCTTGATTATCATGAGAACCTCATTGTTCGTGACGTATTCACACACTATTTACTGTTAAAATGTCCTACAAGATGGACTGATGATATAACCGAATAGCGGGCTGACCTCTGCGGATGGCGGAGGATCGAAGGGATAGAGGCCTCATTGTTCAACAGTATTCAGGACACTATTTGATGTTAAATATGTAAATTTAAATGAAAACGAATGTTTCAAAATTATTCTTGTATTCTATATTTTAGAATGCAATTGTTATTTACAATAAATGTAATAGAACTTAAATATAATTATGTTTATGTTCTAAAAAGTATATTTGAAATGCAAGAAAAATAAAGTTTATTCGAATTGAATGACGATTTAAAAAAATATTTTTAACTACAACAATTTAGAATTATGTTATTGATATATTAATAACAATATAATATATTAATCAAGGAAGATAGGCACCTAGTAACAACCATCTCAGAGTGGCAAGCCCGATGGATCTGTCACATCATGCGCCACGATGGTCTTCTTCACGATATTGTGGAAGGGATGGTTGAGGCTAGAAATTGTAGAGGGCGCCCTAGACGGCAGTATTCGCAGCAAGTGTTCGAGGACATGAGTTGTAGCTCTTATGCTGAGCTGAAGAGGGTTGTGGAGGGCCGAGAGGAGTGTAAATCGAGACGCAAGATTCTGTTGCTGCAAACCAATCCACCGGATTGATACTACGAAGAAAAAGATGTTTTCCGAATATTTTTCATAATTCACATTTTAGGTTTTATATTATTGTTATTTACAATAAATATAATGGAAATTATGTAGAATAATGTTTTCGTAATAAGATAAGATATTATATAAAATGCAAGTAAAATTGCGTAAATTCCAATAAAATTAAGATTCAAAAATTACTTTCATTTCACATTTTGGAACTGTATTATTGTTCTTTACAATAAATATAGGGTCCGTCATCTAACTTTTTTTTTTCAACTAGTGCTTATTTCGTGAATGGTAACACTTAGCTCATGTCTGATTTGACAGATAATTAGTTTTATCTTTCCGCTGAACGAATATGGTTGTGTATACGCTTGAACAACGCTGGGAAATATTGCGACATTACTTTGAAAATCAGGCCATTTTTCTTCGAAAATGAGCAAGGAGTGGCCGTTACAGTCAATGGCGATCGTTATCGGGCCATTTTTGTTCACAGAAATTGAAGAGGAGGATATTGGCAACATTTGGTTTCAACAGGACGGCGCTACGTGCCACACAGCCGAAGCTACACTCGATGTTTTGCGATGATTTTCAAAAAAAAAAAGTATTTGGCGGACCCTATATAATAGACACGATATAGAATAGCGTTTCCATTAAAAGATAATATTTTAAAAGTGCATGTAAAATTACGTAAATTCGTATAAAATTAAGATTCACAAATTACTTTTATTTTCACATTTTCGCACTGTATTATTGTTATTAACAATAAATATAATAGACATTATGTAGAATAATGCTTTAAGCTTGAGATAAGATTATAAAAATGACGTTTGGCGGGGATCTCCAAGCTGTTTATTTACTGAACTGTCACTTTCTAAAACGTTTTTGTTACTATGGAAGAACACATTCAAGGCGAACGACGACAGGGGACCTTATCGCATCGAGAACTGACTGAGCAGTTGTCGCCTTGATCGTACTTGACAAGGATCGAACATTGGAGGGGGTAAAGTACGTATCAAACTATGGGTTCGCAACCAATCATAAGGAAATGTGAAAAAAAACTATGAAAAAGTATATAGAAGAACATATTAATAGTGAGTAATGCAATCTCGAGGAATCTGACAGCAAGTATTACCCGCTTGGTGAAAACCCTCCCTGTCCCGTCCTGTTTTTAGACACCCAGATGGAGTTTTAGACACCCTTTACTGGGCCCACGCAAAAAGCTACTTGTTAGAGAGAGGCTGAAGGCCTTCCCGTGATTATAGGTGTATCAGTTAGATGTCAAATAGACCTCAGTCTAAGGCTGCTAAATTAGTATACTACAGCGAGACTCGAATTGCCTTCTTTGGTAACACGTTGCTAACCACAAAATACGTGGGAATGGATAAGGAAATGAAGTCTTACCTATAAAATAAAGGTCGCCCAGCGTGCTATGGAGAGATCCATACTCGGAGTGTCGCTAAAAGATAGAATCCGAAACGAAGAAATACGCAGAAGAACTCAAGTAGTGGAGGCTACCCAACGAATAGGCACACTCAAGTGGCAATGTGATATATCTGTCGAAGAGATGACGTTCGATGGGGAAGAAAAGTATTGGAACGGCGCCCAAGAACTGGCAAACGAAGCATTGGTTGACCCCCTGCAAGATGGACTGACGACATAAGAAGAATAGCGGGAGTTACCTGGATACGGAAGGCGGAGGATCGAAGAGGATGGAGACTCATGCTGGAGGCCTACGTTCAACAGTGGACGGACACAGGCTGATGATGGTGAGCCTTTAAACGCCCAGTGGTCCCATACGGGACCGCAAATTTGCGTCGTTCAATGCCCTAGCAGGCCAATGTTTGTAATGTTTCGTCGCACAATAGATTCTTCCGTGAACTTACTTTAATACTGTTATTACAAATTAATGTAATCCGATTGTGAAATGAACCGCAAGCACTCCTGTATGGGACTGTAGGGCATTGAACGACGCAAATCTGCGGTGCCTTTAGGAAACCACTGGGCGTTAAAAGGTTAATATAGTTTATGCTGTATACTAAGACTAACTTCATAAAATGTGATTTTCTATTGAGTTATAGAATATTCACTTTAGGAGGATTTCCTGTATATATTAACGTCCTCCTCTCTCTAAAAAGGTGTTATTCAGTCGCGTGAGGGCAGGATGAGGAGCAGATTAATAGCACACATACTTTTTCAGAAGCACATTGACATATATTTACGATAAGCTTTACAAACTTATGGCCCAACCTAGTAACAGCATTCAGGCCGAGCCACAAAAGTGCAGCACACGACTGCCGCGCTCGTGATGGGCTGTCATCCAGCGCCGCAAGCGGCGATCTATATAACTAACGTCACACCCATGACCGGACTCGTCTAAAATGCCAATATGGCGACACATCATGTTCGACAAGCGAACAGAAATAAGAGACGAATGATTGTATATCGAGGTTTTCCGGTACCAGTCAGCAAGGGCCACATCATGCTGATGTCAAACGTTATAATTTCTTGTATTGATCAATATATAATCGTGTCGGAAACAACAGTGTCAGATCCTGTCTGCCCAGAAGTGGGCTTCGTCGATGGCGTTACTCCCGGCCATCATCAGGTCTTCCTGGGTGCAGCTACTCGGAGACAGCGCACACTCCAGAAGGTGGGACATGGTCTGCTCCGCGCCGCAGTCACATTCAGTCGGTCCACTGTAAAACTGCTAGGCTTTCATTTGTGTCCTCGTCTTGCATACTCCGGTACGAAGTATGTTAAGGGGCATTGATCAATAAATAAATTAAACGAAGTGGGTGCCCACGTTGCAAGGTTTAGGATATTAGATTACGAAGCCTCGATTGGCGCTACTTCTTTGTTTAGTATCGGACTGTGTACTACGTCATCCACCATTTATCACTAGCAGAATTATAACACGTATATGCGCGCTGTGCTAGTATAGGGTGAACAAGAACAAACTTATCATTAAATTTACCATAAAATATAATTATAATATTCAATCAATTTCGAACATTACCCATTTTTTTTTCTTTCTAAAGATGCTTTCTTTCCATTCGTTAGAGTCCCGGAGGAAAATTGCTGCTCTCAAACATTCATTCCTTCTTCTTCGCGGTGCAATGCACAACCCTGGGATCTCGAATGTTTTAACTTTTTTGTTCCAGATAAGTACACCCGTGCTCGTAGCCATCCGTTGTTTTTGATCCCAGTTGATACTTGTGGAGTTTCGAGCACTCGATTTAGTAAAACGGAAATGGCGCTCCTAAATGGCCTACCAGCACACATCGATCCTTTTCTTACATCCTTTTCCTCTTTTGTCGATGGTATTGTTCTCCTAGATCTCTGTGATCTTTGACACGTGTCATCTTTTTCTTCTTTTATGTTATTTTTATCTTTTATTATCTTTTGTATATATTGTATATTTATGTATGCTACGTTTCTTATTATTTTTTATCTTGGAACTTCGGTTTTGTTTAATAAATAAATTAATTAAGAATAATGTGACAAAGATTCATTTTCGTTGAAAAAAAATATACTTTACTTTATACGATAAAGATATATTTACAAAGCAACATTCGACAACTGATTCATGTACTATTTGTATGTCATGAACGTATGTTTCACTATTTACAGTAAAAATGTAACATACAGTAAAAATGTAACATACAAAAATCAACTTGTATGCTTAAATTAAATTTCTGTCTTCAACAAATCGACTAAAAATAAACGGCAGATTCAGAGATTCGAACCATGAATCTTTGCAATCTGAGACGTAGATAAATGTTGTAAAATAATGTTTGATGTGAATTTGTGTATCAAACGTTAAATGTCACGTTGTCACGTAAACACCCTGTGATCGAGTGTTCTTGTGATATGAATATTTGTTATTACAAAACGTTATCGGACAGATGTTTCAATAATGTTTTTAACACAGAGACTTTGTATTTATCGGAACATTTTAATTCGAAAACATTGCTTTTATCAAAGCAAATTATCACAGCGATAAAATACAAATAGGCGATATTAGCGATACGAAAATATATACGTAATATTATATACTCATAATATTTACCTTTCGCATTGGTTGTCGGCATATTCCGTCAACGATTCCCCGACCGTTGACCACGGTTGACGTGATATATCGTTTTCCTACTTTCAGTACTCATTGTGACATCTACGGTAGAAAATTGAAAGTGAAGTCATTCCCTTTATCAACCTACATGTATTCTTTACAGGAAATTGTAAAGCATGTAAATAAATATCTTTAGGTTTCGTCACAGAAGCGATTTTTCTGTAAGCCACATGTGTCAATGCCACCACATGTATGGAGTTACATTTTTTTTTTATGTAAACACATACAGGAGAATACCAACAGATGGTGATAGTAATTCTGAAGTCTCATCTGTGGAATTCTATGACGCTTACCATGGTGTATATGGCTAAACATGTGGAGTGTTGATTTAGCAGGAATTTACTATGAAGGGGTGGTCTTCACAGGACGACTTTCGTCTACCACCAATTTTAATTAATGGGCTATGACTGACATTTTACGGGTGATGGATCAAATTCACACCAACCGGGGTATTTTAGAGCTCAGAAATCGATTAAAAATCTCCCTTTTTTTTTAATCTCCATCGGGGATCGAATTCACGACCTTTGGCTTGCAAAGCAAACGCTTTACCATTGAGCTATGACCGCCGGCAATGAACGTTTGTTAAATATAATGGTTTTATATGCATCACATGATAGCTAAAGGATGCAAGAACCAATGTGATATATGAAAATAGGTCAGATAAGTACATTTGTGCTTCAAATACTAGTTTTAAGCAAAAAAAATGGTTTGAAAAATTCACGCCGTATTGACAGTATAATTTGTATTTCACCGAGCCGTAACGAAAAGGTTAATATATGATTACATAATTTTAGTATTCATAAATATTGTTTTCATTAATTGATCATTGATTATTTTGCTTAATGAATCAATGACTTATTATTGTTTATATACAATTTTAAATGAATCATTCCATTAGTAGTGTTCTAAGACGGGGTTGCCAGTGAAGAAGTAAACATCGCGCGGTAGGTATTGAAGCGCGAGTTTATGTTAAACAATTGAGATTTAATATTTGCAAAGAATAATTATGCAAAATGAATTACTTCATGAATATTACTTATTATAATATTAAAATCTACAATGTCAGTAATATAATTTATTATTTGAGTTGCATGTTTAACCCTTTCGTTACGGCGACTCGGTGGAATACAAATTATACTGTCAATATAGAGTGAATTTTTCAATCATTTTTGTTGTTGCTTAAAACTAGTGTTTGAAGCATAAATGTACTTACCTGACCTATTTTCATAAATCACGTTGGTTCTTCTATCCTTTAGCTATCAGATGATGCATAAAAAACTAGTATATATTCAACAAACGTTCATTTTGTAACTCTATACATGTGGTGGCATTGACACGTGGCTTACAGAAAAATCACTCCTGTGACGAAACCTAACGATATTTATTTACATGCTTTACGGATTTCTCTAAATAATACATGTAGCTTGATAAAGGGAATGACTGCACTTTCAAATTCCTACCGTAGATGTCACAATGAGTACTGAAAGTAAATCGAAAGTCAAAACAATATATCACGTCAACCGATGTCAACGGTCGGCGAATCTTTGACGGCATATGCCGACAACCGATTTAGATTATTTGAATATTGGGATGAATACGAACCGGCAAATAATAAATCATCATTTTTTGTAATATTGATACTAAGGGGGGGACAAAATTTTCTTGTAAATATGTAAGTCATAAACGAAATAAAATAAAATGGGCACTATTTATAATTATTATATCAGCATTTGTATAGCGTTTTTTTTTATGTCCAAATGGTCATTCCAAAAGCGCTTCTTTGCCTCTCTGAGTAAAAATGTGAGTCTTGAGTCTGCCTCTGAAGGATGCCTCCGTTATCAGCTCTCTTAAATTTTTGGCGTTGGGGGCGCAAAACTGAAAGCACGATTTCCAAAGACCGTGCTAGGACTACCTCTTTTCCATACACACTTATCTCCGTTGCTTTGATAAACTCCATCAAATAGCTCGATCTAATTTCGTGGAGTGCCATATAAGCTAAAGGGAGAGCTTGTACTGAATTTTAGCCGGAACTCTCAACTAATGCAATTTAGCGTACTCATTAAGCGCGGTTTTGCCACAATCTACTTCTTCGTAGTAGTATCAATCCGGTGGATTGGTTTGCAGCAACAAAATATTGCATCTCGAACTCCACTCTTCTCGATCCTCTGCAATCCTCTTTAGCTCAGCATAAGAGCTACAACTCATATCCTCGAACACTTGCTGCAAATACTCCCGTCTAGGGAGCCCTCTGCAGTTTCGGCCTTCAACCATCTCTTCCACAATGTCGTGAAGAAGTCCATCGTGGCGCATGATGTGACCGATCGCCTCTCTGAAATGGTTCTTACTAGGTGCCTATCTTCCTTGATTATTCTGAGAACCTCATTGTCCGTGACGTGGTCACAATATTCACAATAATTATAAAAAGTTATTTTATAGAGAATTAAGATAATATTGTTCTCACCATAGAGTCGTGCTCTGTCTCTATGTACTGCTCGTCTTCGTGGGTCCCCCTCCCCTCCACTTCCGCTGAAGCCTTGGCCGCCATCTTGGGTCCGCGCGCCATCTTGTAGTCGCCGGCCATCTCCATTCCACTGCAAGCACACGAAATGGCGGAACACGTTAGTAAAACAGAAAGAGCGATCACAAAAAAAACACAATAAAATAGTATATACAAAAACAACCACATAATAAGATTCTACAGGAATGTACCTCTGCCTATCGGGCAAGCAGACTTTGTGGAGAATCTATATTCCATCACCTTTTAACCCGTGAATGCGATTTTAATATCTTTCGGGTTCTTTTTTTTAAGCACTCATATCCAGTGACCACAATTGTTTAGAGGAGACTCCAAATGGACTTATCAGTTGGTAACTGATCATAATCTGTGTGAGCGAATCATTTAGGCGACTTAATTGTATTTCGATGTGATCCGGGTGTGAGGCGGGTAAAGTCCAGGTAAATCTAGTCCAGTAAGTCCTCCTACAATGTTTTTATAAGATCGGACGAATAGCTTAAAGCATGGACCGTTTAGTGCTAAGAGGCGGGTAAACCCAAAAAATCAACATAGAAGGGATCATTATAAATATTAAAAATGGCCACAAAAACTATAGGAAAACTTTCCATTATAAAGTAAATAATGCGTGTGATATAGAAGGTTTGACTGGAAAAGAGTTACAATGACGGGTATTTTTAAATATCTACACATGTATAATTATAATAATATTTAACCTGATCGCATCGGTAGCCGATATATGCCGTGTAAGATCCCCCTACCGTTGACATCGGTTGCCGTGATGTATCGTTTATCTACTTTCTTAGAATAGTTTTTTATGCATCATCTGATAGGTAAAGGAAAGAAGAACCAAAGTCATATATGAAAATAGACCAGATAAGTACTAATTTATGCTTCAAATGCTAGTTTTAAGCAAAAAAAATGGTTTGAAAAATTCACGCAGTATTGACAGTATAATTTGTATTCCACCGAAGTATTAGTGATATAATCTTGACGTCTCAATTAGGTACTACATAATATTTACCGTTTACCTGCCATTTTCTTGTTTGAATGTATTGACGGTGCAATCCCAAATATTCCGCGCAACTACACGCGCTATATCAGCAATTCTTGTTCTTTTTCGAATCTTCACATTCTTGATTTGGTCACAGAAAGTGAAGCCTAGTATTGAGTGTTTCATTGCTCTCAATGCCACTTGTAGTTAGCGAATGGAGAGTCGAAGAATATTTGTTTTTTTGAAGTGTAACTCTAATACAAACTACCAGTGAGAGCCCTTTCCCACGGCAGCGTCCTGTTTTTTGCGGGTTCGGTTTTTTGCAGGATCACGTTTAGTAGTATACGTGCTACTGTAGTAACATTCACATGAGCATTCGATTTGCAGGATACTGCAAAAATCCGATCCGTTCGAAATGTGCTGTACGGTTTTACCACTACAAACAGGACGATTGGATCCAGTAAAAACGGTATCCAGTTTAGTTAAGTACATAGTTTAATGGAAGTGTTCCCACTAGCATCCTGAATGCGGTTTATACTGGATATGGTGCTCTAGTTTTAGGATCGGGTGAACCCAAAATCTTTTTTTTTTGCTATGCTTTCGGCGGCGAAAGTACCAGTATAATATCAGAATAGTATTCACGTCCATTGCGTTTGAATTTTCTTCTTCGACTGCCAATGCTATCTCGTAAAAAACAGGATGCAAACTTTTGTGTGTGAACACAGGTATGATTTTTTCGGTATCCAGTAAAAAAACCGATCTTGCAAAACTGGACGACCGTGGAAAACTGCGGTGAGGAGGTAGGATTAATACTCGTACAAAGATACGTTAATTTTGAAAGTTTAACGTAAACAGTGTATTATTTATTTAAATGTAGATATTACTTTTTTTGTGTATTATATTTTTAAATAATATCATCGATGTCATAAAGTTTAACAAAAAATAGGCTTAAGCCTTATTTATTAATAAATACAATTATTTTAAAGGTATGTACTCGTGTGTAGATAGTAACGTTTATCGATACTTCTTATTCAATGACCGTTGTGAAATATACTAACTGAAAATTTAAATTACCAAGCAATAAATATACCTACGCAAAATAAATAAAATTATGTTAGGTGACAAAATTGTACAATTGTTAGAATTTTTATTTAATTTAGAGTTTTATAATTATGATGTGTAAATTAGAGAACACAATATAATATTTATACGTCGAAACTATCGTAAATAACATTATAGATTTTAAAAATATTATATTTAGAAATTATAATTATGTAGGTAGCAAACTTTTTATCGAGTGTTTACACACAGTTTCACACTGAACAGCACTAAAGGTAAGAGGAACAAAACAATTTTATAGACAGCGGCGCCGTCTGTGGGAGTTTGTCGAACTAAATTTTATTCTGTCAGGCGCTAACGAAAAGAAACGTCGAGAACATTTTGTTACTACAAATCTAACGATTTTAATGTAAAAAACTACAAACGGGTTATAAAATCATATTTAAAATTAAGGTATCTATACAAATATAATAATACTCGTGTATAATTGTTTTAAATATGTGTATAAATAGCTTAATTCTTGTTACAAGAAATGTACTATTGTTAACCTCAAAATTTCGACATGCCTTTACGGGCAACAGTCATAATTTGTTAAAGCAAATGCCTATTACACACGTAATATGTGCTAATTTGTTTTAGTTTGCGTTTTAAATAATGATCGTTGCTTAGTTTTATTTGTTATTATTTTGATTTTATGTTATTTATTTGTTTTGTTTTTATTTTCAGTGATTTATTTTCACATTTGATCTTACTTATCGCACACCATGATCATCCCGGTGAGGTGTTTCACTTGCGGCAAGGTCATCGGCAACAAATGGGAGGCCTATCTGGGGCTGCTGCAGGCTGAATACACTGAAGGGTAAGATACTATCATTATATAGTAAAACCACATTTTATCGTTTTTTGAGTTACCCTAAAAAAACGAATGTTCAGGAAACGAAAAAAGTGAGAACCTTTCAAATATGTAATATAAATAAAAAAAAATTTAAAAAAAATACGTATCCTTCTGACATCAGTATGATATAGCCCTTGCTGACTGGTACCGAAAACCTCGATATACAATCTTTCGTATCTTATTTCTGTTCGCTTGTCGACGTTTTGGACTAGTTATATAGGCCGCCGCTTGTGGCGCTGGGCACCCCATCACGAGTGCGGCAGTCGTGTGTCACCTGTTGGCGAGAGCATATTGTATTGTGGCTCGGCCTGAATGCTGTGACTAGGTCAGGCCATTAGTTTGTAAAGTTTATTGTAAATATATGTCAATGTGTTTCTGAACAAGTCTGTGTGTTATTAATCTGCTCCTAATCCTGCCACCACGCGACGGAATAACAACCTTTTTTGAAAGAGAGGAGGATGTTAGTACATATATATCAAATTATTATTTAAAAACTCTGTAATGCTAAGTTGCTTTTTTGCAGTTAGGCACTTCAATTTAAACAAAAGCTCATCACACTCGCATAATATACAAAAAATACTCTGATGTCATACGGGGATCTGCCCCCCAACGACACAGACAAAAATGTAAAACACGTGGGTATCACGTTTAGAGTAAATGCCTAGCAACATAGCGTGACTCAAACTTCATCACTGTGTAGCGTAAATTTTGCAAAACAACGGTTAATTAGGATAATATTTATGGTTGTTTCTTATGGGTGTTTGCCGGGACCATTAAAAATGAATAAATGATGCGGAAAACTAAAGAAAGTGAGAAAGAAATAAAGAGGTTCCACCTTAATATGCTAAGCACAAACCCCAGGTGTCCTGCAGAAGTGTATTTGTTTACTGAAAATATTAACACATTCGCATCGGGAAAGGTATTAATACCTGTTACCTCGACTGACGGTTAATTACGGGAAGGGTATTTTTACCTTTTACGCACTCTGATCTTTAAAGTCGGGTAGGGTATTTATACTTGTTTTTTTCTACAAGCATTTGACATTTTCTTACTTATAAGGTTTGACATTATCAATTTTACAAAAGTAAATGCATATTTAAGACACAGGGTCACTACAAATTCGTTTCAATTTTTAGAATAAATAAAGTTTGTTTATTTTGTAAAATAAACATATATTTTAAATTTTATTGTATAATCGCTAGTGTTTTATGTATATTTTTTGTGATAATACCCTTTAAAAGGGTTATTATTACAATGAATATCATACTCTAAATCTTAAAAAATATTTATAACTCTAAAAAACTACCCTTAAAAGTTTTAATGTGTATTTTTAAGTTGTGGACATTTTAAAATTATTATTAGATGTTCTACAACTTTTCGATAATTTTGCTGGTGGTGCTATAATTGGTATCATTTTGAAAAAAATATGTAGTTATGTTGGATATTTTAAAAGTTATGGCAGTTTACGTAGAAACATATTTTTTATGTGCAACAGTGATTTATCGCCCGTATTAGAGTATCAGCCGAGCGCGAATGTCACCCGATGCGAATGTGTTAATATCCTCCTCTCTCTCAAAAAGGTGTTATTCAGCCGAGTGATGGCAGGATTAGGAGCAGATTAATAACACAGAATTTTTCGGAAGCACATTGACATATATAAACTTTACAACTTTGTGGCCCGGACCTAGTCACAGCATTAGACCGAGCCACAATACAATATGCTCTCGCCGAAGGGCGGGACACGACTTGATCCGCACGCTCGTCGGCGAGAAGAAACGAGTGGCGATGTATAGAACTAACACACCCGCGAGGGACTTGTCCAAAATGCCAATATGGCAACACAAAAATGTATGACAAGCGAACAGAAATAAGAGATGAAAGATTGTATATCGAGGTTTTCGGTACCAGTCAGCAAGGGCTACATCATGCTGATGTCAATATATTAGAATCTATATTAATTGCCTAAAAGTGAATTATACTCGAGAGTGTCAGTATTTTTAGCGAAAACATGGTTACTTTCTGAATTGAATCAAAAATTGATTCCATAAATGTCTTATTAAAATCTAAAAGTGCAATTATTTTATAAATTTTTATTTCTAATTTTCAGTGATGCTCTCGATGCCCTGGGCTTGAAGAGGTACTGCTGCAGAAGGATGCTGTTAGGTCACGTGGACCTCATTGAAAAGCTCCTTAACTATGCACCTCTAGAGAAATAAAGAGAACACCATCTCTTCTACGAGAGATTATATCGAGATACTACACTGTATTTTATTTAATCCATCCATAATGATTTATAAGACTTTGTAAATAAGCAATTGAAAAAAATAATTTTATTGATACACCCAAAAAATTGCAGCAAACACCTAAATTGTATATTTATTTCATCGATTAATCAGTGACAAAAAAAAAACTTACGCCTGTGTTCCATTGATTGCAGGTTAGACGTAAGAGTGTCATTGTTTATCAAACGAATTGCTCTTCTTTGAACTGAGTCAATTAAGTTTACAAGGTATTTCGGGGCTCCAATCCAAAGGTGACTGCCGTATTGCCTGCTTTATTGCACATCTCCATTTCTTTTCATGACACATATTCATTACAATAATTTATTTTTTTTGCGTCAATCTGTTGCGCCCAATCACGAAAAAGATCGCTGCCGGCTCACAAATAGATCGCTTTCTTTGTGGCAGAGGTTTAATGAAGATAAATAATATTTTTTAGAATAACAATCTCATTGCAATCCATTTTCGAGAATTTAATACATTCAGCTTATGCAAATAAGACTTTTTGTATTGTGTACTTTTTTTCCCTTATGTACAGGACATATATCTCTAGAACCAGAAAATCTATGTTCTTATAAAAATATATGTTGGTGAGACGATTAACCATATGAATGCCATGAGTCCAAATATGGGTTCGCTGCGGGAAGCCCGCCAGTGCCGTGAGCACACCGGTGTGTTATAAAACTGTATATTTTCGGTCAATGTTATAGCTTGGGTCTATAGCCACATCTATCGTCTGCCCAAGAAAAAAAATGGTTAAAATTGGACACCATTTAGGGGTTCAAATCTTTGATAATCCACGAGGAGGCGCTCCATAGATGTATTCAGGGTCATGGCATCCATACGGTTAAAAGAAAATTGTTTTACTACATTGTGATGAATGCATAGCGGTATGTTTTAATATTTAAGCTATTTTTGTTTTAGGATAAAATAAAAATAAAATAAAACAAGAATGACTTTTCTTTTAAATTTATTTACAACCTCTCCTACTTTAAAGAAGCAGCTGCCCTGTAATACAATGATTCCCAATTAATTTAATATCACGGCCCCCTAAATCTGAAAGAATTGATTCCTGTCCTGTGTAGGTGGGTTAAGGTTGAGTCCTTTCCTGATTCTGAATCGTTTTCCTGGCCGTAGTGCTTACTAAAGGCATCAGCATTAATGCATGCCATAGTATAAAGTCTGATTCTGTATTTTTAAAAAATCATTTAAATATGTATAATCGTGTCGGAAACAACAGGGTGAGATCCTGTCTGCCCAGAAGTGGGCGACGTCGATGGCGTTACTCCCGGCCATCATCAGGTCTTCCTGGGTGCAGCTACTCGGACACAGTGCACACTCCAGAAGGTGGGACAGCGTCTGCTCCACGCCGCAGTCACATTCAGTCGGTCCGCTGTAAAACTGCCAGGCTTTCATTTGTGTCCTCGTCATGCATACTCCGGTCCCAAGTCTGTTAAGGGACCTCCATATATTCCACCCCTGGCCGTGTCCAGGGGCTAGGTCCTCTTTCGGGGCAATCCAAGTATTCCCTCAGTTGTGCTTCTCCACGTGTTCAGCCGCAGGGTGGCCTCATCGAGCACAATGGGAGATATTACTATAGTCTTCTTTAGTTGTTTCTACAAAGTGGTCGAGATTGAGGGTTCTTTTCAGAACCGCTCCTCCCAACTGTGAAAATGACCTTGTGAAGACTATTTTAATAACCAAGGTGAAATAAGAGCGCGAGAGGGAGATGCAAAATAAGGTGTCTGTTTCCCTATTGGCTATATAAAATAACGCCAGCCTCGAAGGATATCAGTGTTTCTGCGAAGTTTATACAAAGTGGTCGAGATTGACGGTTCTTTTCAAAACCACTCCTAACTGTGAAAATGGCTGTGTAAAGGTTTTTTTATTAACCTAATATATTAACATCCTCCTTTCTCAAAAAGAGGGGCATTATTCCGTCGCGTGAGGGCAGGATCAGGAGCAGCTCAGCAAACAAAGACTTTCTTTTAGCACAGATTATATTTACGTTAAAAACATTAAAGTTTGAGACATGCCGCGTGGACTTTGCTTTGCAAAAGGATGGGGACCAACTGCCGGCCGTCGGCACTTCCGCGGCCCGTGTTCGGTTACCAGCGCCGCCGGTGGCAAAACTATGTAACTAGTCCTAATGTTGCCATACATAAAGGTATGGCAAGCGACAAAAATACGAGACGAAAGATTGTCTAGGTTTTCGGTACCAGTTAGCAAGGGCTACATCCTGCTGATGTCAATATTTACAAAAATCTTCATTTAAAGCCCCGCAAGCAACTTGCCAAAACATTTGTATCCAGCATCTTGATGTACGGCTGTGAGACATGGTGCTTATTTGAAAGTGATAAGTAAAGACCAGAGGCCTTTGAGATGTGGTTTTACAGAAGAATTCTCGGAATTTCCTGGAAAGACCACGTCATCAACAACGAGGTTCTCAGCGTAATCAAGGAAGATAGACACCTAGTAAGAACCATCTCAGAGAGGCGATCGGTCATACACACAATTATATATCAAATTTTTATACGCATCAACTCATTCAGAAAAAATATCGGCAGACGCGGGATTCGAACCGCGAGCCTTGGAACCAACCTTTCCTCTATTCTTTTACACCGCGCAGTCCACTCGACTATTTCTCCGCCCGAACGGATACGCGAAAGATGCTGTATGTATACCATTGTTACCATCGTATAACGATAGATGTCTCTATAGTATATGTTCTGAGCATGTTTTTTAATTCTATTTTTTATTATTCAATCAGTCAACATTTATTCACAAGCTTTTTATATTATTACTTTACGACAATTATTTATGTGTGTATTTCTTATTCGAAAAAATATATAATACTTAATAATTAACAATTATTGCTATTTGTGATGCAAAAAGGAACACAAGGCATGTGTGCTATAAATAATAATATTAATTGATGAATCTGATTACTATGTTAATTATATTGTCTCTGTACCTAGTGCTTTAGAAAATATGTCACTCTTAACCATATATACTCGTTTGTATAGAGCCGTTCCAAGGTTTTCAACATTTCCCGCTAAACAGTCAAGAAAATACGACATGGCACGTTTTCTCGGAACTAGTTGTTCAATAAACGTAGGTAATTGCATAAAAAGCGGTTCATGAGAACTAATATACATTTGCGCAGTACATAGAGCATTTAATAACGAAGATAACATCGTAATAATAATTGTATATAATAGGGATTATTGATGTCACGACCTATCGTTTCTACACAATTCGTTTAACGACTCATCGGTAACGATGTGGGGCGCACTGGACGTCTGGTGCACGGGACAGCTGGTGCATTGGATATCTCGCTAACCTAACCTAACCTAAGGATTTGTCAAATGTTTTTTTTTTTAATTTTATTTATATTTTCTCTTACAAAAACATTACAAAATTTAACAACTCAATTCATTTCTGAAGTACAATAAGAATTAAATAAAAAAATACAATATATACAAATATAGGCCCTTATAATTAAGTATAGGGTCCGCCATCTAACGTTTTTTTTTCAACTAGTGCTTATTTCGTGAATGGTAACACTTAGTTCATGTCTGATTCGACAGATAATTAGTTTTATCTTTCCGCTGAACGAATATGGTTGTGTATACGCTTCAACAACGCTGGGAAATATTGCGACATTACTTTGAAAATCAGGCCATTTTTCTTCGAAAATGCGATCGTTATCGGGCCATTTTTGTTCACAAAAATTGAAGAGGAGGATATTGGCAACATTTGGTTTCAACAGGACGGCGCTACGTGCCACACAGCCGAAGCTACACTTAATGTTTTGCGCCCCATTTTCAAAAAAAAAAGTTATTTGGCGGACCCGTTACTAAGAACAATGCAATAAAGACAAGCAACAGAAGGTCCTAATGCTCATCAAACAGACGACGCCAACAAAATATTCCTCCAAAGAAACTCTTGGAGTTCATGTCTGAATTGGGCCTCCCTTACGTGAAATATATCAACATCCGAGGCGATTTGGTTAAACAGTCTGATCCCTCTCTCAAGAGGCATGGTCTCTGGCAGGTTAGTGTTACTCTTTGGGAGAGCGAACAATCTGTGCTGCCTTATTATGATCGTAGATTCCAGAGATCCATAGGTCTGGTTAACGAAATAGGTTAGGTTAGCGAGACATCTAGTGCGCCCCACGTCGTTACCGATGTGTCTTTGATCGAATTGTCTGGGAACCAAATTGCGGCGGTACCATTATTGACACGAGTTTTCTTATTGACATAGAAAAAAAGGTAACTAATTACTTTATCAGCATTTAATTCAATTAACAGTTCGTAAATATTTAAGAAATGGATACTTACAAATATATAAATATGACATAATTTAATATATAAAATGGAAACCTAACCTAACATATTTTTAATTACAATTCTATAATATTACTTCCATTTTTTTTTGTACTATAAAAAATTAAATATATTTACTAACCGTTAATTGAATTACATACTGACAATATAATAAAGTGCCAAATTTTATTTATTTATGTGATAAAATATATTTTAGCTTTTTCAAAAAATACTGTACCGAATTTAAAAAATTTTACGTGTCGTTTTTTATTTCGTTTATTGTTTTTTTTTTATTCAACAATTTAAATTTAATTTAATCTACGATTTAGTTTTAAAAATAAAACGTTTATAAATGTAAAAGAATTTAAATTGACGCTTTAGGTAAAGGTTTAAATTTGAATTTGGAACAAAACGAAACAATCGAGATACGCTAGTGTCGATTGTTCCAAATATTTAAATTCGCATCGTTCGTGTCAGTGGCCGTTGATAAATTTAATCTTTGTAATGATAATTAAACATGTGACAATTGTTTCGTAATTTTATCTCGAAGAAGTCCTAAGCAATCAATCACGATAGATGACTATCTGAGTTTCATATTTTAGATTTACAAAACTGAAAATTAGTCACCATTAAAATGATTTTCGTAGTAGAATACATCGAGTAAAAATTGTCATGAAAATTCCGCGTTCATAGATCTTCGCTGACACCATAGTTCCTCGTCTAATACTTGACAATGCGTAAGGCAATCAACCAACCGTCCCACTGCTTGTATAATTTAGATACCCCAACACCTAGACTAAAATCGCGAAGCAGCTTTCTGAGATTCACACATCCTCTCACATCCGGCCCTGAAAATGAGAGACTCCAGCTCTGGCAACAAGACGCATTAGAGGATTTCATTGCTCTAAAGGAAGGCCTCCCAACTGGAAAGAACCTTGACTGGCAGACCTGGAAATCCCTGAACAGATTAAGAATCGGAATTGGTAGAACAAAGGACAACCTCGAGCGGCGGGGAATTCTTCGGCAGTGAGAGCCACTATTGTGCGACTGTGGAGACCCGCAGACCGCCTCACACCTAAGATCCTGCTCCATGTGCCCAACAAGCTGCACACCTCAAGACCTATTGCTAGGCAACACACGGGCTATCGATGTTGCCAGATGTCAGGGCAGAAATAATTTGACGTCGCTGACACGAAGAAGAAGAAGACTTGACAATGTTTGCCAAAGTAGACAAAAGGCAAAGCGAAGTCGTACAAAGTGAGCTTCTACACTCTCTTATCCGGCTAACTTCGAGAAACTTCGCTTCCATATATATATATACATATATATAATCGTGTCGGAAACAACAGCGTCAGATCCTGTCTGCCAAGATGTGGGCGACGTCGATGGCGTTACTCTCAGCCATCATCAGGTCTTCCTGGGTGCAGGTACTTGGACACAGCGCACACTCCAGAAGGTGTGACAGGGTCTGCTCCACGCCGCAGTCACATTCAGTCGGTCCGCGGTAAAACTGCCAGGCTTTCGCAGGCAATGATACAACTGGGATGGGCAGCATTTTGAAAACTCAAGTACGTACATTTTTAAATCGATAATTCCGCAATGTTTTAAAAGTTAGGCGTTTAACCAATGCATTCTTCAAGTATTTACTTGAAAACATCAGAAGAATAGCGGGAATAGCCTGGATGCGGAAGGCGGAGGATCGAAGAGGATGGAGACTCATGCGGGAGGCCTACGTTCAACAGTGGACCAGTAGATCTGGTTGAGGGTCACAGAGCCCACCGGTTAAGAACGGCTGTATGCTCTCCTGTATGCGTTCACACAAAGAAAAATAATCGAACTTGAAATTGTATTTCTTTGCATATTACGTACGATCAATAATATCAATAACAAATAGTATTAACAACTGATTAAACATTCTTTCTAAAAGCAGTTCAATATCGATAAATTTTAAATATATTTGAATGTTAACCTTACACGGCGCGCGTTGCTACGCGTCAAAAATGCAATATCAATCAGAAAAAAATATATGGATGTTTTTTTTTGCATAGACTGCGGTGTGTTTTTTGATACGTGATCAAAATAAAACGATCATCCAATGCAGCTGAATAATGGGCTTCGGAAATAGATGTCTGCGTAGAATACTAAGAGTGGGATGGTTTGACTTCGTGAGGAATGACGAGATGAGAGAGCGGACGAGGCAGCCTTTCATACTATAGTATGTCAAGAGACGAAGGTGGATCTGGCTGGGACATTAACTACAGCTACCTTTTCTTCAAGCCAAGGCTTTCGCTGTGCTGGAAGGCCGTATATGTTGACATCAGCATGACGTGGTCCTTGTTTACTGTTACCGAAAACCTCGATATACGATCTTTCGTCTCTTTATTTCGGGTCGCTTGTCGTGCATTTAGGTGCGCCGTGCTGACGGTTCCGCTAACGGGTGTGTTAATTAAGGATAGCATCGCTCGTGGCGCTATCGGAAGCCGGAACGGCGCGGAGATCGTCAGTCGGTCACCACCCTTTAGCGAGACAGCGTTGCGGCCAGCGGTATGTTTCCGCTTGGCCGAAGATTGTAATGTTTTTAAAGTAAATATGTATAATCAATGTGCTGCAAAAATAATGTGTTTGTCTGCTGACTTGCTCCTCATCCCACCCACGCGCGACGTAATAACGCCACTTCTTTGAGAGAGGAGGTTGTTAATATAGAAAGTACTCGGAGGAGCTACGGGAGGCGGAGCTGACATGGGATAAGGCGACGACCAAGGTGGTGGCTCGTGATGTCTATATGGTCTAGTTGTGGTAGCGGACACGGATTGTTGAAAATGAATGGTTAAAATGTCAGACGATCGATCGAGCGGCGCGGAAGAAAACTTGGATGGGTCACCGCCTGTTGCTAACCGCGTGTCAATCTGATTTTATTGAAAAATTCCGTTTAACAAATCACCCAAAGATATGCCTCGGATACTACAGCTACTCGTCTTCATGCACTTAGACTTCTGCTCTGAAGGTTTTTGGAAAGTTTTCGGAATGTATGTTCCCACGTGGAACTTCAGGTGCAATTATGTTTTGGAACGATGAATGGACAGATTTTTTTTGCACTTAAAAAAAATGTAGAAAAAATTATATAGTTGCGTGTTGTACCCTGCAAGTTACACACAAGGTTAGCATATACGTCTGAGAAATAGTTGAAGAACGCAGGAGCCTTTTCCATGTCAGCCTCGTTAACCGCTCTTGTAGCTCCGACGATTTCCCTGATGAAGTTTAACAGCAAGGGAGCGTCAGAAGTAAGAAGCAATTCAGAAAAATCATCCCAAGAAATGGTAGAGAATCCCAGGCGACAACACAGAATGCGTCTACTGTTCTCATGGACGATGCACTCCACGAGAGAGTGTCTCACCGTCTGTTGCATGCCAGGATCACAGGGGACATGCGTCGCAAGAAGAGAGGTCAAATCTTTTTACGAATTCTCTGAAAATTCCGTGTCCGGTAAACGCTTGAGTGACATGAAAGTCCACGGATTTCGCCTTTTTCCACGTCAATGAGTGTTCGATGAATGGAAAGAAAGACTTGGTTATTCCTCCCGAGGTTGACTCTTGATATGCTGATGAATGGACAGTGGTAACTAGTGTAATTAAGTGGCGGCTATTTGTGGTGACCATATGTTCCAGATATGGAACGCACATTGGTAAGGATAATACGCTCTGCTTTAATAGCGGGTGTACGGGAAGTATGAATTAAAAATTCCAAGGACTTTTTTCTTTTGTAAAATCGAATCCTTTTATGTATTCAATGACGAGGTGACAATTTATTTTGGAGTCTATGACGCAAATGTTGGCAATCGCATATCGTGTATGCGGTTTCCATAGGATTATGCAATGGGCCTTGTATTGTGTTGCAAGCAACAGCGGTTGTCAACCTTTTAATGCTTTTAAGTACTATTTATAACAAAAATTGTTTTGTTGTCAGTTTATTAGATACAGTGAAGCCTCGTTATTACGTTTTTTAAGAGACCCTAAAAAACGATAAGCGCGGGAAACGATAAAAACGAGAACCTTTCAAATACGTAAAAAAATATATATAATTAGTAATTAAACATACACATACAATTCTACATAAAGATTTAACGCATCAATTCATTCAGAAAAAATATCGGCAGACGCGGCATTCGAACCTCGAGCGTTGCACCTTTGCTCTATCCTACACACCGCGCTGTACACACGACCATTCTCTGCCTGGACAGATACGCGAAACTTGATATATATATACACATATATATATACCATTGTTAACATCATATAACGATAGATGTCTCTGTAGTATATATTCAGAGTGTGTATATTATTATTTTATGATTAAATCAGTCAACATTTATTCACAAGTATTTAATTACTAATAATATAGAAATATAGATCAATTGTCTATAAAATAAGATTAGAATATTAAAAAATATTCTAATAGAAATTAAAATCTAAATTATTTATTTATGTATCGTAAATATAAAATTATTTATTTGAAAATCCGTAATGCTACCAAGTTGCTTTGTTGTATAATGACACTTCAATTTAAGCAAGGCCTCATCGCACTCGCATAATACACGCAACATACGCTGACGTCATACGGGGATCCCCCCTAAGATGCAGACAATATAGGTCAAACACGTGGGTATTACGATTATAGCAAACACGCTGGCGTAAATGCCTGGCAACGTCGCGTGACACAAACTTCATCGCCGTGTTGCTTGTTACCATAACATAATATTTACGAATATTTATTGGGAATTTTGCAAAGAACGGTTAATCGGGATAATATTTATGAGGTGATTAATACGTATATATTTAGACGATAGATCATGAAAAATGATAAATCGGGGAACAGTTTATGCGGGATTATTTAACATTGTCTGTTATGGGTGTTTTCCGGGACCATTAAAAATGAACAAATGGTGAAAACATAAATAAGCGAGAACGAAATAATGGGGTTCTACTGTATATAGTTTCTGAATGATGCTTTATCATTTGATACCTGAGGTCACCCTGCGGCTGAACATGTGGAGAGGCGCAACTGAGGGGAATACTTGGATTGCCCCGAAAGAGGACCTAGCCCCTGGACATGACCAAGGGTGGAATATATGGAGGTCCCTTAACAGACTTCGGACCGGAGTATGCAAGACGAGGACACAAATGAGGGGCTGGCAGTTTTACAGCGGACCGACTGAATGTGACTGCGGCGTGGAGCAGACCCTGTCACACCTTCTGGAGTGTGCGCTGTGCCCGAATGGCTGCACCCAGGAAGACCTGATGATGGCCAGAAGTAACGCCATCGACGTCACCCACTTCTGGGCAGACAGGATCTGACCCTGTTGTTTCCGACACGATTATATATATATTTGTTTGCTCAACCCTCTCACTTCTGGGCAGACAGGATCTGACCCTGATGTTTCCGACACGATTATATATTTATATATAATAAATAAATAAATAAAAATAAAGGTGCGAGCCACCGTTTAGTGACACTGGGAATTACACAAGTGTAGTTTATTATTTATTATTATATGTCGTCATTTAATGTTTACTTCGACGCAATTGAAAACTTTACATCATTTTTTTTGTATGAAGCAGAATGCACTGTGGGAAGCATAAAATTAATCCGCGTTTAGAGAGAATGAATTGTAGCGCTTATGCTGAGCTGAAAAGGGTTGCGGAGGACCGAGAGGAATGCAGATCGAGATGCAAGATTCTGTTGCTGCAAACCAATCCACCGGATTGATACTACGAAGAAGAAGATGGTTCGAAAAAACATTTTTTTTTCAAATTTAACTAATGATTAAAAATAATGCATCAAAGGGATTAAGCATGTTAATTAATCAAATTATGATAAGCCAGGCAGAAAAAAACAAACTAACATTAAGAGATTCTCGTTGAGGTATTAATCATTTATATATATTTCTATATATTTTAATTTGATAGATTTATAGATAGTGTAAATTATTTATTATTTATATAACTTTCTTTGTTGCTGTTATCTTAATAAAGTGTTATGTCACCGCTAGGGGTCACTGTGTAGTTGCTACCGCATAAATTTTCTTCTTCCTTCTTCTTCGCGGTGCAATTCACAACCCCTGAATTCTTGAATGTTTTAACTTCTACGTTCCAGATGAGTACATCCGTGCTCGTAGCCATCTATTGTTTTTTGAGTTGTTGCTACCGCGTAAATTTTCTTCTTCCTTCTTCTTCGCGGTGAAATTCACAACCCCGCGATTCTTGAATGTTTTAACTTCTACGTTCCAGATGAGTACACCCGTGCTCGTAGCCATCCATTGTTTTCGATCCCAGTTGACGCTTGTGGAGCTTCGATCACTTAATTCAGTACAACGGGGCAATGGCGCTCCTGAATGGCCTACCAGCACACCTCGATCTTTTTCTTCTTTTGTAGATGGCATTGTTCTCCTAGATCTCTGTGATCTTTGACACGTGTCATCTTCTTCTTATTTTATGTTTTTTGTTGTTGTATGTATTGTATGTTTATGTATACTGTATGTATGTTTGTTATTCTTTATTATTATATATATGTACCTTTATATGTTATATATATGTTACATAAATAAATAAATCAAGGAACTTGTAAATCATGGGTCGTCAACCTGGTCCGTACCGCCCACTAGTGGGCGATAGGGGCTTCCGTGGTGGGCGGTAGGCGATTTTTAAATATCCTACATTCCTTCTAGTTTTTTTTCCACCCATATACTGAATTGAAATATAGCGAGGTTGGTGGGCAATAGGGAAATTTTACCACGAAAAATAGGCAAAAGTTGGCGCTAGGCATAAAAAGGTTGACGACCCCTGGTGTAAATCGAGGATTGCGTAAGAACGTGTAATTTGAGATACGCGCAAATCGAGGATCGTGTAAATGGAGGATGCGTTTTTTGAAAATCGTGTAAAAAGAGTACGTGCACAATAAGGACCCTTTCCTTTTCGACACTTCAAATAATGTATTTTGGCGGAGTAAAATGTATTAACACTCTTATATCCTCGCCGGCGGTTGTGGTTTAATGGTAAAGCGTTTGCTTACCAAATTAAAGTTTGTGGTTTCGATTCCCAAACGTAGAATTAAAAAAAAAACGATTTATTTGCTCTATAAATATTGCTTGGTCCAGTGGTAAGAGTGTTTTTTTGTGATTCAGACGCTCTTGGTTCGAAAACAGACCAAATTTGATTTAAAAAATATATTTAATCAAATGTAAGTTCTATACATGCCCCCGGTAGGGTTGAGTCACCCCTTAAAGTCAAAAAAACAAAAATTGTACAGGCCTCGGGAGCGTCGGGCCGACCATCCTATCTCCTTAAAATTGATTATTGAACATACAAATATTTCTCTGGTACTACAGCCGCAGTCTATGCTAATTCGCGAGATCTTGCCCTGGAGGTTCCCGGGAAGAGTATATTTTTCCAAGTGGACCTCCGGAATACAGGTGTTCTGGGACAAGGCATTAACAATCTGAGCTTACAGAACTGTGAAACGGGCAATTTGTGGTGTCCATATGCTCCAAATATCAAACGGATACAGTAAAAAAATTACCTCCGGTAAAATGACAGTCATAGCCTATTAAGTAAAATTGGCGGTAGATGATATTTCGCGGGCACCAACCCAAACGTTCTTACCGTATTCAAGGATAGGATTTGAGGCAGTGCCGGTTTTAGGGGGTGGCGAAGTGGGTCGGTGCCCCAGGGCTTTGATTAAGCTAGGGGCGCCGAGGGCAACCAGTCTTTCTTATATAGTTTTAAATATAAGCAATATGGGGCGCTAGAAAAAAATGTCCTAGGGCGCCGCAGAGTCTAATTTGTACTGGTACTGATTTGAGGAATTCTTTATGTGAGTTTTGTGATGTTAGACTTGAACAAGACCTTGGTCTTGGAGCATGTGGTAGTCTGATTGTGATGCAGATGCATTCGACCCTGAAATGCCTGCGAGGAGCGCTATCTATCACAATATTCCTTAATGAGGGACGCGCGGGCGAGACCGGGTAATGAGCAGAGCAATGGACACTAATAGTACAGAGCAGTCCATGGAAAACTTGCACTCGTATGCAGAGACATTTCTTAATGTAACCAACCTGGACTTTACCCGCATCACACCGGAGGACAGTTAAGTCTCCTTGATGGCGCGGTCATTCAGATTATGATCAGTTAGCAACTGATAAGTCCAGTGGGAGTCCCCTCAAACAATTGTGGCCACTGCACAGAAGTGCTAAAAGAAAGAACCCGTGAAAGAGATTAGAATCGCATTCATGGGTTGTAAGGAGATGGAGATGGAAGATAGATTATCTCACCGAAAATACGACCAAAGATTGTAAATGCGTGGAATTTTTTTTAGTGGCCACAAAGTCTGCATGCCCGATAGGGCCGAGGCGTTTCCCTCGAACTGCATCGAAAAGGACTCCACTTTCTAACGAGAGGAACTGAGAGTCCCAGAGTGTGCTCTGAGGTCTGGAAGGGGGCGCCACAGGGGCAACTAGGGTTTGAAAGTAAATTACCAACCTATTATAAGTGTTGACATCAGCATGATGTAGCCCTTGCTGACTGGTACCGGAAACCTGGACATAAAATCTTTCGTCTCTTTTCTGTTCGCTTGTCATACATTTATGTGTCCGCCATATTGGGACTAGTTATATAGACCGCCGCTTACGGGGCTGGTAACCGACCACGGGCCGCACGAGTCAGTTTTGGCTGACGGCCGAGAAGATCGCATTACGGCAGGCGGCATGTCATTCCACCTGGCCGGAAGCTTGTATAATTTTAACGTAAATATATGTCAATGTGCTTCTGAAAAAGTCTTTGTTTTGCTGACCTGCTCCTAATCATACCCTGACGCGACGGAGTAACACCTTTTTGAGAGAGAGGAGGATGTTAGTACTCTGTTGTAGAATGATTAAAGTGAGAGTGTCCAGAGCAGGCCATGGAAAACATTGAATGCAGAAACATTCCTTAAGGTAACCATCCTGTAATAAACATCTTTTTCTTTCCTGTAATTTACATCCAGGTACTCTGCTTTAGAATGATTGAAACGAGAAACCCTCATACCTCACTCACAGAAAACTAAGTCTTCTTCCATTCAAATTTGGCCAGCGGGTATAGCTCAATGGTCAAAGCGTTTGCTTTGCAAGTCAAAGGTTGGGGGCTCGTTCCCTGACGGAGATTAAAAAAAAAGATTTTTAATCGATTTATGAGCTTTAAAATACCCCCGGTTGGTGTGAATTAGATCCGTTAACCGTAAAATGCCAGTCATAGACAATTAATTAAAATTGGTGGTAGACGAAAGTCGTCTCGTGAAGGCAACTCATTCATAGTGGACTGCTGTAATAATAAAGATGATGCGTGAATGTCGGGCTGCACATGTAAACACATACAGGAGAATACCGACAGATGGTGATTGTAATTCTGAAGCCTCAACTGAGGAATTCCATGATGCTTACCATGGTGTATATGGCTAAACGCTGCATGTGGAGTGTTGATCCACCAACGTCATAGACTACAGTCCGAAATTCACGCATCATCCTTTATTATTACAGAAATTTACTATGAATGGGTGGTGTTCACGGGACGACTTTCGTCTACCACCAATTTTAATTAATAGGTTTTGAGTGGCATTTTACAGGTGATAGATCAAATTCACACCAACCGGGGCTATTTTAGAGCTCATAAATCGATAAAAAATCTTTTTTTTTTATCTCTGTTAGGGATCGAGCCCACGACCTTTGGCTCGCAAAGCAAATGCTTTGATCATTGAGCTATTACCGGCGGCATGCATATTATCATGCTGATGTTAGTATATATTTATTTTCTGTATTGTTTGGATGGTTGTGTACATGAATCATGCTTAAAAGATAAAAAAAAAGCATTTTGCGTAGCTTGCATTGATGATGTATTCGTGGGTATTCTGCATGCGGAGCTGGCAATCCGTCCCACACCGGTGATGCGCAATTAGCAGTCACCGACTGATTGGACAAAGCAGTGTCTTCCTGATATGCGCGCGACGAGGAAGCAATTGAAGACATCCGATCTCATCCGTACTTGCTCGCCGAATTCCGCATGCACCCACTCTCAAACCGGCAAACGTCACATTAATGCGAAACTATTTTTAGAGAAGCGATGTATTTTCAATGCAGATTACTCGAACCATCTTCGTAGTATCAATCTGATGGATTGGATTGCAGCAACAAAATCTAGCATATCGATCTCTACTCTTCTTGATCCTCCGCAACCCTCTTCAGCTCAGCATAAGAGCTACAACTCATGTCCTACAACACTTGCTGCAATATATCCTCAACCATCCCTTCCACAATATCGTGAAGAAGACCATCGTGGCGCACGATGTGACCGATCGCCTCTCTGAGATGGTTCTTACTAGGTGCCTATCTTCCTTGATTATGCTGAGAACCTCATTGTTCGTGACGTGGTGTCTCCAGGAAATTCCGAGAATTCTTCTGTGTGACCACATCTCAAAGGCCTCTAGTCTTTTTTTATCACTTTCAGATAAGCACCATGTATACTCGAATACCCAGGTGTTATTTAATGATATACTCGATCTTGCGACGTTTTTATAACCATATCCGCTTCATATTTGGAGCATATGGACAGCACAAGTTTTCGTTTCACTGTTCTGTGAACTTAGGTTGTTTATGCCTTGTCTCAGAACACCTGTATACCCGGAGGTGCGTGCAGAGTCATCACAGGCTGCCTTAAACCAACACCCATTTCAAAACACACCCTTGGCTGGTATCGCACCACCAAACATAACACGCAAAGTCATATGCGGCGATGAAATGCGTAAGGCAATCAACCAACCGTCCCACTGCTTGTATAATCAGATACCCCCAACACCAAGATTGAAATCGCGAAGCAGCTCTCTGAGATCCACACAACCTCTCACATCCTGCCCTGAAAATGATAGACTCTAGCTCTGGCAACAAGTCGCATCAGAGGATTTCATTACTCCAAAGGAAGGCCTCCCAACTGGCAAGAACTTTGACTGTCGTACCTGGAAATCCCTGAACAGATTAAGAACCGGAGTTGATAGAACAAAGAACGACCCCGAGTGATGGGGAATTCTTCGGCAGGGAGAGCCACTATTGTGCGACTGCGGATACCTGCTAGATACCTCACACGTAAGATCCTTCTCAATAAGCTGCACACCTCAAAACCTAATGCTGGGCTAACGATGTCGCCAGATACTGGGCAGAAATAATTTGACGTCGCTGACACGAAGAAGTAGAAGATGAATTTTTTTTATCAGTTATATTCTGTTCTTTTTGTAGGCATTTTCTTGCACGTGTCTAAATAAAAAATAAATATATTGCAATCGACCTAGTTTTCATGTCTATGAAATGGCTATTGCGTACTTGTTGGTTGGAAAGTATTTTAGTCAGTACAAGTATTATAGTACTCGAGTACTTCAACTACGTATTATCTATCGTAAAAAATGATAGTAAAATTACGACAATTTTCCTTTATAAAAAATGCATTTTTTTGTAATAATATATTTCAACGTTCTTAACCCTTTCATTACGGTTCGATTTGATTACAAATGCTACTAGTAAGTAGTAATTAAATATACACATACAATTAAACATCAAATTTTATACGCATCAATTCATTCAGAAAAAATATCGGCAGACGCGGGATTCGAACCACGAGCCTTGCAACCTTTGCTCTATTCTGTTACACCGCGCAGTCCACTCGACTATTTCTCTGCCTGAATAGATACGCGAAAGATGATGTATTTATACCGTTGCTACCATCGTATAACGATAGATGTCTCAGAGTATGTATATTATTATTTTTTATGATTCAATCAGTCAACATTTATTCACAAGCTTTTTACATTATTACTTTCCGACAGTCTATTTATTTTAGTAAGTACCACTACAAATTATACTGTCGATTTTAAAACTAGTATTTGAAGCATAAATGTACTTATCTGACATATTTTCATATATCACATTGGTTCTTGTATCCTTTAGCTATCAGATGATGCATAAAAAACTATTATAAGAAAGTAGCAAAACGATATATCACGTCAACCGATGTCAACGGTCGGGGAATCTTGTGACGGCGTCTGCCGACAACCGATGCGAAAGGGTTAAGTGTCTAAATCGTTTATCTAACTTAAAATCAGCAAAAAAAAACTAGTTTCATTATTTAGATCATGTCGGTATTTAACCGACAAACAACTTATTTTTGTATATAAAACAAATCCGCCCTATCCTTGAATACGGCGATCATAGCTCAATGGTAAAGCGTTTGCTTTGCAAACCAAAGGTTGTGGGTTCGATCCCCGACGGAGATTAAAATAAAAAGTATTTTTAATCGATTTATGAGCTCTAAAATACCTCCGGCTGGTGTGAATTTGATCCATCACACCCGTAAAATGCCAGTTATAGCCTATCGATTAAAATTGGTGGTAGACGAAAGTCGTCCCGTGAAGACGACCACCCATTCATAGTAGATTCCTGTAATAATAAAGGATGATGCGTGAATCTCGGGCTGTAGTCTATGACGTTGGCGGATCAACACTCCACGTGCAGCGTTTAGCCATATACACCATGAAAAGCGTCATAGAATTCCACAGATGAAACTTCAAAAATTACTAGCACCATCTGTCGGTTTTCTCCTGTATATGTTTACATAAAAAAAAGTCACCTTTGTGTTGGAGTTTGTGTGTGGATTAGGGAGATTGCAAGTGTATATTTATCTGTTTCTTAAAGAGATCCATATTGTAGGAAGGCGGAACACGCTGGAAGAGCATTCCAAAGCTTACCAGTGGCATTAAGGAAGGAACTTTGGAAACTGCCTGTTCTTGGTCGACATACATTAACCGTGTATGGCAAGTGTAAGACGAGTTTGTCGGTTGTGGGTGGGTGTAGGAGGAATAAGTTATTTAAGTTCGGAAGAGCAGCGACCGTGGTAATAGCGGTAGAAAAGACTAAGAGAACCAATCTTACGCCTGTGTTCCATTGATTGTAGGTTAGACGTAAGGGTGTCATTGTTTATCATACGAATTGCTCTTCTTTGAACTGAGTCAATTAAGTTTAGAAGGTATTTTGGGGCTCCAATCCAAAGGTGACTGCCGTATTCAAGGATAGGTCGGAATGCCCTTTATTTAGAAAAAGATGTTGTTTAGCGTTGAAATATTTCAGTGATCTATATATTACGCCTAGTTTTTTGGAAGCGAGAACGCCTTTATACTTAATTGACTCGTAATATTTGACATTATTCGAGATTGATACTCCAAGGATGTTGATGGAGCTTGCTTTTGGAAGAGAACAACCGTTGAAAGGTACAGGATCCATAGCAATCTTCTTTGTGGAGAAAGTGCATGATTGAGTATTTCTGTTAACATCCTCCTCTCTCTCAAAAGGGGAGTTATTACGTCGCGTGAGGGCAGGATGGAGGAGCAGGTCAGCAGACAAAGACTTTCTTTTAGAAGCGCATTGATTGTATTTACGTTAAAATATTACAAGCTTCCGACCACGCGGGATGACAATGCAATGCAATGCAACCTTGTCTCGCTAAACCGTGGGAACCGACTGGCGATCTCCCCGCTGTCTCGGCTTTCGCTCGCGCCACGAGCGATGGTGTTTTTAACAAACACACCGTCCAAAATGACAACACGGCGCACCTAAATGCACGACAAGCGACCAGAAATAAGAGACGAAAGATTGTATATCGAGGTTTTTGGTAACAGTCAGCAAGGACTACATCATGCTGATGTCACTGTGGTTCTTTCTTCAGTGAGTATTACATTGTCTATCACTGAACTAGGTCATACCCATCTCCATGTGAAAGGTTTTAAACCGAACAAGGTTGATACGAGTATCAATTATTATTTTCTATTACATTCGATTTGGTGATTCACGTCTTTACGATCTCCAATGATCCTTGATCCATGTTAGCGATCCATGAATCGTGATGGAGATCTGCGATACACAATCGCGCAAGCACGTGTCTGATAAATGATCGAACATTATTCAAACATTGCACATTGATTATTGTACGCGTTTACTCAAATAAATAAACGTACAGATATTTGATTACAACACTCAGATAGTGTAGGAATGCAAACCTTTCCTTCCCTGTGATGTGTATCTTCTAGACAGTACCGACTTTAGACCCTGCGGCGCCCTAGGGCATTTTTTTTCTGGCGCCCATGGGCCATTTTTTTGACGCTATATTTCACTCGGCGACCTTACCTTATTCGACGCCCTGGGCCATCGACCCACTTCGCCACACCCTAAAACCGGCACTGCTTCTACACATTGCTTCTAATAACCATCAATATCTCTATAAATATAATAAATACAATGCTAAGATTTTAGGTATACATCTATAATATATTTACGCATTGATTTGAAAAAAAAAATCAGAATTTATCGGGTACATCGGAGGTATTTTGTGAAAATCGGAAACTAATGCGCGCTGTGAGTGCCTCCACCTTGGGTCTCGACGATGTGCGGGAAGCGCGACACTATATTCGCATCTCACTCTGAAGGAAGAGGGAAGAGAGTGGGCCACACCGGTCACTTCCACGACTAGCGGCAGTAGCTATCGAGCTTGCAACCAAAGTGGACCTATGCCCGTTACGTGAGCTTTGCCAGATGGTTTTTTAATGTTTTCAGCCAGTAAATCTCAGTTTTTATAATTTTTGACTTCAATTATAATTAATTAAGGGGATTAGCTATGCATGTTCTTATTTTTCCGATTTAAAATCGCTAAATTTTGATTGTGTACTGACTACCCAGCACCGTAACGCGCGTTTTTATTTTGGCACCGTAAAGAAAGGGTTAAGAACGCCATAAGAGAGATAAAGGATATGTTAATTTTATCATTTTTAACTAATAAAGCCTCTGTTGTACTCGTACGTTAAGTTATTTCGTTAACGAGACACATGGATCACCGGACTCTACGATCACTGGACAAAGAGAGCGAACAATCAATTCCTTCTTCTTCGCGATGCAATTCACAACCCTGTGATTCTTGAATGATTTAACTTCTACGCTCCAGATAAGTGCACCCGTGCTCGTGTAGCCATCCATTGTTTTTGATCCCAGTCGATACTTGCGGAGCTTCGAGCACTCAATTTAGCACAACGGCAATGGCGCTCCTAAATGGCCTACCAGCACACCTCGATCCTTTTCTTACATCCTTTTCCTCTGTTGTCGATGGTATAGTTCTCCTAGATCTCTGTGATCTTTGACACGTGTCATCTCTACTCTATGTATCTTATTATTTGTACATTGGAACTTCGGTTCTGTGAAAGAAATAAATACAAATAAATAAATAAATCTGTGCCTCTTTATTCTCAGATATCGGGTTTTATGTATGCGTGTCAAATGAGCGAACAAAAATAAGAGACGAAATACTGTATATATTGAGGCTTTTCGGAACTAGCCTTTTTACTTCTTTGCATTAAAGCCAGGTATTAAACAAAACATTTTTTTCCATCGTTATTTGAAATTTAGAATACCGATTGACGTCATCCGCCATTGACCAATCAGAAGACAGATACGTAATGTGACGTCATATCAATCCCACTTCATCAATCTTCGTTAATCTTCTATAGAACAAAAGCCCGTATACTTTATTGTATTATAATATTAATCGTTTTTATTGTTTTCTTTCTATAGAAACCCACAATGAAGAGAATCTCTAAAAAAATGTAGTGTTCTTTATGTAAACACATACTGGAGAATACCGACAGACGGTGATAATCATTAAAAATATTCACCTGTGTGTTATATTTGAGCATTCTATCTTCAATAAGAATTTGACAAAGTTTTATCGCAATCCGATGAATGGTGTAGGAATGCATAAAAGACAAAACGAACACACACACATTTATTTTTATAAATATATATATATACATGTCTTTAGTATATCTTCATCGGCTACAACTACCTTTCTCTCTGAGATCCAAACAACCTCTCACATCTGTCGCTGAAACTGAAAGTCTCCAGCTATTGCATGTGTTTTTCAAAGGATTGTATATCAGACGTAAGTGCGCTATTATTTATAAGGCGATTTTACAGGAATCGTGCAAGACTCGCACATTTCTGACTAGAATATTGATACAGTTTCAGTCATAATTTTCAAAACATATTGATTAGAATTGATATAAATATTTATTTATTTACCTTGTTTTTACATGTATCACGTAAGATACGTTCTCTGTTTAAGATACTGCAGTTTCGACTAGCTCGTAGCCTTTCTCAATCCATCACTTGTTAAGAGATAACTAAGCTGCATAGTACTTTATAAGTGGTCGAAGCCATTTTGTGTAGGAGTGGTGGTAGGGGTGTGACTATCAGGGAATGATAAGAGAGGGAGGCAGATAGGGTTGCAAGGATGGAGAAAAAAATGTTTTAAGGTTTTTTTTTTGATAATTATTATTAACTTCAATAGTTTTTTAGTTTATATGATTGTAAACCATCTCAGAGAGGCAAGCCCGATGGATTGGTCACAACATGCGCCACGATGGTCTTCTTAACGATATTGTGGAGGGGATGGTTGAGGGTAGAAACTGTAGAGGGCGCCGTGGACGGTAGTATTTGCAGCAAGTATTCGAGGACATGAATTGTAGCGCTTATGCTGGGCTGAAAAGGGTTGCGGAGAACCGAGAGGAATGGAGATCGAGATGCAAGATTCTGTTGCTGCAAACCAATCCACCGGATTGATACTACGAAGAAGAACACTGTGAAAAATCACTAGGAAACTTATTTTAGGGATAACCCTAAGTTCGCAGGCTCTTGCTCTGTAAGCTCCAGAGAACCATCTACGTCCCCATCTCCGGGTATACAGGTGTTCTGGGACAAGGCTTAGACAACCTGAGCGCAAAAAACTGGGAAACGGCAATTTTTAGTGTCCATTAACGAACTTACAAAAAATACAAATTATTTTTTCCAAATTTAGCGTTATAAAGCCTCTTCTGTATCTTCTCCTACTTAAACAATTTTTTTTTTACAGCCTGGACTTAGCCCCAAGTGACTGCCATCTCTTTCCTGATATGAAGAAACACCTGGGTGGAAAGCATTTCGGCGACAGAGAAGAGCTGGAAGAAGCGGTTCTCAGGTATCTGCGTGGCTTGGCGGCAGATTTTTTTGACTCGGGCATTCAAAAGCTCGTATACCGCATGCAAAAATGCATTGACCTCATTGGCGACTATGTGAAAAAATAGGTGAAAGTCTGAACTTTCTAAAAATGTACACATTCATGGAATTAAACATGTTTTACACTGTGAAAATCATTGGGAACCTTATTTTAAGGATAACCCTCGTATGAAGCTCATTTTTTCATATTTAAAACACTGTGATTGAAGAAACAATGCTGTAGTGATAAACTGTTTATCAAAAAAGTGCCGTCAAATGTTTTCTTATCAAATCACTAAATTATTTCCTCAGCTGTTGTCTATATAAGATGCTTAATCTCTATGTAATTCAGGCATAACCAACTCAACTCGGCATCTAAAAGTTACACCGATTTTTTTTTACGTGAATACTGACATCAATGTGTACATTAACTAAGGCCACGACCGTTGAGATATACTCTTGTTTATTTAAAATAAGACAAACAATTACAAGAATGAACTTAAAACTATGACATGCGTTAATGCAATGCCATGAAGAAAGGAAAAGCGGTCGAAAAGCGGGACAGACTCAAACCTTAACCAGCCGTCAAGCGCGGTAGACGTCAGACTTGGTGAAAACCCTCCCTGTCCCGTAGTATATATAATATAGTGTCGACAGGCGTATACAGCTGGTATGGGCAGCATTTGGAAAACTAAAGTACATTTTTAAAGCAAAAACTTAGGCGTTTAACCAATGCATCCTTCCTGTATTAACTTATGGCGCAGAGACGTGGAATCTAACAGCAGGTCTTACTCATAAAATAAGAGAGATCCATGAAAGGAGTGTCGGTAAAAGATAGAATCCGAAATGAGGAAATACGCAGAAGAACTCAAGTAGTAGAGGCTACGCAACGAATAGGCACACTCAAGTGGTAATAACATTATATATCTGTCGAAGAGACGACGGTCGATGGGGAAGAAAAGTATTGCAGTGGCGTCCAAGAACTGGCAAACGAAGCATTGGCCGATCTGCAAGATGAAATGACGTTATAAGGAGAATAGCGGGAGTGACCTGGACGCGGAAGGCGGAGGATCGAAGAGGATGGAGACTAATGCGGGAGGCTTGCGTTCAACAGTGGACGGATACAGACTGATGATGATGTAGTATGTGTCATATCATTCCTTCATACGAACACTATCGGCATAACCATCTAATTGTTTTGCCATTCGATGATGTTTACAATTGCTTAATTTTAAGTATAGCGTGACTAGAACAGTTAACTGATAGTAAATTGCTTAAATTATTGCCATCTACCGCAACATAACCACAACAAGTATTACCCATACATACTCCTATGTAATCTAAATTGATAAAAAATATATTGACACCAAGGTATTAACCTCCTCTTTCTCAAAAGTATGTTATTCAGTCGCGTGAGGGCATGATTAGGAGCAGATTAATAACAAACAGACTTTTTCTGAACCACATTGAGATATATTTACGGTAAACTTTACAAACTTATGACTCGACCTAGTCACATAATTCAGGCCGAGCCACAATACAATATGCTCTCGCCGACTGGCGGCACACGACTCATGCGGCCGTGATGGGCTGTCGCACCGGCGCCACAAGCGGCGGTCTATATAACTAGTCTAAAAATGCTAATATGGCGGACACATTCATGTCCGACAAGCGAACAGAAATAAGAGACGAATGATTGTATATCGAGGTTTTCGGTACCAGTCAGCAAGGCCTATATCATGATGATGTCAGTATGTATTGATATCAGCTCGATATAGGCATTGCAGGCTGGTGCCGAAAACCTCGATATACAATCTTTCGTCTCATATTTCTGTCCGCTCGTTGGACATGTAAGTGTCGCTACTTAGGTTGTTTTGACAGAAGATAATTCATCAAAGAACCGACGGGTGATAGAAGGGCGCTGCGGTGTTTCGAAGCGCGCCGTGAGATCGGCTTGGCCTCCAACGGAGGTGGATGGCCTGAGCCGAATACAGAAGTTTTTTTCCAAAAACAGGATAGGACAGGGAGGGTTTCACCAAGTTCTGTAAGCTCAGGTTGTCTATGACTTGTCCCAGAACACCTGTAGGCCTCATCGCGCTATTCATCAGATCTTACTAAAAAATTCTTGATTGAAGATCTTCTAAATGTGCTTCGTATACTACAGCAGTCTTCTTTATTCTTAGTTATCAGAACTGTATGACGGCAATTTGTGACGACCATATAAATGCTCTTCGGAACATAAAAAACTAATTCCTCCAACACCCACCCACAACCGACAAACTAGTCTCACACTTGCTGATCATCCATATACGCTTAATGTGTGTCGACTAAGAACTGGCAGTTTCCAAAGTGCCTTCTTAAATGCTACCTGTAAGCTTTGGAATGCTCTTCCAGCGTCTGTGTTTCCTCCTTCCTACAATCTGCATCTCTTCAAGGAACATATAAATATACACATGCAGTCTCCTCAACCCACACACAAACACGAACACAACAGACGTTTCCCGAATGCAGCGTCCAGCCACACTGGCTGAACGTCAAATAGTGCACCGGCTGTGCTCTCCTGCATGCGATTACATAAGAAAAAATCTGGAACGTAAATGGAACGTGAAATGGAACGTAAGGAAAAATATATTTGTATACTAATTTTGAAATCGATAGATCATAAAACATTTATGTGGTAAGTAGAGGTCATTTGTTGTGACCCTTTGTGATTTTTTTGACATATCAAGGTGATATGACCTTAAATGCTAATTGTAAGAAAAAACATGTACATCTGTTACATGTCGTCAAGGCGTATGGTCTACAGGTAAATATATCGCCTGTTTACGGAAAATGTCACGGGTTCGATCCCCGACAAACTATAGAAAAAACAATTATATTTGATCACATCATAATCTTCGCCTCATCCAAAGTCAGCTCCGCCGAGTATATTTTATGTATAGTTCCCGACGGATTTCCAGGACAGCGCGAGCCCGGAGGATTGAAGAAAAGGCATCTATAGTTTATGCTCTCCCGTTCTTAATATATCTTGATATATGTCCCAATCGGGACCACCTTCGCCTCTTGACCGATTGTATTAAAAGAGGCCGCCTTGTCCGCTTTCTCATTCCTCAAAAAGTCAAACCATCGTACCTCTAATATTCTACGCAGTCATCTGCTCTGAAATCTAATTATACGGCTGCATCGGCTCTTGGAGAGATGCCAAAATTCACAGCTGCAAAAAAGAATATGGACGATACGGGCGCTGTAGATAAGGCACTTTAAACACTCTTTTTGATTCGGTAGCATCAAGCTAATCATCGCATCTCCTTAAAAAACCCGATTAACACTATCCAGTCTGATTACACAATATGTGTGTAATCACCAGGCCGAGCTTTAAAGGCCGGTCACACAACATGTGTGTGATCGTTCCGCCAACGCTTAGTGGCCGACTATACAAAGCTTGTGATGTTTTTTCAAACGTTAGTGGCCGATCACACAACATATGTGTTGTTTTTACTTTCGACCATAATTCAAAGATCTCAAACCTTTTTTAGCAGGGTCATATTTAATTTTATTTTTGCCACATGACGATAGATTTATCAATTATTTAAAAAACAGTCGGCCTCCAGCGAAAGTTTAAACGCGTTGCGCGCGGACTGGATAGTGTTAACAAATTACTCAATAATATGCTTCGTACATCTGCCCCGGACGACATCAGGAACTATACACGTTTCGAGGTGAATCTACAGTTACCGAGATATCATGGGATAGTGTTAATTGAAAAAAAAACTGATTGTGCGGAATTTTGTGGCAACCATATGATCCAGACATGGAGCGATAAGGACGAAGATGAACTATGTGTGCGATTTGCGTGTGTATGTAGCCAGGCGGCATAGTCCAATGGTAAAAGCGTTTGTTTATCATTCAGACGCTGTCGGTTCAAATCTCGACAAAGTTTGATTTAAAAAAAAATTTTTAATCAAATCTAAGTTATATACATGCCCTCGGTAGGGTTAAGCCATCCCTTAACCCTTTCGTTACGGCTCGGTGGAATACAAATTATACTGTCAATACGGCGTGAATTTTTCAAACTTTTTATTTTTATTAAAACTAGTATTTGAAGCTTAAATGTACTTATCTGACCTATTTTCATATATCACATTGGTTCTTATATCTTTTAGCTATCAGATGATGCATAAAAAACTATTATATTCAACAAAAGTTCAATATGTAAATACATACATGTGGTGGCATTGGCACGTGTGGTTTACAGAAAAATCTCTCCTGTGACGAAACCTAACGATATTTATTTACATGCTTTACAGATTCCTGTAAATAATACATGTAGGTTGATAAAGGGAATGACTGCATTTACAATTTCCTACCGTAGATGTCACAGTGAGTACTGAAAGTAGCAAAACGATATATCACGTCAACCGTTGTCAACGGTCGGGGAATCTTTGACGGCATATGCCGATAACCGATGCGAAAGGGTTACAAACACTGATTATTGAACACACAAATATTTCTCTGGTACCACAGCCGCAGTCTATGCAAGTTCGAAGAATCTTTCCTTGGAGATTCCGAGAACCATCTATGTTTCCATGTGGACCTCTGGGTATACAGGTGTTCTGAGACAAGGTATGGACAATATGAGCTTACAGAACTGTAAAAAACAGCCATTTGCGTTGTCTATATGCTTCAAATATGGAGCGGATATAGAAAAAAATGTTGCCTACTCAAGTTATTTTTTAAATTACAAAATTATACGCAAAAAAACCTCGGTATTCGCCTGCATGTGTTTACATTACAAATAGACATTTAATACAATGTTCATAAATGCCGTTAATGACATGTCGTAAAGTACCTGGTGATAAAGATTTCCAAATCATAAAAACAAATCCTAGATAAGGTTCTATAAATGGTTAAACAACAGTGCTATAAGCAAATAAAATATGCATTCAACCCTAGTATAACGTTTTTTTTTATGTAGACGCATGCAGGAGAGCACACCCGGTCAAGACCAGTGCACTCTATGACGCTCAGCCAGGGAGGCTGGCCGCTGCATGCGGGAAACGTGTGTTGTGTTCGTATTTGTGTGTGGGTTGGGGAGATTGCAAGTGTATATTTATCTGTTTTTGAAGAGATTCAGATTGTAGGAAGGAGGAAACACAGACGTTGGAAGAGCATTCCATAGCTTACCGGTGGCATTAAGGAAGGAACTTTGGAAGCTGCCAGTTCTTGGTCGACATATATTAACCGTGTATGGATGTTCGGCAAGTGTAAGACGAGTTTGTCGGCTGTGAGTGGGTGCAGGAGGAATTAGTTCTTTAAGTTCCGAAGAGCAGCGACCGTGGTAATAACGGTAGAAAAGACTAAGAGAACCAATCTTACGTCTGTGTTCCATTGATTGTAGGTTAGACGTAAGGGTGTCATTGTTTATCAAACGAATTGCTCTTCTTTGAACTGAGTCAATTAAGTTTAGAAGGTATTTTGGGGCTCCAATCCAAAGGTGACTGCCGTATTCAAGGATAGGTCGGATTTGTCCTTTATATATATATATATATATATATGTTTTTTTATTTAATCAAATATAATAGGATACATTTAAGATTTTATTGACAGTATTACATTCATTTTTTTTTTTGATTGTTTATTTTTTTTGGAATTCGCTTTCCACGCCACTTAAAGGTAGATCTTGTGTGTGGCGTGGGATTCATTTTTGATTTAAGTGTTGCATAATTTATATTATTATTTCTTCACATTTTTTACATAATAACATATTTTTTTTTAGAATATAAAATAATATCATTCAAATTTATAAATTTTTTATAGTCGAAGTGACAATTTCAGCATCATTTACATATTTATTTCGATTCTTTAATAGCCTCGACCCATCTAAGTCTCAATTTCCACCAGACACCTTTTAATGAACTTAATATAATCAATACCTTTTTAACAATATAAATATTTTATTTTTAAAGCGAATTTCCAAAAAAATAAACAATAAAAAAAAAAATGATTGTAATACTGTCAATAAAATCTTAAATGTATCCTATTATATTTGATTAAATAAAAAAAATATATATAATCAATACCTTTTTAACAATATAAATATTTTATACAATTTATATAAATTCTATACTTATTATGCTTGGATCATCAAAATTTTGTACTAATTGGTTGAGATCTTTGATCGAGTCATGTATGAGTTCTTTTATTTGAATTTTATTGTTAATATTGTTGCATGTAAAGTCATTCATTGGTAAGCATTAATTTTGAAATTGTAAATGATGTAGGTATACTTTATATTATTAACCTCGATAGTAAATACATTACATAAATTGTAAATGATGTAGGTATGCTTTAAATTATTAACCTCGATAGTAAATACAGTACAGGAATTGTAAATGATGTAGGTATACTTTAAATTATTAACTTCGATAATAAATACAGAATTCAGCCGAAATCAATCCGGCTGTTTGCGATTTTAAGCATTTTCTCTCTGATCATGCACTGGTGGCTATTGGCGTTGTGGTTAGTGGGTATATTTGATTTGTGAAATTTGTTTGAATTGGTACAATTGATGCAAATTGGTGTCTCTTTCTACAAACTATATAGAAGAAGAAGTTGTTTATCGTTGAAATACCGACGTGATCTATATAATACACCTAGTTTTTTGGAAGCGAGACCGGCTTTACACTTAATTGACTCGTAATATTTGACATTATTCAATATTGATAATCCAAGCATGTTGATGGAGCTTGCTTTCGGAAGAGAACAACCGTTGAAAGATACAGGATCCATAGCAGTCTTCTTGGTGGAGAAAGTACATGATTGGGTTTTTGAAATGTTGAAACTGACGAGGTTGAGGTCGCCCCATCGTGAAACCCTTTCACGAGACATGTTCATCTTCTCCACCATAGATTCCCTAGCAGCAGATAGTTTCGAATGTTTCGGAGGTTTATGGAAGATTATACTCTCATGGACAGTCCTGTCGTCGGCATAACAGTGAATGTTTGCGCATTGAAGCAAATCATTCACATGCAGAAGGAAAAGAGTGGGCGACAGCACAGAGCCCTGTGGAACTCCTGAGTTGATTTTATGGAAGGAAGGAGAAAAGCCATCTACGACAGTGATGATGTTTCGATCACTCAAGAAGTTTTCAATCCAGGAGCACAGGGGGGGAGTTAGTCCATAAGACGGTAATTTATTCACCAGACGGCGATGCCAGACTCTATCGAACGCCTTGGAGATATCCAGGGCAACAGCTTGCGTTTCTCCAAAGCATTCGACGGATTTCTCCCAAACATGTGTGACATATGCCAAGAGATCGCCGCACGATCGACTACGGCGGAAGCCATATTGCCGATCGCACATAAGATCATTCTTCTCTAAGTAGTTTAGAAGTTGGCTGTTAATTAAACGTTCCAACACTTTGGAGTTAGTAGTTATGTGATGGCTATTGGGCGATAGTTTGTGGGGTCACTTCGGTCTCCTTTTTTTGGAACTGGGTGAACAAGGGCTTTTTTCCATCCCTGGGGAACAATACCACATCTAAAGGACAATCTGAAAAGTTTGGTGAGCACAGGACTAAGTTCAGGAGCGCAAGTTTTTAATACCACCGCTGGTATGCCATCTGGGCCACTGGCTTTGTTGGTTGCTAATTGGAGAAGTTCTCGACGTACGGCTTTGAGGCTGAAATTTACAGCCCCCATCTGCTTATCACAGTGAGGAATGGATGGGGGGTTGGCCCCACCATCGTCGAGTGTGGAATTGGAAGCAAACAGCGAACCAAGAAGTTCAGCCTTCTCTTTGGAGGCTAGAGCCAGTGAGCCATCGGCATTAGTCAGCGGTGGAAAAGAAGAAGTGCAAAAGTTGCTGCCAATAGAGTTAGCGAGAGACCAGAATGCTCTACTACCGGCAGGGCAAGCGGACAACTTGTTGCAAATTTGTACATTGAACTTGTCTTTGGAGTCATTAATGGTTTTCTTGCATTCTTTGGAGGCTAAATTGTATGCTGCACGACTTATGGGGTCGTTATTTTTTCGTAGTTTGTTGTATGCGGTATTCCTACGTTTTCATAAAATCGGAATTTCCTTACATCGACAGACGTATACATCTGGGATGGGCAGCATTTGGAAAACATAAGCATATTTGTAAAGCGAAAATTCCGCGACATCTTTAAACTAAGGCGTTTAACCAATGCATCCTCCCAGTACTAACTTATGGCGCAGAGGCGTGGAATCTAACAGCAGGTCTTACACATACAAATAAAGGTCTTCTAATGTGGCATGGATAGATCCATGAGAGGAGTGTCTCTAAAATATAGAATTCAAAACGAGGATATTTTAAGAAGAACTCGAGTAGTGGACGCTACACAACTGAATAGGCACACTCAAGATGCAATGTGATGTATCTGTTGAAGAGACGACGGTCAATCGGGAAGAAAAGTGTTGGAGTGGCGCTCAAATGGCAAATGGAGCATTGGCCGACCCCTGCGAGATTGACTGTTTATATAATCGTGTCGGAAACAACACAGTCAGATCCTGTCTGACCAGAAGTGGGCGACGTCGATGGCGTTACTCCCGGCCATCATCAGGTCTTCCTGGGTGCAGCTATTCGGGCACAGCGCACACTCTAGACGGTGTGACAGAGTCTGCTCCACGCCGCAGTTACATTCAGTCGGTTCGCTGTAAAACTGCTAGGCTTTCATTTGTGTTCTCGTCTTGCATACTCCGGTCTGAAGTCTGTTAAGGCACCTCCATATATTCCACCCCTGGTCATGTCCAGGGGCTAGGTCCTCTTTCGGGGCAATCCAAGTATTCCCCTCAGTTGCGCTTCTCCACATGTTCAGCCGACATCAGCGAGATTGACTGACGACATCAGAAGACTAGTGGAAGTAGCCTGGATGAGGAGGATCGAGAAGGATGGAGACTCATGCGGGATGTCTACTTTCAACAGTGAACGGTCGGGCTGATGACGATGAAGATCGAATGATAAGCCTCACCTGGGCCATTAAGTCCTAAGAGGCGGTTAAATCCAAAATTACAACATAGAATTGAATACGAAAAATTTACGCCACACACACTATAGGAAAAATCTCCATTAACGATCGCAAAACTCGTACGTTACAGAAGGGTTACGTGACTGCAAGTACATATAATAAAATACACTTTTAATTTCATATTTGCGGTGTCTTACTGTTGAACTACATCAGGAACATCGTCAAGATAATGCGCGCTTAACGAGACTGAAATATAATAGAGTTTTATTTATTTTTGTTTCCCTTGTATAGTCTAAGCTTGCGCATATTTTTCAGGGTACCAAATGCATTTTTTTACATATAAAAATTAAAATAATAAACATAATATTTAACTAAAATAAAACGTTTATATATTTTTTTTATATATTTATTTTGTAATCAAAATAGTGTCATCATCATCACCATGTCCACTCCCTAACTGGAGCATATGCGCCGAAGAAATGCGTAAGGCAATCAACCAACCGTCCCACTGCTTGTATAATCAGATACCCCAACAAACAACAAGACTGAAGACGCGAAGCAGCTTTCTGAGATCCACACAACCTCTCACATCCAGCCCTGAAAATGATGGACTCTAGCTCTGGCAACAAGTCGCACCAGAGGATTTCATTACTCCAAAAAGAACGCCTCCCAACTGGCAAGAACCTTGACTGGTGGATCTGGACATATTAAGAACCGGAGTTGGTAGAACAAAAGACAACTTTGAGCGGTGGGGAATGCTTCGGCAGGCAGAAGTCACTATTGTGCGACTGTGGAGAACTGCAGACCGCCTCACACCTAAGATCCTGCTCCGTGTGCCCAACAAGCTGCACATCTCAAGTCCTAATGCTGGGCAATACACGGGCTGTCAATTTTGCCAGATACTGGGCAGAAATAATTTGTCAAATAGTTTTACAACTTACATAAATTACATTTAAAAACATGGAATAAATTTAAACTTCTAAAGAAGGAATTCCTTGAAATCTTAACTGCAGAATTATCTTTCAAAAATTCTCGAATGACTGTAATTTGTTATTAACCCTTTCGTTACGGCTCGGTGGAATACAAATTATACTGTCAATATGGCGTGAATTTTTCAAACTTTTTACTTTTTGTTTTAAACTAGTATTTGAAGCATAAACGTACTTATCTGACCTATTTTCATATATCACACTGGTTCTTCTATTCTTTTCGCTATCAGATGATGCATAAAAAACTATTATATTTAACAAACGTTCATTATGTAACTCCATACACGTGGTGGCATTGACACATGTAGTTTACAGTAAAATCGCTCCTGTGACGAAACCTAACGATATTTATTTACATGCTTTACAGATTCCTGTTAAGAATACATGTAGGTTGATAAAGGGAATGACTGCACTTCCAATTTCCAACCGTAGATGTCACAGTGAGTACTGAAAGTTGCAAAACGATATATCACGTCAACCGATGTCAACGGTCGGGGAATCTTTGACGGCATATGCCGACAACCGATGCGAAAGGGTTAAGAACGTCTTTGTAGTACACTATGTACTATATATAAGAATAGTGTGGTATTATGTACTGGTGAATCACATTTGTTTACATACATAGATTGTTTAGTCATACGAGTATGTACTGACATCATCATGATATAGCCCTTGCTGACTGATACCGAAAATCTCGATATACAATCTTTCGTCTCTTATTTCTGTTCGCTTGTCGTACATGTATGTGTCGCCATATTGGCATTTTGGACAAGTCCGGTCACGGGTGTGACGTTAGTTTTATAGATAACCACTTGCGGCGCTGGTGACCGAACGCGAAACAGGTTGTATTGTGGCCCGGCCTGAATGCTGTGACTAGGTTCGAGCCATAAGTTTGTAAAGTTTATCGAAATATCAATGTGCTTCAGAAAAAGTCTGTGTATTATTAATCTGCTCCTAATCCTGCCACCACGAGACTGTATAACACCCTTTTAAGGAGAGGAGGATGATAGCACCATATTTTAAGCAGCATGGTTTGATGGTTACTATTATCATAGATAAGTATGAACGGCTCCGCCGCATTTCGTTCACAGACAATTCGTTCAACGACTTATCGGTAACGACGTGGGGTGCACTGGATGTCTCGGTAACCTAACCTAACCTAAGTTATTTCGTTAACGAGACTTATGGATCTCTGGAATCTACTAGCACTAGACAAATCCTTTAGGTTAGGTTATTTATTTTTATGTAAGCACATACAGGAGAATACCGACAGATGGTGAGAGTAATTCTGAAGCCTCATCTTTGGAATTCTATCACGTTTACCGTGGTGTATATCCCTAAGCGCTGCATGTGGAGTGTTGATCTGTCAACGTCAAAGACTACAGCCCGAGATTCACGCACCATCCTTATTTTTACAGAAATTTACTATGCATGTGTGGTCTTCACGGGACGACGTTCGTCTACCACCAATTTTAATTAATATGCTATGACTGGTATTTTAAGGGCGAGGGATCAAATTCACACCAATCTGGGGGTATTTTGGAGCTAGGTTAGGTTAGGTTAGCAAGACCAAATTTTCTGTGCAGCAGACGTCCAGTGCGCCCCACGTCGTTCCCGATGAGTAGTTGAACGAATTGTCTGGGAACGATAAGTCGTGACACCATGTGTACGATATTTGTGAAGCATGGTGTGTTAGTTACTATTATAATAGATAATGAAAGACTTGAAATTAAATTTCGGCAAAATTTGATAGTAATAATAACTTTCAGTAACGTTTTAGGTTGAAAAATATCCATTTATACCTATTGAATTGTTTTAACACGAATCCAGTGGCGGCTCTAGACCCTGCGGCGCCCTAGGAAAAAAAAAAATCTGGCGCCCCCTGTCATTTTTTTTTCTTGCGTGGAAGGGGAAAATCTTCAGAAAAACACCCCCTTGGGAGAGCGTGTAAAAAATACAAGTAATTAGTGTAAAAATAAAATATTAAATTTAACAATTTAAAAATAAATAAATGATTAAATACGCGATAGAGTAATAACAATTAATATTAATCGAATAAATAAAAACAATTGAGTAACTATTCTTTTTAGATTATAGACATAAATAAATTGATAATAAAATATTTAAAATATTTAAAAAAATTAACTAAACACCGTACCACAATTTCTCTTTGCTGAGCGTAAATATAAAATACGCTTACGTAACGTAATTTTTTTTTTTACCAATATCGTTCTCAATCGACAAGGTTCTTAAAATAGAAAGCCTGTTTTGTGATACGTTAATTATGTTTTGATTAATTTTATTTTGAAAAACTACGTTACCCGTTAGCTTTCAGTAAACACAGTTAAGTAAATAAAATGATTATATCAATACATAAATTCGGATATAAATCTGTAAATTATGTTGTACTAAAATAAATTATTTTGAAAGGAATTGTTTTTGTTATTAATTTTGTAAATATATTGATATCCTCCTCTCGGAATTTGATATCGATTTACTGAATGACAGGATGCAAGATCAGGTTCACAAAACAAATAACTTTTTTTTTCGTTTCACATATTATCACGGTTTATTTGTCAAACACTTGCAACAGAAAGACCGTTGTGGCGCACGCTATTAGGCGCGCGCCATAACGGTCGCGAGCTAGCTCCAACTGTGTGATGCCGTAAAGCCTCGAAAAACGATCTTTTGTCTCTTATTTTTGTTCGCTCTGTCCTATTTAATTCGCATGTTGGCCACGACTGTCGGCGGCGCCAGATGTCAGAGCGCGCCGTCAGTTGTCGCTCGCTCGCTTAAGGGCGTTCGCCATAACGGGTGACGATAAAGCCAGTGCTTAAGAGAGAGGAGGATGTTAGAATTAATAAATTATTGTTTTACTTACGGATAATGAAAGCCGATGTCACCGGAATAGTCGCGATGTGTTCGAGACGTCGCTCATTGTATTGTGAGCAGCTAGGGGGCGGCTCAACGCGCGCCGGTACAGCAGCAGCACCGAGTACTTGAGGTATCTATCACTCTGGTCCATGGACGGCGAGACACTGCATGCGGACGACGGGAACCACGAAAAAGAAATTCTCGAATCGAACGACAAACACCGAAAATTCAAATTTCTCACTAGTATGTTAACACTGGATTAAAACACTTGTTTTTATTTTTATTTTTTAAAATGTTGTTTAGTTTGTTGTTTTTTAAAACAATTTCCTGTTGTTAAATAACATTTCAAATTATATTACGTGTGTTTGGAATTCTCAATACATTCAACCCTTCTATAGCGTCTGCATTAGAATGGGTTATAGAAAGAAAAAAAACACGCTAATATATAAATTGCTTCTTAGGTTCCACGGCCAGATTTGATATTGTGGCTTTTGGGTTTGACCGTGTGTGGCGAATTTATTTTTACCAATATTTGGACCACCATTGCAGGGGTCTTCTTCAGGATTGATGATTTAGTTGGATTTAGGTGGACGACTTTCTTCTACCACCAATTTTAATTAATAGTCTATGACTGAAATTTTACGGGTGACGGATCAAATTCACACCAACCGGGGGTATTTTTGAGCTCAGAAATTGATTAAAAATACTTTTTTTTTTAATCTCCGTCGGGGATCGAACCCACGGCCTTTGGCTTGCAAAGCAAACGCTTTGACCATTGAGCTATGACCGCCGGCTATTTTGTGTGTAAGTTGGTGTCAGATGCAACGGCGGTCGAAATATTGGTAAAAAGAAATTCGCCACACAAGGCTAAACCCAAAAGCCACAATATCACGCTTATAATATAGTTTAAGGATTGCATTTTTCCGGTCAGAAAAAAAAATTGGTCAGAATATAAAATTATTTTTATTTTGCATTAATTTAACATATTCTATATGGTTATAAGAACCCAACGCAACCGGTTCCGCCGCATTTCGTTCTCAGACAATTCGTTCAACGATTCATTGGCAACGACGTGGGGCGCACTGGAAGTCAGGTGCACTGGATGTCTCGCTCACCTAACCTAACCTTAAGTTATTTCGTTGTCGAGACCTATAGATCTCTGAATTTTACGATCACTGGACAAATCCTTAAGTTAGGTTAGGTTAACGAAACAGCCAGTGCACCAGTTGTACGAGGACCAAATGTTCCGTGCACCAGACGTCTAGTGTGCTCCACGTCGTTACCGATGAGTCGTTGAACGAATTGTCTGGGGACGATAGGTCATTACACCAACTCAACCTAACCTTAAGTAAGTAAGCTTATTAAATCTATATTACATTAAAAATAATAACTTATATAGGGTCCACCATCTAACGTTTTCTTTTTCAACTAGTGCTTATTTCGTGAATAGTAACACTTAGATCGTGTCTGATTTGACAGATAATTAGTTTTATCTTTCCGCTGAACGAATATGGTTGTGTATACGCTTGACCAACGCTGGGAAATATTGCGACATTACTTTGAAAATCATGGTAATGTTGCAGAATGTGTGCGAAAATTGCGTACGGATTTTGGAAGAAGAGAATCACCGTCAGCTCCGTATGTTCGTTATCTTGTGAAAAAAGTGAAAGAAACTGGCATCCTCATCGATAAACCAAAGCGTGAAAAGCACCCGAGAATATTGCTGCTGCGGCAGAAAGTGTGCGTGAAGCGCCATTAATGGCGCTTCCATGCGGCCATGTTGAACGAATTTTTGTTCACAAAAATTGAAGAGGAGGATATTGGCAACATTTGGTTTCAACAGAACGGCGCTACGTGCCACACAGCCGAAGCTACACTCGATGTTTTGCGCCCTGTTTAAAAAAAAAGAAAAAGTTATTTGGCGGACCCTTTATTTCATTCTGACCATAAGTTGAGTTAAATTCTGACCAGAAATTTATTTAAACTCTGACCATTTATTATATTGCCATAATTTTTATATCTGGACTGGACTTTACCCGCCTCACACCCGCATCACACCGGAGGACAGTTTTAAGAGAAAAAAAAATAATTTAAAAAATATATATAAAAAATGTTAACCACAGAAGGGATCGTTATACGAAAAATCGTCGCAAACGTCGTAGGAAAATAAGTTAACAGAAGCGTACGCTATAACAGGGTTAACTGTATTTCAAATCAGGCTTAATTAAACGTTGAAAATCAAACAAATTTCTCGCTTAATTTTAATTTTGACGCCTAATATTTCAAATCGTGTTCAAGTTGTTCTATTTTTACTTTTGAATTTGAAATTCGAACGTTTTTTTTGTATTCCTTAAACGCCTGGCTATTTTGAAACGCGATATTTTTATTTATTCAAATAATTCGTTTAACCAACGACAATACAACATTGTGAGCGCGGTTCTCGTTAGATCAACTAAGTTAACCCTTTCGCATCGGTTGTCGGCATATGCCGTCATAAGATTCCCCGACCGTTGACATCGGTTGACATGATATATCGTTTTGCTGTTTTCAGTACTCATTGTAACATCTACGGTAGGAAATTGTAAGTGCAGTCATTCCCTTTATAAACCTACATGTATTCTTTACAGGAATCTGTAAAGCATGTTTATAAATATCGTTAGGTTTCGTCAAAGGAGCGATTTTTCTGTAAACCACGTGTGTCAATGCCACCACATGTATGGAGTTACATAATGAACGTTTGTTAAATATAATAGTTTTTTATGCATCATCTGATGGTTAAAGGATAGAAGAACCAATGTGATATATGAAAATAGACCAGATAAGTACATTTATGCTTCAAATACTAGTTTTATAATTGACAGTATAATTTGTATTCAAACCGAGCCGTAGTAAAAGGGTTAAACAACATTGAAAGCGGAACAAAATTTGGATAGGTTACCGCCTGATGCTTGCTGGATTTAGGATCAACTGGTCTAGACCTCGAGAGCGTCGGCCTAATTAACAGATCTATTTAAAAATTCCGATTTAAAAAAATACAGCAAATATGCTCTGTGTAGTGCAACTGCTGTCGATTCAGGTTTACGGGCTCCTGCTTGGAAATCGTCGGGAACCATATATGTTCCCAGGTGAATTTTCGGGTGAAGAAATGTCTTGGGATGAGCCATGGACAATGGTAACCGAGAAAAGTGAAATTTAACAAAGGTTTTCATATGTATATTTACAAGTAGAATCGTATTTACCTTTTCAGTATTTAATTGTTTTAATGGCCACTAAATATTTATGATGCGATCAGTAATCAATATATTTAAAAGGTCAGCAAAAATATATGTATATATATATTTTTATGTAAACACATACAGGAGAATACCGACAGATGGTGATAGTAAATTTTTTGAAGTCTCATCTGTGGAATTCTATGACGCTTACCATGGTGTACATGGCTAAACGCTGCATGTGGAGTGTTGATCCGCCAACGTCATAGACTACAGCCCGAGATTCACGCATCATCCTTTATTATTACAGGAATCTACTATGAATGGGTGGTCTTCACGGGACGACTTTCGTCTACCGCCAATTTTAATTGATAGGCTATGACTGACATTTTACGGGTGATGGATCAAACTCACGCCAACCGGGGTATTTTAGAGCTCAGAAATCGATTAAAAATCCATTTTTTTTTTAATCTCCGTCGGGGATCGAACCCACGACCTTTGGCTTGCAAAGCAAACGCTTTACCTATGTGCTGTGACCGCCGGGAGTAGAAAAATAGTAAATTGGTAGTAGAAAATAAATAAATTGACAGTAAAAATATAATGAATGGAAGTTAATAATAGGTAAGGTTAGGTTAGGTTTCCATTTTATGTGATAATAATTCATTCATTTTACATTAATTACTGGCAGCATTGTTTATATTACTGATATTTTAATTTAATTCTACTTACTCCGTGGATTTTTTTATTTCTTTAATTAACTGCCCATTCATTTATTTTACAGCCAATACCTTGAATTAGTTACTGAACGAATAAACACAGGCCAAAATAATTATAAAATATATAAAAGATCCAAAAATCCGAAACAAGGAAATACGCAAAAGAACTCAAGAATTGGAGGCTAGACAACGTATAGGCACACTCGTGTGGTAATGGGCAGGACATGTCTGCCGAAGAGACGACGGTCGACGGGAAAGAAAAGTATTTGAATGGCGCCCAAGAACTGGGAAACGAAGCATTGGCCGACCCCTTGCAAGATGGACTGACGACATAAGAAGGATAGCGGGAGTGACCTGGATGCGGAAGGCGGAGGAACGAAGAGGATGGAGACTCATGCCTCTTGCTTACGTTCAACAGTGGCCGGATACAGGCTGATGAGGATGATGATGAAAATAATTATATTTCTGTATTCAAAGCTAAATGAATTACGTAAAATTAATAAAACTATTCACATAATTTTGACTATCGGCATTTTTTTTGCACGGATACTATATAAGGAATCCGTCGAACGTGTAAAAAAAATCACGTGTCTGTAATTATTTAGCATTCGATTAATCTCACATTGAATGCCATGTCAGCAAATGCCAATAAATCTTATTTTCGCAGTTCAATTTTGACAGTTGACATATTTGCTGTGTGGCTTTTTTTAAATTAACTTTAACTGCTCGGCAAGGTCTTTAAATCTTTCATTACGGCTCGGTTTGAATACAAATTACACTGTCAATTATAAAACCAGTATTTGAAGCATAAATGTACTTATCTGGTCTATTTTCATATATCACATTGGTTCTTGTATCATTTAGCTATCAGATGATGCATAAAAAACTATTATATTCAACAAACGTTCATTGTGTAACTCCATACATGTGGTGGCATTGACACACGTGGTGTACAGAAAAATCGCTCCTTTGACGAAACGTAACGATATTTATATACATGCTTTACAGATTCCTGTAAAGAATACATGTAGGTTGATAAAGGGAATGACTGCATTTACAATTTCCTACCGTAGATGTCACAATGAGTACTGAAATCAGAAAAACGATATATCACGTCAACCGATGTCAACGGTCGGGGAAACTTATGACGGCATATGCCGACAACCGATGCGAAAGGGTTAACTTAGTTGATCTAACGAGAACCGCGCTCACAATGTTGTATTGTCGTTGGTTAAACGAATTATTTGAATAAATAAAAATATCGCGTTTCGAAATAGCCAGGCGTTTAAGGAATACAAAAAAACGTTCGAATTTCAAATTCAAAAGTAAAAATAGAACAACTTGAACACGATTTGAAATATTAGGCGTCAAAATTAAAATTAAGCGAGAAATTTGTTTGATTTTCAACGTTTAATTAGTTGTATATTTGGGTGTTTTTTATTCAGCATCATTCACGAAGAATGTAACATTTACACTCGTATGCGAGGACATTGCTTGACTTAAGGTAACCAACTTAACACCCGTTTACAGAGACGTTTCTTAATATTTGGGGTGAGTCAAGAGCTGAGGCTTCCTCACTTTAATTATTCTAATATATAAGTAGCTATTATAGGTGGGTTACCTTAAAATCCTTAAAATCACTGTACACGAGTCTTAAGTTGGTTACCTTACAAGGAATGACTCTGCATAAAGGTGTAAGGTCCTTAAGGGAGGCTTGAATCAACTAACAACACGCTATATAAACCAATCGGTCACTATCCAATTACAATTCGCATACAACGTTGCGTAGTTTTTGGCGATTGAACGATAACATAAATAACATAAAAAAATAATAATAAATTGTAAATAATCAATCTTTATAATACGCTAAGCACACGACGTATTTGTCAGTGCTAATCGCAAAAAAATATGTAAAGTAGAGTAATTTCAGTAAAAAAAAACGATTATAAAATTTGATATAGTAAAACATCCCACTTTGTCATCAATGTATATTTTTTTTTATATGAGATTACAATTTAAATATTTATATCATTTTCTGCCGCATGGTAACCCCTGTATACAAATCAGATTCAAATAAATTGATTGTGAAGCACTTCGAGGCGCTCAGTGACAGTATTTTTTTTGTATTATTATTCAAATCATATTTCTAATAGTTTTTGGCCGCCACGCGTCCAGATACAAAGCCTCCAAGTGTATTATTATTATTCATTGGGAGGCTATCAATCATCCGGTTCCTAGAATTAAAATTCTAAGAATGAATTTAAAACACAACGACTGGCAAACGAATCAACGGGTAGCAAAAAAAGAACAAATTACAGCACGCATTCAAATATTTGAAATGTCGAACGGGATAAACAAAAAAGAAAAGGATTCGAATTTTGGAATGTGGAGCTTTAAATTGAAAACAACAGGATTCAAATTTTGGAATGCGAAGCTTTGAATTGAAAACAACATAATTTGAATTTGGAATGTGGAGCTTATTCGAATTTTGTAATGTTTAGCTTTTAAATTGAAAACAACACGATTCAAATTTTGGAATGTTAAGCATTTAATTGAAAACAACAGCCTTCAAATTTTGTAATGTAGAACTATTAATTGAAAACGACAGAAATCGAATTTGGAATATGCAATTTTAAATTAAGAACAACAGAATTCAAATTTTATAATTTGAAACGTTAAATTGAAAACAACAGGATTCAAATTTCGGAATAAAGAACTTTAAATTGAAAACAAAAGATTTAGTTTTTTTGAATTATTAAATGAAAAGGAAATTAGTGTTTTACATTCAAAACGTATTATTTCGATAATGGTGTTGCGCCTTGTTGTACATTCAAGAAAATATAGCACGATCCATGAGTAATTTACCTAAATAATTGATTTTTATTAGAATTTTTCACGATTCACATGTTTTCCCCGAAATAATTAATAGCTTCTACCTAATTTCAGCGATTTTAAGTATTACATATTTTATATAAGCATGGAATCTGGTACATATAATGTAGTTTGATTAAATAATCAAAGATAATGATAAATTTTCTTGACTAAAAATAAATTAAATTAATTTATTTAACTGGTAATATTTGCCACTCAGTTATAAAATAAAATTATATAACTTAGTGGCGGCAGTTTGTCCAAACATATGTTCCAGATATGCAATGGATAGGAAGACAACAATAATTATAAATTCTTTGTTTTTAATATCACTCTTTTGTATACTTTAACACGTACAATATTTTTCAGGGTTAAGCGCTGGCAGATTCGTCAAGATTTAAGCGTATTACTTTGACCGATTTAACCTAAATAATAATGATAAAAAATTGCAAAAAAACAGCCATTTAGCTATATTTACGAATGTGATGAAATATTCAAATGTTCGAAATACGAGTATTGATTAAAGTTTCATATATTTCATTTTGAAATATGGAACATTTAAAAACGACGAGATTCGTATTAGAAATATAATTAATTTAAATAAATCATCATCATCATCATCATCAGTTTTTGTCGGCGGGTATAGCTCAATGGTCAAAGCGTTTGCTTTGCAAGCCAAAGGTCATAGGTTCGATCCCTAATTAAAGAGTAAAATTTTTTTTTTTAATCGATTTCTGAGTTCGTATATACACCATATATACACAATATACACCCGGTTGCTGTGGATTTCATCCCTCACCCGTAAAATGCCAGTCATAGCCTATCAATAAAAATTGATGGTAGACGAAAGTCGTCCCGTCAATACCACCCATTCATAGTGAATTCCTGTAATAATAAGGATGGTGCGTGAATCTCGCAGTGTCTATGACGTTTGCGGATCAACATTCCACATGCAGCGCTTAGCCATATGCACCATGGTAAGCGTCATAGAATACCACAGATTAGACTTCAGAATTACTATCACCATCTGTCGGTATTCTCCTGTATGTGTTTACATAAAAAAAAATAGCTGTCATCAAGCAGTTAGACGTTGACATATCGTTTTACAATTTTAATGAATAATATAATTATCAAACTGAGAGCAGTATCCGAGATGTATTTTTAATTGTTTGTGCTTCAGCATTTTTAATAGCATCGGACGATTAGCACGACGATTCTTAAACCATATCTTAATTTAAACTCTATTAATGTAACAAGATATAAAATCGGGTGTAGATTTGTTTTGAAACAAGGCATGGTTTTTGACAGCTTACAGAACTGTGTGGCGACAATATTTGGTGACCATATGATTCATATATGAATAATAAAATGAAGCTTGGATAAGTGATAATGTTTTTTTTGTATGTTATGATGATTTAATATCGTGGCATCTATGATTTCGTACATTTACGTGTAACGACATCTCTCTTCTCTAATAGTGAAGAAAATTTAGCACGATCTCTTAATATTTAAGTAAATAAATCTTATTTATTGTAAGCCTAGCTTAAATAAAAATTAAAATGATTAAAAGTACGTATAACATGTTAGTTATTTGAGGTGAATATTAGAAAAAATAAACATGTATAATAAATATTAATAAATAAGGTGAATATTCAAGAAACATGTAAATTTGAAATATTACGAATTCACGTACATTTCAAAAAATATATATTTTAATAAAAAATAAATTGAATTACCAAAAATAAATGACAGCACTCAGTTTTAAAATTATTTAAAATTACAAACAAGTTTTTTTTAATTTTTTATTTTTTATTTTAAAATATAAAACACTTCTCCATATTTAGTACTGTTTTCAATCGACATTATCGAAATGCGTAAAATTATTAAAATTCATATTATTTTTTAATAACTAATAGATATACTGTTATTTTTAATTAATTATTAAAATGTATTTTTTTTTTGGTTTAGGTATTTATTGGTAACGATTTTTGTCGTGTAAAATTATACAACAATACACAAAAATATATTTCCCGAGTCGTCTTCCTTATTTAGGGTACAACTGATCAAATTTCGTACGTAAATCGATTTAAATATGTCGTTTTACGTGTATTTTTGACACAAAACCGTGCTATCCGAGTCAGCTGTCACGTAGAAAGCGTAGACAAACACGAAAACCGTAGAGGGGGTTAAAGATACATATATATTTAGATAAATATATATAAAAAAATAATCCCGGAGCTTAAAAACGAACAGCCTCTTCAAACGGCGAACGTTTCTCTACTGGATATAAAAAGGTCTACATATTATTTGAGTAACTAACATAAAATGAAATGCTTTCAACACAATCATACATTTAATATAAAACGCTTTCGTAAAACAATCAAAATGCTTCACAATGTGAATTTGTATGCAGAGCATTGACCTTTCATTGGCAGGTGTGCTTCGTTTTTAATGCTACTACTAAAAGCGCTGAACATACTTTACAATTTTTATGCAAATTTTGACACGTTTTTTAGAGTGTTGCTCTGATTGTTGTCGTGTGTACGGAGCTTTTATCGTGAGTTGGTACAAAAGCTTCGAATTCCAACCGCTAGGCAGAAATGTGCGATAAAATTGACATTTCGCTTTAAGGTTGTGCAACCGCATGCAATCTTAACGATACATCTTTAACGATACTACTTTACCGATACAACGCGTATAATAACCGATACTTTTTAAATCGCTTTTCAATAAAACCGTTTTTAAATACAAGACCAGAATTCAATCAGTTTTAAATTATTCTCAGCTCTAACAAAACTAAAATAGATGTATACGATATATATACGAGTATTTTTGGCGTATCTTCGAGCATTTTAAACGTAAGGCCATTGGTTGAGCGTCACAGAGCTCACCGATTCATGTTTTGATTCCCGTAGCTTAACTTTGGTTACTGTCGTTTAAGTCAAGTATTTATTTCTTATTAAAAATGGTCTCATGTTTCAGTCAAGCATTGTACTATATTTATAATATGATTCATCTCGGGCTTAAATTAATAAGAGAATAGTTCTGAAGAACCCAATAAAAACCTTGAAGAGAATTCTGGAGTCGGCGGTTTTTCCATTAATTTTTCTTGCAAATATGTGTCATGGAAATTGTTCGACAAATTCCAAGAATAAAAATCAAGGTTCTCGCATTGAAAACATTGAAATACACTTTGTACTTTCTTAGAAATCTATTCCAAAATAATCGTCTATATTTTTTTATGTAAACACATACAGGAGAATACCGACAGATGGTGATAGTGATTTTTAAAATGCTGCCCATCCCAGTTGTATACGCCTGTCGATATTCAGAAACTTAATTAAAGTTGATATTATTTAGAAACATTCAGTTCGTCAAATTGAGATTCAATGATATTTGTACTTGTTCATTTCGGGTGGCCCCCATACCTGAAAAGATAAGAGAAAACCGCCTAAGATGGTATAGGCATGTGACACGGAGAGACGAGGACCACATGGTGAAGAGAGCCCTCAACATACCCACGCTGAGAAGAAGACCTGGAACCTGGACTGCAACTGTAAACAAGGATCAGAAAACTCTGAGCTTGACCGAGAATGCAACGCAGTACAGACAGACGGCGAATGTGCACAAGGAGAGCCGACCCCAGATGATGGTAAATTGCGAGGCTAAAGAAGAATGATATTTGTACTTGTGACTTTTTCTTCACAGTTAAGCACGTTTTCTATTAGTCATGTTAATACAATGACGTGAACGTGTTTTTATTTTTACGTTGTGTCACGTTTCGACATTTTAATTAGGTTGAGTATATCAACTGTTGAACTTTGAAGAGTAAGAAACCTTAAAAAAGTTCTGTATTTATATGTTATGTAACTAATTCAAGGTTTCGAGAGTAAGTTAAATATTTTTTTTTATGGACTGGCATTTTACTCGTGGGGGATCAAATTCACACCAACCAGGGGTATTTTAGAGCTCAGAAATCGATTAAAAATTTTTTTTTTAAATCTCCGTCGGATAGAACCCACGATCTTTGTCTAGCAAAGCAAACGCTTTGGCCATTGGAAGTAAATAAAATCAAACGGTAGTATACTAAAAAAATAGGTAGTATCCACTGTGCCAGTATGAAATTGGTCAGTTATAAAATAAAAATGGTAGTAGTACATTCAATATTGAAAAAATTAGTGTAATATGAATGAATTATTAACCCATAATATGAAAACCTAACCTAACCTAACCTATTATTGATTACCATTAATTTTTCTAATGCCGATTTATATTTCTCTACTGATAAATGATTATTTTTTACATACCTTTTTAGGTATTTATTGCTGACTGTTAGCTGAATAATAACTGCCCATTAATTTAATTAAATATTCCAAAAAAAAAACTATAGATATATTTTTTTCTTTAATGTTTTCATTTTCATGATACTCGTAGTCGTGTATAAGTCACTAAAGACTTAAGTAATGTTTATTGATTATTTTTATCTTTGTAGGTGTGTTTATTACACCTATTATAAATTACTAATTAAATACATAAATTAATAAATCAATGACAAAATGTATTAATTCATTATAAAAAAAAAACTTATCTTTTAAAGATTATAAGATTACATACAAATGAATCTTGAATCATTGTTTAATGTTTCGAAAAAAATAATCTTGATGCGTAGTAAAGTAAAATGACTTTTTTTTCAATTTCAATATAATTTCAATTTATTCTTTCCTACAATAACATTACAAGTTTTACATTATTTTTTATGTAAACGTATACATCAATAGATGATGATAGTAATTCTGAAGTCTCATCTGTGGAATTCTATGACGCTTACCACGGTGCATATGGGTAAGCGCTGCATGTAGAGTGTCGATCCACCAACGTCATAGACTACAGCAATACAATACAATAAATCTATAAAAAATATAGGTATTTTTGATTAAGTACTAAGAACTAAGCAATAAAGACAAGCAACAGAAAGTCCCAATGCTCATCAAACAGATGACGCCAACAAATTATTCCTCCAAAGAAACTCGTGGAGTTTATGTCTGAATTGGGCCTCCCTTACAAGAAATATATCAACATCCGAGGCGTTTTGGTTAAGCAGTCTGACCAACTTAAGACCCGTATACAATAATTCTTCCAAAGAAACTCGTGGAGTTCATGCCTGAATTGGGCCTTTTTTAATTTTGATATCACTATGTTCAGAGCGACCTACGATCATAGCATGTTGAGAGAGCGGTTATCGTTCAATCACCGAAGTTATGTGACATTGAACGCGGAACGCATTGAAATGGTGACAGTCAAGTACACCGCACGGTTGAACCGTTGTATTTTTTTATGCAAACACATACAGGAGAATACCAACAGACGGTGATAGTGATGCTCAAGTGTCATCTGTGGATTCCATGACGCTTACCATGTAACATGTGGTTAAGTGCTGCATGTGGAGTCTTGATCCGCTAACGTCATAGACTACAGCCCGAGATTCACGCGTCATCCTTATTATTACACCAATTTACTATGAATGGGCGGTTTTCACGTGACGACTTTCGTCTACACCCAATTTTAATTAATAGGCTGTGACTGTCATTTTACGAATGAGAGATCAAATGCACACCAACCGGGGGTATTTTGGAGCTCTTTGTCTCGTTGATGAAATAGCTTTGGTTACGTTAGGTTAGGTTAGCGAGACATCCAGTGCACCAGTTGAGCAGTGCACCAGACGTCTAGTGCGCCCCACCTCGTAACCTACGAGTCACTGAACGAATTATCTATGAACGAAATGCCGCGGACCTTAAAAAGTTGTTTCTTTAACGAAACCTATTGTCGTGACACCCATATTGAGACAGCGGCAATCGTTCGATCACCGAAGTTATGTGACATTGAACGCGTAATGCATTTGAATTGCGACAGTCAAGTACACTGCGCGGTTGAGCCGTCGTATAGTTTGATTAATTGATTCATGTTTTGGAAACGTCGGACTAATCGTCTAATTTTATAAAAAAAAATCTGATCGAAATCTTGTGAAATAGCATGAATCATAGTCGTATTCAGGTAGAACACCTGGTGTAGGGCTCCGATGTATTTCATCCCTAGACAATTCGTTCAACGACTCATCGGTTACGACGTGGGGTGCACTGGACATCTGGTGTACGGGAAATATAGTGCACAGGACGACTGGTGCATTCGATGTCTCGCTAACCTAACCTAACCTAAAATAAATAAAAAAAAGTAAAAATAAACGTTATATACAAAAAATAGTTAAAAAATTAATACCTAAAAGAAGTAAAAATACCTAGATCATTGTCTTCTTTATCCTTGCATCCCTATCTTATCATTATCTGATAGACACACCCCTACCCCCTCTGCTACATAAATGGGTTCGACCACTTAGGAAGTATTATGCAGCTCAATTGTCTCTTGACAGTGATGGATTGAGGAAGGCTACGAGTTAGTAGAAACTGCAGTCTCCCAAACATCTTACGTGATACATGTACAAAACACGGTAAATAAATAAATATATATTATTAAAATATATATTTATTAATGGGCAGACAGGATCTGACCCTGTTGTTTCCGACACGATTATATATATATATTAAAATATAGCAATGTTTTCGTAAAAAAGAGGCATTTCGAATATCATTAAACTAGAGAATAGTTATTAATTAAATATACAATACCATAATACATAAAATTCGTTTCAACGCGTCAATTCAAGACTATATCAAGAAGGTAAAATTATTCATCAGTAACACAGGTAAATGATTGGTTATAAAGTCCGGGTCGGAACTATAAGTAGTCTTATCCACTGAGTCTATAGTTTGGTTCGAGACCCGAGTGGTACTTACTAAAATAAATAGACTGTCGGAAAGTAATAATATTAAGCTTGTGAATAAATGATGACTGATTGAATAATAAAAAATAAAAATATACATACATACTTTGAATATATACTATAGCGACATGTATCATACGATGATAACAATGACATGAATACTAGTTTCAACGCGAGTCGGTCCAGGCATAGCAATAGCCAAGTCGGCTGAGCGGTATGAATACCTGGGCATAGTTGGTTTCCAAGGTCCGCGGTTCGCATCCCGCTTCTGCCGTTATTTTTCTGCTTGAATTGACGCGTTGAAAAGAATTTTATATATATAGTATATGTATATTTAATTAATAATAATATTGTAATATGGTCAATGATCTATAAAAGTAGATTAGAATATTGAAATAATAAAATAATATTCCAATAAATATTTAAAAAAAATCCACAAAGTATAGTTTCTTACGAAACATAATCATATATAATTTACGTAATTAAATTACCATTAAAGTACCATAACATGATTATAAAAAATGATAAATTAAATAAATAATTTAATTACATGTCATCAACTCATTACTAGTGACCTAATTATTTATTGTATTAGGTTGTTTGGTAAGTAATTCAGTTTACAACAAACGTTTTAAACCTAAGGTTTTCATTCGTTTGTTAACTTCAGTCTCTCAGCGTTTCACGAGTTGTTATTCTGAGGCTTGCATCAATTCATGCCTTTATGGTGTCAGCTTAAACTGGCATTCTAGAACTTGGAGCAACTTTAACATCAATATTTACAGATCGAAATTTGGCAAATCATTATTGGTGCAAGGGTTCTCAAGAAAAGAACTCAAGTAGTGGATGCTACCCAACGAACAGGCACACTCAAGTGGCAATGCGCAGGACATATCAGTCGAAGAGACGACGGTCTATGGGGAAGAAAAGTATTGGAATGGCGCCCAAAAACTGGCAAACAAAGTATTAGCCAACCCCCTGCAAGATGGACTGACGAAATAAGAAGAATAGCGGGAATGACCTGGATGCGGAAGGCGGAGGATCGAAGAGTCCTTTTATTAACTCTCGACCGGTATGGCGTTTCGCCATACCGGTCGAGAGTTAACTGACAACTGCGGAACACTGTGACACGCAGCGCGGCCACTGATCGCGGCAAAAAAGCAAATTAAAAATGACAGTTGCACCAACATGAAATAGAGCAACTGTCATAACAAATAAAATGGCGAATGCAAACGCTGTGTAATTTTACATAATTAAAACAAACATTATTAGATGTGCATCTCAGGCGAGCGAACAAAAATAGGAGACAAGAGATCGTTTTCTGAGGCTTTACGGCATCAGCCTAAATAGCTTAATCAAGCTGATATCAACGGCAACTAATTACTTTGCCAGTATTTAATTCAATTAATGACCAGTAATTATTTAAGAAATGGTCAGTAATAAATTCATACAAAGGTGAGTAAGCAATAATAAATTGGCAGTTAATTATAAATAAATGATAATTGATAATAGGTTAAGTTAGGTTTCAATTTTATGTGCTAAATATTCATGGTTCTGGTCATAAATATGCATGTTACGATTACTAGATGTCAAGCAAAAACTTGCCTTTTATTTTTAAAAACTTATCATTTATCTTAAATATCGACCATTTTACATTAATAAGTGGCTTCTTCTTCGTAGTGTCAATCCGGTGGATTGGTTTGCAGCTACAGAATCTTGCATCTCGATCTCCATTCCTCTCGGTCCCCCGCAACCCTTTTCAGCTCAGCATAAGCGCTACAATTCATGTCCTCGATTACTTGCTGCAAATACTCCCGTCTAGGGCGCCCTCTACAGTTTCTACCCTCAACCATCCCCTCCACAATATCGTGAAGAAGACCATCGTGGCGCATGATGTGACCAATAAATCGGGCTCGTCTCTCTGAGATGGTTCTTATTAGGTGCCTATCTTCCTTGATTATCCTGAAAACCTCATTATTCGTGACGTGGTCTCTCCAGGAAATTCCGAGAATTCTTCTGTACGACCACACCTTAAAGGCCTCTAGTCTTCTTTTATCTCTTTCAGATAAGCACCGTGTCTCACAGCCGTACATCAAGATGCCCCAAACAAATGTTTTGGCAAGTTGCTTGCGGAGCCTTAAAGTAATATTCTTTGACTCAAGATTTTTTGCTTTTTTATTGAAAGCTAGCCTTGCTTGATGTATGCGACTGTTGACTTCTCTTTTTGTTCTGCCATCCCAGGTGATCGTACTTCCTATAAGTGGCAATAATAAATATATTACTGACATTACAATTTTATAACTGATCACATTCGTTCTGACACAGTTGGATATTGCCAATTTAATTAATCTACTACTACTTTAATTTATTTAATTTACTGCGAATTCATTCAATTTACTGTCAAAACCTTGAATTAGTTCTTCTTCGTAGTATCAATCCGGTGGATCGGCTTGCAGCAACAAAATCTTACATCTCGATCTCCACTCCTTTCGATCCTCTGCAGTCCTCTTCAGCTCAGCATAAGAGCTACAACTCATGTCCTCGAACACTTGCTGCAAATACTCCCGTCTAGGCTGCCCTCTAAAGTTTTTACCCTCAACCATCCCTTCCACAATGTCGTGAAGAAGACCACCGTGGCGCATTATGTGACCGATCGCCTCTTTGAGATGGTTCTTACTAGGTGCCTATCTTCCTTGATTATCCTGAGAACCTCATTGTTCGTGACGTGGTCTCTCCAGGAAATTCCGAGAATTCTTCTGTATGACCACTTGTCAAAGGCGTCTAGTGTTTTTATTTATTTAAAAAGACTAGAAGCCTTTGAATTAGTTACGGAATAAATAAATACAGGCCGAAAACAAGTAAATTACTTTTCGATTGATCTAGTAATTGTAAGCAATTTGATGATTAGAACACGTTTTATAACTGTTTTGAAACTACGCATTTATTTTTTAAGTATTTCGTCATGTGTTGACATCATTAGAAAGTAATTAAAAAATGTATTATCTGTGTAATTACTTAGTCTAAACTGGTGTTGTTAATCGTAATGGCGTCAATGGATATTTCTAAATTGGCCTTTATCTAACATACAATTAACCTTTTACAATTTACGTTTACGTTTATTATTGTTAAGTGTTGGCAAACTGCGTAGTTTATTAATAATTAAATACACACATACATTTTTACATCAAATTTTACACGCATCAATTCATTCAGAAAAATATCGGCAGACGCGGGATTCGATCCTCGATTCTTGCACCTTTGCTCTATTCTACATACCGCGCAGTCCACACGACCATTCTCTGGCTGGACAGATACGCAAAAATTGATGTATTTATACCATTGTTAACATCGTATAACGATAGTTGTCTCTGTAGTATATATTCAGAGTATGTATATTATTATATTTTTTATTATTCAATCAGTCAACATTTATTCACAAGCTTTTTATATTATTAGTTACCGACAGTCTATTTATTTAGTAAGTAAGGTCTCGGAACGAACTATAGGCTGAATCTAGTTTATGTCTCGTTGTTCTGCATGTGGTCGCTAGATCAGCATTTAAAAAGCGATTTTTCAATGACCAAATGCTCATTTCAAAAGCACTAATTTGCCTCTTTTAGTAAAAAGGAGTGTCTCGAGTCTGCCTCTGAAGGATGCCTCCGCTCTCTTATACTTTCCGGCAGCGATTTCCAGGCCAATGGTGCCACGAAACTGAAAGCACGATTGCTAAATACCGAGTTAGGACTACATGTCGTCAGCTGCAAGGGCTACTACTCGCTCTGGATGATCTGAGTATCTCTCCACGCGCACTTATCTCCGATGGCTTGAACATCGTTAATGATTATAATTTTTTTTGGTGAATAATTATACTCAGGGATCACGTTATATTTCTTATACCTGTATGCAGAGACTTGACTCAAGGTAACCAAATTAACACCCGTTGGCAGAAACGTATTTAAGATTTAAGGTGATTCGAGAATTTATGCCTTCCGGGCATCCTAGACGGGAGTATTTGCAGCAAGTGTTAGAGGGACATGAGTTGTAGCTCTTATGCTGAGCTAAAGAGGGTTGCAGAGGATCGAGAAGAGTGGAGATCGCGATGCAAGATTTTGTTGCTGCAAACCAATCCACCGGATTGATACTACTACAAAAATGAGGGAGTTTGCTATGAATTTATACGTATATCAGTTGTTGAGTACTACTGCTTATAAATACATAATAGTTATAAGTTCATATATTTTTTATATTACATGTATTGTATGATTATGTTTTACATCAAGTATTGATGGGATTGTCATGTCAATGTACCCAAGTGTCAGCTACCTACCTGCGATGGGTGTCAATGAATTGTCAATGATAATTTACAAGTTACTTGTTTTTCCATTTGACGAAACAGCAATGCAAATAACCCGTCACACATACAAGGTTGACAGTGCAAATAAAAATACATAATATATTGCTGATTTATATTAGTGATAAAGAAAGACTAGAGGCCTTTGAGATGTGGTCATACAGAAGAATTCTCTGAATATCTTGGAGAGACTACGTCACGAACAATGAGGCTCTCACGATAATCAAGGAAGGTAGGCACCTAATAAGAACCATCTCAGAGAGGCGATCGGTCACATCATGCGCCACGATGGTCTTCTTCACGACATTGTGGAGGGGATGGTTGAGGGTAGAAACTGTGGAGGGCGCCCTAGACGGTAGTATTTGCAGCAAGTGTCCGAGGACATGAGTCGTAGCTCTTATGCTGAGCTGAAGAGGACTGCGGAGGATCGAGAAGAGTGGAGATAGAGATGCAAAATTCTGTTGCTGCAAACTAATAAGATTGATACTACGAAGAAGATTATTTATTTGATTTTCGCAATGTAATTTTTTTGGTAGTATACGAAAGTCCAACGATAATGGCATATCGATAGCGCGGCTCTCGTTAGATCATTGAAGATAAGCGACATCAGACGCGAACAACTTGGATTGGTCACCGTCTGTTGTTAAACGGGTGTCGCGTGTCAGATTAACCCTCGCCTTACTATGTTAAAAACTTCCGCGCGTTCCGATGGTGTGTACTCGTTACACATTCTGATTTAAAGTGAATAAAATGAGTAGAAATTCGAAAAATTGAAAATATTCAAAGATATCGCTTAATTTTATAATAGTTGATGTCAATAAGCAGTAATAATTGACATTTAATAGCTAAAAACATGAAAAACATCAGACGATGACCTCAAACGGCCAGACGCACCTTGGCGCGTGAACTTCCGAGAGCTACTAACACTACTTAGCCTGTCGACATATCGATGAGCCGACGCGCATCGATATCATTTCGAACTAGCCGACCAACTAAGGTTTCCCGTCTCGCTCACTCATATTAGTACGTCAGCGAGAGTGAGGAGTATAGATGCCTATGTATCTGGGTATTTTTTAATTTTATTTTCGCACACGCTTCCGACAGGTCGAATGATTCATGACAGTTGACGCGTCTTGAGTGTAGTGGTGAATTTATTCCGGATTTTAGAAAAATATTTCCTGCTCCCGATGAGTGCCTATTATTATAAATATTTTGTTTTTTTTTTCAATACGTAAATGTATTAAGGAGGAATACCTAAAATCTGAACCTTGTTTGTATTATATTTACAGAGATATTTAAGTTATTACAAGCAATGTGTAGTCGATAGACATTACCGGGGAGGAGAGGTTAAGCAGCTCCTTAGGACTATATAGTCCAGACACCTGCATTTATTTTTAAAAAATATCAGTTACATTTGCCATTTCAAAATGGAATCCCTTTTCATTTAAATTTGTTTTTCGGCATTTTTTTAAGCTTGTTTAGTATCGTGTTGTTTTTAAACAATAAACTAAATACGTAATGTGGCAACCTTATCATTATTGCACAATGCAAGCTGGCAGCATTTCAAGTTTCTCGCAGGTAAAAAATATATTGATGCCTGGCAACACCGGCGCAACAATTCGAAGTAACATGGAAATAACAATATAAATACTTTTAAAGAATAAAACAAGTAAAAATTTGTATGAAACCACTAAACTCAGTGGTTTTATACAATGTTTAACTTGATTATTAATTCATTTAGATTTTTATTGATAAGCTAAGACTGGCATTTTACTGGTGTGGGATCAAATTCACACCAACCGGCGGTATTTATATAGCTTAGAAATCGATTAAAAAACTTTTTTTAATCTCTGTCGGGGATCGAACCCACGACCTTCAGGTTGATAAGCAAACGCTTTAAATAAAAAGGTAAAACGGAATCAACTATATATTAGGTACTGCTACCGAAAACCTCGATATACAATCTTTCGTTTCTTATTTCTGTTCGTTTGTCAGATGTGAATGTGCCGCCGTATTGGAATTTGTGGACTAGTTATATAGACCGCCGCTTGTGGCGCATCTGCGACAGCCAATGACGGGCGAATGCTGTGACTAGGTCGGGTCACAATGTTGTAAAGTTTATCGTAAATATATGTCAATGTGATCAGAAAATGTCTGTGTTATCAATCTGACACCTTTTTAAAGAGAGGAGTGTTGAGACAAAAAAATTACTATCACCATCTGTCGGTATTCTCCTGTATGTGTTTACATAAAAAAAAAAAAACTGTCGGTATTCTCCTGTATGTGTTTACATAAAGAAAAAAATGGCGCTGTGCGTGAACATAACAAACGAAAGTGTATGTAACTTCATTTTAAAATATGTACAAATTACAATAATTAGAGGAAATTGGGGGTAAGCGTTACGCCTGTGCGAAGAGTCGTTATTTTTCGTGAAAGAGGAGGCTAAGGTCATTTGGAACTAATGACAGTCACGCATAGGTAATTATATAAGATACAAATTCTTAATAAAAGGGGACAGGGGATATAAAAATGCAAGAACCTCTTAAGTTTATAAGAATTGATAAAATTATGTTCATACATTTCATGTTATTTTATTGCTATTTAGTTGAAGCAGTGTTGCTCTAACTTTACAGTCACGGTTCCGCCGCATTTCGTTCCCAGGCATTTCTTTCAACGACTCATCGGTAACGACGTGGGGCGCACTGGACGTCTGGTACACGGGACACACTGGTGCACTGGATGTCTCGCTTACCTAACCTAAGGATTTGTCCAGTATTCGTAGAGTCCAGAGATGCATAGGTCTTGTCGACGAATATTAAAAACGATTTCGATTTCTGAGCTCCAAAATACTCCCGATTGGTTTGAATATAATCCATCACCCGTAAAATGCCAGTCATAGCCTATTAATCAAAATTGGTCGTAAACGAAAGTCGACCCGCGACGACCACCCATTCATAGTGAATTCTTGTAATAATAAGAATGACGCGTGAATACATATGACGTTGGCGGATCGACACTCTACATGCAGCGCTTGGCCATGTGCATCATAGTAAGCGTCATAAAATTCCACAGATGAGGCTTCAGAATCACTATCACCATCTGTCGGTATTCTCCTGTATGTGTCTACATAAAAGAAAAACATATGGAAAATTAAATATTGTGATTAGTTTTTGATAATATTTTTATTCATAGAACGATTCAAACAATACATTTTCAAATATTTTTATAACACATTTTAAAACATTAATCAATGAAATAAGGTTTATAATATTTTTTAATTGAAAAAATAAATCTTCATACTTATATAGGGTCCGCCATCTAACGTTTTTTTTTCAACTAGTGCATATTTCATGAATGATAACACTTAGCTCATGTCTGATTCGACAGATAATTAGTTTTATCCTTCCGCTGAACGAATATGGTTGTGTATACGCTTGAACAATGCTGAGAAATATTGCAACATTACTATGAAAATCAGGCCATTTTTATTCGAAAATGAGCAAGGAGTGGCCGTTACAGTCAATGGCGATCGTTATCGGGCCATTTTTGTTCACAAAAATTAAAGAGGAGGATATTGGCAACATTTGGTTTCACCAAGATGGCGCTACGTGCCACACAGCCGAAGCTACACTCGATGTTTTGCGCCCCATTTAAAAAAAAAAAGTTATTTGGCGGACCCGATATTTTTATGACATATATTTTTATACATATTTATATAATTTGTATATATTTTTAATTTAACCATAAATTGAATTAAAAACACACAAGTAGTGTACAATTTAAGCAAAATAATTAAAAAAAATTACAAAATAATGTAATATACCTGCGATAAAGTTACTATTTGACATATTTTAATCATTTTTAATGCAATTGTTACGAGGGTTATCCATAATATAAGTTTCCCAGTGTAAAACATGTTTCATATAAATGCGTACATTTTTGTAAAGTTCAGACTTTTATATATTTTTCTATATAGTCGCCACCGAGGTCAATGCATTTTTGCATGCGGTATACGAGCTTCTGAATGCCCGAGTCAAAAAAATCTGCCGCCAAGCCACGCAGATACCTGAGAACCGTTTCTTACAGCTCTTCTCTATCGCCGAAATGCGTTTCACCCGGTGTTTCTTCATGTCAGGGAAGAGATGGGGCTGATTCCGGGCTGTAGGGTTGGTGGTGTTTGACAATACCCGACGAAACATCATTATTATTAATAATAATAATGATGTTTCGTCAAAATCTTGTCAAAAGAGGTTTTGCTGACCTCAGGGATCTTTTCGGAGAGCTAACGAATCGTCACCCTTCGATCTGAGAGCATCGCTGCCTCCAATTTTGCGATTGTTACGTCAGAAGCGGATGGCCGTCCAGAACGCTCCTCATCATGGACGTCAGTACGCCCGTTCTTGAACTCTCTGCACCATTTGCGCACGTGTTGTACGCTCATACACTTGCCTCCATAGATCTCGCATAGCTGGGAATGGATTTCTACCGACGCAATCTTTTTTGCAGACAGGAAACGGATCACCGAGCGCAGCTCACACCTGGCGGGCGAAGCGAGGCGGAGATCCATCACGTACAGCTGCCAAGCCAAGACTGAGCACCACAGGCAGCTCGCTAGGGAAGGGATTTGGAGTGGGAGAAACAAGGTACACAACAGAATCGCGGGTTCCACCATAACAGCGCTTTTCAGGACTGTTGCGCCATGGGAACCTTATTTTACGGATAACCCTCGTATGACGATAAAAGTAATATTTATATTATTTTTATTGTTTTTTTGTATTTTATTTACTTAATTTAACTTTCAGCTTTTTCTCTAACTTTCTGCAAGATGGCGTTAAGCTCCTTGGACGAAGTTGTCTTGTACTGAAAGGTAAAAATAAACATATTTTAAAATGCTATCTTATTGCTTATTGTAAAATAGCGATAATATTAATCTTTATGATTGTTAAAATTAGAAAACTTTCAGTTTAGATTGATTATTGTAATATGTAAAGAAAAAATATTGATCTAAAATCTTTGTAGAATATGCACACTTTGGCTTTTGGATTACCAATAGTAAAATTGCGAAAATATTGATCATCAATCTTTGTGAAATTAGTGAATTTCGGCTTACTCCGGATATGTTCCTCTGCACCAGCAGCTGGCTATACAGCCTCCTGCCTTCCACGTCTCCAGCCAGCTTGATGAGGTCATCTCTCGACAGCTTGAACAGGTCCAAGCCGCGGACGCCTCTGAGTCCTCGCCGGACGTCGTCGGAGAAGCCCTTGGCCTCAAGCCATGCCTGGACTTCAGCGACTGACGAAGTCTACATAGAAAATAAAATATTCAGTGACTATATCATTATCATCTAAGGGACCTTTCCACGGACGTCCAGTTTTGCAGGATCACGTTTAGTAGTATGTATACGTGCTACTGTGGTAACATTCACATGAGCATTCGGTTCGCAGGATAACGCAAAACTTCGATCCGTTCGAAATGTACTGTACAGTGTTGCCACTACAAACTGGACCACTGGATCCAATAAAAAACGGTATCCAGTATAGTTACGTACATAGTTAAATGGAAGTGTTCCCACTATCATCCTGCATACGGTTTTTTACTTTATTCTTACCTCAAACATATTGCTAATTGTTCTTCAGGCATTATGCATTTTCTCATATTTGTATAATGTTTTTTTAGATTATTCTTCACTTTTTCTAATAGCTTGTCAAACGTGGCCATGGACATTCTGAAATAGTTAAAAAAAATGGATTCATCCTTTCTCAAATCACCCTTGAGATTACGAAATGTGCCTTATCTCGATCGTAGTTTTAGGATCGCGTGAACCCAAAATCTTATTTTTTTGCATTGCTTTCGGCGGCGAAAGTACCAGTACAATATCTGAAGAGTATTCACATCCATTGCGTCTGAATTTTCTTCTCAGACTTCCAATGCTATCCCGTAAAAAACAGGATGCAAACTTCTGTTTTTTGCGGTATCCAATAAAAAACTGATCCTGCAAAACTGGACGTCCGTGGGAAAGGGCCCCAAGTCGGACGGCATGGTCCTGTGGTAAGAGCGTTTGCTTGACATTCAGACGCTGTTGGTACAAAACTACAACAAGCTTGATTTTTAAAAAAATATTTAGTCAAATCTAAGCTCTATACATGCCCCCGTTAAATGTTTTTATGTTGTAGTACGTTTATATACGTCTAGGCCTGAACAAGCTGTCTTCTAGTATGAAGAATAGAGGACATACAAGACGCTTGTTCTATCGTGATGTAATTTGCTTGAGAGTGTACCTGGTTAATGAAGAGATCCGGAGTCTTCAAGAAGTCGAGACTCCTCCTCTTGTCCCTCAAATTCAATACCAGTCGCAGTTCTTCCTGCATGTCTGGTCCTCCCATACTTCTGCTCGCTATAAACAAAATAATATATTCAGTCATATGTTAACCATATGAGTGACATAAGATTTGAAATAAAAACAATAAGAAAAGTTTGCAGCATCAAAATCTTGCATATCGATCTCCACTCTTCTAGATCCTCTGCAATCCTCTTCAGCTCAGCATAAGAGCTACAACTCATGTCCTCAAACACTTGCTGCAAATATTCCCGTCTAGGGCGCCCTCTGCAGTTTCTACCCTCAACCATCCCTTCCACAATGTCGTGAAGAAGACCATCGTGGCGCATGATGTGACCGATCGCCTCTCTGAGATGGTTCTTACTAGGTGGCCTATCTTCCTTGATTATACTGAGAACCTCATTGTTCGTGACGTGGTCCAGGAAATTCCAAGAATTCTTTTGTAAGACCACATCTCAAGGGCCTCTCATATTTTTTTATCACTTTCAGATAAGCACCATGTCTCACAGCTGTATATCAAGGTGCTTCAAACAAATGGTGTACCAGAATTCGAGTCGAATAGAGGGAAGTCTCGCTATTTCGTTTTTCAAGGGATCCTAATAAATTGATAAGAGCCAGAAACGAAAAATGCGAGAGCCCTTCAAATACGTAATAGTAATAAAAAAACCTTAGAAAAACATTAATTTATATATCGTACTGACATCAGCATGATATAGCCCTTGCTCACTGGTACCGAAAACCTCGATGTACAATCTTTCGTCTCTAAATTCTGTTCGCTTGTCGTACATGAATCCGTCGCAATATTGACCTTTTGGACAAGTCTGGTCACGGGTGTGACGTTAGTTATATAGATCGCCACTTGTTGTGCTGGGCGACAGCCCATCACGACCGCGCTCAGTTGTGTGCCGACCGTCAGAAGGTCGAATTATGGCCGGCCCGGCATGTTATTCCGGCTGTGTCGGAAGTTTGTAAAGTTTATCGTGAATGTATATGTGGTTCTGAAAAAGTCTGTGTGTTGTTCATCTGCTTCTCATCCTGCCACCACGCGACTGAATAACTACCTTTGCAAGAGAAGAGGATGTTACAGGGAAGCCTCGCTATTTATTTTTGACCATGAAAAATACCGATAGCTCCCAGAAACGAAAAAAACCCTTCATATACGTGATAATAATAAAAAACTTTGAAAAACATTGATTTAAATATTGTACATATACCCGTATGTATTATAATATTTTAAAAGTCTGTAATGCAAATTTTTTTCTTTGCAGCTAGGCATTTTATTTTAAACAAAAAGCTTCATCACACTCGCGTAATACACACAACATACGCTGACGTTATACGGGGATCTCCCCAATGACACAGAAAACATAATTCAAAAACGTGAGTATCACGTATTATACAGAGAACACGCTGGCGTAACTGCCTAGCAACAAGGCGTGACTCAAACTTCATCGCCGTGTTGCCTGCTTACATTTTATAATAATTACGAATGTTGAGAATTTTGCAAAAGAAGGTTGACTTGTGAGGGGGACCATAATATTTAGACGATAGATCGAGGAAAATCATTGATCGGCGAACAGTTTATGCGGGATTATATTACGTTTTCTCTTATGGCTGTTTGCCGGGATCATTAAAAATTGAGAAATTATGCGGAAAAACTAAAAAAGCGAGAATGAAATTACGGGGCTCCACTGTATCTAACGGTCCGCGTTGTTAGTTCTGTTAACTAATCGTCGATGGAAGAGATGTTCGTGAGGCCTTTTGCTATTGAGGACTGTAGCGTGTCCTGATGTGCCGGTTTTAGGGGGTGGCGAAGTGGGTCGGTGCCCCAGGGCGTCGAAAAAGCTAGGGGCGCTGAGGGCAATTAATCTTGCTAACATTTTTTTAAATATAAGCAATATGGGGTGCCAGAAAAATAAATGCCCCAGGACGCCGCAGGGTCTAAAGCCGGTACTGGCCAGGTTCTAGAGACTGACAGCCGTTGGCGGTTTGTGTTGGTCTTCGTGGTTGGTCGCATGTCCGCATGGTGTTGCCACAACGTTATATCAGCTGCGATACTCACACAGTGTGTTATAGTTGGAAGGGGGCGCATTGCTTCGTGCTGCTGGGGGGGCGCTGGGGGCAATTGGGGGCGGAGGGGCGCTAGCTGGGGGTGGTGGGGGTGGAGGTGGCGGCGACATTGGGATATCAGCTGAGTAGCCATCCTCATCATCTGTAAGCAAAAATAACATTTTCTATCTCTGTGGCGTTGCAATGTCTCACCAAACCAAAATATATGTTGATATCTAATCACATATAGGAGATTAAATAACCTAACTAGCTGCCCACAACATTTAGACTGAAGGCACGAAGCAGCTTTCTGAAATCCACACAACCTAACCTAACCAAACAAGTTGCCCACATCTAGATTCTAAACTGAAGGCACGAATCAGCTTTCTGAGATCCACACAACCTAATCTAACCTAACAAGCTGCCTACAGCATCTAGACTGGAAGGCACGAAGAGCTTTCTGAGATTCATGCAACCTTTTACATCCGGCCTTGAAACTAAGACACTCCAGCTCTGGCAGCAAATCACATCAGAAGTTTTCATTAGTCCAAAGGAAAGTCTTCCAACTGGCAACAACCTTGACTGGTGGACTTGGAAATCCCTGAACAGACCAATTATTGAAGTCGGCAGAACAAAGTAAAACCTCTTGCAGCGGGGAGTGCTTCGGAAGGGAAAGTCATTGCTGTGTGACATTGACTCACACCTAAGATCCATGTACCCGACTAGCTACATATCTCAAGACCGGATGGGCAGCACACGAGCCATCGATGTTGACAGAAATAATTTTACGTCGCCGACACGAATAAGGAAAAGAAGATTATCAACAGATACTAACATGAAGTCTCATCTGTGGATTCTATGACGCTTGATATTTTTAACAATGGCTAAGAATATCTAGTTTGGTCAGGCTTTGAATCAACGGGGTCTGAAAGTCATACCTACCAGCGATTTAAGTCTATTAATCAAACAATATGGTAGAACTATACTTAAGAAAATTGAGAATGATACTTGACTATATAAAATTTATTTACTAGATTCCAGGCTTATGCAAAAGTCAAAATACTTGAAGTCACAGAAAGTAACTAAACACGACCTGTAAAAACCTTTTAGTTGGCCTTTGTATTAACTGTTTTAATTTGATTAGATTATTGAGGTTTTTTTTTTAATATAGAAAAAACACCTCAAAAATAATTATGCAGCACCTTACTTTTAGTAATGATATGGTAGTAACAATGTCGCTTTTGTGTATGTTAATTATTTATAGCAGAGAGTTGTGGTACTAGGTTAGAGCCTTGCTGCCATCCAATTTACTAAAATCTTCATATTTTGTATTTAAATGTGATGTACGAGTATTATATAAGTGTATAGTATAATAAAAAAATTACACTTAATTCTACTAATATTCTTCTACCATATTTGCATCCTAGCTGGAGCGTATGGCCACCATATGTGATATAAAAAATATATGTGATCATAACTGATGGGATACCAAATTTTTGTTTTGTTAATAGGTTTTGAAAGTTAGTGAAAAATAAAAATTATCCGTAATAATTCGAAATATTTTTTACATTTCAAAAAATATATATATGTTTATAATTGTATTATACGTCTAACTAAATATATAATATCAAATATATAAAAATACTTAATTAATCTAGAAAACACTAGATCTATTAAAAAAATACCAATTTACAGTTAAATAAATATAATTGCGAATATTTTTATGATTTTTTGAATTGGATTACATAATAGAAATCTTTATTATAAATAAATTTTTATTTATTATTGCATTGTAATTGAAATGTGGATAATATGGTAAATAATATAATATTTTATTTATTTCATATTTCTTGATAAACCCAATTCAAACGATTTTTCCAGTAAAAATATATAAATTTATATTTTTTAATATAAATGCACTAATTGACTTAGAATTATAAATATTTTATAATAATTATATATGCCCTGTAGAAAAACTAAATCTAGAATCGAAAATAAAATAAAAACTATAAAATCTTATTACACAACAGGATGACGGCCATTTCGCTACTTAGAAATGGCCGCCAACAAGTGTCAATTCAAAATGGACACAGTTTTTTTTAATATTCTACGCAAGGGTAGCAAGAAATCGATGGTAAAAAATATATAAATCCATTCAATCTATTATTAAATTGAACATTTTATTTTTTCATCAACAAAATAAACTGTAAAAAAACTACTCTATGAATTTTTTTTCTAATCTCAACATCACAATAAATGTTTCCATAATTTTAAATAAGTTTTCAAAATACCCAATAGATGGCTCTGTCACCAACGGTATTAGAAAAATAAAAACAAATGAAATTAGAATTATTTGAATTTTAAAACTATTTTTGGACGGATCCATCATGTCAACACAACACTACAGAAAAACCCATTAAATGGAACCAATTTTAAAATAGCCTTTGACTGCGATTCCAAAATTGCCGAATACGTTTAAATACAAAAGGCAAGTATTTTTTTGTGTAAGGAATTAAATTAATTAATGGGCAGTTACTGCTTATTAAATAGTCAGTAATAAATACATTAAAAAGTTCAGTAAAATTAATCAATTGGCAGTAAAAAAATAAAAATGCGCAGTAAATGATTAATAAAAGGTAATTAATAATAGGTTAGGTTAGGTTTCGATTTTATGTGCTGATTATACACACATTTTACATTAATTACTGGCAGTATTGAATATATAACTGTCATTTTAATATTATAACTGACCACATTCATACTGACACAGTGGATGCTGCCAAATAATTTAGTCTACTGCGAATAATTTAATTTAACCTTTAAACGCCTAGTAGTATCCTTACGGGACCGCAGATGTGCGTCGTTCAATGCAGGAGTGCTTATGGTTTATTTCACAATCGGATTACATTTATTTGCAATAATAGTATTAAAGTAAGTTCACGTAAGAATCTATTGTGCGATGAAACATTACAAACATTGGCCTGCTAGGGCATTGAACGACGCAAATTTGCGGTCCCGTATGGGACCACTGTGAGTTTAAAGGTTAATGCCAATTGAGTTTGCTGCCAAAACCTTGAATTAATTACTGAATATATAAATACAGGCTAATACAAAATGGACGCCATTTTAACGTGTTTCACTTTAGTGTTGCAATCAATTCTTCATACACTTTATAATATCATACTTAACATAACACGACATAAATATTCTATACATTTGGGAACAATTTTTTAAATTCTGAATGAATTTTACAATAAATTGCCGCCTCCTGAAAATGCTTTTAGAAGTGCTGTTTTAGGTAAAATCAATGAAGCGATTTTTTTCCAATTTTGTTTGTTTAGAAATATTTAAATTTCTAAACAAACACAATTGATAATTATGGACATATACAGGGAGCGGAAAAAAAAGCTGACGGTTTTCGTCGTTGTATTGATTTGAAACCGTCAGATTTTTTTGCCGCTCCAAATATAATAAAATTATATATATATTTATTTAATTTCATAATAACAAATAAAACAAATTCACACACAAATGGACATGAAAAAGCATATATAATGGACGGAATTAAAAGTTGTAAATGAGATTCAATCTTTAAGAATGTTTAACTTTTTGATTTACGTACTTTTGAGGTTAGAATGACATTAAAAAAATATGTTTTAAAAAAAAGAGGAAAAAATAAATATATGGCCAAAAGCATATAACATTCTTTATTCTATCCATTATACCAATAATTTATTCAAATAACAATTGTAAAATTCCAAAAAATACATATATACTATATATATATATATATAATATATAACTATATTTATACGAATAGTAAATATTTTGTTGTAAATTCTAGCAATCCTACATATTTTTTAAATACTACCTTAAATTAAATAAATCAGGATGAATAATTATATTTTTATTCATTTAATATATAAAAAATGTATACTGATAGCGAGTAGCGGCTCAAAGAAATGTGTTTCAACCCTTTCGCATCGGTAGCCGATATATGCCATCTAAGATTCCCCTACGTTGACATCGGTTGACGTGATATATCGTTTTGCTATTTTTAGTACATCTACGGTAGGAAATTGGAAGTGCAGTCATTCCTTTTATCAACCTACATGTATTCTTTACAGGAATCTGTAAAGCACGTAAATAAATATCGTTATGTTTCGTCACAGGAGCGATTTTTTTGTATACCAAATGTGTCAATGCCACCACATGTATGGAGTTACATAATGAACATTTGTTAAATATAATAGTTTTTTATGCATCATCTGATAGCTAAAGGTTACAAGAACCAATGTAATTTATGAAAATATACCAGATAAGTACATTTATGCTTCAAATAATAGTTTTAAGCAAAAAAAACGGTTTGAAAAATTCACGCCGTATTGACAGTATAATTTGTATTGCACGGAGCCGTAGCGAAAGGGTTAAACACGTTCAGAGAATATTTTTTTAACCAGTATTTTACATGAAATGATAGTTGTGCTCTCAAACAAAATGCTTTGACACAAAAGCCGTATTTAAACACATGTACAAATTAAACACAGACATTATATATGAGAAGAGCTGGTTGTATTCAGATCACCAAATCTTCATTTTATAAAATGTGACACAAAAGACATTTTCAAACACAAGACAAAACGGACAAGAATATTTTGTAAGAACGTTTAGAATTGTGTTTATATCAGAATTATATCAAATAAATAGAAACATCTGACACAAAGTACATTTTTAAACAAATTCAAACAATTATTATATGGAAGGATGAATTGAAAGGTTCACTCTTAGAACGCTGCATAACATTGAGTTGAAGACAAGAAGGGATATGTGCTTAGGTATGCATTTCTTGCGGCTGTTGCGTGGCGTGTTCGGGAATCCTGAAATTTTGTTGAAGATCGGTTTGTGTCCCCCCAATAAATATCTGAGAATAAGGAGGCACAGATTGTTCGCTCTCCCAAAGAGTAACACTAACCTGCTAGAGACTTTGCCTCTTGGGAGAGGGATCAGACTGCTTAACCAGATCGCCTCGGATATTGATATATTTCACGTAAGGGAGGCCCAATTCAGACATGAACTCCACGAGTTTCTCTGGAAGAATAATTGTCGGAGTCATCTGTTTGATGAGCATTGGGACCTTCTGTTGTCTTTATTCCTTTGTTCTTAGTACTTAATCATAAGTACCTATATTTGTATTTGTACTTCAGAAACGAATTGAATTGTTCAAATTTGTAATGTTTCTGTATGAGAAAAAAAAAAAAAATTGAAATTGAAAATTGAACATATTTTAACAATATCAGATATTGATGTTTATAATGTATGAAATTATTACATTATGTGTATATTATGTAAAAATATCTAAGTGATATATACACACAAATAGTGTGTCGTCATATTTAAAAAAAATCCACGTTCCAATCAAGCCAAGTTTCAAAAGATCAAAAAAATCTATTTAGTCATTGAAAACTAGCTAAATATGATATACAACGGGGCTTAACATCTCACCAAGAGCAAATGAAGCCGTATAATGCATTCCGAAAGCATATGTCTGCGCAGAATACTTAGGGTACGATGGTTTGATTTAAGGAATAACGACGTGAGAGAAACATTCAAAAGTCATTCAAGAGGCGAAGGTGGACATGGCTTGAAGATGTATATAGGATACCGCAGGAGAGCATAAGCTTCAGGGTTACTTTTTATTTATATATATATATAAGTCCCCAGACTTGCGCCGTCTTGCAAGGCCCTTGAAAACTATACAAAAAGTGTACACAACGGAGTACTTTCCATGTATAGTATTTTTAATAGCTGATCTTTGTTGCGACAGTTCGTGAATGGCATATTCTCCAGCAATGGTGATGATGATGGATGATGATATACAACGTTCTTTCAGTGAGAGAGAGTCTTTCAATTGTGCGTGTAAAGCAGACATTATACAAAACGATGCGACACAAGTGACGATTTCAAACAAGGTTCGACGCAGACGAGACACGTTGCCTGCGACAGTGAGGGCTTGTGTTCAGATCAGAAGTATCTGAACTCTCCCTTCTTGCCGAGGCGTTCGCGGCGAACCCAATCGGCCGACCGCTCGCGAGGAGCTCCTCCGTTACCTGAAGCGGCTGGACTGTCACCACCACGACCCTCCTGTAACAAAAAAATAACACAAAAGATAAGTACAAGCAATCGACAGGCATATACAACTGGGATGGGCAGCATTTGGAAAACTAAAGTACATTTCTAAAGCGAAAATTCCGCAATGTCTAAAAACTAAGGCGCTTAACCAATGCATCCTCCCTGTATTTACTTATGGCGCAGAGATGTGGAATCTGAGAGCAAGTCTTACCCATAAAATAAAGGTCACCCAGCGTGCTATGGAGAGATCCTTGCTCAGAGTGTCGGAAACGAGGAAATACGCAAAAGAACTCAAGTAGTGGATGTTACCTAATGAATAGGCACACTCAAGTGACAATGGGCAGGACATATCTGTCGAAGAGACAACGGTCAATGGGGAAGAAAAGTATTGTAAAGGCACCCAAGAACTGGCAAACGAAGCATTGGCCGACCCCCTGCAAGATGGACTGACGATATAAGAAGAATAGGGGGAGTGACCTGACATTGCGGAAGGCGGAGGATCGAAGAGGATGGAGACTCATGCGGGAGGCTTTTGTTCAACAGTGGACGGATACAGGCTGATGTTGATGAAGTACAAGCAATGGTGAGCAACGGGCATTTTTTTGTACCTTTACACTGCTTCAGAAAAATCTATTAAAATTTATTTTACAAGTTAGATTTGTTACCAAAACACATTATTCCCAACCTGAAAAGTTAGTTTTCAAAAAAAAAAAAAAATGATTTCAAGGTAGGGTACCCTTGTGAAGTTTAGGTGTTAACATCCTCCTCTTTTTAAAAAGGTGTTATTCCGTCACGTGATGGCAGGATCTTCTTCGTAGTATCAATCCGGTGGATTGGTTTGCAGCAACAGAATCTTGCATCTCGATCTCCACTCCTCTCGGTCCTCCGCAACCCTCTTCAGCTCAGCATAAGCGCTACAATTCATGTCCTCGAATACTTGCTGTAAATACTCCCGTCTAGGGCGCCCTCTACAGTTTCTACCCTCAACCATCCCCTCCACAATATCGTGAAGAAGACCATCGTGGCGCATGATGTGACCAATCCATCGGGCTCGCCTCTCTGAGATGGTTCTTATTAGGTGCCTATCTTCCTTGATTATCCTGAGAACCTCATTGTTCGTGACGTGGTCTCTCCAGGAAATTCCGAGAATTCTTCTGTACGACCACATCTCAAAGGCCTCTAGTCTTTTTTTATCACTTTCAGATAAGCACCATGTCTCACAGCCGTACATTAAGATGCTCCAAACAAGTGTTTTGGCAAGTTGCTTGCGGAGCCCTAAAGTAATATTCTTTGACTCAAGAATTTTGGCTTTTTTATTGAAAGCTAGCCTTGCTTGATGTATTCGACTGTTGTGCTTGGCAGGATAAGGAGCAGATTAATAACACACATACTTTTTCAGAAGGACATTGACATATTTTACGATAAACTTTATAAACTAATGGCCCGACCTAGTCACAGCATTCAGGCCGAGCCACAGTACAATATGCTCTCGCCAACGGGTGGCACATGACTGACGCGCCTGTGATGGGCTGTCGCACAGCGCCACAAGTGACTATCTCCGTAACTATTCCAAAATGCCAATATGGGGACACATGCATCTCGACAAGCGAACAGAAATAAGAGACGAAAGATTGTATATCGAGGTTTTCGGTACCAGTCAGCAAGGGCTATATCATGCTGATGTCAGTGTCAAGAGTTACAACACTTGCGAGGGTCTTGCCACATGAATGCATGTATGTTATATTGACCTGTTGCGGGTAGTGTGTGGAGTAGAGCGGGTTGCTAAACACGTCCTGTGGTGAGTGTGGCGCCACGATTGTGTGTGGCACATGTGCTGCCACGCCGCGGCGGTTGCGTGCCTTCCACCACTTGCGGGAGTCATCCAAGATCTAACAACAACAAAAAATATATAATTATAGTCAAAGAAAAGACATCTTACAAGATTTAATTTAGTCAATGATATGTTGATGGAGTGGGGTTGGGGTCTCCCTCTGAACAAGTAATTGGTTAAGTTTTAGAATGGAAAGGGGCTTAGATCTCACCTCTAGGTATTCCCCACGAACCACAGTGAGCTCCTTGTCGTTGTTGGCCGTGCGAGGATATGTCACACGAACCACACGACCTCCGCGAGCAACCACTTCTTCAGCCCAGGCCTGACCGAGGTCATCTGAAACAGAGATCAATGGATCGTTAATTGAAAGTTGGATTAGCACCCAAGATTTTTAGCACTTTATTTCTCAGCCGGAGAATATGTGGCACCAGTATGGGGTCAATCAGCCTATTGTATCAAGTGGATACTGCCCTGAATGATGCATGCAGAGTCGTCACAGGCTGCCTCAAACCAACACTCATTTCAAAACTATACCCCTTGGCTGGTATCGCACCACCATACATAAGACGCAAAGTCATATGCGCCGATGAAATGCGTAAGGCAATCAACCAACCGTCCCACTGCTTGTATAATCAGATTCCCCCAACACTCAGAATGAAGTCACGAAGCAGCTTCCTTAGATCCACACAACCTCTCACATCCGGCCATGAAAATGAGAGACTCCAACTCTGGCAACAAGTCACATCAGAGGATTTCATTACTCCAAAGAAAGGTCTCCCAACTGGCAAGAACCTTGACTGGCAGACCTGGAAATCCCTGAACAGATTAAGAACCAAAATTGGTAGAACAAAGGACAACCTCGAGCGGTGCGTAATGCTTAGGCAGGGAGAGTCACTATTGTGCGACTGTGGAGAACTGCAGACCGCCTCACGCCTAAGATCCTGCTCCATGTGCTCAACAAGCTGCACATCTCAGGATCTAATGCTGTTCAACATACGAGCTATTGATGTTGCCAGATACTGGGAAAAAATAATTTGACGTCGCTGACACGAAGAAGAAGAAGAATATTAAAAGACTGGAAGGAAGCCTTTATTGGTAGTATTACTTACCGCTGTCTGGTGTGTTTCCGCGTCTGCGTTCAATGGCGTCTTGATTAGAAGGTGGAGGGGGAAGGTCACGGGAAGGTGAAGATCCTGCAGAATCCCCTCCATCTCCTCTCAGGGGAACCTCAGTCAGCCTTGAGTTCCTGAAATACAAACAAAATATTGACATCCCCGTTATTCAAAGGCGACTCCATGTCGCCAGGATCGTCATCGGGACTTGTGGGGGAGGAATAAGGAGCAGATCACAAACAAAAAGAACTTTTTGAAAAGCACGTTGAAATAAATTTAAAATAAAATATTAGAGAAATTTCGATCATGTTGCCAAAACAGAACTTTCTGGGTTCATCGCAGGTTTCGGACTCCCTGTCCCAGCACCGAAATTAATGCCGTGGCTATTTATGAAACTATGGTGCGCCAATTACAGGACATGTAAAACAACGCCTTCCGAATGTTGTTGGGTCTGCCGCGATACTGCAGTGCCTCAGGCATGTTGACGAAGGTGCGAGTAGATGGCTTTCATGCCATAATTAGGAAGCGTTGCGCTTCTCTGTGGGCGCGCGTTCACGGCAGTCCCCACGCAATGGTCGCTGTGTGGGCGGAATGGTGGGACTCACGGTTGGAGGGTCACTGGATGCGCCTTCAAGTGGCCATTCAGAGAGGATCCGGTGCTCCACTCACTGACTGGTACAATAATAATAATGTGGTATATGTGTACATGCCGATTTATATTTTTATTTTTATTCATATTTCTTTTCTATTCTGTTTAATTTAAATCTTGATTTTTTCTGTATTTGCTTGCAATTATTGCATGTAAAATTTTGATTATGGCACAAGTGGCTAAATAAATTAATGTTATTATTATTATAAAACAAATGTCGCTATGTTTTATATTACCAACATTTTTGTATATGCGTATCAGACGAGCGAAAAAAAATAAGAAACGATAGATCGTATATCTATGCTCTTCGGCAAGGAAAGTATGTGAAAAAAAATACATTCAATTGAGAAATTGACGAATATAAAGTGTAAGACAGCTGAAAACAGAGTCATCCTTCAGAGACAGACTCAAAACGTACTTTTTTACCTACAGAGGCAAAGAAGCGGTTTTGGAATGACCATTTTGGTAATAAAAAAGTGCTATATAAATGCTGATATAATAATTAATAATTATAACCTTATTCCAACATTGAACATACCTTGCTGTGGACCTTGGGTAAGGAGCATACTGTTGCTCCCCATAAACATCTTCACGGGATTCATCCAAAGCCAATAGTTGTTGATGAAAGGCAGAAGAAGAAGCATCGGATCTGCGTTGAGTAGGCCTAGAAAGCAACATAAAGGACATTTGCAACAAGGACAAACACAAGGACATAAAAAGAACGACAACCTTGTACACAAGCAACATATTTTTACTATCACCGCCTAATGCTATTCAAAAAATCAATATTCTTGTTTGAAATTTTTTTTTGCAAATGGAATATTTTAAATATTATGTACCTACCTAAAACATTTAAATATACAAATATTTATTTATTTTTATTGGGGTTATTAAAATTATAAAAAACTTATTTATTTCATGCATCAGTTTCTTAATAGGTATATTTTTCAATATTACTGGCTGATCATTATCAATATATCACAATATTTGTATGTTTTATTTATCTTTTGTATTTGGAATGATTTTAAATATTGTCTACCTATCTAAAATACCTAACATTACATAGGTATTCATTTTTAAGCAGTATTATCTGGGAAACTAAAAACGTTTGTATTGAATGAATCATATTTAATTTTGGTAAATAAATTTAGGGAATTAACGTAATGGTAATAAAAGTATAGAACCAAAACAATAAGGTTTTATAATATTAAATTAATTTTAATTATAAAAATAATTAATTAAAAATATTTAGTTTTGATTCTCATTTATTTTAACTGATTACACGTTTCGGCCTCCCTGGAGACCATCTTCAATAATCAAAACTAAATATTTTAAATTTATTAATTTTTAATTTAAATTAATTTAAATTTTTAATTATGCAGTTTCATCAAGTATTGTCAGTTGATAACCATAACGTCATTAGTAAGGTTTTACTCTATTTTTTTTAGTATTTATTGATAGTCAATGATAATTAAGCTAAAATCATCTGTTCTGTCTAATAAATAAATAATTAACTTCAAATAATTAGGTATCAATAAAAATTTACACCATTTATGAAACATTTTGAAATACAAAAGGCATGATTTCAAATATTTTTTTAAAGAAAAATTATACATAGGACATATTTATTGACCATTTGAAATTAATCTAAAATATTATTTCAAACTATACATACAAAAAAAGTATTTAATGTATGTTTTATACTATTTGTTTCCAAAAGATATTTTGAAAATAACAAAAGAACGCTAGTAAAATTTCAAAAAATAGAATAAACTAACAACAAGGACAATAATTTTATGAATATTATAAATAAAGTAAAACATCACAAGTAGACCAAGAATGACATCGAATAAAGAAGCAAGCTGTATATAAGGTAATGATAGTGAATATATTTTAGAAGGACAAAATGTGAAGAGGTTAATGTGACATTTCATCATGTGAATATTGAACTAACCTCTGAGGCATTTCATCGACAACAAAGAAGTCTGGAGTCCATCCGTCCATGAAGACTGGCTGATAAGGGGGCACTGGGGTCTTCCATTGATCTCTGGAAAAATGAAATAATATTTAGGTACCGAAAATAATTTATTGAACATCAGGAACTAATTATATTTAGGAGAAATTTGATGCTTTATGGTTATAAAAGATATCCTAGGAGATGATGTCAAGCAAGATGTGGGTGATATATAATAAGTTATCCGAAAAATATAATCTGTTCACTGATTCGTCCACAGCTGGAATATGCTAGCATTATATGGTCTCCCTACTATCGAACTCATATAGACCGGATTGAATCAGTCCAACATCGCTTCTTGTCAAGAGTTGCACGACTGATCGGCCTTGAGAGAGGTAGCTACTCCTATGAAGATATAGAGAGGCGACTTAATGTATCTACATTGGATAGACGTAGAACAGTGACTGACTTGCTGTTTATTTTTAAAATTATGAACTCCATAATCGATGACTCGATATTATTGCAGGAAATTACGTTCAATGTTCCCTCCCGGTTCACTAGAGGCAGTAACTTGCTACATGTAAGGACATCCAAAACCAACTATGGTTTCTATTCTCCTATGTTAAGAATGTGTAGACTGGTTAACTCCTCTAGTGACTTGGACTTTTTCGGGGTGGACCTTCCGGCATTTCGCAGATCCCTCTACTAATGTGCTAGATCTGTTTATTTACTCATGTTCATGTTTTGTCAAAATGTATTGTCTTAGCTATAATATTTGTTCTGTTTTACTATTTTATTTTTGTATTTTCTACTTTAAAACCGTATGTATTGGCCTAGGCCGTTAATAAAATAAAACAATCTATTTGGTATACTTTTTAAATCAGAGTCACTTCAACAAATCTAGAAGTCTGCAGTATATACCTGTGATAGTCATTTAACTCCCGTTACTAAAAATCTTTACTTCTTTAAATTATATTTTTATTAGGTACTCTTGAATGTAAAATTATTGCATAAATTCAAAGTCATCAGTTCATGTTTTGATGTCACGACTAAGTGTGTGGCGCACATAGCCCTGGGCAGCGATGAGTAAAGAAATGAACAATGATTGCAAAGGTTCGTGGTTCGAATTCCAGCGACTGCCGTTAATTTTTCTCCAATTTATTGTTGAGAGAAATATCATACACAAGATGATGTTTATTGTGAATTTGTATGCGTTTGAATACCAAACCGAAGGTCGTAGGTTCAATCCCCTACTTAAATTTAAAAAAAAAAGATTGATAAGTTCAATAAAAAGTTAAGTGTGTATTTGAACCCTCACTCGTAGAATACCAGTCGTTGTCAATTAATTAAATTGGCAGAAAATGAAAGTCGACCCGTGGACATCACCCATTCAGAGTAAATTTCTGTAATAAATGAATAATGCATGTGTCCGCTTGTATTTCTATGAATTTGGCGGATCAACACTGCACTTGCACTGCTTAGCAATGTAATATGGTAAGCATCTTTGTATCCTCAGATATCTGCATTCCTATCACCATCTGCCGGTACTCTCCTGTTGAATGAATACACTTGGCAATAATATATAAGGCGTATCATAGATTGTCTCACCTTGGTATAAGCCAGGCATCTCCTAAAGAGTGCCACAGTTCAGTTTCTTTGGACGTGACGCAGTTGACAAGTAAGTTGACAGTTTCTCTGGTCAATAACGGCTGGACCACGTGTGATGCGAGGCGAGGCTCGGCGCAACCATCGTGGGAAGCGTCGACAATCAGAGCTGGAAGTTAAGACATTAATATGATTAGTAAACACATCTGTGAGGCTACAAAATGCATGTAAAGATCATGCCGTATGTGGTAAATATGTTAAAGAAATATCAAGCACCCAGATCGAAAGGTAGACTGCAATAGCGTTATCATAAACTTCTGGTTTTTACTTCAATGTAATGACAGAAGTCGCGAAGCAGCTTTCTGAGATCCACACAACCTCTCACATCCAGCCCTGAAAATGAGAGACTCCAGTTCTGGCAACAAATCGCATCAGAGGATTTCATTACTCCAAAGGAAGGCCTCCCAACTGGCAAGAACCTTGACTGTCGGACCTGGAAATCCCTGAACAGATTAAGAACTGGAGTTGGTAGAACAAAGGACAACCTCGAGCGGTGGGGAATGCTTCGGTAGGGAGAGTCACTATTGTGTGACTGTGGAGATCTCCATCAACCAACCGTTCCACTGCTTGTATAATCAGATACCCCCAACACCCAGACTGAAGTCGCGAAGCAGTTTCTTGAGATCCACACAACCTCTCACATCTGGCCCTGAAAATGAGAGATTCCAACTCTGGCAACAAGTCGCATTAGAGAATTTCATTATTCCAAAGGAAGGCCTCCCAATTGGCAAGAACCTTGACTGGCGGACATGAAAATCCCTGAACAGACAACCTCGAGTGGTGGGGAATGCTTCGGCAGGGAGAGTCACTGTTGTGCCACTGCGGAGACCTGCAAACCACCTCACACCTAAGATCCTGCTCCATATGCCCAACAAGTTGCACATCTCAGGACCTAATACTGGGCAACACACGAGCTATCGATGTTGCCAGATACTGGGGCAAAAATAAATTTGACGTCGCTGACACGAAAAAAAGAGGAGACTTCAATGTACAGTGGTGACTCGAGTTAAGAGTGCCCTAACATATGAGACATCCCAGATATAAGTATATTCGAAATTAAATCGGCCCTAAAACAACTTAAGAACAACAAAGCCCCTGGAGAAGACGGAATTACATCTGAGCTTCTGAAAGTAGGAGGAACCCCTCTGTTGAAAGAGCTTAAAAAACTATTCAACAAGGTAATAGAACATGGAGAAACCCCGGCGACATGGAGTACGAGTATTGTGATATTGTTCCACAAAAAAGGGGATAAATCACTGCTCAAAAACTACCGACCCATTTCCTTCTTTCCCATGTGTATAAAGTATTCTCCAGAATTTTAACAAACAGGCTGACGGGTCGATTTGATGAATTTCAACCTCGAGAGCAAGCTGGGTTTAGGAAAGGCTTTAGTACAATTGATCATATCCACACGCTAAGACAAATCATTCAGCAAACCGAAGAATATAATCAGCCACTCTGCCTCGCCTTTGTAGACTATGAAAAGGCATTTGACTCAATCGAGACTTAGGCTGTGCTAGATTCACTACAACGCTGCAAAATAGACTATCGGTATATAGAGATAATAAAATCTCTTTACAAATCTGCAACAATGATGGTCCAGCTCCATGATAGCACTAACAATATTTCTATAAACAAAGGTGTTAGACAAGGAGATGTTATATCTCCAAAACTCTTCACAAACGCCCTAGAAGATATTTTTAAACTGCTATCCTGGATAAAATGTGGAATAAATATTAACGGAGAGTACATTTCTCACCTCCGATTTGCAGATGACATAGTGCTAATAGCCGAATCACCTAACAAGCTCCAAGACATGCTCTACGACCTCAATGAAGCGTCGAACAAAATTGGTCTGAAAATGAACATGGATAAAACAAAAGCCATGATTAATAGTCATATTTCACAGACCTTTGATCCTATTTCCATTGGAGGAACAGAAATAGAGGTTGTAAACGACTATACCTATCTGGGACAAGTAATACAACTAGGGCAAAATAACTTCTCAAAAGAAATCGACAGGCGCATACAACTGGGATGGGCAGCATTTGGAAAACTAAAGTACATTTTTAAAGCGAAAATTCCGCAATGCCTTAAAACTAAGGCGTTTAACCAATGCATCCTCCCTGTATTAACTTATGGCGCAGAGACGTGGAATCTGACAGCAAGTCTTACCCATAAAATAAAAGTCACCCAGCGTGCTATGGAGAGATCCATGCTCGGAGTGTCGCTAAAAGATAGAATCCGAAACGAGGAAATACGCAGAAGAACTCAAGTAGTGGATGCTACCCAACGAATAGGCACACTCAAGTGGCAATGGGCAGGTCATATCTGTCGAAGAGACGACGGTCGATGGGGAAGAAAAGTATTGGAATGGCGCCCAAGAACTGGCAATCGAAGCATTGGCCGACCCCTACAAGATGGACTGACGATATAAGAAGAATAGCGGGAGTGACCTGGATGCAGAAGGCGGAGGATCGAAGAGGATGGAGACTCATGCGGGAGGCCTACGTTCAACAGTGGACGGACACAGGCTGATGATGAACATATGAGAAGTTTGAGATACGAGCTATCGAGCGTGTAAACACATACACATGAGAATACCGACATATGGTGATAGTGATGTTAAAGTCTCATCTGGAACATTCATAAAAAATAAATATATATACTATTAAATTAAAAAGCATAGTTAAGGGTTAGCTTACCAAGAGGAGTGAATAAGAAGTGGACCAGTTCTGGAGCGTTGGGGTCGTGGATGTGAGCCTTGAGCTTGGCCAGCAGATTGAATGAGAGCTTGAACTTCTGGAAGATGTCATAGAACTCGTGTTCCGGGGGAGGTCGGGTGCGCATGGCAATCATGCCCTCGCCAGGGTCAGATTGCTTCTTGGACTTGCGGGACCTGGAAAAGAAAACAACTAATTAAATATATTGAATATTATAAAATTAATATTGGAATGGATTTTCAATCATTTATAGATTTAAAAACAAAAACAAGTAAGTAAGGTTCATCTATATCATAAGTAAATAGATGACTGGTAGCGGAATGTGTGTGTAGAATTAACTAAAACTATTTTAAGTAATGTTTTTAATATTTACAGCATCCACTTTGAGGTACATTTTAATACTACTAGATAAGAGTTTAATACCTTGTTTTAATATGGATCACATTGAGTACTGTTTCACTTGATGGAAAACAGCAGTTTTGCGATCTATGAAAGCTTCATCAGTTCCAATGTTATCAGTAGGTTTGTGCATATTGTAACTGATCAAGCTTTCATAGCAAAACTGCAGTCTTCCACCAAAAGAAACAGTTCCCCTTGTGATCCATATTAAAACAGGGTATGAAATTATTATCTATTTAATAGTATCATTCAGTTTATAGTTTAGAAGTGACCCAGAGGGTAGAATAATCAAATGGATTGTTGGCTGAAAATAATACTTGTGAAATTATTAAATTTAATTAATATACATATTAAAATCTTAATATTCTTTTACTTTATAGATAATTGAAGATCTATAGTATAGATATTCACCCGATTGATCGGCTGTTTCTGAGTCGTAACTGTAGATCCAAGTCTCATCTCCGGTTATGATGAGTTTCATGTTGAGATGGTAGTCGGAAAGCATTGTTTCGCACACTTCAACGCGGCGATGTTTTTTCGACCCTCTTTAAACATTTTGTACTACTTATAAACTCTTGTTTTCGATAGAGCTTGCTCATCAAACATTTTCTGCAACATTTTCAACTTTTCAAAAATTTCATTCCGCACACAAAATTTAATTGAACTGCGTTGTTGAAATGCTTCAGACATTGGGACAGAGCTCGTCGAACCGGCAGCGAGACGCAATTCTCTTCGTAGACCCCCATTTACGTTTCATAGACCCCCAATTTTTTTTCCTGCTGTCATAGACCTCTTGCAGGTGCTTATAGACCCCTGGGGGTCCATATAGACCACTTTGTGAATTACCGATCTTTACTAGTATTTTTAACAAATTGATACACAAGAATCAGTTGATTTTATTCATTAAGGAGGTCAATGGTTATGAATCTACTACAAATTATCATGTATGGAAATAGATGTTTCACCTTCTCCTACGTTCCAGTTCCCTGCTGGCAGCGGCCGCGTGCTGAAGACGTGCTATGAACTTCTCAATGTCATCAAAGCATCTGAAAATAATTAAATTCACACATTATTATATAATAAAATGTACTTTTAAATGTACAATAGTTTTAATATCAATATGTAAGAGGTGAGAGATGTCAAAAAAATGGAAGAGGAGGATATCAGTGTTTTATTAGAAAGGTAATAGGTCCGGTTGTAGGTCACCTGTTGAGGATGGCAATATCCTGTTCGTACAGCTTGTCAGACGATGTGCTGGAGACCTCATCTTCATTGTTGCCATGCGGAGTCAGTTCTGAATCGGAGACGGGCTCCCTGTATTGCGAAAAGTGAGGGATCTAGAAGAAGAAAATGATAAATGTAAGCAATATTGAAGCATGTCTACAAGATACAAAACAATCGGTTTTGATAAAATCATGCTAAAAAAGTTATATAGTGTTATCAGCACTGACATCGACAGGCGTATACAACTGGGACGGGAGCAATTGGAAAACTAAAGTACATTTTTAATTTAAGGCGCAGAGACGTGGAATCTAACAGCAAGTCTTACCCATAAAATAAAGGTCACCCAGCGTGCTATGGAGATATCCATGCTAGAAGTGTCGCTAAAAGATAGAATCCGGAACGAGAATATCCGCAGAAGAACTCAAGTAGTGGAGGCTACCCAACGAATAGGGACACTCAAGTAGAAATGTGCAGGACATATCTGTCGAAGATACGACGGTCAATGTGAAAGAAAAGTATTGGAATGGCGCCCAAGAACTGGCAAACGTCTTGTTTTATTACTAAATATTCATTTATAATTTAAGTACGTTTGTGGACATTGGAACTGACGCAAAACTGCAGTCTTCCATCAAGTGAAAGTGCACCGGGTGATCCATTTTAAAACAAGGTATGAAATTCTTATCTATTTACTATGTTTTATACTTGTAAAGCTTTTGAAATAACTCACTTGATTCCTGCGCGCTCTGTCACCTCCTTCCCTCTCCCTGTCTCGCTCCCTCTCCATCACAAAGTCTCTGGGAGGACCGTCGACTTCTTCAAACCTCTCCTGCCTGCTGCTGGACTGCTGGCTGATCCTGCGATCAGGACCTGGGGCTTTACCACCCCTGAAAACAAACACAAAAAATGATTAAAATTACATTTATACAACGTGCCAAAATTCTGATTTTGTGCCTCTACATTACTATACTGGAAAATGTGTGAATGCTATTTTCCTTGCAACATATTTACTAGGAGTTTGGAGTACCTCAGGGATCTATTTTAGGACTGCTTATGTTCTTTATAAGTAATACCATTTATTGATATAATGATGAAGATGTATGACAGTTTTTATAATAACCTGATTAAGTGTTCCACCAGATCTTGTGATCCAACATTGTGTTACTAGAAGATAGCATATTTACTTTGATTCTCGAGTAACTCTGTCATCCTCTCTAGGACCATTTATGTTATTTATAAGTAATACCATTTATTAATCGAATGATGAAGATGTATGACTTTTTTTTTAAATAACCTGATAAAAGTATTCCACCAGAGCTTGAGCCCCAACATCCTGGCACTGGAAGATGTGATATTTTTTTTTCTTATGGCATATTTACTTTGAATCTTGAGTACCTCAAGGAACCTCTCTAGGACCGTTTATGTACTTTATACGATTTATTACTTACAAAAACGATTGTTATGGATGATGTTTGACAGTGTTTTTGCGGTTACCTGATCAAGTCTTCCACCAGATCTTGTGCCCCAACATCGTGGCATTGGAAGATATGCATTTCTGATTTTGCTCCACCTCGTCCGCCGACTACGAAGGCCAAGATGTTGTTGTACATCTCCATGGGGTCACTGGAAGTGAAGGCGGTTGGTTCTTGGATGGACGTGCAGTTGAAGCGCTCCATCACAGACTAGAGGAAAAAAATATATAAAAGATAACATTTTTTTTTATGTAAGCACATAGGAGAATACCGACAGACGTTGATAGGGATACCCGCTCGATTTACCTGCCTCACACCGAGGACAGTAAATGTCCTTGATGATGCGCTCATTCAGATAATGTTCAATTAGCAACTGATAAGTCTAGTGGGAGTCCCCTCTGAACAATTGTGGGCACTGCACAGAAGTGCTATAAAAAACAACCCGTGAAAGAGATTAGAATCACATTCACGGATTGTAAAGAGATGGAATATAGATTCTCATCTAAATATAAATATATAGTAATTTTTTTTTAATGGCCACAAAGTCCGTATGCCTGATAGGGCCGAGGCGATTACCTCGTGAAAGAGATTAGCATCAGTGGATCCTTTGATGACACGTTTGGATAAGCGCTGCATGTGAAGCATTGATCCACCAACGTCATAGACTACAGCCTGACATTCACGCATCATCGTTATTACCACAGGAATTTACTATGAATGGGACGACTTTTGTCTACTACTAATTTTCATAAATAGGCTATGACTGACCATTTAAGGGTGAGGAATCAAATTCACACCAACTGCGTTTGTTTTAGAGTTCAGAAATCAATTGAAAAACCTTTTTTTCAAATCTCCGTCGGGGATTGAACTCACGACCTCCGGCTTGCCAAGCAAACGCTATAACCATTGAGCTATCAATTGTTGATAGAACATAGACTTAAATGTTGAGCTGTTTTGAGTTTGAATCTCACATTTATCATTGTTTTATTGGATTTTTTTGTAATAGAAATTTCTAGAATGTTTACTTACGCCACTTTCATAGTCCATGATTAGCACCCATTGACCATCCAGACATAGCTGCATCTTCTGAGACCATATTCCTACAACAAACGTTATAAATATTAACAAAATGTGATCAATGTATTGATATCAGCTCGATATAGCCCTTGCAGGCTGGTGCTGAAAAGCCTAGATATACAATATTTCGTCTCTTTTTTTGATCGCTCGTCTGACACGCATGTGTCGTCATATTGGTTGCTTGATAAGTCCTGTAACTGGTGCGTTATAAGTAATGTATATGGCTGTCTGTCATTGGTGCGCCATTAATTCTACAAGTAGAGTAGTCAGTTATGACGGAGCCCCGGATAGATGACTGAAAGTTTTGTTAATGTATTTTATCTTCAATTTCAATACGCTTTAAAAGTTCTTTGTGTTGCTCATCTGCTTCTCATCCCTCTACCACGCATTCTGATAACCATCCCGACGAAGTGACGTTGTTTCTTATTGTAAAGGGGATGTTAGTGTGCGTTTTTAAAGAATAAAGCGACTGAAACTTTTTAAGAAACCACTGAGTTTAACTCATTGGTTGAGTTTAGGATGAAACGATTCATGCTTCTGGAGTGTCAAGCTAATCTTCTGTTATGTAAAGATCCGATTAATAAATCACATAAAAATATGATTAATACAATGATATTAGAGCTGCCGTCTTTTTAAGTGATGGTATCGATGACATACCATTGGTCTTCTCCAGTTGCAGCAGTCTTCTCATGCCGTCTGCTGGGTAGACTATTCCGGTCTCCCTGGTGACCGTGAAGGTGGCCAGATGCTCCACTAGGTAGGCAGGTCTGCCTGATGATGATCCGCCTCCATCCTGGGCATTCAGAGAGTCCAAAAACTGCTCCTGGGACGCTGGAGGGCGCCCGTAGGCAAGCGGGGGACCACTGTTCTTTAACGCCATCTCTAAAAATGAATAAAAGTATTGTTAATTATAAATTATATTATATGTTGGCTTTATACATATAATTTATATAAATATAAAACATTTGCTTATATACTTGTTTTTTTTATGTAAGCACATACGGAAGAATACCGACAGATGGTGATGGAAATTCTGAAGTCTCATCTATGGAATTCTATGACGCTTACTATGCTGCATATGGCTAAACGCTGCTGAGTGTTGATCCGTCAACGTCATAGACTACAACCCAAGATTCACTGATCATTATTATTATTACAGAAATTTACTATGAATGGGTGGTCTTCACGGGACGACTTTCGTTTACCACCAATTTTAATTAATTGGCTATGACTGGCATTTTACGGGTGAGGGATCAAATTCACTCCAGCCGGGGGTATTTAAGAGCTCAGAAATCGATTAAAAATCCTTTGATTGCAAGCGTAGATTTATTTGTTACTTAAAGAGATCAAAATTGTAGGAAGGAAGAAACACAGACGCTGGAAGAGCATTCCAAAGCTTACCGGTGGCATTAAGAAAGGAACTTTGGAAACTGCCAGTTTTTGGTCGACACGCATTAACCGTGTATGGATGTTCTGCAAGTGTAAGACGAGTTTGTCGGTTGTGGGCGGGTGCAGAAGGAATTACTTCTTTAAGTTCCAAAGAGCAGCACCGGTGATAATAACGGTAGGAAAGACTAAGTGAATCAATCTTACACCTGTGTTCCATTGTTGCAGGTTAGACGTAAGAGTGTCATTGTTTATCAAACGAATTGCTCTTCTTTGAACTGAGTTAATTAAGCTTAGAAGGTATTTTGGAGCTGCAATCCATAGGTGACTGCCGTATTCAAGGATAGGTCGGATTTGTCCTTTATATAGAAGAAGAAGTTGTTTATCGTCGAAATACCTCAGTGATCTATATAATACACCTAGTTTTTTGAAAGCGAGACCGGCTTTACACTTAATTGACTCGTAATATTTGACATTATTCGATATTGATAATCCGAGCATGTTGATGGAGCTTGCTTTCGGAAGAGAACAACCGTTGAAAGATACAGGATCCATAGCAGTCTTCTTGGTGGAGAAAGTACATGATTGGGTTTTTGAAATGTTGAAACTGACGAGGTTGAGGTCGCCCCATCGTGAAACCCTTTCAAGAGACATGTTCGTCTTCTCCACCAGAGATTCCCTAGCAGCAGATAGTTCCGAATGTTTCGGAGGTTTATGGAAGATTATACTCTCATGGACAGTGCTGTCGTCGGCATAACAGTGAATGTTTGCGCATTGAAGCAAATCATTCGCATGCAGAAGGAAAAGAGTGGGCGACAGCACAGAGCCCTGTGGAACTCCCGAGTTGATTTTATGGCAGGAAGAAGAAAAGCCATGGTGCCAAGTATGTTTATATCTTAAAATTCACATTCACTTACTTATACATGTTTTCAGTATTTGAATCTAGTATTTTCTGGTTTGTAAGTTAGATGGTAACCACACAGCTATTATCGTCACCTGTGTAATGTATGCATCATTGAATGATCAATGTCTTGATATGGAACCATTAATAATAATAATAACCAAGTCCATTGTTATTCCAATGACATTAATGATACTTAAAATATTTAAATATTGCACGCACGTTCTAAATGATCAGTTTTATTGAACAATGATTCAGTAGCGCAATATTTAATTGATTACAGTAAATTCTCGTTATTTCGTTTTTCAAGGGACCACAAAAAATTATAAATGCGGGAAAAGTTTATGAGGTATTATTTAATAATGTTTCTTAGAGGTGTTTGCCGGGACCATTAAAAATGAACAAAATATGTATACGGAAGACGAAAAAAGCAAGAATAAAATAATGGGGTTCCACTGTATAGAAAAGGTTAGGTTAGCGAGACATCAGGGAAAAAATGGGCCATAGAGAGGGGGTTAAAATACATGGCCAAAAGATTGATATGATAAGGTTTGCTGACGACATTGCTCTGATTGCTGAAACTGAAGATGAACTCACGGAAACGCTGACATCCATGGAAAACATATTTAATTACAACTACGATATGAAGATAAACAGCACAAAAACCAAAGTTATGAGAGTAAGCCGCAATGAGCAGCAGAAAATTAATATATCAATGCTAGGAGTACCCCTAAAAGATGCAAAAGAATTTGTATACCTTGGAAGTACGATCACCTGGGATGGCAGAACAAAAAGAGAAGTCAACAGTCGAATACATCAAGCAAGGCTAGCTTTCAATAAAAAAGCCAAAATTCTTGAGTCAAAGAATATTACTTTAGGGCTCCGCAAGCAACTTGCCAAAACACTTGTTTGGAGCATCTTAATGTACGGCTGTGAGACATGGTGCTTATCTGAAAGTGATAAAAAAAGACTAGAGGCCTTTGAGATGTGGTCGTACAGAAGAATTCTCGGAATTTCCTGGAGAGACCACGTCACGAACAATGAGGTTCTCAGGATAATCAAGGAAAATAGGCACTTAATAAGAACCATCTCAGAGAGGCGAGCCCGATGGATTGGTCACATCATGCGCCACGATGGTCTTCTTCACGATATTGTGGAGGGGATGGTTGAGGGTAGAAACTGTAGAGGGCGCCCTAGACGGGAGTATTTACAGCAAGTATTCGAGGAGATGAATTGTACCGCTTATGCTGAGCTGAAAGGGGTTGCGGAGGACCGAGAGGAATGGAGATCGAGATGCAAGATTATGTTGCTGCAAACCAATCCACCGGATTGATAACTACGAAGAAGAAGCGAGACATCCAGTGCAACAGATGTCCCGTGCGCCAAATGTCCCGTGCACCAGACGTCCAGTGCGCCCCACGTCGTTACCGATGAGTCGTAGAACGAATTGTCTGGGGACGAAATGCGGCGGAACCGTTCACTACTTATCTATGATAATAGTAACTAACATACCATGCTGCTTAAATATACTACATACCCGTATGACTAACATTCTAAGTAAGGATGTTAACAAAAATGATTCACCAGTACATAATACAACAATATTATTATTGATATCAGCTTGATATAGCTCCTTTAGGCTGATGCCGTAAATCCTCGAAAAACGATATTTTGTCTCTTATTTTTGTTCGCTCGCCTGACATGCAAATCTAATAATGTTAGTTTTAATTATATAATATTACGCAGGCGTTTGTATACGTCATTTTATTTGTTTTGACAGTTGCTCCATTTAATGTTGGTGCAACTGTCAACTTTAATTTGATTTTTTGCCGCGATTGGCAACGCGGCATGCCAGTGTCCGGCAGTTGTCAATTAACTGGCGAAATGCCATACCGGTCGGGCGTAGAAATCAAGTTTTTATTTTAAATAAACGCGGATAGTGCTTCGAAAACAAGTTCTTTGTGTTATCAATCTGCTCCTGCACCCTGTCACCCAGTAATTCGATACCCGACTTAGAGAGGAAGATATCAAGACGTACATTCTAATCTTGCGTGTAACTTGCAGGGTACACACGCATCTATGTATATATTTGTATATAATTTACAATAAAAACGAATAAAAAAAAAAACTTTCAATATTGTGTAATATTGATATTGTGGCTTTTGGGTTTAGCCGTGTGTGGCGAATTTCTTCTCATCAATATTTCGACCGCCATTGCAGGGGTCTTCTTCAGGATTGATGACTTAGTTGTGAGTTGGCATCAGGAGGTAGTTTAGCCGTCAGCCTAACGTACCTCCACGAGCGTCGTGTCGGAGAATCGTGTACGGTGGGTATGTTCTAAGAAGAGTACCTCCACGAACGTCATGTCAGACTGTGGTCGTCCTCGCTTGTCTGTACAGGTTTTTGAGTGTGTGCTAGAGGTGGAAGCTATGCTGTTTTGAGAATCAAGCCATCATCCCTGTTGATGTTGATGAAATGTCTTTTGATTTCAAACACACGGCTAAACCCAAAAACCTAAGAAGTTATTATATCATATTGTTCAATATAAATGATCGCGTAAGACCCGCCTAGTGTTTATAATGATAATGCTATTTAAATATTGCTTATTGTCTATTATAAATGCATTAAAACAATTAGATGTGTGAGTAATGGAATAACAATTCAATGAATAATACTGAATGCAGTGTTATGTAAATACATGTAGGAGAATACGTGATGGGGAGATTGTATCTGTGGATTATATGACGCTTGCCTTTGAAGTATAGCAAGATAAATGCATATAGCAATAATAATTACATTTATTATTTTTACCTTAGTTTTCCTGTCACTCGAAAGCTGATTTAAAATCTGGAAAAATAAAATAAATATATATTAAAACTATAGGCTTAAAATAAAGGTCACCCAGCGTGCTATGGAGAGATCCATGCTCGGAGTGTCGCTAAAAGATAGAATCAGAAACGAGGAAATACGCAGAAGAACTCAAGTAGTGAAGACTACCGAACGAATAGGCACACTCAAATGGCAATGTGATAATCTGTCGAAGAGACGACGGTCTATGTGGAAGAAAAGTATTGGAATGGCGCCCAAGAACTGGCAAACGAAGCATTGGCTGACTCCCTGCAAGATGGACTGTGAAGACATAAGAAGAATAGCGGGAGTGACCTGGATGCGGAAGGCGGAGGATCGAAAGGTTGGAAACTCATGCGGGAGGCTTGCGTTTAACAGTGGACGGATACAGGCTGATGATGATGATGATATTCAAACAAGCGACATAGTCCAGTGGAACATTCAGTCGGCTTTCGTTGAAAAACATATATGTCATCGCGGTTTTTTTTATATTTAAAATAATCCTTCGGCATCGTTTGACGTAATATATCGTTTTGATACTTTCAGTACTCATTGTGACATCTACAGTAGGAAATTGGAAGTGCAGTCATTCCCTTCATCAACATACATGTATTCTTTACAGGATTCTGTAAAGCACGTAAATAAATGTCGTCAAGTTTCATCACAGTAGAGATTTTTCTGTAAACCACATGTGTCAATGCCACCACATGTGTGGAGTCACATAATGAACGTTTGTTAAACATAACAGTTTTTTATGCATCATATGATAGCTAAAAGATAGAAGAACCAATGTGATATATGAAAATAGGTCAGATAAGTACATTTATGCTTGAAATACTAGTTTTAAGCAAGAAAAAATGGTTTGAAAAATTCACGCCGTATTGACAGTATAATTTGTATTTCAGCGAGCCGTAACGAAAGGGTTAATATAACAGTAAGGTTGGAATTTGCTAAAATCTGCATTGGAGAATGCGATGTGGCAATAATATCAAACGGCATTGGGTGTAGTTACATTATATGCAAGTACTTACCAGGTGGTTTAATGCTACCCACTTTGTAAATATTTTAAATCGTACTTTCATCATAAATTCACAAGCATGGAGGCAAATTATACCTACCTAATGACTTATGTACCTACCCAGTGATTTTTATACCTACCAATAATAACCTAACATTAATGCTAAATGAATCAAGCAATTGCATCGAAATTATTAGTGATTTGTTTAAATTTATTGTTTTGTATTGTTTATTGTATTGTAAGTCCTTCTATAACGCATATATTTTTATACACATCCATTTAATAGCATTTGATAAGCTTAATAAGTACATTTATAAAGCAAAATTCCGCAATGTCTCAAAACCATCCATCCATTAAAGCCATCATCAGGTCTTCCTAGGTGCAGCTACTCGGACACAGCGGACACTCCAGAAGGTGTGACAGGGTCTGCTCCATACCGCAGTCGCATTCAGTCGGTCCGCTGTACAACTGCCAGGCTTTCATCTGTGTCCTCGTCTTGCATACTCCGTTCCGAAGTCTGTTAAGGGATCTCCATATATTCCACCCCTAGGTCCTCTTTCGGGGCAATCCAAGTATTCCTCTCAGTTGCGCCTCTCCACATGCTCAGCCGCAGGGTGGCCTCAGGCATCACCAGTTCCGTTGTCGACTGTAGGAAACTTCTTCTTGATTTGAGCCGTGTGGTTATCTTTTGATCAAAAAATCGAATGATTATCCAGTGGCTTGTGAACCATTTGGTTCTAAGGGGACGCCTTTATCAATTGCACGCTCAGATGTTGCTAAACATCAACCCACCTTATTTACAAAATTATTTGCAATGATTGCAAAGCGATACGTTGTTTTGCTAACAATTTACAATTTAATATATTTATTTTGTATGTGTTTCAATGAATAATGGATGCTTGACATTGAAGAAAAACTATATTTCATAATAATTGTTTATGACACAGTAGGAAGATATGAATATAAATATATTAATCATGACTTAATACGATAATAGAATATTTCAAACGCGGTTTTTGTTAGAATGTTAGATCATCGAAGTTAAGCAACATTTGACGTTGACCAAAACATGGATATGTATGTGAGACGTGGAATCTAACAGCAGGTCTTACACATAAAATAAAGATCGCCCAACGTGCCGTGGAGAGATCCATGAGAGGAGTGTCTCTTAAATATAGAATGCGAAATGATAACCGCAGAAGAACTCAAGTAGTGGAGGCCACACAACGAATATGCACACTCGGTGTCAATGCGACATACATGTCGAAGAGATGATGGTCGACGGGGAAGAAAATTGTTAGAGTGGCGTCGAAGAACTGGCAAACGTATCATTGGCCGACCCACTACGAGATGGCATGAAGACATCAAAAGAATAGCGGGAGTATCCAAGATGCGGAAGATATCAGAGGATGGAGATTCACGACGGAGGCCTAGGTTCAGCAGTGGATGTACACAGGCTGATGATGATGATAAATAAAGATACTCGTAGTTTCAAAAGCTTATGAAATGAGTTTTAGTTGTATCATATGTTAATTTTTATTTTATTTCCTATTTGTACGTAAATTGGTATTTACAATTGTTTTTAATTTATATATTTTATCAAATTACATAGATTTTCTGCGTCGATATTGTTTCCTTATCGCATTATCACATTGTTTTCGATACCTAACCCTTTTTATCGCGCTAATTAATACAACGTAGTATTATCCTAATGTAGAAACACGAAAAAAAGATAACATTCCAATTATAGTGACTAATTTAGTTTTTGAACGAAACAAATCCAACGAAGGGCTCAAGATTAACTAACTTTATGATTTATTATAAATAAGAAACTGTCACATTATCCCTGACTGTCTAACTATAATAAATAAATAACATTTACTAGAATACGATCTGGCCGCCGTCGGCACACAACTGACTAGGCACCGGGCGCCGTGGTCGGTGACACCCAGCGTTGCGGCAATCTATATAACTAGTCCTCCTAACGGCATTACACAATGACAACACATGCGTGTCCGATGAGCGAACGAAAATAAGAGACATACATACATCGAGGTTTTCGGTACCAGTCAGCAAGGGCTATATGATGCTGATGTCAGTATGATGGCGACTGAATTATTTTGGAACAAAACATTTTTGTACCCCCTTTCCAACGAGACTACTAGCGCTCCTCTACGACATTAAATGACTTGACATCAGCATGATAGAGCGCTTGCTGACTGGTACCAAAAACCTCGATGTACAATCTTTCGTGTCTTATTTCGGTTCGCTTGTCGTGCATGAATGTGTCCGCCATATTGGCATTTGGGACTAGTTATATAGACCGCCGCTTGTGGCGCTGTGACTAGGTCGCGCCAGGTTGTAAAGTTTATCGTAAATATGTTAATGTGCATCTGAAAAAGTCTGTGTTATTAATCTGCTCCTAATGCTGCCACCATGCGACGGAATAACACCCTTTTGAAAGAGAGGAGAGGATGCTAGAGTGGATGAATTCCTTTTTTTTTCTAAATTAGCGAATTTTGAAAAAAAAAAAAACAAATAATGCTATTGCATCCTATATTTTGTATGGTTTTGACATCAGCATGATGTAGTCCTTGCTTACTGGCACCGAAAACCTCGATATACAATATTTCGTCTCTTATTTCTGTTCGCTTGTCGTACATGTATGTGTCGCCATATTGAAATTTTTGACTAGTTAAATAGATCGCCTCTTGGGCGCTGGGCCTCAGCGCTGACGAGTCGTGTGCCGACGTCGGCGAGAGCATATTGTATTGTGGCCCGGCCTGAATGCTGTGACTAGGTCGGGCCATAAGTTTGTAAAGTTATCGAAATATATATGTCAATGTGTTTCAAAAAAAGTCAGTGTGTTATTAATCTGCTCCCCATCCTGCCACCACGTGACTGAATAATACAACCTTTTAAAGAGAGGAGGATGTTAATACATAAGAAAATATCGCATGATCCCTGACTATATAACTGTAATAAATAAATAAAATTTACTAGAATCCGGGCTTATATAGAAGTATAAATACTTAAAATCATTGAAAGCAGGTACAAGCTATTAGTCTTTTTTACGATCGTGTTTGAAGATCCTTATGACATTAGCACCAATAAATTTGTAATCGAATGGCTTAGGCGATAAGGAATTGATAAAGACAATTGTTCTCTATCTAATGGCATTCTTCTTTGATTACATATTGAAGATTTTTTTAAAGTGTGACATCAATACTTGATAACAAAATCCTTGATAACAGTTGATATAATTAAGATTATTGAATTTTTAAATTGTAAAATCTTATCTTACAAAAGCAAGTTTTACATGAATATGTACTTTGTGGCGAAACACCGAGTTGAAGCTTATTTAATCGAATTTAAAAGAATAATTCTTGAATGATTTGTAAAGTACGAAAGAAATTGGCTCGTATTTTTCGATGTCTTGACCTATCGTTCACAGATAATTCGTTCCCAGACTCATTGGTAACGATGTGGGGCGCATTGAACGTCTGGTGTAAGGGCCATTAGGTCTCCAGACAACTGGTGCACTGGCTGTCTCTTTAACCTAACCTAACTTAAGGATTTTTCTCCTTCTCTCTCGGGAGGTCTTGTTAATGAAATAACGTAAGTTAGGTTAGGTTAGGTAAGGAGTGATTGTAGAGTCCAAGATCCATAGCTCTCGTTAACCAAATAATTTAACTTAAGGGATTTTCCAGTGATCGTAGAGTCCAGAGATCCATAGGTCTCGTTGGAGAAATAACTTAGGTTAGGTTAGGTTAGAAAGACATCCAGTGCACCAGTTGTCTGGAGACTACATGTCCCGTGCATCAGACGTTCATTACGCCCCACGCCGTTACCGATGAGTCGTTGAACGAATTGTTTGGGAACGAAATGCGGCGGAACCGGTTTTTTGAGAATAAGTCGTTGAAAAAAAAAACTAAACTGTTTTCTGTATTTTTTATGTAAATAGTGATATCCTCCTCTCGGAATAGGATATTGAATTACTGGGTGACAGGATGCAGGAGCAGATTGACAATACAAAGAACTTGTTTTCGAAGCACCATTCGCGTTTATTATAAAGACTTGATTTCTACGCCCGACCGGCATGACGTTTTGCCAGAGTCCATTGACAACTGCCGACACTGTGACATCTAGCGCCCTAAGACAGTCGCGGCAAAAAAGGTAATTAAAGATGACAGTTGCTCCAACATGAAATGGAGCAACTGTCATAATAAATAAACTGGCGTATGCAAACGCCTGCGTAATATCATATTATTAAAACTAACATTATTAGATTTGCATGTCAGGTGAGCGAACATAAATAAGAGACAATAGATCGATTATCGAGGCTTTACGGCATCAGCCTAAAGGAGCTATGTCAAGCTGATATCAATAGTTTATTGTTTTAATGATATGTGTTTGTTGTTGTAAAAAGGTTGACGATCACTGTGTCTTGGCAGTTAGTTCTTAATATGAACTGTATAGGAAGCCAATACCGTAGTGGATGAAAAAATGCATGACTCGGTATGAATTTTAATATAAAGCTCAATAACTAACTATGTACTGCGCTATCCCATACGAAATAACTCACAATACCGGGTGATTAAAAAGTCTACAATCATAACCTAAGTAATAACTATAAATTTTTATATTTAAATATGCAAGTAGTATTATATTTATTGTCAATCTATATATCTAGCATCAATAGTTTTGATAAAAACCTAAGTCATTGATGAGATACTGCCAATGAAAGCGCGGGGTTCGTAAAAGGGATGTAGAAAGGCATGCTTTCTCGGTTTTACATGCACGCCGTTTGCGCTTAAATGCGAGGAAAGTAGAATTCTAGAGAAAGATGTAATATGGGTGTGTTAGTTTTCTCTAAGGTTGACAAGGGAATAGCTAGCCGTTTATGAGATACTGCCAATGAAAGCGCGGGATTCGTAAAAGGGATGTAGAAAGGCATGCTTTCTCGGTTTTACATGCACGCCGTTTGCGCTTAAATGCGAGGAAAGTAGAATTCTAGAGAAAGATGTAATATGGGTGTGTTAGTTTTCTCTAAGGTTGTCAAGGGAATAGCTAGCCGTTTATGAGATACTGCCAATGAAAGCGCGGGATTCGTAAAAGGGATGTAGAAAGGCATGCTTTCTCGGTTTTACATGCACGCTCTAAGGTTGACAAGGGAATAGCTAGCCGTTTATGAGCTACTGCCAATGATAGCGCGCGGTTCGTAAAAGGGATGTAGAAAGGCATGCTTTCTCGGTTTCACATGCACGCCGTTTGCGCTTAAATGCGAGGAAAGTATAATTCTAGAAAGAGATGCAAATTGAGGGTGTTGTTTTTCTTTAATGTAGATAAAGGAATAGCTTGCGACAAAGTTCACTGTTGAACATAGGCCCCCCGCATGAGTCTCCTTCTCGATCCTCTGCCCTTCGCATCCTAGCTACTTTCGCCATTCTTCTGATATTGTTAGTTCACCTGCAAGGGTCGAATAACGCTCAGTTTGCCATTTCTTCAACACTTTTCTTCCCCATATTCTATACATTCCAATCATATATATTAATCAAATTGGTGGTAGATGAAAGTCGTCTCGTGAACACCACATAGCGAATTCCTGTAGTACATGGATGATGTGTGAGTGACGGGCTGCAGTCTATACTTTTCTTCCCCAACGACCGTCGTCTCTTCGACATATATGTCCTGCCCATTGCCACTTGAGAGTATCTATTACATAGATAGCCCCCACTACATGAGTTCTTCTTAGGATATCCACGTTTAGAGACACTCTTCTCATGGATCTTTCTATGGCACGTTGAGTAACCTTTATTTTATGTGTAAGACTTGCTGTTAGATTCCACGTCTCTGCGTCATAAGTTAATACTGGGAGGATGCATTGGTAAAATGCCTAACTTTTCGCTTTAAAAATGTACTTAAGTTTTCCAATTGCAGCCCATCCCAGTTGTATACGCCTGTCGAACAGGATAAAACATGTAAGCTGATTTAAAAATATTTATCTTTGTCCGGGTTTGAACCCGTTATCTCTCGCTTGGTAAGCGAGCGTTGTACATCTAAGTCATACTCTTAGATGTCTATTGATCGTATCACTTTGATTTCTAGAAATAAATTTAGAAATTCGTATTATCTGCGTTCAATTTCAATTGATAACAATGCATCAGCAAAATCCATTATCGCAACACAATTAATAATATTATCATCGCTAATTTATTATGTAATGTTATTAGAGATCATAAAGTGCAATATTATAACATGTCTGGCTAGCGTGGTATTGTGGTGACCATAAAAAACTTCGATAATATATCTAAGAAAATGTTAGCGAAATATTTTTTTACATAATTAGGATCTTCCTTTTTTCTTCTTCTCAGTATCAATCCAGTGGATTACTTTACAGCAGCAAAATCTTGCATCTCAATCTCGACTCTTCTCAATCTTCTGCAGCCCTCTTTAGCTCAACATAAGAGCTGCAATTCATGTCCTTGAACATACTCCGGTCTAGGACGTTCTCTGCAGTGTCTACCCTCAATCATACCTTCCACAATGTCGTAAAGAAGACCGTCGTGGCGCATGATGTTACAGATCGCCTCTCTGAGACGGTTCTTACAAGGTGCCTATATTCCTTGATTATGCTGAGAACCTCATTGTTCGTGACGTGGTCTCTGTAGGAAATTCAGACAATTCTTCTATAAGACCACATTTCAAAGGCCTGTAGTCTTTTCTTATCACTTTTAAATAAGCACCAAGTCTCACAGCCGTACATCAAGATGCTCCATACAAAAGATCTTTAAATTCTCTATGTGGTTCTAACAAGGAAAAAGATTTGCATCTATAGTAAAACCAACATATTGGACATTGGCAACATATAAAAACATAAGATATATGTACCGTACATGTTTGTCCATCAATAGTAGCACATTGTTAGGGTTTTTCTTGTTAGATCACCGAAGTTTAGCAATTCTAGGCGCGAACTAAAACTTGGATGCGTTTCGATGGTCGTTTGATCGTCGATTCTTAGGACCGAATGGTCCATCCGATTTACTAAATTCAGCTGAAAATAACTCAAAAATATGCCACGGATACTAACGACAGTTACCGTATCTTCATGTCCTTTAGTTTTTTTTCAATGTTTTCAGCATTCACTTTAAGATCCATTATAAATAATAAATATTAATTTATTTACTTTGTTATGGTAACGCAGCAATTTCGTCTTCCTCAATCCATCACTGTCAAGAGAAAACCTTTAGTTTCTGCTCTGGAAATCGCCGAGAACAACATACATACTCGTATGTTTGCATGTGGACTTTTGGGTGCATATATCTCTTGGAATCTCTCGAAAATTCCGCAATATCTTAAAACTAAGGCGTTTAACTAATACATCTTCTTTGTATTAACTTACGGCGCAGAGACGCAGAATCTGATAGCAAGTCTTACGCATAAAATAAAGGTCACCCAGCGTGCTATGGAGAGATTCATGCTCGGAGTGTCGCTAAAAGATAGAATCCAAAACGAGGAAATTCGCAGAAGAACTCAAGTAGTGGATGCTACCCAACGAATAGGCACACTCAAGTGGCAATGGGCAGGACATATCTGTCGAAGAGACGACGGTCAAGAACTGGCAAACGAAGCATTGGCCGACCCCCTACAATATGGTCTGACGATATAAGAAGAATAGCGGGAGTGATCTGGATGGAAGAGGATGGAGACTCATGCGGGGGGGGTTACGTTCAACAGTGGGAGGACACAGGCTGATGGTGAGATCTCTTGGGACGAGGCAATTGACAGAATTAAGTTTTTGGCGAGAATGTTCCGGGGTTTCGTTCTTAACCACCCTGTAGAACTAACTGTTTTGCGAACTATCGTTTTTGTATTTTTGCAAATGAAAAATAAATAAACTAAAACAGACCCGAAAGATTCAATATGCGAAATAGTTTGACGGAACCCGAAAATCCCACGGAGAAAATTTACAAAAAATAATACGCGATCAATTTTATCGAACCGCGAATACGTTGCATACCTTTTGATAATGTTTTTTATTATCAACGTATATTTATTTTTTGTCGTATAAAATTATTGTACTGGAGGTCGAATCGTCAAGGAAAAAAAGGCATTTATGGCTTCGGGGCATTATTAGTACTGTTTAGAGAAAGTACGTAAAGGAATGCAAATCGTATGAAGGAATGCGAGGAATGTAGACAACACACCCAAAAATATTTCCGACCGTGCGACCGTACGCGGCGACGACTGTCATGACTTTGATGACAAATTTAAAGCATCTTAAATAAACTTTTTGAATATTTTTAATGCATTTATTTAGATAATTTAATTGTAATTTCTTGTGTTTTTGTGGCGTTTTGATCGGTAGATTATTAAGCGAGATATATATTTTTTTGTAAATAGGTATTTTGATTACATTTTAAAAATGTTTTAAATATTTCTTAATTGAATGTAACTTATCTAGTTTCATTCAACATGTATATATTTAGTTATATTTACACAAAATTAATAGTTTTTATCAAAAAATAAGCGATAACTGTTGGGTTATTTAGTACAGTTTATCAAGTAGTTTTCATACGATTATAAAACATTAAAAATATAACTTTTTATTAAATTTATATATTCAAATGTATATATTTGTATTTGAATTATGTTTGTTTATATTTAGAATATAAATAATGCGTATCTAAATCTGAATTAAATGAATAATTGCTAAAAATATTTATGCCTACCAAATAAACGTCTATGTATCTGTCATTGTACTTTGAAACTAGTTTCCAAGTCGAGAAAAATACATTTTTGTTTAAAAATATTCCATAATATTATACAAAAATATAATTGTTAATGTATTTTTGTTTGTTTGTTGTGAAATATTGCAAATATTTCACTAAAATTAAAAAAAAAACAATTCGATAAACTTTGCGTACGCAGGTCTATCTGTCAACGAATCGACACGCATTTTCTGCCATATTTAATGCACATTGTTCACAAAAACTTAAACAAAATTAAAAACAAATAAATTTAAAATGTTTTACTGTTTGTTTTGTGTTGAAAATAGCAATATTTTTTAACAATATTCACATAAATAGCACGAAATAAGTTTACAAGTGAATTATATTCTGCGTGACCTGTCATTGAGTTTAAGTACACATTTTCAATGGTTAATAATACGTTTTACGGGTTATGTTATATATCAAATTAAAGGTAATTTAATGCAGATTTAGTTTACCTTTGTTTCAGCAGGTTTTGTGATGTAGTTTAGTCGCAAATTGAAGAAAATCACATCGAAGCGGAACTACTGAACGGTACACGGACACAGACGGCCATCTTGCTAGTCGCTGGTAAAGTTTTGAGTTTCCTACACTTTGCTTACCTGTGGCTTGCCAGGTAGCCGGGGCAAGGGTGAGCTTGAGAGAACATATCCATCTCTTTCTTTTTCGTTGGCCTACTAATGAAAAAGAAAGAGAGATAAGCTTCTCGTTCACCTTTGTGTCTGAGCTCTTGACTATAGCATACGTGTAATGCTGCTTTGAGTAACAAAAAACGTGGACACGAAATTGATAAACATTTTTGATGACATTATAAATAAAATGTTAACCAAAAATAATCATCACTATTAGCATGTAAGCTCTTTTAACTGGAGCATATGGCTCTCACGAAAAGCTCTGTCAGCTGCCATATTCTTTGCCTCATCCCATGTCCCGTTTTAGTAGTTGATTAGACATGAACTTCAGTTACTATTTAACATCATCATCATTAAAATCTGCTCATCGAACAGAGGCTCATGGTCGTCACAAACTGCCGTCACAAAGCTCTGTCAGCCGTCATAGTCTTCGTCTCTACCTTCGGGAGCTCCTTCGAGTACACTCTATGTATAGTTCCCGTTAGCCTTCAGGGGTAAAAATAATACACTGCTTAAATGATATCGTATAATAATAAATTTATATTATCAAAATCATATATATACATTGTAAGCGCGGCTCTCGTTAGATCACCAAAGATTAGCAACATTGGATGCGTACCAAAACATGTATGTTTTACTCCCCGTTGCTTTCCGCGTGTTTTTCGTTGTGCTGAGCCGACACTTCGATGTGCAGATAGGTGGGGCACATGGGGCAGGATCTTAGGTGTAAGGCTGTCTGCAAAACAGTGACTCTCCCTGCCGAAGCATTCCCCACCGCTCGAGATTGATCTTTGTTCTACCAACTCCGGTTCTTAATCTGTTCAGGTATTTCCAGGTTCGCCAGTCAAGGTTCTTGCCAATTGGGAGGCCTTTCTTTGGAGTAATGAAATCCTCTGATGCGACTTGTTGCCAGAGCTGGAGTCTCTCATTTTCCCAGCGGCAATAAAAGGAAGTTTTAAATAAACGAAAGTAATATAAAGTTGTCGGTTTAATCTATTTACTTCTTAGTATCTCTTATTATGTACTTTTATATAAAGATATATTATGATAGGTATTTGTTAATATTTGCTTCAACTAATCACACACAATGAACTCTCCTTACTTCTTCCACCGCTCCATGTATAGTTCCGTTTTGCTCGCACACCTGTTGAGCTCCATACACCAGAGCGAGACAGGTATATGGCTTATCAGTTCTAAGGCACTTGATAAAACTTCACGGGAACTTAAATAGTTGCCAGGTGTTGATATAAAATGTTTATTTTTAATTAATAAATTCAATTAATTAATTAACACGTCTTACATATTTATTAAAAAAAAATGAAAGGAAACATGTAGCGTTGGGCCAGTCAAAATGTATTCTTACCCCTTTCGCAACGGTTGTCGGCATAGGCCGACAAAGATTCCCCGACCGTTAACATCGGTTGACGTGATATATCGTTTTGCTACTTTCAGTACTCATTGTGACATCTACGGTAGGAAATTGGAAGTGCAGTCATTACCTTTATCAACCTACACGTATTCTTTACAGGAATCTGTAAAGCATGTAAATAAATATCGTAAGGTTTCGTCACAGGAGCAATTTTTCTGTACACCTCATGTGTCAATGCCACCACATGTATGGAGTAACATAATGAACGTTTGTTAAATATAATAGTTTTTTATGCATCATATGATAGCTAAAGGATAGAAGAACCAATGTGATACATGAAAATAGGTCAGATACGTACATTTATGCTTCAAATACTAGTTTTAAGCAAAAAAATGGTTTGAAAAACTCACGTCGTATTGATAGATTAATTTGTATTTCACCGAGCCGTATTGAAAGGGTTAAAAATTATAATTTACAAACCACTATACCCTCAGAATTTTGTCATCGTTGATATTCTAAAATCTTTATTAGTTTTGTTGTCGTTGGGTTGAAAATGAGAGACTCCAGCTCTGGCAACAAGTCGCATCAGAGGATTTCATTACTCCAAAGGAAGGCCTTCCAACTGGCAAGAACCTTGACTGGCGGACCCTGAACAGATGAAGAACCGGAGTTGGTAGAACAAATGACAATCTCGAGCGGTGGGGAATGCTTCGGAAGGGAGAGTCACTATTGTGCGACTGCGGAGACCTGCAGACCGCCTCATGTGCCCAATAACCTGCACATCTCAAGACCTTATGCTGGGCAATACACGGGCTATCGATGTTGACCAGATACTGAGCAAAAATAATTTGACGTCGCTGACACGAAGAAGAAGAATAAGCGTATATAATTGTTGGGTCAAGCCGTTCCTTAGGACCAAATTGTTAAAGTCTCGGTAAGGTCCGGTTAATCTTACGTTCTACTTTACAAAAAACTGCTTAAAACTCAACAAATACTATGCTTCGGATTATTAATACGAGCTGCTGTCTCTTCAAGTCTTTGGGCTTGCCTTAGAGGTCGTCGGGAACTATACATGTTCCCAGGTAGACCTTCGTCAACTGACAGAGCAATTTGGGGTGACCATATATTCCAAATATGGAACGTAAATGGAGTCTCATGGAGCCTGAAGTGTGGCCTGAAAGGACCATCGTTCAACCCTGGATACGTGTAAGACGAAAAAATTGCAAAAAACAGTGGTTGAAACTAACTTGAGGGAAGATATTGACATATTTAGTGTAATATTGCTTCAGTTTCAGTGCTGGTGTTGACTGATACGAAATGTTGGACGTTTGATTTTGTGACAATAATGCCGTGTTATTTGTGTGTCAACCATGATATACTTATGACACGGTTTTTGTTGTCACAAATCCTAACTATTTGCGCTGCGTATTCCGACACTTGTTCTGAGTATGAGGTCATTGACACTAAATGTGTCAATACATTTACATCACCACACTTACGTTGGTACTTCAAAATCAAATTCAAATTGTATATTTTGTATTGTCGTTGAAGGAAAAGAAAAAAAAAGAAAAAATGATAGGATCGTTGTCAAAAGTAAACGTAAGATTTAGAGGTTTTTTGACGTGGTTTTGTGGTGATTATATGCTCTGTTTAGAGAGCGGATATGGAAAGAAAGCTGTTTAAATAAGCGGAAGTGGTTTGTGGGTGTATCATTCTATAGATTACAAAAATTCCTCGCGGTTACATACGGTTATAACAATACAATTATTTATTTTCATATTTTTAATAGCACTGATGTATGCTTTTTATTATTTCATAAAAGTGTGGTCTGGATATACCCAAGTGTAGTATAAAGTCGATTTATTCACATTTATTTTATATGTAAACACATACAGGAGAATACCGACAGATGGTAATAGTAATTCTTAAGTCTCATCTGTGGAGTTCTATGACGCTCACCATGGTGCATATGACTAAGCGCTGTATGTGGAGTGTTGATCCGCCGACTTCATTGACTACAGCCCGGCATTCATACATCATCCAAGTATTACAGGAATTTACTACGAATGGTTCGTGTTCACGGGAAAACTTTCGTTACCACCAATTTTGACTAATAGGCTATGACTGGCATTTTACGGGCGAGGGATCAAATTCACACCGACCGGGGGTAATTTTAGAGCTTAGAAATCATCAAAAGGCTTACAAACACTATCTGTCGGTATTCTCTTGTGTTACATAATATATATATGGATATCTTAATTATTTGAGTCGAGTTGTAGTAAATACATATCATCGAAAAGCAATATCAAAGCTATATAAACTCTCGGGCATTGCCCCGCCAAACATACGGCGAGAAGTTACTACCAAGAAGGAACTCACCAAAGCAACCCACGACGCACTCCACCCTATGTTTGGGTACCAAAAGATAGCCACCCGGCTCAAATCAAGAAGAAGTTTCGAACAGTCGACAACGGAACTGGTGATACCTGAGGCCACCCTGCGGCTGAACATGTGGAGAAGCGCAACTGAGGAGAATACTTGGATTGCCCCGAAAGAGTACCGAGCCCCTGGACATGACCAAGGGTGGAATATATGGAGGTCCCCTAACAGACTTCGGACCGGAGTATGCAAGACGAGGACACGAATGAGGGCCTGGCAGTTTTACAGCGGACCGACTGAATTTGACTGCGGCGTGGAGCAGACCCTGTCACACCTTCTGGAGAGTGCGCTGTGCCCGAATAGCTGCACCCAGGAAGACCTGATAATGGCCAGAAGTAACGCCATCGACGTCGCCCACTTCTGGGCAGACAGGATCTGACCCTGTTGTTTCCGACACGATTATATATATATATATCGAAAAGCAAGGGTTAATGAGAGCTTCTTCAATCATTCACATTTATAAACGTTTTTTTATTTTTTATTTTCATTGATTGTTAGGTATTTATATTTAATCGGTAGGTATTTATAGCGATGGGTGCTGCGATTAATGCCGCGCTGGCAACACCCTCGCACCTGAACCCGCCGCAGGTGTTTTTTTCTTCATATTATATCGAATACCTTTAACCGCATACCTTCCGACTTGTAGCGGCTAGTGATGCGAAACCACCTGTTACATTACCAAACTTTATATTACCGAGTAATATTAGTAATGAAAAATATATTTAAATAACAAAATATTTTTTTTCGCCGGCGGTCATAGCTCAGTGGTCAAATCGTTTGCTTTGCAAGCCAAAGGTCGTGGGTTCGATCCCCGACGGAGATTAAAATAAAAAAGGATTATTTATCGATTTATGAGCTCCAAAATACCGCCGGTTGGTCTGAATTTGATCCATCACCCGTAAAATGCCAGCCACAGCCTATTAATTGAAATTGGTGGTAGACGAAAGTCGTCCCGTGAAGACCACCCATTCATAGTAAATTCCTGTAATAATAAGGGATGATGCGTGAATCTCCACATGCAGCGTTTAGCCATATACACCACGGTAAGCATCATAGAATTCCACAGACGAAACTTCAGAATTACTATCACCATATGTCGGTATTCTCCTGTATGTGCTTACATAAAAAAAAATATATATATTTTCGTATCGGATTATTTACAAAATATACTATGTATTGTAATATTATTAATTCATGTTATATTAGCAATTACTGGTGTCACGACCTATCGTCCCCAGACAATTCGTTCAAAGAGTCATCGGTAACGACGTAGGCTAACTGGACGTCTGGTTCACGGTTAATTTGGTACCCGGACAACTGGTGCACTTGCTGTCTAGCTTACCTAATCTAACCTAACCCAACCTAAGTTATTCCGTGAACGAGACCTATGGCTCTCTGGACTCTCCACATGGGTGTCTATTCGTTGTGGGCCTCTACTACTTGGGAGTTCTTTTTCGGACGTTTTAGAGACACTCTTCTCATGGATCCCTCCATGGCAGATCGGTAGACCTTTATTTGATGCATAAAACCTGCTATTAGATTCTCATCATCAGCCTGTATCCGTCCACTGTCGTTCGTAAGCCTCACGCATGAGTCTCCATCCTCTTCGATTCTCTGCCTAACGCATCCATGTCACTCCCACTATTTTTCTTATGTCGTCAGTCCATCTTGCAGGGGGTCGGCCAATGCTTCGTTTACCAATACTTGAGCGCCATTCCAATACTTTTATTCCTCATCGACCGTCGTCTCTTCGACAGATATGTCCTGCCCATTGCTACTTGAGTGTGCCTATTCGTCGGGCAGCATCCACAACTTTAGTTATTCTGCGTATTTCCTCGTTTCGAATTTTATCTTTTAGCGACACTCTGAGCATGGATCTCTCCATAGCACGCTGGGAGACCTTTATTTTATCGCTAAGACTTACTGTTAGATTCCACGTCTCTGCGCCATAGGTTAATACAGGAAGCATGCATCGGTTAAACGCCTTAGTTTTAAGACATTGCGTAATTTTCACTTTAAAAATGTACTTTATTTTTCTTGTTGTATCGACAGACGTATACAACTGGGATACATGTTTATCATATTACATTTTAAGTAATTGTATTTATGCATTTTCATTACCGTTTTTGCCATCTCTCGCGGTAATGTAACCATCGCGACCGATACCACGCACCACTACTCAAGTCCTGCCCGCGCACTGTGCGTTCAGTCTACCGCTAACCGCTCCACCGGCGACAAGTACTCGCAATGTCGACGGAACAGGCACCGAGGCTATGCCATGTGATAAAGGTCGACACCTTTGACGGGTACGGCTTCAACCTGCACGCAGAGAAGGGCAAACCGGGACAATACATAGGCAAAGTCGACCCTGGGAGTCCCGCGGAGACAGCCGGCTTGAAACAAGGAGACATGATCCTTGAAGTCAACGGGGAGAGCATCTCTCAAGACAACCACAAAAACGTCGTTCAAAAGATCAAAGGAATGCCCAACGAGACGAAACTTCTTGTAATAACACCGCTTGATAAAGTAGCCAATGATGTGCAGAAGGAAGAGAAGAAAGATTCTGTGAAGATCGAAACAAACGGAAACAGCAACAATGGTGATGAGATGAAACATGAGATGTTTACACCTAAGGGTCCAGAGATTAGCAAACTGAATTTAGGGATGACTGCTGCCGAGATGAGGGCGCAACTGAGTGCAAGGAAGAAGGTGGATCCGAAGAAAGCGCCCATGGATTTCAAATCCAAGTTTGATATCGTCAAGAAATTGTAAAGTTACAAGTGTTTTTTTTTTCAATGTTGTCACAAGTTTTATGGTTTGATAAATATGCGTGTTTATTCGCGTGTTTTGTGGTGAAGATTTCAAAGCAAATTATTAATGTTTTAAACGTCAATTTCTTGGTTTTAAAAAAAAACCTTTTTGATGCATTTTTCTTGTGTATACAATCTGAAATTGCTTTTTTATTGTAAGTGTTTGATGCTGTTGAGATGTTTAACCCTTTCTCCACCGAATGTTAAATAAATGGCAGATTATCAGCATTTAATGTTCTCTTACGAAAATCGCCTTGTACCAGTTAAACTCCGCATTCAAAAGTTCCACCGAATGTTTAAAAATGGCATATATATTCTATGTTGTCTTGCATAAACCACTTCACATTCAAACAAAATGATTGCATCAATGCACAGAAACAATCTTAACCCTTTCGCATCGGTCGTCGGCATATGCCGTCGTAAGATTCCCCGATCGTTGACATCGTTTGACGTGATATATCGTTTTGCTGCTTTCATATAATAGTTTTTTATGCATCGTCTGATAGCTAAAGGATACAAGAACCAATGTGATATATGAAAATATGTCAGACAAGTACATTTATGCTTTAAATACTAGTTTTAAAATCGACAGTATAATTTGTATTCAAACCGAGCCGTAATTAAAAGGTTATGTACAACTCTTCCTACTTCATATTCGTTTCTAATTACAATATACACATCACAAAATGTTACAACTATATCAACTGTCAAATACATCACCATGTTAAACTGCGCATTCGAAAGCTCCACCGAATGTTAAAGAAATGGCAGATTATTAGTATTTTATGTTCTCTTATAAAAATCGCCTGGTTCTAGTTATACCACACAAGCAAAAAAGCTCCACTGAATGTTGAAAAAATGGCATATACATTTTATGTTGTCTTGTAACAACCATTTCACATTCAAACAACATGATAGGTTTTCACGGCCAGATTTGATATTGTTGCTTTTAGGTTTAGCCGTGTGTGGCGAATTATTTATTTCCAATATTTCGACCGCCATGGCAGGGGTCTTCTTCAGGGTTGATGACTTAGTTAGACATTAAGTCATCAACTGAAGAAGACCTCTGGAATGGCGGTCGAAATATTGGAAATAAGTCATACACCACACACGGCTAAACCCAAAAGCCACAACATCATGATTGCAACAGTTCACAGAATCAATCTTAATAAACTACTCAACGTCGTAATCATGACAATTTATGATAAGTGATTAACCGGACGGTCTTAATGGCACATCTTTCGAGCATAAATTTAATCATTTTAATGGGCTGAAGTAAAACTATGCATTTTACGATTTTTCGCTTCACTATAAAAGAGCTATGCACATATACGATATATTGCTTACATATATGGCAAATATTTTTCTATCTGGAGCAAAGAGATACTTGTATCAAGCTTACCAAGGTTGTGTTATAGACCAATCATTGATTTGAAGCAAGTAAACTTGTATATTATTGATACGAGCAGTTATTAGACCCTGCGGCGCTCTAGGACATTTATTTTTCTGGCGCCCCATGTTGCTTATATTTATAAAATGATTGCAAGGTTAGTTGCACTCGGCGCCTCTAGCTTATTCGGCGCCCTGGGGCACCGACCCACTTCGCCACCCCCTAAAACCGGCACTGGGTACGAGTACAAAATTTGAGTAAAATAATGTACCATTCCTTGAGTAGTTTACATACAATGAAGAAGAACAGCAATATCTTCTCAAATTGTAGTTATATAAACTTACATAGAACATGTCGAAGATGTTATTTTCAATTATGTAGCATATGACAGTTGATATAGCATGTACGAGTAATATGAAAGTGCTTTGAGTACAAATGCTATAAATGCAAGCAATATCTGCGGGTATAGCTCAATGGTCAGAGCGTTTGCTTTGCAAGCCAAAGGTCGTGGGTTTCAATCCCCGACGGAGATTAAAAAAAAAAATTGCAATCGATTTCATGTGCTCTAAAATAAATCACATTGGTGTGAATTTGATCCCTCACCCGTAAAATGACAGTGATAGCTTATTAATTTAAATCGATGGTAGACAAAAGTCGTCCCGTGAAGACCACCCTTTCGTAGTAAATTCCTGCAATGATGAGGATGATGCGTGAATCTCGGACTGTAGTCTATGACGTTGGTGGATCAACACCACATGCAGAGTTTAACCATATGTAACATGGTAAGCGTCATAGAATCCACAGATGAGACTTCAGCATCACTATCATCATCTGTCGGTATTCTACTGAATGTGTGTTTTTTTAATCTTTGTCGGGAAACGAACCCACGAGCTTTCACTTGCAAGGCAAACGATTTGAACATGGAGCTATACCGGCCGGTAAATACACGTGAATCGACATGCCCATTTTGTGGGGACGAATTCTGCGTTTCAATTAGACGAAAGTCATCTCGTGAACACCACACAATCAAAGTATTTCTTGTTGAGAACATTGCTGTTGTTTGTGAACGATGCGTGAATATCAATGCATTCGATCAACAATATGCCATACTCAGAGCAAGCGACATATAATCCTTATGAATTGCTCTTCATCTATGATTATGTGTGCCTTCTAGGATGACTGACAGAAAATTAATATACCGTTTGTAGCGTTTAGTAATGCTTAAAGTAGCAAGCGTCATACTGTGCAGTGCCGGTTTAAGGGGGTGGCGTAGTGGGTCGGTGCCCCAGGGCGTCGTATAAGCTAGGGGCGCCGAGGCAACAAATCTTTCTTACATGTATTTTAAACATAAACAATATGGGGCGCTAGAAAAAAATTGCTTTAGGTCGCCGCAGGGTCGAAATGCGGTACTGATACTGTACATTGAAGACCATTTTATTTTGATGTAAGCAGGTGCCAATTTTTGAATTCTTCATCATTTTTTTTTTCTAAAAATACAATTCCTTCTACTTAAGAGTTTTAGTTTTACATAATAATTTGTGACATGTGTTAAGTGCGAGTTGAGAACGGTGGAGGAAGCCAGGACCCACGTCTTGACGATGACGATGATGATGATGATGACAATGTAAAAGACTTAAAAAATTAAGTGTAAAAGTGACGAGTGCAATTTTAGTGTAAGGTTAAGATTTTATTAATGACTGCTTTTTTGGTTCTGTTTCTTGTCGATTTTTTTGTATGGACGTTAAAGGTCGATTCGGTACTTGCGCGGAAGCAAAACGTCATAAGCGACGTTAAAAAATATATTTTATTTTGCACATTAGAAAAAATATGTAAATGTCTGTCATAGCTTATCAATCAAGCAGTCAGTGAAGCATATGTTCGCGAAAACACCACTTTTAAATATGTACAAACTGAAAAATTAAATATATTATGTAAAATATGGACCGCATCCTTGAAATATATATATAGATAAGTCATTTTGATTTAAGTTTAAAATTGACATTTTACTAAGAAAATACCGAATTGATCTTTAAACTTTTATGTATCGAGTTTTAAAAAAGGTTAAACTATGCAAAAATACTACTATTTATTTAGTATATGATATTTTTTAAGGTTAAGCAACGTTGGGCGAGGATGTTACTTGGATATAAAGTTAAAGAAAACGTAAATTTAACAATTCGCAAAGCTAGTTTTAATAAAAAATAGATTCGGTTGAAAAAACAGCAATTCGAACAGAGCACAGTTGATTCCAAGGCTCATGGTTCGAATCCCGCGTCTGCCGATATTTTTCTGAATGAATTGATGCGTATAAAAATTTGATGTATGTAAATATTTAATTACTAAATCGTCTTCTTAATGCTTCGCCTCTGAAGTCAAAGAATTAATTCTTCGACGACCGACAAACTCGACTTACACTTGCTGAACATGCATACACTGTTATAAGTGTCGCACGTACATGTATGTCGAGAAAAAAAAAACAGTTTCCAAAATTGATTCCTAAATGCCACCGGTAAGCTTTGGAATGATCTTACAGTGTCTGTGTTTAATTTTTCATACAGATTGGTTTTTTTTTTTAAATTTGAATTTCTTATTCCGTTGACGTTTCTCTTGCACGTTCAGCAAGGTTGTATTCCAAGCACAATCGGCTGACCGTAAAGCGGATGGCGTGACGAAAAAAAGGGTCGGGGTCAAGTGTATTTGTGACCTCAGAAAAAAATCTAAAGAAAATAAGAATCACACAAGTACTTGGCGAAATCGCATTATAAAAAAAAACATAAAATTTTCCATCGATTTATTTTTATATAATCTCGTTTAACTGTTGTATCCATTGCTACTTGAGACAGCGATAGTGCGACTATTATTTCAGTAAAATACATGACGAATATTATTTCTCCTTCAGATATCCTCGTTCAGGATTCTTGCATATCATTTTGGTAGCGTCCACATAACGTCATTTCGGATTTAATCTTTTAAGAGACACTTCTCTCATGGATCTCTCCACGGCGCGTTGGGTGATTTTTTTGAATGGAGAATACCTGCTGTTAGATTTCACGTCTGCTACAACGCGCCCAAATTCTGCCACATTACCCCAATACTACACCGACTGCATTGTTTGAGAGTTTCGGCTAGAATCCAGTACAAATTATGCCTTTTAGCTTACAAGGCACTCAACAAGGAACTGCACCGGGATATTTGACAGAACTTATCAAGCCTTCAGAAATAAGCGCGCGTGGAGAGACACTCAGATCGGCTAGAGCAAATAGAAGCACCCTGCAGGTGACGGGAGGTAGTCCTAGCACGGTCTTTGGCAATCGGGCTTTCAGCTACGCGGCACCAATGGCCTGGAACTCGCTACCGTAAAGCATAAGAGAGCTTAAAGCGAAGGCATCCTTCAGAAGCAGACTCAAGACCCACCTTTTTACTCAAGAGAGGCAAAGAAGCGCTTTTGGAATGATCGTTCGGTCATAAAAGAGCGCTATACAAATACTAATATAATAATAATAATATAAGTTAATAGTTCACTTTTTCTAACACATCGACTGTAGTTTCTTCGATAGACATGTACATTGCCACTTGAGTGTGCATATTCGTTGTGTAGCCTCCACTACTTGAGTTCTTCTTTGGATATCCTCGTTTCGGATTCAATCTTTTAAAAGACGCTCCTCTGATGGATCTCTCCATGGCACGTTAAGCGACCTTTATTTCATGTGTAAAACCTGCTGTTAGATTCTACATCTCTGCTACATAAGTTAAATAGTTCACCTTGCTAACGGTTGGTCAACGTTTTCTACTCATCTCTTCGTCGTATATGTCTTTTATTGCCACTTGAGTGTGTTCATTCTTTCGGTAGCCTCCACTAATTGAGTTCTTCTTCGGATATCCTCATTTCGGATTCTATCTTTAAGAGATCAAATTGTCTATATAAGTTGTATACGTGGCTACAAAAGAACGAAAACCGAAGTAATATCTTCCCAAAAAGGATATCCAAAAATGGAAACATACTGTATTTTAAATATAAGATTCGTATTGCAAACTTTTCTTAGTAAATCTGAGTCATTTCGTCTTGCATCGTGTTTTATATGACCTTAGTTCCTATTGAATGACGTAAAGAATGATGCATACAATAATCCCACAGATGAATCTGATACGATTTCACATTGCAGTGTTTTTTTTTTGTGTACAAGTTTAACGTTCTTTAGCGCGTAAACCGTTCATTTCACAACAAAACGTTGTAAAAATAAATTGTAGATAATTTAGTGTTGTTTAATTTTGTAAGACGTTACTTTTCTTTAAAAGTGAAATTTGTTACCTTTTTTGACCAAACAGTGAAAAAATATACAATTTTTTATATACATTTTTAACACATATTATTCATTCTCAAAATGATGATATCGCATCGTCACTCTCTGGCTGTATTCTCCTGCACGTGCTTACATAAAAAATATTTGTAGAATATCCTTTTCAGAACTGGTTTGAAATTAAAAAAAAAACACTAGTTTGTTATTATGGTAATTCATATTGTATGGTAAAATCTTTATGATGTCATTCTGTATTAAAAACTAGTTTTTTTTAAGTAAGCTTTTGCTTCTTATTTTTTTGTCTGATTTTATATTTTTGTCGTAAGTGTCAAGAGCTTCAGTTTTCATGGCGTACAGGTCTCTTGAGAGGGGTGATCTGTAGAAAAAACTTTCCTTTAACGTTGTCTCAGGAACAATAGTGTATTTTAATGCGCAATATCTGAGTCTCTCAGATATACACGATTAAAACAAAATACCACATATACGAAGCCACTATTATCATTAAGCATTTGCACATCTTTGCACCACGTAAAAAGCCAATGCGGCCGTACAATGGGTAAACCCTACCTGTCCCGTCTTGTTTTTGGAGGCGCAGATGGGGACCTGTTTTTGGGCGCACGCAAAAAGCTACTTGTTAGAGAGTGGCTGAGGGCCTTCCCGTGATTCTAGTTGCATCAGTTAGATGTCAAACAGACCTCAGTCTAAGGCTGCGAAGTTAGTATACTACAGCAAGTCTCCAGTTGCATTCTTTAGTAACATGTTGCTAACCACGAAATACATGTGAATGCAGTTGCATGCGTAGAATATTGAGAGTACGATGGTTTGATTTTGTGAAGGATGACGAGGTAAGGAGCAGAAAATTTAGTACTATGTAAATATACCGTTGAACTCTATTAGTAACATGTAAGTGTACGTTTGCTGTGACCATCCAAGTACGTCCCACGTCTAATGTTGCTTAACTTAATTTATTAAACGAGAAAGAGTCTTAAAACAGCTTTTGTTTGAGCGGCCTTATAACGGCAAGCGTCATATAACATTATTTGTGTTTATACATGGTTTTTGAATTGATTTAACCTTTTTTTGATTCTTGAATCAGATATTTCGGCCGCCGTTTTGAGTTTACTTAACCGCTTCTCTCAATCCGCGCGGAAACCGCCGCGTGTGAACGAAGCCTATAACGCCGGCCGAAACGTCGAATATCAACAATGTTTTATATATATATGTTATAATTTTTAATGTAGTTTGTTATATAATTATAAAAATGTATTAAAGTCCATTTTATATTTTATGTACGACGGTTATCCGTAAAATAAGATTCCCATGGCGCTACAGTCCTGAAAAGCGCTGTTACGGTGGATCCCGCGATTCTGTAGTGTACCTTGGTTCCCCCACTCCAAATCCCTTCACTAACGAGCTGCGAAAATCACTGGGAACTTTATTTAACGGATAATCCTGTTATAATTTATACATAATGTTTATCATGTCCTATATTACATTAAAAATATATATGTATTAAATTTGTACATGCATTTTTTGAAATTATATAATCAGTATTTTATTTCAATCACATAGAGTGATTAGCTCGACGTTCCTTAGGCATGGATCATAAAGTCCTAAAGGGCGACTCAACTAATATTTTATATGAAGCTAGTGTTGAAAACAAAAGTTCAGTTCAATAATTAATTTCGTTGTTTGTCAATTATTGTTGTACAATCGTATAATTCGTATCGCTCGTAGGTAGCGCATTATTTATGTTTATTTTTAGTGTATTTTTTTAATGAATCCATATTTTTTATAATTTACTATGCTTAAGAAAATTGATTTAAAAAAATTAAGGCAGCTCTTTCCCAATGTGTATTAAATTTTGATAAATATTAAAATTTTAATTTTTAATTTTTTCTTGACAATGCCATTTGAAAAGGTGTAAAAGGCTTCTCTCACGAGCGATACGTTTTGCAAGATTGATCAAAATTTAAAGAGAGACAGCTATAAAAATTTCATTTCTTTTCAATTAAAGTGTAGTCATGGCTACGAACGATACTGCAAATTTTACTATAATACTACTTATAAATGAAAAAATGCCTTTTTACAAGTATATGTGAGCAATTCTGCAATTCGTATTTTTTGTGAGTAGCCATTGATGTGTGAAAAATATTTTTATTGCTTTTTATTTTTTTGTGTATATATTTTAATTTTTATTAAAATAAATAAATTTAATTAATTATCTGCATATTTATAGGGCACATTTTTAATTATTATTTTTAATTATTAAGTTATTATGTATGTTTGTTACGTTAGTCATTTAATTGTAAAATTATTAAATAAAATAAATAATTTGTACAGAAAAATCAGTTATTTTATTAAATTTTATTTCATTGCTGTTCTTTCTCTTCTATTTGGAGCGTCGGTTTAATCGCCTGGCCTCCTTAAAAATAGCTGTGTGCGGTTGTCGCCGAAGAACATAAATAAAAGCGGTAAAATTTAACTGTAACAAGGTTTAAAACGTGTTATAAAATCAACACATGATTTTAAAATATATATTTTTTCGTTATTAGATCATCATTTCTTGATTCTTGGTTGCCGGCGGGCGTAGCTCAATGGTCAAATCGTTTGCTTTGCAATCCAAAGGTCGTGGGTTCGACCCCCGACGGAGATAAAAAAATAAATGTTTAATCGATTTCTTAGTTCTAAAATACTTTTTTGTGTGAATTTGATGTTTCACCTGTAAAATGCCAGTCATAGCCTATTAATCAGAATTGGTGGTAGACGAAAGTCGTCCCGTGAAGACCACCCATTCATTGTAAATTCCTGTAATAATAAAGGATGATGCGTGAGTCTCGGGCTGTAGTCTATGACGTTGGCGGATCAACACTCCGCATGCAGCTCTCAGCCATATGCAGCGTGGTAAGCGTCATAGAATTCCACAGATGAGACTTCAGAATTACTATCACCGTCTGACGGTATTCTACTGTATGTGCTTATATAAAATAAAAATTGAAAATTGTCACCACTTAGTCTGTCAGCTGCCAGTTTCCGTTTATCGTTCTAGGACATATCTGCACGTGAAGATCTACTTGAGAACACATATGGTTCCCGAGCTGAAGTTAATATATAATTAACAAATATTCCCCGGACTTCAGCTCTGGAGAGCTGAAGTCTGAATATTTGTGGGTGATTTGTTAATAGAGGTCTATTAACAGACTTCGGATCGGAGTACACAAGACGAGGACAAAAATGAAAGCCTGGCAGTTTTACAGCGGGCCGACTAAATGTGATTGCAGCGTGGAGCAAACCCTGTCCTAACTTCTGGAGTATGCGCTGTGTCCGAGTAGCTGCACCCAGGAGGACCTGATGATGGCCGGGAGTAACGCCATCGACGACGACGATATATAATCGTGTCGGAAACAACAGGGTCAGATCCTGTCTGCCCAGAAGTGGGCGACGTCGACGGCGCTACTTCTGGCCATCATCAGGTCTTCCTGGGTGCAGCTACTCGGACACAGCGCACACTTCAGAAGGTGTGACAGGGTCTGCTCCACGCCGCAGTCACATTCAGTCGGTCCACTGTAAGACTGCCAGGCTTTCATTTGTGTCCTCGTCTTGCATACTCCGGTCCGAAGTCTGTTAAGGGACCTCCATATAATCCACTCTCAGTCATGTCCAGGGGCTAGGTCCTCTTTCGGGGGAATCCAAGTATTCCCCTCAGTTGCGCTTTTCCACGTGTTCAGCCGCAGGGTGTTCTCAGGTATCACCAGTTCCGTTGTCGACTGTAGGAAACTTCTTCTTGATTTGAGCCGTGTGGTTATCTTTTGATGATGATTTATTTTATTAATCGATTCATACCTTACCACAGTGAAGAGTCGCTGCATGGTGATTCGTCATATGTTTTTTCCTTTTGTTTTTGCTTGCTTACTAAGATGACCCCTACACCTTGCTTCAAGGTCACGTTTCGACCTTCCTGGCGATGCGCTACGTTCTCCTTTCGTTTACGAGTCACTCGTCTCATGACTATACACCTCCGACACGTAAAAATAACGTGAATAACGTGGGAGAGAAACACCGAAAATGATTAATATTCTTGACGTGAACGCGTCATCTATCTATAAATGATTAATGTTAAGAATGTCTTTCGACATCATTTCGAAATTCTTAATAAATAACTTTTTTTTTATGTAAACACAAACAATAATCATCATATAGCTGTCTCCGTCTTATGTTTGCAGGCAGGTATAGCTCAATGGCCAAAGCGTTTGCTTTGCAAGTCAAAGGTCGTGGTTTCGATACCCGACGGGGATTTAAAAAAATTCAATCGATTTCCGAGTTCTAAAGTACCCCGGTTGTTGTGAATTTAATCCCTCACCCTTAAAATGTTAGTCATAGCCTATTAATTAAGTTTGGTGGTAGACGAAAGTCGTCCCGTGAAGACCACCCATTCACAGTAAATTCCTGTAATAATAAGGATGATGCGTGAATCTCGGGCTGTAGTCTATGACGTTGGCGGAACAACACTCCACATGCAGCGCTTAGCCATATGCACCATGGTAAGCGTCATAGAATTCCACAGATCCGGCTTCAGAATTAATATCACCATCTGTTGGTATTCTCCTGTATATGATTGCATAAAAAAAGCTGTTTAACGTAGGCCTCCCGCTTCGAGTCTCCGTCCTTTTCGGTGTCACGAACTATCGCTCACAGACAATTCGTTAAAGAACTCATCGGTAACGATGTGAGGCGCACTGGACGTCTGGTGCACGGGGAATTTGGCGCACGGGACAGCTGGTGCACTGGATGTCTCGCTAACTTAATCTAACCTAAGGATTTGTCCAGTGATCATAGAGTCTAGAGATCCATAGGTCTCGTAAACGAAATATCATCCTCTTCGATCCTTCGCTCTACGCATTCATTTTGCAATAATCCAACGCTATATTTTCCAGTTCTTGGACGCCACTTCAACACTTTTCTTCCCTGTCATCGACTCGTCTCTTCGACAGATATGTCACATTGCCACTTGAGTATGCCTATTAGTTGCGTAGCCTCCACTACTTGAGTTCTTCTTCGAATATCCTAGTTTCGGATTTTATATTTTAGAGACACTCCTCTCATGGATCTCTCCATGGCGCGTTGGTTGACCTTTATTTTATGTGTAAGATTTGCTGTTAGATTCCACGTCTCTGCGCCATAAGTTAATACTAAGAGGATGCATTGGTTGTAAGCATTTTTAACTTCTATCTAAGATTGGATTCTATTTTTTTTTATTTATTCAGTTTTACACTCAGGGGTCGACGCTATATTTTCTTTTAGTGTAGTGACATTTGTTGAAGACACGTCAGGCATTTCAAGCAATATAATTTTATTGTCGAAAAACTCGTTTGTTAACTGGAATTTTTTAAATTTTGAATTCAAATATTGGACATGTCATTGACCTTCTTCATACATTCAACTCATCTGTGTGATACGCCAAATCAAACAATACCGGGGCTTCTCTGCGAGCCGCTTAGCGACCAAAATTTATTTAAATTGAATCTGTAAAACCTACATTTCTAAAAAAATACATTATATGTACTAACACTAAGCTCCTCGATGACAGCAGCTGGACAAGCTATGCTTTCGCATTGGTTCGTTTAAATGTGATTGGCGTATCATCAAGTATAAATTATTAATTAAAATATATAAATCATTTATTATTATGCTCTATTATAGAGATTACATTGACCATTGACACGGTTGAGAGTTTTATATATCTCGACGTACAGGTCACTGAGAATAGTAGTCTCCAGAAGGAGCTCGCCTCGCGCTTTCGGAACGCTGGAACGACTATGCTCGATATCTAAGACTCGTAGTTTTACTCAATCACAACAGAGTGCCGAAAATACCGCACCTGTATCGTACCCATTCTTCTATATGGATGTAAGTATTGGCATCACACCGTAAACTAATGCAGCTGTATCATGATATTCGAAAGCACATAAAAAAACATAAAATTTCGGAAATAATGAATATTTTACTATCTATTTGCATATTTTATGTAATTCGCATTTATTAGCATCTATTCCGAAATAAAGCAATTATTGCAAAATGCTAAAAATAAGTGTCTAATAATTACCATTTCGGATGATTCATTTTGCGATTTCTGAACTTTCCTTGGCATAGAATAATTTTATAGTGGGTTGTCGTTGTTTTACATATAAAATGGTAGAAATTATCTGCAGATAAGCTGTTGCACGCTGAGATTATAAACATGGCTTGGCTGATAACGTGAATGGCTTTTATCTTATCAGCTTATGTCCGTAAACAAGCCATGTGTATAGCTTGATAAAGCAGCTATTGTGATTCGTTCAAGGATACTTCAATTAATTAAAAAAATATATGTCTTATTCTATTGCTATTTCTCTGAACCCAAATAATTATACAATCGTGTCGGAAACAACAGGGTCAATCCTGCCTGCCCACAAGTGGGTGACGTCGATGGCGTTTCTCCCGGCTATCATCAGGTCTTCCTGGGTGCAGCTACTCGAACACAGCGCACACTTCAGAAGGTGTGACGGGGTCTGCTCCACGCCGCAGTCACATTCAGTCGGTCCGCTGTAAAACTGCTAGGCTTTCATTTGTTTTTTTTTTCGTCTTGCATGCTCCGGTCCGAAATCTGTTAAGGGACCTCCATATATTCCACCTCTGGTCGTGTCCAGGGCTAGGTCCTCTTTCGATCAATCTTGAATCCTGCAGTAAACCACTACTGGAAAACTCGTCTTACACTTCTTGAAAATAAATGTTGACATTCCCCGCTTATCAAAAGGCGATTCCACTTCATCGGGATCGTCATCAGAACGCGTGGTGAATGGATGAGGAGAGATTCACAAATCAAAGAACTTTTCAATAACCACATTGGCGTTTATTTTAAATACAAGACTGAAAAAATTCGGTCTTCTGCCCGGGCCAAAAACAATGAATCATCCGTACCTCATAGTTACTTAAATTTAAAACATAGGCAAGTATTTTTATAAATGTGTGTCCATGAGAGGAGTGTCTCTAAAAGATAAAATCTGAAACGAGGATATTCCAAGAGAAACACAAGTAGTGGAGGCTATCCAACGAATATGCATACTCAAGTAGCAATGTGACATATCTGTCGAAGAGATATGGTTGACGGGGAAGAAAAGTGTTAGAGTGGCGTCCAAGAGCTGGCAACGGAGTGTGTCAGACGAACGAACAAAAATAAGAAACAAAAGAAAAATTGTTGCGTCTTCTTCTTCGTCTTCTTCTTCTTCTTCATGTCAGCGACGTCAAATTTTTTCTGCCTAATATCTGGCAACATCGATAGCCCGTGTGTTGCCTAGCATTAGGTCTTGAGATGTGCAGCTTGTTGGGCACATGGAGCAGGATCTCAGGTGTGAGGCGGTCTGCAGGTCTCCGCAGTCGCACAATTGTGACTCTCCCTGCCAAAGAATTCCCCACCGCTCGAGATTGTCCTTTGTTCTACCAACTCCGGTTCTTAATCTGTTCAGGGATTTCCAGGTCTGCCAGTCAAGGTTCTTGCCAGTTGGGAGGCCTTCCTTTGGAGTAATGAAATCCTCTGATGCGACTTATCGCCAGAGCTGGAGTCTCTCATTTTCAGGGCCGGATGTGAGAGGTTGTGTGGATCTCAAAAAGCTGCTGCGACTTCAGTCTGGGTGTTGGGGGTTCTGACTCCAGTCTGATTTCTATCTGAATCAGATACCCCCAACACAAAATTGTTGCACACATGTAGCAAACTGAACATAACTTACCTTTAAACATACTCGTCATTCTAGAATAGTCTGTAATTTCCATGTTTTTAATAGACCGACATGCTCATGACTTGACCGCAGTAATGTTCAGCCCCAGCGAGTACTGAACCATTGTTCTGGAACAATCGCTGAAACATCATTGTTGTCATTGTAGAAAAAACGACATAATACACTTGTTATACCTATCGATTATATCGCAAACATATCAGCTATGGATCCTGTATCTTTCAACGGCTGTTCTCTTCCAAAGGCAAGCTCCATCAAAATTCTTGGAGTATCAATCTCGAATAATGTCAAATATTACGAGTCAATTAAGTGTAAAGCCGGTCTCGCTTCCAAAAAACTAGGCGTATTAAATAGATCACTGAGGTATTTCAACGATAAATAATTTATTCTTCTATATAAAGGACAAATCCAACCTATCGTTGAATACGGCAGTCACTTATGTGTTGAGATACAAAATACATTGTAAACTTAATTGAATCAGTTCAAAGAAGAGCAATTCGTTTGATAAACAATGACACTCTTACGTCTACCTGCAATGAATGGAACTTAGACGTAAGATTAGTTCATTTAGTCTTTTCTACTGTTATTACCACCGGTGCTGCTCTTTGGAACTTAAAGAACTAATTCCTCCTGCACCCACCCACAACCGACAAACTCGTCTTACACATGCCGAAGGTCCATACACGGTTAATGTGTGTCGACCAAAAACTGTCAGTTTCCAAATTCCTTCCTTAATGGCACCGGTAAGCTTTGGAATGATCTTCCAGCGTCTGTGTTTCCTCCTCGCTATAATCTGGATCTCTTCAAGAAACATATACATATACACTTGCAATATCCCCAACCCACACACAAACACGAACACAAAACACGTTTCCCGCATGCAGCCTCCCTGGCTGCGCGTCATAGAGTGCACTGGTCTTGACCGGATGTCTCTCCTGCATGCGTTTACATAAATATAAAAAATAAACTTCTGACTATTAGAATATATTTGCTGGGTTAGTGCGGGTACCGCCGCATTTCGTTCCCAAACAATTCGTTAACGTTGTGGGGCACACTGGACGTCTGGTGCACGGGACAACTGGTGCACTGGAAGTCTCGCTAACCTAACCTAACCTAAAGTTTTTTTTTGTAAGCACATAAAAGAATATCAACAAATGGTGATAGTAATTTTGAAGTCCCATCTGTGGAATTCTATGACACTTACCATGCTGCATATGTCTAAGCGCTGCATGTGGAGTGTTGTTCCGCTAACGTTATAAATTACAGCCCGAGATTTACGCATCATCATTAATTATTACAGGAATTTACTATGAATGGTTGGTCTTAACGGGACGACTTTCGTCTGTCACTAATTTTGATTCATGGGCTATGACTGGCATTTTATGGGTGAGGTTATATCAAATTATATAACATCAAATTCACATCAACCGGGGTTATTTTAGAGTTCAAATACAAGTGGAAAATGTATCTGTCAAAGAGACGACGGTCGATGGGGAAGCAATGTGTTGGAGTGTCGTCTAAGAACTGGAAGCGGAGTGTTTGTCGGGACAATGCAAATAAACTGACGACATTAGAAAAATAGCAGGAGTAGCCTGGATGTACAAAGTGAAGGATTGAAGAGGATGGAGACTCATGCGGGAGGCTTACGTTCGACAGTGGACGGACACAGGCTGATAATGATTGTACAAATTGCGTAATACGCGAAGTACAGTTAGCAATGTAATGAATGGGTTATAAATAGCCGTTGTATGGTCCTTTGTTTCCCATTCCAAGCGACCGTTTCATCAATGACAATGGAGCACCTGCGATTGTGGCGTTACCTCGATCGGCTTCGGCTATCTGGGAACATATTATCATGGGTGTCTTCACAAAATGCATTAAGTCCAAAAATGGACACTATTCAAATGTTTGACACATTTATTTTCTTCCAATATATGGAATGTGGTCGTGGGACGTGGTCGGGGGACGACTGAACTAGCCACTGGGCGCCCGTGATCGGTAACTCCCAGCGCCGCAAGTGGCGATCCACAGAATTAACCACTTCATGCTCGGATTTTTTTTAGCTATAAGACTTGTGGTGTATCATGAGTCATTGGTAAATGCAGCTGCAAGCCGACACTTTTTTTTGTATATGCGTAAACATCGAACATATGCGAGAGCGGCAAAAACGGAAAGTGAACGCTCGTACAGGTGGGAGCGCCGTGAACAATCTTCCTGCACCGGTAGGAGCGCGAGCATGAAGTGGTTAATGGCGCACCAATAACAGACAGCCGTGTACATAGCTTATGTCACATCCGTGATTGGACTTGTAAACAAATGTCCGACGAGCGAACATAAAGAGACGAAAGATCGCATATCGCGGTTTTCGGCACCAGCCTGCAAGGGCTTTATCAAGCTAATATCAGTAGATACAGTCTCAAATGAAGAAGTTTCCTACAGTCGACAACGGAACTGGTGATACCTGAGGCCATCCTGTGGCTGAGCATGTGGAGAGGCGCAACTGAGGGGAATGCTTGGATTGCCTCGAAAGAGGACCTAACCTCTGGACACAACCAGGGGTGGACTATAAAGAGGTCCCTTAACAGACTTCGCACCGGAGTATGTAAGAAGAGAACGCAAATGTAAGACTGGAAGTATTACAGAGGACCGACTGAATGTGACTGCGGCGTGGAGCAGACCCTGTCACACCTTCTGGAGTGTTCGCTGTGTCCGAGTAGCTGCACCCAGGAGGACCTGATGATGGTCGGGAGTAACGCCATTGACGGCGCCCACTTCTGGGCAGACAGGATCTGACCCTGTTATTTCCAACACGATTATATATAGTAGATACAAACTGTGTATTAGTTATTAGTGGCAAGCATGTGAAACATTAAAAATTCTAATAAATACTCGAGGATCGTTCCGTACATTCTTGAGTATACGATTGATAGAGGAGGCTACCCAAATAATAGGCAAACTCAAGTGGTAATGGGCAGGGCATGTCTGTCGAAGAGATGACGGTCGATGGTGTAGAAATTGGCGTCCAAAATCTGGTAATCAGAGTGTTTGTAGACGCAATATAAGACGGACTGACGATATTAGAAGAATACTGGGAGAAGCCTGGATGCGGAGGGTCGAGAAGGATAGACACTCATCGTTGAAATACCAAAGTGATCTATACAATACACCTAGTTTTTTGGAAGCGAGACTGGCTTTATACTTAATTGACACGTAATATTTGTCATTATTAGAGATTGATAATCCAAGAAAGTTGATGGAGCTCAACCGTTGAAAGATACAGGATCCTTAGCAGTCCTCGGTGGAGAAAGTACATGATTGGGTTTTGGAAATGTTGAAAGTGACGAGGTTGAGGTCACCCCATCTTGAAACCCTTTCAAGAGACATGTTCATCTTCTCCATAAGAGATTCCCTAGCAGCAGATAGTTCCGAATGTTTCGGAGGTTTATGGAAGATTATACTCTCATAGACTGTCGTCGGCATAACAGTGAATGTTTGCGCATTGAAGCAAATCGTTTACATGCAGAAGGAAAAAAGTGGGCGACAGCACAGAGCCCTGTGGAACTCCCGAGTTGTATTTATGGCAGGAATAAGAAAAGCCATCTATGACAGTGATGATGCTTCGATCACTCAGGAAGTTTTCAATCCAGGAGCACAGGGAGGCAGTTAGTCCATAAGACGGTAATTTATTCCGAGACCGCGATGCCAGACTCTATCGAACGCCTTGATCCAGAGCAACAGCTTGCGTCTCTCCAAGCCATTTAACAGACTTAGAAATTCATTTATGAAATTCACACAGCAGTTTCTGCGTTCAGGTTAAAAAATTTAGTTAAAAAAATGACGATGTTTTTATGCAATAGACCAAGATGGAACAACTGACAAGGACATCATGTGACATAATGTGACAGTAATAATGACATGTTGACATGGAGATTCCATTGTTGTGGATACGTCAATGTTTACATTGTTGGATTGATTTTACAGTGATGATTTAAAATACAGATCAGGTATTTTTTTATGTAAGCACATACAGGAGAATACCGACAGGTGGCGGTAGTGATGCTGGAGCCTCAACAGTGACGCTTACCATGTTGCATATGGTTAAGCGCTGTATGTAAAGTGTTGATTCGACAACGTCATAGACTACAGCCCGACATTTACGCATTGTCATTATTATTTTTGCAAGAATTCACTGTGAATGGGTGGTTTTCACGGAACGGCTTTCATCTACTACCAATTTTGATAAATAGGCTATGACTGGCATCTTACAGGTCAGATTCACACCAACCGGGGGTATTTTAGAGCCATTTTTTTAAAGGAATTCGAATGATAAGCTTTACGCTCTTGAAGTCTGAAAATTTGGTTCTATGGAGCGGCATAACGCATACACCGACACGTTGTTAGCAACAGGCGGTGATCTATCTAAGTTGCTTAACTTCGATGATTAAACGAGAACCGTGCTAACGGTATGCTATTATCGTTGGATATGCAGCGTCTGGTATAGCCGGCGGGTACAGCTTAGTAGTTAAAGCGCTTGCTTACCAAACCGAAGATAGTGGGTTCGATCCCCGGCGGAGATAAAAAAATATTTTTTCAATCTATTTCTAAACTCTAAAAATAGTCCCGGTTGGTGTGAATTTGATCACTCACCCGTAAATTTCCAGTCATAGCCTATTAATAAAAAATATAGTGGTAGACGAAATTCGTCTCGTGAACACCATCTATTCATAGTGAACTCCTGTAATAATTGCATGATGCGTAAATGTCGAGCTGCAGTTTATGACGCTGGTGGATCAACGCTCCACATAAAGCGTTTAGCCATATGTGGCATGGTAAGCGTCAGAGAATTCCACAGATGAGATTTAAGAATTACTATCACTATAAAAAGGAGACACGAGGAAAAAGGCCAATTTTTGTAAAATGAAATAGCAGCAGATTTTAAAACCATTTTTTTTTGCACCATCAGGGATCGAACCCTTGTTGTTTAGATCTAAGCACAAGGCATGTTTAAGACTTACGTAAATTTACTGATCGTCGATGCACCTGCGTTTGATATCTACTATTGCTGCTTCAAACAGGTTTCCAAGGTCGCCGCCATCTTGAATTGAGTGAACACAAACACGGGACCGCATCAGGGATTACTTGTATGTTGTGGAAACCTCGCCAACAGCAAATGCAGCAGTATAATAGATTTTGAGATCATGAAATCGGCAGGGTTAAGAGTTTCAGTTATCTTGGTGTCAATGTCACTGAGAGTGAGAGATAAGGCTACATAAGTTTCCTCGACTTTTATAAAAGAAGATAGGAGTAAGGAAACCATTTGGAGACCACATCCATAAGAGTAGTGTCTTTAAATGATATAAATGTAATCCGAAACGAGGATATCCAAAAAAATAACTTAAGCAGTGGAGATTACACAATGAATGCACACTCAAGTGGCAATGTGAGATATCTTTTTTAATTTTTTATGTAAGCACATACAGGAGAATACCGACAGATGGTGATAGTGATTCTGAAGTCTCATCTGTGAATTCTATGACGCTTACCATAGTGCACATGGCTAAGCGCTGAATGTGGAGTGTTGATCCGCCAACGTCATAGACTACACGCATCATTTTTATTATTACAGGAATTTACTATGAATGGGTGGTCTTCACGGGACGACTTTTGTTCTACCATAAATTTTAATTTATAGGCTATGACTGGCATTTTACGGGTGAGCGATCAAATTCACAACAACCAATATTTTAGAGCTCAGATTTTTTTTTTTTTAATATTCGTCGGGGATTGAAACCCACGACCCTTGGCTCGCAAAGAAAACGCTTTAACCATTGAGCTATACCCGCTGATATTAATTGCATATTTAGCATTTTACTCAAAGCACTTTTTTGACGTACAATAGGTTTTGCTGAGATTGAGGGGTTGAGATTGACGTCATAAGAAAATAGCAGGAGCAGCACAAATGCGGAGGGCCGAGGTTCGAGAAGGATAGAGACTCTTGCGGGAGGCTTACTACTACTTACAATAGTGGACGGACACAGCCTGATGATGATGATTTAAGCCCTGGACCATTCGTTCTTTAGGGGTGGCTTAAATAAAACGAATAATTCATTAAACTTTTAAATTTTGAGGTCTTTTTTTCATCTTAAAATAGGATAAGATCAAGTTGTAAAATGGTTTTAATGAGACAGAAACCTTCCCGGATGAGTAATTAGCATATTTGTGAAATTTAATCTTGATTAAATAGCCAGTAAAGGCAACTATAAGATACAAATAAACATACAAACATTCACACCTTTTTATTGATATAGATTTACATATCTCACTGCGCTTCGTACTAATCACTTGCTGTTTAAAATTGTGTACATAAGTGTAATAATGCCAAAACACTTGTTTGGAGCATCTTAATGTACGGCTGTGAGACATGGTGCTTATCTGAAAGTGATAAAAAAAGACTAGAGGCCTTTGAGATGTGGTCGTACAGAAGAATTCTCGGAATTTCCTGGAGAGACCACGTCACGAACAATGAGGTTCTCAGGATAATCAAGAAAGATAGACACCTTATAAGAACCATCTCAGAAAGGCGAACCCAATGGATCGGTCACATCATGCACCACGATGGTCTTCTTCACGATATTGTGGAGGGGATGGTTGAGGGTAGAAACTGTAGAGGGCGCCCTAGACGGGAGTATTTGCAGCAAGTTGTCGAGGACATGAATTGTGGCTCTTATGCTGAGCTGAAGAGGGTTGCTGAGGACCGAGAGGAATGGAGATCGAGATGCAAGATTCTGTTGCTGCAAACCAATCCACCGGATTGATACTACGAAGAAGAAAGTGTAATAACGATTCCGGACCGCTTCGTGAAAGCCCACTCTGTCCCGTCATATTTTTAGAGACCCAGATGGGACCCATTACTGAAATCACGCAAAAAACTACTTGTTAGTGAGTGGTTGAAGGCCTTCCCGTGATTCTAGGTGCATCGGTTAGATGCCAAATACGCCTCAGTCTAAATGCTGCAAAGTTAGCATACTACAGCGTGTCTCGAATTGCCTTCTTTGGTAACCCGTTGCTAACTATGAAATACGTGAGATTTTAATGCCAGTCCTCGCTTGGTGAAAACCCTCCTGTCCCGTCCTGTTTTTGGAGTCCCAGACCCGTTAGTGAACTAACGCAAAAAAGTACTTGTTAGTGAGTGGGTGAAGGCCTTCCCGTGTTTCTAGGTGCATCAGTTAGATGTCAAATAGACCTTAGTCTAAAGCTGCGAAATTAGTATACTATAGCGTGTCTCGAATTGCCTTAATCCGTTGCTAACTAAGAAGTACGTGAGATTTCCATGCCGGGCCTGTGATTTTGATTGTATGTCTTGTATTAATGGATTCTATGCAGGACAACAGTAATTATCGCATCGCGGAGTTAGGCGATCTGCCCGCCGGCGTGGCTGTGGGAGCAACGCTCTCAGGGTTAAAAAAAACACGCACTTGTCATGAATGAATGGAAAAATCCTATAAATGCATTTCTCACGCTAGTCTCATGCAAAAGGCATGTTTACATATTATTCTACGCTTTTAATTTTATTACATAATATATTCATCATCAGACTGTATCCGTCCACTTTTTAACGTAAGTCTCCCGCATGAGTCTCCATCATCTTCGATCATCCGCCTTGCGCATCCAGGTCACTCCCGCTATTCTTCTTATGTCGTCAGTCCGTCTTGCAGGCGGTTGGCCAATGCTTCGTTTGCCAGTTCTTGGGCGCTATTCCATTACCTGTCTTCCCCATCGACCGTCGTCTCTTCGACAGATATGTCCTGCCCATTGCCACTTAAGTGTGCCTATTCGTTGGGCAGCATCCACAGGCAGGATTCTATCTTTCAGAGACACTACTCATATGTATCTCTCCATAGCACGCTGGGTGACCTTTATTTTATGGGTGAGATTAGCTGTCATATTCCACGTCTCCGCTCCATAATATATAGGATCGAGCTAAATGGTCCATGCCTCGGGAACATCGGGTTAATCATCCCATTGTCTTAAAATTTCGATCAAACAATCACAAAAAGTTTTATTTTTATAAATTATAGCTGACATAACTAAGTGACAGTAATTTGTGTAGAAGGCATAACAGTGGCAACTGACAGAACTTTGTGGCGGTAGTTTGTGACTGCCATATGCTTCAGCTAGGGAATGTTTATGGAATTATGCAGGTGGTATTGTCATGCTGACCAACGTCATTGTAATCGCGGTCGTTTTCCTGTCATAATTTTTTCGATCAATTTTGTTGAGCATCATTGAAAGACGAAACTTGGATGGGTCACCGTCTGTTTTTTGCGGTTCCGGCGCATTTCGTTCCCAGACAACTCGTTCAACGACTCATCCGTAACGACGTGCGGCGTACTGGACGTCTGGTGTACGGGACATTTGGTGCATGTATCAACTGGTGCACTGGATGTCTCGCTAGCCTAACCTAACCTAAGTTATTTCGCTAACGTGACATATGGATCTCTGGACTGTACGATCACTGGACAAATCCTTAGGTTAGGTTAGGTGAGGTTAGTGAGACATCCAGTGCACCAGTTGTCCATTGCACGAAATGTCTCGTTCGCCAGACTAAGGGTGAGCCCCACGTCGTTTCCGATGAGTCGTTGAACGAATTGTCTGGGAACGATAAGTCGTGACACCATTGTGAACCCGGTTGTTTTTCGGTCAACTTAGTTAATCATAGTTGGAAGACGAAACTTGGATGGGTCACCTCCTGTTCCTTGTTGCGTTGCAGGCCTCATCGGGCTAATTATTCCGTCTTCTTAAAAATGTTAATTGACGAACTTTATAATATGCTTCGTATTTACAGCAGCCGTCTTTAGGCTAAGTTATCAGAAGTATGTGGCGGCAATTTGTGACGACCATTTGCCCCATAAATGCTCTTCGGAACTTAAAGAACTAATTCCTCCAACACCCACCCACAACCGACAAGCTCGACTTACACTTGCCGATCACCCTTATATGCGTAATGTGTGTCGACTGAAGAACTGGCAGTTTCTAAAGTGCCTTCTTAAATGCTACCTGTAAGCTTTGGAATGCTCTTCCAGCATCTGTTTCCTCTTTCCTACAATCTGGATCTCTACAAGAAACAAATAAATATATTCTTGCAATCTCACCGACCCACACACAAACGCGTACACAAAATAAGTTTCCCGCATGCAGTGTCCAGCCTTCCTGGCTGAGCGTCATAGAGTTAACTGGTCTGAAACGGTTGTGCTATCCTGCATGTGATTACATAGTCCCCCGTTAAAAATGTAGCGGACGTATTCTTATTTCTTTTCTTTCTATATTCGGAATGTTCGTGTTTTTCCATTTGATCGCTTCCTAACACGCATAGAAATTCCTCCTCAGCAATCCGCAGATCACAACACTGCCGTATGCGATTCAACATATGTGGGTTCTATGACGCTTAACGGAAAAAACGTGATGTTTGTGTAAGCATTGGAGAGATTGCAAGTGTATTGATATGGATATGTTTCTTGAAGAGATGAAACACAGATGCTGAAAGAGCATTTAAAGCTTAGCAGTGACGTAGCGGGATGGAATTTTGAAAATTATGAAATATAAAACGCGATATGAAATTATTATTTCTAATACCTCTGGCAGCATTTCCATCATAATGTGTTTACATAAATTAATATATAAATAATTATGTTGATACAAGTAATATAATGACTATATCATTTAACTTTATCATTAGCGTAACTAATATTTTATTGACACATGTTTGTGTCACACCGGAACCTCCATGACGATGCACTCCTTTTGATTAATTTCATTTCAATTTTATTTATTTCTTTCAAAAACATTACAAATAAAAATATATTTAATACAATCCTGAAATAAGATATAATACAAGAGAAACAATTAGGTATTTACTATTATTAACAACGATTATTAAAAAGTCCCGAAGCTCGCTAAACAGAAGACTCCACGAAATTACTTTGATAAATACATTCGTGGAGCTCATGTCGAAACTGGGCTTCTCTCAAGTGGAATATATCAATATTCGAGGCGATATGGTTGAACAGTCTGATCACTCTCCCAAGAGGCGCAGTCTCTGGCAGGTTAGTATTACCTTTAGGAAGAACATTGCCTCCTTATCCTTAAATAATTGACAGGGACAAACAAACCGATTTCTAATGATGTCAGTTAACAATTGATACATCAACACCCCTTTAAACAATAACCGGCGGGTATAGCTCAGTGATTAAAGCGTTGCTTGGCAACCCAAAATAACTTTGGTTCAATCCCTGAGATTAAAAAATAAAAATTGAATCGATTTCTGATCTCTAAAATAACCTCGGTTGGTGTAAATGTGATCCCTCACCCGTAAAATGTCATTCGTAGCCTAATAATCAAAATTGGTGGTAGACGAAAGTCGTCCCGTGAAGACCACCCAATCATAGTGAATTCCTGTACTAATAATAAGGATGACGCGTGAATGTAGGGCTGTAGTCTATGACGTTGGCAGATCAACACTTCAAATGCATCATTTATCCATATGCTGCATGGTAAGCGTCATAGAATTCCACAGATAAGACTTCAGAACCACTATCACATTCTGTTGGTATTCTCTTGTATGTGTTTACATAAAAAAACGAATCTTGAAGTATTGGGAAGAAACTGAAGAAGAGTGTTATTATAAGCTTGTTAACACTGACATCCTCCATCTTTAAAAAGACGACAAGTCGTGGGTTCGTCACGTGGCTGCGTGGAGGAAGTATGCAGGAGCAGATTACCAAGCAAAAGAATTTGCTTTTGAATCACAATTCGCGTTTATTTTTTTAACCATGCAGTGCCGCTAATGATCGCAGCAAAAAAACTAATTAAAGATGACAGTTGCACCAACATGAAATGGAGCAACTGTCATAACAAATAAAATGAAGTATGGAAACGCCGTGTAATAATATATAATTAAAACTAACATTATTGGTGTGCATGTCAGGCGAGCGAACAAAAATAAGAGACAAAAGATCGTTCTTCGAGGCTTTACGGCATCCTGTTGTTTCCGACACGATTTTATATGTATTGTGTTGTGTTTGTTGGTTACGCCCTTTGTTGGCTTATCTAACGCTGTGTCATCTTCAATGTCACATCAATTATAGCCATTGTGTTAAGCCAATTTTATAACAAGTATTATTTCTTCACATACCTTTATTGCTTAACACATTGCATACCTGCAAACTTCGAATAATATTAAATTAAAACCTGATGTAATGTTTATAATGGTTAAAATAAAGAATTTGAATTTAAATTTTAATATATATATACATAATCGTGTCAGAAACAACAGGGTCAGATCCTGTCTGCTCAGAAGTGGGTGACGTCAATGGCGTTACTCTTGGCCATCATCAGGTCTTCCTGGGTGTAGTTACTCGGACACAGCACACACTCCAGAAGGTGTGACAGGGTCTGCTCCACGCCGCAGTTACATTTAGTCGGCCCATTGTAAAACTGCCCGGCTTTCATTTGTGTCCTCGTCTTGCATACACCGGCCCGAAGTCTGTTAAGAGACCTTCATATATTCCACCCCTGGTCGTGTTCAGGGGCTAGGTCCCTCTTTCGGGGCATTCCAAGTATTCCTTACAGTTGCGCTTCTCCACATGTTCAGCCGCAGGGTAGCCTTAAGTATCACCAGTTCCGTTGTCGACTGTAGGAAACTTCTTCTTGATTTGAGCCCATTTGAATGTATTATATGTATTGAAGTCTTGTAGTTTAGTACTACCTAGTAACTACTGGTGTCACGATCTATCGTTCCCACACAATTCGTTGAACGACATATCGCTGACAACGTGGGGTGCCCAGGATGTTTGGTGCTCAGGAAATTTGGTACACGGGACAACTGGTGCACTGGCTGTCTCGCTAACCTAATCTAACGTAACCTAATGATTTGTCCAATGATCGTAGAGTCCAGAGATCCATAGATCTCGTTAACTAAATAACTTAGGTAAGGTAAGGTTACGTTAGGTTAGGTTGTATGAGTTACCGATGAGTCGCTGAACGCTGTCTTAGAAACATATAATAATTCCCGACTACCTCCCGAGTATTTGAAGAGTGGGTAGCTGTAGATCTGAGGCATATTTTTGAGTGATATGTCAATCGGATTTTTAACCCTTTCATTACGGCTCGGTATGAATACAAATCATACTGTCAATTATAAAACTAGTATTTGAAGCATAAATGTACTTATCTGGTCTTTGTTTATGTATCACATTGGTTCTTGTCAGCTATCAGATGATGCATAAAAAACTATTCTAAAGAAGTAGCAAAACGATATAACAAGTCAAACGATGTCAACGGTTGGGGAATCTTATGACGGCATATGCCGACAACCGATGCGAAAGGGTTAAGGAAATCGGATGTCTAGCCTGACGCTTCCAAGGCCACGATCTCTTTGTCTAAATGGGCGGTTCAACCCGCAATTCCACATATATATATATACGAGTATTTAATAGGCTATGACTGCTGTATATAATGTGTTAAGCGTTTATATTGGCGCAAGTATATAATGGCATATTGTTATTGCTTCATCCCACTATGTACAGCACTGCAAGGCCGCGAATATGTAAATTCCATAACCAACTATGTAACCACTACACCTACTATCTATTAACTTATTACTTATTTACTAGTTACTTTAGTCTTTTTCTTCGTGTCAGCGACGTCAAATTATTTCTGCCCAGTATCTGGCAACATCGATAGCCCGTGTGTTGCCTAGCATTAGGTCTTGAGGTGTGCAGCTTATTTGGCACATGGAGTAGGATCTTAGGTGTGAGGCGGTCTGCAAGTCTCCACAGTCGCACAATAGAGACTCTCCCTGCCAAAGCATTCCCCACCGGTCGACTTTGTACTTTGTTCTACCAACTCTGATTCTTAATCTGTTCAGGGATTTCCAGGTCCGCCATTCAAGGTTCTAGCCAGTTGGGAGGCCTTCCTTTGGAGTAATGAAATCATCAGATGCGACTAGTTGTAAAAGCTGGAGTCTCTCATTTTCAGAGCCGGATGTGAGAGTTTGTGTGGATCTCAGAAAGCTGCTTCGCGACTTCAGTCTGGGCGTTGGGGGTATCTGATTATACAAGCAGTGGGATGGTTGGTTGATTGCCTAACGTATTTGTTCGGCGCATATGACTTTGCGTGTTATGTTTGGTGGTGCGATACCAGCCAACGGGTATAGTTTTGAAATGGGTGTTGGTTTGAGGCAGCCTGTGACGACTCTGCATGCATCATTCAGGGCAGTATCCACTTGATTACAATGGGCTGATCGACCCCATACTGGTGCCGCAAAATTTCTGGCTGTGATATAAAGTGCTAAAGCTGAGGTACGAAGAAGGGCTGATTGGGCTTCCCAGTGAGTATCGATTTGTTGCCAGAGCTGGAGTCTCTCATCTTCAGGACCGGATGTGAGAGGGTGTTGGGGGTATCTGATTATACAAGCAGTGAGATAGTTGGTTGATTGCTGTACGCGACCCAACCACAACAAAAATATTGTATTATTTGTGATTCATTCAGTCGGTAAATCTTTTCCTCGTAAAGATCCGCGGGAGCTGTTGTGTTTTGCTGACGCATCATTTCATTCGCGGAATGGCGTCATTGCAAATAAACTAGTTGTGTTTAAACACAGGTGATGAACAAATGTGCATTTGAATCATTTGTGTTTTATGATACACTTATATGTAATGTATGATACAACATTATTCTAATGACTGCAGGTGAGTCTTTCGTATCAAAATATTTCATAATTTTTTTAAGCAAGAAGGAATTGATATTGTGCTTTTTGGGTTTAGCCGTGCGTGGCGAATTGCTCCTTTTCGCTATTTCGACCGCCGTTGCAGGGGTCTTCTTCAGGGTTGATAGCTTAGTAACCCAAAAGCCACAATATCAAATCCATCTTGCTGTGAAAACCTGAGAAGTTATTCAAGATGGAATTGTTTGTATTTACAAATATACCATAGTCCGAATTCTTTTTTGTTCAATTAATTCTGTCACATACCCAATTCTTCCTTACGTATGGAAATCTTGCCATTTTTTTATATGTAAACACATACAGGAGAATACTGACAGATGGTGATAGTGATGGTGAAGTCTCATCTGTGGATTCTATGACGCTTACCATGTTACATGGAGTGTTGATCCGCCAACGTCATAGACTGCAGCATAACATTCACGCATCATCCTTATTATATTATTATAGGAGTTTACTACGAATGGGTGGTCTTTACGGGACGACTTTCGTCTACCACCAAAATTAGCCGGCGGTCATAGCTCAATGGTCAAAGCGTTTGCTTTGCAAGCCAAGCGTTGTGGGTTCGATCCCCGACGGAAATTAAAAAAAAAAGATTTTTAATAAATTTATGAGCTCTATAATACCCCCGGTTGGTGTGAATTTAATCCACCACCCGTAAAATGCCAGTCATAGCCTATTAATTAAAATTGGTGGTAGACGAAAGTCGTCCCGTGAAGACCACCCATTCATAGTAAATTCCTGTAATAATAATAGGGATGATACGTGAATATCGGGCTGTGTAGTCTATGACGTTGGCGGATTAACACTCCACATGCAGCGTATACATGGTAAGCGTCATAGAATTCCACAAATGAGACCTTCAGAATTACTATCACCATTATTATATTAGTATTTGTATAGCGCTCTTTTATGACCGAATGATCATTCCAAAAGCGCTTCTTTGCCTCTCTGAGTAAAAAGGTGGGTCTTGAGTCTGCTTCTGAAAGATGCCTCCGCTTTAAGCTCTCTTATGATTTCCGGTAGCGAGTTACAGGCCATTGGTGCCGCGTAGCTGAAAGCCCGATTGCCAAAGACCGTGCAAGGACTACCTCCCGTCAGCTGCAGGGTGCTTCTATTTGCTCTAGCCGATCTGAGTGTCACCATCTGTCAGTATTCTCCCGCATGTGTTTACATAAAAAATAAATGAATAGGCTATGAATGGCATTTCACGGGTGTTGAATCAAAGTCACACCAACCGGAGGTATTTTAGAGCTAAGAAATCGTTTTTTTTAATCTCCGTCTGGGATAGAACCCACGAATTTTGGCTTGCCAGGCAAACGCTTTGATCATTGATTTTTATCCACCACCACTGATTTACATACATCTTCTTCTTCGTAGTATCAATCCGGTGGATTGGTTTGCAGCAACAGAATCTTGCATCTCAATCTCCATTCCTCTCGGTCCTCCGCAACCCTTTTCATCTCAGCATAAGCGCTACAACTCATGTCCTAGAATACTTGCTGCAAATACTCCCGTCTAGACCGCCCTCTACAGTTTCTACCCTCAACTATCCCCTTCACAATATCGTGAAGAAGACCGTCGTGGCGCATGATGTGACCAATCCATCGGGCTCGCCTCTCTGAGATGGTTCTTATTAGGTGCCTATCTTCCTTGATCATCCTGAGAACCTCATAGTTCGTGACGTGGGCTCTCCAGGGAATTCCGAGAATTCTTCTGTACGACCACATGTCAAAGGCCTCTAGTCTTTTTTTATCACTTTCAGATAAGCACCATGTCCCACAGCCATACATAAATATTATCAAAAACATATTAAATAATTATTATAAAGTAAAATAATGTATTAATACATATTTCATGATATTTGATTAATATAAAGCAATGCCCAATTTATATATTTTTTTGTATTAAAATAAATAATAGGTGCGCACCATTAATATTGAAAGCTTCCAAGCGGCCCCACCCTAAAATTTCAATCGTAAATTGTATGCAAAAAAAAAACGCATTATTGAGTTTCTTGGCAAAAACGCGTAAAATTTTGCATCTGCCATTATTGTTTACATTGCACAAGTCACCCTTCGAATTTGTGTGAAATTCACTAGAAAAAAGATTTGAAAAAATCTGCCATTCCATGCTTTGAAAAGAAATAATACGAAATGCAAAAAAAAAAATCAACAGCAATTTAATTATTGAAAATATACATTTTGTATTTTGTTTATATATTTTTATGACCGGAATTAATTCCATTAATGGACAGTAATTATTTACCAATCAGTCAGTAATAAATACATTTTTTTATGTAAACGCATGCAGGAGAGCACAGCCGGTCAAGACTAGTGCACTCTATGACGCTCAGCCAGGGAGGATAGACGCTGCATGCGAGAAACGTGTGTTCGTGTTTGTGTGTGGATTGGGGAGAATGCAAGTGTATATTTATCTGTTTCTTGAAAAGATTCAAAATGTAGGAAAGAGGAAACAGACGCTGGAAGAGCATTACAAAGCTTACCGGCGGCATTAAGGAAAGAATTTTGGAAACTGCCAGTTCTTGGTCGAAATACATTGACCGTGTATGAATGTTCGGCAAGTGTAAGTCGAGTTTGTTGGTTGCGGGTGGATGCAGGAGGAATTAGTTCTTTAAGTTCCGAAGAGCAGCAACCGTGGTAATAACGGTGGAAAAGACTAAATGAACCAATCTTACGCATGTGCTCCATTGATTGCAGGTTAGACGTAAGAGTGTCATTGCTTATCAAACGAATTGCTCTTCTTTGAACTGAGTCAATTAAGCTTATAAGGTATTTTGGGGCTCCAATCCCTTTGGATATTTTGGTGCTGTATTCAAGGATAGGTCGGATTTTGTTTTTGTTAATTCTACATGCATATTAAGCATCTGATATATTCATGCAAATCATTTAAAGATGTTAAGAACTATAGCAATATTAATAATAATATATATATATATTTTTAATGTGATTTTTTTTTAAAAGAATAATTCAATCAATCAAACAATATTATTTATATGCGTTTGGCACACTTCTACCCTTTATTATTTCAAGGGGTTGCACCGTCATAGAATCCCTGAACAATGCTTTTGGGATTCTAGAAATCCCACCCTTTTTCCAAAATTTTGAAATTTCATCAAAAAGGGTTTGAATCACGCTTATTGTATAAAATACCCTATTTTTGCCAAAAAAATACATCTGAAATAGCAATGTATTATATGTAATAAATAGTTTTTTTTCTATAACCGTTCAAAGTCCGCATTAAAGTAAGTAAATATGGTCACCAAAGATTAAAGCTATTGCATTCATTACAAAACGCAGCGGCACGACTAGTGTATAACGCGCCCAAATTCTGTCACATTACTGATACTACACCGACTGCTGCGGTTGAGAGTTCCGGCGAGAATTCAGTACAAACTATGCCTCTTAGCTTACAAGGCACTCAACGGAACTGCACCGGGCTATCTGACAGAACTTATCAAGCCTTCGGAGATAAACGCGCGTGGAGAGACTCCTGAGCAAATAGAAGCACCCTGCAGCTGACGGAAAGTGTCGGTAGATCTCTGGTAATCGTGCTTTCAGCTACGCGGCATCAATGGTCTGTAACTCGCTACCGGAAAGCATGAGAGAGCTTAAAGCGTAAGCATTATTCAGAAGCAGACTCAAGACCCACCTTTTTACTCAGAGAGGCAAAGAAGCGCTTTTGGAATGACCATTCGGTCATAAAAAAGCGCTATACAAATACTGATATTATAATAATAAAGATTGCTACGACTTAGTTCTGCCAGTTGCCACTGGAATTTACCCGCCTCACACACCTGCATCACACCGGAGGACAGTTAATTTCAATTTTCAATTTTGTTTATTTTGCCTTTCAGAAACATTACAAATTATGTTAACTCAATTCATTTCTGAAGTACAATAAAAATAAATAAAAATAAAAAAATACAATAAATACAAAAATAGGTACTTATGATTAAGTACTATGAACAAAGCAATAAAGACAAGCAACAGAAGGTCCCTATGCTTATCAGACAGACGAAGCCAACCAATTATCCCTCCAAAGAAACTCTTGGAGTTCTTGTCTGAATTGGGCCTCTCTTACGTGAAATATATCAACATCCGAGGCGATTTGGTTAAACAGTCTGATCCCTCTCCCAAGAGGCATAGTCTCTGGCAGGTTAGTGTTACTCTTAGGAAGAGCGAACAATCTATGCTTCCTTATTCTCAGATATCTATCGGGGACACACAAACCGATATTCATCAAAATTTCAGGATTCCCGAACACGCCACGCAACAGTCGGAAGAAATGCATACCTAAGCACATATCCTTTCTTGTCCTCAACTCAATGTACCTCAACATACCCTGTATGAAGTAAGTTGAATACAGCCACGGACAGTATCCATATATCCTCATGTAGAGAGATCTCAGAAATTTCTTCTGTACCCTCTCCAAAATGAGGCTATAGTTCAACTCATGGGGTGCCCAAATGATAGTATATACATAGTATATAATAAGTCTCCTTGATGACGCGCTCATTATTATTATAACCAGTTAGCAACTGATAAGTCCAGTGGGAGTCCCCTCTGAACAATTGTGGCCACTGCACAGAAGTGCTAAAAGAAAGAACCCGCGAAAGAGATTAGAATCGCATTCACGGGTTGTAAAGAGATGGAGATGGAAGATAGATTTTCTCACCGAAAACACGAGCAAAAATTGTAAATAAAAAATGCGTGAATTTTTTTTAGTGGCCAGCAAATCTGCATGCCCGATAGGGCCGAGGCAATAGTTATATGATAGTTGCCACTGTCTATGTCTTGTCCCAAAACTTTTGAGTATCAGATATTCATAGAACATACATGGTTCCCGACTATCTCTGTGTCAGGGGCCCAGCTAGTTGAAGAGAGACTGCAGCTATTGAATCCGAAGCTTATTCTTCCGTGATTTGTTGATAAGGAGTTTTTCGGAATGAGTTGAACCTATGCTTAGTACGAAATGGTCCAGGGCTCTATAGCATCGGATTAATCAACTGATATTATTCAATGTTTTGAGTAGCATATAAGGCTTATAGTGTAATCCAAAGTCGCAAATCTTATAAGCAATTAAATATAAATATACTATATATAAAAATCCTTAAATGAGTCAAATCATTCAGAAAAAATATCGGCGGAAGCGGTATGCCAACCGCGGACCTTTGGAACCAACATTTTGTCCAGGTAATTATACCGCTCGGCCACCGGCCAATTTCTTCCACCTGAGATGTCTCGTCTCTGATCTTCTATATAAGTTATCATCGTATGATAGATGTCGCTATAGTATATATTCAAAGTATGCATATATTTTTTTTCTTATTATTCAATCAGAATGCATTTATTCACAAGCTTAATATTATTATTTCCGACAGTCTATTTATTTTTAGTAAATACCACTCGGGTCTCGAACCGAAACTATAGATCGAATGGATGAGAATAACTTCTTGTAAGTACGACGCGCACATTGCAATTAATTATTTACCTGTGTTACTGATGAATAATTTTTACCTTCTTGATATTGTCTCAAGGTGGCATTATCATATGGATATTTTAAATTATTTATTAGAATATTATTTCATTATTTTAATATTCTAATCTACTTATATATAGTCAATGATCTATAAAAGTAGATTAGAATATTGAAATAATAAAATAATATTCTAATAAATAATTTAAAATATCCATATCGCAAATCTTAGGTTTAAAAAATTCCAACATCCAATTTTATACATCCATTTTTTTCAAGTCGAAAGTTGTAAGTCCAATTAAAATGTCTTACATGGAAAACCCAAAGTTTAGGCCTTTGGGTGCAGATATACGAGGGTTATCGGTAAAATAAGTTTCCCAGTGATTTTTCACAGTGTACAGCATGTTTAATTCCGTGAATGTAAACATTTTTGTAAAGTTCAGACTGTTACGTATTTTTCTACATAGTCGCCACTTAGGTGCCTTTTTGCATGCGGTATACGAGCTTTTGAATGTCCGGGTCAAAAAAAATCTGCCGCCAAGCCACGCAGATTTTTTTTATTTTTATGTAAACACATACAGGAGAATACCGACAGATGGTGATACTAATTCTGAAGTCTCATCTGTGAAATTCTATGACGCTTACCATGGTGTATATGGCTAAACGCTGCATGTGGAGTGTTGATACGCCAACGTCATAGACTACAGCCCGAGATTCACGCATCATCCTTTATTATTACAGGAATTTACTATGAATGGGTGGTCTTCACGGGACGACTTTCGTCTACCACCAATTTTAATTAATAGGCTATGACTGACATTTTACGGGTGATGGATCAAATTCACACCAACCGGGGTATTTTAGAGCTCAGAAATAGATTAAAAATCCTTTTTTTTTTTTTTAATCTCCGTCGGGGATCGAACCCACGACCTTTGGCTTGCAAAGCAAACGCTTTACCACTGAGCTATGACCGCCGGCTAATACCTGAGAACCGCTTCCTCCATCTCTTCTGTATCGCCGAAATGCGTTTCGTATGCGCCGTTGCTATCCCAGGTGTGTCTTCATGTCAGGGAAGAGATGGTAGTCACTTGGGGCTAAGTCCGGGCTGTAGGGTGGGTGTTTGACAATACTCCATCCAAATTTTGCGATGAGCTCGTTGGTTACGTTAGCGGTGTGGCAAACCTTAGCATACCCTAGATGCTCCGTAAAAATCTTGTCAATAGAAGAAACCCCTAGTACATAAGCTATATTAAAGCACTGCATCATACAATGTCATCTCTTCCTTTGATATTTTTTAATCACGGATTTACAGAACGTATAAAAAGCTCAATAAATTTCACGTGGATTACAATAAAATCGTTACAATTTCATAGAAAACATAATAAAGAGTTGCTAAATTACCGAATTCCCCTCTAAATGTGTAAAACGGGTTGGAATCCATAAAGTGCAGTTTTTACACAAGAAAAAACGGGACATAAACAACCCTCCCGGATTTTTATTTAATTTATCCCTTTTTATCAAAAAACTTTTCGATACATTGGTACACGGTGATACAAAAGTTTATACCTGTTTCTATTTAAATTTTTTTCACTTAAAATAAATGTAGAAAAAATATATATTTGTGCGTATTGTACCCTGCAAGTTACACACAAGATTAGAATATACGTCTGAGAAATAGTTTAAGAACGTAGGAGCCTATTCCATGTCAGCCTCGTTAATCGCTCTTGTAGCCCCGACGATTTCCCTGATGAAGTTTAACAGCAAAGGACCGTCAGAACTAAGTAGCAATTCAGGAAAATCCTCCCAATTATTATTATTATTATATTGGTATTTGTATAGCGCTCTTTTATGACCGAATGATCATTCCAAAAGCGCTTCTTTGCCTCTCTGAGTAAAAAGGTGGGTCTTGAGTCTGCTTCTGAAGGATGCCTCCGCTTTAAGCTCTCTTATGCTTTCCGGTAGTGAGTTCCAGGCCATTGGTGCAGCGTAGCTGAAAGCCCGATTGCCAAAGACGGTGCTAGGACTACCTCCCGTCAGCTGCAGGGTGCTTCTATTTGTTCTAGCCAATCTGAGTGTCTCTCCACGCGCGCTTATTTCTGAAGGCTTGATAAGTTCTGTCAGATAGCCCGGTGCAGTTCCGTTGAGTGCCTTGTAAGCCAAGAGGCATAATTTGTACTGGATTCTAGCCGAAACTCTCAACCAGTGCAGTCGGTGTAGTATTGGAGTAATGTGACAGAATTTGGGTGCGTTGTAGACTAGTCGTGCCGCTGCGTTTTGTAACGACTGCAATCGATTTAATTGTTTGGCTGGCTGGCCTGCGTGCAGTGCGTTGCAGTAGTCCATTTTGGAGACTATAAACGCATTTACCAAACTCTTTGTAGCGTCTCTGGGTAAGCATCTTTTTACCGACCGTATCTGCCGCAGGTTAAAAAATCCAAGAAATGGTAGAGAATCCCAGGCGACAACACAGAACGCGTCTCCTGTTCTCATGGATGATGCACTCAACGAGAGAGTGTCTCACCACATGGACATGTGTCGCAAGAAGAGAGGCCAAATCTTTTTAGGAATTCTCTGTAAATTCCGTTTCCGGTAAACGATTGAGTGAGATAAAAGTCTACGGAGTTAGTCTTTTTCTACGTCAATAAGTGTTCGATGGATGGAAAGAAAGACTTGGTTATTCCTCAAGAAGTTGATTCTTGATATGCTGTGTTCCAGGCTTAGATTTTAAATGGTATTACGTAAAACATTCAACAAGTAAATACATAGTGATCAGTCTGATCCATGTTAAAACAAGGTAAAATGTGTGAGTCTTTTTAATAAAGTTAAATCAACATACGATAAATATAAACATAGATGTGGTCATACAGAAGAATTCCCGGAATTTCCTGGAGAGACCACGTGACGAACAATGAGGTTCTCAGGATAATCAAGGAAAATAGGCACCTAATAAGAACCATCTCAGAGAGGCGAGCCCGATAGATCGGTCACATAATGCGCCAGGATGGTCTTCTTCACGACATTGTGGAGGGGATGGTTGAGGGTTGAAACTGTAGAGGGCGCCCTAGTCGGAGTATTTCAAATGTTCGAGGGCATGAGTTGTAGCTAATATGCTGAGCTGAAGAGGGTTTCGGAGGACCGAGAGGAATGGAGATCGAGATGCAAGATTCTGTTGCTGTAAACAAATCCACCGGATTGTTTTACGAAGAAGAAACATACGAGTACTTTCTTACTTGATGTTTGGAACACTGTGTAGTTTTTTTAATTTATATTTTTTCTACACTTGTACATGACCTACATTTTTTGTGTCACAGAAAACTCCATCCCTTTATCTAAAAAAATGTCATTGTCAAAAATTTGGCACACTTTCCAATAAAAGGGGTGCATTCCTTGTAAAAAACACCGAAAAAGGGTACCAAAAAAAAACGAAAATAACAATGCTTTTAATCCTTCCATTATCAATTTTAGATTTTTGTTATTTTTGTGAATTTTTTCGTTTTTTTTGTTGCGAAAATGCAAAAAAAGATGCGTCGTTTTTTTTTAATGATTCATGTGTGAAGGGTGTCGATCAGTGGTTAAATGCTAGACTGTCATTCAATCAGTCTCTGGTTAAACTCCTGATTAATGTAATAATTAGTTAGTAATTAGCATTCAAGATAATGGGCATATTATCTTGAATGCTCTTCTATTATCTGTGTTTACTCCTTCATACAATTTGGATGTCTTCAAAAAACAGATCTCAGACATTGTAGAATATATGGTTGAGGGTAGAAACTGCAGAGGGCATGCTAGGCGGGAGTATTTGCAGCAAGTGTTCGAGGACATGAGTTACAACTCTTATGCTGAGCTAAAGATGTTTGCAGAATATCGAAAAGAGTGGAGATTTTGTTACTACAAACCAATCCAACGGAATTTTACTGCTACGAAAAAGATGGTTGCCATTACAAATTGATGACTCTCAGTTATGTAAGCTGTCACTGTCCATGCCTTATCCCAAGACATCGATGCACCCGAATACAACACCTTAAGATCATCTTTTTTATCTTGAAAACCTCCAAGCCATGATCCTGGGTAAATAAGATGACATTATAATATGACAATGTATTCAAGTAATGTTTTAGGTAATGAAGTCCTCCTCTATTAGTTAGTTATCGAATTGCGTGGTGGCAGGATGAGGAGCAGATTAACAGCAAAAAGACTTTTTCTGAAGCACATTGACATATATTTCGATAACATTTACCGACTTCTGTCCCGGACCTATTCACAGCATTCAGACCGGGCCAACGGCAATGTGATCTCGCCGCCGTCGTCACACAACTGAACGGGGACCCGGCGTCGTGGTCGGTGGCACCCAGCGCCGCAAGTGGCTATCTATATAACTAACGTCACACCCGTGATCGAACTTGTCCGAAATGCCGATAAGGTGACACATACATGTACGACAAGCGAACAGAAATAAGAGACGAAAGATTGTATATCGAGGTTTTCGGTACAAGTCAGCAAGGGCTATATTATGTTGATATCAGTAATGTATTAATTAAATTTTTTATAGATATCCAATGATTTCCCCAACATTCCTGAGGTCCTATAGGGCAGCTCAACCAATAACATAAAAAATGACAGATTATTTTCGACAGATGCTATATTTTTTTCGAAGGGTTTTCTTTTTTAAATCTGACATTAAGCGATCTTCCATACAACAGTTGTAATGTTTTTTTCAGCCCATTTGATTTGTTTTTTTTTTTTTGTAACATTAACGTTAGTTTCCCTAAATTATTATTAATTTATTATTTATGCTCGATTTAACATGTTTAACGACGTTTTATTTTTATTTTATTTATTCTGATTCATTAATAAAATTAAATTTAAAAAACTCTGAACTCTTCAATACCTTCTTCTTCCGACTTTTTTTTTTATGTAAACACATATAGGATAATACAGACAGATGCTAATGGTGATTCTCAAGTCTCATCTGTAGAATTCTATGACTCTTACCACGTTGCATATGGTTACGCGCTGCATGTCGAGTGTTGATCTGCCAACGCCATAAACTACAGCCCGACATTCACGCATCATCCTTATTATTACAGGAATTCACTATGATTGGGTGGTTTTCACGGGACTATTTTTTCGTGTGTCTAAAACACATATTTTATAGAATTTTGAATTGACACAAAAAAATGCACTAATGTAAGTTAGGGGTCTCGTGTTTGGACCCACATTTCGTAAAATTTCGAGGGGGGAGATTGCCCTTTGTTGAAATAAAAATACATTAAAAATGGCACACGACCAACGATCGCAACGGTAGAAATGATGGCTTTTCATGTATTAATAAGCAAATGCTAGATGGGATATTATTTTTTTATTTTTATGTAAAAACATACAGGAGAAAACCGATAGATGGTGATAGTAATTCTGAAGTCTCATCTGTGAAATTCTATAACGCTTACCATGGTACATACGGCGCTGCATGTGGAATGTTGATCCACCAACGTCATAGAATACGGCCCGAGATTCACGCATCATCTCTACTCTTCATAGGACGAATTTATCTACCGCCGACTTTAATTAATAGGCTATGACTGGAATTTTACGGGTGAGGGATCAAATTCACTATGAATGGGTGATGATCATGGGACGACTTACTTATCCAATATTACGTTACTGTATATGGGTAGTGTTCACGGGAAGATTTCATCCCATGCATGCGAAACGCCAGTCATAGCTTATTAATGAAGATTGGTGGTAGACGAAAGTCGTCCTATGAACACCCATTCATGGTGATTTATTGTAATAAATGGATGTTGCTTGAATGTCGGGCTGAAGTCTATTATTTCGTTAGCGGATCAACTCTTCACATGCAGTTCTTAGCCGTATATAACACGATAAGCGTCATAGAGTCCATAGATGAAATTTCAACATAACTATCGCCTTCTGTCTGTATTCTCGTGTATGTGTTGACATCAGCATGATATAGCCCTTGCTGACTGGTACCTAAGACCTCGATTTAAAATCTTTCGTCTCTTATTTCTGTTCGCTTGTCGTACATGTATGTGTCACCATATTGGCATTTTGGACTAGTTACGTAGATCGCCACTGCGGCGCTGTCCGACAGCCCATCACGAGCGCGCTCAGTCGTGTGCCGACGTCGTCGAGAGGATATTGTATTTTCATCCGGCCTGAACGCTGTAGACCTAAGCTTGTAAAGTTATTGAAATATATATGTCAATGTGCTTCAGAAAAAGTATGTGTTGTTAACCTGCACCTCATCTTGCCACCACGCGACTGAATAACAACTTTTTTTAAATAAAGAAGGATGTTAATGCTTACATAATAAATAATAATGATAAAAGTTAAAATAAAAAAGTATTATAAATATATTTAAGTCCTTATGTATTTTGACCAGTAACTCTAGTAGTCAATAGTATGTAAATTTTTATTTCCATTGGTCATTGGATCGCTTTATGCAAAACCCCTATTTTTGGAATATTCCCTAATTCTGATTTTTACTAAAATAAGGGGAAAATCCGACAACCCAAAGATTCTCAAGTCAATTTATTTAAGAATTTTTTTATATTTTTAGAATGGCATTAAGATCATTATCATCAGCCTGTGTTCGTCCACTGTTGAACATAGGCCTCCATCCTTTCTCGATTCTCTGTATTCAGGTTACTCCAGCTATTCTTTTGGGTGTCACGACCTATCGTTCCCAGACAATTCGTTCATCGACTCATCGGCAACGACGAGGGGCGCACTGGACGTCTGCTGCACGTTATATTTTACGCACTGGAAAACTGGGGCACCGGATATCTTGCTAACCTAATCTTACCTAACGTAACCTAAGAATTTTTCCAGTAATCGTAGAGTTCAGAGATCAATAGGTCTTATTATCGAAATAACTTAGGTTAGGTTATCTGAACATTCGGTGCACCAAATGTCCCGTGCATCGGACGTCTAGTGCATGCCACTTCGTTATGAGTCGCGCCTCTTCTAATGGGGAAAGGCGTTCAGCACGTCGGGTGATCCGCGGTTCTGCAGCTCCTTCGAAGAAGGTTGCCGGAGTGAAGATGGCGTATCTTCACGCCAAGGGTCTTCACCCGGATACAACAGCTGATGACTTGCAGAGCTTCTTGGCAGCGACCGCTGCATTCAATACCTCTTGGATGACCATTAGGAGGATTATCAGCAGACGGACGCTGTCAACTTCTTTCAAAGTCGGGGTCATCGCGACTTTGCTGGAGTCTCTCGTGGAGCCTGAAGTGTGGCCTGAAAAGACCATCGTTCAACCCTGGATACGCGTAAGACGAAAGAATCGCAGTGAACAGTGGTTGAAACCAGCTTAAGTGTCCGACATGTTTGTGGAGGGCGTAGTCCATTCATTTCCAGCATTATTGCGACACCGTGTTGCCGGCTTCTGGAGCAGGATAAGGAGGTCCAACAACATCATCATCCTGGCTGCTACTGAATGGCTCAACTCCTCCCTGAGCCATCGATGGATGGAGATGGTGCACCAACCACCATGAAATACTATTTTATTTTATTTTAATTTTAATTTTATTTTCACAAAATTAAAACTTTGTTCAATGCTATGTATTTAAAAATATGGCAGATTGGGTATTGCACAACCCACCCAATCCTGCTGGAATAAAAACTTTATTATTATTATTTAAGTGAAGATATTGACATATTTGGTGTCATATTACTTCGGATTCAGTGCTGGCGTTGATAGATGCAAGATATTGGACGTTTTATTTTGTGACAATAATGCCTTGTTATTTGTGTGTCAATCATGATATACTTATGACAGGGTTTTTATTGTTACAAGTCAAGCTATTTATCTTGAGTCTCCTGACGCTAGTTCTGAGTGTGAGGTCATTGACACTAAATGTGTCAATAAATTTACATCGCCACACTTATGGTTGTATCTACTTTAATGACGCATTGAAATGTTACCTATTTTGTAATGTCATTTAAGGAAAATAAAATAAACTGTCAAAAATAAACTGTTACCTATCAGTCGTTGAATTAATTTTCTGGGAACGAAATGCGGCGGAACCATTCTTCTGATCTGGGCAGTCCATCTTGTAAAGGGTCGGTCAACGCTGCTTCGTTGTACAATTCTTGGACGTCACTCCTTTTCTTTCTCATCGACCTTAGTCGTCTCTTAGATATGCCTCATTGCCACTTGAGTGTGCCTATTATTTGTGTAGCCTCCACAACTTGAGTTCTTCTACGAAAATCCTCGTTTCTGATTCTATCATCTAGAATCACTACGAGTTCAGAACACCCGATCTCCTTAAAAAAAATACATAAAATACCTAAGATACGCCTCGAACTATTTGGGATACACTGCAGCGGCGCACAAAAACCCTGCACCGTATCGATTTTAATTTATCATATACAATATCTGAGTTAGTGTGTCTGGCGTTGAAAGCCAACGAACAATGTATGCAAATCAGAGACGCCCTTTATTTCGAAAAAAAAATGTAATTTTATTTGGAATGCAAATTGTGACAACGAATATTTGTAAAAAAAAATGCATGATTATTCAGTCAAATAAACAAGAGATGGTATGATTTGCCTGATGCTCCTGAGGCCTGGACCATTTGGTCCTAAGAAGCTGCTCAATCTGACCAGCGACACGTGGTCAGCTACAGGCGATGACCCGTCCAAGTTTCGATCAACGCTTAATGTTTTTTTTATTTCAATTTTATTTATTACAATTTTATTTATTTATTTCTTTCAGAAACATTACAAATACAAACATATTCAAGACGATCCTGAAATAAGATATAATATACAACACATATTCCTTCTTTCCTTCCGTCCTCGATAGAATGGAGATGCCGTGGCTTATTCCAAACCGTTGGACTAGTCAATTCATGACTGGGCACGGCAATTTTAAGGCTAAACTCTTCAAGTTTAGCCTCGTTTATCAACTGTCCAGACTGCCCATGCGGCAGCCCCTTGCAGGACGCTGAACACGTTCTGTGGCATTGCCCAATATTAGATTCAGGTAGGCAAAGGCTCCTTAGCGTAATCCAACAGAAGCCTGGACCGGTTGGATATATCGACCTCATATCTACGGAGCCCAACTACCATGCATTTTCTGTATTCGCGGCGACCTTCGGCGAAGAAGTCTAAAAGTCCAAATTTTAACGTCTGAACTACTAACTTTTACACCCACGTTTGGTGTTGCTCACCAAAACCCGTTACTTGTGTAACGAGAAAGTACTCTGAAAACAATGCCTTGGTAAGTGCTTCCAAGGAGCGCAGGTACAAGGCGACCAGCCCAGGGGCCTTAGGCTCAAAAAAAAATAAAGGGAACGACTGCAGTTCCAAGTTCCTACTGTAGATGTCACAATGAGTACTGAAAGTAGCAAAACGAAATATCATGCCTCCCGGCGGCATTTATCGACAACCGATGCGAGAGGGTTAAAGAGAGATGTTCGTCTTCTCCACCAGATATTCCCAAGCAGCAGGAAAAAATACAGGTAAAAAATGATTATCTGTATAATAATCAATGGGAATTGGTGTTAAATTTGCATATTTTTAGTTTCTGTTACAAAATGCATTGCAATGCTGCAGTTCCCCGTATCTAGTACAAATTATTTAAAACTAAACAATGCGACCGTCACTTTCCGTATCTATCAATTTCACAGGCCACAGGTAACACCATTGTTCCGTCTCGGAGCTAAGCGTTGGGTAACTACGATAGCTTAACTAAGTACATTCAACCCTTCTATAGCGTAAAAATATAGAAAAATACGCTATCGAAATTGATATCTGCTTGATATAGCTCTTTTAGATCTATGCTGTACAGCCTCGAACCGATTTTAATAAATAGGCTATGACTGCAATTTTATGAGTGAGGAATCAAACAACATCAATCGGGGGTATTTATAAAGCATAGAATTCGATTAAAATAATATATTTTTAATCTCCGTCTGGGATTGAACCCACGGTCTTCGGTTTGGGACACAAACGACTTAACCACGAAACTATACTTTAATCTACAGTCAAGTTTGAATAATAGGCTATGACTGGCATTTTACGGGCGAGGAATTAAATTAACATTAAGCGGGATTATTTATTTATGTAACAGAACCGCAGTTTCATGGTATATATAATAATAAATAATAAGAAAAATAGAGTATAAATAAACATACAATACATACAAAAAAGAACAAAAAAACATAAAAGAAGATGACACGTGTCAAAGATCACAGATATCTAGGAGAACAATACCATCGACAAAAGAGAAAAAGGATGTAAGAAAAGCATCGAGGTGTGCTGATAGGCCATTTAGGAGCGCCATTGCCGTTGTAGTAAATTGAGTACTCGAAGCTCCACATGTATCAACTGGGGTCAAAAACAATGGAAAGCTACCAGCACGGGTGTACTTATCTGGAACGTAGAAGTTAAAACATCCAAGAATCCGAGGGTTGTGAATTGCACCGCGAAGAAGAAGCAATGAATGTTTGAGAGAGTTTTTAGTGCTTAGAAGTTGGATCAAACCCACGACCTTTGGCTTGGTAAGCAAAAGTTTTACCACTAAGTTATACAGTCACTGAGAATAAATTTGCAGGATATCAAACGCATACGATATATGAAAAAATATCAGAAGACGTGTACTCTGTTAGAGGGTTAACAGTAATTGCTTAACTAGGTTTAATTTTACTGGCATAAAAGATAACTGACAATGTTGCAGTGGTTTTTATGTAAACATTACCAAAAGCTTACAGATAGAGAGTGAAAATATTACGTACGAGTATGTAGAGAGTTAGCGTCTATGATGTAATACTTCTGAACAGATTTGTGTGAATGCATACATACGAGTAGATAAAGGGTCCATTACAAAAACAATGTTTATTTTATGGAAAAAAATAATTTATTCATTTTTTTTATGTAATCGGCTTCTACTTATTTGTGCCAGTGACTTCAAATTATTTCTGCCCAGTATCTGGCAACGTCGATAACCCGTGTGTTGCCCAGCATTAGGTCTTGAGGTGCGCAGCTTGTTGGGCACATGGAGCAGGATCTTAGGTGTGAGGCGGTCTGCAGCTCTCCGCACTCGCACAATAGTGCCAAAGAATTCTCCACCGCTCGAGGTTGTCCTTTGTTCTACAAACTCCGGTTCTTAATCTGTTCAAGGATTTCCAGGTCCGCCAGTCAAAGTTCTTGCCAGTTGGGAGGCTTTCCTTTGGAGCTATGAAATCCTCTGATGCGACTTGTTGCCAGAGCTGGAGTCTCTCATTTTCAGGGCCGGATGTAAGAGGTTGTGTGGATCTCAGAAAGCTGTTTCGCGACTTCAGTCTGGGTGTTGGGGGTATCTGGTTATACAAGCAGTGGGACGGTTGGTTGATTGCCTTACACATTTCTTCGGCGCATATGACTTTGCGTGTTATGTTTGGTGGTGCAATACCAGCCGAGAGGTATAGTTTTGTAATGGGTGTTAGTTTGAGGCAGCCTGTGACGACTCTGCATGCATCATTCATGGCAGTATCCACTTCATTACAATGGGCTGATCGATCCCATACTGGTGCCGCATATTCTCATTTTTTTATGTAATCGGCGAGACTTGGTTATTCCTCCGAAAGTTGTTTCCTGATATGTGGCGTTCCAAGTAGTAAGAAATTAGGCTAGGTTATGTAAGGTTACATTAAGTTACGTTAGGTTAGGCTAGATTTGACTCCAATTAATCTTTGTACAATAATTATTACGTGGATTAACACACTTTTACTTCGTTCTCACCGTTTCGATGTAATGACAACAAAAAAAGCATTTATTCACATGAACAATCTGGTATTAAATTACACATTTTTTTAAGCAAATGCATTGAAATCTGCATACAGTAACACAATACGTTTGATACGCCACAAAGTGCCTCTCCCGGATTCGATCGCCGAACCTTTTGTTTGGGGCACGCTTCTGCATGCAACTGCTCCCCATGCGGATCTAATCTTAGTGAAGGCGATCAATGAATGGAGGAAATCGTCAGCTTTTAAAGGACCAAATGGGTGCTTTCCAAAATGCAAATAGTCACATTTTTTTTTTTTTTATGAAAACCAGTCTTCTTCTTCGTGTCAGCGACGTGAAATCATTTCTGACCAGTATCTGGCAACATCGATAAATACATACATTCAATTCTATATCAAATTTTACGAATCAATTGATTCAAAAAAATTTCGGCAGACGCGGGATTCCAACCTCGAGCGTTGCACCTTGGCTCCGTCCTATACACTGCGTTGTCCACACGACCATTCTCTGCCTGGACAGATACGCGGAACTTGATGTATTTATACCATTGTTAACATCATACAGCGATAGATGTCTCTGGAGTATATATTCAGAGTATGCATATTATTATTTTATTAAGATTCAATCACACAAAATTTACTCACAAGAATAACTTCTTAGGTTTTCACGGCCAGATTTGATATTATATATACAGTCCGACATGACGTTCGTGGATGTAATACCTATCGAATTCTTTGAACATACCTACCGTAGTATTAAAACATACCTACGATTCTCCGGAGTTAAACTTGAGTTGCCATGGAGATATAAATCAATAACGCTCATAAAAAAATATACAATCTGAATAAACCAACTCAAAACTAAATAAATTATCGATCCTGAAGAAGACCCCTGCAATGGAGGTCGAAATATTGGTTGAAGGAAGTTCACCACACACGGCTCAACCCAAGAGCCACAATATCATTTACTCACAAGCCTTATTATTAGTTAGTTGCGTAGAATTTGATGTAGAGTTGTGTGTGTGTATTTAAATTTTGATAATATAGAAATAACGCTCTACCATTGGATTATACCGGCCGGCAATGAACTACTATAGTTTGCCGACATGTATTTAATTAGTTTGGGAATATATGATTGGCATAGAAAAATGTATTTCGTTCTTTTCGGGGTGTAAAATGGTAAAATGAATAAAAATACATTAGAGCGCATTATTCACGTGGGGTGGGACTCGAACCGGCGACAATAGAATTTGCATTCGGGCAATTTTTTTTATTGCATTTTTACATTTCTGGATTTCGTATTTGAATGGATTATTTTTATTATTTACACGGTACCCCATTTTATTTATTTGCGATATTTCATTCCAAAAGGGGATGAAATATATTAAGAGTGTATGCCTACGGGTACAGCCCAATGGTTAAAGCGATTGCTTGGCATGCCGAAAGGTCGTGGGTTCGATCCCCAACAGAGATTAAAACAAAAACGATTTCTGAGCTCTAAAAGGTTTGTGTGAGTTTGATTCCTCGCCAGAAAATGCCAGCCATAGCCTATTAATCAAAATAGGTCAATTAAGGCACGTTTTCGATTTTCGACGTAAAATTTCGGCCTAAAATGTAAAATAAAAAGATAAAATGCATTTTCAATGATAAACCATGTTACATATTTAAAAAATTAGCAACCGATCCCATTGAATTTTTATGAATTAGTATTAGAATAATTGATTCCTTATACGGCTTTTCGCTTTGCGGCCAAGTTTTGTGGAACGTATCTAGGCCGTAAAGCGAGGTATAAGTGTATTATGTAAATATAAATTCTACTTGCTTACCTGAAAATAAATTCTCCGTGGCATTAAAAAGTGTATTATTTCTTCTCTTTTTATGTTCGGAATGTTCGTGTCCCATCTGATCACTCGCTAACGCGCAGAACAATTGTCTTCTCAATAATTCGTTCACAACACTCACACACCCACAATCCGACATATGTATAGTTTCCCGTGGCATTTTAAGACGGCAAAAGCTAAGTAGTCTATTGAAGAGAAATTAATATTATATAAGTATTTGTATAGCGCTTTTTTATGACCGAATGGTCATTCCAAAAGCGCTTCCTTGCCTTTCTGAGTAAAAAGGTGGGTCTTGAGTCTGCTTCTGAAGGATGCCTCCGCTTTGAGTTCTCTTATGCTTTCCGGCAGCGAGTTCCAGGTCATTGGTGCCGCGTTGCTGAGAAAGCATGATTGCCAAAGATCGTGCTAGGACTACCTCCCATTAGCTGCAGGGTGCTTCTATTAGCTCTTGCTGATCTGAGTCTCTCCACGCGCGCTTGTCTCCGAAGGCTTGATCAGTTCTGTCAAATAGCCCGGTGCAGTTCCGTTGAGTGCCTTGTAAGCTAAGAGGCATAGCTCGTACTGGATTGCAGCTGGAGCTCTCAACCAATGCAGTCGGTGTAGTATCAGTGTAACATGATAGAATTTGGGCGCGTTGTACACTAGCCGTAAAGCTAAAAATACTAAGTCTAGTTTATGCTGTATATAAGTAACATGTCTTAAAATTAATAAAATATTATTTAAAACATAAAATAAAAGGCTTGATATTTTTGGAACGCTGTTTATTTCTTAAAATAAAATGTAGTCAATGCTCTTAAAAAATAAAAATAAAAAATATACACAATTTTGGGTTACACATTTTTTTTGGTTTGTTTTAAAAATCGACACGAATATTAATAATTCATTTTTTTTTAATAATTATATAATTATAATAAGTATTAGGTTATGTAGTACATTAATGACTTTTGTAAGTAAAATAGCCAGGCGTTTTGTTAAGCATTGAACTCGGATCATTTTCAATACAAAAAGACCAATAATCCATAGAACATTCATAGAACAATGTGTTTTTTTTAAATTTATTTATAAAATAGGAACATATATTTATCGCAGTGTAGCCATCATAAAAAAAATCAAATAAAATGTTGTTTTCATGTTAAATTAAAAATATTTTTAAAATGGCAATTTCAATAAATTTATAAAACATTTTAACATTGCTGTCAATCTGTTAAAATTAATGAAATATTTTTGCATATTAAATTAATAAAAAAAAAATACAATTTAATTGTGTAAAATGAGCTTACTTTGATGTACTCTGTACCCTCCAAAATAAATAAATTAATTTCATTATTTTTTTCTGATTAAAAAAAAAAAATCAAATACACATTTTCTTTGTTATTTTTATCAAATTGATTTAAGTAGAATTTTATGAAGAAACCACGTCACGAATAATAAGGTTCTCAGCATAATCAAGAAAGATAGACACCTAGTAAGAACCATCTCAGAGAGGCGATCGGTCACATCATGCACCTCGATGGTCTTTTTCACGATATTGTGAAAGGGATGGTTGAGGGGAGAAACTGCAGAGGGCGCCCTAGACGGCAGTATTTGCAGCAAGTGTTCGAGGACACGAGTTGCAGCTCTCATGCTGAGCTAAAAAGGGTTGCAGAATATCGAGAAGAGTGGAGATTGAGATGCAAGATTTTGTTGCTGCAAACTAATCCACCGGATTGATACTACGAAGGAGAAGACAGTGGAGTTTTTAATAAGTTATCTATGATAACTAAAATATTTGTATACTTTTATACAAGCTAAGATTCTAGTAAAAAAAAAATTCTTCAGTCAAGGATCGAGCTCGAAATGAGCATATTCGGGGTTCAATTCGGGTGGCCCCCATACCTGAAAAGGTAAGGAAAATTTACATGTGACACGGAGAGATGAGGACCACATGGTGAAGAAAGCCCTCAACATACCCAAGCTGAGGAGAAGACTTCAAAGACCACAGGCAACCTGGACTGCATCTGTAGACAAGGATCTCAAAACTCTAGGCTTGACCGAGAATGCAACGCAGGACATACAGACATGGTCAATGTGCACAAGAAGAGCCGACTCAATTTTTTTTTATGTAAACACATTCAGGATAATACAAACAGATGGTGATAGTAATTTTTGATGATCTGTGGAATTCTATGACGCTTAGCATGGTGGATATGGCTAAGCGCTGCATGTGGAGTGCTGATCCGCCAACGCCATAGACGAGATTCACGCGACATTATTACAGGAACTTACTATGAATAGGTGGTCTTCACGGAACGACTTTCGTCTACCACCAATTTTGATTAATAGGCTATGACTGGCATTTTACGGGTGAGGGATCAAATTCACTCCAACCGGGGGTATTTTAGAGCTCAGAAATCGATTAAATTATTTTTTTAATCCCCTCGGGGATCGAACTCACGCCTTTGGCTTGCAAAGCAAACGCATTGACTATTGAGCTATACCCGCCGGCAATGATGAGAAATGGCGAGTCTAAAGAAGAGAGTGAAGGATCAAGATAAATTTTAGTATAATTTTATGTGTATTTTAAAATACTATGTTTATAATTACTAGAAAATATATATATATATTATTAGAAAATAAAAATAAATAAAAAAAAATCTATTAAATCGTTGGATTACTATCAATTAGCAGGGTTCAGTCTGTTAATGTCTAGTTTATATTGAAAGGAGGGTACCGAGCTTAACTTTTGCATTTTAAAATAATTAAAATTATAAATTGTTTTTTTTTTTGTAGAAACAAATCAACTCGAACATTTTTTTTCAATAATTTGTTTTACAATTATAATTTTTCACAATCTTAGTTTACTTTTTCAATCAACATTGACATAACAACTTCATATATATCACCCGTAATATTTTTTTTCACATATGAAATAGTTAATAAGTGTTTTTTTTTTATTTATTAAATTTAAAGTCGAACAATTTTTTTTCAAATAGTCAAAAATGTATTATTTTTTAAATAAATTGTAATTCAATCGAGAACACAACGCGGCGCAAATACATTTAGAACAAAACAATCCGCCATTTGTGAAAAATAAAAAATAAAACTTTTTAAATCTTAAATTGTTTATTTTTTAATTTGTAATTAAACAAGTAATAAAATTGAATCCATGCTTTATCTGCTTCTAATGTGTAGCATATAGCCACCATAAAATGATGCCACGTCCATCTACAGTCCTAAAGCATTATGCATCCAATACAAAAATGATAGATTTATAAATTAGTGGCTTTTGGGTTGTGCAGTGTTTTTCGCGAATTATTTCTCCTGTATGATATTTTGAACACCGTTGTAGGGGTCATATTCAAGCTTAATAAGTTATCACAAATTTGTAACAAATTATCGACTCTCGAAATGAGAAAAAAAAATCGGCGCACACGGCTTAACCAAAAATACACGAATCCGTGAAAACATACATTGTTTTCTTTTATTAATTCAATAAAATCGATATTATTTATGAAAGTAATGCTTAAAATTATAACCCAAAAATAAAACCTTAACAGTCAACCCTTCTGTAACGTTTTCACAAGATCTAATGATTAGTCCGATGCGACCGACACATTTAGCAGTGCCGGTTTTAGGGGGTGGCGCAGTGGGGCGGCTGCCTAGGGCGCCGAATGAGCTGGGGCGCATAGGGCGGCCTAATTTGCTTGGATTTTTCTTATTGCGCTCTTTCTGTTTTTTTTTTTTATGTAAACACATACAGGAGAATACCGACAGATGGTGATAGTAATTCTGAAGTCTAATCTGTGGAATTCTATGACGCTAACCATGGTGTATATGGCTAAACGCTGCATGTGGAGTGTTGATCCGCCAACGTCATAGACTACAGCCCGAGATTCACGCATCATCCTTTATTATTACAGGAATTTACTATGAATGGGTGGTCTTCACGGGACGACTTTCGTCTACCACCAATTTTAATTAATAGGCTATGACTGACATTTTACGGGTGATGGATCAAATTCACACCAACCGGGGTATTTTAGAGCTCAGAAATCAATTAAAAATCCCTTTTTTTTAATCTCCATCGGGGATCGAACCCACGACCTTTGGCTTGCAAAGCAAACGCTTTACCATTGAGCTATGACTGCCGGCAGTCTGTTTTTAATATTTGTGTAGTATAAAACGAGTTTTTCTCCTTCTACGCAAGAAAAAAAATGACAGAGGGCTCCAGATTAGTTTATGCCCTAGGCGCCGCAGGGTCTAAAGCCAGCGCTGCCATTTAGTCAGTGCCGGCTTAAGGCGGTGGTGAAGTGGGTCAGTGCCCCAGGGCATCGATTAAGCTTGAGGCGCCGATGGCAACCAATCTTGCTTAAGTTTTTTTAATATAAACAATATGTGGCTGCAGAAAAAAAATCCTTAGGGCGCCGCAGGGTCAAAAGTTGGCACTGCATTTAGTACTAAAATATAGTTCAACATAAAATAACAATATATAATGTACCGTTATATGAAAAATCGTTCAAAATGTATTGAATATTCGTTATAAATTTAAATAAAGCGAGCGTTGTACATAGAAAGATTGACTGTACAAATAATAAAATAAAATATTTAAATATTTTTCAAAATGGCAGTTTTTTGTTCTAAATCGTGTTCGATTGCGCTTCGGAAGTCAAATACACAACTATTTTCAAATTAATTTTACATCAATAATAATAATAATAATATAATTCAATTTAATTCTTCTTCTTCTACCATTACATATACATTAAAAATCAAATGTTGTTTGTAAATGTTTTTTAAATTTTCACAATATATTTTTAATGTGGTAGCAGAATTTTCAAATTTGCTATCAAGGCACACAGCAAGTATAATACATTAATTTTTTTTTCTTCATTAAATCTTAGCAAACGCCACCATGTTTGTCTTGAAAAAGGTGAGTCCCCCATTTAAAAAATCACCATTTTTTTTTGTAGTACATTTATAATTCTCTCACAAGTTTTTCGCGACAGTTGTTGATTTTTTTTTTTGTAATTATTGTGATCATTTCTGCCCAAGTGAACGAATGTGATAACATGTATACAAAACGAACTGGTTTTAAAATTAAAACAATTAAAAATCGTTAATAAACCACATGGTTTATAGTTTATTGTCAACTAGTTTCTGTAGCACCCTCTACCATATTCAGGACAACACTCATAACTGTACAACAGATCCCGAAAATGATAGAAGGTACTACCTATTTCAGTATATATATTTTAAATCTTGTTATTTTTGTAGCGAAAGCTATTATTTCAAAAAAAAAGTAATAAACATTTGTTAATTTTGTTGTAATAATTTTTGTAATTTTTGTGAATTTTGTTGTAATATTTTTTGTAATTTTTGTGAATTTTGTTGTAATATTTTTGTAAGGTATGTGAATTTTGTTGTAATATTTTTGTAAGATTTGTGAATTTTATTGTAATATTTTTTATTTATCGGATATTTATCACTTGTGTTTACTTGAGCAGAAATGAATAAATTTAAAATAAATAATATAATTCTAAAAAATAATTAAGCAAAATAATAATAAAAAAATATTTTTTAATGACAGCGAAAATAAACGTTTAAATTGGGGCACTGTTAATTTCAGCAAAAAAATGCGATGTAAGGTGTTATGTACCCCTTTTTATTTGAATTAATTTTCAAATCTTTTTTTTCTGATTCATAAATGTGCGAATTAAATGTTTTTTAATTATTTTTTAATAAATATATTAATAACATTAAAAATATATCAAAAATTTTATGGTCAAATAATTTATGATTTGTTTTTTAAATTATTTATTTGATGCCATTAATATATTTATTTAAAATTAATAAACGAATTTGAATTACTTAATGATTTGATAATTGAATAAAATAAAATAAATTGTTTAATTAATACTTAAATAAATCATATTTAAAAACACGAATTGCTATGTTGAGAGAGTTTGTAAATTTTAAGTACACATTGCATCACCTTATACATTTGCATGTACTCAAAAAATTACACTTATGGTTCTTGTAACACTGTTAACGCATGCACAAAGTAACCATAATATACTTTAATAATAATAGTAATCTATTAGGTACCACAGCGATACCAGTTAAGTATATATGTATATATAATATATATTAGAGTACATTGGGCGATACCTTCAGTGTACCGCTTACGTACTTACATTAGTGTAAAGGTTAACATACCAGTAAACATCAAGCAAAAAACAATTGTATGTATGTACATCAGTTACTTGTACTTAACTGGAGTGTACATGTTTCTTTACCAGTGAGACATAATCGAGTATCGGTAATGTACTATGATACCAACGAAACATATTGAGTATATACTTTTATTTGAGTATAAAGGCAATGAAATTAGATGAATACCACCTATTTTTGTATGGTTTTTCTATTCGAAAAGGAATTTTAAATGAATGAATACTAAAATATTTGTAGGATAAATTGTTTTCATTCACTATTCTATAGCTTTTATGAATTTAATTTAATAATTAATTGTAGGAATATTCTGAATTTTGTTTTAAATATTCTGGGAAGTTCTTTATTTGTAGCTAACTCAGCTTATTTATATTCTGCATATAAGTTAACAATGGCAGGCATTTTTTCAAGGGAATTTAAAATATTTCTATTCTATTTTTTTTTTTTTAAATTATTATTTTATATAATTTTTATTAAAATTTAGCTCATTTCGATGATATCATATGTTGTGGATGTGATTCACAAAAAATTAGGTACAACTTTTCCCCTTGATCTCTTTGAAAGTATGCTTATACGTGATCTTATCTTTGCCAAGATTTTGCGAATTAATATTTTTCCCGGGATGCTCAGGAGGGTTATTCCTCTAATTTAATTACAGTTAAATATCATTAATTTTAATATTTTTTTCAATATATAATTCGTGTAGTGTACGACATAGCATAGAAACATATTTAATGTTGGAAAAAAATCACACACTGAGATCTGTTTTGTAAAATGAAAAATGTATTTTTAAATTTATTTCTTAATGTGAAACACTGAAGATATTTTATTGTGGAGACCACGGTTTCGCAAACACAGTGTGCTATATTATACTCATGACAATTATACCGATGAATACAATATGTAAGTTTGATTACATTTTTTCACAAATTGGGGTATTAAAAAAAAGTTTAATTTACATGATTCTTACAATAGAACATCACCAAAAGTTATCGATCGAATAATTGCTCAATGCAATTGATATAAGAACAAGAAAAAAAATTAAGTTTTACTAAAATGCCAAGTGGAAAGTATACAGTAAACAGCTTTCATTTTGAGTTTTAGACCAGCTTAAGTGAATTTGTTTATTTGAATTCAGTAAAAGTATATACTCAATATAAAGTGTTGCGTTTCTAGTTACTAATACACAGATATATACTCAAGTTGTCCTATGTACTTATGTGCGTAGTGAACCGACACAAGACGACAGGAAGGCCCCGACACTGGCCATAAAACCAACGCAAGAAGACGTCGCCGACACAGAGAAGTCACACATATTATTCTATGTGTTGAGTATACACAAGTACTCAACTTTGTAATAATACCAAGTATACAATAACGATTAATTCATTTAAAATCCCAAAAACACAAGAAACAAATACTCAATGTATATCAGATAGGTTACAACTTTACGAACGTAATATTTTAAGTTGATACTTTTACGATCATGTTACGAAACAGTTTCACGTATTAGTATTTGCAAAGTTGTATAAAACCATGGATTGTTATACAAAACACCGGTGATGCTAATAAAGTATTATGTAACATATTATATTGGTGGAAATTCAATGTTCAAAATGACAAGAATAATCACTAAAATATGTGTTCAAATAAATTTAAAAACACATTTTGTAAACACACTTAACACAAATAATGGCTATTTATTTGTGAAAAAAACACCATTATTAGAATTGAGACATTAAAAATTAAATTATTACATCAAAATTCTTTTATAAAATGCCCTAAATAAATTTAAAAAATACTTTTTAAACGTGTGGTCTGTTAAATAATATTGATCGTTGAAATTCCACCAAGAATTATTGATTCATTTTTAATTACGTAATTTTTAATAAACATCGAATTTCAAAGCGTTTACCTTTCAGGAAAACACTTTATTATTACATGTAATTAATAAGCTAGTCGCGTAAGCTATTAAATTATATGTTAATTATGTTTAAACAGAGTAAATGATTTTTTAATTAGTGTAAAATTTTCCTAAAACGTATGAAACACATGTGATTATAACGCCTAGTTAACACACATTACAAATTAGTTCTAAGAATCCTAATTAAACCATTTTTAATGTTTTTCAATACCCGTATCGAATTGTGTTTTTCAAAGAAATACCCGCGTTTTCCTCTTCAATTTTACAGTGCTTACAAAAGAAATGTTATTTTATAAAACAATTATTTTATTTATTGTTTAAAATAATTGTTTTTTAACATTATTTAAATGCCAAAAGTTTATTTATTTTTTAACGATTGAACTGTATTATAAGATGCTTAATTTTCACTTTTTTTGAGCGTTATTTCCATTTAATGTACTTTATTAAAAAATAGAAAATAAAAAGATGATCACAAGGCTCAAATCAAGGAGAAGTTTCCTACAGTCGACAACGGAACTGGTGATACCTGAGGCCACCCTGCGGCTGAACATGTGGAGAAGCGCAACTGAGGAGAATACTTGGATTGCCCCGAAAGAGAACCTAGTCCCTGCACACGACTAGGAGTGTAATACATGGAGGTCCCTTGACAGACTTCGGATCGGAGTATGCAAGACGAGGGCACAAATGTAAACCTGGCAGTTTTACAACGGGCCGACTGACTGTAACTGCGGCGTGGAGCAGACCCTGTCACACCTTCTGGAGTGTGCGCTGTGTCCGAGAAGCTGCACCCAGGAAGACCTAATGATCGCCGGGAGTAATGCCATCGAATTTTTATAAATTCCTTACCCGTTTACAAGTATTTTGTTATTTTTCCAGTTATAATACATCCCTAGATATGAGTTTTTGCAGCAAGTGTTCGAAGACATGAGTTGCATTTCGTATGCTGAGCTAAAGAAGCTTGCAGAAGCAGCTCAAGAAGAGTGGAGATCGAGATGCAAGATTTTGTTGCTGTAAACAGTGTAAACCAATCCACCGGATTGATACTACGAAGATGATTTATTGTTTTGTTTTAACGTTCATCTTCCCATAAATGCCTAAAGTCGCATCCGTATCCCAAAATTCCTGCCATCAGATTCTTTGCATATTTGTGAGATTTTATTTTTTCGTTATAAAATTGACATTTATTTTTCAAGCACTTTAAATATTTAAAATTTCGTTCCACGAACAAAAACAACCTAATTAAACAATTACACTAGCAAGAATCACACATTCAAATATTTATTTTAATACCTGGCCACTTCGGTGGAAGAATAAACAAATACCTACAGAATAATAAACATACTAGCATGGCAACACTGCGAAGAATAATTTTAAAAATATTCTTTTTTATATTCGTTTCATGCTATATTTGGTTCAAAAGATTTTGACCTTTTTACGTTAATTTTGTATTTTTTAACTGTCAAGTCCAACCATATAAAGGAAAGCAATAATGTGTAATAATTATTATGTATTTCAATTATTGTAACACATATTGCAACAAAAAAAGAAAGTATGTAAGAATGTAATTAGCTTAATTAAAGTGTGATATTAATAATAGAAAGCCTTCATACGATAAATTAATAACCCATTTAATTTATTTGGTTAATATTAGGCATCGCAGTATTTTTCTTTAATATTGGTTTTGAGTTTATAAATTCTCTGGTGTCGCGACCTATCGTTCACAGACAATTCGTGCAACGGCTCATCGGTAACGACGTGGAGCGCACTGGATGTCTGGTGTACGGGACATTTGGCGCACTGGATATCTCGCTAACCTATTCTAACCCAACCTAAATAATTATTTAGTGATCGTAGAATACATAGATCTAGATAAAGGTCTCGTTAACGAAATAACTTAGGTTAGGTAAGGTTAGCGAGACATCCAGTGCAGCAGTTGTTCTGTGCGCCAAATGTCTCGTGCACCAGACGTCCAAAGCGTCCCAAGTCGTTACCGATAAGTCGCCGAACGAATTGTCTGCGAACGAAATGCGGCTTAACCAAAATATCTAGACTTTTGAATTTAACATTTTCTCACGTCTAAGCAAAATATCTATCGCCTATTCAACGGAAAAAAATATTTTTATAGTTTTTCACATAAAATACATTATTGCAGAGGGTGCCCTAGACGAGAGTATCAAAGATTTTTTGTTTATAAGTGACATTGTATTACTTTCACCAATGTAAAAATGAGCTCTTTAAAATCTATATAAGCAAGTTATCATGGTCTTCTTCACGACATTGTGGAAGGTATGGTTGAAGGTAGAAACTGCAGAGGGCGCCTTGGACGCAAGTATTTACAGCAAGTGCTCGAGGACATGAGTTGCAGCTCTTATGCTGAGCTAAAGAGGGTTGCAGACGATCGAGAAGAGTGGAGATCGAGGTGCAAGATTTTGTTGCTGCAAACCAATCCACCGGATTGGTACTACGAAGAAGACAAATTTGTATATATTATATTTAGAGATTGTTGTTTTAGAACAAAAATATTTTTTAGATAAATTGTTTAAAAATACACAATAATTGCAATTGATTAATCAGTAATATTATTATCTTTATGATGTGTTGATTAATATGCTGACTGATAACGATTATATTGGAATTTTATCGGAATCTAGCAATCTTGAAAAAAAAAAAGATAAAATTCAATATTATTGAGTGCAAATTATTGTTTTAATGCATCATAATAAAGCTGGACTTAACCCGCCTCACATCCGCATCACACCGGAGGACAGTTAGGTCTCCTTGATGATGCGCTCATTCAGATTATGATCAGTTAGAGAACTGATAAGTCCAGTGGGAGTAGCCCCCGAACAATCGTGGTCACTGCTTAGAAGTACTATAAAGAAAGAACCCGTGAAAGAGATTAGAATCGCACGGGCTGTAAAGAGATGGTGATGGAAGAAAGTTATAATTGGACAGATAAAAAAATATTTTTTAGTGAATTAAACATGCAATGTTATTTTAAAAATTTAACTTTCTTTAGTGCTTGAGACGTTTATCAAATGAATGAGGCTTATTTTGACTAAAATAATTCAGAGAGCGGCAAAAAAACCTGACGGTTTTCGTCTTTGTTTTGATTTAAAACCGTTAGCTTTTTTTGGAGCTCTCTGTACAATATCTAATTTACGATATTAAAACATTTTTTTACAATTACTTGTGAAAAACGAAAAAAAACATTTTCTTAATGAACGTAATTTTCAATAGTTCGTCCCCAGACAATTCCTTCAACGACTCATAAGTAACGACGTGGGGCGCACTGGACAACTGGTGCACTGGATGTCTCTCTAACCTAACCTAACCTAAGGATTTGTCCAGTGATCGTAGAGAGATTCATAGGTCTCGTTCACGAGATAACTTAGATTAGGTTAGGTTAGGTTAGCGAGACATCCAGTGCATCAGTTGCCCCGTGCACCAAATTCTCGTGCACATTACGTCCAGTGCGCCACACGTCGTTAACGACGAGTCATTGAACGAATTGTCTGGGAACGAAATGCGGCGGAACCGCAAGAAACGGGCGATGACCCATCCAAGTTTCGTCTTCCAAAGATGCTTAACTAAATCGAAAAAAAAAGTCAGTATGACAACATCACCTGCATAATTGATTAAACATTCCCTTGCACCAGTTGCTCCGTGCACCAAATTCTCCAAGGACTCCGTAGCGATGAGATCGACATATCCAACCGGTCCAGGCTTCTTTTGGATTACGCTAAAGAGACTTTCTCCTACTTAAATCTAATATTGGGCAATGCCACAGAACGTGAAACTATCAACGAGGATAAACTTAAAGAGTTTAGCCTTAAATTGATATAATATCCCATTTCATTGATCCTCCAGAGATTCATAGGTCTCGTCAACGAAATAACTTAGGCTGAGCGAGACATCCAGTGCACCAGACGTCCCGTGCGCCCCACGTCGTAACCGATGAGTCAATGAACGAATTGTCTGTGAACGAAATGCGGCAGAACCGTTAATAAACAGGTGTAACTTCTCTGTGTGAACTCTATCTCCTAACCCTGCGTCAGCGCCGATCCCCACACACACTCACACACACGCACACATCCCACCGACGTCTTCTTCTTCTTTTATTATATATAATATTATATATAATAGTTAGTAATCATAATGTTAGTTACAAAATCAAATTTACGCAGTAGATATCTTACACATGTATGTATATTCACAAAATATTGAGACTAACTTTAATAAATGCTTACCAAAAATCGATTTGACTTACATAATACATATATAGATCCTTAACATGCCTCCTTGTTTTTGTTGTGTGATCCATATTTCTTTGCTTTAATCTCTACCATTCATTTAACATATAGTCCTTTCGTACAACATAGCTTACTTTTTTCTACCACAAAGACTAGAACAGAATCCGACCATAAAAATGCGTATTTGCAGCATTTTTTTTTTAAATTACGTTTAAATTTTGTACTTTGAATTTTGTATGTTCTTTTTAGACTTTACTAACACAAATATTTATATACAGTGCCACCCCAATTAACCGTTCTCGCATATAACGTTTTCCAACATTTACCGTACATTTTGTGCAGTCAAATTTGTTTTATATTATCACGTATCGCGCAAGCTTTCCTGAGTTTATTGTTTTTATTCCAGGTTACTTGGAAAACGTACAATCGAGGTTTCAGTGTATTGAAAAAAAAAAGATCGACTACAATGTACCGTGATACCTTTATACAGAGGGAGCGGCTAAAAAGCTGAAAGTTTTTGTCGATATTTTGATTTAAAAACCGTCATCTTTTTTTGCCGCCCTCTGTATAAACATCATAATATTTAGTAAATTTTTTTTTTCATATTCGTTTCATATTTGGAACATATTGTCACCATGATTTGCCATCACTTAGTTATGTAAGCTGCCATTGTCCATGCTTTACCTCAATACATATATGTATGTACGCAAAAATGAAACTGATAACATACATATATGCTTCCGGTTGATTTCCTGAGGACTTATAGATGTGGCAGATGTAGTATGAGACTTACTTTTGATAAAATGATCATGACATAATGCACACTATAAAAAGCACCGTTATATGAAAAACTGGCGCAAATGCTAAATGAAAAATCGATGTAAAAGTGTTTTTATATTTTTGGTGTGAAATTTGGTCGAAAACTGCGAACAATAGCGGTGACCGTATTGTCCAAATTGGGATCAAATATGATATAAGTGTGTGACATTATATACACAGTACATTGTAATCGAAATAATAATAAAACTTAAAAACATAGTAATATAATTAAATTAAAAATATTAAAAAACACTGAAACATTCCATAGAACAAATTTGAAAATGTTTCTCCTTTTTTATTTTTTCTATTCTGGTTGGTAAGAAAACATTATTTATTATACAAATGTTTTATTTTGTTATTTGAAACTTGTTAAAAATGGAACGTTTCCGTATTTTTAAATGTATTTTACAATATGTCATTTTAAACTCATATGGAATGTGTTACAATTTAAAAATATTTGGAATGTTTTTTATTCATAAGAAATACTTTTGCTTAGAATAACTAATAAGCTTACAATTCTCAACAATAGATCTCCGTACATAAAAAATAAATTAATTAAAATGACGAATTAAATAATTACTTTATGCATAATATAGGAAAGATTTCTTTTAAATTAATATAAAATTCATGCAATTTATTGTATTTTAATATAATTATTAAGGATTACAAAAAAATTTTAGAATTTAATTTAAAATTCAAAAATAGTATGTTTCTTTGCTAAATGCATTGTTAAGTGACTAGAGCTTTTAATTTTTTTTGTAAGATGTCAGTATTTTTTGTATGAAATAATAAATGCGGAGATCTACAGTGTGGTTAGAAAATACAGTATTTAGAATATTGTGTTTTTTTTTGTACAAAACATTATGTATAATATAATTAATTATGTATTATTTACTATGGAACTTTTTTCTACATAGGAACATTTGATTGTTTTCATTTTTTTATATAATATTAATGAGGTAATTTCGGTTTAGTAGACATTTTCTTTTTACAAAGCCGTAATATGTAATTTAAATTTATACTATAAGAAGATTTACATTTTAGGTATTTTTTGTACTGTCGTATTGTACGAATGGTTACAATTTTTGTGCACTGACTAGAAAATCACTTGGAAACCAAAAAAAAAAATCACAAAAATTATTTCGATTCATAAATGAAACTAAAAATGGTATTTATTAAAAAAATAATCTCGTTTGAATAAATTTCGCTATTTTCATTCAAAACAAATTTAGTTTCAATATTATATCTTAGTCAAAACAATTAAATATTTCAATTTCATTGACAAAGTATATAAAAATTTATGAAAATACCATATTTTAGAAACAGTTATTAATCAAAATAAAAATGACATACTTCATTTAGAAAATACATAAAATAACATACATACTACATATGTATTCGAATATAAGAAAATAATATTACAAATTAGACATAAAACGATCAGTATTTAGTTTATCATTTTGCATATTACATCAAATGTTTGCAATTACATTAAGCATTTTACAGTAAACATTTAAAGAAAACAATATTTGAGCAAAAGTATTATGCCGCCATTTTGTTTAAAAACAAAAATTTTAGAAATGCAAATGGCGTCTTCGAAGCAGGATCTTTAGAGACGCGTCATGTAACATTCCACGACTAAACGCATTCATTTTAAGGTCTATTCTTAATTCTTTCATTCGTCGACCAAGCATTTTTCAATCTTTCAAAAATTCTATTCTATTTTTTCATTCCACGTTTATTATAGTTTCAAAAAGCAAATATAGTGCTTGCAATCTCCCCGAGAAATCATAAAAAAAAATGTTTTTTTCTATACAAAAAGTCACCATTGAACATGCACGCTCGCAAATGCTCAATTTTTCGCAAATGTAAATATATATATTTTATTATAAATAATTTGAACACTATGGAAAGATAATTTATAGGAACTATATTTGATGAGAAGAACATCTTCCGATTTTTACAAAAACATCGCCTCATTTGTATATTTTTGTCTATGTAATTTTTTTTAAAGATACACTCTTATGTTCTAAAAATCTTCTTTGTTTATAGTTTAGTGGAGTCATTTTATTTGGTACGTTGTCTCGCTAATAGATGTCGAATATTCAGTCTTTCTGTCTGTATTAACGCCTATTTTCCAATATACCAAGAAATACTACTTTATCAATACCGTCTCTCAAATCAAAGACTCCTTACAGATGTATATGAAACAGAACAGAACTGATTTTGCAGAAATAAAAACAGAACAATTTTAAAACGATATTTTTAATAAACATATGCTTTTAGTTCGAAAAAGAAATGAAGAGAAGTATTATTTACCAAACAGGGAAGATAAAGTGTTATTATTACTTGGAATGACAGTGAAATATACTTCATTTTGCTCATTTATCGTAAGAAATTGAGTCTAATTTAAAAATATATTGCAACTTCTATAAAGAAATTTTCAAAACGAAATATTAGAGAAATTATTAAACGTCTTCTTCATCGATTAATAAAAATATAATAATAAAAAAAACGTATCAGCAAATAAACAAACAAAATCTTTCTATGACTGTGTTGGAAAGAAAAATTTAAAATTCTTGAAATGATTAGATCAAATGAAGGTTCGCTATTAGTATAAAAATGGTCAATTTTTTTTTTTTTGCTGAACGTTCTAAAAACCATGAAGCAAGGATCTTACTATGAACTCTACATACTTGATATTGAACAAGGAAATGAAGGTTGATCAAAGTTTGTTTTTGTAATGTTTAAGATAATAGTATTATAAAAAATAACTTCCTAAAGATTTTCACGGCCAGATTTGGTATTGTGGCTTTTGGGTTTAGCCGTGTGTGGAGAATTATTTTCTTCCAATATTTTGACAGCCAATGCTGGTGTCTTCTTCAGGGTTGATGACTTTTCATACAGTCAGCCCTGAAGAATACCCCTGCAATGGCGGTCGAAATATTAGAAGAAAATAATTCACCACACACGGCTAAGCCCAAAGCCACAATACCAGTTTTATTTCAAGACGTTAACGTATTAAAGACAAATATTTATGTGACAACAAAATTAAATCAAATTAAAAAATATTTATTTGAAAACGGATACAAGGATGACGAACACCCGGTTAATATAGAAGGAATTTAAAAATAAATATATATTTAAAATATTTTTTAAATTCAGAATATAAAAGTATATAATTAAAAATAAAGTAAATATTTTGTTCTGTCTTGTTTTCAATAAATCAGTTTTGTTTTGCAATATATACACATTTAATTACAAGAAAATGGGGGGGGGGGCACAATTCATATAATTTAATTCAATTAAAATAGGAACTCATATGTTTTTATCAAACTGACTTAAAAAATTAAAAATCATTATTAATTTTTAAAATAAATAATGTTTTAATTTTTAGGAACTACATTACACGCATGCCTAGGAAACAATATTTATTTTTTAAAATTTTAAAATTAATAGAGGAACTCGTTTTGGCTGTGTTTTAAAAATATAAACTATAATAGATTCTAAACTAAAAATCATTTATGGTTGTTTTTTCGTTCACGCCGCCATTTTGTGATCGTCTTACACGAAATGGCGTCCAACTTAAGACAGCAATGACGATGGCAATTTTCAAAATAGCGTCCTGCAAAAATGTTTCAGTCCACAACGTATATGTTTATTTTTGATCAATAAAAAAAATCTTATCATAATAAATTAATATAATTCAAGTATATTAATATTTTAAATCTTTAATGAAACGTAAATTTTGGGATAATTTTTTAAGTATAATTAAATTGTAAAATTCTAAATTTTTAAACTTTAGTTACACAAATGTATTTTAAAAATGTGTTGAAAATGTAAAATATATATGGGATTTTAAAATATTCTATTTAAACATACTTAATTTCGTTACATTAAATTATTTTCCAGAATTTGTGGATCCGATTTTTTTTTTTTTGGAAAACGCCGTTTGTGTTTGCCATCGCCATTGATTTTCTGTTTCTGTTCTATAATTCGAATCTAAGCACATTTAATTTTTATTTTTTCCGAATAGCAAAGGGCAGATATTTACATAAACATATAAAAAAGTTAGTTTTTTTAAGCTCGATTACTTCCTGACATACAAAAGACACGGAGATGACTTTACGCCAGTTTCGTATTGTAGTTGTCTCGAATTGGGAAAAATTCAGAATTGAACGCTCTCTAGCGCCTAAACCATTAATTTTACAATAAAACAACGTATGAACAAAGAGTAGTGTTTTAATTCATGTTTATTATTGCGTTTAAATAACAACAATAAATGTACTAACTTAATTTTTATAGTGAAAAACTTAAAAAATACAAATTTTGATACTTTTTTTTGGAATCGTTCTAAAAAGGATGCTTATTTGCGTTTTTGAATAGAATTGTTTAAAAATAAATTTAAAAACAATAATAAATTGTTTATATTTTGATTTCAGCAGTTTTTTTCGTCAGATTCATAATTTAGGCGCTAGATAATGTTTTATTAGAAAAAATCCAAATTTACTCAAGATTACTACAATAAGAAATTGGCAGTTTTTCTTAGTTAAAATATAATTTTGTATAGGCTAATTGCATAGTTAAGTGAAAAATGACTAGACGCATATTATTCTCGAACAAGACAGATAATACATACTATTACTTAAATCAATGATAGTGAATTTTTACGTATAAAATGGTTTGTTGTTCAGGGAATTTAGTGGAAAATAAAAAAAAGTGGAATTGATGGCAAATATTATGTAGCGCAGCGTCTCGATTGTACGCTATCTGAAGGAAAACAAAGTATTGTTATGTACGAGTAATAACAGCATTATGTAGTTTTACCAAGAGACTTTTTTAAACATTTTTATGTAAAGAAATATAAACATTTTTATGTATTTGGAGCAAGAAACAACTATTTAATATAGATTCTATAAACAGATTATTCAAAATGATTGTAGAACTACATCATGGCATTCACATATAGTCCACAAAACAATTATAAACCGCTTTACAAGATCTACAATTGAGTGAGTTGTATTTTACGTGATGTTATCGTCAGTCATTTATAACTTGTATGATTGCAAGACTATGACAGCTATTTTTGTCATTTGACAAGATAAATTTTACAGCAATTAGAGGAAGCAGTTAAATTGTTTTTACAATTACGTTTTCGGTAACCAGAACATTTTTTTTTCAAATTTAATGACTCGTTTTTGAAATTATACTTTTTTTAAATGTAATACTTTCCAATCATCCTTGATTTGCTTTTAAATATATTTAAAAATTATATTTATTTTTTTAGAATATTAAAGGCACCGCACCATCTTCAGTTTCAAAAAATATTCCATGCAATACGAATGCCACGTTGTACGTTTATTTGGAATTCGATCAATCAATTCTGGAATCGAAATTGAAATTGGAATGGCAATCGAAATTCGATGTAACTTGGAAATATAAATAAAAACCACATGGAAATTTTCATGTGGTAAAGTAAAATACTAAACGTCGGTTTAATCACTTGTTGTTAAATCATTTGTATAATAAAAATAAATAAATTATATAACAATGAGTCTCTGAAACTGTTATAATGAAATCATTTTCTATGGAGTAGTTACCAAATAATTTTTCATAAGAAGATTAGGATCTACAGTTAATCCAAAACTTCGCAAGCAACTTGGCAAAACATTTGTATGGAGCACCCTGATGTACGGCTTATGTGAAAGTGACAAAAAGAGAAGAGACGTTTGAGATGTGGTCTTATAGAAGAATTGTCGGAATTTCCTGGAGAGACCACGTCACGAACAATGAGGCTCTCAGCATAATAAAAAAAGATAGGCACCTAGTAAGAACCATCTCAGAGAGGCGATCGGTCACATCATGCGACGCGATGGTCTTCTTCACGACATTGTGGAAGGAATGATTGAGGGAAGAAACTGCAGAGGGCACCCTAGACGGGAGTGTTTGGAGCAAGTGTTCAAGGCCATGAGTTGCGGCTCTGTTATGCTGAGCTGAAGAGGGTTGCAGAAGATCGAAAAGAGTGGAGATCGAAATGCAAGATTTTATTGCTGCAAATCAATCCACCGGATTGATACTTCGAAGAAGAAGTTGCTAAAGGAAAATGTGAACATACATGCATTCAAAGCAAGTCCACTAGCTTTCCATGTTGAAGAATTAATTAAGTTTAAGGTTTTTGGTGTAGTTTATGTAGTGACCATATGCTCCATATTCGAAAGAAATGAAATAAAACGGCTATAATTCAGGAATCAACTCTTCAAAAAATGAAATGAAAATTTTCATGCTTCCATTTTTTTATTTTATCTGAAATTGTTTATTTTCTAAATTAACGTTTCATTTTGTTTCAAGATTTTTAAAAATATTTTTAAATAAGATTCTTTAATCGATTCATGTAAATTTACAACATGGCATTCGCATGTAATAATACCGTTTTAAAATGCCAAAAAAATAGTCATTAAAAAAATGTTCTGGAATCATTTAGTAATCTGTTTGTTATATACTGTTTATGTTTATGATATCATCTGTCCCTGAGAATACATATGTATGTTATATACTTACGATGAATACAGGCATAATGCAAATGTTGTCTTTATATTTAAACTCTTACGATCGAAGTTACCTTATGTCATACACAATACTTGAATAAAGTTTTTAATAAATGTATAATTTAAAATCACAGGTGTTGCCGTCGCCTTCAATTCATTTTAAGATCAATCGCAATTTACACACGCTCATGACGCGTCACAGCTCGGTCGTTAAACATGTCATAATCCGTCATGATATATAAATGTGTCATTGTGTTATTTCTTGCATAAGATGCCGATATATCACCTAATTAATTCGTAGGTGGTATTCCAATAAGTAAACATGTCATAATCCGTCTTGATATATAAATGTGTAACTGTGTTATTTTGTGCATAAGATGCCGATATACTATTTAATTACTTCGTAGGTGGTATTCCAATAAGTATACATGACATAATCCGTCATGATATATAAATGTGTCATTGTGTTATTTCGTACATAAGATGCCGATACATCATTTAATTACTTCGTAGGTGGTATTCCAATAAGTAAACATGTCATAATCCGTCATGATATATAAATGTGTCATCGTGTTATTTCGTACATAAGATGCCGATACATCATTTAATTACTTCATAGGTGGTATTCCAATAAGTAAACATGACATAATCCGTCATGATATATAAATGTGCCATTGTGTTATTTCTTGCATAAGATGCCGATATATCACCTTATTGATTCGTAGGTGGTATTCCAATAAGTTGACATGACATAATCCGTCATGATATATAAATGTGTCATCGTGTTATTTCGTACATAAGATGCCGATACATCATTTAATTACTTCGTAGGTGGTATTCCAATAAGTAAACATGTCATAATCCGTCTTGATATATAAATGTGCCACTGTGTTATTTCATGCATAAGATGCCGATATATCAACTAATTAATTCGTAGGTGGTATTCCAATAAGTAAACATGTCATAATCCGTCTTGACATATAAATGTGTCATTGTGTTATTTCGTACATAAGATGCCGATATATCAATACCAACTACGAAGTGATTCGTACTTATGTTGTTACTTCGCAAGCAAGATACTACATGCTAAATCATATTACTTTATTAACAAGAGGACAAGTTAGTTTTAGTTCGGAAGTAAACAAGCAGGAAACGTACATATATTATATGATGATACTACATGCTTGTTTGACAAGATGACTAGTTTATTTCGTTCACAACGTAAACAATGAACGTATATACGAGTATGTTATTACTTCGTAAGTAAGATACCACATTTTAGATGTTATAACTTTGTGGAGAAGATGACAAGTTCATATCAGCGAACGTACTTATGTTGTTACTTCGCAAGCAAGATACTACAAACTAAATCATATTACTTCATGAACAAGAGGACAAGAACGTACGAGTATATGTTATTACTTCGTAAGTAAGATACCATATTTTAGATGTTATTACTTCGTGAAGAAGATGACATGTTTATATCAGCGAACGTACTTATGTTGTTACTTCGCAAGCAAGATACTACATGCTTTATCATATTACTTCGTGAAGAAGATGACAAGTTTATTTCGTTCGTAAGTAAACAAACAGTGAACGTATATATGTTATTGCTTCATAAGCAAGACACCACATTCTACGTGTTATTACTTCGTGATCAAGATGACATGTTTACTTAGTATTACGACGATTCAAACACATAATCACATGTCAATCTGACAGAAATCTTCACCAAACAATCGAGCTGCGACATTTCACAACAAAAAACACATTTTTTATTCCAATATGATAAACAGCTACAACAGACATTCGGGACGCTCTAAACGCGTCACTTCGTACATTACAATAATAATAGTTTAATCCATAGTATATATATAATATAGTAATAAATAGAATTGGTTACCTTAAGTGTCAAAAAGGAACATGTTACCTCATCGCCGTCATAATCATTACCACGCCACGGCCATCTTAGATTTAGGTTAGGTTAGGTTTGAAAATCAAAATTTTCCACGCACTAATAAATTGGTAGCACCAGATACACATCTGTAATATTCATCTAATCTTTAATTGTTTTAATTACCCATTTTTTAGTACTAGGCGGGGGTGCGAACGAATCGAAAATGTACGCAGAATCAGGCGATTCAACACTTCACCCAAGAAAATTGAGAAATCTCAACGTGGCGAGTTCAAATACTGGTCATAAATGTTTTTTTTTATTTTTAAAAATATTTTTAATTAACTAATAAAATACAAATAATATATTAATTGATTAAAAATAATATAAAACACCTCAGATCACAACTAGAGTGTCGTGACCTATCGTCCCAAGACAATTCGTTCCACGTCTAGTGCACGTGATATTTGACGCACGGGACAACTGGTGCATTGGCTGTCTCGATAAATTAACCTAACCTAAGGATTTGTCACGTGATCGTAGAATCCAGAAATTCATACGTCTCGTTAACGAATTAGCATAGGTTAGGTTAGGTTAGCGAGACAGACAGTGTACCGGTTGTTCCGTGCGCCAAATGTCGCATGCAGCAGGCGTCCAGTGCGCCCCACTTCGTTACCGATGAGTCGTTGAACGAATTGTCTGTGAACGAAATGCGGCGGAACCATCTAAATGCAGCCAGTTCGAATACTGGTCATATTTTAATTTTTAAAATATTTTAAATAATACAATCGAACGGTCAATATTTTTTAATTTTATTAAATTTTGACTGAACGCGTTTTGCTCTCTGTCTGTATTTTCGACAATCTCAAAAGTATCTAATAAAAATTATTAATAGTTTTTTTTTTATATTTAAATTTAGAATAAAATTTCAAGATTTGATAATTGTTTTTAGTGAAACTCTAAACTTAAAAAAATAATAATGTAAAAATAAAAAATATATATACAATATAGGTTGGGATTTTAAGCAGTATTAACGCATCATTGTTTTTTCATTGTTCAAAATTATGTCTTGGGAGGAGAAGCCAGATTCGGAATATAAATTCAATGTCGAAACGCATGCCCCAACCTTTGCGAAAAATCTTTCTTAAAATTAATATAATATATATATATAATAATATATATATATAATGTATAATACAAACATTACAAACACATTGAACATTATCGTCTACAGTAAAAATGGGCGCCCCTTCAACATGGGGGCCGCTTGCGAGGGGGCCCTGAAAATAAATCCCTGACTCCATTAAAAAAAATCACCACAAAATTGAGAGAGACACTAAAATAATTAAAAAAAAAAATAGCACTTACACATGCATTGCAGGTGTAATTATTATAGTTGACCATTTCTAAAGTACTATCGCTGCTCAGTTAACTCTTAACAAGTGATGGATTGAGAAAAGCTACAAGTTAATTGAAACTGCAGTCTTATAAAAGAGAATTTATCTTATGTGATCCATGTAAAAACAAGGTAAGTAAATAAATATTTATAATTTATAATGGATCTCAAAGTGAATGCTAAAAACATTGAAAAAAATTATTAAATGAGTATAATCTGTCATTAAAAGCGCCGTGCTCAGTCATGAGTTGGGTTGACCAGCGAAGCAGTTAGTCTAAAGTAAATAAAAAAAAAATTGACAAAAAAAACACTCACAAATTGCAAAATTCTGTCTACGAATTAAAATATGTTTGCGTTGATATAGCCTTGCTGACTGTTTGTCTTATTAATCTGCTCTTCATCCTGCCACCACGCGACTGAATAACAACCTTTTTTTAAAAAGAGGAGGATGTTAGTACGTTTGGTTAAATTTTAAAGGCCAACTGATATTAGTTTGTAAAATATTACCGTCAAGTAATTTTAGATGACTGATTGAAAAATGGGTTATAGGGGTATTTGTTATGACAAAAATATCATTTTAATTATCAAAGTGTCTGAATCAATTAGGGTGAACAACAATTGAGCGAAAATTTTCAGGACCTCTCCGCATAACATTAAATTTCCCCACACACGTAATACATATATAGAGGAGAGTCGAAACCTGTCCAAAACGTGGAGCAGATCACAATACTATATATATATAATATACTCATATAACATTAGTAATAGTTATGCCTAAATTAGATATCCATTCTCATAATATATACTAAATATTAATTCTTCTTTGTCATATAAATATAAAACTTATCGTCTAAATAGGAACTATTTTTTGTGTGCTTTTTCATTTGTTAACTCCTTAACAAACCGCCTCCAAGTTTCTCCAATGTTGTCCGTCTCCCAAAAAAGTTGGAGACGCCTCCAACAGTCGTCTGCTTCATCAGGCAGGAGTCAGATTGAAAGACACGGTGATCATGCCCGTGGTTCTTCCTCTAACTGGTAAAAATACAAGTGAAGGAACAAACTTTCCCGCTGCTGTTTCTGAAGAGTTCTCTTCGATCACAAAAGGCTGCATTGTGATCGTGTTCTGTTCTGTTGTGTCGTTTTCTGAATGTCTTGGTACCGCGTAAATAGCCGGCATCTTTCCTTTATTTCTCAAATCTTCTCCATCGTATCTATCTCCGTTTCCTTCCAGGTTCACGTCTCTTACTGCGTAATGCTGGCTTCTCAAGTGACCTTCCATCTCTTCGAAATTACAAGACTTGTAATCGCATTCGTAGCATTCAAACATTTCAGTTTTTCCATTGTTTCCAGATGCTTCTTTGATATTAACATCAACGTTGCTATCTGAAGCAGTTTGTGGTCTGCTGTTTGGTTCTCGATTCGGACTTGTGTCTACTCCGCTTCTTTCTCTCCATTCTGGTAAAGAATGCGCTGTTATAATGTGAAATTGTAGAGCTTCTGGTTTGGTGAAAGATTCAGGGCACATCGGGCAAAGAATGTCCATTTCTGGACCTTGAACGTGCGATTTTTCATGCACGTATAAGAATGATAATATAGACGTAGAAAAAGGACAATAAGAACAATTATAAGTCTTCATGTCAGGGTTATTAATGCTGAACATGTTCATCAGTTTTGGTTCAACAAGTTTTGAATAAAAAGGAAGCCTTTCTTGGAGATCTAAAGGCATGTTCTGAGGACTGCTAGTCATGCTGCTTGTATCAGGTATTGTTAGAGGATTGCCGATCGGTTTAGGCGTTGAACTTTTAGAGTTCTGCATTTTTGCTTGTGCTTTGTATTGAATTTCCAATTCTTTCCATTTGTCAATACCAGCTTTTCCGTGATCGCTCAAAAGATGCGCTTTTAACCATTTGCTTGTACGGAATCGTCTGCTGCAAAAAGGACACACCTCTACGAAATGAGCTATGAAACGGTTGTTCAAAATGCTTGCTTCAGGAAGAGGTTTCAATGGACTCGGTGAAGGTTGTGGGTGACTGAATGCTTCAGGTTCTGCTAAGCTTCTCATCTGAGGAAGCGGTGCTCCAGGCTCGACAATTCCATGAGTATTATGCTTATGCACTCTCAAAAAATACTTGCTGCAAAGTTCCTTGTTACAGATATCACAAATTACACCTCCGATTTGTGTTCCGTTCTCAATTTCAATTCCGTGCATCCTCTGCATGTGTGTTTTCATAAAGTACTTGTTGCACAGTTCTTTATTGCAAATTTCGCAATAACTATTTGTGGGTGTCAAAGACATGGAAGCTCTTCTCTCTCTTTGTTGATTGCTTGCTTCTTTATCAGCTGCTAAGCTTTCAATCAACGACACTTTTGTATCATTGAATCCCATTTTTGGAGTATGGAATTCTTCAATATGCTTTTTTAGCAACAAAACAGACTGGAAATCCTTCTCGCATATTGTGCAGCTGGTTTTTTGCTGTAGTTCTTGATTGCTCATCTCTTCGTTGCTTACTGAAGGGAACGTGAACGTGTCCACTGATCCAGGCATCGAAACACCGTGGTCAGACATCATATGAAACTGCAAAACATAGTTATTATCGAATTCTTTCTTGCATATGTAGCATTCCACAATTTTGTTCACACTCAGATCATTCAGTTGTGATATCATTGTTTGTAACTTCTGCAGATCCTCACTGATGAAAACAGTTGTCGGCGATTGCTTTGATGGATCATTTTTAACCGAATCGTCGATTCCTTCTCTTTTGACTTCGGAAATCACGGAATTGACTGAATGACTTGACAACGGTCTTGAATTACTTGTTTGAACGATGGTTACATCTTTCAACTGCTTTGGAGTAGTGGCTTCAGAAGAGGATTCGAGTTGTTGTCTATCCTGTTGGTTTTCTTCACCCATGATCAAATTCAAAGGACTGGTTTGCCCATCTTTTCTTTCAAATGTTTCAGACGTAAGCTTAACAGGTTCTTGGGAGATGTACTTTTCACCTGTAGGTGAGGGTAGAAGACCGTGTCTTTTTATCTTATGCGTCTTTAAGAAGTATTTATTACAATACTCTTTACAGCAAATCTTGCAAAATGCTTCTGGATTGATGACTCCGAGTCTTCTCAAGATGTCAGTATTGAAACCTGATTCTCTGGCCTTTTTGGAAGAATCTGGTGATAGTTTTCTAGGAGTAGGTGTCAAGAACGCTTCTTCATGGTCATTTGGTCTGTCTCCTTTATAAATGAAGTTCTCTGGTATTGTGTTATCGTCAGAACTACTTCTGACATCGTCCAAATGAACTTGTCTAGAATTCAAAGGTATGTGAATGTTAGGTTGAGGCTCTGCTGCGTTTGCTTTCTCCATATCCCTTGCTTCTTCCATCATTCTTTGGATTTTTGCTTTGTGTCGTTGACTAGCTAAAAGCGCTGCTTCGTAAGATTTGGCGTAGTCTGCTAGCATCATGTTGTTCTTGAATTTCATAGCAGAGTTGGCAAAAGCTGCCGGCATGAAAGATGGTTCGATGTTTAAGCTCTCAGTGCCACTTGATGAAGGCGTGTTCTCATAGATTCCATGCTTGTTTGCTTTATGAGTCTTTAAAAAGTATTTGTTGCAAAATTCTTTACTACAAAGCTCACAATAAGCTTCAGGGTTGAATATTCTGATAGGTTCCATCATGGGACGTTGCGGTGGAACTGCTGTTGAGAACAACGGAAAAGGTGGACATAAAGGATTGAAGTTTGGAGGAAGAGAATCTTTGGGCATGTCGTGAGGGAAATTTAAAGCGTTTTTGTACAAGTCTGCCATTTTAGCTTGAAAGTCTACTCCCCAAGCTTCCATTCTTGGATCAGGTAAGCTCGGAGCTGTATTGGGAGCTGCATTCCCAGGACTATTATCTTCAGCGTCGTAAGGTTCCATCTTGCACTCCATCCCAAGCGAAGATCTTCCGTTTCTTTCAGAATGCTCATTCTCGTAATGAAGTCTCAATTGGTCAAGAGTAGCAAACATCAATCCGCATCGTCCACAAGACTGCCTGCTATCGGATTTCATTCTGTACTGTTCAGAATCTTCTGGAGTCAACCGTCTCGACTGATCAGACGCAGATTGAGGCCTGCTGTACCTATCAGTTCCTCTGATTTCTTCTTGTTTATCCGTTGTCACAGAAAAAGGAGTGAATCTTCCGAAATTGTTGCCGTCTTGATTTTGATCGCCTTCATGTTCATTCTTGTAGGCCAGTCTATCCACGTTGTCTTTTTTAGTAATAGAATCCAAGCTTTTGATTCTGAAAGCCGCGAGTCTTTCAACGTCTCTGCGATCATTCAAAGCAGCAAACTGTCTTTTACTTTCGAAATTCGCGTCTTTGACATCATCCGCATCGCCGATGTGCTCTTTAAACTTTTCCAAAAAAGAACTGCTCTTACTGACTTCATCGCTTACGTTTCTCCTTCTGTTACAATCGAACGCTTCTAAATCTTCTTCGTCCTCATCGTCTTCGTAATCTTCGTCTTTCTCTATCAAATCCTCTTCTCTGCTGTACTGCCGCAGCAGGTGACTTCTGTCGCAGATTCTCAAATTGAATCTCGCATCTTCGCCTTCTTGTATGACGCCTGCTACGATTCTAGAAACTTTCAATTCGTCTTTAGCGGTTGTGTTCAAGCTGTCATCGAGCTTTCCGATGCTCAGATCTGTGAGATCTCCTTCGTTGATCTTGTTATAAGTGAGTTCCCCCACGTTGATCTTGTTATAAGTGAGTTCCCCTACGTTGGGCTTACTGTAGGTGAGTTCTCCCTTGCTGTGGGTGCGGTCTGCGTCGCTTGCGGTGCCGTCGTTCTTCTGGGCGGGTGTCGTGATGTTCTCCTTGGTGGTGTCGTCGTCCCTCCGGGGCTGGAGGTCGCCGTTGGTGTGGTCCTCGCGGATGCGGACCGGCGTGGTTTGCTTGCGCCGCTTGGGCGGCTGGGCGGGCGGCGGCCGAGGCTCGGGGGCGGCCGCCCTCTTCGCTCCCGAGGACATCACCTCACCTTGGAAGCGTCACCTCAGCATCTGAAACACAACGAAACAACCTTCAAACATGTGCTTGAGTAAATGTCACACAGAAATTATATAAGTTACGTTATATGAGTTAGTTTTTGGTTTTAGCCGTGTGTGGCGAATTATTTTGTACCAATATTTCGACTGCCATTGCATGGGTCTTCTTTAGGGATGACGATCAACAACCACAAAATCGTCACCCTGAAGAAGACCCCTGCAATGGCGATCAAAATATTGGTACAAAATAACTCGCCACACACGGCTAAACCAGCTCATACACCCGTATGCAGGGTCATTCCTTGTATTAAGGCAGTGCCTAAGGAAAAAGTAGCTCTTTGGATAGACGTCTTTATATCCTATACATTTGTTAATTATAAACATGCAGCTCCCTAACACCTTATAATTCTGAAATTATGATAATAAGGTTCTTCTAATCTGACAAATGACTGTCTTATGGCTTAAGGTAACCAACTTAAGACCCGCATATAGAGACGTTTTAAAAGTTAACTACCTTTTTTTGGCCTAAAACCCCTCGTACCATTCGCCTTGTAAAGGGTCCGCCATCTTACGTTTTTTATTTCAACTAGTGCTTATTTCGTGAATTCTCATGAATGACTCATGTCTGATTTAACAGATAATTAGTTTTATCCTTCCGCTAAACGAATATGGTTGTGTATACGCTTGAAAAACGCTGGAAAATATTGCGACATTATTTGAAAATCTTTTTTCGAAAATGAGCAAGGAGTGGCCGTTACAGTCAATGGCGATCGTTATTGGGCCATTTTTGTTCACAAAAATTGAAGAAGAGGATATTGGCAACATTTGGTTTCAACAAGACGGCGCTAAGTGCCACAGAGCCGAAACTACACTCGATGTTTTGCGCCCCATTTTCAAAAAAAAAAGTTATTTGGCGGACCCCTTACTTACCAAGGCATTGTGTTTTTTAAGAACTTTCTCGTTATACAAGTAACGTAACTTGGTGAGCAACACCAAACGTGAGTGTAAAAGACATAGTTTAGACGTTAAAATTTGAACTTTTTGACTGATTCGTCAAAGGTCACCGCATACGTATGCATTGATATCAGCACTATATAGTCCTTTCAGGCAGGTGCCGAAAACCTCGATATGCGATCTTTCGTCTCGTATTTTTGTTCGCTCGTCGGACACGTATGTGTTGTCGTTTTGCAATTATTTGACAGGCCAATACGAAAAACCTGCGAAGTCATTTACTATAATCAGATAATATAGGGTTTCAAAAGTGCTGTTTGACTTTCAAAAAGGTTTTGAACCGCTGCAGTCGCCCACACATCGTCACTTTGTCTAGTCTAGGCTGTCGGGTTCCATTATAATTTATGGCGAGATGTAAAAACATCTAGGAAATTACAGGTCAATAAATTCTGACACGTCAAATTGACAGCGAAACCCTGGAAACTATATTAAAACTTACACTTCATACAACTTTACCGTAAATAACTGAAGGTAGAAAGTTTGTAGGCATCTTAGATTTTTATGTTTTCCTGCAGGAACCTCTCCATATAACGAGTGAAGTTATCTAAAGTCGCGCTATGTAGAAAATAAAAAGCCGGGCGGCATAGTACAGTGGTAGGAGCGTTTGCTTGTTATTAAGACGCTTTCGGTTCAAATCCTGACCAAGCTTGATTTATTAAAATTGATCAGCTTGATATAGCTCCCTTAGGCTGATGCCGTAAGGCCTCGAAAAATGATATTTTGTCTCTTATTTTTGTTCGCTCACCTGACATGCACATCTAACGTTAGTTTTAATTGTATAATAATACGCGGTGTTTGCATACGCCATTTTATTTTTTATGACAGTTGGCCCGTTTCCTGTTGGTGCCACTGTTAAATTCACACTTAAATTCGCCTTTTCTGCCGCGGCAGTTGGCAGCGCGAGATGTCAGAGCGCGCCGTCAGTTGGAGCTCGCTCGCGACCGTTATGGCGCACGCCTACAGGTGGACGAAAAAACAAGTGTTTGACAAATAAACGCGAATTGTGAAACGTAAACCAGTTCTTTGTATTGTGAACCTGATCCTGCATCCTGTCACACAGTAATTTTAATATCGAACTTAGAGAGGAGGATATCACTCTATACATGTCCCCAGTAGGGTTAAACCAAATCCTTAAGGACAAAAAAAAATTCTAGGCCTTGGAAGCGTCGAGTTTATTAGCCAATCCTTAAAAAACCCTTATCATTGAACATCCAAATATTTTTCTGGTACTACTATATATTGACATCCTCCTCTCTAAGTTCGTTATTGAATTGCGTGGTGGCAGGATGAGGAGCAGATCAACAACACAAAGACTATTTCTGAAGCACATTGACATATATTTATAATAAATTTTGATAACTTTACAAACTTCTGGCCCGGACCTAGTCACAGTATTCAAGCCGGGCCAACAACCTGGCTGCGCTCCGTGGTCAGTGACATCCAGCGCCGCAAATGGCTATCTATACAATAACTAACGTCACACCCGTGACCAAAATGCCAATATGGCGACACATACACGTACAAGCGAACATAAATAAGAGACAAAAGATTGTATTTCGAGGTTTTCGGTATCAGTCAACAAGGGCTATATCATGCTGATGTCAGTATAATTTTTTATCATATCCGCTCCATATTTGGAGCATATGCATACTGCAATTTTCCGTTTCACAGATGATTAGCCTGACCTTTTTTTCACATTAAAATAACAATTCTAAACATTAATACAAATAACATTGAATCGCCGAAATTTTATGTATTTTGTAACATTACTTTTTTTTATGTAAGCACATACAGGAGAATACCGATGGTGCTTAAGTCTCATCTGTGGAATTCTATGACACTTACAATGATGTATATGGTTAAGCGCTGCATGTGGAGTGTTGATCCGCCAACGTCATAGACTACAGCCCGAGATTCACGCATCATCCTTATTATTACAGGAATTTACTAAGAATGGGTGGTCTTCACAGGATGACTTTCGTCTACCATCAATTTCAAATATGACTGTCATTTTACGGGTGAGGTATCAAATTCACACCAAACGGGGATATTTTAGAGCTCAGAAATCTCTGTTGGGGATCAAACCCGCGACCTTTGGCTTGCAAAGCATACGCTTTGACCATTGAGCTATACCCGTCGGCAATGTATTTTGTAACATTACTATTCGACAATACAATTTTACACAAACGTATTGTGAAATAGTTTTTATACTACAATACTATTTTACTATTCATTCAATAATACTAGTTTTGTTTATATATAAACTTGTATTTGTCATAGTATTTTTCAACGTATTTAGAAAATAGAAAGCTTTCACTACGAGTTACCTTGACATTTCTTTTTACGGCACTTTCACAGATGGCAAAAAACTGATGTTTATAAAAACTGTTTTTTTTTGTTTATTTTAAAAATAAATTCCACCACGATACAACTTCAGTCCAATGTCTTCACATATTAAATATATATAGTATTTCACTCCATATTAGTTTTTTATATATAGTTTTAAATTGATATATAAGATACTGTAAATAGAATAATATTATGAATAAATATAACATTATATTTATATTTTTTTAATGTTTTCAGCATTCACTTTGAGATCCATTATGAATTATAAATATTTATTTATTTTCCTTACATGGGATTTTTACACGAACAATGAGGTTCTCAGGATAATCAAGGAAGATAGGCAACTAATAAGAACCATCTCAGAGAGGCGAGCCCGATGGATTGGTCACATCATGCGACACGATGGTCTTCTTCACTATATTGTGAAGGGGATGGTTGAGGGTAGAAACTGTAGAGAGTGCCCTAGACGGGAGTATTTGCAGCAAGTATTCGAGGACATGAACTGTAGCGCTTATGCTGAGCTGAAAAGGGTTGCGGAGGACCGAGCGGAATGGAGATCGAGATGCAAGATTCTGTTACTGCAAGCCAATCCACCGGATTGATACTACGAAGAAGAATGTAAGATAAGTTCTCTATAAGGAGACTGCAGTTTCAACTAACTCGTAGCCTTTCTCAGTCCCTACAAGGTGCACATTTCAAGACTTAATGGTGGGCAGCACACGGGCTATCGATGTTGCCAGATACTGGACAAAAATAATTTGACGTCGCTAACACGAAGAAGAAGAACACAATTCTAGGCAACTATTTTTTTGGCAGAATTCAATTTAATTAATGGACAATAATTATTTAGCAAACGCTCAGTAATAAGTACCTTAAAAGGTAAGTAAAAAATAATCATTTGCCAGTAGAAAAATATCAATCGGCAGTGGAAAAAAAATTGGCAAGAAATAATTAATGATTGGTAATTAATAACAGGTTAGGTTAGGTTGGATTTCTATTTTATGTGTTATTTATTCGTTCATTTTACATAATGTTTTCCTAATATTGAATATACAACTGCCTTTTCAATTTTATAACTGACCACATTCACACTGATACACTGGATACTGGCAATTTATTTAGTCTACTGCCGATTAATTTTATTTACTGCCGATTGACTTAACTTACTGTTAAAGCCTTGAATAAGTTACTGAACAAAGAAATACCGGCCTATTAATTTGTTTTTTATAACTTGACAGTTTTTCTCGACGTGGGATTGGTATAAGCATGATTTTAAATTAATTTTAAATAAAAAATAACAAATAACAAATATTCAGTTTTGATTCACATTTATTTTAAGCGATTACATGTTTCGGCCTCTCTGGAGACCATCTTAGATAATTATTAAACTGTATTTTTTAAAATAAAAATTAATTTAAAATTATAATTATGCAGTTTCGCCAAGTATTGTCAGTTGATAACTTCAATGTTATTGGTATAAGCGTTAATTACTGATCATTTAAAATTACTTTTTAAGTACTATAAACTTTTTTTAACGAAATACTAAAAAATTACCCTAATTAAATTTTAAATTCGAAAGATTTGTTTATTTTAATAATATATAAATATATATTTTTTTATATATATCCACATTCTTTGTGGCCATGATTATAAAAGTGGCGAAAGTCATGTTTCATTCGTTTTGAGATATTTAAAGGTTTGTGTTTTGATGTTGGTTGGAAACCAATTAAAGTGACAACTTCACGTTGAATATAATGCTATATATGGATTTTTAAATATTTATTTGAATATTTTTTTTTATGTCAATATTCTAATCTACTTTTATAGATCATTGACTGTATCACAATATTATAAGTAATTAAATATACTGGGCAGATGAAGGTCGAGCGGTCAATGGTGATGAACTTGAACAAATGGTTGGTTCCAAGGTTCGCATCCCGCCTCTGCCGATATTTTTTCTGATCGAATTGATGCGTATACAGAATTTGTTGCATTATAGTATTTGTATATTTAATTACTTATAATGCAATATTTTAATTCACAACAATGTGAACTGAAATAAATGTTTTTTTTTTTCAGCTATTTGACGTACATTACTTTCATAATTATGAGCACATATATTAAATAAAAACAATTAAAGTATAAAGTAATGATTATTACGACAACATTAATGTTATCAACTGACAATACTTGGTGCAACTGCATAATTATAATTTTAAATTAATTTTAATTAAAAAATAAACAAATTAAAAATATTCAGTTTTGATTAACATTTATTTTGAACGATTACATGTTTCGATTATTGAAGATGGTCGCCAGGGAGGCCGAAACATGTAATCGCTTAAAATTAAATGCGAATCAAAGCTATTTTTTTTTCAAAACAAGACTATTGTTAGTTTAAATTATTAATGTAATTGGTTCACTTTTTACGTACTCGTGCAATGAGACTTTTTATCGTTAACGTTCGGCAGGTTTATATATTTTTAATCGCGTTCCCGTTCCCGTTTGTGTTCCCGTGACGCGTGTTCGTGTCGAGGTCGGCACGCGACAACTGACTCACCCCTCGATTTTGAGTTTTCGGTCAAAAACACATTTTTTCACCCAAAAACCGGGACTCTCACAACTACCATACCAGCACCCTGCGCCACTGACAGAACATAGAGGGGAGATAGTTATATTGTTAGGGTCGGGAATTCGAACAAGACAATTCGCATTGTTTGAATTTATCCGAAATTTATTAACGTTTCTTCTTATTTTTCTTCTTCTACAAGACACGTGATTCAAAAAATGGTCGCTAAAATTATCCGATACACTTGTCTCCATAGATTTCGCATAGCTGGGAATCGCCACTACTTTTGCGATTGTTTCGTCAGAAACAGATGGCCGTCCGGAACACTCCTCATTATAGACGTCAGTACGCCCGTTCTAAACTCTCTGCACCATTTGCACACGTGTTGTATGCTCACACACTTGTCTTCATAGATTTGTTCTTCAATGTTTTTTGCAGACAGAGCGCAGCTCACAGGCCTCCTGCATGAGTCTCTATCCTCTTCGATCCTCCGCCTTCAACATCCAGGTCACTCCCGATATTCTTCTTATATCGCCAGTCCATCTTGTAGGCGGTCGGCCAATGTTTCGTTTGCCAGTTCTTGAGCGCCATTTCAATATTTTTCATCCCCATCGACCGTCGTCTCATCGACAGATATGCCACTTGAATGTGCCTATTCGTTGGGTAGCCTCCACTACTTGAGTTCTTCTGCGTATTTCCTTGTTTCGGATTATATCTTTTAGCGACATTTCTCTCATAGATCTCTCCATAGCACGCTGGGTGACTTTTATTTTATAAGTAAGAATTGCTGTTAGATTCCATATCTCTGCGCCATAACTTAATACAGATGCATTGGTTAAGCGCCTTAGTTTTAAGACATTGCGGAATTTTCGCTTTAAAAATTTACTTTAGTTTTCCAAATGCTGCCCATCCCAGTTGTATACGCCTGTCGATTTCTATAATTTATTTAAATTATAAATATAATAAAAAAATAATTGTAAATATACATTTTGGTGCCCCTGGCGCGCGCGCACTAGGCCTCCCCATAATAAATATCGTGTTTATCAAAAATATTCCTTGAAGTATTGATAATAATTTTATACGCTCCTTGTCCATGTGTGGGTGACTGCGCGTATGTGTGTGCGTCAACTACACACGCACGCAGATACGCGTACTCAATATTGCGCCCATTTTATATGAAAATATTAGATTATTACTATTTATAATATAATTGGGAGAATTACGTGTGTCGTAAAGGTCAGAACTGAATTAATAAAAAATACTTTATATATAATAGATTTTTGTACGCTTCACACTAAAGATACAGGCAATGAAATGGTTCCGACGCATTTCGTTCCCAGACAATTCGTTCAGCGACTCATCGGTAAAGACGTGGGGCACACTGGACGTCTGGTGCACTAGATGTCTCTCTGTTTTAATCCTGCTTGTTAGATGGATGTGTAATGTTTTTTTTTATAAACACATACAGGAGAATATCGACATATGGTGATATGTCGATATGACATAGGAATTATGAAGTCTCATCTGCGGAATTCTATGACGCTTACCATAGTTCATAGTGGCTAAGCGGTGCATGTATAGTGTTGATCCGCCAACACTATTGTACTACAGCCCGAGATTAACGCATCATCCTCATTATTGAACGGATTGAATCAGTCCAACATCGCTTCCTGTCAAGAGTTGCACGACTGATCGGCCTTGAGAGAGGTAGCTACTCCTATGAAGATATAGAGAGGCGACTTAATGTATCTACATTGGAGAGACGTAGAACAGTGACTGACTTGCTGTTTATTTTTAAAATTATGAACTCCATAATCGATGACTCGACATTATTGCAGGAAATTACGTTCAATGTTCCCTCCCGGTTCACTAGAGGCAGTGACCTGCTACATGTAAGGACATCCAAAACCAACTACGGATTCTATTCTCCTATGTTAAGAATGTGTAGACTGGTTATGTTCCTCTAGTGACTTGGACTTTTTCGGGGTGGACCTTCCAGCATTTCGCAGATCCCTCTACCAATGTACTAGATCTGTTTTTTTACTCATGTTCATGTTTTGACTAAATGTATTGTCTTAGCTATTATATTGTTCTGTTTTACCATTTCATTTATTGTATTTTCTATTTCAAAACCATATGTATTGGCCTAGGCCGTTAATAAAATAAAATAAAATTATTCAACAGGAATTTACTATGAATGGGTGGTCTTTACGGGACGAATTTCGTCTACTACCATTTTAATTAATGACTGGCATTTTACGAGTGAGGGATCAAATTCACACCAACACAGCCGATTAAAAATGTATTTTTTTAAATCTCCTTCGGGGATCGAACCCACGACCTTTGGCTTGCGAAGCGAACGCTTTGACCATTGAGCTATACCCGCCGTCCAAATTTCTAATTAATTCCTGTAATAAATGGATGATGCGTGAATGTTGGAATGTAGTCAGGCCTCAAAGTGCACACTCCACATGTAGCGCTTAACCATATTTAACATGGTAAGCGTCATACAATCCACAGACGAGATTTCTGGATCACTATCACCATCTGTCTATATTCTACTGTATGTGTTTTGAAGGAATCAAAGTGTCTAAGATAGTAGTTGAATAATCGACTCAGTGAAACTGCATTTAATAAATGGAGATTAGACGTAAAGATACCATTGCTTTTAAAATACAATGTTCTTCTTTGAAATAATCGATTAAATTTAAATTTAGTTAATTAACCCTTTCGTTACGGCTCAGTGGAATACTAATTATACTGTCAATACGGCGTGAATTTTCCAAAGCATTTTTTTTTGCTTAAAACTAGTATTTCAAGCATAAATATACTTATCTGACCTATATTCACATAGCTATCAGATGATGCATAAAAAAATATTATATTTAATAAACGTTCATTATGTAACTCCATACATGTGGTGGCATTGACACATGTGGTGTACAGAAATAATCGCTCCTGTGACGGAACGTTACGATATTTATTTGCATGCTTTACAGATTCCTGTAAAGAGCACGTGTAGGTTGATAAAGGGAATGACCGCACTTCAAATTTCCTACCGTGGATGTCACAAAGAGTACTGAAAGTAGCAAGATGATATATCACGTCAACCGATGTCAACGGTCGGGTAATCTTTGACGGCATATGCCGACAACCGATGCGAAAGAGTCAAGCATATAGAATTCAACAGGTAATTTTTGACTTGGGTTGGTTTATGAATTAAATCAGTTGATTGAACTGTGTGGTGGAGTTTTGTGGTGACCATAATCTCTATCAATGAGCTCATATGGAAAGATAGTACATGACATAAATACAATTTTCTTTCATATATTTTATTGAGGGCTTTATTTGTAAGCTTTTATTCATTATTCGAGTCTGAAATTTAAATTTCGCGCCAAATTTGACGTTTGTAACGTCATATTTGGCGCCAAAAAATTACAATTCGTTCTAAAATAAGCTTAGGTGTTCTTTTATTATATAATATAATGTTTTCCTAATTATTTTTATGTTTGTTCAGATATTAGTTTCTACAAATTACAGCCACTCAGTTCTTTTAGTTGCTAGTATCTATGCCTTGTCCCTGAACATCTCTGCATCCAAAGATTTACCTAGAAACATTTATGGGCCTTGATGACATCCAGGGCAGGAGTTCAGAAACTTCAAGTTTTTTTTATTTTTATATAAACACAATAATTTATATAAATTTATGAAGAAAAGTATTGGAATGGCGCCCAAGAACTGGCAAACGAAGTATTGGCCGACCCCCTACAAGATGGACTGACGATATAAGAAGAATAGCGGGAGTGACCTGGATGCGGAAGGCGGAGGATCGAAGGGGATGGAGACTCATGCGGGAGGCCTACGTTCAACAGTGGACGGCCACAGGCTGATGATGATGATGATGATATAAACACATACAGGAGAATACCAACAGATGGTAATAGTAATTCTGAATTCTCATCTGTGGAATTCTATGACGCTTACCATGGTGCATATGACTAAGCGCTGCATGTGGAGTGTTGATCTGCCAATGTCAAAGATTACAGCGCGAGATTTACGCATCATCCTTATTATTACAGGAATTTACTATGAATGGGTGGTCTTCAAGGGACGATTTTCGTCTACCACCAATTTTGATTAATAGGCATTGACTGCTATTTTAATTTTGGTATAGGACAAGGCATAGACAATCTGAACTTACAGCACTATGAAACGGCAATTTGCGGTAAAAAAAAATAGAACTGAACGATGTGCTATTGTCGCTGGCTTAATACTTCTTATTGGATTCGTATTGTTATTCTTCTTCGTAGTATCAATCCGGTGGATTGGTTTGCAGCAACAGAATCTTGTATCTCGATTTCCATTCCTCTCGGTCTACTTGAGATGCAATCATTTTTTTTTGCTGATACATGGGATGTCCTTAAGACCTTTAATGTGGTATTTTCCCCTTTATTTCCACATCCTAATGCCGTTGTCCATTGTTATTACAACTGGATTAATTGAAATATGTAATCCAATATGATTCTTTTATATCACGGTACTCTATGCTACGTCACGAACGATTCGGTTAAGAATAAAGTAATGCTTGAAAGGAGCATATTTTAGACACAAATTAATGCTATCTTAAGTGATTTCGAAGAACATGTCTTAACCATGTACATTGACATCTCTTGGAAACTTGAGATGGGGCTACGGTTTTTTTACTAACTTTAAGTTGATATCTATCTGTCAAAATTTGCCGCGAATTTTTTGAATTTGAGTCGCGCCTCTAGCGCTCGTAAGTCAAACTTATCAAACATTATCTTATCTGTAGCATTTGGTCACCATAAATAGGCTACACTCAATTAGTTAATTTTTTTATGTAAACATATTTAGGACAATACCGACAAATGGTGATGGTAATACTGAAGTCTCATCTGTGGAATTATATGATGCTTACCATAGTACATGAGCTCTAAAATACGCCTGTTCGGTGTAAATTTGATCCCTCACCCTTAAAATGGCAGTCGTAGCCTATTAATTAAAATTGGTGGTAGAAGAAAGTCGTCCCGTGAAGACCACCCATTCATAGTTTTTTTTTTTGGGACCCCGGGCTGGTCGCTTTGTACCTGCGCTCCTTGGGAGCACTTACTAAGGCATTGTTTTCAGAGTACTTTCTCGTTATACAAGTAACGGGTTTTGGTGAGCAACACCAAACGTGGGTGTAAAAGTTAGTAGTTCAGACGTTAAAATTTGGACTTTTTGACTTCTTCGCCGAAGGTTGCCGCGTATACATAAAATGCATGGTAGTTGGACTCCGTAGATATGAGGTCGACATATCCAACCGGTCCAGGCTTCTGTTGGATTACGCTAAAGAGCCTTTGCCTACTTAAATCTAATATTGGGCAATGCCACAGAACGTGTTCAGCGTCCTGCAAGGGGCTGCCGCATGGGCAGTCTGGACTATCAACGAGGCTAAACTTGAAGAGTTTAGCCTTAAAATTGCCGTGCCCAGTCATGAATTGACTAGTCCAATGGTTTGGAATAAGCCACAGCATCTCCATTCTATCGAGGACGGAAAGAAAGAAGGAATATGTTTGTCTACCCTTGAGCGAGGTCGACCATCTGCTCTGCCATGCTGCGAGCGCCGCCAGGCTTACTTCTTTTTCGGTTTCTTTCGTGATCTTACCCTGCGGAGGATTGAGACAAGTGCCCCAGACCTCCGCAGAGAAAGCACGTCTAAGCAACGACATAGCGGCGCTCACCTGCACTTGCAGATCCAACGGCAGCACCCCCGCAAGGATAATCAATGACTCGGTGGCAGAGGATCGATAGGCTTTAGTAAGTGAGAGAAGTGGGGTTCTTTGACCGCTCAAGAGAATGCGTCTCATGAAGAGTAGTCGAGTGCGCTCAACCCAGCACCGCGCCGCATATGTCACGGTGCTGAGAAAGATCGCATCATACACTGTTTTAAGGGCTCGAAATTTGAGTCCCCATGAATTTCCCGTAATGCGAGAGATACAGAAGAAAGCCTTCCGTGCCTTATCTACAATATGGCGAGCGTGATTCATTCCCCATTCATAGTAAATTAATGTAATAATAAGGATGATGCGTGAATGTCGGGCTGTAGTCTATGACGTTGGCGGATCTACACTCCACATGCAGCGCTCAACCATGTGTAATGGTAAGTGTCATATAATCCATAGATGGGTTTTCAATATTACTATCACCATTTGTCGGTATTCTCGTGTATGTGCTTACATAAAAAAACATCAAGACATAATGTTGTGCAGCATACGGGACATCCATGTTGACATATTTTGGGCGGAAGCAATTTGACATCCAAGAAAGAGACGAAGATAGAAGTGAATCGCTCATAACAACAAAAGGCTTAGATTTCGAAAGTATCTGCATTCATGCTGGATCGTTTGATAAAAAAACTTGCGCCAAAATAAACGTCCATATGCTTAAGTTTTTTTTGTCCTGGAGAGACCACGTCACGAGCAATGAGGTTCTCAGCATAATCAAGGAAGATAAGCACCTAGTAAGAACCATCTCAAAAAGGCGATCGGTCACATCACGCGCCACGATGGTCTTCTTCATAAGATTGTGGAAGGGATGGTTGAGGGTAGAATCTGTAGAGAGCGCCCTAGACGGGAGTATTTGCAGCAAGTGTTCGAGGACATGAGTTGTAGCTCTTATGCTGAGCTGAAGAAGATTGCAGAGGATAGAGAGGAGTGGAGATCGAGATGCAAGATTTTATTGCTGCAAACCAATCCAACGGATTGATACTACGAAGAAATATATTAAACATAAAATGACTGATAGCTATTCACTTCTAGTGAATAGCTTCTTGAAGAAAAATGTCTTACATTTCGAAAGCATCTGAATTCATGTTAGGATCATGACTATAAAAAGTAAACTCGCGACAAAATGTAAATATAAGTACTTGTGATTACGTTCTAAAGAAAAAGAAAATAATTTAAAAAAAGGAACAGAAAGTCTTAACGCTCATTATACAGACGACTCTAATAAAGTACTCAAATAAATTCGTAGAGTTTGTGTCTGAACTGGGCCTGCCTTACGTGGAATATATCAAATTTGACGTCCATATGTCAAATTTGGCGCCAATTGTTTTTGGCTGTGTGCGCCCCTGGCGGCCGTTCGTCAAACTTTCGGCCAGTGGTCACTCCCGGCGCTAGAGATGGAGGGGAGGGGAAAATCAATAAATTTTAGGCAACACAATAACTCCCCCCTCCCCGCTATATCCCCCCGCTGCATGCGCGCGTGGGGAGCGGGGAGGGGGGAGTGGCAGCGGGATGTGTGTGTTGTGTGAGTTATAATACGCGGGGTGGCTTTCAGGGACGCCGCAGACGTGCAGTTTTTAAATTTGTTTATGTTTGTATTTTTTGTCAACTTATCAAACTTCTTCACGACATTGTCGAAGGGATGGTTGAGGGTAGAAACTGCAGAGGGCGCCCTAGAAGGGAGAATTTGTAGCAACTGTTCGAGGACGAGAGTTGTAGCTCTTATGCTGAGCTAAAGAGGATTGCAGAGGATCAAGAGGAGCTGAGATCGACATGCAAGATTGTTACTGCAAGCCAATCCACCGGATTGATAATACAAAGAAAGAAGAAGAACTTCTTAGGTTTTCACGGCCAGATTTGATATTTTGGCTTTTGGGCTTAGCCGTGTGTGGCGAATTTCTTCTCTCTGATATTTTGACCGCCATTGCAGGGGAAGAAGACCCCTGCAATGGCGGTCGAAATATCGGAGAAAGAATTCGCCACACACGGCCAAGCCCAAAAGCCAAAATATCAAAGAAGAAGAAGAATAAAAAACTTATGCTCGTATCCTTACATAGCCTCGTAGGTTATTACGGTTAGATTTGGAATTGTGGTATTTGGGTTAAGCCGTGTGTGGAAAATTTCAACAATCAGATATTTTGACAAACTTAAAAGATTTTATTTCTATTTTTGCATTCACTTTGTGATACATTTAAATATAAAAAGATAAGCATTTCATATCTTGGTTTAGCATGGATCACACTGAGCACTGACTCACTTGCTGGAAAACTGCAGTTTTGCGATCTATGAAAGCTTCATCATTCTAACGTGCACAAATGTTTAGTGAGCACGTTTAAAAAATTACGGAATTATTGCATTAAAAATTTATTTAAATTTTACAAATGCTGCCCATCTAAGTTGTATACGCTTTTCGAAATTACTTCTTTTAAGAAGTAATTTCGTCCTAGTTCTATTTTTACTAGCCCTAGATATGTGTTATCTTTAACAACCTCTACTTGTGTTCTTCCAATGGAAAACGGGTCAAAAGTCTGGGAAAAATGACCAATTATATATGAAAACCTAAGAAGTTTTTTTAAAACCTAGGAAGTTATTTATGACTTATTATCATATATCAAATATTGGGCAGAATAAATTTGCTACTTCACGGCTCAACCTAAATGCCATCTATCCATTTAATTATTTATGCAGTTGAGGTGTAAGAGTAAGCGTAAAAGTTCAACCAATTTAAATGTAAATTGAAAAACGAGCCAAATTTTCGTCAGCATCTTACTTCCTGAAAGGCTATCGGGAATTGTACACATAATACACTCGGTAGAGTTAATGGACGAGACATGAATGGTGGTGTCATTTTCCAGATATGGGAATATTGGCTTTCTTAGATTTTTTTTCGAAAAAATCAAATACAAACAATACAATATTTTGAATTTGCTTTTGTGTCAGCCCTGCGCACGCACATGCCCCCACCCCCGCCGTGCACGCACACACGCGCGGACTTGTTACACGCGCTGCGTGCATTGACACCACTGCGCCACACACACACGCCAGGGGCGGAACAGCGCAGGGGGCAATACTTGCGGGGGCGGCATTTTCTTTGCGAGCAAGAGGCGTAACAAATGTATTTATTTATTTTGTAATTTTAATAAATAATAAAGTTTTAACTAACGACGATAGCATTGATCTTCTTCGTAGTATCAATCCGGTGGATTGGTTTGCAGCAACAGAAACTTGCATCTCGATCTCCATTCCTATCGGTCCTCCGCAACCCTTTTCAGCTCAGCATAAGCGCTACAATTCATGTCCTCGAATACTTGCTGCAAATACTTCCGTCTAGGGCGCCCTCTACAGTTTCTACCCTCAACCACCCCCTCCACAATATCGTGAAGAAGACCATCGTGGCGCATGATGTGACCAATCCATCGGGCTCGCCTCTCTGAGATGGTTCTTATTAGTTGCCTAACTTCCTTGATTATTCTGAGAACCTCATTGTTCATAGCATTGATATCCTCCGTAAAAGGCGAATATTTATTTATTATCTTATATCTATAGTTCCAATCCATAGTTCGGTTCGAGACCCGAGTGTTACTTACTACAATAAATAGACTGTCGGAAAGTAATAATATTAAAGACTGTGAATAAATGTTGACTGATTGAAGAATAAAAAAAAAATATATATACATACTGTAAATATATACTATAGCGACATCTATCATACGATGATAACAATGATATAAATACAAGTTCCAACGCGTGTCAGCTCAGGCAAAGAAATAGCCGAGGTGGCTAAGCGGTATGAATACCTGGGCAAAGGTGGTTCCAAGGCTCGCGGTTCGCATCCCGCTTCTGCCGATATTTTTCTGAATGAATTGACGCGTTTAAAGAATTTGATGTATAGTATGTGTATATTTATTTATTAATTAATTAATTTATTTCACACAACTGAAGTTCCTAGGTACAAAATATACAAATATATATAACGGGTCCACCAAATAACTTTTTTTTTTTGAAAATGGGGCGCAAAACATCGAGTGTAGCTTCGGTTGTGTGGCACGTAGCGCCGTCCTGTTGAAACCAAATGTTGCCAATATCTTCCTCTTCAATTTTTGTGAACAAAAATGGCCCGATAACGATCGCCATTGACTGTAGCGGCCACTCCTTGCTCATTTTTGAAGAAAAATGGCCTGATTTTCAAAGTAATGTCGCAATATTTTCCAGCATTGTTCAAGCGTATACACTACCATATTCATTCAGCGGAAGGATAAAACTAATTACCTGTCAAATCAGACATGAGCTAAGTATTACCATTGACGAAATAAGCACTAATTGAAAAAAAACGTTAGATAGCGGACCCTATACAATACATACAAAAGATACATATAAGAAAATTAAAAAAAAAAAACACAAAAGAAGAAGAAGAAGACACGTGTCAAAGATCACATAGATCTAGAAAAATACTAACGTCGACAAAAGAGGAAAAGTTTGTAAGAAAATGATCGAGGTGTGCTGGTAGGCCATTTAGGAGCGCCATTGCCGTTGTACTAAATTGAGTGCTCGAAGCTCAACAAGTATCAACTGGGATCAAAAACAATGGATGGCTACGAGCACGGTTGTACTATGTCGCCGGGATCATCATCGGAACGCGTGGCGACGGGACGAGAAGCAGGTCTCCAAATCAAAGAACTTTTCGACAAGCACATTGTAATACATTTAAGATAAAAATTGACAAACTTCGTTTATCTGCAAGGTACGAAACTTTATGTGTTCCTCACAGGTCCTGGGAAGACTCCAACTGCCTCCGCCGGCAGTTGTGACAGCACAGATCCGAAATGAACATGCTGGCAATTTATGGAACTACGGCGCACCAGTGACAATACATTTTAAACAAACAAAATGACGACGCAAGCGCCATGTTTCATGTAATAAGGATTTTTATATATGCGTGTCCCACGAGCGAACAAAAATTTGATCCTTCCACTATATAAAAATAAAACTAAGTAACTTTATTTTTTAACTTTTCTACATAAAATGAACAAATATTTTATACGGCAAGAATTTTTCAAATATTTTTTTTTGGTTTAAACTTGTATTTGAAGCATAAATGTACTTATCTGACCTATATTCATATATCACATTGGTTCTTCTATCTTTTAGCTATCATATGATGCATAAAACACCATTATATTTAACAAACGCTCATTATGTAACTCCATACATGTGGTGGCATTGACACATATGGTTTACAGAAAAATCGCTCCTTTGACGAAATCTAACGATTTTTTTTACATGCTTTACAGATTCCTGTAAAGAATACATGTATGTTGATAAAGGGAATAACTACACTTCCAATTTCCTACCGTAGATGTCACAATGAGTACTGAAAGTAGCAAAACGATACATCACGTCAACAGATGTCAATGGTCGGGGAATATTTAACGGCATATGCCAACAAACAATGCGAAAAGATTAAATGAAAAGTGAAATGAAAGTAGTAAGTAAAGTAAATATATAAAAAATGCATTTGAATGTTACGCCTATGTCCTCACACCACCACCCAGCTCACAGTCGAACATATGCGAGCTCACACAAGCTCACACAAACTCACACAAACTCAAGCAAACTCACGCAGCGCACGTGTGGTGGTGCACATATTGCAGGAGAGAGAAATGATAACGGGCGCAATAGAAACAACATTAAAAATTAAATTCATCGATTTACAGCAGGTGAACACGTATTTGTGACAGCCCTCTATTGTTAGCCTCGCCATTTCCCATCATCTGAGATCGGCTCTTCTTGTGGACATTCGGCATGTCTGTCTGTCCTGCGCCGCATTCTCGGTCAAGCCCAGAGTTTTCAAATCTGGGCTTTACCGAGACTCTACCAGCATCTGTGTTTCCTTCCTTCCTGCAATCTGAATGTCTTCAAGAAACAGATAAATATATACTTGCAATCTTCCCAACTCACAAACAAACATGAACACAGCACACATTTCCCGCATGCACCGTCCAGCCTCCCTGGATGATCGTCATAGAGTGCACCGGTAGTAGTGCCTTGAAATAGTCTATGCAAGTAGAACTTGCGTAGACTTCGGCTGTAGAGCCAGAGTCTATGCAAGTTCGCGAGCTCTTGCCCTGGAAGCTTCCTATCTATGTTTCCATGTGGATCTCCGGGTGCAGGTGTTCCGGGACATGACATAGACAACCTGAGCTTACAAAACTATGAAAACGTATATGGAGCGGATATGTTAAAACAAGAACAAAGTATGAAATGTATACCATACTCCATAAATGAAAGTCATTGCTTATAAGTCTAGATTGGCGGTAGACGAAATTGATCCCGTGAATACAATTTATTTAATTCACAGTGAGTATCCGTAAAAATATATGATACTTGATGTTTCAAGTATAATCGTATCATTAATCGCTTAATCAATCTTAAAAACGGCAAGCATCATAGACCCCGCAATTCGATTCTGTTGATATTTTTGTGTGTTGACATCAGCATGATGGAGCCCTTGCTGACTGGTACCGAAAAATCAATATACAATCTTTCCTCTCTTATTTATGTTCGCTTGTCCTACATGAATGTGTCCGCCATATTGGCATTTGAGACTAGTTATATAGACCGCCTTTTGTGGCGCTGGGCGAGAGCCATCACGAGCGCAACCAGTCGAGTCTCGGCCTTCGGCGTGAGCATATTGTATTGTGGCTCGGCCGAATGCTAGGTCGAGCCATAAATTTGTAAAGATTTATCGTAAATATATGTCAATGTGCTTCTGAAAAAATCTGTGTTATCAATCTGCTCCTTATCCTGCCTTCACGCGACGGAATAACAATCTTTATGAGAGAGAGGAGGATGTTAGTGTTTACATAGAGAAACTAATTTGGGACGCTTCATAAAATATGCTTTTATGTGCGCAGTTTCTTAAAGCGAATTTTTATGGTCGTATGCTCCTACTAGGGAGCGGAAATGATAAAAGGAAGAACATAACGTTTAGTACTACATCCCCTTTAAGATTCGTGGCTTTTGCGTGCTACCCGAGGGGGTAAATCACCGTGCTTAAATATCAGACTGTCATGTGACGTATTTCGTGTTCGATCCTGGACAATCATTATCATCATTAGCCATTATCCATCAAATGTCAAATAGACCTCAGCCTAAAGGGCTGCGAAGTTGGTATACTACAGCGAGTATTGAATTGCCTTCTTTGGTAAAACATTGTTAACCCCATAAATACGTGGGATCACTGGACGATTGATATTTTTTTATATATATTATTATTTACAAAACGCGTTTTGGTGAGCAACACCAAACGTGGGTGTAAAAGTTAGTAGTTTAGACGTTAAAATTTGTTTTTTTTACTTCTTCGCCGAAGGTCGCCGCGTATACAAAAAGGCATGGTAGTTGGACTCCGTAGCTATGAGGTCGACATATCCAACCAGTCCAGGCTCTTGGATTACGCTAAAAGTCTTTCCCTACTTAAATCTGATATTGGAGCAAGGGTCTACCACATGGGCAGTCTGGACTATGAACGAGGTTAAACTTGAAGAGTTTAGCCTTAAATTTATAAAATATCCCACTATATTAATTTTCCAGTGATCGTCCAGAAATTCATAGGTCTCGTTAGTGAAATAACTAAGGTTAGGTTAGCGTGACATCCAGTGCACCAGACGTCCAGTGCGCCCCACATCGTAACCGATGAGTCGCTGAGCGAATTGTCTGTGAACGAAATGCAGCGAAACCGCACAAACCTTACATTCTTAATTCACCTAACATTATATACAATCGCGTTGGAAGCAACAGGGTCAGATCCTGTCTGCCGCGAAGTGGGCGACGTCGATGGCGTTACTCCCGGCCATCATCAGGTCTTCCTGGGTGCAGCTACTCGGACACAGCGCACACTCCAGAAGGTAAGACAGGGTCTGCTCCACGCCGCAGTCACATTCAGTCGGTCTTACATTAAAAAATGTCTTATAATTTACATTATTAAGAGTTGTCTATATAGCGTTGTGTGTTACGCAAAAAATTGAAATTCCTATAAAAGATGCACGGCCAATATTTTTTACGCACGCAACCTTATATAAATAATAAGAAGGAACATTGGTCTCGATCGGTTGTGCTCTCCTGCATGCACTTTCTAACTTTAAAAAAAAATACTCAGGGATCATGATATATTTTCATGTTAATCATCATCATCATCAGCCTGTATCCATCCACTGTTAAACGTTAGCCTCCCGCATGAATCTTCATCCTCTTCGATCCTCCGCCTTTCGTATCCAGGTCACTCCCGCTATTATTCTTATGTCGTCAGTCCATCTTGCAGAGGGTCGGCCAATGCTTCGTTTGTCAGTTTTTGGGCGCCATTCCAACACTTTTCTTCGACAGATATGTCCTGCCCATTGCCACTGGAGTGTGCCTTTTCGTTGGGTACCCTCCACTACTTGAGTTCTTCTGCGTATGTCCTTGTTTCGGATCTTTTAGCGACACTCCTCTCATGGATCTCTCCATAGCACGCTGGGTGACCTTTATTTTATGAGTAAGACTTGCTGTTGAATTCTTCTGCGCCATAAGTTAATAAAGAGAGGATGCATTGGTCAAACGCCTTAATTTTAAGACACTGCAGAATTTTCGCTTTTTAAATGCAATTTAGTGTTCCAAATGCTGCCCATCCCAGTTGTATACGCCTGTAGATTTCTTTTAAGAATAAGAACAAACTGAATATCTTCTTAGGTTTTCACGGCCAGATTTAATATTGTAGCTTTTGGGCTTAGCTGAGTGTGGCGAATTTCCTTCAACCAATATTTCAACCGCCATTGCAAGGGCTTTCTTCAGGATTTATGATTTATTTAGTTTTGAGTTGGTTTATTCAGATTATATATATATTTTTTATTTTAAAAATAAATAAATGCATAATCTGAATAAACCAACTCAAAACTAAATAAATCATAAATCTTGAAGAAGACCCCTGCAATGGCGGTCGAAATATTGGTTGAAGGAAGTTCGCCACACACGGCTAAACCCAAAAGCCACAATATCAAGAACAAACTGAAGAAAAACTCTTCGATGACGATGTTTGAAGAAATACGTTTCATCAAAAGTAATATTATATGTATTATTATAAATATGTATGTGGTATAAGTATGGACGCATGTGGTTGTTGGCTGCCCAGCTGACGCGGAAGCGTGTGGAGGCGAGCACACACCGGCGCGTGAGCTAGTGCGTGAGCTAACGCGCCGGTGCGTGAGGAGGAGGGGGGCGTCTTGTGGGGGCAGCATGTGGGAAGCAATACGGAAACTTAACAATTTCGATAAAAAAAAAATGTTATCACATACGGGAGAAAGTATTTCATGCACTCGCCGAACATCCGTACACGGTCAATGTGTGTAGACCAAGAACTGGCAATCTCCAAAGTTACTTCCTTAATGCCACCTGTAAGTTATTGAATGCTCTTTCAGCGTCTGTGTTTCCTAATTCCTATAATCTGGATCTCTTCAATAAACAGATAAAAATACACTTGTAATCTCCCCAACCCACACACAAACACGAACACAACACACGTTTCCCGCATGCAACGTCCAACCGGCATAAATCACCCTGAGCACTGTTTCACTTGTCCAAGAGGTGAATAATCATTTGCCGATGGGCTAAGCTTAGTAGTTAAAGAGTTTGCTTGCCGAACCGAATGTCATGGGTACGATACCGGAGTTTAAAATAAATAAATATTTGTAATCGATTTCTAAGCTCTATAAATACCCCCACATGAAAAATATTTATGTTTAATTTTTTTTATTCATATGATGAAAGTGAAGATTTCAGTATCGTAAAGAAAAGCTTCCTCACTAGTAAGAACCTTTACTGGGTGAACCTGGAAATCATTGAACCGACTAAGAACCGGAATAAGGGTCAACATCGAGCGGTGGGAGTGCTTCGGCAAGAAGAGTCACAGCTCTGTGACTTTGTGAGACCTGTAGACCGCCTCACGCCTAAGATTCTGTCCCACCATTGCCGGCGGGTATAGCTCAATGGTCAAAGCGTTCGCTTAACAAGCCAAAGTTAGTGGGTAAAATATTTTTAATCGATTTATGAGGTCTTAATTACTCCCGGTCGGTGTGAATTTGATCCCTTACACGTAAAATGCCAGTCATAGCCTATTAATCAAAATTGTTGGTAGACGACATTCGTTCAGTAAAGACAACTTTTGTCAAAAATTTTTTTATTATTTGTAAATTAATTAATTAATTTATTTTAAAAATTAAAAAGGTTGTACGTCTCTAATTCGAAGAATGATTGCCTGAATGTATTCGTGTGTGTTTGTGTGCAATATTATTTTTGTCTGTTTGCGTGTGTTGGGCACACCCCTGTGCCCCCCAAGTGTGGGGAGCGGGCGGGGGAGTGAATGGGCGAGTGGGGAGTGGGTAGTGGGGAGTGGAGAACACTGTGCAATTATTGTGTTATTAATTATATCTGCGCAGAAGTGAAAGAAAAATGTTTCGAGAAATATTTCAAGTTATCGATCGACTTCCGAGCGTAAGATGGAATAATAACAATAAAGACGATTCATTTTTATACTTTTGTCTGTAAGTCATCGTTATAATTGTTTCCTCATATATATATCGTAAGTCTTCATTGTAATTACGATTACATACAAGTTTGTATTTAATTCAATAATAATGATATTACATATATGTACTGTGAATTTGCTGGCGGGCATAGATCAATATAGTCAAAGCGTTTGCTTTGCAAGCCAAAGGTCGTGGGTTCGATCCCCGACGGAGATTTAACAAAAAATGTTTTTTAATCGATTTTGAGCTCTAAAAAATAACCCCGGTTGGTTGTGAAGTTGTGAAGTTGGTCCCTCACCCGTAAAATGACAGTGATAGCCTATTAATTAAAATTGGTGGTAGACGAAAGTCGCCCCGTGAAGACCACCCATTCATAGTGAATTCCTGTAATAATACGGATGATGCGTGAGTCTCGGGCTGTAGTCTGTGACGTTGGCGGATCGACACTCCACATGCAGCGCTTAGCCGTATGCACTATGGTAAGCGTCATAGAATCCCATAGATGACACTTCAGAATTACTATCATCTGTCGGTATTCTCCTGTGTGTAATTAATTAATTATATTTATAAGTCTTCATCGTAATAAATATTACATATTACATACATACAAACTCAATATAAAATTAAATAATAATAACAATGTCTTCTTTAGCCTAGCCATTTCCTATCATCTGGGGTCGGCTCTCCTTGTGCACTGTCTGTCTGTCCTGCGTTGCGTTCTCGGTCAAGCCCAGAGTTTTTAGATCCTTGTCTACAGTTGCAGTCCAGGTTGCCTGTGTCCTTGCAGGTCTTCTCGTGCATCATGTTTTTTTTTTGCAGTTTTTTTTAACTGCCGGTTGCCCAACACATAAATCCATCATAGCCTTTATTGGAAAGCCTAGAGATGGCTGTCGTTGACCGCCAGTTCGGTTCATTCGCCACCATCTATGAGGTCCTGCCCACCACATAGATCCATCATGGTGCTTATCTGAATATGTTGCAGAAGCCTATGGATGGTCTTCCGCTGGGAGCCTCTACTTCAAAATGTGTTGAATAATAACAATGTATAAATAATTATTGATCACAAGTCATCGTAATAATGGATTGATAAAAAAAATGTACGGCTGTGAGACATGGTGCTTATCTGAAAGTGATAAAAAAAGACTAGAGGCCTTTGAGATGTGGTCGTACAGAAGAATTTGGGAATTTCAGAGAGACCACGTCACGAACAATGAGGTTCTCAGAATAATCAAGGAAGATAGGCAACTAATAAGAACCATCTCAGAGAGCAGAGCCCGATGGATTGGTCAAATAATGCGCCACGATGGTCTTCTTCACGATATTGTGGAGGGGATGATTGAGGGTAGAAACTGTAGAGGGCACCCTAGACGGGAGTTTTTGCAGCAAGTATTCGAGGACATGAATTGTAGTGCTTATGCTGAGCTGAAAAGGGTTGCGGAGGACCGAGAGGAATGGAGATCGAGATGCAAGATTCTGTTGCTGCAAACCAATCCACCGGATTGATACTACGAAGAAGAAATAAAATACCGTAAATAAATTATTTTATTTCTAGTTATCGATCGGCCGCCTGTCAACGTCCACAGCTATGCAATGTAAATGGCGATTCAAAAATAAATTTATTTCTATTCGTAAGTTTTAATCTTAATTTTAATAATTGTATTATTGTAAGTCATCATTGCGTTAATTTTATATATTTTTTTTCTTTACATATCTGGAATTTTGAAGATTTGCTGACGACATTGCTCTGATTACTGAAACTGAAGATGAACTCACTGAAGCGCTGACATCCATGGAAAACATATTTAAGTCTAACTTTAATATGAAGATAAGCAGCACAAAAACCAAAGTCATAAGAGTAAGCCGCAATGAACAGCAGAACATTAATATATCAATGCTAAGAGTAACTCTAAAAGATGCAAAAGAGTTTGTATACCTTAGATGTACGATCACCTGGGATGGCAGAACAAAAAGTGAAATTAACAGACGCATACATGAAGAAAGGCTAGCTTTCAATACAAAAAAGCCAAAATTCTTGAGTCAAAAAATATTAATTTAAAGCTCCGCAAGCAACTTGCCAAAACATTTGTTTGGAGCATCTTGATGTTCGGCTGTGAGACATGGTGCTTATCTGAAAGTGATGAAAAAAAGACTAGGGGCGTTTGAGAAGAGGATTTTTAATCGATTTCTAATCTCTAAAATACCACAGGTTGGCGTGAATTTGATCCCCCGCCCGTAAAATGCCAGTCATTGCCTATTAATTGAAATTGGTGGTAGACGAAAATCGTCCCGTGAAGACCACCCATTTATAGTAAATTCCTGTAATAATAAGGATAATGCGTGAATCTCGGGTTGTAGTCTATGACGTTGGCGGATCAACACTCCGCATGCAGCGCTTAGCCATATGCACCATGGTAAGCGTCATAGAATTTCACAGATGAGACTTCAGAATTACTATTACCATCTGTCGGTATTCTCCTGTATGTTTTTACATAAAAAAATATACATGGTTTTGCTGTCATAGCGTATCAGCAAAAATAGATATGAAATTACATATTTCGCTATTTTCGGAACATCCTATATAACAGGTACTTTTATGTGACATAAACTGTCAAAACCATCGTTAGAAAGAGGGTCTTGTCGACGTAACGATAAACATTTGCGGAATTGACCGAAAATCGCCATCGGCATTCAGACTGTTGAGAGTTTCAGTTTTTGCGCGCATAGGTCACGGAGGGGTCTTTCTACACGTAGGTAATTTAATTTAGGGTGAATTGTTCTGACAGCTACGTCTTTTGCTTAGATTTTTAATAAAAATAAGTTATACATTGAAAAGGATAAAAATACAACGATCAAGATATGCGTTTTTCTATTCATATCTGGAACCTATCGTCACCACAAATTGCTTCCAATCAGTTTTGTCAGATGCCACTGGCAATTCCTTGTTACAAAAGTCCATTTAAAGGTATATTTGAGAACATATTTGGTTCCCGAAAACCTCCAGGGCAGAAGCCCGGTAAGCTCTGGAATGCTTTTAAATTGTCTGTGTTTCCTCCTTCATACAATCTGTATCTCTTAAAGAAACATGTAAATATACACATGCAATCTCCCCAACTCACACAAAAACACAAAAAAATGACATGCCAGCTATAGCCTATTAATCAAAATTGGCGGAAATTACGAAATAATGACTATTTTACCGGCAAGCATAGCTTAGTGGTTAAAGCGTTTGCTTGCCAAACAGAACGTCGTGGGTTCGATCCCCGATGGAGATTAAAAATGTATGCATTCTAGTATATATAACGTTTTGTATCAAAAGGTTTTCAATCGTTTTCAAAGCTCTAATAATACCCCCGGTTAGTGTAAATTTGATCCCTCACCCGTAAAATGTCAATCATAGCCTAATAATCAAAATTGGTGGTAGACAAAAGTCGTCCCACGAAGATCACCCATTCATAGTAAATTTCTGTAATAATAAGAATGATGCGAGAATTTCTGGCTGTAGTCTATGACGCTGGCGGATCAATACTCTATATACAGCGTTTATCCATTTGTAAAATGGTAAGTGTCATGGAATCCACATATGATAAACTTCAGCATCACAATCACCATCTAACGGAATTATGCTGCTTTTGAGCGCTTCTGCGTGTCCGTCTGCAAGAGTGCAGACGCAAGTAATGACTCCTAACTGATGTCTGCCATTCTGCAGAATCCATTTCCCAATCTTTCCATTTCCTCATACATTCCTACGTATTTCATGGCTAGCAACGTGTTACCAAAGACGGCAATTCGAGACTCGCTGTAGTATACTAATTTTGCAGCCTTAGACTGAGGTCTATTTGACATCTAACTGATGCACCTAGAATCACGGGAAGACCTTCAGCCACTCTCTGACAAGTAGCTTTTTGCGTGCTCCCAGTAACGGATCCCTATCTGGGTCTCCAAAAACAGGACGGGACAGAGAAGGTTTTCTCAAACGAGTCTTCCCACGTATTTCATGGTTAGCAACATGTTATCAAAGAAGGCAATTCGAGACTCGCTGTAGTGTACTAATTTCGCAGCCTTAGACTGAGTTCTATTTGACATCTAACCGATGCACCTATAATCACGGGATATCCTTCAGCCACTTCTGATAAGTAGCTTTATGCGTGCGTCCAGTAACGAGTCCCCATCTGGGTCTACAAAAACAGGACGGAACAGGGACGGTTTTCACCAAGCAAGTCTAGAACGGTTTTGCTCTCCTGCATGCGATTGCGAAAAAAAAAAGTCGTATGCAATATTTTGCTTTTCACACAACACGTAATATACGAGAATATAAGAAATATTTCTTCTCGCATACATACACACACACACACACACACACATACACACACTCGCAATGGAACGAAATTATTTTTGCTCAACACATTCAAACGCGCATCACACATGTGTGTGTTTTGGTAAGAAATATATACACATAATGTATACGTGTATGTTGTAGAAAAAAGGGGGTATAAAAGGGGGGGTATTTTCGGGTGGGCGTAGAAAAAATATAGAAAGAGGGAAAGAGAGCGATGTACGGGGGGGCACGCAGTGGAGAAAACCATCAAATATTTTTTTCTTAATTAGATTTCTTTCTTCCGGTATTCGCCATATTTTCTTAAACTAGAGGGGGGCGAAAGAGGGGGCCGCAGAAGATGCCCCCTCCTTTGGACCCCCCTTTAAGAAATATATATATTATTATATGTATTTCCTAGTACGTTATATCCGTAAGAGCGCACTGACGTTTTCTCTCTTTCTCACGTGTTATTTTATTTCTTTTACGTTTTCACGCCATTTTTTTTTTTGTATTTTATGTGGCTTTCTAGACGAAATTCAAGAACAGTCATCATCATCATCGTCATCAGCCTGTCTCCGTCTACTGTTGAACAAAGGCCTCCCTCATGAGTCTTTATCCCCTTAAGATCCTCTGCCTTCCGCATCCAGGCCATCCCGCTATTCTTATAATATCGTCAGTCCATCTTGTATGGGATTTTCCAACGCTTCGTTTGCCATTTCTTGGGCGCCATTCCAATACTTATCTTCCCCATCGAACTTCGTCTTTTCTTCGACAGATATGTAGCCCAATACCACATGACTGTGCCTGTCCGTTGTGTAGCCTCCACTACTTGAGTTCTTTTTCGGATTCTCCTAGCATGGATCTCTCCATAGCACGTTCGATGATCTTTATTTTGTAGGTAAGACTTGCTGTTAGATTCCACGTCTCTGCGCCATAAGTTAATACAGGGAGGATGCATTGGTTAAGATTTGGTAATAACGGTAGAAAATGTATGTTCCTAAGTAGACCTTCAGGTGTATTTGCCAGCAGGTATAGCTCGATGGTAAAAGCGTTTGCTTTGCAAGCCAAAAGTCGTGGGTTTGATCCCTGAAGGAGATTAAAAAAAATAAAAAAATTAATCGATTTCTGAGCTCTAAAATACCCCGGTTGGTGTGAATTTGATCCCTCACCCGTAAAATGACAGTCATAGCCTATTAATTATAATTGGTGGTAGATGAAAGTCGTCCCGTGAAAACCACTCATTCATAGTAATTCCTGTAATAATAAGGATGATGCGTGTATCTCGGGCTGTGGTTATGATGTTGAAGAATCAACACTCCGCATGGAGCGCTTAGCCATATGCACCGTGGTAAGCGTCATAGAATTCCGCATATGAGACTTCATAATTACAATCACCATCTGTCAGTATTTTTCTGTATGTGTTTACATAAAAAATAAATAAACATAAATAAAAAAATGTTCAAGAACGAGGAATGGACTGTGGCAGCTGACAGAAATAAGTGGCGGTGATTTGTAGTAACAATATGTTCCATATGGAATGGAGCGAAGAAAATATGCTTAACCCTTTCATTACGGCTCGGTTTGAATCAAGATTATACTGTCAATTATAAAACTAGTATTTGAAGCATAAATGCACTTATCTGGTCTATTTGCATATATCACATTGATTCTTGTATCCTTTAGTTATCAGATGATGCATAAAAAACTATTCTAAGAAAGTAGCAAAACGATATATAACGTCAACCTTCGGGGAATCTTATGACGGCATATACCGACGACTGATGAGAAAAGGGTTAAGTTTTGGGTGCGGATGATGATGATGATTGTAGATTATTTTAAATACGTTTATTTTTTGTGTATTAACATCGCCATATGGCGCACTCGAAAAAAGTAATTTTATTTCGTGGAGATAAAAGTTTAATTTTTCAGATAAAATTATCGATTTTCTGATAGTACAAAATGTGAAATGAGCCCACGAAAATACCTGCCGCACACGATTGAAATCCTAGAATCAACATTTGGGCACCACTTGAAATTATACGATCGGAAAATACGAGTAGTATTATAATATGTATGTAATATTAAAACTATATTGAAATACACGGGGCTTCGTTCCTGGCTGCTTCAAATAATAACATTTTGTACTACAATATATAAAAATTTATATATTTTTCATTATACTTATGAAAATGATCATGATCCTTGACTATTTCTTCTTCGTAGTAGTATCAATCCGGTGGATTAGTTTGTAGCAAAAAAATCTTTCATCTCGATCTCCTCTCTTCTAGATCCTCTGCAATCCTCTGTAGCTCAGCATAAGAGCTACAACTAATGTACTCGAACGCTTGCTGCAAATATTCCCGTCTAGGGAACCATCTGGAGTTTCTACCCTCTACCATCCCTTCCACAATGTCGTGAAGAAGACCACCATGGCGCATGATATGACCGATCGCATCTCTGAGATGGTTCTTACTAGCTGCCTATCTTCCTTGATTATGCTGAGAGCCTCATTGTTGGTGACGTGGTCTCTCCAGGAAATTCTGAGAATTCTTCTGTATGACTTCATCTCAAACGTTAGTGTATTGCGTTCATAAATAATTAAATAATCAATATAAATCAATACAAACAATAAACACAAAAATAAGTTGTTAGGTACAAGAAATTAGAAGAAAAAATGCATTATATATAGTATATATGTACTTATGATTAAGTAATAAAGTAATAGAAAAAAAGAAAGTCAACAATAATTATTAAAAAGTCTCGAAGCTCGCTAAACAGAAAAAAAGACTCCACGAAATTACTTTGATAAATAAATTCGTGGAGCTCATGTCGAAACTAGGCTTCTCTCAAGTGGAATATATGAATATTCGAGGCGATATGGTTGAAAAGTCTGATCAAGAGGCATAGTCACTGGCAGGTTAGTATTACTTCTAGGAAGAACAAACAATCTTTGCCTCCTTATCCTTAAATAATTGTCAGGGACAAACAAACCGATTTCTTTAAAATATCAGGATTTCTGAACACCCCGCGCACTAGCCGAAAAAAATGCATACTCAAGCACACATCTCTTCTATAGTAGATTTATTAAACTTAAGAAAATGATCGCGATCCTTGACTATTTAAATAAATAAATAAATTATAATAATTGGAATCGGGTAGCATTTGGAAAACTTAAGTACATTTTTAAAGTAAAAATTCTGCAATGTCTTTAAACTTAGGAGTTCAACCAATGCTTTTTTTCAGTATTAACTTATGGCGTAGAGACGTGGAATTTAACAGCAGGTCTTACGAAAAAAAAGGGTCACTCAACCTTGCTATGGAGAGATATATGAGAGGTGATTCATACGAGTATATGGTTCCGAAAAAAAACCAAAATGAACCTGATTACATAATGATATGGCTGCTGTAGTATTTGAAAGATATTTTGAGTGATCGGCTTATTTAATTTTTTAAAGACTTTGCTTGATTAGCTCGACGCTGATGGCATTGAGTTCTAAAGGGCAGCTCATGATACTTGATATCAATTTTATTTCTAAATATTTTACTATTGAATATTGACGAAGAATTCGGTTGCCACAAATTGCCGCATACAGTTCCAAGCAATGGTGACATGATTTTTCAACTTCAATTTATCTATTTTATTTCTTTATATTATAAAATAAATAAAACAATCCAACATCTTCTGTGCCCTTCCACACACAGCTTCAATGTGAGCATGAAACGTTAGCTTGCTTTCAAAGAATATGCCAAGGTAGGATGGATGATACTCGCGGGATGCCAATACCACCCATACTGTACCTATGGTATACCATCTTATAATAACGAGTATACGATAAGACGCTACACTTAGCAACATTAAATATTAGTTTGTTACGTGCACCCCAGTCAGATATATGATATGTCCATCCTATGGGACAAGACGTGGATTGTGGCAACTGACAACTAAGTGGCGCTGAATTGTGGTGACCATATGCTTCAGATATATATATATATATAACACATGTGGGAAGAAAACTGGCATATATTCGACTTCAGCTAAATCAAGCTAAAAGTCGTTGATTTTGAAAATGAAAATGGTATGGAAATTAGTTTTTTTTAAATAAGTTTTTTTTTGCAGCGTTAAGAGATGTCTTGGAATAAAGTTAAGACAATGGCAATATAACTGTATGGCGGTAATTCGTAATGATTATATTTATTGTTTAGAAGAAAGAACTAATTCCACTTGCACCCACCCACAATTGATAAACTCGTCCTAAACTTGCCGAACTTAGTCATACACGGTTAATGCGTGTCGACCAAGAACTAGCAGCTTCCAAAGTTCCTTCCTTAATGTCACCGGTAAGCTTTGGAATTCTCTTCCAGCGCCTGTGTTTCCTCCATCCTACAATCTGGATCTCTTCAAGAAACAGATGAATACACACTTGCAATCTCCCCAACCCACACACAAACACGAACACATCACACGTTTCCCGCATGCAGCGTCCAGTCTCCCTGGCCAAGTGTCAAAGTGTGCATTGGTCTCGACCGGTTGTGCTCTCCTGCGTGTGATTTCATAAAAAAAGAATCTCGAGTTTAAAATTTGAAGAAAAAATATTAAATAATGTGACTGAATAAATATTTCTTAAATCTTATTTACATTTTCAGCATTCACTTTGAGATTCATTTTAAATACTGAAAATGTAAAATTTTCAGCTTATTTTAAAATGGATATGTTAAGGTTAACAAGCATGTGAGAACGTTATCCATATTAAAAATATATGTATAATATCTGTCTATTTAATAAGTCTTTCTAAAATATTTCGTAAATCTTTTCTGCGTAAGATTTGCCGTGTTATATTAGTTCCTAGTTCTCTTGTTCTGCTTCCACGCTATAAAGCAAGTGAAGGCACATGAACACATAAGAAATATAATTCCTCTCATTACCCCAACGTCTCCCCCACAGCAGCCGTCCCCTACGGTGGAGTGAGGATGTGAGTGTAAGCGAAGGAATCAAAGACGTGGCCAAAAAATATATATTTATAAATCTATAGAAAAAATGTACCATTTACTACTTTCAATCATTATCTTAAACTCAAAAGAGCTAAGCATTATCCTTGAATAATTAACAAAACTGGATGTAAAAATAAACGAAGAGGACAGTGCTCACCTCAGATTTGCAGATGACATAGTGCTAATAGCCGAATCACCTGACAAGCTTCAAGACATGCTCTACGACCTCTACGGAGCGTCAAACAAAATTGGTCTATAAATGAATATGGATAAAACTAAAGCCATCATAAATAGTAATATTTCTCAGACTTTTGACCCTATTTCCATTGGAGGAACACAAATAGAGGTTGTGAACGACTATACTTATCTGGACAAGTAATCCAATTAGGAGGAAATAACTTCTCAAAATAAATCAACAGGTGTGTACAACCGGGGTGGGCGGCATTTGAAAAACGAAAGTACATTTTTAATTAAAGCGAAAATTCCCCAATGTCTTAAAACTAAGGCGTTTCACCAATGCATCCTCCCTGTATTAACTTATGGCGCAGAGAAGTGGAATCTAACAGCAAGTCTTACCCATAAACTAAAGGTCACCCATGGAGAGGTTATGGAGAGATCCACGAGAGGAGTGTCTCTAAATGATAGAATCCGAAATGAGGATGTTCGAAGTAGAACTCAAGTAGTGAAGGCTACCCAACGAATAGATACACTTAAGTGGCAATGTGACATATCTGTCGAAGAGACGATGGTTCATGGGAATGAAAAGCGTTTGAGTGACTTTCAAGAACTGGCAAACCAAGTGTTGGATTATTGTAAGATAGAGAAATCTATCGTTATATGATGGTAACGATGGTTTAAATACAACTTATTCCGCGCACCAGTTTGGGCAGGAGATAGTCGAGTGGATTAGGGTAATGAACAAGAGCAACGGTTGGTTCAAAGGCTCGCAGGTTTGCATCCCGCTTCTGCCGATATTTTTTCTGAATGAATTGATGCGTATAAAGAATTTGATGTATAGTATGTGTATATTTAATTACTATTGTAAGATAGACTAATGACATGAGAAGAATAGCGGGATTAGCCTGGATGCGTAGGATCGAGAAGGATAGAGAATAAAGCTGGAGGTCGACTTCAACAGTGGACGGATATAGGATCGAGATCTTCTTAGTAGTATCAATCCGGTGGATTGGTTTGCAGCAACAGAATCTTGCATCTCGATCTCCATTCCTCTCGGTCCTCCGCAACCCTTTTCAGCTCAGCATAAGCGCTACAATTCATGTCCTCATGATGATATGTGATAATAACCCCCTTTTATTTTAATTAAAGTATGTTACGCCCTTGCACGCGTAAGGCGAAATGTTAGGGCTGGGTGGCAGTGGGTAATGGAGAATGGGGAGTGGGGAGTAGGGTGGTTGGGGAGTAAGGGGAACGGTCACGGGGAAGAAGAAGAAAAACTTTCGGCCAGGGGTGGAGCCGCTGCCCGACCCCGCACAAAATCAATGAGACGCCACAGTTAAGAAAAATTCATTATAAATAATATTTGTGCTCCCCACTCCCCACTCCCCGGCCACGCTGACCGGGCGCGCGAGGGAGGGGAATTTTCCCCACTTTCTGGAAATTTTCCCCGCGCGTGGGGAAACCCGCATCGGGGTATTAAAGAAAGCTGGCAACATTACATAATAAATATATTAATAATATTATTTTATTTTGAAGACGCTAAGATTTAGTAGATTTAGTCTTTTTTTTCACTTTCATATTTTCAGTACGTTTTTAAAAGCATGTCGTAACTTAAATAACTTCTAAGGTTTTCTCAGCCAGATTTGATATTGTGGCTTTACAATTTAGCCGTGTGCGGCGAATTACTCCTTTCCAATATTTCGACCGCCATTGCAGGGTTCTTCTTCAGGGTTGATGACTTAGTGACTTAGACAAAGTCATCAACCCTGAAGAAGACCCCTCGAACTATTGAAAATAATAATAAACCTCGTCGAACTATTGGAAGTTAGTAATTCGCCACACATGGCTAAACCCAAAAGCCTCAGTACCATGTCTTAACTATGTATATCTTGTCTATACTATATATTTACTGAAGGAAAATTAAGAGTGATACATAGTTATTTTTTCTTCTTTCTATATCCGTTCCATATGGTCACCACAAATTGTCTACACTCAATACTGCCAGTTGCCACTATCCATGCCTCATCTCCTGACTCTTGTACAACGAGTCCACCTGGGAACATATAAATATATACATGGTTCCCGACAACCCCCGAATCCCGAAGTCTTGAAGAAACGGCCTCTGTAGTATCCTAGATATTTTCTTGGGTGATTTTTGAATAAATTTTTTTGACGAGTTTGGATAATTATTTGACTATGTTGAACATTGGAAAATTTGGTTCTTAAGAGCAGTTCAACAAATTTGTCCCAAAAATACCAGACTATTTGCAAGAAAACATAGTATAATCGATGACTTGTTAAGTAAATGAATTGTATTTATTAGAATCCGGGAAGTAACAATAATTAAAATCACTGAAAGCACGTATTAGATATTTATTATTTGGGACTTACATGTTGATATACTCCTCTCTAAGTTTGTTATTGAATTGCGTGGTGGCAGAATGATGAGCAGATTAACAACACAAATATTTTTTCCGAAGCACATTGACATGTTTATTTCGTTAACTTTACAAACTTCTGGCCCGGACCTACTCACGGGCATCCAGGCCGGGCCAACCACAATTCGACCGTTAGATGTTTGGTGTTCCGTGACCCCCTGCAAGATGGACTAACAACATCATAAGAATAGCGTGAGTAGCCTGGATGCTGAAAGCGGAGGATCGAAGAGGATGGAGATTCTCGCGGAAGACCTACGTGATGAAAAACATTTTTTTTTAATCGTTATCGTAGATTGAACTCAAGAATCTGGTATGAGATACGCAAATGTTATAGTTCAAAATAAGTTGTAGTTTGATATCAGCTCAATACAACACTCGCAGGCTGGTGTTAAAAAGCCTCGATATACAACCTTTCGTCTCTTATTTTTGTTCGCTCGTCAGACAGGCATGTATTGCCATATTGTTTGTTTGACAGGTCTAACAGTTGTCTCATCCAGCCGTCAGTTGAGGTCCGTCCGGGACCAGAAACCATACGCTCCGCCTCAGAGAAAGATTATATATCGAGGTTGTCAGTACCAGTCAGCAAGGGCTATATCATGCTGATGTCAACGGGAAATATTAAATAATATAATAAATACGTATTATTTAGATAAAAATACTCACGGATCATACTTTATTTTCTCGATTATAGTTGATTCTTCAAAAACAATCCTTTTATGTATAAACGTTTGCAATGTTTCAGGCGCATTAAGTCAAAAATAAATACAGTGGTACCTTGACATACGAGTGCCCCAACATACGTGTTTTTTAAGATACGAGCCAAGCATTGGCCGACCCCTTTAAGATTTACTGACGACATAAGAAGAATAGTGGGAGTGCCTGGATGCGGAAGGCAGAGGATCGAAGAGTCCAACAGTGGACGGACACAGGCTGATGATGATGATATTTTGACTGAGAATTTCAAGTAATTAATTAAATATACACATACTATACTACAACAAATTCTTTATACGCATCAATTCGTTCAGAAAAAATATCGGCAGAAGCGGGATGCGAACCAGCGAACCAGCGATCCTTGTAACCAACCATTGTTTAAGTTCATTACCATAGAACACTCGACCATCGTCTGCCCAAACTGTTTCGCGGAATAAGTTATATATCTGTACCATTGATACCATCATATAACGATAGATGTCTCCATAGTAAACATTCAGAATCTGTATATTATTATTTTTTATTATTCAATCAGTCGACATTTATTCAAAAGCTTAAAATTATTACTTTCCGACAGTCTATTTATTTTAGTAAGTACCACTCGGGTCTCGAACCGTACTATAGGTTAAATGGATGAGAAACAACTATTATTCAGAATATTGTAAGATGAGGATAATTTTAGGTATCACTTAGTTCCTTGATGCTTAAAAATAGTTTTAATATTCCTTAATGCCACCGGAAACCTATCAAATCCTCTACCAGTTTATAACTATGTTTCCTTCTTTATACGATCTGGATCTCTTCAAGACACATCACATACACTTGCAATCTTCCTATAAAGTACAAAAACACAACATATGTTTCTCGCATGCAGCGTCATACCTTCTTGGCTGAGCATCACAAAGCACAATGTTTTCAATCGGTTATGCTCTCCTGCAGTGCTTTCGTTAGCAAATATATTCCTTTTTAGTTATTTATTATTAGCCGTTTGGTAAATAAATAATGCCCTTAAATTGAATTAAATAAAAAAATTAAATTAATTAGTTCTTTTAAATACTGCCAAAAAATTACTTGCCCATTAAAAAAGGTAATAAATATCACTTATTTAAGTAAAAACTTAGGGATAAGGCTGTATTATTTTTAGTAAAAACATATTTTTTTCTACCTGCATTTCTGTGAAAATTAAGACTCTAAGTATTCAATATCATTGGTCATTAAAAAAGATTTTTCAAACGATTTCTGAGCTCTAAAATTCACCCGGTTAGTGTGAATTTGATTCCTCACCCGTAAAACGCCAGTCATAGCTTATTAATTAAAATTGGTGTTAGACGAAAGTCGTCCCGTGAAGACCACCCATTCATAGTAAATTCCTGTAAATAATAAGGATTATGCGTGAATCTCGGGCTGTAGTCTATGACGTTGGCGAACACTCCACATGCAGCACTTAGCAATATGCACCATGGTAAGCGTCATAGAATTTCACAGATGAGACTTCAGAATAACTGTCTGTCGGTATTATCCTGTATGTGTTTACATAAAAAAAATCTGGATCTCTTTTAGAAACATTTCTACAATGTAAACTTGCAATCTTCCCATCGAGTACAGAAACACAACACACGTTTCTCTCATGCAGAGTCATACCTTCCAGGCTGAGCATCACAAAGCACATTGTTTTCAATCGGTTGTGCTCTCCTGCGTGTGCTTTCGTTAGAAAATATATGAGATATATTCATTGTTTACCCACCCACAACCGACAAACTCGTCTTACTCTTGCCGAAAATCCATACACGGTAAATGTGTGTCGACCAAGAAGTGGCAGTTTCCAAAATTCGTACTTTAATGCCACCGGTAAGCTTTGGAATGCTCTTCCAGCATCTGGGTTTCCTCCTTCGTACAATCTGGATATCTTCAAGAAACAGATAAATATACACTTGCAATCTCCGCAACCCACACACAAACACGAACACAACACACGTTTCCCGCATGCAGCGTCCAGCCTCCCTGGCTGAGCGTCATAGAGTGCACTGGTCTTGACCGGCTGTGCTCTCCTGCATACATAAAAAAATATCTACCGACATTTGTGGAAAAATCAAAACTCGAAGTATTCAACTTAAATAACTTCTTAGGTTTTCACGGCCAGATTTGATATTTTGGCTTTTGTGTTTAACCGTGTGTTGCGAATTTATCCTATCCAATATTTCGACCGCCATTGCAGGGGTCTTCTTCAGTCATCAACCCTAAAAAAGACCCCTGCAAATTATTGCGACACCGTGTTGCCGGCTTCTGGAGCAGGATAAGGAGGTCCAACAACACCCATCATCCTGGCTGTTTCTGAATGGCTCAACTCTTCCCTGAGCCATCGCTGGATGGAGATGTTGCAGCGACCACCATGAATGAATTATTATATATATATATATAGTTATTATTTTGTATCTAAAATGTATCTATGTATCTAACAATATGGCAGATTGGGTATTGCACAACCCACCCAATCCTGCTGGAATAAAAAGTTTATTATTATTATTATTATTATTAATTGTGGTCGTAATATTGGATAGAAAAAATTCACCACACACGGCTAAACCCAAAAGCCACAATATCAAATTCAACTTAAATTTATAGTTAAAGTAATTTATTTAATTTTTGCCTTTAGTACTGGTCAGCTCGTCATACGAGTATAATAAGTGTATAGTGGTGTTTGTGTGTTGTGTTATATGGGTGTTGTTTACGTGTGTGTGCATGATGTTATGGCCACCACGTATCCCGGCGAGAAATGAGAAAAACTACAATCTCCCGTCTTTCAAAATTCGTGGGGAATAAGAAATATTCCCTCGGCACATACATCGCGGCAGGGCGTCAGCTGGCGGGGAAGCTAAGGGGACGGATCAAGTGACAAAATAATTCATTTCACATTCTCGAACTCGAAGAACGAAGTAACCTTGTGGTTTGTCATATTTATAGAATCTTCTTCGTATATATATTGACATACCACGCCTTTAACCCTCGCCTTACTATGTTAAAAACTTCCGCGCGTTCCGATGGTGTGTACTCGTTACACATTCTAATTTAAAGTGAATAAAATGAGTAGAAATTCGAAAAAATGAAAACATTCAAAGATATCGCTTAATTTTATAATAGTTGATGTCAATAAGCAGTAATAATTGACATTTAATAGCTAAAAACATGAAAAACATCAGACGAAGCCTCAAACGGCCAGACGCACCTTTGTGCGTGAACTTCCGAGAGCTACTAACACTATTTAGCCTGTCGACATATCGCGAGCCGACGCGTATCGATATCATTTCGCACTAGCCGACCAACTGAGGTTTCCCGTCTCGCTCACTCATAGTAGTACGTCAGCGAGAGTGAGGAGTATAGATGCCGACGCATCTGGGTATTTTTTAATTTTATTTTTGCACACGCTTCCGACAGGTCGAATGAATTCATGACAGTTGACGCGTCTTGATTGTAGTGGTGAATTTATTCCGGATTTTAGAAAAATATTTCCTGCTCCCGATGAGTGCCTATTATTATAATATTTTTTTTTCAATACGTAAATGTATTAGGGAGGAATACCTAAAAACTGAACCCTGTGTGTATTATATTTACAGAGATATTTAAGTTATTACAAGCAATGTGTAGTCGATAGACATCACCGGGGAGGAGAGGTTAAAAAGACGACAAGTCACGGGTTCGCCACGTGGCCGCGTGAACGAAGGATGTTTTCAAAGCTCAATTCGCATTTATTTTTAATAAAGGCTTGATTTCTTCGTCCGACCGGTATGGCGTTCGCCGGCCGGACGAAAAGTCAGCTGAAAACTGCCGGATCACGGCAAAAAATCAAATTAAAGATGACAGTTGCACCAACATGAAACGGAGCAACTGTCATAACAAATAAAATGGCATATGCAACTGACTTGGCGTGTCCAAAAATGTGACCAAAGTCTTACTAAAAAACAGTTTTTAGTATGTAGCTCCTGACAAAGGTGTTATGTCACAGAAAACGGTAGAGTAATTTTTACTTAAAACTCAGTCGTTTCAAGCAATGTGTTACTGTTTTAATATTTAATTTATTTCAAAAGGTAAGTATTTATACGATCCCATTCAGTTCAACAGCTCAGCCCGTCCGTGGCATGTGAGGTATCGGTAGTCTGTACCGGACGGATATCCGAATTTTCTCAATGATTTCATCTAAAATAAATTTTAATGTGCTTGACAAGTTCTATGCTTTTGCGCCCTGCTCCTCATCCATCCACCACGCGTGCCAATAACGATCCCGGCGATCAGGAGTGGCCTTTGGTTAGACAGGGGATGTTGAAGTTTTTTTAATTTTCACTGACAAGGTATCTTCTTCTTTAGCCTCGCCATTTCCGATCATCTGGGGTCGGCTCTCCTTGTGCACATTCGCCATGTCTGCCTGTCCTGGGCTACATTCTCGATATTTTCGCTGACTGCGTATATTTTTTAAATTATTTTACAGAAACGCAGTTCCAAGTTACATATAATAATAAAGAATAAGAAGCATAGAGTATACATAAACGTATAATACATAAAAAAGAGAAAAAAAAACACAAAAGACTTTTTCCGAAGCATATTGACATATATTTAATTACAAGATAAAATTGATAAACTTTAATATTCTGTTCAGGCCACGGATAATCAACGATTTACCTCCGATGAAAGCCGAGCCGAACTGATGGCGCGCTTTGAAACACCGCAGCGCCCTTCTATCACCTGTCAGCCCTTTGACGAATCATCTTCTGTTAAAACAGTCAAAATGGTGACACTTACATGTCCAATGAGCGAACAAAAAAATAATAATAAGAGACGAAGGATTGTATATCGAGGTTTTTGGCACCATTATGCAAGGGATGTCACCGTATATATATTCTCATTTTTAGGAGGATTTAGAAGTGAATAATTATTTAAGCTCAGAATAGGAGCTAACTATGACTTTTGGCATGATAAACAAACGTTTTACCTCTAAGTTATACCCGTAAATTTAAAATTATGCAGATTGGAGAAACGTGGCTACGAAATACATATTTAAATAATATTTAGAATGCCCAGTCCGGCCCGCGCCGAAAATGAAATAATAAGAACGCACTATCCTCAGATAAAATAAAATAAAAGAAGGCCGCCCGCGCCCTCCCGGCCGCCTCTAATTTGCGATGTGCTCTCTCGCTCGCACTTCGCTGGGCGGCCGGACGCGAGTGCGAGCGAGACGGAGAACGCGGGTGACTCTAATTAGAAAATATACGCACACATCTATCGCGCTGTAAATATGGGTTAGTGCGGTCGCAGTCAACCTTTGGATACTTGCAAAACGAAGAAGCGTATTAGCTTAGAGGTAAAATGTTTATATACCATACAAAGGCTGTAGGTTCGATCCTATACAAAGGTTAAATTAAAAAAAATGTGGTGCGAATTGGATTCCACACCCGTAAAATGTCATAGAATATTATTTAAAATTAGTGGTAGACGTAAGTTCAACCGAGAACGCCACCTATTCATCCTCTTCAAAATTGATGTGTTTTTGTCTAACTGTAGTCAGTAATAACGTTGGTGGATCAACACTCCTTATGCAGCAAGCCATGCTAAAAAATGCCATGCTCGATCTATATATGAGATTTTACTTTTATCATCTGTAGGTATTCTCCTATTCGGGTTAACATAAAAAACGACAAAAATCATCCTGTGAACAACACCCATTCATAGCGAGTCTATGTAATATGAATGATGATGCGTGAATGCCGGACTAAATTTTTATCACGTTAATTTATCAAAATTATGCATTCATTGCTTAGCCATGCTTAAAAATGGCATGCGTCATTTAATAAACGTATATCATATATATAAAAAATGCTGCTTTCCACTTTCCATATTTAAAAGGGTTCCATGTAAAAATTACTGATAATAATAAAGAGAACTTTCTTACAAGGAAGCATAGATGCGATGATTAGATAAGAAAAGAGACTCATGCGGGAGGTCGTTCAACAGTGGATGCACACAGTCTGATGATCGAAAAAAACTGTTTTTTTATTAATAAATATTAATTTATTTACTTTTACATGGATCACGTTGAGTATTCTGTTTAGGAGACTGCAGTTTTGATTAAGTCGTCGTCTTCCTCAATCCGTCACTGTCAAGAGACAACTGAGTTGATGTGTTGTTTTTTAAATATTTAAAGTTTGAAAGGTTATCATCCGCTGCATTAGTTTCTCTGCCCTAAGCTAGGAAACCGCGCGAGGGCAGGGGTGGAAAGCGGGTAGAAAGTGGGTGGAAAGGCATGGGTGAGGGGAGAGAATGTGGATGAAAGGGGGTGTAAAGGGGGTGGCGGTCCACCCACGAGAGGGTGGAATTAAAGAAAAAGAATGCCTCTGGTAACACACGCACGCCACACACGCACGAGCTCGCACGCACACACGTGCAAGCTCCGACGCCTTCCGCCATTTGTGTCAAGCCGACGTTCACCATCTTTTAAAAATACACTTTATTACATTATTTAATTATTTATTAATTAAAAAACTATTTAATTAAATTTCGCTCTTGACATCTTTAGATGACATCCATAGAGCAATTACCAAATCGGATATTTTATAAAATAAAATTCACGTTGTCCTGTAGACCGCCTCACACCTAAGATTCTGTGCCATATTCCCGACTAGCTGCACATCATTGCTGGCGGGTATAGCTCAATGGTTAAAGCGTTCGCTTGACAAGCCTAAGGTCGTGGGTTCGATCCCCGACAGAGATTAACAACGAAAGTATTTTGAATCTATTTCTGAGCTCTAAAATATCCCTGGCCGGTGTGAATTTCATCCCTCACGCTTAAGATGCCAGTCATAGCGTATTAATTAAAATTGGTCGTCGATGAAAGTCGACCTGTGAACACCATCCATTCATAGTGATTTTTGTAATAAATAGATGATGGGTAAATGTCAGATTGTAGTCTACGGCGATGGCGGATCAACTCTTCACATGAAGTGCGTCATAGAATCCGCCATGCCTTGAGAGTTTCGTGTTAATTGACAGATAAGACAATATTGTTGACCATATGTTTCAGATATGGAACGCATATGGAATGAAAAAAGAAACATTTCAAATACTGAAAATATAAGGCGGTATTTTTACGCAAATCTTACATTTTTACCATCAGACAAGTAAAAATGATGAAAAAGCGAGAAAATAATTGGCAAATGCCAAAACTGTCTGTGATTTCAATCCGGCTATTTTTTGTTGAGGAAGCACCACGTTCTGGAGAGCCAGTTGTAGCTGATGAAGAGAGAATGAAGGCGTTGATCCATGCAAAAAAACTTATGAAATCGCGGTAAGATTAATTTGATCGAATTTAACCGTTTATTATCATTTGAAACGTCTTGGATACGAAGGTTTCTTTGTTAAAAAATATTATTAAAAAATTATTACGGAACTACTTGAGAATCAAATATTTTTATACAAATTAACATCCCTTTTACTAAAGGAAAACCACCTTATTGTCGCCTGGGTCGTTGTCAGGACAAGTGGTGCAAGAATGAGAAGCAGATTAGCAATAAAAGACTTTTTTAGCACATTAACATATCTTCTTTGTACCAATCCGGTGGATTGGTTTGCAGCAACAAAATCTTGCATCTTGATCTCCACTTTTCTCGATCCTCTGCAATCCTCTTCAGCTCAAGATAAGAGCTAGAACTCATGTCCTCGAAAACATGCTGCAAATACTCCCATCTAGGCGCCCCTGCAGTTTTAACCCTAAACCATCCCTTCCACAATGTCGCAAAGAAGACCATCGTGGCACATGATGTGTCCAATCCACCGGGCTCGCCTCTCTGAGATGGTTCTTACTAAGTGACTATATTCCTTGATTATGCTGAGAACCTCATTGTTCGTGACGTGGTCTCTCCAGAAAATTCCGAGAACTCTAATATTTATATTAATTATGACAGATTTCGGTCCGAGGTGGAGCGTATTGCTTTCAGGCCCCGGACGCATCACAACTCTACTGCTTGCTCGGTCGGGGGACAACTGGCGACTGGCCACTGAGCGCTCGTAGTGGGAGACGCAATTAATATTGGCGATCTACAAAACTAGACCTGTCAATCAAACAATATGGCAAACTTGCTTAGACTGCATCTGTACTAGGAAAAAAATATGGCTTTTAGGTTTAGCAGTGTGTGGCGAATTTCTTCGTACTTTGACTAGACGTGCATAGGTGCTAAGATGGTAGAAGATGCTAACATTCGCTTTACTTAAGGAAAGTCGACTTCACGTCGCCGTGATCGTCATTAGGAAATGTGGTGGAAAGATGAGATGCAGATGAGCCACACAGTCCTTTTAAGAAGCACATTAACATATGTATTTCGGTAACTTGACAAATTTAAGGTTCGGGGCATAGCGTATGCTTTCAGACCCCAGCCGATTCACAACTCGCTACTGGTGTCGTTCGTAGTCGGAGCCAGCCCATTGCCGCAATTAATAGTGGCGATCTACAGAACTAGACCTAGACTTTACGCGACTCACACCGGAGGATAGTTAAATCTCCTTGGTGATGCGCTCATTCAGATTATGATCAGTCAGCAACTGATAAGTCCAGTGGGAGTCCCCTCTGAACAATTGTGGCCACTGCGCAGAAATTCTAAAATAAAGAACTCGTGAAAGAGATTAGAATCGCATTCAAGGGTTGTAAAGACATGGAGATGGAAGATAGATTCTCTCACTGAAAATACGAGCAAAGATTGTAAGTACGTGGAAATTTTTTTTAGTTTCCACAAAGTCTGCATGCCCGAAAGGGCCAAGACGATTCCTTCGAACTGCATCAAAAATGACTCCTCTTTCTATCAAGAGGAACTGACAGTCCCAGAGAATGTGCTCTGAGGTCTGGAAGGGGGCGCCACAGGGGTAACTAGGGTTTGAAACTAAATTAAAAGAGTATAATCTTTCATTAAAAGCGCCGTTCCCAGTCATAAGTTGGATAGACCAGTGATCAGGGCTTATCCATATAGCAGTTAGTCTGAAGTAAATATCTGGGAAGAGCAGAAAGGTAGTTCTACCTTTGGCGGAAGATAACCAACATTTTTGCCATGCGGCCGTAAGGGCACAAAGCTTTTGAAACAGAACTAAACCTGTCAAACAAACAATATGGCGACGCATACGTGTCCGACGAGCGAACAATAATAAGAGAAGAAAGATCCTATATTGAATTTTTCGGTATTAACCTGCAAAGGCTATATCGAGCTGATATCAAAATATTTTTCCGTTTTTCCATGTTATTTAAATCTGATTATATGTAAGTACGACGATTACTATCCAAATTACCAATCTACGGGAAAATTGAAAAAATATTTTAATCTTTGAATAAAATTTCTCGTGTTTTCATTTTGTAAAATGTATGAAAGCACGCACTTTTTTGTCACAGCCCCCCATACGGGGGAACCTTGACTTACGAGTATTTTTATGTACATATTTTGCGTATAAAAAAAGACTAGAGGCCTTTGAAATGTGGTCACACAGAAGAATTCACGGAATTTCCTGAAGGATAATCAAGGAAGATAGGCACCTAATAAGAGCCATCTCAGAGAGGCGAGCTCGATGGATCTGTCACATCATGCGCCACGATGGTCTTCTACACGACATTGTGAAGGGGATGGTTGAGGGTAGAAACTGTAGAGGGCGCCCTAGACGGGAGTATTAGCAGCAAGTGTTCGAGGACATGAGTTGTAGCACTTATGCTGAGCTGAAGATGGTTGCGGAGGACACAGAGGAATGGAGATCGAGATGCAAGATTATGTTGTTGCAAGCCAATCCAACGAATTGATACTACGAAGAAGAAAAATTATACCGACAGATTTTGATAATAGTAATGCTGAAGTTTCATCTGTGGATTCTATGGCGCTTACCATAAATATGACTAAGCGTATGTGCTATACATCCTGGCATTCACGCAATGTACATCTTTTATCAAGGACTTGAGAGAGAATACCGACATATGGTAATGCAAAAATCTCATTTGCGGATTATATGACGCTTGCCATTTTTTGATTGAGTGTGTAAACGCAGCATGTTGATGTGGCGACGCTATAGATAAAATCCCGGTATTCACGCATTGTTCATTTTTACGTGGAATAACTGTAAATTAGTGGTGTTCATGTGACGATACTCATTATGATCTTAATAAGTATCATTTTATGGGTTAATGATCAAATTCACAACAACCGGTATTTATAAAGCATTCAAATCGATTAAAAATATAGTTTTATTTTAATCTTTGTCCGGAATCAAACCCACGCCATTTGATATGTAGCTTTATGCCACATTGCTATTAATGCTCGTTATTTAAATAAAATTAAATAAATTTACGCGCAAGTAGAGGTTTTTATTTTGTGTGTGCAATGTGAGCATGACGTTTCGACATTATTTACATAAAAAATCAAAATATTATTTGATAATTTTTTTAGTACTAAAATACGACGCACGATTTTCATTTCGTTGCGACAATTAATATTGTATGGAGTTGATATATGGTCCAATGGAAATCGTGCTTTGATATGAAATGATAATGCAGACACAGTTAAATATTACACCGATAATACGTTGACTCCAAAGGAACTGGGAGGCCTTCCTTTGGAGCGGCACCAGTATGGGGTCGATCAGCCCATTATAATCAAGTGGACACTGCCCTGAATGATGCATGCAGAGTCGTCACAGGCTGCCTCAAACCAACACCCATTTCTAAACTATACCCCTTGGCTGGTATCGCACCACCAAACATAACACGCAAAGTCATATGCGCCGAAGAAATGCGTAAGGCAATCTACCAACCGACCCACTGCTTGTATAATCAGATACCTCCAACACTCAGACTGATGTCGCGAAGTAGCTTCCTCAGATCCACAAAACCTCTCACACCCGGCCCTGAAAATGAGAGACTCCAGCTCTGGCAACAAGTCGCATCAGAGGATTTCATTATTCCAAAGGAAGGCCTCCCAACTGGCAAGAACCTTGGCTGGCGGACCTGGAATTCCCTGAACAGATTAAGTACCGGAGTTGGTAGAACAAAGGACAACATCGAGCGGTGGGGAATGCTTCACTAGAAAGAGTCACTGTTGTGTGACTGTTATATACGATATATGATACTTGCAGGCCGCCTCACATCTAAGATCCTGCTCAGTGTGCCCAACAAGCTGCACATCCCAAGACCCGATGCTGGGCAACACACTGGCTATCGATGTTGGCAGATACTAGGCAGTAATAATTTAACGTCACTGACACGAAAATAATAAGAAGTTGACATCCCGGTTTATCGAAAGAACGACTTCGCGTCGCCGGGATAGTCATCGGGAGGGATGTGGAGCAGATCACAAGTAACAAGAACTTTTTTATAAGCACATTGTAATGATTTTAAGACAATACATTGACAATTTCGTAGCATTAGGTTCGGACCATGAACAATGAACGGTCTACCTCCGTTGAGATCCGAGCCGAAAGTGAATAGGAGCGCTCCGTAACACTGCAGCGACATTCTATCACCTGTCGGCCTTTTGACGAATTATCTGTCGCAACAAGCAAAATGGCGAAGCAACGCCTTTTCTTATATTACTAACATTAGAAGAGTGAACAAAAATAAAATACGAAAGATCGTATATCGAGGCTATTTCAACAACAGCCTGCAAGGGCTATATTGACATGATGTCGGAGTTTAGATGAACCTTTAAATGAATACTTGCATGTAAAACACTCGTCGTTTTTGTTGGTCCTTTTATTTATCATTTAACAAATAGGCATAATCAAGTGGAAATGGGCAGGACATATATGTTAAAGAGACGGCGGTCTATGGAGAAGAAAAGTGTTGGAGTGGTGCCAAAGTACTGGCATACGAAGTGTTAGCCGATAGCCTGCAAGTTGAATCTATTTTAAATATATTACTGTCATTTTAATTTTATAACTGACCGCATTCATACTACATACATAGACACAGTGGAAACTGCCAATTTATTTAATCTATTGCCGATTAATTTTATTAACTGCCAATTGATTAAACTTACTGCGAAAACCTTGAATTAGTTACTGAACAAGGAAATAAAGGCCAAAATTAAACACATATCGAATCACTACTGAGTCGTTAAACTATGAAATTCGTTATTTTTTAACTTCCGGTTTTTCTACTTAGCCGTTAAAAATAACGTCAATATTTTCACCTGTAAAACAAATGTCGTTTCAGATTTTTAAAATAAACCAAAACTGTTGTATATAACGTATAATATTATATGTAGAAGTTGGTAAACGGAAATGAGTTTTTTATTTACTTCAGAGTGGCCCTCTATAACAGTTAATGTCAACCGTTTTTACCATTTTTTTCTGCGTACAAATCAGTTATATATATATAATCGTGTCGGAAACATGAAACATGAAATACTCATCTATCTTTCTTTTTATGTAAGCACGTACGGGAGAATACCGACAGATGGTAATAGTGATTGTAAAATTTTCATCTACGAATCCTATGACTCTTACCATTCTACATATGGATAAGCGCTGCATGTGTTGATCCGCCAACATCATAGACTACAGCCCTACATTAACGCATCATAATTATTATTACAGAAATTAAATATGAATAGGTGGTCTTCCCAACACGACATTCGTCTAACAACAATTTTGATTAATTGGCTAAGACTGGCATTTAAGTTGTGAGGGATCAAATTCACACATGGGGGGGTATTTTAGAGCTCAGAATTCGTTTTTTTTAATCTCTATTTATAATCGTGTCGGAAACAACAGGGTCAGATCCTGTCTGCCCAGAATTGGCGACGTCGATTATGTTACTCCCGGCCATCATCAGGTCTCCCTGGGTTCAGCTACTCGGATACAGCGCACACTACAGAAGGTGTGACGGGGTCTGCTCCACGCCGCAGTCACATTCAGTCGGTCCGCTGTAAAACTGCCAGGCTTTCATTTGTGTCCTCGTCTTGCATACTCCGGTCCGATGTCTGTTAAGGGACTTCCATATATTCCACCAGAGGTCGTGTCCAGGGGTGGAATAGCTCTTTCAGCGCGATCCAAGTATTCCCCTCAGTTGCGTTTCTCCACATGTCCAGCCGCAGGGAGCGTCTATCGCATTATTTAAAAAAAATAGTTACAAAAAAGACAATCCAATCGATATCAGATCTATATATCAGTAAACGGAAGAGAACGAAACATATCAAACTTATAAGACGCTTATTATATACTAGAGCGACTGTAGGAAACGTCTTCTTGATTTGAGTCGTGTGGTTATCTTTTGATACCCAAACATAGGGTGGACTGCTTCGTGGGTTGCATTGGTGAGTTCCTTCTTGGTGGTGACTTATCGCCGTCTTGCATACTTGCATACACGGATGTCCCTTAACAGACTTCGGACCGGAGTATACAAATCTGTTACAAATATCAGGATATGTCCACCACCATGAAGCTTTATCAGCTGCTAGATTTAAAGTCGTAAAATCAGATTGTCGATGCACATAAGAAGCAACTACACTAAAATATGCGTATTTTTTTAGCATTCATCGAACGTTCTGTAATGTCCAGAAAAATTCAGTCCTTAGATAATATTTATGAGTGGCAGATAACACCATAAAACACTAAGTGTAAGCGGCGGAAAGTTCAAATAAGAGAGAGTCTAACCGTGTGCTAATTTTTTATTACGGGCCTATTATTTATAACTGATTATTAGAAATGATAATAAACGCTGAAGGATTCGAGAAATTTCACCCACGTGCGCCTTGTCGGTTGGTCACTTGGCGTGGGATTAATATATATATTAAAACATTTGGACGCAAATATGGCTTTATAACTCCGAACCTCGAGTATTTGAGGCTAACAATCTATCACCCATACCTACAGTATTGTTCTCATTTGTCTCTACTGTTACGTGTGGATAAATATAAAAGTAAATTGATATTCAAGTTCTTTGATTCAACTCTATCATCGTAATTATCAAAAGAGAGCAAGTAAAATAACATTCTCTTTTACGGATTATTCATCCTGACATCAAACGAGCTTGTTAACATGGTAACGTTTATGTCGTCTATGATGGAAACAAAACACAATCCGATGTGTCGACAGCGCAAAATCTTTCCCACTGCTCTTTGGGTTACAACAGTTCGATCCAAGGCTACCAGTAAGTTCTGGGATGTTCTTTTAGTATATCCCGTGTTTCGTCTTGCATTCTAATATCGACTTGATATGGTTCCTTCGAGCTACTGCCTAACTGGCAAACGAAGCGTTGGCCGACCCCCTGCAAGATATACTATATATATAATCGTGTCGGAAACAACAGGGTCAGAACCTGTCTGCCCAGAAGTGGGCGACGTCGATGGCGTTACTTCTGGCCATCATCAGGTTTTCCTGGGTGCAGTTATTCGGGCACAGCGCACACTCCAGAAGGTGTGACAGAGTGTGCTCCACGCCGCAGTCACATTCAGTCGGTCCGCTGTACAGCGGACAGCGGACCGAAGATGTACTGACGACGTAAGAATTAGGTTATGTTAGCGAGTCATCCAGTGCACCCCGTGCGCCAAATGTCCCGTGTATCAGACGTCCAGTGCGCCCCACGACGTTACCGATGAGTGTTTGAACGGATTGTCTGTGAACGAAAAGCGGCGGAACCGCGCCTACCATGTGCAATTATAGCAGGACAAAAAAAATATGCCTTCATTTAATATATACTTTTTTTTGCTTTGACGTTTCGTCGACCAAAGGTTGACGTTTCACGTTCAATACTTCGTCACACACGTGCGTTTTGGGCGACATTAACCTAATTTAAAAAATAAAATAAAAATCGATTCCGATAAGATGAAAAAAGTTTACTCCCACCCCAACCGTCGCGTGACCGCACTAATACAAAAAATGTATATTGCGTTTATTTATTTTTATTTAACATATATACATATATGTAAGACATGCATGCTTGACAAACACTAAGGGTGCTCTTACACTAGCTTTTAAATTTATTAGGGTGCATTCACCTTACATTATTAAGATTATTTTTTTATAAATAATCTATTAATATCACATTTATTAAATTTTTTTGGATTGGTTTTTTGTGGAATTGTTCTAAGTGTTAGCTGACTTGTTTGAACATGGATTACACCAAGTACTGTTTATTATTATCACGCACCATATCTGACACATATGGTAACTAAAAATTCCCGCCACTCAGTTCTGTCACCAGTCCATTTCAAGTACTTAAAAAGGGAGTACCTGTAGCATCATGCCTCACTTCTTTACTCAATCCATTAAATCGCTTAGCTCTTCGAAATAGGCTTCTAAAACATCTCAATACATGAAGAATTTTTTTTTGGGTTGAGCCGACCCTTCGGACCCTATGGTCCTGGCCTCGGGGGCGATTGACTCATCTTATTCAATCATTTAATGTCTTTATTTTTTTTTAAAAACGCTTAAATATGCCTTGGATACTACCGCTGCATTTTATTAAAGTCCTCGGGCTCTCGTCATTGAAATATGTGTGCATATATTTAGTAAAGCTGTGAGTATAGGTATGCCTTTGGACGTCGCAAGAATATTGACAGCTAACAGAACTTAGTGGTAGCAAATTTATTTATTTATTTAACAGAACAGCAGTTCCAAGGTACATAGAATAATAAAGAATAAGATACATAGAGTATACATAAACATAAAATACATGCAAAAGAAAAAAAACGTAAAAGAAGAAGAAGATGTCACGTGTCAAAGATCACAGAGATCTAGGAGAACAATACCATCGACAAAAGAGGAAAAGGATGTAAGAAAAGAATCGCGATGTGCTGGTAGGCCATTTAGGAGCGCCATTGTCGTTGTACTAAATTGAGTGCTCGAAGCTCCACAAGTATCAACTGGGATCAAAAACAATGGATGGCTACGAGCACGGGTATACTTATCTGGAACTTAGAAGTAAAAACATTCAAGAATCCCAGAGTTGTGAATTGCACGGCATTTAAAGACGTCCATATGCTCCAGCAATGTAGCAAATATGAAATGAGATTTAAATAATACACACTCGTACACGACATGCGTGTTCGTCTACCACTAGGGCGCTTTCACACTGCTTTTTTTAATTTATTAGGGTGCCTTCACATTAAGGTATTTTAATATTAATTTTCGTAAGTATTCGCCGGTGAAATGTGTAATTGGTTTAAAGAACGAAAATTATTAAGGCGCGTTGACATTAATTTTCAAATTTATTTAGACAGTTTCACATTAATGCTATTTTTGTGGGTGTAATATTTTTACGTAGTGGATTTAAAAAATGCTCACCTTAAGGCCTTTTCACGCTTATTATAAAATATTAAGGCCTTTTTTACGGAACTTTTAATTTCAATAAGATCAATAAAATGAACTTATTTTTGTGAACTGGTATTTTATTATGGGCTGTATTTATTTGTCCAGTAACCAAATCAAGGTTTTTGTAGTAATTTAAATCAATCGGCAGTAAATAAAATTAATCAGCAGTATACTAAATAAATTGGCTGTATCCACTACCAGTTTGAATGTGGTCAGTTATAAAATTGAAATGGTAGTAAAATATTCAATATTGGTAAAAGTGTGTGTGAAGTGAATGAATAATTAACCCATAAAATGTAAACCTAACCTAAGCTATTACAAATTTATATTTATTAATTATTTCCTACAAATTTATTGTTTTACTACTGCCGATTTTCTAGTGCCTCAGGCATGTTGACGGAGGCGCGTGTGGATGGCTTCCATGCCATAATTAGAAAGCGTTGCGCTTCTCTGTGGGCGTGCGTTCGCGGCAGTCCTAACGCAATGGTCGCTGTGTGGGCGGAGAGGTAGGACTCTCGGTTGGAGAGGCACTGGATGCGCCTTCACGTGGCCATACAGAGGGGATCCGGTGCTCCACTCACTGAGTAGTATAATAATAATAATGTGGTGGTTGTGTACATGCCGATTTATATTTTCTTTCAATTCTGTTTAATTCATCATTTGTCTTTTTCTGTATTTGCTTGGAATTATTGAATGTAAATTTTTGATTATGGCACTAGTGGCTGAATAAGTTTTTTTTTTGTTATTATTATAAAATAATTTATTCGTTTTTACGGGACTCAATATGTCTTGTTTCAACATGCTATGGTCGTCGTTTATTATACATATATCTAATAATCAGTATATATTTTTAATACATGCTCTATAGTGAATGTATTTCCTAGAAATGTTGGCCATGGTAAACAAACTGAATATAAAAAAACAAAGGTTATTAAGACTAAAGCATTGTTTGACAGACCTACCCTATAAAATATGTTCCTGGGTCAGTCGTAGACAATCTACGGTACGCGAACCACGCCAAGAAATAAGATAGAAATGTAATACGAGTTTGACAGGAATTGTGCAAGGATCAGTTTGGAATTATAATATCGTGGCTGTGGCTGCCCATGTCGCTGAGAACTAAGAAACTACAGCGAATTTTAGTAAAAGACTAACACATGTTCCCGTACAAAAGTGCAAACAGTGCATCAGTCAATGCCTGCTGACCGTCAGTCGCTTAGATGGTTACCGTTGTATGATTAATTTCGTTCTACCTGTATACTTGCCGGCGGGTATAGCTCAATGCTTAAAGCGTTTGCTTGACAAGCCAAAGGTCGTGAGTTCGATACCCGATGCAGATTAAAAACAAAAGATTTTTAATCGATTTCTGAGCTCTAAGGTACCCCGGTTGTTGTGAATTTGATCCCTCACCCGTAAAATGTCAGTCATAGCCTATTTATTAAAATTAGTGGAAGACGAAAGTCGTCCTGTGAAGACCACCCATTCATAGAAAATTATTGTAATAATAAGGATGATGCGTGAATCTCAGGCTGTAGTCTATGACGTTGGCCGATTAACACTCCACATGCAGCGCTTAGCCATATGCACTATGGTAAACGTCATGGAATTCCACAGATGAGACTTCAGAATTACTATGACCATCTTTCGGTATTCTCCTGTATGTGTTTACATAAATATATATATATATATAATATCTCGTAATTTTTTGTTTGATTAAATTTTTGTCCTTTATATCCGAAGTTCGGCAAAAGAAGTTCGTAATAACGAGGTTTAATTGTGAAATTATTAAAATGATTTTACAAAATGTTTCTCTTGACTGTCATAGTCTATCGTTATTGTTGACTAGAACCAAAATTTCGAGGGTTCGTATTTTTAATCGATTGTTCGTGAATTTTCGAAACAATACCTGGTGTCTATGGTTCCACAATATCAAGGATGACACATCGAGGTCACGTTGTGCGAGGCATGGATGTCTATGGTCTATGGTTTTATGCAAGAAACTGCAGAGTCACCCAAAACACGTATAACCAACAACACATTCATTAACATGTTAGCTCCACTGTAACTGTCACGAACTTCCTCCAAAAAGCTCTGTCAGCTGCCATGGCATCTCATCAAGAGCGTACATACTTCCGCCTTGGAAATGTTGAAGTGTCTTTTAACTTATTTGAAGAAGTGCAACTGAGGGGAATACTTGGATTGCCCCGAAAGAGGACGTAGCCCCTGAAGACAACCAGCGGTGTAATATATGGAGGTCCCTTATCAGACTTCGGACTGGAGTATGCAAGACGACGACACAAATAAAAAAGTAGCAGTTTTACAGCGGACTGGCTGAATGTGACTGCGGCGTGGAGCAGACCCTGTCACACCTTCTGGAGTATGTACTGTTGTCCGAGTAGCTGCACTCAGGAAGACCTGGTGTTGGCCGGGAGTAATGCCAGAGACGTCGCCCATTTCTGGCCAGACAGGATCTGACCCTGTTGTTTCCTACACGATTATATTTATACGTAATATCTGCGATTCGCAGCTTTACTCGATCAAAACAAAGTGTCGTCTATACTGCGTATGCATCGTACTTATTCTTATTTACTGCTGTGAATTTTTGCATCTCATCAATAGACAATGCAGCCGTATTATGCGTTTGAAAGTAGATGCTTGTGTAGAAAACTTGGGGTATAATGTTTGACTTTGTAAATAATGACGAGACAAGAAAGCATTCCATACAACAGCAGATCAAGAGGCGAAGGTGGACCGGGTTGGGATGTGTACATCGGAGCATAAACATAAGCTTATTTTTCTTCAAGCCCCCGAACTCACTTCATCATGGAAGACCGTTGGGGTATATTTAAAAAATGTACTCGGCGGAGCTACAAGAGGCAGAGCTGACACGGGATGAGGCAAAGATCATGGTGGCTGACACAGCTTTGTGGCGACAGTTCGCGACGTCTATATTGTCAAGTTAGTATATATAATAATGATGATGATTATTATTAAGTATTTGAATATGTGCCTGTATTATTTTAAGAAATCTGAAAAAGGTTTTGCATAAGATACGATAATTTGACCGATGCGATACAAGGATCCTCTATTTAAAAAAAAAATCACAAATACTATGAAAAATCTCCGAAACAAATTAAAAAAAGCGTGATTTATAGAAGGGACTGTGTGAATGAGAAAAAATATTCACAAAAAATAAGTAAATAAAAAAACCAGGAAATGTTAGTACTTGGAAACAAAAAGTGTTCATGTTTCAAGTGAAGGAGTATAAAATACAGTCACCGACTGCGACGTCATATTATGGCCGGCCCGGCATGTTATCCGCTAGGGCCGGAAGCTTGTAAAGTTTTTCATGAAAATATATGTGCTTCTGAAATAATCTGTGTGTTGATAATCTGCTCCTTATCCTCTTACCACGCAATTCAATAACAAAACATAGAGAGGAGGATGTGATTAATATACAATATTAAAAACGTATCATTTCTACTATTATTATAGGATAACTAAAATAAATAAATAAATAATCAAGATGACAATGTGAGTACGTAGAACTATAATAGAGTTTGAAACTGTTGTATAATTATATAGTAAATAATATAGATCGATGTTTTAAGTATAAATAGTATATATACTACATAATATGGGAAAAAATAATGTTTATAAATAAACATGTTAAGAGCAGGAAGTTTGAGTATTTGGAAAAACAATAGTATTCGAGACTTACGGATAAGTTAACGAGTAAATAAGTTATGAACACGTAGTTTACAATGGTAATAAGGGATAAATTATGTATCAAAATAAATATATATGGAAAACTAAAAATGTGAGTATTTGGAATAACAATTGTATACGAGAATTAGTTGTAAGTATATATCGAATATTAAAGACGTAGTTTACAATATAAATACTCGTATGATATAAAAAATGTTTATTAATAGGTATATAGCAAAAAAAAAACAGGAAATATGAGTATTTGGAACTGCGAAAATGTTCAAAATTGACGTGTAAGAATATAATGAAGAAAAACGTACTTTAGAATTTAAATACATAGAGACAAAAAATGTATAAAAATAAATATACAGCAATCAAAAAAACAGGAAATATGAGTATTTCGAACAATAGTAGTGTTCGAAATTGTCGTGTAAATATATATAATGTAGAAATCTGTAGCATACAATTTAAATATGGGATCAAAAATGTATAAAAATAAATATTAGCAAAAAAAAAACAGGAAATATGAGTATTTGGAACAATAGTAGTGTTATTAATTTAGGTGTAAGTATATATAACGTAGAAAGACGAAGTATACAATTTTAAAATGGGATAAAAAATTGATAAAACAAATTTGTAAGAAAACAGGAAATATGAGTATTTCGAACAAAATAAGACTTGCGTATGTGTGTTGTATATAAACTGTACGTCATGTTTTTATGCGATTTAATATGTGTATAAAAAAATATTAAAATAAAAAAGCAGGAAATGTGAGTACTTAGAACAACAATACCGTTCGAAAGTGTACGTATAAAAAAAAGCAGGAAATCGCTTGTATCGAAAACAACAAACATATAAGGGTGTCTCACCTGTTAGTGCCCTCCCCTACCCTGTCGAGCTCAGTGGGCACCACCACCGCCATCTCACGCCGGCCATGGCTGCAGGACTCGACCAGCCACCACAACACCAACACATGTAACAGCGAGCTAGCACTCTCTCGTATTTGAGAGCCGTTCGATTATATCCTTTGATTTTGTACTCGATCGAACCACGTCCTCTCCCGACGACAACTCGTGATCTACTGAATACTATCGTGCGTTTCCTTGCGCTTTTCTTTACATTTTTTTTAAATATGCCTCACTTCTCGCTCGCACTCTATATGCTTGTATAGCTCCGTCTCTGCGCGCGTCAGTCTAGTTGCCCCCACCCCTCGTCGCTGGCGCCCTTACGAGAAAGTTTCGTGGGTCACCAAACTTTATGAGTGCGTGAGCGGGATGCGTTTTCCGGAAGTGAATAGTATTTTAGATTTAAAAAAATATTTATGCAATTTTAAGCATTTAAAAAATCAAACGATTAGTCTGACGTTCTCGAAGCGTGGATATTTGATCTTTAATAGCCGTTACAACCAAAATTAACACTATAAAAGTAACATCATAGGAAAACTCTATACAAATGTTAAGACCATTTTTTGTGGATTTTTCAAATATACTTTGACACCAGCATGATACCAGTCTTCTTGTCTTCGCCTCTCCTTCTTGCTGATATCCGCTAACATTCATTACACATACCCGTACATAGCGTGCTTCAATATCCCCCGGTGTGATACGGATATGTGCTACAAATATCCAGCGACGATTGAGAATCTCCAGCGAGGGTCCTGGCGTCCAAGAGAGGAGTCTTGCTGTTGGTCTTGCATTGCACTATATAAAGTGACATCAGCATGTTATACCCCTTGCTGACTGGTAACGAAAACCTCGATATACAATCTTTCGTCTCTTATTTCTGTTCGCTTGTCATACATTTATGTGTCGCAATATTGTCATTTTGGACAAGTCCGCTCACTGGTGTGTTAGCCGCAGCGCTGACGACCCCGCGGAGCCAGTTGTGTCCCGCTCTTCGGCGAGAGCATATTGTACTGCGGCTCGGCCTACTGCTGTGTCCTGGCCACAAGCTTGTAAATTTTATCATAAATACATGTCAATGTGCTGAAAAAGTCTTTGTTTTGCTGACCTGCTCCTCATCATGGCCTCACGCTACTTAATATCACCTTTTCGAGAGAAAGGAGGATGTCATAATTAATGGTTTTTCTTAAGAGATCAGCTGATAAGCCCGGTCAAGGTAAGGTTTGGTTAGCGAGACATCCATTGCACCAGTTATCCCGTGCGCAACATGTCCCGTACACCAGACGTCCAGTGCAACCCACGTCGTTATCGATGAGTTGTTGAAAGAACTGTCTACGAACGAAATGCGGCGTAACCATCAAAAATTCAAATTTTTAACGTCCGAACTACAAACTTTTACACCCACGTTTGGTGTTGCTCAACAAAGCCAGTTATTTATTTATTTATTTATTTATATACAGAATCGAAATTCCATTTTTTTTAAAATATTTAGAAACATAGAGTATACATAAATATACAATAAATAGAGAAAATAATAAAAAATAAAAATAACACAATAGAATAAGAAGATGACACGTGTCAAAGATCACAGAGATCAAGTAGAACAATACCATCGACAAAAGAGGAAAAGGATGTAAGAAAAGGATCGAGGTGTGCTGGTAGGCCATTTAGGAGCGACATTTCCGTTATAGCAAATTGAGTGCTTGAAGCTCCACAAGCATCGACTGGGATCAAAAACAATGGATGGCTACGAGCACGGGTGTACCTATTTGGAACATAGAAGTTAACACATTCAAGAATCCCAGGGTTGTAAATTGAACCGCGATTTTTATTTTTAATAAATTAATTATTTTTTGGTCCAATTTTTCCTGCAATGTGGTCTCCCTTTCGGGAGGTTATGTTCCACACGTGTGCGAGAGGGAGGGCGCGACGCGTGTAGGGCGGCGTCCCTGTCGTGTGTTGTATCAAGTTTATAATATAATATGAAAATACAGACATAAATGTATAGAGGTCAATGCGGGGCCTTGACTCGTGAAAACAAAACAGGAAAAAACAGAAACAGGAAGAGGAATAATAATTTAATTAAAAATACATATATTAAAATAACGTAAATTAGAGTAGAGTTTCATTTGGCGAATTGGCGGTCAACGGCATCCTCTCTAGCTTTGCAAGAAAGCTACTGTCTTTGCGTTAGGTGGCAACCGGTAGTAAAAAAACCCGCCAAAAAAGATATTCCATGATGCACGAGAAGACCTGGAAGACCACAGGCAACCTGGACTGCAACTGTAGACAAGGATATGAAAACTCTGGGCTTGACCGAGAATGTAACGCATGACAGACAGACATGGCAAATGTTCACAAGGAGAGTCGACCCCAGATGATGGGAAATGACGAGGCTAAAGAAGAAGAAGAAGAGTTGAGTTTCATTTATTTAATAACATCAAGGTTATCAACTGAAAATACTTGGTGAAACTGCATAATTATAATTTTAAAATTAATTTTAATTATAAAAATTACAAATTCAAAACATTTAGTTTTTATTCACAATTTATTTTAAATGATTACATGTTTCGGCCTTCCGTTAAATTATTGAAGATGGTCTTCAGGAAGGCCGAAACATGTAATCGTTTAAAATAAATTATGAATCAAAACTAAATATTTTAAATTTTTAAATTTTTTAATTAAAAATTATTTTTAAAATTTCTTTTATTTGGTATACTGCTCATATCATTGGAGGAGTGCAATGGTTTGACTTAGTGAGTAATGACAAGAAGAGCGAACGAGACAGCCTTGCATACTACAGTACGTTTGGTGAAAACCCCTCTGTCCCGTGCTGTTTTTGGAGACCCAGTTGGGGACCCGTTACTAGACGCTAGCAAAAGGCTACTTGTTAGAGAGTGGCTGAAGGTCTTCCCGTGAATCTAGGTGCATTAGTTAGATGTCAAATATACTTCAGTCTACAGCTTCGATTTTAGTATAGTAAAGCGAGTTTCGAATTGCCTTCTTTGGTAACACGTTGCTAACCATGAAATACGTGGGAATGGATAAGGAAATGTCAAGGTTGGGAAATGGATTCTGCAGAATGGCAGACATCAGTTAGGAGTTATTGCTTGCGTCTGCATTCTTGCAGACAGACGCGCAGAAGTGCTCAAAAGCAGCGTAATCCCGTTTGTTAGCCGCCTCTTAGGTCAAAATAGGCCAACCCTCGGGAAGGTCGTGTTAATCACCCGATTGCTTTAAAAACCCGATTAACAAATCACTCAAAAATATACCTCAGATACAGCTATCCTTTATTCAAGTACTCGGACTCTGCTCTGGAGGTTGTCGGGAACCATGTATGTTCCCAAGTGGAGCTATATGTGCAGATATGTCAAACTCAACATATATTTTCCGCATGCAGCGTCTAGAAAACTGAGTGTCTTGGTTAGTTTCATTGGTTTCAACCGGTTATTTTTTCACTGTTTCTAAAAGTTTATTTTTTTATTTTGTATGTAAGCACGTAGAGGAGAATACCGACAGATGGTGATAATAATTCTGATGTGTCATCTGTGGAATTCTATGACGCTTACCATGCTGCATATATCTAATGTGGATTGTTGATCCGCCAACGTCATAGACTACATCCCGAGATTCACGCATCGTTCTTATTATTGGGTGGTCTTCACGGGACGACTTTCGTTTACCACCAATTTTAATTAATAGGCTTTGACTGGCATTTTACGGGTGATATTATAGAGCTCATAAATCGATTAAAAATATATATTTTTAAATCTCCGTCGGGGATCGAACCCACGACCTTTGGCATGCAAAGAAAACGCTTTGACCATTGAGCTATCACCGCCGGCAAAGTTCCCTGGAGGTCGTTGGGGACTATACGTATATATTCCCAGACGGACGTCCGCGTGATGTGTTGGAAGCATTTGTTGTCGGAAAGGTATTTTAATATTATAAGTAATTAAATATACACATACCATACATCAAATTCTTTATACGCAATATCAATTCTATCAATTCATTTAGAAAAATATCGGCAGAAGCGGGATGCGAACCGCGGATCTTGGAACCAACCTTTGTCCAGTTCTTTATATACCGCTTAGCGCTCTCGGCTATTACTCCACCTGAGCCGACACGCATTAGAACTTGTTTTTCATATCATTGTTTTTATCGTATGACGATAGATGTCTCTATAGTATATATTAAGAGGATGTATAATATGTAGGTATTTTAATAGTGTACGAATAAAGGCCCAGCACTCTTGTGTGCGCCCGATAATGACAGCCGAATTTGTGACCCATATAGCCCCTTCTCCCTCCAACTCGCATTTCCCGTACAAAAACCCCATAAGAGGGAGCCCATTAAAGCGCGCCGTCCCTCTCACACACGCAGGGCCATCGCCTTTACAGTCCTAATTTTTCGAGAATTTGGGGTAACTTCGTAAATATACAATAAAAAAATCACACCGCAATCAAAACACGCTCTTATCACACATGCAAATAAGCAACAAAATCGCACGCAAGAAACGCTTTACTTACGACGTTACGCATACGCGGCGTCTCACTAATTTATTTAATCAAAACTCAACTTTAAATGCGGGTGAGATAATGCTTATTTTCGTTTCGTGGCTTTTTGTCGCTTGCGTCGTTTCGGTCGCGGTTTTTTCCGCTAGTTTTTCATCTTATATTTTTATGATTTTTTCATAAGCGATCAGAATGATATATGAGTCGCGCGTATTTCTCAGGATTATCGACCTTATTGTTTGACGACTTGTATGGGATGTGAGTTTGTTTTGGCTTGGCGCGGCGCGTGGACGACGTGAGTTTTCTCAAAATAATTTCGGCTGAAAAATGAAATATCTTTTGGCCGGCCCGCGTAGATGACGAATTTAGTTCCGAATTGGTCTTGCTACTGTTGTATGGCCCAGGGCTGCCACAAAAATATCAAAAATAATAATTATTTTATTTAATAATTTAATATTTAAATGTATATATTTATATCGGCCAACCATAATGGCACATTGTGAGCGTGGTGCTCATAAGATAATCAAAGTTAAGTAACATTTAACGTGGAACAAGACTTGTATGGGTTACCCATCATTTCTGATTTAAAATTTATGCCGTCTCTACATGTTCCTGGGAAACTGCCTTAGAGGTCAGTTAGAACCATATATGTTCGCAAGTGGACTTTTGGGAGCAGAGATGTCCTGGGAAAAGACATGGTCAATGGCAGCTGTAAGAACTGAGTGGTGCTATTTCGTGGTAGCCATATTTTTTTATTATTAAATAATAAAATTATTATATTACATTTCAAGTCGAGCCGCATCTTAGGACCAAATGGTTCAAGACATGTTTGTCATAGATTACCAATTTTATTACCTGATTTCTCTCAAATATACATTGAATCATGTTTTTTAGAGGTCGTCAGGAATCATATATAAATGTTCCCAGTTGGACCCTAAGTGGTAGAAATTTGTGGCGACCATATGATTAAGATATGGCGTGGATATCTTAAAATATATAAAAATGTGTGTTATTACTTCTAAATATAATATAGACTATTGAGAGTTTTTTTTCACGTTTTTAAAAATCGTATTGTATTGGTCACTGAAAATTTAATACTTAATATCTGGGACTCATAGCTTTACTCGTTCAAAACAATTCATCTATAATGCATTTAGTATAATCTTGGCATATTTGTAGAAGCTAATGCAGTCGCTTAATTGGTTTTGAGAATATAGCCAAAACATGTGATGTTGAGAGTAAGATATAGTAGCCTTTCAATTTCTAAAGAGTCGAAGATGGACTTGTTGTTACTCCAGTTAATTCCCACGTATTTCGTGGTTAGCAACGTGTTACCAAAGAAGGCAATTCTAGACTCACTGTAGTATACTACCTTCACAGCCTTAGACTGACGTCTATTTGACATCTAACTGATGCATTTAGAACCGCGGGAAGCCACTCTCTAATTAGAAGCTTTTTGCGTGCGTCCAGTAACGGGTCCACATCTGGATCTTCAAAAACAGGACAGGACAGGGAGGGTTTTCACTAAGCGAGGTCAAGCGTGGAAATCTCACGTATTTCGTAGTTAGCAACGTGTTACCAAAGAAGGCAATTCGAGACTCGCTGTAGTTAACTAACTTTGCAGCCTTAGACTGAGGTCTCTTTGACATCTAACTGATGCACCTAGAACAGCGGGAGGACCTTCTTCCAGTCTCTAACAAGTAGCTTTTTGCGTGCGTCCAGTAACGAGTCCCCATCTGAGTCCTCAAAAACAGGACGGGACAGAAAGGGTTTTACATAAGATCCAGTTAGTTGATAGCATAACTCAGCCTTTACGAATTATATCTTATTCTTATCAGTGACTTACATTTTTATTTATTTGGCAGAACCGCAGTTCCATCGGACAAAGAATAAAAAACATAGAGTATACATAAATATACAATACATATAAAAGAGAAAAGAAGAAGAAGAAGAAGATGACACGTGTCAAAGATCACAGAGATTTAGGAGAACAATACCATCAACAAAAGAGGAAAAGGATGTAAGAAAAGGATCAAGGTGTGCTGGTAGGCCATTTAGGAGCGTCATTGCCGTTGTACTAAATTGAGTGCTCGAAGATCCACAAGTATCAACTGGAATCAAAAACAATAGGTGGCTTCGAGCACGGGTGTATTTATCAGGAACATAGAAGTTAAAACATTCAAGAATTCCAGGGTTGTGAATTGCACCGCGAAGAAGAAGGAATGAATGTTTGAGAGAAGCAATTTTTCTCCAGGACTCTTACAAATGGAAAGAAAGCATCCCTAGAAGATAAAGTACATACGGTCTCACCTCAGGTCAGTATCCTGAAACTCCGCATATTACATTTAGTATACGACAGTTATACTCAAGAAAAACAAATTTAGCATGAACCCAGAACATTTATTAACTAAATAAATAACATTTACTAGAAACCTGTCTTATATAAAAATTAAAAAACTTAATATCACTGAAAGTAGGTACAAGCTATTGCCTATTTGGGGGCTAACATGTGAAATATTAAAAATTTCAATAAATAACGATTTTTTAGGTAAACACTGAGAGATCGTACTATAATTTCTTGCACATGCGTAAGCCTAAAAAAGTGACGAAAATTCGTAACGCTCATTTGTTAGGAATTTGTTCATAAAATGTATTAAATTACAAAACGTCTTATAAGAATAGATTTTTGCCTTGTTATAGGCAAACGGTACAACATTAAGATAATTTTCCTGCCTCTGTACTCTTAGCTTTTTGGGTTAAGCAGTGCTTGTCAAATTTCTATTGATATCAGCTTGATAAAGCATTTTTAAGCTGATGCCGGTAAGCCTTGAAAAACGATCTTTGGCCTCTTATTTTTGTTTTCTCGCCTGACATGCAAAAATGTTAGTTTTAATTATAGAATATTACGCAGGCGTTTGTATACGCCATTTTATTTGTTTTAAAAGTTGCTCCATTTCATGTTGGTGCAACTGTCATCTTAAATTTGGTTTTTCGCCGCGATCATTGGCAGCGCGGCATGTCACAGTGTCCGGTAGTTGTCAATGGACTCGCGCCCCGGCCGGCGAAATGTCATGCCGGTCGGGCGTAGAAATTGAGTCTTTATAATAAACGCGAATTGTGCTTCGAAAACAAGTTATTTGTGTTATTAATCTGCTCCCGCATCCTGTCACCCAGTAATTCAATTTCTAATTCCGAGAGGAATTAGAAATTGAATTACTACTGGGTTAGAAGGATATCAATATATATTCAGTTAATCTTACCATAAGCAGCCCCTTATAGGCGTAGATGACTCCCAAAAAGATCGGCATTCTCTCCGACTGACAATACTCGTTCTCTCTGATGATGAGTATATCTTCACTGGAGGGATGAGGCTGAAAAATGAATAAGGAAGGTATTAAAAAAATTACAAGTATGTTTTCAACTCATATCCATCTGCTATGAAGCTAGTGTGTGTGAGTCGACCCAGTAAGTCGATATCGAATTCCGAGAGGAGGATATCACTGTGTAGAAAAATAATATGTAGATCTTAAATTTTCTATAAAGCATTTAAATCTTGTAATATATTCTAAAAAAATTAAAAATGATTTTATGTGAGTAAATAATTATAAAATAATTAAGTACGATATCTTAAACGTTGTGATATTATTCGGAAGTAATCAATTTTCACGAAGTTTTAAGATTCGCGTCGTTTTAAGAACATTATCTTAAGTGTTAGAGAACATAATATGTACAAGATTTGCGTCACTTTAATAACACCATATTACGTTATTCGCCTTTATAAGCAAATTATCTTAAATTTCAGGTAATTTTAAGTGGATGATCTTTAGATTAGCATCATTTTGAGAGCATTGCCTCAATATTTGCTTCATTTTAAGTACATCATTTTATCATTCGCGTCATTTTAGGTATATTATCTTAAGATTTGCGTCATTTGAAGCGCATTCCCTCGAGATCCCCGTCCCTGCCAGGGCGCACGAGCTGGCTGGCGCCAACTTATACTCCGCCCCTGTTTTTGTGGCGTACTGGGTTAGTGGGCACGCTTTAAAGTCTGCAGGGGAGTGGGAGGAGTGGGAGGATGACGGGAGTGGGGAGTGGAGACGAGAGCAGAAGAAAAAAAATGAGAAAAACACGGAAATATGAGCAAGAAATCTAGCGCCCGGAATACACGAGAAATAATGTTACATTGTTGGATTCAATACAACAGAAAATAGTATCTAGGAAATGCTTTTATTATATCTAGGAGACGTGTTTGTTTTATACAATTTTTAAAAATAGATTTTTTGACATGAGTACTTTGATTGTTTTGTTATTTTTAGATTATTTAATTCCTCTATGCCTAATTTATGTCACCTTAATGATGTTACGTCACGAAAAATGAGGTTCTCAGGATAATCAAGGAAGATAGGCACCTAGTAAGAGAACCATCTCAAAGAGGCGATCGGTCACATCATGCGCCACGATGGTCTTCTTCACGACATTGTGAAAGAGATGGTTGAGGGTAGAAATTGTAGAGGACGCCTAAGACGGGAGTATTTGTAGCAAATGTACGAGGACATGAGTTGTAGCTCTTATGCTGAGCTGAAGAGGGTTGCGGAGGACCGAGAAGAGTGAAGATCGAGATGCAAGACTTTGTTACAGCTAACCAATCCACCGGATTGATACTACTACGAAGAAGAATGATGTTATTTCATTTATGTGACTTTTTATGTAAGATCATTATTAGCCTGTATCCATCCACTGTAGAACGTAAGCCTCCCGCATGAGTCTCCATCTCTTCAATCCTCCGCCGTCCGCATCCAGGTCACTCCCGATATTCTCCTTATGTCGTTAGTCCATCTTGCAGGGGGTCGGCCAATGCTTCGTTTTTTCAGTTCTTGGGCGCCACTCCAATACTTTTATTCCCCATCGGACAGAGAATACCGACAGATGGTGATAGTAAGTCTGAAGTCTCATCTGTGGAATTCTATTACGCTTACCATGGAGCATATGGCTAAGCGCTGTATGTGGAGTGTTGATCCGCCAGCGTCATAGACTACAGCCCCAGATTCACACATCATCCTTATTATTACAGGAATTTACTATGAATAGGTGGTCTTCACGGGACGACTTTCGTATACCACCAATTTTAATTAATAGACTATAACTATCATTTTACGGGTGAGGAATCAAATTCATACCAACCATAATTGGAGCATATGATCGTAAAAAACTGCCGCCTCAAAGTCCTGTCAGCTGCCATTGTCGTTGCCTCTTACCATCTCAGCTCTGCCTCTCGCGAGTACATTTTATGTATAGTTCCCGACAGTTTCTTCAGGGCGTTGTAGTAAATGCTCTCCTGCAATATTCAAAGTACGTTTACGAAATACATGTTCCAACCAGGTCTAACTCGACGGAGCTGCAAGAAGCAGAGTTGGCATTGGATAAAGCGAGAAGTATGGGGGCTGATAGAGCTTTGTGGTGGTGGTTTGTGAGAAAAATATGCTCCAGTTAGGAGAGTGGACATGGTGATGATGATGAGGATAAATTTAAAAGTCCCTTAATTGTTTTAAAATATCGTCTTGTGAATACTACCTATACACTGTTGTGATTCACTATAAAAATAACGACAATGCGTGAATGATAACCTGTAGTCTAATGACTTTAGCTATTCAGAGCTCCACATACACATACAGATTACAAAATATGATTAAATATGATGTCAATATTTTTCATTTATTTTTTCACTGAAAAAAGTCACCGATTGGTCCCTCAGAAGATGGCGAAATATTTGACAGTTTTACAGAATAGTTAAATAAGGCTTTGTTTTTATAGTAAGCAACAAGTATGTAACATATTTGCCAGCGGGTATAGCTCAATGGTCAAAGTGTTTGATTTGCCAGCCAAATGTCGTGAGTTCGATCCCCGAGGGAGATTAAAAAAAAGATTTTAAATCTATTTCAGCACTTCTGTGCAGTAGCCACAACTGTTCAAAGAGGACTCCCACTGAACTTATCAGTTAGCAACTGATCATAATCTGAATGAGCGCGTCATCAAGGAGACTTAACTGTCCTCCGGTGTGATGCGGGCTTGAGGCGGGTGAAAGTCCAGCTCTAAAATACCCCCGGTTGGTGTGAATTTAATCCCTCACTCGTAAAATGCCACTCATAGCCTACTAATCAAAATTGGTGGTAGATAAAAGTCGTGCCGTGAAGACTACCCATTCATAGTATATTCCTGTAATAATAAGGATAATGCGTGAATCTCGGGCTGTAGTCGATGATGTTGGCAGATCAACACTCTAAATTCAGCGCTTAGATATCCACCATGGTATGCGTCATAGAATTCCACAGATGAGACATCAAAATTACTATCACCATCTGTCAGTATTCTCCTGTATGTGCTTACATAAAAAAAATGTGGTGGCGGACAAGGATTTTTAAATTTTTTTTTTATGATTTATATAATAAAAGGTCAATCTTCTTGTCTATATAAAAAACTAACTATAATTATGATATTGTAAAAATTTATTTAAAAAAAATATATCTTAACATGACACACCTGCAACCTCTCACATACTTTCCGATGCCATTGTCCAGTCGTTTTAATTGAACGTTATAGAAGCGGTTTTAAGACACATATTTCGCATTTGTTTTGATAACAAATTAAGATATTTCTATATTTACACGTTAACCAGTGATACGACCATTAGTTCCCAGACAATTCGTTCAACGACTCATCAGTTACGACGTGGGGCGCACTGGACGTCTGGTGCACGGAACATTTGGTGCACGGAACAACTGGTGTACTGAATATCTCGCTAACCTAACCTAACCTAAGGATTTGTCCAGTGATCGTAGAACCCAGATATCCATAGGTCTCGTTAACGAAATAACTCACGTTAGATTTGGTTAAATTTTCGGTACCAGTCAGCAAGGGATATATCATGCTGATGTAAATACGATTTGTCCAGGAATCATAGAGTCAATAGGTCAACTTAACTAAATAACTTAGGTTACGTTAGGTAAGCGAGACATCCAGTGCACCAGTTGTCCCGTGCACCAAATGTCTCGTGCACCAGACGTGCAATGCGCCCCACATCGTTACCAAAGAGTAGTTGGACAAATTGTCTGAGAACGAAATGTGGCGGTACCATATTTCTAAATAATATATGTAAATAAACTCTTATATAGATACACATTTTATTTTTATATGAAGCCCATATAGGAGTATATAGTATTTATTAGTAACTGCATCCGATATCGTCTTTAGACAGGTCTCGAGATTACTATCTATTCATTTCCTACCGGATGCTGCGATCGAAAAAAATAAGGAATATTTATAAAACGTTCAAAAAGCTAAATAAACAAGAACTATTCAAATTGGCTCGTAAATATTAAAATAATAAATATAATTACATATTTTGGTACGAAATAATAAAACTTAATCATTTGAATATTAAAAAAATAAATAAAAACCCACAAGACGACACCTATCAATAATTTTCTTTTTTCTTATTATATTTGAGAAAACGAAAGAAACGTCATCTGTTGACATTTTCACTTAACTTTTATACAATTTATCTAGGAAACATACGAATTTTCCTTTAAATGTATTTTAAACATATATATTTAATGTGATTAAACAATTTTATCAAAATGATGCGTTAAATTGAATTTAAAATTTAAGTCTGTTTTTATTTAAAGCAGTCATTTAAGCATTTTAATTTACAAAAATAAAATATTTTCTGTAGAGAACGCGCGCACATCGATTCTTCAAATAGCGACTCAAAAACAAAACGTAGCAAAAGTTAATCAAAAACAAGCTAAAATGACCCTTGAATAGATATGATAATTGAACAAAATAAAGGCTATATTCGCTTGAACAATGTACCCCTACAGCTGTAGCATTTGAAGCCAACTTCACGCAAAACCCTGGCAATACTAAATTCAAGCGATTATGATCTCCATTCGTATTTATAATAATGATTATTTTCGCGTGAGAATCTTTAATTTCCCTCGTTTTATAGTTCGTGATTTGCACGCCGGGGGGACACATTTCCGCAAATCCAAAATGGACATTTTCTCGAACGATTCTCTATATTGTTTTCACTAAGTGAACGTTATTAACACCGTTTCTATTGAAATTTTAATATTACACCGATGGACGTTTCGAATATTGCATTCCGCGATGATTTCGTGACGGTTTTAAGTGATACATAGACGCGCGACCATTTCACCAGCCCAACCGCGTGAAAAATGTATACAATGTTTTAATCGAGGTATTCTTAAGGTGAGTGATACTTTATATCAATTAAATATACATAAAACCAATAGAAAACAACCTTAAATTCTTTTTATACTTAAAATATTGAGCATATATGAATAATGTTAATAATTAACTTGTTATATTAATACATATTTAACTAAGTAATGAAATTAACATTTTTACTATCTTACGAATTGTTTTTCATTATTATATATTGCATATTTATAAGGTACATTATTATTTTTAATTATTTATTCACCGTAGTAAATATCATTGATTAGTGTTAATAGTGAAACCTTGCCAATTTACACTAAAATAAATAGATATTACTCAATTAATATTTTTTTTGCTATAGAATATCAAGGTAACTTATTTTGTAGTAGCGTGTATATTGATATTTATAATACCTTCAATAAGCATTGTATGACATTACATTTACATATTATATAATGGTATAAAGTAAATATAATTATTTTGTACAATTTTTTGCATTAACATTCACAAAAGATCACTATAGTAAAGACAAATAGCACGATCCCCGAGTATTTGTCTAAATAATTGATCTTTTTATTGTAATTTGTAATGCTTCACATGTTTTGCCCAAAATAAATAATAGCTTGTAACTACTTTAAGTAACTTAATTATTTAATTGGATCCATTTCAACATTAAATTGATAAATATAAGGTATATCTGAAATAAATGACCATTTTTTTTGCATCACCTTGACGTCATTTTGTCAATGGTTTTCGATGAGTTAGTACGTCGTGTTTAGTATCATTTTAAAGCTCTATTAGTACTCTTTATTTCGATGTTTTTTTTTTGCCGTTATAGAAAAATGCAGAAGCGTGGAATTGAAGAAACATATTTGCGCCATATCATGCTGTTTTTGTTTGTTAAGTGACTGAAATCAAAAAAAGCCACGCAGACCTCTCTCTCATCTCGTAATCAAAGAATACTTCTAGATCTTTAAAATGATACCAACCACGACGTGCTAACTCAACGGCAACCATTGACAAACTGACGTCCAAGTGACGCAAAAAAATGGTATTTTCTTTCCGAAATACCTATTATTTCGTACCTTCTTTTAACATGGATCACACTGAGCACTGTTTAATCACTTGCTGGAAAACCGCAGTTTCGCCCTTAATGAAGGCTTCATCAATTCACCTGAACTGAAGAAGTCTTAAAGGGGAGACTGCGGTCTTCCAGTAAATTACAAATCACGAAACTTAATAGTTATCTATTAAAAAATATATATTTTAATTATTCTACGTACAAGCCTGGTTTATAGGAAATATAATATATTAAATTAAATAGTCAGAGATGATGCTAAATTTTCTTTAGTATGGAAGAGAATTTTTTTAATTTTTAATTTTTATTTGTTTCATAAAAATTACAAATTTTATTTAATACGATTCTGAAATAATATATAATGCAAACAATTTATAAATACAAGTATTTATGATTATTAACAACAATTATAAGAAAGTCCCGAAGCTCGCTAGACAGAAGACTTCACGAAATTACTTTGATAAATAAATTCGTGGAGCTCATGTCGAAACTGGACTTCTCTCAAGTGGAATATATCAATATTCGAATTGATGTGGTTGAACAGTCTGACCACTCTCCCAAGAGGCATAGCCTCTAGCAGGTTAGTATTACTCCTAGGAAGAACAAACAATCTGTGCCTCCTTATCCTTAAATGGGGTTCAGGGACAAACAAACCGACTTCTAACAAATGTACAATCTTGTCCTCATTTGGCTCTATGATCTTTAATTGAGATGAATGGAAGGCACAGGTGTGGGGAGAATGTTAAGTGGTTGTGTGCGTATAAGTATTGAAAACGATTTGTTTTTATTAACCTTTGCTTAGATTTTATGAAGAAAGTAATTTAATCATAAGTAGAGCATTTTAAGGCCTGCCTATGTTGTTAAAGAAAGAGTTGCATAAATTGTTCGTTCTAAGTTGTCATAAATCAAACATGTAATTTTTTACCATGTCCGCTCCGTATTTGGACATCGCAAATTTCTGTTTCACAGTTCTGTATGCTCAGAGATTGTTTCATGCCTTATCCCAGAATACCTGTATACCCGGAGGTCCAAATGGGAACACAGATGGATTCCGAAAGCCTCCAGGGCAAAATCCCGTGAGCATAGACTGTAGTACTAAAAAAAAATGGGTGTTAAATGATCAGGGTTTTTTATGATCTCCGGGTATACAGGTGTTCTGGGACAAGGCATAGGTAATCTGAGCTTGAACAACTATGTTCATATGCTCCAAATATGGAGCGGATATAGTAAAAAAAGTATGTTTACCACCCCTCTACTACTTTCGCCGATGCTCCCGATCCCTGCACGATTTTGTCATATGGGGAGGCTTAAGCTTGTGATATTATAATGTTTTTTTCTCCTCTTTCAGAGTCAAAGATCAGCATGACTGCCAAAAGGAGCTTTTCTTACTCATGATGCTGATAGAAGCAGTTTTAAAAGAAGTAGAAGAAGAGTCATGAAATCGTCCAGAGTCACAAGTGTGATGTTAGCAGCAGAGATGGCACCGCGCCGGGCTTCCGTCTTGTGGAGACTTCCGGCCGCCATTTTGTCGACGAGGGCGTCCATCTTGTTTGCCGTGTCATTGATGTTGTTGAGCAATGGATGCTCTGCGCAGAAACCTAACCTAGAAAGCACTAAGAATAAAAGACCTGATGTGTATATTGCTGGGTTTTTTCCGTTTGGGAAAGGAGTCGATCAGTCGAGTCTAGGTAAGACATTGTCAATATTAATGTATGTGTAACAACTTCTTCTTTTATATATATAAAGGACAAATCCAACCTATCCTTGAATACGGCAGTCACCTTTGGATTGGAACCCCAAAATACCTTCTAAACTTAATTGACTTATTTCAAAGAAAAGCAATTCGTTTTATAAACAATGACACAAATGGAATACAGGCGTAAGGTTGGTTTACTTAGTGTTTTCTACCGTTATACCACGGTCGTTGCTCTTCGGAACTTAAAGAACTTATTCCTCCTACACCCACCCACAACCGACAAACTCGTCTTACACTTGCCAAACATCCACACACGGTTAATGTGTGTCGACCAGGAACTGGCAGTTTCCAAGCTCTTTCCTTAATGTTACCGGTAAGCTATGGAATGCTCTTCCAGCGTCTGTATTTTCTCCTTCCTACAATCTGGATCTCTTCAAGAAACATATATACACTTGCAATCTTCCCAACCGACACACAAAAACGAACACAACACACGTTTCCCGCATGCAGCGTCCAGCCTTCCTACCTGAGCGTCATAGAGTGCACTGGTCTTGACCGGCTGTGCTCTCTTGCATGCGTTTACATAAAAAGTATATTATAAATCTAAATTTAACGTCCTAGTGTATAGAAGTCCGATACTGATATAAGAAAAAAGTGCACCTAAATTACCTTGATAGTTGCTCCCAAGGAACGCAGTTACATGGCAACCGGTCTATGGTCTGGGACACCAAAAATAAAAATATATAATTGATGATTTCTATAATTTATTTCTACAGGTCGTGGAGTAATGCCTAGTGTAAAGCTAGCTTTGGACCATGTCAATGAACATAGCACGGTACTGAGAAACTACCGACTTCATATGTGGTGGAACGACACTGAGGTAAATATTTCAAGTATTATATATCATTATAAAAGCCGAGTGGCATAGTCTAGTGGTAAAATCATTTATTTGTAATTTAGACGCCGTCAGTTCAAAATCCAACCAAGCTGGATTTAAAAAATATATATTTAACTATCTCCTTACGGCTCGGTGGAATACAAATTATACTGTCAATACGGCGTGAATTTTTCGAACCATTTTTTTTGCTTTAAACTAGTATTTGAAGCATAAATGTACTTATCTGACCTATTTTTATACATCACATTGGTTCTTGTATCCTCTAGCTAATAGATAGTAGTGTATAAGGGAATCTTGGACGCCATATATCGAAAACCGATGCGAAAGGGTTAATCAAATCTAACCTCTATACATGCCTCCGATAGGGTTGAGCAACTCTTTAAGGACAAAAAAAATATCCAGGTCTCGGGAACATCTGACTTATCATACGATTTCTTAAAAAAAATGCAGATGATTGAACAACAACATTTTTCTCTGGTACTATAGCTGCAGTTTATGCAACATTGGGGGCTCTTGCGTAAGAGTTTCCCGGAATCATTATGTTCCCATGTATACCTCTGGTTATACAGGTGTTCTGTGACTATTACTCGTACGACTACTAATTTGAGCTTACAGAACTGTGAAACGACAATTTGTGGTGTCCTTATGCTCCTAATATGGATAAATATGTTACCTAGATATGGGAAAAAGTGGGAGATTAAAATAAACATGTAGTTTAGAACAAGCGTCATCCATGCAAGTAAGTATTTAAAATATAATAAATACATGTTAAGTTTTCAAATCGAAAATCGATCTGCGATGAAAGTGGCCGAGTAATCAACGTTAGGGTTCTTAATAAAATCCATATTTGTATATATTTATAGATAACTTTAAATTCTCTCTTATGAAATCACGACGTTCTTAAGTATCAATTTCACCAACGTCAATAGCAAATGTAAGACTGATGACACTTAGATCAGCCAGAGCAAATAAAAGCACCCTGCATCTGAAGAGAGGTAGTCCTAGCACGGGTTTTGGCAATCGTGCTTTCAGGTACGCAGCACCAATGGCCTGGAACTCGCTGCCGGAAAGCATAACAGAGCTTTAAGCGGAGGCATCCTTCAGAAGCAGACTCAAGACCCATCTTTTTACTCAGAGAGGCTAAGAACCGCTTTTGGAATGGCCATTCGGTCATAAAAAAGCGCTATACAAATGCTGATATAATAATAATAAATTAAGTTAAAAATTGACTCACTTTCGGTCCGAGGATATTGTTTTCAGGCCCCGGACGCATCACAACTCGCTACTGGTTGCGGTCGGGGGACAACTGGCGACTGGCCACACAATTAATATTAGCGATCTACAGAACTAGACCTGTCAAACAAACAATATGGCATACTTGCTTAGAATGAATCTGTACTAGTATAGAAATATTTATTAGAAATATACAATAATATGTGCCCTTAAGGTATAGCAGTGTTTGGCAAATTTCTTCTTCGAATATAATAAAAATAATGATGATGGAATTATGTTTCTTTTTTCTTTTCCAGTGCAATGCTGCAGTTGGTGTGAAATCGTTCTTTGATATGATGCACTCTGGTCCATTGAAACTGATGCTGTTTGGAGCTGCTTGCACGCACGTCACAGATCCCATCGCCAAGGCATCTAAACACTGGCATCTTACACAGGTATGTAGTGACAACGTTTGATGTAGAATACTTATATTGTTCAGAACAAAATCTTGACTAAAAAAATACGAATTTCAAGCTATGTATTAACATCCCCCGTCCTTCAAAGAAACGACTTCACATCGCCGGGATGGTTATCAGAATGCGTAGTAGAAGGATGAGGAGCAGATGAGAAACACAATGAAATTTTTACAGTTGACAGTTGCTCCATTTTATGTTGGTTCAACTGTCATGTTTAGTTTTCTGACTGCTGCAATTATCTTTAGGGCGCTACATGTCAGAGTGTTCCGTCTGACGTCAACTCGTTGTGTCACGTGGCAGTCCCCGACCGACCGATGCCGACAATGCATGTTACGGTCGGGTGGGGAAACATAAGCCTTATATTAAAAAAAACGCAAATCGTGCTTCTGAAAAAGTTTTTTGCTTTGCAATCTGCTCCTGCATCCTTCCTCTACGCGGCCAAATGACGAACTCGTCACTGTTGTCGGTCTTTTTAAAGATGGGGGATGTCAGTATTAACTATATATACCTTATATATGTATAATCGTGTCGAAAACAACAAGGTTAGAACATGTCTGCCCAGAAGTGGGTGACGTCGATGGCGTTACTCCCAGCCATGATCAGATCTTCTTGGGTGCAGCTACTCGGACACAGCACACACTCCAGAAGGTGTGACAGGGTCTGCTCCACGCCGCAGTCACATTCAGTCGGTCCGCTATAAAACTGCCAGGCTTTCATTTGTGTCCTCGTCTTGCATACTCCGGTCCGAAGCCTGTTAAGGGACCTCCATATATTCCACCCCTGGTCATCTGTAGGGGCTAGGTCCTCTTTCGAGGCAATCCAAGCATTCCACTCAGTTGCGCCTCTCCACATGTTCAGCCGCAGGGTGGCCTCAGGTATCAGCTCCGTTGTCGACTGTAGGAAACTTCTTGATTTGAGCCGTGTGGTTATCTTTTGATACCCAAACACAGGTTGGAGTGTGTCGTGGGTTGCTTTGGAGAATATTAACTGGTAATGTTTAATTTATATCCAATATTTAAATACAAATTTAATTATAAGTGTGCGATTATTTGAAAGTGGAATGTTTGCTGATTATGAATATAAATGATTTTTACAGCTGTCGTATGCAGATACACACCCGATGTTCACGAAGGATTCGTTTCCCAATTTCTTCCGAATTGTTCCTTCGGAAAACGCTTTCAACAAACCTCGTCTTGCTTTGCTAAAGCAGTTCAACTGGACGAGGGTTGGAACCATCTACCAGAACGAACCAAGATATTCTTTGGTAAGTGGAAACAGCTTAATCAGTTGTAATATATTGTTATGTAGCGAAATTGTAGAAAAATGTACAAATCTTTAAAGTACTCTCACACCAAAGTAGAAAGCCACGGCATTAAGGTAGGAAAGTAATTTTCATATATTTTTTAATGTAAACAAATACAGGAGAATACCGACAGATGAGGATGGTGATTCAGAAGTCACATCTGTGGAATTTTATGACGCTTATCATGGTGTATATGGCTAAACGCTGCATGTGGAGTGTTGATCCGCCCACGTCATAGACTACATCCCGAGGTTCACGCATAATCCTAATTATTACAGGAATTTACTATGAATGGGTGGTCTTCACGGGACGAATTTTGTCTACCACCAATTTTAATTAATAGGCTATGACTGGTATTTTACGGGTGAGAGATCAAATTCACACCAGCCGAGGGTAATTTAGAGCTAAGAAATCGATTAATAATACTTTATTTTTTAACCTCCATCAGGGATCGTATCCACGACCTTTGTCATGCAAAGCAAACGCTTTGACCATTGAGCTATACCCACCGTCATTTGAACGAAGATGAATACAATTAATCAACTTTAAAAATATATTATTAATCAATTTTTGAGCTCCCTCGGTTGGTGTGAATTTGATCCCTCACCCGTAAAATGACAGTCATAACACACTTTTTCTTAAGCGTAGCGCTGTTGATTGACTTGTCGTTCATGTTAGATCGGAGGTTAGACGCTCGTTCAACGCATATATTTATTATTTATATTTATTTTATTGTTTTTTAACGTTTTGACTGTTGTTGTGTTCCAGGCTCATAACCATTTAGTGGCAGATCTTGACGCGGATGGTTTCCAAGTGGTAGAAACTCAGAGTTTCGCCACAGAAGTGCGCAGCGCTCTGGAGAAACTAAGAGATAAGGACGTAAGAGTCATCCTGGGCAACTTCAACGAGTCGTGGGCAGTTCAGGTGTTTTGCGAGGCATACAAGTGAGTCCAATAATACCTTTTAAAACAAAAGCGCTATTTTTTTGACCAATTGATCCATCTATTACTACTTCCAGGACAATAGAGTGCCCTAACCAGCTTGACCTGATGAAGTTAGCTGGGAGTTTGTAGTTTATTTCGGCTAACATTCGGTCCCTGTCTATATTGACCGACTGATGTTATCGCTCACGCCGCATCACGAGAAGGAGATAGATCAGGATTTTCCTTTCATCGAACCTGTGACCATAAGGCATTTCGCAGAGTCTTCCAGTACTTTTAGGGGGCCTGTTTAACCTTTATGGTCAACGGTATTAGGATGTGGAAATAAATGGGAAAATACCACATTAAAGATCTTAAAGACATCTCATATATCTGGTAAAATGATTGCATCTCAAGTTAGGATCGATAAGAGTGGAGATCGAGATGTATGATTTTGTTGCTGCAAACCAATCCACCGGATTGATACTACAACTACTACGAAGAAGGTCATTCCAAAAGCTCCGTTTTCAGCTCTCTTATACTTTTCGTTATCGAGCTACATTGTTGCTGCGTAACTGAAAGCACGTCTGTCAATGACAGTGCTAGGACTTCCATTTGTCAGCTATAGAGTTTTTTTAGTTTTTAGATAGTCATTAACGCGTGGTCGACGGATGATAAGCAGATGAGCAACACAAATAACTTTTTATTGAAGCACATTAGAATATATTAAGTAAATGATCAAACTTGAAACTAACACACGTCCGTTATCTGCCAGCATATGCCGTCATAAGATTCCCCGACCATTGACATCGTTTGACGTGATATTTGGTTTTGCTACTTTCTTAGAATAGTTTTTTATGCATCATCTGATAGCTAAAGGATACACGAACCAATGCGATATATGAAAATAGACCAGATAAGTACATTTATGCTTCAAATACTAGTTTTATAATTGACAGTCTAATTTGTATTCAAACCGAACCGTAATGAAAGGGTTAAGTACATGATCAATCTTGAAACTGACAAACGTCCGTTATCTGTCCGTGATGGAGCTTACTGCTTCAGGTCTCGGACAGATCGCGACTACAACTGCGCGCACGTAGTGGGTGAAAGCGCAGCGCCGAAATTAAGACTGTGGCCATTTACGGAACTAGCCCTGCCAATGATAGGATATTTCAAATAAACAATATGGAGACGCAGCACTATATCTACTGGCTCCTTAACCCTTTCGTTACGGCTCGGTGGAATACAAATTGTACTGTCAATACGGCGTGAATTTTTCAAACCATTTTTTTTGTTTAAAAGTTGTATTTGAAGCATAAATGTACTTATCTGACCTATTTTAATAAATCACATCGATTCTTCTTTCCTTTAGCTATCAGATGGTGCATGAAAAATTATTACATTTAACAAACGTTCATTTTGTTACTCCATACATGTGGTGGCATTGACACATATGGTGTACAGAATTATTGCTTCTGTGACGAAACCTAACGATATTTATTTACACACTTAACAGATTCCTGTAAATAATACATGTAGGTTGATAAAGGTAATAACTGCAGTTCCAATTTCCTACCGTAGATGTCACAATGATTACTGAAAGTAGCAAAACGATATATCAAGTGAAACGGTGTCAACAGTCGAGGAATCTTTGACGCGAAAGGTTAAATCTAGACTTAGCCTAACAATTTTATAAATTTGTATCAGACGAGCGAACAAAACTAAGAGACGAAATAACGTATATCGAGGTTTTTCGGCACCAGCCTCTAAGAGCTATATCGAGCTGATATGAGTATTAACGACTATTTTTATAATTGTTTTCAGTTTGGAGATGTTCGGTAGAGCATACCAGTGGCTATTGATGGGTACTTACAGCGAACAGTGGTGGACCAAACATGAAGATATGAGATTGTCCTGTAACGAATCTCACGTTTCTACCTCTCTGGAAGCTGCCATTTTGACAGGTAAACATTTTGCAACATTACATATGCCGTGTGGCAAAGTACATAAAAGCGTTTGTTTGTCATTCAGATGCTGTCGGTTCAAAACCTGATAAAGCTTGTGTAGACGACCAGTCGACCTCGACTGGTAACTCGCTCTACTTACGACTGCGGTCCTCGCCTTCGAAATCCTATCTTCCTTCAGCTGGTTGTAAGGCAGCTGTGTCCCGGTCGGCTTCCTGGGCTGTGATGTTTGGCAGCTTCCAGTTCTACGTCCAAGTAGTAGTCCGTGTAGAGCAGTAGGCCGGGGGCGCCGTGAAGTCCAGAGGCCCAGGGAAGGAGATAGTAAAACTCGCAAGTATTTTCAAGTGACTGTTTATTCCGAGTCGCACCCCGGTATATATACCAGTTCGTTCAAGAGGGGATCGTGCGCAAAGCTCGCAGCTGTTGTCTTGTTTTTCGCGGGAGTTTAGATGAGTAGCGTGGCTGTCCGCAAGAGCAGGACAGCTCTACTTATTTCATACTAATTATCGCCAAGGGGGGCGTGTCGGCTTTCTCACTGTTTTGCCAGTGAGAGAGCCGAAACACCAACCACGAAATCGCAATGCACCTCGCGGAACGTCATAATATTTATATCGGAGAATATAATAATAAATAACATTATAAACAATATTGACGTAACAGATGTATATGAAACTAAATAAGGTCAAATAAAGCTAACAGAGTCAAATGAAACTAAATAAGGTCAAATGAAGCTAAACAGAGTCAAATGAAGCTAAGTAGAGTCAAATGAAGCTAAATAAGGGCAAATGAAGCTAAATATTTTATCAGTGCTTTATCAGTATTTTATTAATGTTTTGTTAGTCATTAGCCGTCCGTAACAGCTTGATTTAAAAAAAATCGATTTAATCAACTCTTGGTTGTATATCTTTCAGTACATGAATAAACAGTGTTTAATATGATGTTTATTTTTAAAAATATATAAAGTGTAATTTTACTATTTCAATAATAAAGATTTTACATATTTTTTTTTTAGAAAAGAGTGGTTAAGGTTTCATTATCGCCTAATGATGCTTTACTTCAATGAGTGTTGAATGAAAGCCTACGTTTCAACATGGAATCATCGTTGGTTAGTTAATGCTTTGTATAAAATGTTTTTTTGTATTTTTCACAGATTTACTACCGTTGTCAACAACTGGGGACATTACAATATCGGGAATCGTAAGTATTCATTGGTATAATTAATAGTATAAATACTCGTAATATATGTTTCCATGTTGACCTCCTGTGATCTGACAAGGCATAGACAATCTGAGCTTAAAGAATTGTGAAATGATAATTCGTGGTGTTCATGTTTCACATACGGAATGAATATGGTATATATTAATGTAATAAAAACATTTTTATTTAAGTGAACAACCGTTTGAAATCAATAGTTCCTATGACGCTCAGTCAGATGAGCTGGATGCTGTTTACAAGAAACTTAGTGTTGCTTAGTGAGATCGCAAATATACTGTGACTTCTCCCGTCTCTAAAAAGGCGACAAGTCGCGAGTTCGTCACGTGGTTGCGTGAAGGAAGGATGCAGGAGCAGATTAACAACACAAATAACCTGTTTTTAAAGCACAGATCGCATTTATTATGAATAAAGACTTTATTTCCTCGTCCGACCTTTACATGGCGTTTTTGCTGGCCATTCGAACGGAGACTAATTAAAGACTTCCGGAACACTGTGACATGCAGTGCCGCCAAAACAATCACGGCAAAAAAACAAAATTAAGATGTTATTTGAAACAATATGAAATGGAGTTACAGTCATAACAAATAAAATGGCGTTTGCAAACGCCGTGTAATTTTATATATAATTAAAACTAACATTACTAGATGTGCGTGTCAGGCGAGCGAACAAAAATAAGAGAAAAAAGATCGTTTTTTGAGGCTTTTCGGCATCACCTTAAAAGAGCTATATAAAGCGTATATCAATTGTATCTGTTTTTAATAAGATCTAGATTATATGAAAGACTGACATTACTGATGACTTTAGAAAATAATAAAAAAAACTGCCAGTTCTTGGTCGATACACGTTGAGCATGAAAAAGTAAGCATGGATAAAACGAGTATGTTGATTGTGGGTGGGTACAAGAGGAGTTAATTCTTTGACTTTATGTGAGTTTTTGTGATGATGATGTGATTTTTGTTTGATTTCAGACTGCTTCGGAATACAAGTTGGAATACGACAGTAGAAGAGGCTCCGAGTATTCGAGGTTCCATGGATACACATATGATGGTAAAGTATAAAAATATATATATAAAATATAATTACGGTGGATATCAATACTGGTTATATAGGAGGGTTATCCGTAATATAAGTTTCCCAGTGATTTTTCGCTGTGTAAAACATGTTTAATTGCATGAATGCGTACATTTTTGGAAAGTTCAGACTTTTACCAATTACATACAAGCTTTTGAATGCCCGAGTCAAAATAATCTGCCGCCAAGCCACGCAGATACTTTTTAACACTTTCAAATTAATTTCTACAGTTTCTACGATTGTAGTGCTTAGAAATCAATGGACGATTTATTTTAGAATATATTTGATTATTTTTCAGGAATCTGGGCCGTTGCTTTGGCCATACAGAACGTTGCCCAGCGAGTCAAGCACATACGTAAGAACAACTCGGTAGTGGACTTCAAGTACCGGGATCCACTTTGGGAGAAACTCTTTCTAGAAGCGTTGAAAAACATCAGTTTCGAAGGGGTTACGGTAAGTCATTATATAATGTGTTTCAAATCTTCCTATCGATTTTACACCCACGTTTGGTGTAGCTCACTAAAGCTTGTTACTATTATACTCGTAAAAAGGAAAAATTTGCCTTATCCCTGAATACGCTTTAGGTGAGGTCCAAAATACCCTATAGACTTGTTTTATGTAATCATCAGCGTTTGTTAGGCAAGCTGAAAGTCGTGGGTTCAATTCTCAACATATATAATAATAGATTTATGAGCTATAACATACTCCCGGCTAGCGTGAATTTGATGCTTCACCCGTAAAATGCCTATCAATTTAAATTGTTGGTAAACGAAAGTCATCCCATGAAGACTACCTATTCATAGTGAATATCTTATATTAATAAGGATGATGCGAGAATGTCGGGCTATAGTGTTTGTCGTTGGCGTATCAAAGCTCCACATGCAGCGCTTAGCCATACGCATCACAATCAGTCGGTATTCTTCTGTGCGTGTTTACATAAAAAAATGTTAAACATATTTATTTATTGATTTTTGATGATGTTACAGGGTCCAGTCCGATTTTACGATAACGAGCGCAAGGCATCTATACTCCTGAAGCAGTTTCAGGCTGAACGAGAAGTGAAGGTTGGGGAATACTGCTCGGAATTGGACAGACTGGACTTCTCTAGCGGAGAACCTATGAGATGGATCGGAAGGTAAAAATCAAAGGACACACGATGTGCTCCGACAGGGAGAATCACTGTTGGAGCACTCCCTCCTCACACTGTGTATGATATTTATTCAAATTTAATTATAATTCTGAATTTTTAAAAATATGCTAACACACTCTAATCTTTCATTGGTAATTGATCTATCTATACAAATATTTAATAAATTGATACACACATACAAAATAACATCCTCCTCTTTTTTAGTAGGTTGATATTCAGTCGCGTGATGGCAGGATTAAGAGCAGATTAATAACACAGACTTTTTCTGAAGCACATTGACATATATTTAAGATAAAGCTATACAGACTTAGGGCTCAACCTAGTCACAGCATTAGGCCGAGCCACAATACTCTCGCCGAATGCAGCTCAGGTTACCTGTGGTCTTCCAGGTATTCTTCTCAGCGTGGGTATGTTGAGGGCTTTCTTCACCATGTGGTCCTCATCTCCCCGTGTCACATGCTTTTACCATTTTAGGAGGTTTTCCCTTATCTTTTCAGGTATGGGGACCACCCGAAATGAACTCCGAATATGCTCATTTCGAACTATGTCTACTCTAGTCACACCGCCCGCCCACCTCAGCATCTTCATCTCTGCCACATGAATCCTATCCAAGTCACGTTTCAGCGGGGTCCAACACTCCGATCCGTAGAGCATAGCTGGCCTTACAGCAGTTTTATAGATGAATATTTTCTTGAGTATAGATAATTTTTTTGTAATTTCAGATATCCTCCGAAAGATCGAACTCTTCACATCATAGAACACAGTCAAGTAAATATCACTATATATGCCGTACTTGCTTGCTGCTCAGTTGTTGGCATCATCTTGGCCATACTCTTCTTGGTCATCAACATCACGTACAGGAATCAGAGGTAACGTCATATAACTGCTTAACTCAATGTTCTTACACTTAAATCTATATATTTACCAGTTTGTATTTTACAACACTTTTATACGGGACTTCACCAGATTGTTACGACAAACGGAATTATGCGTCAGTAATGCCACTATTTATCTATGGTAGACGAAAGAAACATTAAATAAATTTTAAGGTTTTCACGGCCAGATTTGATATTGTGGCTTTTGGGTTTAGTCGTGTGTGGCGAATTACTTATTTCCAATATTTCGGGAATAAGAAACATGCACGCCTATTAAGGGAAGCCTTTCAAGTCAAAAGACATCCCATCAGCATCAACAGGCATAACGGATTCTCAAAACAGCATGGCTTCCATATCTAGCACATACTCAAAAACCTGTACAGACAAGCAAGGATAACCACAGTTCGTCATGACGTCTGTGGACGTATGCTCCTTAGAACTCATTATGATGCTCGTGGAGGTACGCTTCTTGGAACATACCCACCGTACACGATTCATCGACATGCTAAACTATACCCCTTGGCTGGTATCGCACCACTAATCATAAGACGCAAAGTCATATGCGCCGAAGAAATGCGTAAGGCAATCAACCAACCGTCCCACTGCTTGTATAATCAGATACCCCCAACACCAAGATTGAAATCGCGAAGCAGCTTTCTGAAATCCACACAACCTCTCACATCCGGCCCTGAAAATGAGAGACTCCAACTCTGGCAACAAATCGCACCAGAGGATTCCATTACTCCAAAGGAAGGCCTCCCAACTGGCAAGAGCCTTGACTGGTGGACCTGGAAATCCCTAAACAGATTAAGAACCGGAGTTGGTATAACAAAGGACAACCTCGAGCGGTGGGGAATGCTTCGGCAGGTAGAGACACTACTGTGCGACTGTGGAGACCTGCAAACTGCCTCACACCTAAGATGCTGCTCCATGTGCCAAACAAGTTGCACATCTCAGGACCTAATGCTGGGCAACACACGAGCTATCGATGTTGCCAGATATTGGGAAAAAATAATTTGACGTCGCTGACACGAAGAAGAGAAGACCGACATGCTGTCGTGGAGGTACGTTACGCTGACGGCTAAACTACCTCCAGACACCAACTCATCACTTCGTCATAATAAATAAAAATATTGGAAATTAGTAATTCGTTACACACGGCTCAACCCAAAAGCCACTCCATGTGCAGCGCTAAGCAATATGCAGCATGGTAAAATTATTCCACACCCTTGCGGAGTATGGTGTTTGTAAGTTGTTTATTTCACAAATGTTAAATATGATTGCAAAATTTATAACATATTCCATTGGGTGATTATTTTGCGCTACCTTTACTATTTCACATATTGCTTAAAAAATAAGTGTCTTATTAAAGTTTTTTTAAATTATTTTTATTTTTTAGATACATAAAGATGTCCTCACCACACCTGAACAATCTCATCATCATCGGCTGTATGCTAACCTACCTGAGCGTTATATTCCTGGGATTGGACAGTGGACTTAGCAGCATAGGTAAAATATCAGTTTGATTAAACATAATAACGGGTCCGCCAAATAACTTTTTTTTTTGAAAATGGGGCGCAAAACATCGAGTGTAGCTTCGGCTGTGTGGCACGTAGCGCCGTCTTGTTGAAACCAAATGTTGCCAATATCCTCCTCTTTCAATAATTTTTGTAAACAAAAATGGTCCGATAACGATCGCCATTGACTGTAACGGCCACTCCTTGCTCATTTTCGAAGAAAAATGTCTTGATTTTCAAAGTAATGCCGCAATATTTCCCAGTGTTGTTCAAGCGTATACACAACCATATTCGCTTAGCGGAAAGATAAAACTAATTATCTGTCGAATCAGACATGAGCTAAGTGTTACCATTCACGAAATAAGCACTAGTTAAAAAAAAGTTAAATGGCGGACAATAGCATGATTTTCAAAGTAATGTCGCAATATTTTCCAGCGTTGTTCAAGCGTATACACAACCATATTCGTTTAGCGGAGGGATAAAACTAATTATCTGTCAAATTAGACATGAGCTAAGGGTTACCAATCACGAAATAAACACTAGTTGAAAAAAAAAACCTTAGATGGCGGACCCTATATATTTTTATTTATTCACTTGATGAAGTTTCAAGTAACGCAAGCAGAGGTAATACATAGTCTCAAGATAGGGGACAGAAAATATGATCTTATATATAAAAGCCAAACTAACAAGCAATTTAATACAAAATAAATACAGAAATGTTGCGAAACCGATGACTCGGTCGCAAAATGACGACGTCAGCTGAATGTTGACGTCGGAGCGTAAGGGATTCTGGTACAAAGAGTGGATTCTGGTACAAAGAGTGGAGTGAAGTTGATACTGATGTATTAAATAACATTTCATTGCTTAATGTAATTGTTCAATTAATACATGGATAAGCATTACACAGTTTTATACAATTGACACTAAATGGAATGGTTTCATAATAAACCCTTTCGTATCGGTTGTCGATATATGCCGTCAAAGATTCCCCGACCGTTAACATCGGTTGACATGATATATATTGTTTTGCTACTTTCAGTACTCATTGTGACATCTACAGTAGGAAATTGGAAGTGTAGTCATTCCCTTTATCAACCTAGATGTATTATTTACAGGAATCTGTAAAGAATGTAAATAAATATCGTTAGGTCTCGTTACAGGAGCGATTTTTTTGTAAACCACATGTGTCAATGACACCACATGTATGGATTTACATAATGAACGTTTGCGATATATATAATAGTTTTTTATGCATAATCTGATAGCTTATGGATTGAAGAACCAATGTGATATATGAAAATAGGTCAGATAAGTACATTTATGCTTCGAATACTAGTTTAAAGCAAAAAAAATGGCTTGAAAAATTCATAATAATTTGTATTCCACCGAGCCGTAACGAAAGGGTTAATGGTTGTTTGGGAGAAAGGGTAAAGACGACGAATTTGAATACATTTTAAATACTTGTCTCAGTTTTTCTGAACTTTTGGCATAATTTATGATTTTTTTCTATAACATAATGTGATTGTCAGTATATCAATATTGTGACCAGATTGGTTAAGTAATAGTGCAATAGTTATCAGTAGATTTATCATTAACTGATATTGTTTCATACAAAAATACTTTTCTACTACGAGCACGGATATACCTATCTTGATGTCAGACTTGTCAAAAGATTGTAAGGATTGTTTTCAGTAACAGTGCTGGCTTACCAACTGGACCACTAGCTTTGGTGGTTGATAGAGTAGTTTTCGACGTATGACTCTTGGAAGTAGTATAATTATCAATGTGACGTGATGTTACAGGTGCTTTTCCTTACATCTGCACTGCCAGAGCTTGGCTGCTGATGGCAGGGTTCAGCCTTGCTTTTGGAGCCATGTTTTCCAAGACTTGGAGAGTCCACTCCATCTTCACTGATGTCAAACTAAACAAGAAGGTATAATACAAATATATTTAAATATAGACCACGAAGATTAATAATAATTCATATAATTGAAGATCGCGTTATCGCTTTCAATGAGAGCATCATGAGTTATATACATGCTAGGACGAAATAACTTCTAAAAAGAAATCAACAGGCGCATACATACATGGGATGGGCAGCATTTGGAAAACTTCAGTAAATTTTTAAAGCAAAAATTCTGTAATTTCTTAAAACTGAAGCGTTTAACCAATGTATCTTTCCTGTATTAAGTTATGGCACAGAGACGTGAAATCTAACAGCAAGTCTTACACATCAAATAAAGGTCACTCAGCGGAGTAGTGCCTTAGAGAGATCTATGAGAAAAGTGTCTCTAAAAGATAGAATACGAAATGATGATATCCGAAGAAAAACTCAAGTAGTGGAGGCTACACAAATAATAGGCAGATTTAAGTGGTAATGTGACATATCTTTCATAAATATGACGGTCTATGGAGAAGATAAGTGTTGGAGTGGCGTCCAAGAACTGGCAAACAAAGCGTTGGCCGACCCCCTGCAGGACTGATAAGAAGAATAGCGGGAGTGGCTTGGATGCGGAAGGCAGAGCATCGAAGAGGATGGAGACTCATGCGGGAGGCCTACGTTCAACAGTCGACGGTCACAGGCTGATGATGATATATGTATAATCGTGTCGGAAGCAACAGGGTCAGATCCTGTCTGCCCAGAAGTGGGCGGCCATCATCAGGTCTTCCTGGATGCAGCTACTCGGACACAGTGCACACTCCAGAAGGTGTAACAGGGTCTGCTCCACGCCGTAATCACATTCAATCGGTCCGCTGTAAGACTGCCAGGCTTTCAATTGTGTCCTCGTCTTGCATACTCCGGTCCCAAGTCTGTTAAGGGACCTCCATATATTCCACCCCTGGTCGTGTCCAGGGGCTAAGTCCTTTTTCGGGGCAATCCAAGTATTCCCCTCATATGCGCTTCTCCACATGTTCAGCCGCAGGGTGGCCTCAGGTATCACAAGTTCCATTGTCGGCTGTAGGAATCTTCTTCTTGATTTGAGCTGTGTGGTTTCTTATAGGTATTAACAGTTTTTTGTCTGATGTTTTTAGGTCATCAAAGACTACCAGCTGTTCATGGTGGTGGGGGTACTCTTAGCCATAGACCTTGGTATCATGACTACCTGGCAGGTTTCCGATCCATTCTTCAGAGAGACCAAGCAGATGGAACCTTATGTAAGTAACATCATCACACACACTAGCTTCATAGCGGATGGATATGAGTTGAAAACATACTTGTAATTTTTTTAATACCTTCCTTATTCATTTTTCAGCCTCATCCCTCCAGTGAAGATATACTCATCATCAGAGAGAACGAGTATTGTCAGTCGGAGAGAATGCCGATCTTTTTGGGAGTCATCTACGCCTATAAGGGGCTGCTTATGGTAAGATTGACTGAATATATATTGATATCCTCCTCTCGGAATTAGAAATTGAATTACTGGGTGACAGGATGCAGGAGCAGATTGACAATAAAAATAACTTGTTTTCGAAGCACAATTTGCGTTTATTTTAAATAAATACTTGATTTCTACGCCCGACCAGTATGGCAATTCGCCGGCCAGGCGCCAGTTAATTAACAACTGCCGGACACTGTGACATGCCGCGCTACCAATGATCGCGGCAAAAAAGCGAATTAAAGATGACAGTTGCACCAACATGAAATGAACCAACTGTCATAACAAATAAAATCGCGTATGCAAACGCCTGCGTAACATTCTATAATTAAAACTAACATTATTAGATGAGCATGTCAGGCGAGCAAACAAAAATAAGAGAACCAAGATCGTTTTTCGAGGCTTTACGGCATCAGCCTAAAAGAGATATATCAAGCTGATATCATTTTTTTTTAGATATTCGGTGCTTTTCTGGCATGGGAAACACGTCACGTATCAATCCCCGCCTTGAACGACTCCAAGCACGTGGGGTTATCTATCTACAACGTAATCATCATGTGTGTCATGGGAGCTCCGATAGCACTGGTAAATATTTATCTCTCAGTTCTTTAACATAATATTTGCTTAGCATTTTTATCAAATGATTTGGTAGTATAAGCTTATATTTAGTAACATCCTCCTCTCTCTCAAAAGGTTGTCATTTAGTCGCGCGAGGGCATGATGAGGAGGAGGTCAGCAAAACAAGAAAGACTTTTTCAGAAGCACATTGACATATACATATTTACGATAAAATATTACAAATTTAGGGCTCGACCTAGTCACAGCATTAGGCTGAGCCACAATGCAATATGCTCTCGTTGACGGGCGAGACACCACTGGCTCCGCGCTCGGGATGGGCTCTCGCCCGCGCTACAAGCGGCGGTCTATCTAACTATGACCGGACAAAATTCCAATATGGCGGACACATTCATGTCCGACAAGCGATCAGAAATAAGAGACGAAAGACTGTACATCGAGGTTTTTGGTAGCAGTCAGCAAGGGCTATAACATGCTGATATCAATAAGATTTGTCGTATATTATGTACTGAATTGTTTTCTTTGCTTACAGGTCTTAGCTGATCATAAGGATGCTGTCTTCATACTGATTTCTGTGTTCATCATTTTCTGTACCACAGCGACACTTTGCTTGGTTTTCGTTCCCAAAGTAAGCAATTAATAATTTTATTTTCATATCTTGTGTGGAACATATCTTCTTCGTAGTATCAATCCGGTGGATTGGTTTGCAGCAATATAATCTTGCATCTCGATCCTACTCCTCTCGGTCCTCCACAACCCTCTTCAGCTCAACATAAGAGCTACAACTCATGTCCTCAACCATCCCCACCACAATGTCGTGAAGAATACTATCGGGGCGCATGATGTGACCGATCGATCGGGCTCGCCTCTTAGAGATGGTTCTTACTAGGTGCCTATCTTCCTTGATTATGCTGAGAACCTGTGACGTGGTATCTCTAGGAAATTCCGAGAATTTTTCTGTATGACAACATCTCAAAGGCCTCTAGTCTTTTTTAATCACTTTCAGATAAGCACCATGTCTCACAGCCAGAACATATGGCCACCTCGAATTGCAGACACCCAATTTTTCAGTTACCTTTGGCTAAATATTTTCGATGTAGAAAGAGACTTTTATGATTTAATTTCTTCAATATTTTTGTTTAGTCATCAATATACTTTTTATTGATGACTTGTATCGAGACGAAGTACGCTCTTCCGGTCTATATTTGGATCATATGGCCATCAAAAATTGCCGCCTTTTAATTCTGTGCACTGCCGCTGTCCATACCTTCTTCTTCTTCGTGTCAGCGACGTCAAATTGCATGAAAAGAACCTCCATGCGGTGCCTCCTGGAAACGGAATCTCGGGCTTCCTACTCCCGTCCAATCTTTTCAACCCATCGACAACAAAAGTCCACACCTTGTTCTAGGACATATCTACTCAAGAAGATTTTCCATTTGGGCACATATATGGTTTCCGAAAACCTCTAGATCAGAATACCGAGTACTTTAAGAGGGAGTTACTATAGTACAGCTTGGCGCAAATGGTGAATTTCATTTACAAATGGGTTCATCCAATTTGCAAAAGTGTTAGTTTAATTTCCAAAACGATTAATTTTATTTGCAAAGGACCTAAATTCATTTGCGAAATCGTGAGTTTAATTTGAAAATATATAAATTTCGTTCTTAAAGGTTTTCACGGTCAGATTTGATATTGTGGCTTTTGGGCTTAGTCGTGTATGGCGAATGTTGATGACTTAGTCTTCAATCCTGAAAAAGATCCCTGCAATGGCGGTCGAAATATTGGTAAGAAAATTTTTGACACACACGGCTAAACCCAAGAGACTTGCAAAACTGTATGGTTGTTTGTCATCAATATAAACGTTTTAAATTTAAATTGTTATTTTTTATGGTGGTAGTTGGTGGAGTTGCGTAGGAACAAGCGCAGTGGTGGCAGCACAGGGGACAAGCGCATGCGCGCGACACTGAGGGTTGGAGGTCCTAGAGGGGCTGGAGGCGCGCACTCGCCGCCTCCCGCGGAGCTGGAGAGGAGGCTGCGAGAACAGAGGGCTACCAACTCGCGCTACCGCAAGGCGCTGCAAGCCAGGGAGACCGAGCTACAGGTGGGTCATACTGGGAAAGTCATGTGTGGGAGGTCATCTCGGGAAACTTATATTGGGAAGTTCTTCTTGCGAAACTCATGTTTGGAAGGTCGTCTTGGGAAACTAAAGTTTGAAATATCATCTTGGGAAAGTAATATAATGAAGTTTATCTTTGGAATGTTTTTTGGCAAGGTAAAGGGCATCTTTAGAAAGTTGTAATAGACATGTCATCTTAGGAAAGTTTGATTTAAAATTTCATGTTGGGAAAATTACGTTTAGAAGTTAAAAACGTCATTTCGGGAAAAATATTTTGAGTTAGTCATCTTGGCATTCTAATAAAGGTAAGGTCATTTTGGGAAACTATTTGTGGGGTGTTCATCTTGGAAAAGTATTTTTGGGGTTATTTTCGGAATTTAATGTTAGTAAGGTCGTATTGTGTAAGCCATGTTAGCAATTTCATTTTGGGAATGTTCTATTGAAAAGGTCATTATGGGAATTTCTTGTTGGGAAGGTTATTTTAAGAGTGTTTTATTTTGAATGTCATTAAAGGGAATGTTTTATTGGCAAGGTCGTCTTTGGAAAATTATATTGGACACGCCATCTTGGAAAAGTTTTATTGGTTAGTTCATCTTGGGGAGGTAAAATACGTGGAATAACTTTAAGGGCATTTCACTAACCAATGTCGTAGTTAAGTTAATCGCTTCTTTTAACTTTAATTTGAAATTAAAAAGTTACCGTGTCTGTGTAACGCCATGCTTTTTTAAAACATTTTTATCAATATAAACAAAATGTTTTATTCTTTCAGATGCTAATGGGCAAACTGGGAGCTGAGGGTGCTCCTACAGGTCCAGCGCCCCCTGCTAAAGCAGGAGCTCCTGCGCAGCAACAAAGACTGGGTGTTCCTGCCCTTCTTACTCCAAGAGACAATCCTAGCCAACTTGGTAAGAACGTGATCATCATTGTATTTGTAACTAGCGCATTGTACATTGCTCAAGATAAGAAAGAAAGAGTTTGATTTTAATCGTATTTATTTATTGTCATTAAAATTATTATTAATTTTATTCATCAAAAATTTGAATTTCGCATCTGAAACCGACGAGCAACGGAAAACAAGATAAGAAACAGATCGAGTACTCACTGCTCCAACCCGTTCATCTGAAACAGACGAGCAATGGGAAGCAAGATTTAAAAAAACGAGTATACACTGCACAAACCCGTTTACCATACTTTTTTATATATACAACTTTATGTGCCCTGCTCACGCGTTGGATAACTTTATGATTTATTTGTGTACGCATCAGATAGAAAAAGAAAAGAAAGAATCCGTAAGCACTCCAATAAATTCAAAAACATACAGCCGATTTACACCCTGTCAAATGTAGGCAAGAATAATTTAACCTAAGCTTATCGCTTCTGATTGGCTCCGGTCTCGCCTCAAGTCTGACTTATCCAATCGAAAGGCGAGAAGCTCCCGGCAATGTGCTTTTATAAGCTCGTGATTTTTTTGAGTGGCATTCCAACCCATGCCTGGTACACGCTAGAATTAAATAACTCATTGTTTCTCTTCCAGCATATAAATAATATAAATTAAAAGGTAACTGAAGTGTAAGAAGATTAAATAAAAAATATAATTGTTAATGGATTCGATAAGTATTTTAAAGTTTTATTTTATATTTTTTTCAGATACTTCAGAAATCACATCTCTGTGCAGTCTAACAGCTTCCCAAGGCGCCGATGATTATTATTTCTTACAACAGATGTCAGGAGAAAGGTAAACATTAATATACTCCTATATAAACATCCCCGTTACTCAAAGAAAGACGACTTCAGGTAGCTGGGATCGTTATTAGGACACGTGGTGGATAGACGAGGAGCAGATGAGCAACACACAGTTTTTTTTAGAAGCACAGTGACATACATATTTCCGATACCGGGTGCCCTGGTCGGTGACACCCAGCGCCGCAAGTGGCGATCTATATAACTAGTGGCGCACCAATGACAGATAGTCTTGTACATAGCTAATGCAATACCTATGACCGGACACATTGATGTCCAAGAGACGAAAGATCGCATATCGAGGTTTTCGGCACCAAACTGCAAGGGCAATATCAAGCTGATATCAATATATATTTTTAAATATCGACATGTATCGATAGTGATGCGAAAATCTCATGTGTGGATTCTATAACGTTTACCATGTTACATACAGCTAAGCACTTAATGTAGAAAGTTGATTTGTCAATGTAATACGCTACTTATATATTTTTATAAAATAATAAAAAAAATCTTTTTTGCAGAACCAAGGAAGTGTCCATAGTATCGGCATCTCAATCTTCCCAAGGTGAATCCCAAGGAGTTAGCCAATTGACGGAGCAACCAGCACCAAAGAAAGAAGGAACCAAAAACGTGTCATTCAAAAACCATACAGACTCGTCCCCCAGCAACGCGCCCAGAGAACCCCCAACAAGAGACAGAGCAAACCAAGAAATCTCCAAGAGAAGAAGCTACACAGACCAAGCTGCTCATAATGGCGTTGTTGGAGATCAGGGAAGAAGTTTTGGAGATCAGACTCCTGTTGGGAGAAGTTTTGCAGATGCTGGAGGTGGAAACAGGAATTCTGGAGAGCCTCAAGGCAGGTATCCGGAGGGGCAGAGTGGCAGATATGGAGATCAGGTGCCTAGCAATACGTTCAGAGGACATGCTGAAGTGCTGTCTAGTAATGGAGCAAGACCAGTATTGGAGAAAGATCAGCTTGCCAAGTCACCGTATGGATGGAGACAAGAGGTGAGATTTTTATTAACATCCTCCTCTCTCTCAAAAATGTTTTATTCCGTCGCTTGATGGCAGGATTAGGAGCAGATTGATAACACAGACTTTTTTCAGAAGCACATTGACATGTGGCCCGGACCTAGGCACAGCATTAGGCCGAGCCACAATACAATATGCTCTCGCTGAAGGGCGGGACATGACTGATCACGCTCGTCGGCGCTGTCGCACCGGCGCCACAAGCGGTGGTCTTTATAACTAATGCCAATATGGCGGACACATTCATGTCTGACAAGCGAAAGAAGAAATAAGAGACGAAAGATTGTAAATCGAGGTTTTCGGTACCAGTTAGCAATATAATATCATGCTGATGTCAATATATTTCATATTTTTTATGTTATTTATTGTATATTACTAGTATTCAGTTTGAGATCCATTTTCATAACAAATAGAACATAATTTGATGCCATGTTTTAACATGGATCACACTGACCACTGTTTCACATAAAGAAGAGTTTTACTAGAGGTTACTAATACCACCCATTATCTATCCCCACTACTACACAACACCCAACTCTTTTTCTGAAAGGGATGCTTTCTCTCCATTCATTAGAGTCACGAAGGAAAATTGATGTTCTCAAACATTCAACCCTTCTTCTTCGCGGTGCAATTCACAACCCTGGAATTGTTGAATGTTTTAACTTCCACATTCCAGATAAGTACACCCGTGCTCGTAGCTATCCATTGTTTTTGATCCCAGTTGATACTTATGGAGCTTCGAGAATTCAATTTATTACAACTGCAATGTCGCTCCTAAATGGTCTACCACCACACCTCAATCATTTTCTTACATCATTTTCCTCTTTTGTCGATGGTATTGTTCTCCTAGATCTCTGTGATATTTGACGCGTGTCATCTTCTTCTTCTTTTATGTGTTCTTTTTTCTCTTTTGTATGTATTGTATGTTTATGTTTACTCTGTGTTTCATTATAATTTGTTCCTTGGAACTGCGGTTCTGTTAAATAAATAAATTAACTACCCTCTAGTAAAACTTATTCCTTATTAGAAAATATTCATTTACACGTCAGTACGTTTGTGCACATTGGGACTGTAATGAGCTTTCACAGGTCGCAAAACTGCAGTCTTCCATCAAGTGAAATAGTGCTAAATACTTTTCAAAACGTCATTTGAACAAAATTATTTTGTATAAAACATCCGAAAGTACTTAAAGTATTAATTGTCAAATTATAATCAAATCCTATATCTTTGCTCGAATTTGTTGATTCATACAGTCGGGTACGACACAGGGCATTGACCATAACAATATTCTGCCACTCTATGTTAATTGAAGGGATCAAGGTCCAAAAACGAGAGGCATCGAGGAATTTTCGGTGTATGAAAATGAATTTATTAATATTATTTTTATAAAATACAGAATACTTACTCATGATGTACACTAAGATAAAAAGGGATATGTTATTAAATGAATTAGTACCAATTCAACTCCGGTCTTTGGACTTTCAGTGCCGGAACCTTGGTATTCCGGCGTCACCATTTAGCTGACGCTGTAATTTTGGGACCGCGATCTCGGTTCCGGAACAAATACTTATATCTATTTTTATATTATATTTATTTTTCTTGCTATTTTGAATGTTATCAGATACCTGAGCCCGTCGCTGCTCCTCCGCCTCTTCAGAAGCAGCACTCCATCCACCATCAGCCGCCAGCTCAGCAGCAAGTTGTAGAAGCTGAAAGACAGCAAACAGCTCATGTGGAGAAAGCAAGAGCACATCGACGCACATCGAGTATAGGCCAAGCGGCGGTAGCAGCAGACATCATGCTTCAGGTAGGACAAGCATTATAAACATGATAACATCCTCCTCTCTATGTGAGTTATTTAATTGCGTGGTGGCAGGATGAGGAGCAGATTAACAACACACAGACTTTTTTAGAAGAACATATATATTCTCGATAAACTTTACAAACTTCCAGCCCAGGCGGAATAACATGCCGGGTCAACTGAATGGGCGCCGCGGTTGGTGATACCCAGCGCCGCAAGTAGCGATCTATGTTACTAGCCCTCATAACGGCATTACAAAACGACAACACTATATCACAATCTATAAAGCATGTAAATAAATATTGTTAGGTTTCGTCACAGGAGCAATTTTTCTGTAAGCCACATGTGTCAATGCCACCGCATGGTATGGAGTTACATAATGAACGTTTGTTTAAATGGAATAGTTTTGTATGCATCATTTGATAGCTTAAAGGATAGAAGAACCAATGTGATATATGAAAATTAGGTCAGATAAGTACGTTTATGCTTCAAATACTAGTTTTAAGCAAAAAAAATGGTTTGAAAAATTCACGCCATATTGACAGTATAATTTGTATTCCACCGAGCCGTTAACGAAAGGGTAAATTGAAAATGAATTATTTATTGTATTTAAGTTATGTTATCACTCTACGTGTTCGAGTAATAAAATGATTGGCATAACCTTGAATTTGTGACTTTCAGGCTGCTCAAGACGTTCAACCCCAAGCAATTCTTGAATCCAAGAAAATCCCAATGCTGGAAGACACTGATCCAGAATTTTCTGGACTGTCAACTGCCGAAAGAAAAAGATTGGGTGAGTTTCCTGTTCCAAAACCAACGTCTCGGTCCCGAAATGACGGCGTGAGCTAACTGGTGACATCAGAGTACTACGGATCCCAGCACTAAGGAAACTTACATAGACCGGATATTGATACTGATTTATTTGTTCATTTATCGCTGTTGTATACATAAGTGTATTACATGAGGTAAGCATTACATATTTTATGAAATTAATATTAAATATAATGATTTTCAAAACATTTTCTTCTTCTTCGTGTCAGCAAATTCAAATTATTGTTGCCTAGTATCTGGCAACATCGATAGCCCGTGTGTTTCCCAGCATTACTTCTTGATATGTGCAGCTTGTTGGGCACATGGAGCAGCGTCTTAGGTGTGAGGCGGTCTGCAGGTTTCAATAAATAGCAAATTACAAGGCTTATATTGGTTTCGACTTTGATTCTTTAATTATTTTATGTAATCGCATGCAGGACAGCACAGCTGGTCAAGACCAGTGCACTTTCTGACATTCAGTCAAAGAGGCATGTTTACATGTTTCTTGAAGAGATCCGGATTGTTGGAAGGAGGAAACACAGATGCTGGAAGTGCATTCCAAAACTTACCGGTGGCATTAAAGAAGGAACCTTGGAAGCCACCAGTTCTTGGTCGACACACATTAACCTCACACCTCACAATCTGAAAATCGCTAAAAATCCAACATAAAATGTTATCGATTCGTCATGCACTTCATTTAATAATTTGTAATATGCGTTCTTTTCTGTGTAAATTTTGTTCCGAAATGTTCCATGTTATTTATATATTCTATTTTCGAAAGTATTTAAATGTTTTTTGATGTATTTTGCAGGTCAAAGAAGAGATTCCGAAAAACGACGAAGCAATTTCGTGGTTGCTCAAAGCGATCTTTGGGATACTAACACGTTCTCGTACACTCCATCTAAACAACAAAGTAAGGATAATTAATAAAATACGATACATATTATAACCTCAACTGGAGCATATGGCATTCATAAACCACCGCCACAAAGCTCTGTCAGCCGCCATCGTCTTCGCCTCATCCCAAGTCATCTCCGCCTCAGTCAGTAGATTATATAATATGTGTAGTTTCCATTAATATCCTCCTCTCTCTCAAAAAGGTGTTACTCCGTTGCGTGAGGGCAGGATAAGGAGAAGATTGATAACACAGACTTTCTTTTAGAAGCGCATTGATTATATTCATGTTAAAACTTTACAAATTTAGGGCTTGACCTAGCTAGGCACAGCATAAGGTCGAGCTGCTATTTAATGTCTCTTGCCGAAAGGCAGTAGGCAACTACCGATCTCCGCGTTTGTATGAGCTCTCGCCCGCGCCACGAGCGGTGGTGTTTATAACTAACACACCAGTTAGCGGACTCGTCCAAAATGACAACATGGCGCACATAAATGCACGACAAGCGACCAGAAATAAGAGACGAAAGGTCATATATCGAGGTTTTCGGTACCAGTCAGCAAGGACTACTGCTGATGTCACCATTATAACGTTCTATAAATTTATTTTTGAGTATATGATCACCACAAATTACCATCACTTAGTTTTGTCAGCTGCCACTGTCATTGTCTTGTCACAAAACATGGTTCATATGGGAACATATATGGTTCCCGTTGAACACCAACGTAGGATCCAAAGGGACTTGAATAGGACAGGAAAGAGGCGGCCGCTGTAATACGAGGCATATTTTAGGTGACTTGTTAATTATATTTTTTTTAAGAGATCGGACGATCAGTCCGACGCTTCCGAGGCGACTATATGGATGAAATATTTAATTAAGTATGGCAACCGAAATAATAATTATAAATTTTGTATAATCTCAGATTTTTATTGTTTCAATTTTAATTTTATACAATATATTCTAATATATATAATCGTGTCGGAAACAACAGGGTCAGATCCTGTCTGCCCAGAAGTGGGCGACGTCGATGGCGTTACTTCTGGCCATCATCAGGTCTTCCTGGGTGCATATTCGGGCACAGCGCACACTCCAGGAGGTGTGACAGGGTCTGCTCCACGCCGCAGTCACATTCAGTCGGTCCGTTGTAAAACTGCCAGGCCCTCATTTGTGTCCTCGTCTTGCATACTCCGGTCCGAAGTCTGTTAAGGGACCTCCATATATTCCACCCTTGGTCATGTCCAGGGGCTAAGTCCTCTTTCGGGGCAATCCAAGTATTCAGCTCAGTTGCGCATATCCACATGTTCAGCCGCAGGGTGTCCTCAGGTATCTCCAGTTCCGTTGTCGACTGTAGGAAACTTCTTCTTGATTTGAGCCGTGTAGTTATCTTTTGGTACCCAAACATAGGGTGGAATGCGTCGTGGGTTGTTTTGGTGAGTTCCTTCTTGGTAGTAACTTTTCGCCGTATGTTTGGTGGGGCAATGCCCGAGAGTTGATATAGCTTTGATATTGGGGTAGGTTTTAGGCACCCCGTAACCACCCGGCACGTTTCATTCAGAGCAATATCCACTTTCTTGGTATGGCCAGGCCTCGCCCATACTGGCGCAGCATACTCGCCAGCAGAGAAACAGAGAGCTAGAGCACTTGTGCGGATCAGGTTTGGTTGGCCTCCCCACTTCGTACCTGCCACTTTTCGGAGTAGGTTGTTTCTGGTGGACACCTTTTGCTTAACAGACTGACAGTGTTTCTGATAAGTGAGGGTCCTATCCAGCTTGACCCCTAGGTATTTAGGTGTGTCGCAGTGCTTTAACACCAAGTCGTTCTAGGTAATGTTCAGCTTTCTTTTGGCAAATCTGTTATTAAGATGAAAGGCGCAGACTTGGGTCTTGCTTGGGTTTGGCTGTAGTCGGTTTTGGTGGTAGTACGAAGAGAGGGTGGTGAGTGCTTTAGTAAGCTGGGTTTCTACTTCCTCGAAAGAGACCCCTTGTGCTGTGAGCGCCAAGTCATCTGCGTAGATGAAGGATCTGGTATTGTTCAGTATTGGCTGGTCGTTTGTGTAGATATTGAAGAGTAAGGGCGCTAACACGCTTCCTTGAGGCAGTCCATTTTTGTTCGTGCGCCATCTGCTACGCTTACCTTCATGATCAACATATGTTGATCAATATATTCTAATTTCTTTAATAGATTAGTATTTGCATATGAAATCTATTTTTAATTATATTTTAAGCAGTCATTTTAACTCGTTCGTATCGGCTGACGGCATATGCCGACATAAGATTCCCCGACCGTTGACATCGTTTGACGTGATATATCATTTTGATACTTTCTTAGAATAGTTTTTCATGCATCATCTGATAGCTAAAGGATACAAGAACCAATGTGATATATAAAAATAGACCAGATAAGAACATTCATGCTCCAAATACTAGTTTTATAATTGACAGTATAATTTGTATTCAAGTCGAGCCGTAATGAAATGGTTAAGATCCATTTCAAATATTAGGCGTAAATAGATCAATTATATATATACCTGTAAGAGCGCCGTTTCTTCCGGCGGCTCGCGACCGTGTCGGGAAATGTTAGAGAAGGCCTAAGTTTCCTACAGTCGACAGTGGAACTGGTGATACCTGAGGCCACCCTGTGGAGAAGCGCAACTGAGGGGAATACTTGGATTGCCCCGAAAGAGGACCTAGCCCCTGGACATGACCAAAGGTGGAATATATGGAGGTACCTTAACAGACTTCGGACCGGAGTATGCAAGACGACGACACAAATGAGGGCCTGGCAGTTTTACAGCGGACCGACTGAATGTGACTGCGGCGTGGAGCAGACCCTGTCACACCTTCTGGAGTGTGCGCTGTGCCCGAATAGCTGCACCCAGGAAGACCTGATGATGGCCAGAAGTAACGCCATCGACGTCGCCCACTTCTGGGCAGACAGGATCTGACCCTGTTGTTTCCGACACGATTATATATAGAGAAGGCCTTTTCCGATCAGACAAAAATAGTCCATCCTCTGATTGAAAAAACCATGAAGCACCTTCGTTCCTTATCCATTCCCACGTATTTCGTGGTTAACAACGTGTTACCAAAGAAGGCAATTCGAGACAAGCTGTAGTATACTTACATCGCAGCCTTAAGACTGAGGTGTATTTGACATCTAACTGGTGCACCTAGAATTACGGGAAAGCCTTCAGCCACTCTCTAACAAGTAGTTTTTTGCGTGCTTCCAGTAACGGGTTCCCATCTGGGTTTTTAAAAGCAAGACGGGACATATAGGGCTTTCACCAAGCAAGCACCTTCGTTGTTGGGTCGCTGTAAACTAATATTTTTGTCTTTACATTTTATTTTCAGTGTTATCCATATTAAACCAAGGTTATACAAGTATTTATCTATCTTACTATTCTTTGCATTTTTCTAGGTCATCATCATTCTCCCATACAAAGAAGCGTCTCTGAAAGAAACCAGAGGCACCATGGACACGCCCAGCCTCCCACTCCTACAGCTGCCTACCCACAAACTCCAAGGTAACTTATATTAAATAGGTTTATGTGGCTAATATTACGAGTCAATTAAGTGTAAAGCCGGTCTCGCTTCCAAAAAACTAGGTGTATTATATAGATCACGTCGGTATTTCAACGATAAACAACTTCTCCTTCTATATAAAGGACAAATCCGACCTATCCTTGAATACGGCAGTCACCTTTGGATTGGAACCCCAAAATACCTTCTAAACTTAATTGACTCAGTTCAAAAAAGAGCAATTCGTTTGATAAACAATGACACCCTTACGTCTAATCTACAATCAATGGAACACAGACGTAAGGTTGGTTCTCTTAGTCTTTTCTACCGTTATTACCACGGTCGCTGCTCTTCGGAACTTAATGAACTAATTCCTCCTGAACCCACTCACAGCCGACAAACTCGTCTTACACTTGCCGAACATCCATACACGGTTAATATATGTCGACCAAGAACTGGCAGCTTCCAAAGTTCCTTCCTTAATGCCACCGGTAAGCTATGGAATGCTCTTCCAGCGTCTGTGTTTCCTCCTTCCTACAATCTGGATCTCTTCAAGAAACAGATAAATATACACTTGCAATCTCCCCAACCCACACACAAACACGAACACAACACACGTTTCCCGCATGCAGCGTCCAGCCAACCTGGTTGAGCGTCATAGAGTGCACTGGTCTTGGCCAGTTGTGCTCTCCTGCATGCGTTTACATAAAAAAAATATTAAGCCTGTATGTGGAGTTTTGAACCGCCAGCGTCATAGACTTCAGCCCGAGATTTACGGATCATCCTTATCATTACAAGAATTCACTATGAATGGGTGATTTTCACGGGACGACTTTTGTCTACCACCAATTTTGATTAATAGGCTATGACTGGCATTTTATGGGATAGGGATCAAATTTACACCAACCGGGGGGTATTTTAGAGCTCAGAAATCGATTAAAAATCTTTTACTTTTTTAATCTCCATCGGGGATCGAACCCACGGCCTTTGGCTTGCAAAGCAAACGTTTTGACCATTGACTCGACGAAAATATTCGCAACGTAATTATAAATTCGGACGTACATGTTTGTAACGTAAGCTTTAATCATTTAAGAATTACTGAGTTGTGAATAGCACTACGAAACAGAAGGTAACCGTGCTTATAGCATATTTTTGTTATCTCTTGATTTTTAATTTTTTAATTGAATAAATATAAGAAAACATTTCATTTGTTATTTTATAGAGATCCTCAAGGTCCAGGGGTTCCATTCCAGCCACCAACTACAACATCCCAACGAACAACTCCAGAAAGGAAGTCATCCAATGCTAGCATTCATTTTGGTGAGTAATTAATTAAGAAGTCTATAAAAATACTATTCGAGTCTTTCATCTTAAATACGGGGTTAATTTATCTCCAATATATTAATGAGTGTTTTATTTTTGTTAAATATTTATAGTATTATATATTTCCTATATAAAATTTTCTATATAAAAGTGTCGTGTGATTGGTAAGGGAAGATGTCAACTTAGAGGATGTGAATCTTCGTCACCGGATTCTGAACTTGAAGGTTAATAAATAACACAGAATATTGTCAAGGGGAATTTAATTTACAGGTAAAATTTAATTTACATTTGTTTGATATATTATTTATGACACAAATTGGTTAAGTAAATAATTAACGTATTTTCAAGCTTAAGTTCATGTACAAAAGTCTTAAAAAAAAGCTTTGGAATTGATTTGACAGCGGGTCACGAAGTTACGTCGGTAGTTTTGACAGCGATGATCGGAGAACGGTCGCGCAGCAGTAAACTAGCAAGCAATTTAGTGAAATTCTAAGAGAGCTGGGAGGAGGCGCAGATAAAGGAATGATCCAATGTGGTTCTCTTCCTTATATAGGGCAAGCTCACTCTCACAAGGTAACGTCACTTTGTGATTGGTCGACATCTATGGGACATATAAGATAAAGATTTATAGTAAGTCATAGATAACAGAAAGTTAATAATTGATAAATCCACTACAAAAAAAAACACAAAATTACTGCGTTCTAAGAATATATAAAATACAAATATAATGAAAATAGATACAACCACGGGGACGATATTTTACCGAATTATGTTTATCCTAAGGCTGTGAATTCTGAATAAAAAAAGTGTAGTTTTTTGTTGAATTTTATTATTATTAACCTCTTAGTTACGGCTCGGTGCAATACAAATTATACTATCAATACGGCGTGAATTTTTCAAACCATTTTTTTTGCTTAAAACTAGTATTTGAAGCATTAATGTACTTATCTGACCTATTTTCATATATCATATTGCTTCTTCTATTCTTTAGCTATCAGATGATGCATAAAAAACATCACCATATTTAACAAACGTTCATTATGTAACACAATACATGTGGTCGCATTGACGCATGTGGTTTATAGAAGAATCGCTCCTGTGACAAATCCTAGCGATATTTATTTACATGCTTTACAGATTCCTGTAAAGAATACATGTAGGTTGATAAAGGGAATGACTGCACTTAAAATTTCGTACCGTAGATGTCACAATGAGTACTGAAAGTAGCAAAACATTATATCACGTTATCCGATGTCAACGGTCCGGGAATTTTTGACAACATATGCCAACAACCGATGCGAAAGGGTTAAAAGAAGTAATTGACATGAAGTTGAATTTTCTTGTTGCAGGTAGTGGTCAAGATCTGAACAATCACTGCGTTGTTCCTGTTTCTAACAATGTTGTGAAAGAGGTAGAACAAGAGCCTGCAAGACCTTTGAGGAGACAGGAGTCTACACATGTTCCAGTGGAACTGGACACCATTAGCAAGAGGCAACAGCAGGTTAGTGAGAATGAGGATATTGCAGTTGGTCACCGATAACAACCATTCTGCTTTACCTATCAATGTTACCAAAAAATGGAGCAAGAAGCTGATACACCTTTATGATGTAAGAGTTGCACATGCTCATCAGCAAAAAACTCTGAAAGGTAAGTGACTTAGAAGATAATATTTTTTTTATAAGGCACACATGAACTGGTGCAGCTAGACACCATCAGCAAGATATAGCAGCTGGTTAGTAAGAATGAAGACTGTTTCGGAACCGAGGTCGCGGTCCCGAAATGACGGCATCAGCTTAAATGGTGATGCCGGAATACCAAGGATCCGGCACTGAGGATAAATCCAAAGACCGGAGTTGAATTGATACTAATTTATTTGATGAGAGACCCCTTTTTATACCCTAGTCTACAACATGAGTAAGCATTTATAACATTAATATTAATACATTAAACCTCATACATCGCAAATTCCTCGATAATGTTATGGACCTTGATCTCTTCAATTTACATAGAGTGGCAGATTATTGGGATGGTCCATGCTCCGTATCGATGCGGAAGCATTCTTTATTAATATTAATACATTGAATTTCATACACCGCAAATTCCTCGATACCTGTTGTTTTGGACTTTGATCCCCTCAATTTACATAGAGTGGCAAAAATGCCCTGTGTCGTACCCGACTGTATGAAGCAACAGATTCCACATATAGTTTGATTATAGTAATTACTTCAAAGACTTTTGGATGTTGACAAAAATTATGTTCAAAATAACGTTTTGAATCGACGTGCTTTCTGTTTCGCGATCGCAGAAACTTGAACCACGAACCATATATACACAATGTTCATTTCCTTACTCATATATTTAATTGATAATTCTTTGTTTGGTTGCAGTCCGCAGCAGGGGTCGCCAAGCAGCCTCCACCTCTGCAGCTGTTCAGCCAGGCGGGCCGCGCTCCGCTCGCGGGCCATCGCCAACGTGCCAGTACCCCTGGAACCCAAAGAGCACACCATTTGTCGACCCCTGACGTGCACCACAGCAAGAGTAAGTCTAGTCGTACTGTAAATGCGTTCTTGCATACATTTATTAGTCTTAACAAATTGCTACATACCGACATCCTCCTCTCTAAGTTCGATATTGAATTGCGTGGTGGCGGAATAAGGAGCGGAAAAACAACACAGAGACTTTTCCAGAAGCACATATATTTTCATGATCAACTTTACAAACTTCTGGCATAGCATACCGGGCCGGCCATAATGCGACCTCGTCGCTGTCGGCACACAACTGACTGCGGGTGCCGTGGTCGGTGACACCCAGCGCCGCAAGTGGGATCTTTATAACTAGTATTATTAACGGCATTACAAAATGACATGTAAAACACATGCGTGTCCGATGAGCGAACGACAATAAGAGACGAAAGATTGTATTTCGAGGTTTTCGGTACCAGTCAGCATGGGCTATATCATGCTGATGTCTATACATACACATCATTTCATTATTTATTACAAGACATTTGTCTCATCAAAATTGGAGAAAAAGAAACGACAGACGCTGGGATTCAAATCGCGAAACTTTGTAACCAATCGTTGTTTTTATCTTTACAGTTTATTTTGTAGTTTATTTATTTAGTGTACCTGGAAGGTACACTAAATAAATATATTGTATACAGGAAGTAATATTTGTCGATTAATAAAAACTAACTGAATTTAATGAAAATAATGAAAATATATCCAATTTACATCAAGCGCCATCTAATCAGTAAAGTTCGTGGTTCAAATCCCAGCGTCTGTCGTTTCTTTTTCTTCGATATTGACGAGAAAAATATCATAAAAAAATTGTTGTAGATTTTCAAGTGTGTATCAATTTCTTAAATAATGTACTAGTTGTCGTAAAAAAATAAAGTGTTTTTTTTTACTAAGAATCAGTAAACGACTCAACCTTTACCCGCTCGCAAGCGAGGTAGACGGCAGACTAACTGAGCCACGAGGAAAGTTATATTCGCTCGAATTTTATTTGCGCTACGTCGACTGTCCTGTCGCCCGCGACGACACAGAGAATCACAAGGATCTTAGTTTTACGTTCGATCGAAACATGACGAAAAATTTGTTTATTTTTATGTAAGCACACACAGGAGAATGCCGACAGATGGTGATAGCAATTTTGAAGTCTCATCTGTAAAATTTTATGACGTTTACCATGGTGCATATGACTAAGCGCTGCATGTGTATTGTTGATGCGCCAACGTCATAGACTACAGCCCGAGATTCACGCATCATCATTATTATTTACATGAATTTAGTATGAACGGGTGGTTTTCACGGGACGACTTTCGTCTACCACCAATTTTTATTAATAGGCTATGACTGGCATTTTACGGATGAGGGATCGAATTCGCACCAGCCGGGGTATTTTAGAGCTCAGAAATGGATAAAAAAAAAATCTTTAAAGCTTTGACCATTGAGCTATACCCACCGGCATGTGTTCTATTACATGATATTATCTGATGAATTGTTTTTTTTGTTCTAGCTCAAAAAAGTCGCGGAGGTCGCGGTGGTAGCAGCCAAGGAGCGCGTTTGCATGCCGCTAGTTCAGAATCGGAACTCTTCGAGTGCGCCATCTTGCCCATCTTCCAGAAGCTTCTTTCCGAGAGACATCGCTCTCAACCGCACGGCCTTGATCTGCGCTACGGACTGAGTTGTCCGAACATCTCGATCAAGTGTGACATCGTCGAGTACCTGTAAAGTACAGCATCAATGTCGTCAAAGATCACGCGAGGCATTTACGAGATCAATCGAAATACAATGGAACCCCGTTATTTCTCGCTTTTAACACGTTTACGCCCACGTAGATCACCGGCGACCTGCGCTGTTGTTAAAAAAGGCGCCACGTAGTTCACCGGTGAGCTAGTTCTTTTTTTCTCTCAAACAAACAGTCCCTGTACGCCAGCAGTTACATTTCAATGGAATTTTAACATTGAATCTGACCTATATAGCGCCTCTAAGTTTTGAATGCATTAAAAACATTACGTGGCGTTAAACGTGTCTCAGGGCTTAAAATATTTTATTCAAACCGTTTTAATTTTAAAAACATTTTTTTCTCCCCAAAAATGTAGACTTTGTAATTTTGATAAAGTTTAAGATAATATTAAAACGTATTAATAGAAAGCATTCGTATTAACACAAATTCACACTAACCGGGGTATTTTTTGACCTTAGGAATCGATTAAAAATGATTTTTTTCTCTGTCAGAAATTGAACCAATGACCTTTGGCTTACAAAGCAAACGCTGTGACCATTGAGCTATACCCGCCGGCTTGCCGTTGGCTAAATTGTTGTAGTGTTGATCCGCCAACGTCATTGACTACAGCCCGAGATTCACGCATCATCCTTATTATTACAGGAATTTACTATGAATGGGTGGTATTCACGGGACGACTTTCGTCTACTGCTCAGAAATCGTTTTTTTTTAATCTCCGTTGGGGATCGAACCCACGACTTTTGGCTCGCAAAGTAAACGCTTTGACCATTGAAATATACCCGCCGGCAATTTGTCAGTTAGGAAAATAAATCGGCAGTAGAATAAATAAATTGGCAGTGTCCACTGTGTCAGTGTGAATGTGGTCAGTTATAAAATTTAAATGGAAGGAATATTTTCTATGTTAAAAAAAAAACTCATAAAATGGAAACATAACCAAACCAAACCTATTTTTATTTACAATTCATTTATTAATTCCGCCGATTTATTATTTTTCTGTTGCAAGATAATTATTTTTTACTCACCTTTTAAAATATTTGTTAATGACCGTTTCTTAATTAATAACTGCCCATTAATTGAATAAAATAACGACAAAGATTATTAACTTACTGTTCACACTGTATTATTTTTTAAATTAAATTATTAAAGACTAATTAATTCAATAAATTATTTATTAACTGGAATCATTTATGTCTATGTATGAATTTATGAAATAATATTTTTCCTTAAAATTCGCTGTCAAAAGTCTTATTTAAAAACTAAGTGTGTCCAGTCGCACTATTTACTATTAATTTTAATTATCAATGTTAATTATCAATTTTAACTATCAATTTTAATTATCAATTTTAATTATTAATTTTAGATTTTATTATTGTTATGTATTAGTAGTAATATAGGACTATATAAAATAATTATTGATTATAAATAAGATGGTGGAGATATGCCACAAATGCGGAACAGAAACTGCACCGAAATATTACAAAAATAGTTTCTAACTAAAAACCTTAAAACTGTATTTGAAAAACGAGAAAAAAACGTAATGTCAAAATTAAATGTGTGATTGTTAAAAGCATAATATTTTGTTGAAATGAGTTGTCATGAGTTGTCATGAGGTTTCATGAGTTGATAATAGAGTTGAAATTAGCTGCCACCAGTTGAAAAGAGTTATCACGAGTTTTCATGAGTTCTAATGAGTATTCATGAGTCTTCATGAGTTACCATGAGGTTTCATGAGTTGAAAATTGAGTTGAAATTAGCTGCCATGAGTTGACAAGAGTTATCACGAGTCGTCATGAGTTACCATGAGGTTTCATGAATTGAAAATTCAGTTGAAATTAGCTGCCATGAGTTGACAAGAGTTATCACGAGTTTTCATGAGTTTCGATGAGTATTCATGAGTATTCTTGAGTTACTATGAGGTTTCATGAGTTGACAATATATTTGAAATAAGCTGTCATGAGTTGACAAAAGTAATCACGAGTTGTCATGAGTGTTCATGAGTTGTCATGAGATCTCATGAGTACAGTGGTATAAGTTGATTGAAATACAAGCAATTTATTAAGATTGAGCCGCTCTTGAGGACCAAATGGATCAGGCTTCGAAAACGTCAATTACCTGGTCTCTTTAAAAATTATCCAAAATTTGCTTCGGATACTACAGCAGCCGTATATTCAATTCCCTTGGCATATGTCTTGGGAGTAGTCGTGAACCATGTCCCCAGGTGGAATTTCGGATGCAGCTTAACCCAGAAAAAAAACAGTGGCAATTTGTGATGACCATATGTTCCAGGTATGGATCGTAAAAGTCAAGAATAAATTCCATAATAAAAATACACATAACAGATTAATTTGAATAGGTGTTTTTCATGTTAAAGTTGGGAAATCATGTAAAAGTTGGAAAATCATACAAAAGTTGGGAAATTATGTTAAAGTTGGGAAATCATGTAAATGTTGAGAAATCATGCAAAAGTTGGGAAGTCATGCAAAAGTTGGGTAACCATACAAAACTTGACATCTGACAACTATTTGTTATTATTTATATACAAAAAAGGTTTTTATCTCGTTTTTTTTCTACTGAATAAATAAAGGCTTCGAGCACAACTGATATGTTTCACTAAAACTTTGTATCAAAAATATGTTGATGTCTAACAGATTTGTGGCTTGTGCACAGATCGCTGTATTAACATAATTAATTTGTATCCATTAAAAAATATATAAAATAGATGCATGTTGTGAAATAAATTTAAATAATGTTAATAAAAAACTATAGTTTATATGTATATGTTAAATTTATTATATTCAATCGAGTTTTACTTATTTTTTAATCATTTATAAGTCGTACGTGTGTATTTTTTTGTCCAGTAACTAATTCAAAGTTTTGACAGTAAGATAAATCGATTGGCAGTTAATAAAATTAATCGGCAGTAAACTTAATAAATTGGCAGAATCCACTGTGTCAGTATGAATGTGGTTAATTTAATAATTTAAATGGCTGTAATATTTTCAATATTGATAAAAAATAATGTAAAATTAATGAATAATTAACACATAAAATGTAAACCTAACCTAACGCATTACTAATTACCATTCAGAAATTATTTTCTGCCAATTTATTATTCTTCTATTGCCTAATGATTTTATTTCTTACCCATTAATCTTTAAGCGCCCAGTGGCCCCATACGGGACCGCAAATTTGCGTCGTTCAATGCCCTAGCAGGCCAATGTTTGTAATGTTTCGTCGCACAATAGATTCTTCCATGAACTTACTTTAATACTATTATTACAAACTAATGTAATCCGATTGTGAAATGAACCATAAGCACTCCTGTATGGGATCGTAGGGCATTGAACATAGCAAATCTGCGGTCCCGTAAGGAAACCACTGGATGTTTAAAGGTATAGGTTTTTATTACTAACCGTTTGGTAAATAATTCTTCTTCATAGTATCAATCCGGTGGATTGGTTTGCAGCAACAGAATCTTGCATCTCGATCTCCATTCCTCTCGGTCCTCCGCAACCCTTTTCACCTCAGCATAAGCACTACAATTCATGTCCTCGAATACTTGCTGCAAATACTCCCGTCTAGGCCGCCCTCTACGGTTTCTACCCTCAACCATCCCCTCCACAATATCGTGAAGAAGACCATCGTGGCGCATGATGTGACCGATCCATCGGGCTCGTCTCTCTGAGATGGTTCTTATTAGTTGCCTATCTATAATAATTACTGCCCATTAATTGAATTGAAAACTGCCGAAAAAATAGTTGCTCTGAAAATCGATTATCAAATCTATTAAAAATTACGAAAAATGGAAGAGTTTTTTTTTTCAAATGATGCCTAAAATTAAGCAACGTGATTATAATATGAAATTATTTTTAAAAATGTCCCCACTAATACAGATGCCTAGGACACTAAATACCTGATAAATAAAAATAAAAAAATCATGGACATACGTTCCAGCTTAAGAGTTGTTTCTGCGGCAGAGTATTAATTGTTAAGATCAATTATATAGTTTCTATTATAAATAATTGTATAGTCGCTATGTTTAATACTTAGTAATGTAAGCACCGGATTTAAAAATGGTTAAAGTTTCAAAATGAATTGTTCGAATTTTCGCTTTGTGACTTTTCAGGCCTTCTTAAAACATGGCATGGCCTCCTTGAAAATGTGTCGTGACCTATCCTTCCCACACAATGCGTTCAACGACTCATCGTTAATGTCGTGGGGCGCACTGGACGTCTGGTGCACAGACTGTCTCGCCAACCTGAATTAAATATGAATTAAATACAGCCAAAAAAATATTTTAATTTTAAATTAATTTAAATAATAAATAAAAATAAATACTTTTGATTCACATTTATTTTAAGCGATTACATGTTTCGGCCTCCCTGGAGACCATATTCAATCTCCAGAGAGGCCGAAACATGTAATCGTTAATAATTGTGAATCAAAACTAAATATTTTTAATTTGTTATTTTTTAATTAAAATTAATTTAAAATTATAATTACGCAGTTTCATCAAGTATTGTCAGTTGATAACCTTAATGTTAATTAAAAATAATTTGTCTATTTAAATTCAATTTCAAAAGGCGCTTACGCCGTTTTTATAATATTCGGTGTTTACTAAGTATATAATGAGGTAATTTAATGTTAGTACTTTATTCATGTTTATGTAAGTGAGTGGTTTTATTTACTATGTATGTACCTACCTACCAACTGTGATTTTTTTTAATATTCATTTTTAAACGCCTAAGTGAAAGCTGATTCATTGAGATGTGTCAGAAATGCCTGTCATAATCTATCAATTAAAGAAATTGTGAAAAAATATCATTTTTTCGTTTTAAGAAGCGTTTTTTTACCAAAATGCAAGTTGCCAAGTGTCATTACATGAATTATTGCTAGGAAAAGCGGTCATAAAGCGGGAGCGACGCAACCTTGACCAGCTCTCAAGCGCAGTAGGCGTCAAGCTGGCGGGCCACGTGGAAAGTGCTAACTTCTTTGATCGCTATATCATTGACTGGCACCACAGGAAAAATACGGTTCTCTCGTCAGCTACATAGTATTTTTTTTGTATCAGAATCTTCTCGTATATACTAAAGTAAGAAAGTAGATGTGGGTTAAGCCTCCTATAGCGTTTTCATTGATTTTTCATTTAAAGTTTACTTGTAAAGTATTAATTTAGAGGTGAACTGCTCCTAAGCTACTTGTACAAACAGTGCAGCTCTTGAAAGCGTCAGACTAATAATCTGATATTATTAATAATTTTGATTGAAAAATCAACAAATATTTGACGAAGAGATAGTAAAGTGTCATGTCTTCAAATTTTCGGGCATCTGCTACGGATGTTGTCCGAAAGCTTATATGTTCCCAAGGATCCTCGTTGCTGAGTGTTTAATCATCTTAGTAGTATCAATCTGGTGGATTAGTTTGCAGCCACAAAATCTCGCATCTCGATCTCCACTCTTCGCGATCTTCTGCAACCCTCATTAGCTCAGCTTAAAAAGAAGCAAAATTTGATCCAAATAGTCCCGCCTGGAGCGCCCTCTGCAGTTTATTTCTTCAACCATACCTTTCACAATATCGTGAAGAAGACCTTAGTTACGCATGATGTGATCGTTTTATCCGGCTCGCCTCTCTGAGATGGTTCTTACTAGGTGCCTATCTTCCTTCATTATGCTAAGAACCTCATTGTTCGTGACGTAGTCTCTCCAGTAGATTTCGAGGATTCTTCTGTATGACCACATCTTTTCAGAGATGGTCTAAGGATATGATATGGATAATGGCAATTGACTTAACTGTGTGGCGAAATTTTGCCGACCATATGTTCAAAATATATTATAAAAGGCATATTGGAAGGAAAAACTAATAATTAAAGAGATTTTTAAATATTTGTACTAGTTTTTTAACACGTTCCCACAGTACTTCATAATCGCTTAAATAAGCCATGTTGTAAAAAATACTCGTATATTGTGAGAATTTTCAATGAATCAGTTATCAAATATTATAATATTATATAAATGTTTAGAAATTAAATTAATTTTAAATTAAATAATATAAATTTAAATGTGTTAATTGTAAAAAAAATAAAGATTTAACATCGACCCCCTCAATTGAAATATTAGTCAAATTGATTTATAAATAAAAAAATATATAAAAAAATAAATAGTTTTTGTATTTATTTTCATCCTCAACGAATTTTTTTTGAACCTATTGAATAACTATGTCGAGGTGGGCTAAAAATATGTTTTTTTTTTTAATTCAAACACCTAAGTCAACATTTTTTTTTTGAATCGATTTTTTAAGAAGAATTAAATGATTCAATGTTTTTTTAGTGACTATTGTTGAGGAATATGTACGAGTATCATTTAATGTTGAATCGCATACTCGGAATTTTCCGAAATCAAAATCATGTAAAAGTTGGGAAATCGTGTTAAAGTTGTAAAATCATGTAAATTTGTGAAATCCTGTCAAAGTTGGGAAATCATACAAAAGTTGGGAAAACATTCAAAATTTGAGAAATCATATAAATCTTGGGAAATCATGTAAAAGTTGGGAAATCATACAGAAGTTGGGAAATTATACAAAAGTTTGGAAAACATACAAAAGTTGGGAAAACACGAAAAAGTTGGGAAGTCATGAAAAAATTGGGAAATCATGCAAAAGTCGGGAAAGCATGCAAAAGTAAGGAAAACATACAAAAGTCGGAAAATCATGTAAAAGTCGTGAAATCAACTAAAAGTTGGTAAATCTTGGAAAAGTTGGGAAATCATGCAAAAGTTGGTAAATCCTGCAAAATATATAAATCCTGCAAAAAATAGTGTAATCATGCAATATTAGGGAAATCGTCCAATAATATGAAAATTATCCAAAAAATAGGTAAATCATGCAAACATTTCATTTTAATACCATTTTAAAGGACGGTGAATGATTTAATTAATTCGCGACGACCTCTAGGACTTAAACATTGTAAGTATTATATTCTAGGCATATTCTTGGGTGATTAGTCAATAGGATTTTTTAAGGAAATCAGATTATCAGCACGACGCTCCCGAGACTTGAACCATTTGTTCTTATGAACGACTCACCTGAACTCGCTTTAAAGATAGATGATCTTCCTTTACTGTAATTGTTGACACTTTACTGACCTTTGACATTTAATACAATTAAGTGTTCTTGGGAAGAAATAATATTGGACAGTTATTTGAAAAATTAGCTCATTAGTTTTGTTGACTTCAGAAGTAGGAAACCTTTTTAATTTAAAATTTATATCAATGATTTTAAATATTTGGTCTACTAAGATGGGCTCGTTGGACCTGGTGACCATATGTTATAGATGTGGAACGGATATGAACGGGAAAAATATAAAATGCTTTATAGTTAAAATATAAAAAAAAACATAACACACTGTCTTTAATTTTGATTAAGAGATTTGTTCGCAAAAAGTTAAGCCTGAACAAAGGCACTGTTATTACCAAAAACTCTGAACGAAAAATGTTTATTTCTTAGAAATTATGATTGGAAACGTTTATTTTCTGGAAGTTATTTGTTATTTCTTCGAATTATTAGATCTATTTCATTACACCATTTTCTGGTAGTTGGAGTAATGAAATAAATCTAATAATTCGAAGAAATAACTGAGAAAAACTTTCATGTTTCCTAGAAAAATATCAAGAAATTACCGATAAGCATGGTCTTATGAAAACTCACTAATCTCTCATGAGAGAAGTACAATAGTATTATCGTTCGTTAAATTTTTGATGGATGATATATGTGTCGGATATGGGAGTGTTGTGATCTGTAGATTGCTGAGAAGGAATTGTTACACGCGTTAGGAAGAGATCACTGGAAATACACCGGCATTCCGAACAATAAAGAAAAGAAATAAGGAAACGGTATAATGTCACAGGAAATTTAATGTCAGCAAGTAAGCTTAATATTTAAGCAGTTTGATAGGTTGAAAAGTAAACAGAATATATACATTACATTTGAGTTGAATGAATAACGAGATTTAATTTACAAGAAAGTTTTAGAAGTGATTGTTCGAATAATAAAAGGTGACCTGTAGATAGGTGTAACTTGGAAAGTCGCAGAGTGGCACATAACACAGTGATCTCCGGTGGGCGGCAGTTATTTATCAGGTTACGGAGGCGTCGAAAGTGAATAGAGAAGAGACCTAGTCCATGTGGTCGTCTGCTTATATATAACCAGCTTGATAGGTGCAATAGTATTTGAAGCTACCTCTGGTGACGGTGATTCTAACGACATATATGGGACATACAAGACAAACATTAATATAAAAGACAGATACATAATTTGTCCAGTCGATGAAACAGAAGTCCGCCAGATATATATCTATTTATTTCTGCTTTAGTTTCGTATTTGTACACAAAGTATTATTGGTTGATATCGTTGACGTTAAGTTTTCTAAACTTAATTGACTCAGTTCAAAGAAGAGTAATTCGTTTGATGAACAATGACACTCTTACGTCTTACCTGCAATTAATGGAACACAGGCGTAAGATTGGTTCATTTAGTCTTTTCTACCGTTATTACCTCGGCCGCTGCTCTTCGGAACTTAAAGAACTAATTCCTCCTGCACCCAATCTTAACCAACAAACTCGTATTACACTTGCCGAACATCTATGCACGGTTAATATATATGTCGACCAAGAACTGTTAGTTTCGTAAGTTCCTTCCTTAATGCCACTGGTAAGCTTTGGAATGCTCTTCCAGTGTCTGTGTTTCCTCCTTCCTACAATCTGGATCTCTTCAAGAAACAGATAAATATACACTTGCAATCTCCCTAATCCACACACAAATACGAACACAACACAGGTTTAAAGCATGCAGCGTCCAACCTCCCTGGCTGAGCGTCATAGAGTTCAATGGTCTTGACCGGCTTCACTCTCCTACATGCGATTACATAAAATATATATAAATATTGTTAAATGGAATACTTAAAAAAAACTTAAATGTTTCGAATAACTGATGCCTCACAAAGTAAATAAGAACGATTAAATATACATAATATAAAAGCAAATAAGGAAAGGAATTAGCGAAAGGAAGGAGGGGTGAGGAAGAAGAAAAAGAAGAATTATCTGCCTACGTCATAGATGACCTATTCTGTAGGAACCCAGGCGGCTTTTAGACTATGAGTAATATTGAACAATACTTTGGCTTCGCAATAACATTTCATTGAACGCTGTATTTAAATTATTTCAATGCTAGCAGCATTAACTTTAAGATCTTTTTTAAATAAAGAATACTTATTTTATTATTTAAATTGTAAAATAAATATTATATAATTTCTTCTCTTTTAATGTTCGGAATGTTCGTCTTCCATCTGATCATTTCTTAACATGCATTACAATTCCTTCTCACAAATACAATCACAACACCCACACACGTTGCCGGCGGGTATAGCTCAATGGTTAAAGCGTTTGCTTTGCAAGCGAAAGGTCGTGGGTTCGATACCCGACGGAGATTGAAAAAATATATTTTCTAATCGATTTCTGAGCTCTAATATACACTCGGTTGGCGTGAATTTAATCCCTCGCCCTTAAAATGCCAGTCATAGCCTATTAATTAAAATTGGTGGTAGACGAAGGTCGTCCCGTGAAGACCACCCATTCATAGTAAATTCCTGTAATAATGAAGGATGATGCATGAATCTCGGGCTGTAGTCTATGACGTTGGCGGATCAACACTCCACATATAGCGCTTAGCCATATGCATCACGGTAAGTGCCATAGAATTCCACAGTTGAGACTTCAGAATTACTATCACCATCTGTCGGTATGTGTGTATGTGTTTACATAAAAAAAAAACACTTTCCGGCATCATCAAACGGGATTTTATTCGCAAAAATAAAGAAACATATATTACGTACTCTCCAATCATCCTCTAAGACGTCAATTATCTGGCGTAATGCGCAATATTGTACAATAAATTTGACTGTTTAGGTTCCGCCTCACGTTCAGATGCATATTTAAGTTCATACTTGTAAATATTATGCTATATAAATGAGGAATAATTTTACGAATTAAAAGTTTATTTTTATATGAACTTTGAGGAAGGTCTACGTTTGTAATACCTTTTGTACTACAATGAATCGTATGATGAATGAAAGTCTTTTAATGATAGCCCATGCAGCCGCGTAATACGTTTTGAAAAGATATGCTTTCGTTTTTTTTTTATGTAAACACATACAGGAGAATACCGACAGATGGTGATAGATATTTTTTGTCTCATCTATGGAATTCTATGACGCTTACCATGGTGTATATGGCTAAACGCTGGATGTGGAGTGTTGATCCGCCAACGTCATAGACTACAGCCCGAGATTCACGCATCATCCTTTATTATTACAGGAATTTACTATGAATGGGTGGTCTTCACGGGACGACCTTCGTCTACCACCAATTTTAATTGATAGGCTATGACTGACATTTTAGGGGTGATGGATCAATTTCACACTAACCGGGGTATTTTGGAGCTCAGAAATCGATTAAAAATCCTTTTTTTTTTAATCTCCGTCGGAAATCGAACCCACGACCTTTGGCTTGCAAAGCAAACGCTTCACATTGAGCTATGACCGCCGGCATTGGAACGAATATTTAATTTTGCGAGATGTCAATAATGAGACGAAGGTGAACCTGGCTGGGACATGTTCTTTGGATGCTGCAGAAGAGCGTAAACTACATCTCTCTGATAGACCTTACAGAACTTTAAATATAATTTATTCAGTGGAGAACGAGAGACGAATGACGTGCTACGAGGTGGAAACAAAATTAAAACATTTTTATAACGGTTTTTTCTTCCTTTTTCTACTGCCCATTGAATATTTTAACTGAAAGTTTTATGTATTTATTACTTAAAATTTCTTTAATGTTTAATGGGTTTTAATTGAATTAAATACTGACAAAATAATTACTTGTCAGATATTAATTTTTAGTCACTTTGTAAGAACTTTTCGAATGAATGAACAAACTATGTTTTTAAATCGACTTAATGGCCATTATTATAGTAATACATATTTTTATATAATTACAGAATGAAGCGAAAGTTATAAGCAAGTGTGAAAAATCCTATATTTAATAAACAATAACTCCATATATAGTAAAATAGCCAACTAGTGAAAAAAAATTGGATAAAACGCCTGATTGTAGGCAATTGCTATAACAGCTAAAGAAATTCTTTAACAACAGCTACAAATATTACAGCTAACACCACAAAATTTATCATATCAACTAATCGAATAAAAATTAACGGCAGATGCGAGGATTTGAGCCACGAACCTTTGCAACTATGTTCACTTTATTACCCAAATTTAAGCATGACAATTTTTTGCTTGTGGATTTTAGATTTTATACAACACCGAATCTTGTTCGAGATATATTGACGTGAAGCATAATTAAGGTTAACAAATAGTTGAATAAGAAAGTACTTTCTTCATCATCATCATCACCATCATCAGCAGCATGTGCTCGTCCACTATATATATAATCGTGTCGGAAACAACAGGATCAGATCCTGTCTACCCAAAAGTGGGCGACGTCGATGGTGTTACTCCCGACCATCATCAGGTTTTCCTGGGTGCAGCAGCTTGGACACAGCGCACACTCCAGAAGGTGTGACAGGCTCTGCTCCACGCTACAGTCACATTCAGTCGGGCCGCTGTAAAACTGCCAAGTTTTAATTTGTGTCCTCGTCTTGCATACTCCGGTTTGAAGTCTGTTAAGGGACCTCCATATATTCCACCCCTAGTTGTGTCCAGGAGCTAGGTCCTCTTTCGGGCCAACCCAAGTATTCCCCTCAGTTGCGCTTCAATTCTCTTTTTTTTGTCCACTGTTGAACGTAGACCTCCCGTAAGAGTCTCCATCCTACTCGATCTTCCGCTTTCCGCATCCAGCCTACTAACACTATTCTTCTGATGTCGTCAGTCAATCTTGCCGGGGGTCAAACAACGCTCCGCTTGCCAGTTCTTAGTTTCCATTTTTTTTAATGTAAGCACATACAGGAGAATACCGACAGATGGTGATTGTGATGCTAAAGCCTAATCTGTGATTATAATGACGCTTACCATGGTGCGTCTGGTTAAGCGCTGTATGTGGAGTGTTGACACGCTAACGTCATAGACTACAGCCCGAAATTCACACAAAATTCTTATTATTATAGAAATTCACTATAAATGGGTGGTATTCACGGCATGACTTTCGTCTACCACCAATTTTGATAAATAGACTAATTGGAATTTTACGGGTAAGGGATTAAATTCACACCAACCGGGGGTATTTTAGAGCTCAGAAATCTATTAATAATCATTTTTTTATTCTTCGCCGGGAATTGACCCCACGAACTTCGATTTGGCGAGCAAACGCTTTGACCACTAAGCTATACCTGCCGGCAAAAGATGAAATGGGTAGAGAGAAAAGAGAAGTCTAAGAACGTCTAATCATTAACGATTGTATCAATATCATAGGGAAAATAATTTAAGTATTGTATGTGGGGTTGAGCCATCTCTAAAGGATAACAAAAAAATATTCAGGCCTAGGGAGCGTCAGACTAATCATCCAATTTCCTTTAAGAAATCCTGATTATTGAACACCTAAATATTTCTCTGTTACTACGGCTCCAGTCTATCCAAATTTCTCTTGCCCTGGAGGCTCTCTGGAACCATCTATATTCCCATGTGAAGCTCCGGGATACAGGTGTTTTTGGATAAGGAAAAGATAATCGGAGCTTGTAAAACAGCTGCAACTGACAATATAATGGCGGCAATATGTGACCATATATTCCAGAAATATAAAGAATTTGGCGAACGAAAACATTATAAGGTCTTAAGAACGAAATGCGATTCTAATCTCTTTCGCGGGTTATTTTTTTTAGCAATTCTGTGCAGTGGCTACAATTGTTCAGAAGGGTCTCCCACTGAACTTATCAGTTGCTAACTGATCCTAATGAATGAGCGCGCCATCAATGAAACTTAGCTGTCCTCCGGTGTGATGCGGGTGTGAGGCGGGCAAAGTCCAGTCTTAAGAACGAGAGCTTCGGGCCTTGATGAAGCAGATAAATGTAAATTTGTGTTTTTTTTTATGTATACACATACATGAGAATAGTGACAGATAGTAAAAGTAATTTTAAAGTCTCATCTGTGGAATTTTATGACGCTTACCATGGTGCATATGACTAAGCACTACATGTGGAATTTTGATCCGCCAACGTCATATACTACAGCCCGAGATTCACGCATCATCCTTTATTATTACAGGAATTTACTATGAATGGGTGGTCTTCACGGGAGGACTTTCGTCTACCACCAATTTTGATTATTAGGCTATGACTGGCATTTGACGGGTGAGAGATCAAATTCACACCAACCGGGGGTAATTTTAGAGCTCAGAAATCGAATAAAGAAAATTAATGTTTCTAAGGATATCGGGTGATTAACCGACGAGGAATGGACGACCATGCGTTCCAAATGAGTGGTTTGGTTCAGATGTTTATTTTTTTAATAGGTTTTTGCTCTCCCAGTTTTGCTGTAGTATTTTATTAAGAAATAAATTCAATTCAGCGCTTTGCACATGCGCCGAATCATTGATTTGTTTCCGTTCAAAAGAGAAACAGAGACGACCAGCTCAAGAAAGAGCCAGAAACACTTTCCATCGAAAAATTCACACAAAAATGACACTTAATGCTTTTGTAATAAAGCGCAATTTCGCATGTGAAACTTGCAAAAGGTACGACGTTTTGATTATGTGAGATAGGAAAATTTGTGGGCACATTCTCTTCAGTAACACAACAAAGTAGTTTAAATATATTATACATGTTCAAGCATTTTTGAATCTTATCAACACATTGAATAAGAGCTAAAATGGTTTGTTTTGCAAATTTTACTTATAATATTTTAGAAATTTGACGTTTCATAGAGTATAAACCTCAAAGTTACTGAAACGCATTAAGCAAATCATGCTGAAGAGAGCTTTTTGTACAAGAAATTTATAGCTCATTTTCGCGTGCGTTTAGCATGGCGCTTACGTTTTAATTTACATGTAGATTGAAATAGTATTGGAATGCGTTACAACACAAACGCAAATTTTAGAACACAGTACAAATACACAACGTCTCAAGTTGAAAGTTGCGCGAAACACAAATGTAAGCTTTGTTTTGTATGAGTTTGTATGGCAAATACGGTCGAGTTTGGAGCGTGTGTTTTGTAGTGTTTTGTTGGTCTTTGGAGCGCCACTTTAGTGTGGTTTTTGGGTGGATGTATGCGTTTGTTTGCGTGTATGTATAAGCGATTGTTTGAGTGTGGTTGTGTGCTGGAAGGAATGAATGGGCTGAATTGATTCAAAAACAGCCGAAGGCGGAGTTACTAGTTGGGGTTTTCTCTTGCGTTATTCCGAATTGTATTCATTCATGTATCGATGGGAATCGCGATTTAAATTTTTGAATTTTTCGTTCCCTTTTAGAACGAAAAAAAGAATATCAATAATTTATTTATTTATTTATTTATATACAGAATCGAAATTCCATTTTTTTTTACAAATATTTAGAAACATAGAGGATACATAAATATACAATAAATAGAGAAAATAATAAAAAATAAAAATAACACAAAAGAATAAGAAGATGACACGTGTCAAAGATCACAGAGATCAAGTAGAACAATACAGGAGACAAAAGAGGAAAAGGATGTAAGAAAAGGATCGAGGTGTGCTGGTAGGCCATTTAGGAGCGACATTGCCGTTGTACCAAATTGAGTGCTTGAAGCTCCACAAGCATCGACTGGGATCAAAAACAATAATAAAGGAATTAAACACACTGAATACGTCTACGTTTTGAAATGAAAAAACCAATATTAATAATAATTATTATGAACAGTTTTCTGCTCATATTACCAACAACATATGTCCACCACTAATTAATGCCACTAAGATCTGTCGTTCTAGAACATATCTGCATTTTAAGGTCCACTTGGTAACATATAAGTTCCTGACAACCTCAAGAGCAGAAAAGTTTTTTTAGGGTATCGGATGATTAGCACGACGCTCCTGAGGCATAAAACATTTGACATATCTTCAACAGATATGTCACATTGCCACTTGAATTCGCCTATTCGTTGGGTAGCCTCTACAACTTGAGTTCTTCTGTGTATATCCTCGTTTCAGATTCTATCTTTTAGCGACACGAGCATGGATCTCTCCATAGCACGCTGGGTGAACTTTAGTTTATGTGGAAGACCTGCTGTTAGATTCCACGTCTCTGCGTCATAAGTTAACACTGAGAGGATGCATTGGCTAAACGCCTTAGTTTTAACACGTTGCGGATTTATCGCTTAAAAAATCTACTGAAGTATTCCAAATGCTGCCCATCCCAGTTGTATACGCCTGTCGATTTCTTTGAGAAGTGATTTCGTCCTAGTTGCATTACTTGTCCCAGATTGGTGTATTAATTTACAACCTCTATTTATGTTCATTCGATGAAAAATTAAAGCTCCGCAAGTATCTTGCCAAAACAATTGTTTGGAGCATCTTGATGTATGGCTGTGAGACATGGTGCTTATTTGAAATTGATAAAAAAAGACTAAAGGCCCTTGAGATGTGGTCTTATAGAAAAATTCTCGGAATTTCCTGGAGAGACCACGTCACGAACAAGAAGGTTCTCAGCCCAATGAATCGATCAAATCATGCGCCACGATGGTCTTCTTCACGACATTGTGAAAGAGTTGGTTGAGGGTAAAAACTGAATAGGGCGAACTAGACGGGTACTACGAAGAAGAATGGAAATCGGTTCGAAAGACTTTGAAATATGACTATTTATTAATAATGGCTTTCGTTTTATCCATTAATATCGTTATTTGTTCATAATTTGTCAGTTCTGCATTCAATATTTATGTTTCTTGTACAACATTTTCTTATTGATCACAATAACAAAATAGTTTTTTTTGTATAAATTACTCAGTAATTTGAGCACGACGTATTGATTTTTTTTTTTAATTTTTTTAATTATGTAATTTGATACATTACAAAAAGAACGATAAATAATAATGGCGAAAAATAATGACCTCGGAAATAATAATTGGTTTAAGCGCAGAACCTAAAGTTGTGTGTTCGTTCCCCAACAGAGATACAAAACCTCGATTTATAAGCTTTAAAAATAACCCTTCCCCCCCGGTTGGTGTGAATTTCATTCCTCACCTGTGAAATGCCTGACACAGCCTGTTAATCGAAATTGGTAGTAGACGAAAGTCATCTCGTGAACAATACCCATTATTATTACCATTAATTGTCCGTCAAAATGAATTAATATAAAATTAAGTCTTTAGATTATGTATTCAATGGTTATTTAGAGCAACTTCTTCATCAATCAATCGGCAGTATAAATATAATAAATAGCAGAGTAAATAATTAATGAGTGATATTGTGGCTTTTGGGCTTAGCCGTGTGTGGCGAATTTCTGTCAGCCAATATTTCGACCGCCATTGATGAGAAAAATTAATCTGACACAAACTCACAACTCAATCACAAATAAATCATCAATCCTGAAGAAGAACCCTGCAATGGCAGTCGAAATATTGGTTGACAGAAATTCGCCACACACGGCTAAACCCAAAAGCTACAAAATCAAATCTAGCCGTGAAAACCTAAGAAGTTATTTCATTAATAATTGGTAATTAATAATTGGTTAAGTTAGGTTAGGTTAGGTTAGGTTAGGTTTCCTTGTTATGTGATAATTTTTCATTCATTTTACATCAATTTTTCCCATTATTGAAAACTTTACTGCCATTTTAATTTTATAACTGACCACATTAGATACTGAGACACAAGAGATATAGCCAATTTATTTACTACCGAAACCTTTAATAAATTACTGAACAAATAAATACAGGCCATAAAAAAATAAGTCGTAACGTTTTGTATTCTGTGGTATTCTAAGTGTTCTGCTAATTTGCCGGCGGGTATAGCTCAATGGTCAAAGCGTTTGCTTTGAAAGACAAAGGTCGTAGGTTCGATCCCTGACGGAGATCGATCAGAAAAAAAAACGATTCCTAATTTCTGAGCTCTAAAAGGTTGGTGTGAATTTGATCCCTCACACTAAAAATGTCAGTCATAGCCTTTTAATTAAAATTGGTGGTAGACGAAAGTCGTCACGTGAAGACCACCCATTCATAGTTAATTCCTGTAATAATAAGGATGATGCGTGAATCTCGGGCTGTAGTCTATGAAGTTGGCGGATCATCACTCCACTTGCAGCGCTTAGCCACATGTAGCATGGTAAGCATCATAGAGTTCCATAGATGAGACTTCAGAATTACTATCACCATGTTTTGTCCTGTATGTGCTTAGACAAAAAAACTATATATTTAGTATTCTGATAATTAGGATATATTTTTTATAGAAAAATTATGTTAGCTTTTTGTTTTATATAGACATGTCTATAGAAAGCCAAAAATAAAAACACAATGGACAATTAAAAAATCACTTTTGTTAAAATAATGTGTACAGAAATAATTGTCATATTAACGTGATATGTCGGGGAAAGGCCATATGTCCTTTTTGTTCATAATATGCCTGTCATATGGCCAGCGAAATAAATTCTCTACGTTTACCGGAAAAGCGGCTAAAGGATGGCTGCCTTGAAAAGGAATAGTGAACCTTTTTAATGATCTAACCTACAAATTTATTAATTTGAAATTTAATTTGATTTGCCGGCAGGTATAGCTCAATGCTCAAAGCGTTTGCTTTGCAAGCCAAAGGTCGTAGGTTCGATCACCGACGGAGATTAACTTTCTTTAATTTTTAATCGTTTCTGAGCTCTAAAATACCCCGGTAGGTGTGAATTTAATCCGTCATTCGTAAAAAACCAGTCATAGCCTTTTAATCAAAATTGGTACAAGTAATCGCATTAGGATGAAATAACTTAATAAAAAAAAATCGACAGGTTTATAACAACTAAGATGGGCAGCATTTGGAAAAGTTCACTACATTTTTAAAGGAACAATGCCGTAGTGTCTTACCCTCATGGGCATAAAGATCACCCAACGTGCCATGGAGAGATGCATGTGAGGAATATTTCTTAATGATGGAATCGGAAACAAGGATATCTGAAGAAGTACTCAAGTAGTGGAGGCAACCAAGCAAATGGGCACACTCAAGTGGCAATGCGACATATCTCTCGAACATATGATGGTCAATGGGGAAGAAAAGTGTTCAGAGTCTCCTGCAAGATAAAGCCTGGATACGGAAGGTGGAGTATCGAATAGCATAGAAACTATGGGAGGTTTATGTTCAACAGGGGACGGACACAGGCTGATGATGATGATAAAAATATATTATCGTTTCGGAAACAACAGGGTCAGATCCTGTCTGTCCAGAAGTGAGCGACGTAGATGGCGTTACTCCCGGCCATCATCAGGTCTTCCTGGGTGCAGCTATTCGGAAACAGCGCACACTCCAGAAGGTGGGACAGGACCGCAGTCACATTCAGTCAGGCATTCATTTTTGTCCTCGTCTTGCATACTTCGGTCCGAAATCTATTAAGGGACCTTCATATATTCCACCGCTGGTCGTATCCAGGGGTTAGGTCCTCTTTCGGGGCAATCCAAGCATTCCCCTCAGTCGTGCTTCTCCACATGTTCAGCCGCAGGGTGGCCTCAGGTATCACCAGTTCCGTTGTCGACTGTAGGAAACTTCTTCTTGATTTGAGCCGTGTTGTTATCTTTAGAGAATGATGGTTGAATTAATTTTCAAAAATCCATTTAGTTAACGGTGACTGCTTCAGGGTGGAGTGTCCAAAACAATGCCCTTTTCGCCCATTCAGGTCCTATTTTTAGCCCTCTTTGGGCGATTTTTAGTTTTTAAAAATAAATTTTCAAGCAGCGACGGAAGTGAGTGAGATATTGCAAGCTTCCAGGGGTTTAATAGCGTATTTACGTTTACGTATTTTTTTTTTGACTTTTTGCTTAATGTACGATTGTCATATTACAACTTTTGCGATTGAGATAGAAAACGCAGATGTTGACGGGAAATTTTAAATCTTACTTGTGGAATAAAATAAGAAGAGAATCGTTTATAAAACAGGTTTAATTCGATTACTTCTTAGGTTTTCACGGCCAGATTTGATATTGTGGCTTTTGGGTTTAGCCGTGTGTGGCGAATTACTAATTTCCAATATTTCGACCGCCATTGCAAGGGTCTTCTTCAGGCTTGATGACTCAGTAGTCTGACTTAGCACTAAGTCATCAACCCTGAAGAAGACCCCTGCAATGATTGTCAAAATATTGAAAATCAGTAATCTGCCACTCACGACACTAAACCCAAAAGCCACAATATCATGTTTAATTCAATATTTTATATTTTAAATTACATAAAGAGTGTTGATAACCAAATTACGCTCATTAGTGATGGCATTTAGTGACAAAAATAAACTGTTTTGAATAAAGAAATAAAGTTATTTTAAATATCGATTTTCACGTTTTTTTGGAGTGCTGAAGTTGATTTCCTAAGATAACAAACCAGTCCAAAAATGAGTTTTGGTTGAATTATTGGTCACAAAAAATTCATTATAAGTCTGGCTGTGAAAGCCTTTTAAGTTATTTGTCCTCATTTCTATATATAACATTACATCAACGTAATCCATGTCATAATAAGATTTTCTACAGTGTGTTTTTCAACACATGGAATATACTTTTAAACTGCAAAATTTAATACACATTTTGTTGACAAAGCATACGAAAATTAAGGTTTGCAATAATGTAATGGCAGTCTTCTTATTCGTAGTATCAATCCAGTGGATTGGTTTGCAGCAACAAAGTCTTGTATCTCGATATGCACTCTTCTCGATCCTCTGCAATCTTCTTTAGCTCAAAAATATTCTCGAGCACTTGCTGCAAATAATCCCGTCTAAGGCTCCCTCTGCAGTTTATATCCCCAGCCATCCCTTCCACAATTTTGTGAAGAAGACCATCGTGGCGCATGATGTGACCGATCCATCGGGCTCGCCTCTCTGAGATGGTTCTTACTAGGTGCCTATCTTCCTTGATTATGTTGAGAATCTCTTTGTTCGTGACTTGGTCTCTCCACGGCAGTCTATTATAAATTATATTCTATTAATCAAAATTGGTCGTAGAAAAAATCATCTCGTGAAGATCACCCATTCAGAATGAATTCCTGTAATAATAAGGTTGATGTGTGAATGTTGGGCTGTAGTGTATGACGTTGGAGGATCAATACTTCACATGCTTCGCTTAGCCATGTGTGGTTACCGACATAGAATCCACAGATGAAACTTCAGAATTGCTAACACTTTGTCGGTATTCTCCTTCATGTGCTTACATGAAAAAGTCTACTTTTCAACATTATGATTTTGTGGCTTTGAACTAAAATACACAGTCATTAACCCTTACTCATCGGTTTTCGGCAGATGCCGTCATAAGATTCCCTGACCATTGACATCGGTTGACGTTATATATTGTTTTGCTACTTTCTTAGAATAGTTTTTTATGCATCATCTGACAGCTAAAGGATACATGAACCAATGTGGTACATGAAAATAGACCAGATAAGTACATTTATGCTTCAAATACTAGTTATATAATTGACAGTATAATTTGTATTCAAGCCGAGCCGTAATGAAAGGGTTAAAGTTAAGTTCAATATAGCTTAATATAGTACATATTTAATAATTAAGTTAAGAACTTAAAGAATAATGTTATCAAATAAATTCAGCTAATTTGTACTGTTATATGCTTCAGCAGGGTTTCGGCAAATAATTTTTTAAGAAAAAATAAACATAAAAACATATAATTCAATTGTATTATTAATGTAACAAATTTTTCTATATTTAAGTCGACGATAAGTCAATAGGGTTCGAGGGGGAAAAAGCCAGCAGAGAGTAAATATTAAAATAAATAAAAATAATATTGAAAGAACTTTCTCTCAACAGTCTTTAATTCGCTGAGAAATTTTCTTTTGCGTGGGCGGACTTTGGGATACTTGTATAAAATGTATAGGAAACGATACAAAATTTAAGAATATTAATCATTTATATATTGAAACTCACATCATCATCATCAAGAGAGCCCTCAACACATCCACGCCAAGACCTGGAAGACCACAGGCAACCTGGACTGCAACTGTAAGCAAGGATCTGAAAACTCTGGGTTTGACCGAGAATGCAGCGCAGGATAGACAGACATGGCGAATGTGCACAAATAGAGCCGACTCCAGATGATGCGAAATAGTGAGGCTAAAGAAGAAGACTCACATTATCATCATCAGCCTGTGTACGTCCATTGAAGGCTTCTCGCATGACTCTTCATCACTTTCGTCTTCTGCTCTTTGCATACAGGCTACTCCTACTACTTTTTTGATATCATCAGTACATTTTATTTAGTCAACATACCGTTTGATAACTTTTGAATGCCACACCAAAACATTTCTACCCCATCGAACGTCGTTTCTTCAACAGAATGCATTGCCTCGTATATCCTTGTTTTATACTTTATCATTTAGAGACACTCCTCTCATGGATCTCCCCATGGTACGTTGGGTGACCTTTATTTTATGTGTAAGACCTGCTGTTAGATTCCACGTCTCTGCGCCATAAGGTAATATAAGGAGGATGCTTTGGTTAAACGCCTTAGTTTTAAGACATTGCGGAATTTTCGCTTTAATTTATAATTCGCAAATTGCTGACTTTACACAAAAGTAATTAAAATAATATAAATTTATTTAATTACTTTTAGGCAAGTAATTTTATTGGTATTATTTAATTTAATTAACAGACAGTAATTACAAAGCAAACAGTCAATAATAAATACCGAAAATGGCAACAAAAAAATAATCATCAAAGTAAAAAAATAACAAATTGGCAGGAAATAATTAATTAATCGTAATTCATAATAGATTAGGTAAGGTTAGGTAAGGTTAGGTAAGGTGAGGTAAGGTTAGGTTATGATTAAATTTTAAAGTGAAGAATTTACTGTTATTCACGTTGAAACTGATAAAGCCTTCGTTGATGGTGAAACTGCAGTCTTCCAGCAGGTGAAACGGCCCTCAATGGAATCCATGTTAAGACAATATATGAAATACGCATCTATTTAACATTTTAAAATTATTTATTAATTTTCCAAATTTAAAAATTGTTCCTTTCATTTCCTTATAAACCGTACCCTTTCATGTTTCAACCTACACAATAATTTTTGTCCCTTTTTTTCACGAGAGCATTCTTATAAGGCCGTCTCTCTTACACCAGCAAAGCCTGAATTTCATGAGTATTTCCGTCGCTGTCTCTCCAAAGCGATGATGTAAGGCTCCATCTCGCTCTAGCCTAAAACGTAGGCGTCTTACAACACATACCGTATAATGTCACCCATTAGGTTAGCAAATTTATTTATTTTATTTATTTATTTATTTTTATATTTAAATGTTTAGTAGCGTGGTATGGTGGGTAATCAATTGAAAAATATACCATATCGTGGGTAGAAAAGAATAACATTAAGATTTCCTTTTATAAGATAATGGCTTTTAAATCTACCCATCCTATAAGACAGCGATTCTTGGCATATATTTAGTGGCTTTTAAAATTTGATTCTAACATAGAGTGTTAAAAATACGTTCGTTTAAATTTGTGAAAAATATCGAAATGAGGAAGTGGATAAAGTAGTTTTCTCTATTTTCCGGAGACTAAACCTTGGTGGTGAAAACGTGTATTGTTAACTCCTGACGGAGATAAAAAAAGGTTTATAATCGATTTCTAAGCTCTATAAATACTCTCGTTTGGTGTGAATTTGATCATATACACGTAAAGTACCAATCATGGCCTATTAATTAAAATTGGTGGTGTATTAGTCGTCCCGTCAACACCAGGTTTTTATAGTGGGTTTCGTTTAATTAATTGATGATGCGTGAATGTCGGATCTATGACTTTGGTGGATTAACTCTCACATGCAGCGCTTAAGCCATAAATGAAATTTGTTTATCACTGAGTCACAGATTTTGTCTTGTAATTTTGTCTCGCATCTTTGGTTATGAAATATCGCTTTATCATATTTGTGAAACTTAAAATTCCAATAGATCTACAGATCTAAGTTGTTTGAATTACTACTACTTTTAATTTGGAGAATATATGAGATTGGTTTTAATTATTATATTAACGGGTCTGCTTTTTACTTTACTAAAAACTGGCAGTGGCTTATATAGGTATGTACAAGTATTAGTTCCTACATAAGTACACAGATACAGGTATTTACAGGTTGTATATGTGTGCGGGTAAAACCATTGAAAAAAGACATTATAAAATCAATGGGTATGAGATATATTAATGTATTAGGCCATTACATAATGCTAAATTAAATAGGTCGAAACACGTAATCTTTTAAAATAAATGTGAATCAAAACAGATTTTTTTAAATTTGTTAATTTTTAAATTAATATTAATTAATAAATTATAATTATGAGGTTTCACCACGTATTGTCAGTTGAAAATCTTAATGTTATATATATATATAAATATATTTATTACAATTTTAAAGGAAACCTTATCAGAATCATTAAAGTGAAAAATAAAATCATTTGAATGGAACTCGTGGAAGCCTTTATATGTTTATTTAAAAAAAATCTTTCATATTTTTTAATTGCGCAATAATAAACACATTGTCAATCAAAACGTGTTAAGAAAATAAATAATCGAAACAAATTTTTACTGCGTGGCCACTGTTATACTTTCCGTAGTGTAAGCATTTTATTTTGTTTCTTAAACCCTGTAATACATTACATGATTTAAAGATTAACAACAAGGTTACGCATTGACATCAGCATGATATAGCCCTTGCTGACTGGTACCGAAAACCTCGATGTACAATCTTTAGTCTCTTATTTATGTTCCCTTTTCAGACATGAATGTGTCCCCCATATTGGCATTTTTGGACTAACTATATATATATCCCGTCGGCGAAAGCATTTTGTATTGTGGCTCGGCCTAATGCTGTGACTAAGTCGGGTCATAGGTTTTTAAAGTTTATCGTAAATTATATTTTAATGTGCTTCCCAAAAAGTCTGTGTTATTAGTCTGCTCCTTATCCTGCCATCACGCGACAAAATAACAACCTTATTGAAAGAGAGGAGGATGTTAGCATAATCTCCAATCCCGAAACACAGTTGAGCGTCATAGAGTACGCAAAAGAATAAGCAATTAAATTCATAGCTTAGGATGGACCCGAAACATATAAAATTACTTAAAAATAAATATGACTACAAAATAAAATGAAATAGTTAAGGTTTTAATACCATCAAGGTTATCAACTGACAATACTTGGTGAAAATACGTCATTATAAATTGGCCTGTATTTATTTGTTCAGTAACTAATTCAAGATTTTGGCAGTAAGTTAAATTAATTGGCAGTAAAATAAAAAAATCATTATTCACTTTGTCAGTATGAATGTGGTCAGTTATAAAATTAAAATGGTTGTAATATATTCAATATTGGTACAAGTTAATGTTAAATGAATGATAAGCTTACCCATAAAATGGAAACCTCGTTGTAGGTTCGATCCCCGACGAAGTTTTTTTTTTTTTAATTGACTTCTTAGCTGTGAAATACCCCCAGTTGGTGTGAATTTGATCCTTCACCCGTGAAATGCCAGTGATAGCCTATATATCTAATCAATATTGTTGGCTAAAAAAGTCGTCCCGTGAAGATTACCTATTCGTAGTTATTTCCTTTAATAATAAGGATAATGCGTGAATGTCGAGCTGTAGTCTATGACATTGGCGGATCAACACTCCACATGCAGCGTGTAGCCATATGCAGCATAGTAAGCGTCATAGAATTTCACAGATGAGACCTCAGAATCACTATCATCATTTTCCAGATTTCTCCTTATATGATTATATAAAAAAAACATTATAATAAATTCAAAATCACCACCCTTGAATTGTTGAAATCATTTTCTTCATAAATAACTTCTTAGGTTTTCACGGCCAGATTTGATATTGTGGCTTTTAGGTTTATCCGTGTGTTTCGAATTTCTTTAAACCAATATTTCTACCGCCATTGCAAGGGTCTTCTTCAGGATTGATGATTTAGTTGTGATTTAGTTCATCTTCTGCATGTTTGTTGTGTTTGCGATATCCCTCGGTTTCAACTTATACAGCACCCAATTTCCTTGCTTTTGAATCATTCCCATTTGTTTCAAGCGCCTAGAAACTGTTGATTGATCGACTCCCAATGTTTCAAGCTCTTCCTGTGTTTGGCATGGATCTTCATCAAGTAATGCCTCCAATTCCGTATCTTAAAACTTTTTCTCAGCACCAGAATGTTCTTCGTCATCGATGTCAAAATCCCCATCCTTGAATTCTTGAAACCATCTTCTACATGTTTGTTCTGAAAGAGCATTGTTGCCGTATATTGCTACTAATATTCTATGCGCATCAGCTGGTGTTGTCTTTCGGTGGACGTAATGTAAAAAAATTCCCCGCAAAAATGGTTTTTTAGTCACGAACTCAGCCATGTTTAAAATTTCCGATAAAAACGTCTTTACACTTCGGCAGTTGAAATTGCACGACGTTTGCAGTCTAAGGTCTTAGCTTTCAGGTAAAATTTATTTCAGCCCGATCGGATATATACCTGCCGAATTATGAGTGTCAATACAAAACGTAAAATAAAATAATTAGACTGGCTTCTTCTTACATTTCTCATCATACAATGTGAATTACATCATTTATGAGAATGCTGACATCTTAAGCAAGAATGATGACACAGACATTGGATGACAATGGGCGAATGACGCTCTAGATGCCATGAATGACGCCATAGATGCCTACACACCTGCTGCACACACCACAGCGTCACATTCATCTCAGTCTACCTCCTCTCCTATTAATCACCCCTCCCCTTCTAACCCAATGAAGTTTCTCCCTATTCACCCTGACAAAGCTAACAGAATTTTCGCCGTCTGCTTCACTCCTACAGCTCGATTGTATTGCTCCGTCTCGCTCTGGCGAATTTAAAAGACGCGTATAAAATATTGACGTCTCGTTTTCACTCGTGGCTACGTATGCAGTTTTTGTCTCTTTCGCGCTCAAGGGTGAGAAAATTTTCATAATATTTCGTCTGGGATCTTTGGGTAGAAAAATACAAGGAAACGTATTTACTAACTAAATGACTGAAGTTTTTTTTTCAAAATAGAAAATAATAAATGCTCACTTTTTTTTAAATATTCTTACGTATCCCCTCATTATTTGGAGCATATAGTCAACACGACATTTCTACACCTAACACATTATATGTAAACAACCGTTTGAAAAAACTGTTTATACTTTTCTGAGGCATCTAAAAACACACACAGACGCAATTTTATAAATCTTATTATGTGGCTGCATTGGCTTTCGACTAAATGCCAGGTCTTGCGAATGTATAAATGATGCAGATAGTATATATGAATCAATATGGAGGGCGTTTTGCTTTAGTTGAGTACAACTACGAGTTCCTTATATTGCGCATAGTGTTTTTAAAGACACTTTAATGTATTCGTATAAATATGTAAGCTTTTTTTATGTGAAAATGCTTTTTAAGCAAGAAAACATCCGTAGTGTATGTAGAAGATGTAGTAATGGAATGCCAGTGCCAAAACAGTGATATCAGCTTGATATAGCTGGAGGCTCTCGGGGACCATTTATGTTCTCATGTGGACCTTCGGGGAAGCAGGTGTTCTGAGAGTAAGGGGAAAGGTTTGGACAATCTGAGCTTACAGAACTGCGAAATGGAAATTTGTGGTGTCCATCTGCTACAAATATGGGGCGGATATGGTTAAAAAAAATATACCAGCACATAGAATTGTCATAGTATGCTAACCATGTTTGCCATAGTATTCACATTTAGTATATTTTAAGTTTTCGTAGGTGTAGGCGTATGGCATCTCCGTTTTAAGTTTACCGAAAGATGTGGAATCGCCGGGCTCCATAGTTGAGCTCTCAAACGGAATAAACCAGTGCTGTTCCAACCTCCGAAGGGAGAGCACGCGCGCTTAGCGGTCCTCTTACTGGGCATACCTTCCGTGTGAGCGAATTCGAAAAAAACAAATATAATAAATTTAAAAATAAAACAATTTAAAAATAAAAAATAAACTAGAATATTTAGAAAAATTAAATTTTAAATTTATTTTTTCCGCGATGCTCGGAATGGGCAAAAACGATTTTGAAAAAGGGGCTCTGAAAAGCACGGCGCTTACGACGTTTTGACAGCGGCGTTGCATTCGCGTTTGAAAATAAATATTCAAAAAAAATTAAAATCAATTTTATTAGACTGAGAAAATAATATTTATCAAAAAATAAATAAATAAATATTGTTGTTTTAATACATATGAAAAAAACATTGACAATAAATTTGAAAAATAAATAAATATATATATTGTTGGGTCTTCCTGAAAGCGTTTTTTTTGACAATATTCGTAAATTAAATATTTATATGCAAAAAATTTCATTTTTAATATTGAATATTAAACAAAATAATATAATAATCGGGTGACAATAATACTTGAAAAATATTTCGGACTGTAAAAATAATAAATAAATAAAAATATTGTGAATTTTTGATCCGCCGTTTTGTTGACCAACATCCAAGGTAAGATTTTTAATTTTCATACATAATTTAATTTTTTAATTAAATTAATTAAATACCTTTGTTAAATAATACATTTGTACAGTAATTGATAGACAGGTAGCAAAACAATGTATTTACGAATTAATTATTGTATTCAACGTGCATAGGATGTTGAAATCACCTGTTCTCGTTCGATGATAAAAGTAAAGCAATGTTTGGCGTGGATATTATTTGGATAGATGGCCGCCTGGGAAACCACGTGTAGATTGTGTTGAGCCGCTTTTAAGTATTTAAGGAAAGCTCATGAATATCGTTGGGATTCTTAATATTTTTATACTTTCTTAAATTATTATATACAAAATTCACGCATCATGTATTTTAAGCAGGGGTTCACTATGAATGGGTGGTGCTTCCGAGATGACTTTAATCTATTACCTGTCACCAATTTTTATTAATAGGTTATGACTAGTATTTTACGGGCGAGGAATCAAATTCACACAAACCAGGGGTATTTAAAGAATTTAAAAATCGAGTAACGAATATTTTAATTTACTCGTCATATCCGTCGGAGATCGAACCCACAACGTTAGGTATGGTAAGCAAACTTTTTACAACTAAACTATACCTGCTGGCTAGGTAGCAAAAAAATTGATATGAATATCAAGAGCGTGTTTGTCTAGAATCGGAGACATTCCATTCATACAGAAGAGTGCTGCTTTTAAACTAGTAAAGACCTAAGATAATGGGCACATATAAAAACCCTGAACATCTTTATCTTTTGAAATTAGCTCACTGCTGATCATTGATCTACCCAGCTAATGGGCACTGCGCCTAACGACAGATCATGCTCACATTGAAGCTGTGTGTGGAAGGGCACTGAAGATGTTAGGATTTGTTCTGCGTAGTGCCAGAACTTTCTCGAGCACTAACGTGCTGATTGTACTGTACAATTCATTGGTTCGTAGCATACTTGAGAGCGGATCTATTATTTGGGCTCCCCACGAGAATAAATATGACCTCACGTTGGAGAGAGTTCAGAATAAATTTTTGATGTTTCTTTACATGAGGATTTATGGATATTGTCTGTGGCTATACCCATCTAACTTTATACGGAGTATGTTGAGATACAAAGAGTTGAGAACTAGAAGAGATGTGTGCTTGAGTATTCATTTCTTTCGGGTAGTGAGCGGCGTGTTCAGAAATCCTGATATTTTGTTGGAAATAAATTTGTTTGTCCCTGACAATTATTTCAGGATAAGGAGGCACAGATTATTTCGATTTGTTCGATCGATATTTCTCGGTTGAATTCCATAATATCAGATTTCACTTGAAAATGGCCATCCGACCTGACTGAAACATGTCGTCAAAAAAAAAACTAATTTATGTGGAATAAATTCTTGAAAAGGCACAGATTGTTCGTTCTTCCTAGAAGTAATACTTACCTGCCAGAGACTATGCCTTTTGGGAGAGTGATCAGACTGTTCAACCATATTGCTTTGAATATTGATATATTCCACTTGAGAGAAGCCCAGCTTGGACATGAGTTCCACGAATTTATTTATCAAAGTAATTTCGTGGAGTCTTCTGTTTAGCGAGCTTCGGAACTTTTTAATAATTGTTGTTAATAATCATAAATACCTCAATTTATAAATTGTTTCTCTTGTATTGTCCTATTTCAGGGTCGTATTAAAAATATTTTTAATGGGACAAGGCATCTGACAAAAGAAGGTGGTGGCAATTTGTAGTGAAAACGGATATGGGATGAACAAAGGTAATTATCTGACGCTCCACAACAATCTCTATTTATCTCTAATGAAGGTAATTAGTAAGTTATTTATTCAACAAATAATAAAATACACAATACCTTCTTTTAAACTTTGAATTAATTAGTTAAGGTGCGCTTTTGAATTTAAAACAGATGTTACCTTAATGAATAGTATCTAATTATTTTCAACACACGGAAGACTCTATGATGGTCAGCTGGGTTGGTTGGACATTGCATGTGAGAAGAAAGTATACTTTTTTTATGTAAACACATACAGGAGAATACCAAAAGATAGTGATAGTAATTCTGAAGTATATTCTAATTCTATGACGCTTACCATGCTGCATATGGCTAAACGCTGCATGTGAAGTGTTGATCCGTCAACGTCATAGACCCGATTCACGCATCACCCTTTATTATTACAGGAATTTACTATGAATGGTTGGTCTTCACGGGACGACTTTCATCTGCCACCAATTTTAATTAATATAATATGACAGGTATTATACAGCGGAGGGATCAAATGCACACCAACCGAGGGTATTTTATAGCTCAGATATTGATTACAATTATTTTTTTAATTTCCATCGGGGATCGAACCCACGACCTTTGGCTTGCAAAGCAAACGCTTTGACCATTGAGCTATACCCGCCGGCATATGGTTAAGGTACGCTTTCGAATTTAAAACAGATGTTGCCTTAATGACAGTATCTAATTTTGATTACATTCCAACACACGGAAGACTCTACGATGGTCAGCTGGGTTGGTTGGACATTGCATATGAGAAGAATGCATAGTGGTTGTGTTCGTGTAGAGATTGATGAACTTTTAAATGTTTATTAACTGCTTAGTGGAAATGTTTTTTATAAATAAATTAGAAGTCGGATTTATTGATTATACTCTTATGACGCTTGCTATGATTGAACTTAGCATTTGTATGTACAGTTTTCATTCGTTAATTGTCTTCCGCTCCATATATATAAAATATGGTCACCTTAAATTGACGCCATTTAGTTCTGTATGCTGGTACTGTCCATTCCTTGTTATACAACATATCTACGAGTATACTTGAAGATCTACTTGGTACAATATATGGTCCACGACGATCTCCAAAGCTGAGTGCCTGAAAATAGGTAGCTGTAGTATCCGAGGCATATTTTAAGGTGATTTGTTAATCGGATTTCTTAAGAAAATCAAATGAATAGCCCGACGCTTCCGAAGCCAGGACCATTTGTCTTAAAGAGCGGATAAAACATATCACACTATAGAGCTCATGACGCGGCTTTTGACTACCATTTCTAATATAAACTTGATAAGAGTCGTGTTAGAAGGTATTTTCATATTTTGAAATGTATTTTCAATTATATAACTCAACTTAGAAAAACTGTTTAAAAAATCCGCAATCGCTAAGTTTTAGAATCATTTTCAGTCTAACATCCTCCTCTCTCTCAAAAGGTTGTTATTCAGTCGCGTGACGGCATGATGAGGAGCAGGTGAGCAAAACAAATACTTTTTAAGAAGCACATTGACATATATTTACGATAAACTTTCCAAGCCTGTGACCTAGTCACAGAATAAGGCCAAGCCACAATACAATATGCTCTCACCGAAGAGTGGGACATGACTAACGTGCTCATGATGGCTTTCACCTAACGCTACTAGCAGTGGTCTATATAACTAGTCCCAAATGCCAATATGGCGGACACATTCATGTACGGCAAGCAAACAGAAAAAAGAGATAAAAGATTGTACATCGAGGTTTTCCGTACTAGCCAGCAAGGGTTCTATCATGCTGATGTCAAGGCATTCTAGCTGAAGTATACCTGAAATTGCCACCAATTATGAGCGCAACATTATCTTTCCTTATCTGAAACATGTTATATGCACAGTTACCGACTGCCTCCGAATCGAGAGCCTTGAGGCCTCTTAGGGAACGCAGTTGCAGCATAAAACGCGTATTTGGGCATTTTTCTTAAAATCATTTCATGGTCTCCAAGCACCTGTCTTGAAAGTTATCAGGAACCGTATACGAGTTTTTTTTTCAGGTAGACAATCAAGTGCAGAAATACCTTGGAACAAGGTATGGACGATTACAACTAACAGAACTGAGTAGGAAAAAAATGTTTTGATCATTAGTCTTAGATTTGGAATCTATGTAGTAAGAAGTAAAAGAAAAATAAACATTAATGTATCGAAAAATGTATATAAACCGTCAACTACTAGAATTTGAATAATATTAATTTGAATAACTACGTCTATAGTTCAAAAAGACTTTTCTAGAGCTTTGTCGTGGCAGTTTGGGATGTTCATATGCTTCAGATAAGGAAATGGACAAGGAAATGATGACGATGATATCGTCTTTTTTTCTAAAGGCCTATATTTCTTTGTTCAGTAACTAATTTAAGGTTTTCTCAATAAGTTAAATAAATTGGTAGAAAATAAAATAAATCGGCAGTAGACTTAATAAATTGTCAGTATCAATTGTGCCAGTATGAATGTGGTAAGTTATAAAATTATAATGGCTGTAATATATTCAATATTTGTAAAACCTAACCTAACCTGAGCAATCATCATCATCATCATAATCATCAGCCTGTGTCCGTCCACCGTTGAACGTAGGCCTCCCGCATGAGTCTCCATCCTCTTCGATCCTCCGCCTTCCGCATCCAGGTCACTCCCGCTATTCTTCTACCTACTAATACCTTTCGTTAATTATTTCATGCATATTTATTATTTTTTTAGTGTTAAAAGAACTTAAAGCGGCGGCATCCTTCAGAAGCAGACTCAAGACCCACCTTTTTACTCAGAGAGGCAAAGAAGCGCTCCTAGAATGACCATTCGGTCATAAAAAAGCGCTTTACAAATACTAATATAATAATGATATAAAAAGTGATTATTTTTTACTTACCTCTGTAGGTTAAAAAAACTGATCGTCTGCTAAATAATTACTGCTAAGTATTTGAATTAAATAGTGCCAAAAAAATTAGTTGCCCTTGCTATTCTTTCATTAGTCTCTTATACATAATGTTAATTATTTTGATAATTACGCTATGATTAAATGTAACATTTTTTAATTGCTAATGTTTGTCAACGCAACTTTGCTAAATTAAACAGTTAAGCCTCATATATTTTCTAATTTGTTTGAATATATAAGCTGCTTAAAAAAACCACGTTTTAAATTAACTAAACCATCGCTTAAATTTAAGCAAACTCTATTAAGTCAACGTTGAGGTCGTATAAAAATTATACTCTAATTTACGATTTGAGTTTATAAACTACAGGGGGTCCTAAAACTAATTGAAAAATAAATAATTCATAATAAAAATGTATTTACCCGGTCAGTATTTTATATCGCCTTTTTTTGTGTAAACACATGCAAGAGAGCACATCCGGTCAAGACTAGTGCAATCAATGATGCTCAGGGAGGGAGGCTAAGCAATGTATGAGAGAAATACGGCTGTCACCTTTGGGTTAGAGCCCCAAAATACCATCTTAATTTAATTGACTCAGTTCAAAAAAGATCAATTCGTTTGATAAGCAATAAAAACTCTTACGACTAACCTGCAATCAATGGAACACAGGCATAAGATTGGTTCACTTAGTTTTTTCTACTGTTATTACCACGGTCGCTGCTCTTCGGAACTTATAGAACTAATTCCTCCTGCACTCACCTACAACCAACAAACTCATCTTACTCTTGTCGAACATCCATACACGGTTAATGTGTGTTGAATAAGAACTGGTAGTTTTCAAAAATTTCGTTAATGCCACCAGTAAGCTTTGGAATCTCTTCCAGCGTCTGTGTTTCCTATTTCTTTTAATCTGGATCACTTCAAGAAACAGACAAATATACACTTACAATCTCCCCAGCCTACACACAAACACAAAATCAAAACAAGCTTCCGGCATGCGGCGTCCAGCCATCCTGGCTGAGCGTCATAGAGTGCACTGGTCTTCACAGGCTGTGCTCTCTTGCAAGCAATTACATAAAAAAAGTAGGCTGCCGATTGTTAAACACAATGGCGACGATCAGTTTACTATGAATCGAAGCCTCCTTTTAAACTTAATGGTGGCATATTTCTTTTGGTTATGATTATTGATGTGTTATAAACGATTGCCGTTCTTTAATAAAATGAATCACGCCAATTTTGTTTTTATCTCATAGTATATTCAAGGTGATAATAATAATTTGCCTAAAAGCCGCTGGTTCTTAATACCTAACTTAAAATTCGAATGAAAAGTTTCTTCGGCGGATATTGTTCAGATTTTCAGGAAAGATCCTGAAAGAAAGTTAAAAATCTAAGGTTTCTTTTTCTATACTGTTGAGAGAAATTTCATTTATGATAATATTTGAAGTAAATTTGTTTGTGTGTATCAATTTATCGTATGCTCCAGTTATTAAATAATATATTTTTAAAAACCATATATAAAATATTTAAAAAATAATCATCACCCTGTATAATTTTCTCCCTGCTATTTAGGTGGGGAAGTTTTATTAAATTAATACACAATTCACGGGAAAATTAAGTTTGCTATATGCAAATAGCTCCCCCAAAGCCTCCTCAGCCATTAGAGAGACATGCCCGTCTACTCAGTATAACAATATACACAAGCATTCTATATATTGAATACTGTATACAACACAAACAGAATACGAGTATACAGCATGATATTAATTGTATACATAGAAACAGTGATTTGCAACCTTTTTTGATCCAAAGAGCATAATTATTATTTTAAATTAATTTTATTAAAAATATAAAAAAAATCACATTTATATTTAATAATAATAATCTTAGTAATAAAGCCACCAGAGCCATACAAATTACAATTTTATACATATAAAAAGAAAATACAAGGTAAAAAATAACATTTAACAATTTTAACAATTACTGACTCTCAGTGAGTTGAGCACCGGATCGCCGCTGGTTGGCCATGTGAAGGCGCATCCAGTGCCACTCCAACCGGGAGTCCCACCTACCCGCCCACACAGCGATCATTGCGTTGGGACTACCGCATTTCTTTGATTTTTTTATCTTTCACAAAGTGTTTCGATAAGAATAAATGTTTTGCTGAGTACTGGTGTAAAACAACTGACATAAAGTATATGATATATATATTTTCTAAACATAATGTATACCGTCAGTCTCAAAGTGATGTTTGAGATACATTATATAGTGATGACCTACTCAGAGCAACAATAAACACGAGGACACAGTGTGACCAAAATAAACAGGGCATATTATATTTCTTGTTCTCCAGCTGGTCATATCATCATCATCATCAGCCTGTATATGTCCACTGTTGAACGTAAGCCTCCCGAAAGAGTCTCTATCCTCTTGGACCTCTGGCTTCCACATCCAGGCCATTCCCGCTATTCAAAACGTTATTTTGAACATAACTATTTGTATATATAACCTCCAAAGTAATTTTTTCAATCAATTGTCTAACTTAGATGGAATCTGTCAATTCATACAGTCAGGGATCAAAGTCTACAACAACAAGCGTTGAGGAATTTGCGGTGTACGAAATTCAATGTATTAGTAATGTTAATATTAATGAGAAATACTTACGCATCGATATGTGGATTTAAGGGATCAAGGTCCAAAAACGGTATCGAGGAATGTGCAGTGTATGACATTCAATGTATTAATATTACTTTTTTAACTGCTTACTCATGTTGTAAATTAGGGTATAAATAGGGGACTCGTATTAAATAAATTAGTACCAACTCATCTTCGGTCTTTGGTCTTATCTTCAGTGCCGAATATTTGGTATTCCGGCATCACCATATAACCTGATGCTGTAATTTCAGGACCGCGACCTCGGTTCCGGAACACCTGCCATGCTTCTTAATGTCGTCTGACCGTCTGGCAAGGGGTTGGCCAATGCTTCGTCTGTCAGTTCTTGGGCGCCACTCCAATACATTTTTATCCCACTGACCGTCGTTTTTTCGGCATTGCCACTCGAGTGTGCCTATTCGTTGGGTAGCCTCCACTACTTGAATTCTTCTGCTGATATCCTCGTTCCGGATGTCATCTTTTAGCGACACTCTTAGCATGGATCTCTCCATAGCACGCTGAGTGACCTTTATTTTATGGGTAAAACCTGCTTGTAGATTTCACGTCTCTACGCCATAAGTTAATACAGAGAGGGTTAATGCATTAGTTAAACTACTTTGTTTTAATTTATTGCGGAATTTTCGCTTTAAAAGCATATGGTTAGTTGGTCTTATATGCTTGCGGATATCCTCGTTTAGGATTCTTTCTTTCTGAGACACTTAAGGCTATATATTGTATATGCACCACAAATTTATGCAGTAAAAATATTTCAATGCCATATCCTCTCGTCTAGTACTCGATTAGTTTGAATAACGCCTGATTTTATGCATTTTTTGCAACATACAAGCATAATGTAATTTTTTTAAATCTCAGGTCACTTAAGACTTTTTTTTCTAATATTTGTTATATAAGTATATTACATCCTTAATTATAACAGGAATTTACTTTGAATGGGTGGTCTTTACGGGACGACTTTCGTCTACCACCAGTTTTGATTAATTGGATATGACTGGAATTATATGGGTGAGGGATCAAATTCACACCAACCGGGGGTATTTTAGCCATTGGCTTCGACCATTTAGCTGTACCCGCCGGCAGATATATTTATTAGTCTTTTTATATATTTATATAATTAGACAAGTAAGCAATCCATCAACTCGCAGCTTACCATTTTATTGTTATTTTTTATAAAAAGCTTCATTAATGGATATATAATACGCCACCAACATTACTTTACGTATTACAGCGTCATATTGTATTCGCTTGGTATGAAAATATATTATCACAAAATTAATCAAAAATTGTATAGAATAATGCACACAATGAAAAAGAAAAAGATTGTTTCATCACTATTATAAAACTATTAGTTTACTTACTTGTTTGTGTTAACACATCTATAAGAATTCCGACAGACGGTGAAGAAGAAATCTAATTTTTGCTCTATCGGAGTGTTGGACCCCGCTGAAACGTGACTTGGATAAGATTCATGTGGCAGAGATGAAGATACTGTGAGGTGAGCGGGCGGTGTGACTAGAGTGGACAGAGTTCGAAATGAGCATATTCAGGGTTCATTTTGGGTAAATGAAAAGGTAAGGGAAAACCGCTTTAGATGGTATGGGCATGTGAGACGGAGAGATGAGGACCACATGGTGAAGAGAGCCCTCAACATACCCACGCTGAGAAGAAGACTTGGAAGGCCACAGGCAACCTGGACAGCAAATGTAGACAAGGATCTGAAAACTCTGGGCTTGACCGAGAATGCAGCGCAGGACAGACAGACATGGCGAATCTGCATAAGGAGAGCCGACCCCAGATGATGTGAAATGGCGAGGCTAAAGAAGAAAAGTTGATCAAATCTAGTGTACTAGTTAAATAATGAGTAATTATTTAGCTTAGATGTAATAATCAAATGTGATATCTATAAAAAAAATAAAAAATGTTTTCCAAATACGATAGCTACTCTTACATCTTCTTCATCTTCTTCTTCGTAGCATCAATCCATCAACAATATTTTTTAAGTTTTTTATCTTTAACTTTGCAGTAGAACAAACCCGTGATCTCTCGCATAATATGTGAAATTTTTACTCTTGTAACTTATAACCGATCCGTTCTATTGATGTATGATAAAGTATTTCGTATTATGTACAAATAAATGGTAATTTAGGTGTCGTAATGGGAATTTAATGGAATATTTATAGGATTTGATGCATTGTATTTTGTTGATTTCAACGTATTATTGTGCGACTCTGTAGTCAGGTAGCAAACAATAAGTGAATACTGAAAGCTACAAGGTACCTTATACTTAATTATACGTTTATTTAATACTTTAATTAATTACGAATAAAAAAATAATTTATAAATATTTATTTTTACCTTGTTTTTACATGGTTCACGTAAGATAAGTTCTCTATTAGGAGACTACAGTTTCGACTTAATCGTAGTTTTTTCTCAGTTTCGACTATGAGTTAGTCGAAACTGCAGTCTCCTAATAGAGAACTTATCTAACATGATCCATGTAAAAACAATGTGAATAAATAAATCTTTATAATGGATCTCAAAGTGAACGCTGAAAACATTGAAAAAAAAATAGTTACTGTTTATATATTTTTATCAAGGTCTTTATTCAAAGTAAGTGTTTTTTTTTGTTTAATTCTGTTGATTTTCAATATCAAACTATTTATCTAATTTATGATATGATTAATTTGAAGCCTATTACGGAAATTTATTTTTTAATATTCGTTTTATAATATATATATAAATTAATAAAATATTTTTATATATTTAGATATATTTGTTATTTATCATTTATTAGTTGTGTTGTATATTGAGTTTTTATCAAATACGGATAAACATATATTTATTTTAATTTTTTATTGTACATAAATCGTTCATTAAAAATTTAAAGAACGATGTATATCGTTCATTCAATGTTTTATATAATGGATTGTCGGATGTGGGAGTGACGTAGAAGTGTTTTGATCAGTGGATTGTTACGAAGGATTTGTTATGCGTGTTGGAAAGGGGTCACTGGAATTAGTCCTTACATTCCGAACAAGAAAGAAGAAATAAGAAGACGGTATCATGTCACAGGGAATTCAATATCAGTATGGAAGCTTAAAATTTAAACAGTTTTACCAGTGAAAAGTTACAGAATATTTACATTAGATTAAATTGAAGGCCTAACGAGATTCTATTCATTGTCAAGTTTTTGAAATTATTTTTGTAAATATGAAATGTTACTTGAAGTTCGTAAATCGGCACGTAACACAGTTAAGTCTTTGGCGGACGGCTTTATGTGTGCTCAATTATCTGTGCAAACGTACTTGAAGCGACCTCTGGAGATGGCAACTTTATCGAGATCGATAGTGAAATTGGTAAAATTGATATAACAGAAGTCCGCCACTGGGTTATTACAAATATTATTTAAGCAAAGTATCCTTCTTTGAATTAAATTGCTGTATTGCATTGAAGTCTAGAGGGTAGTTTGTTGAAGAAAATTACTTGAAAAATTGCTAAATAATTGCTTACCTAAATATTGCGGGTATAAGACACAGTTTTGCGGATGAGTATATGTTCCATTTTAAATGGGACAATACAGTTTTTAGCAGCCTGTCACAAAGCTTCAATCCTCTAAAATATTCCACTTTCACAAAAAATATTTTGTTAAGCAAAAATATCTTCATACGAAATACTCTCGTAATATACTCGTACGTTGGTATTTTTTAAGTCCTTAGTAAAGTAAAGAAGAGCGACCTAAAATAAGAGGCGAAAAGTCGTTTAGCCGGCGATTGTGGTCAAAGCGTTTGCTTTGCATGTCAAAGGCTGTGGGTTCGATCCCCAAAGGAGATTAAAGAAAAAACATTTTTATTCGATTTTCGAGCTCTTAAATACCCCAGTTGGTGTGAATTTCATCGCTCATCCGTAAAATCTCAATCATAGCCTATTAATTAAAATTGGTGGTGAACGAAAGTCGTCCCGTGAAGACCACCCATTCATGGTAAATTCCTGTAATAATAAGGATGATCTTGAATCTAGGACTGTAGTCCATGACGTCGGCAAATCAACACTTTACATGCAGTGCTCAGCCATATGCACTATGGTAAGCATCATAGAAATCTACAGATGAGTTTTTATGTCAAAAAGTCAGTTATATTTACAGGGCAACGCTTTTAATGATATTTAGTGAGGAACGTACGCCAAAATATATAAATATTTAGTGAGGAAATAATTAAGTGACCCATTTTATGACGTCATGGTCACTCTATTGGGCAAGCAAGAGTGTGCCCACTCCACGGCCCGAATATTGTCAAAGTTTGCGCGCCGACGACTACATCGCGAAAGTTTGAGAATTCCATATTATGCCCGAAGAACTTTGTCGGATTATTGCGCCAGTACGTATTTTAGTTGGCGTACATTTCGGGTGGCTAATCCAAAAACTTATGTCATAGTCTACGGCGAAATCGCCCACATCTAAACTATGAAATGTATAAATTACGAAATTAATAAATTAATTAATTTCCTTTTTTGATAATTATTAAATAACATATTTTATGCACATAATAACGTTAAATATAATTTGAAATTATAGCATTTGTCTGAACTTTACCCAGCTTACACCCGCATCATACCGGAGGACAGTTAAGTCTCCTCGATGACTCACTCATTCAGATTATGATCAGTTAGCCACTGATAAGTCCAGCGGGAGTCCCCTTTGAGCAATTGTGGCCACTGCACACAAGTGCTAAAAATAAAGAACCCGTGAAAGAGATTTAAATCGCATTCACGGGTTGTAAAGAGATGGAGATGGAAAATAGATTCTCTCATCGAAAATACGATCAAAAATTGTAAGTATGTGGATTTTTTTTGTGGCCAAAAAGTCTGCATGCACGATAGGGTCGAAGTGTCAGACGCCATCTGTGAAAACCCGGCAAAGCTTGATTATTTAAAATAACAATGAAATACAAACCATAGCCTATTTATCAAAAATTTGTGGTAGATGAATTTCGTCACATGAAGACCACCAATTCATAGTGAAATCTTATGATAATAAGGTGCGTGAATGTCGGGCTGTAGAAAATGATATTTGCGGTTCAACACTGCACATGCAGTGCTTAGCCATATGCAGCATGGTAAGCATCATAAGATTCCACAGATGAGACTTCAGAATCACTATCACCATATGTCGGTATTCTCCTGTTTGTGCTTACATAAAAAAACTTTTTACTTGCATTTTATTTCGGCCCCTGATTGTAGGCAATTATACTTACATTTTATAATACTTGTACACAACGGTATCCTTGCATACAAAGCAAATTGATTTTTATCGTATGATTGAAATTAATTAAAAATATATGTTCAGAGATTTTATAATTATTAATAAAAAAGTGAGCTCAATCAAATAGCTATACTATTTATAAATTTTTGCACGATTCATCTGACTACTTAACTAAATAAATTATATTTAATAGTATCCCGCCCGGGTGCCATCAGGTAAGCATCGTTGTTTGTGGCCCGGTAAGAATACCAAAGTTTGTCAGTCGTATATTTGAAATATACACCTTTGTGCTTCTCTGGACAAGTTCTTTGATTTGTGACTTTTTCTTCATCCATTCACTACGCGTTCCGATGGCGATCCCGGCGTCATAGAGTCGCCCGCGATAATCAAGGATGTCAGCGATAATCATTTGAGCTTTCTCTAAGAAAATCTCGTTCAAATCACTCAAAAATAAGACTCGGATACTTCTGGTACTGTTGCATCAAAGCTTATGTTTTGGAAATCGTCGGGAATTATATTTATATACTAGTAGTTTTCTTCGTTGTAGTATCAATCCAGTATATTGGTTTGCAGTAACAAAATCTTGCATCACGATCTCCACTCCTCTCGATCCTTTTCAGTCCTCTTCAGTTCGGTATAAGAGCTTCACCTCATGTCCTCGAACACTTGGTGAAAATACTCCCGTCTAGGGCACCCTCTACAGTTTCTTCCCGCAACCATCCCTTCCACAATGTCGTGAAGAAGACCATCGTGGCACATGATGTGACCGATCCATTGGGCTCGCCTCTCTGCGGTGGTTCTTAGTAGGTGCGTATCCTCCTTGATTATGCTGAGAACCTCATTGTTCGTGACGTGGTCTCTCCAGGAAATTCAGAGAATTTTTCTGTAAGACCACATCTCAAAGGCTTCTAGTCTTTTTTTATCACTTTTAGATAAGAAACATGTCTCACAGCCGTACGTATACTAGTATATACACTTTTATGATTTTTCGAGGTTAAATTCTGCGATATTTTGCATGCAAGTTAAGCACTTTAACCTATACGCTATGTCTTTGGAAAGTTATATATTATAATGACCTAAAAAAGGTCACGTATCTTTCTTTCAAGATCTTTCCTGAAAATCTGAAAGATATCCACCGTAGAAACTTTTCTTTCGAATTTTAAGTTTTCAGGAGAGAATTACCAGGCATTAAGAACCAGAGGCTTTTAGGCAAAAGTATATTATTAAGATAAATATTATTATAAATATATAGATGGTGTGATTTATTTGATAAAAAAACGAAAATCGTTTATAATCTATAATTTTAATCAAGAAAAATAAATATTCGTATATTTATACCATCATTCAGTTTTAAAGGATGGTTCAATTAAAAGTAAGCTGTCGTCGTCATTTCGTTTAAGAATCGGCAGCCTACTTATCTCGCAAAAACTAATCATTGATCAACAAGAGAACCAAATGGTTTCCGTTTCGACTCTGGGTGACAGAACGGTCAACGTAGACGGTCGAGTCAAGGTTGAGTCGTTTTCTGATTTTTCATCATTTTCCTTCTTCTTCGTAGTATCAATCCGGCGGATTGGTTTGCAGCAACAGAATCTTGCATCTCGATATCCATTCCTCTCGGTCCTCCACAACCCTTTTCAGCTCAGCATAAGCGCTACAATTCATGTCCTCGAATACTTGCTGCTTCTTATTTGTCTTGGTTGTTTTGTCTCGAGCAGTCCCCACCCGGAAATCCAATTGGGGGACTATTTTATCTCCGGAAAATTTTACTTGAGAAAAAAAAAAAAAAAACCTTTATCATCAGTAATTAACATGTGGTGTTAAATAGTATGTTTTTGCTTTTTTTTTAAAATAAATTGGAAAAAACATAAGTAGGTTAAGAGTGCTTAGCCGATTTACCACTTGGTATCAATACACTTTAAAAATATTGAAAAAATTCTATAAGCGTTCGCAAGAAAATATCATTTTTCAAAAGGCAAAAAAAAAGTATTTTATAGAAGGGTTGACTGCATTACCTCTATCATTGAATCATCATCATTAAACCATGTATTTTCCTGTTACTAAAGCAAATGGTTGTCAAAAAACTCTCTCAGCTGTCACAGTACTAATATCCCGTAGCTCCACCGAGTACATTTTAAGTCAAGTTCCCGATGGTTTCTCTGGGGGCTTAATGAAAAGGTAACTAGCTTTTGATTTTTTCGATAAAATTCGTCATATATATATTATCCAATGCAAGTCAACCTTCGCCTCTTATTCGACTTTATTATGAAAGGCTGCTTTATCCGCTCTCTAACCGTCATTTCTTCAAAATTCAAATCATCGTATCCTCAGTATTCTAAGCAGGTATTCTTTCTCAACAAATTAAATTATTGTTTTACGTTTTTACTTTCAAATTGTATATCTCTTAAAACGGCAGCAAATTTTGGCATCCTTCTAAAACTTAATGTATCTGAATTGGTAAAAAATAGGTGCTTGTGAAAAATATTAAATATTATTCAATTTTTATAAAATTTTCACTTAGAAATATTAAAAACGTGTGTTAAACATTATATACGACTGCTTAAACCCCCAGTTTTTTGCCGTACTATAAGATTATCGGAAACAATATTCAGAATGTACTCGGCAGAGCTACGGGAGACAGAGCTTACATAAAATGAGACGAAGACTAAAGCGGCTGATCTTTATGGGCGGCTTGTGATTTTTAATTGCTCCAGTTGTGAGAGCAGACACTAAAAAATAAAATTAAAGTAAATCAAAACAATAATAGGTTACCCAAAAAATATTATTCTCATATTACCGTATATTCGATGAATTCTCTAGAAATTTATCATGCGGTTGCATTGGCATTGCATTTAAAAAGGTTCTCCTGCAATGGTCGATGCCTGAAAAGAATTTCCTCTTTTGCAGATGTGCTTAAGAGTTTTGAACTTTGGTAGTATATTCAATATGGCCCGAAGCTCTTGCTGAACTTAAACCAACATTCAGCTGAAAATCTCCACAAGCTTTTTTTTACTTGAAAGACACCGAAAATTGATTTTTTTAAATATTCGATACCCTTATTCTTTTTTATCTGCGTTTGATATACGAGTATTTAATTATTTTTTTTATGTAAAGATGAAAAGTATGGATTACCAAATAACTTTCATTAGTTTGGTTAGCATTTGGTAACAAAAAATAAAATCTTTTAAGTAAAAAATATATGCATGGTTATTTTAAATACCGTTTTTCACGTTTTTGGGGTTCTGAAGTTTATGTTTCTAAGACCGTGAATCAGTCAATCATGAATTTTGGTTGAATTATCGGTAAGAAAAAGTTCGCTAAAAGTCTGGCCGTGAAAGCCTATGATTTTTTTTATGTAAGCACATACAGGAGAATACTGACAGATGGTGATAGTTATTCTGAAGTCTCATCTGCAGCATTCTATGACGCTTACCATGGTGCATATAGCTAAGCGCTGCATGTGGAGTGTTGATCCGCTAACGTCATAGACTACAGCCCGAGATTCACGCATCATCTTTTATTATTACAGGAATTTACTATGAATGGGTGGTCATAAGTATTATTTTGTATTCTTCTGCGTATGTGCTTAGATAAAAAAACACATTGACTGTGACATCCTCGTCTTTAAAAAGATAGTTGTTCAGTCGCGTGGTGGTAGGATAATGAGCAGATTAATAACACACAGACTCTTTCTGAAGCACATTGACATATATATTTCGATATCTTTACAAACTTCCGGCCCAGGCGGAATGACATGCTGGGCCAGCCATAATGCGACCTTATCGGCCGTCGGCATACAACTCCTCCACACGTGATGAGCTGTTGCACAGCGCTACAAGTGATGATCTACGTAACTAGTCCAAAATGCCAATATGGCGACACATACATGTACGACAAGCGAACAAAAATAAGAGACTAATGATCGTATGTCGATGTTTTCGGTACCAGTCAGCAAGGGCTATATTATGCTGATGTCAACTGATTATCACTGCACATACAGGGCTTATTTATATGTAAATAGCAAGCGTCAATAATCGTCATATGTTTCCTCATCACATACTATCTGTATGCGTTTGAAATTGTTCTCAAATAATTTGAATAATATTTATTTTTTCTAAAATAAAAGTCGCCAGTCACGAAATTCTCGCGACGAGAATTTTCTAGAAGAATGCTAAACAGAGCGAGACGCCTATATGTTTTATATTTAGGTTTGCATTACGCATTAGTGCGGCGTTGGAGTGAGACAGCAACACGTTTGAAGGGACCGTCCCACGCGCAAAGGGCGGGAATTACTTTCCACTGAGTTAAACTTTAATATTGGAATACAGGATGATTACAAAAAACATTTTTTTACCATATCTCTTTCATTATTGGGGCTGCCTTTGAGCGCTTCTACGCGTCCGTCTGTAAGAATGCAGACGCAAGTAATGACTCCGAACTGATGTCTGCCATTCTGCAGAATCCATTTCCTAATCTTACCATTTCCTCATCGATTCCCACGTATTTCGTGGTTAGCAACGTGTTACCATAGAAGGCAATTCGAGACTCAATGTAGTATACTAACTTTGCTGCCTTAGACTGAGGTCTATTTGACATCTGACTGATGCACCTAGAATCACAGGAAGGCCTTCAGTCACTCTGTAACAAGCAGCTTTTCGCTTGCGTCCAGGAACGAGTCCCCGCCTGGGTCTCCAAAAACAGGACGGGATAAGCAGGGTTTTAACCAAGCGGTTCCATTTTTGGAGCATATATATGCTGCAAATCGGCATTTCACAGGTCTGTGAGCTCTGAGATCCACAGAGGAACATATATGATTTCCGGGAGCCTTCAGGGAAAGAATCCGTGAACTTGCATAAACTGCAGCTGTAGTACCAGAAAAGTTTGATTAGTTCTTAAATATCATAGGCATACACATACAGGTATATACACATTGGAGTGATATAACCTCATTGAGGGCGAAACTGCCGTCTTTTAGCATGTAATTAAACAGTGTTCAGTGTGAGATTCTAAGCATTTACTCTGAGATCCATTTTAATATCAAATAGTTAAGAATTTCATACCTTGTTGTAACATTAATCACACTGAGTACTGTTTCAATTGATGGGAGACTTTAGTTTCGCGATATATGAAAGCTTTATCAGTTCTACGTACGTCAAACATACGTTTGTGCACATTGAAATTGATGAAGCCTTCACAAATAGCAAAACTGCAGTTTTTTAGCAAGTAAAACTATGCTCAATGTGATCTATATTTATTAATTTCTTTGTTAATTTTTCTTTTAAATTTACAAACATTAAAAATTAAGTTTACTGCGTTCATAAATAATGAAATAATCAATATAAATCAATGCAAACCACAAACACAAAAAACAATTTCTAAGGTACAAGAAAGTAGAAGAAACAATGCAAAAAATATAGTATATATGTACTAATGATTAAGTACTAAAGTAATAGAAAATAAGAAAGTCAACAACAATTATTAAAAAGTCCCGAAACTCGCTAAACAGAAGACTCTTAAGAATTACTTTGAGAAATGAATTCGTGGAGCTCATGTCGAAACTGGGCTCCTCTCAAGTGGAAAATATCAATATTCGAGGCGATATGGTTGAACAGTCTGATCATTCTTCCAAGAGGCATAGTCTCTGGCAGGTAAGTATTACTTCTATGAAGAACAAAAGTTTCATACCATATTCAAACAAGGTATGAAATACTTATTTGTAGATGGTTTATTGTTTTTTCGTTTATTTTCTTTGTAACCACCCGTTGTTTCTGTTAGTGGCGCTCTATAAATAGAGCCTCCCACAGTGTTTTCGCTCCAGCTATTATGAGGCAACTTATAACGCGTAAATTTTTCGTATATCTTGACATAGGGCTTTACTACGTATTCAAGCAGATCTTAAAACTACGTCCACCATCTGAAAATAGAAATTACTGTAAATACATTTTTTCCCCTCCATTGAACGTCATCTCTTCAACAGATATATCCTTCCCATCGCCTTTTGAGCGTGCCTATTCGTTGGGAAGCCTCCACTACTTGAGTTTGCTTCCAACATCCTCGTTTCAGATTCGATCTTTTAGAGACTCTCATGCATCTTTCTATGGCACGTTGGGTGACCTATATTTAAGCCTAAAGCCAGTCCAATCCTAAAGCCTAAAGTCGCATCCAAAAAACTAGGTATATTACATAAATCACGTGGGTATTTCAACGAAAAACAGCGTAACCTTTGGGTTGGAGCCCCAAAATACCTTTTGAATTTAATTGACTCTGTTCAAAAACTAGCGATTCGTTTAACAAACAACAACACTCAAAAAAACTATGTGTATTATATAGATCACGTCAGTATTTCAATGATAAACAACTTCTATTTCTATGTAAAGGACAAATCCGACCTATCCTTGAATACGGCAGTCACCTTTAGATTGGAGCCCCAAAATACCTTCTAAACATAATTGACTCAATTCAAAGAGGAGCAATTCGGTTGATTAAAAACAACACTCTTACGTCTAATCTGCAATCAATGGAACTCAGGCGTAAGATTGGTTAACTAAGTATTTTCTACCGTTATTACCACGGTCACTGCTTTTCGGAACTTAAAGAACTAACGCTACCTGCACCCACCTACAAATAACACACTCGTCTGTCTTTAACTGGCCGAACAGCCTGCTGGCAGTTTCTAAAGTTCCTTCCTTAATGCCAACGGTAAGTTTTGGCATGATCATCCAGCGTCTGTGTTTCCTATTCCTACAATCTAGATCTCTTCAAAAACAGATAAATATACAATTGTAATCTTCCTAATCCACACACAAACACGAACGCAACACACGTTTCCCGTATGTAGCGTCCAGCCTCCCTGGCTGAGCGTCATACGGTGAACTGGTCTCGACCGGTTGTGGTTTTCGGCATGTGCTAACATAAAAAATATATAAAGATCAGCTGTTAGATTCCACATATCTACGCCATGTGTTAATAATGAAAGAATACAATATTTTAACGTTGCAGTTTTAAGAAAATGCGCCTTAGCTTTATGGCCATATGCTCCAGGTAGAAATAAGTGGATATTGTAAATATTGTAGAATATCTATGGTATAAAGGTTTTAACAAGAGTTTACTATAATTGAAAAATTTCATGTTGAGTATCGTTGTTTGAAATTTCAAATTGGTAATAAATCGAATGGGTTAGTACGACCACATATATACTCGTGTTAAGTAATCCCTTGGATTTGAAGCATATTTCCCAGAGGTATAAATTTCTCGTATGTTCCTTTAAGCCGCAGTGAAAAGCAACCTTTTTGCTACATACATTTTTTAATCACTTTTCCACAAAAAAATGTTATTTTAAATGCATAATGATTCAATAGATAAATACTTATTACCTTGTTTTAACATGGATCACGTTGAATGTCGATCACATAACGTGATCCATATCAAATCAAGATTAGAAGTGCTTATGTATTTAATATTTAAAATGGATCTCAAAGAGTTTTATAAAGTTTAGAAGTGCTTATGTATTTAATATTTAAAATGGATCTCAAAGCGTTTTATAAAGTTTTGATTTGATATAATGATTATTAACTTATTTGAGAATGGATAATTTAAATGAATATGTATGTCGATTTCACTTTTACGAAAAGTTTTTCCAGTCAACTGTACTCAACGTAATTCAACAATGTAAAAATGATGTACGAGGTACGTCCATGGTGAGGAGCGTTCTGGACGGCCATCTGTTTCTGACAAAACAATCGCAAAAGTGGAGGCAGCGATGCTTTCAAATCGAAGAGTGACGGATTTTTAGCTCTCCAAAATGATCCCTGATGTCAGCAAAACTTATATTGACAAGATTTTGACGGAGCATCTAAGGTATGCTAAGGTTTGCGTGAGGTGGGTGCTAAGAATGTTGACCAACGAGCTCATCGCAAAATTTGGATGGCGTATTGTCAAACACACACTCTACAGCCCGGACTTAGCTCCAAGTGACTACCATCTCTTCCCTGATATGAAGAAACACCTGGGTGGAACCCATTTTGGCGATGGAGAAGAGCTGGAAGAAGCGGTTCTCAGGTATCTGCGTGGCTTGGCGGTAGATTTTTTTGACTCGGGTATTCAAAAGTTCGTATACCGCTTGCAAAAATGCATTGAACTCAGTGGCAACTATGTAAAAAAATAGGTAAAAGTTTGAACTTTCCAAAAATGAACGCATTCATGGAATTAAACATCTTTTAGACTGTGAAAAATCATTGGGAAAGTTATTGTACGGTTTTTTTACAACCCTCGCACTGTTTTTGTTTTTAATTTAAAAAAAGCATTATTTAAAATAAAATACGACGTCAATTAACAATTTTTGATGTGTTTTTACACCTCTTATAAGACGCGTGAGAAATAGCAACGCACATTGTACAATGACGCAAGTAAAACCAATTATTTTTTCTTTGAAAATTGTTAGCAATATTGAATTCGGAGGCTGTTGTATTGTACTCGGGAATTCCAAAGAACTATTTCTGAATTGTTCCTTAAAATATTTCACTTTGTGTTGGAAAGATCAATGGGAATAAATTTTCAGGAATAACTTGAGCTTTTTCAGCATAGAGTAGAAATCTAGCAGGGTTCACTATACAGTAATATATATTTATAACATTTTTTATTTTGGGGCTTTAGAGTCCGTTGCCTTGTACCTGCGCTCCTTGGGAGTAATTATCATGGCATTGACCTCCCTAATAATTATCTAAGGATAAGCAGGCACAGATTCAATTTGTTTTGACAGTTGCTCCAAGCTACGATTTTATATATAAATAATTTACTAAATTAAATAGTCATGGTCTAACTTTCATAAGTTTAGAATAAGATTGAGAGTAGTGATATCAGATTGATATAGTTCTTTTAGGCTTAGGTATATATTTCTTTCGGCTGTTTCGCAGCGTATTCGGGAATTCTGTCATTTTGTTGGAAATCGGTTTATATGTCCCTGACATTTATCTGACGATAAGAAGGCACAATTTGTTTGTTCTCCCAAAGAGTAACAACACTATCCTGTTAGAGACTATGCTTTTTGGAAAAAATATTATACAGTTCAACCAAATTGCCTCGAATGTTTATATATTCCACGAAAAGGAGGCCCAGTTCAAATAATTACTCCACGAAATTTTTTGGAGAAGGAATTTGTTAGAATCGTCTATTTAATAAGCGATAAGACACTGTGTTACTTGTCTTTAGTATATAGTTTTATTTATCTCTAGTCATCAGTACAGTACATCAGTACAGTACTTTAGTCATCAGGACATCTTTAGTCATCAATCATAAGTAAATATATATGTACTTTTTTTTCTTTATATTATCTTTCAGAGCACTTTCTCGTTATTTGAGCAACGAACATTGGTAAACAGCACCAAACGTGGGTGTTAAAGTAAAAGTTGTAGGCGATAAATTTGGATTTTTTTACGTTTTCTTTGAAAATCGACGCGAATAAAGAAAAAAGGGCAGTAGACTCGATAAAGTCGATGTATCCAACCAATCCGGGCCTCTTTTGGACTACGCTGAAGAGTTTTTTTCTACTTGACTCTTATATTAAGCAATGGTCGCTGTGTGGGTGAATAGGTGGGACTCACCGTTGGAGGCGCCTTCACGTGGCCATCCAAAAGGGGATCCGGTGCTCCACTCACTGAGTAGTACAATAATAATAATGTTGTGTGTGTGTAGTTGCCGATTTATATTTTCTTTCTATTCTGCTTAACTTAAATTATGATTTTATCTGTATTTGCTTGGAATTATTGTATGTAAAATGTTGATGTTGGCACTAGTGGCTGAATAAATAAATTGTATTATTAATACATAACTGATTCATCGTCAAAATGCTAAGCTTGAAAGCTTGAAAAGAAGGCCGCTGTAGTATCTGATGCATAAAACATTTATTGTTAAGTGTTTGCAAATTGGTTTGTTATGGACTAGTTTACCCTGGCGTCTTACAAAAATAATATACAGAACATTCCCGTTTCGCTTGGCAACTTGACCTTTAATCCCTTTCGCAAATTGAATTACGCGCAACGCGAGAGGTGGAGTGTTGTAATTTGTGAAGGCCCCTCGAATACAAAAGGACTTATCGACATTTTTTTATGCTTTATTATCAAATTTCGTGAGCATTATTCTTAGTATTTTGTATGCGACCGTAAAAATAAATATTTTCATTGAAATAAAAACAAGTGGGTTATAGCTCAATGGACAAAGCGTTTGCTTTGCAAGCTAAAGGTCGTGGGTTCGATCCCCAACGGAGATAAAAAAAAAGATTTTTAATCGATTTCTGAGCTCTGAAAATACCTCTGGTTGGAGTGAATTTGATCCATCACCAATAAAATGCCAGTCATAGCCTACTAATCAAAATTGGTGGTAGACGAAAGTCGTTCAGTAAAGACCAGCCATTCATAGTAAATTCTTCTAATAATAAATATGATACGTGAATGTCGGGCTGTAGTCTTTGACGATTGTGGATCAACACTTTACGTGCAGCGCTTTGCCATATGCACCATGGTAAGCGTCATAGAATTCCACAGATGCGATTTTAGAATCACTATGACTATCTGTAGGAATTCTTTTATGTATGTGCTTACATAAAATTAAAATAAAAAATAACAGACATGGCATATATATATATAGATAAAATATATTAATGCTAATACTCAGGGCTCATGCTTTATTGTCTTAAAAGTAAAAATACGTTCTATGTACATAACGTACGAGTATATTGTGAAAAACATGACAACCCCCGTCTTTAAAAAGAACGAAAAGTCGCGGGTTCGTCACGTGGGCGTGTGGAGGAAGGATGGAGGAGTAGATTAACAACACAATGAACTTGTTTTTGAAGCAAAATTCGCATTTATTTTTAATAAAGACTTGATTTCCTCATCCGACCGATATGACGTTTCGCCATCCAGACGAGAGTTAACTGACAACTGCCGGAACACTGTGACATGCAGCACTGCCAAGACAATCGCGGCAAAAAAGCAAATTAAAAATTACAGTTGAACTAACATGAAACGGAGCAACTGTCATAACAATTAAAATGGCGTATGCAAACGCCGTATAATTATATATATAATTTAAGCTAGCATTATTAGATGTGCATGTCAAGCGAGCAACCAAAAATAAGAGACAAAAGATCGTTTTACGAGGCTTTCCCGCATCGGCATCAAGCTCATATCATATAGTAAACCCTCGAATAACACGAAAGTCGGGATGTGTTGTTCGAAAATCATGTAGTTAGTTATTTTTCGTAGAAGATACGAATCTGTCCGATCGCGTTATTCGGAGGCTTGCGGTGAAAATTTCTGCTCGGCGTGGAATTGGAGAGCGTGTTATAAGATTTATTTTTATGTAAGCACATACAGGAGAATACCGACAGATGGTGATAGTAATTCGGAATTCTGTGACCCTGACCATAGTGCATATGGCCAAGTACTGCATGCAGAGTGTTGATCCGCCACCGTCATAGACTACAGCCCGAGATTCACGCATCATCCTCATTATTACAGGAATTTACTATGAATGGGTGGTCTTCACGGGACGACTTTCATCTACAACCAGTTTTAATTAATAGGCTATGACTACAATTTTACGGGTGATGTATCAAATTCACATCAACCGAGGGTATTTCAGAGCTCAGAAATCGATTAAAAATATTTTTCAGGTTTGACTGTCGCTTTAGTTTTTGAAACCAATAACAAGTAAGCTCATTCTAAAATATCTCATATCAACCTTTATTATTTATAAGGTATTATTTATCAGGTAAGCGTCTCAATCTATCTGGGCTTAGACGTGATGTGCTCGATTCTCGTTATCTCCATAAAGAACACTGACAGTGGGCGGACTTGCTAGATAAAGGACGCATACCTTTTTTTGGGTCCGGACCATTTTTCGATGAATAAAATAATAATTCAGAGTCCGGAGACTGTCATCGTCTAAGACCCTGAAGATCGTAGCAATAAGTCACTATAGAGCCGAAGACAGAGTCGAATCAGGGATTATATGTGGTGAGAATGGAATGGGCATCAAAATGATAGGGCAACGAATTAAAAAAAAAAAAATTTAATGAACAGTGGCATTTTTTACAATTTTTTTTTTTGAGGAATCTTATCAGTGTATTTGATGATGCTTGCCGTTTTTAAGGATTGCTAAGCACAGTATGTTGTGATCACTTACTATTAAACTAAATACAGTATATTTACACAACTTTGAGCTTATATAAAAGTTAAAATACATTAATTAACTGAAAATAGGAACAATATTTTTTAGTTGTTTCCTTATATTACGAGTATGTGAATTTATAATAAATATAAATTATCTAGGTTAATACTCTGAGGTCATGCTATATTTTTTTGAATTAACAGCTTGGTATTAACGCATCATCCATATTTATACTCGCACATGGGTGGTGATAAAAAAAAATCTTCTACCGACCATTTTTTATTAATTAACTATGACTGGCATTATACAGATAATCAAAATCGACACCAACCGGTGTATTTGTTGAGTAAAAAAAATATTATTATTATTTTTCATGTATTCTATAAATCTGAAGCTTTGATCACGATAAATTGCCGCCAAATTTTTCAGTTTTACCATTGTCCATGACTTGGCCCAAGATATCACTGCATCCTTAAGCCCAAGATTGGAAAAATACATGGTTATCCGAAAAGTATGATAAATTAAAAAGACGGCAACTGTAGTAAGCCACACATATTTTGAGCTAATATGTTAACCCTTTCGTTACGGCTCGGTGGAATACAAATTATACTATCAATACTGCGTGAATTTTCAAACCCTTTTTTTTGCATAAAACTAGTATTTGAAGCATAAATGTACTTATCTGGTCTATTTTCATAAATCACATTGTTTTTTGTATCCTTTAGCTATCAGATAATGCATTAAAAACTATTTTATAAGACAAACGTTTATTATGTAACTCCATACATGAGGTGGCATTGACACATGTGGTTTACAGAAAAATCGTTCCTGTGACGAAACCTAACGATATTTATTTAAATGCTGTACAGATTCCTGTAAAGAATACATGTAGGTTGATAAAGGGAATGATTGCAGTTTGAAGTTCCTACCGTAAATGTCACAATAAGTACTGAAAGTAGCAAAACGATATATCACGGCTGCTGATGTCAAAGGCAGGGGAATCTTAGAAGGCATATGCCGACAACCGATGCGAAATGGTTAAATACAAATTTTAAGGAGCCCGACATTCCAGACACCTGGACTATTTGGTCACAAAAAATGACTCAACCTCGAATATTTAATGTTTTGCGTATAATAAAATTTCTTTAAATAAATGTTATAAAAATTCTCGGATTCCCCGTTCGCCCCTGTAAAGGCATTAGGTGAAAGAAACCTGTTGAAGGCAAATCGATTTGGCAGCGAGCCAAAAGCGCTCCATACTATTTTCTTTCATAAATGTTGGATGAATGGGGCGCCATTATTACTATGGGAGGACACTTCTTGCTGAGTGCGGCTCTGGTGGATAAATTAAATTTAATTATTAGAACCGTTTCAAACTGGGGCATTATGAAGGGTTTCGCCTATCATTAATAACCTTAATGTGTAACTACAACACAGTGAATATAATTACTTTAATGTATTTATAAATATAATAAATTTCTAAATAAAAATACACGCATACAAATTTACATCAAATATCATATTATATGACATTTCTCTTATCCTGTTTAAATTTTCTTAGAGGAAATCCAGGGCAATAGTGCGGAAGCATGCAGACACAGTAGCTATAGTATCCAAAGCATATTTCTGTATTTCATTAATTTTTTTTTCAAATGATGAGTCACGCGTTACTGAGGTACAGACCATTCGGTTTTAAAGTACGGCTCAACACAAGAAAGTAAGACTGACACTGCCTTGTTACAAACATGCTTCATTTTCTATGTAATTTTTTTTTTATGAAAACGCATGCAGAACTAACAAGTCCAAGTAGGCATAACTACATGACGCTCAAGTAAGATGACTGGACGCTGCATGCGAGAAACGTATGTTGTAAATATATATAAGAGCGTTGGGGATTGTAAATGTATTTTGATCTGTTAATTGAATAGATCCACATTGTATGAAAGAGGAAATTCATTTACTATAAGAGTATTCCAGAGCTCACCGGTAACATTTAGGCATGAAATTTGGAAACTGACAGTTCTTCGTCGACATGCATTAGCAGTTAACATACTCCTCTCTAATTTAAGATAGTTATTTAATCGCGTGGTGACAGGATGAGAAGTAGAACAACAACACAAAGACTTTTTCTGATGCACATTGACATATATATTTAGATTACTTTACAAACTTCTGGCCCGAACTACAGCATTCAGGCCGGGCAACAATACAATGCGATCTCGCCGCCGTCGGCTCAAGACTGAGCAAAACGCCCGACGCCGCCAGTGGCGATCTATATAACTAACGTCACACCCGTGACCGGATATACAGGAGAATCACAACAGATGGTGGTAGTGATGCTGGAGCCTCTACTGTGGAGTCAATGATGCTTACCATGTTAAATATGCCTTAGAGCTGTATGTGAAGTGTTGATTCGCCAACGTCATAGACTTCAACCCGACATTCACGCATTATTCTTATTATTTTTACAAATTATTTATTATTTCTTTACGGAATGACTTTCGTCCACCACCTCTTCTTTATCCTAGCTATTTCCCATCATCTGGGGTCGGCTCTCCTTGTTCACGTTTGCCATGTCTGTCTGTCCTACGTTGCATTCTCGGTCAAACCCAGGTTTTTAGATTTTTGCTTACACTTGCAGTCCAAGTTGCCTGCGGTCTTCCAGGTCTCCTTCTCAGCGTGAGTATGTTAAGGGCTCTCTTCACCATGTGGTTTTCATCTCTCCGTGTCACATGCCCATACCATCTTAGGCGGTTTTCCCTTATCTTTTCAGGTATGGGGGCCACCCGAAATGAGCCCCGAATATGCTGATTTCGAACTCTGTCCACTCTAGTCACACCACCCGCCCACCTCAGCACCTTCATCTCTGCCACATGAATCCTATCCAAGTCACGTTTCAACGGGGTCCAACACTCCGATCCGTAGAGCATAGCTGGCCTTACAGCAGTTTTGTAGATTTTATCTTTGATCCTAACTGGAATCTTGCTGTCACACAAAACCCCAGAGAGAGACCTCCATTTCAGCCATCCTGTGTTTATTCTATGCTCCACGTCAGATTCAGTTTTGGCATCTAAGGATATCACAGAGGCGAGATATTTAAAAGTATCAACCTCTTTTACGGGTGTATTCTGGAAGAGGAGTGGTGTGTTAACCGCGGTGCAACCAGAATTGAAATTGAAGTACATCGACTCGGTTTTACTTCTACTTATTCGCAGTCCACTACTCTCCAGAGCCAGTCTCCATTCTTTTTAAGCATTTCCTGAATACTTTGGGCATTTTCACTGATAAGAGCAATATCGTCAGCATATAAAATATTCCAAGGGACTGGTTTTTTAATATCTCTGGTGACATGGTATGGAGAGGTTAAAAAGCAATGGACCCTGGTGAACACCAGCCTTCACTTGAAATGGTTTACTCAGGCCAGCGGGGCTTCGAACACTCGTATCTATTTCGTGGTACATATCTTTAAGAAGTTCCACATAGTACTCCGGAATCTGTTGATACCTTAAAAACTGCCAGAACAACTCTTTCGGAACTCTATCGAAAGCCTTTTCGAGATCGATGAAAACCATGTAAATATCCCTATTATTTTCTCTGTATTTCTCAGTGAGAAGTCTAATCGTTTGGATAGCATCTGCACTGGATCTTCCCGACATGAAGCCACATTGGTTAGACGTAAGGTGTGTTAGCTCTGTGAGTCTTTTATTTAACACTCTTTTCCATATTTTTAGAGTGTGGGGTGTGAGTTTTATTCCCCGAAAATTTCCACATTCCCTTACGTCTCCTTTGTTTTTATAGAATGGCACTTAAGTGCTTTTTCGCCAAGAGTCTGGTATCGTATTTTATTCAAAGATTTTATTAAAAAGTCCTGTAAGCCATTCGACTCCA